>OY725172.1:7842776-10242776 GCA_963241965.1 Tortrix viridana
TGTCTATGCATTTGTTTGTTGCCGCTCGCCGCTCGTCACCGCCGCGCAGGCGTGGCCAGGCCGTAACCTACATCTAAGATTGTTCGGTTTCAGAAAAGCTAACAAAGGAATTTAAATTATTCCTTTTGAAATATAATAATAAAACTGCTGAGGATGCCGAAGAAATTTGCTGTGATGACGCAGATACCTTTGATGACCGTTTGTCACCTTCACAGATTCATCACAGTTCACCTGACTCTGAATTATGCAATGATCAATTGGTGAGTATATCTGTCCATGTACAACGTTTATGACATTCACATCTATTTGTATACATACTTAATAGTTCTTATATTTATTCTGTTCAAAGATTATTTTTCAATTTTTTCGTCAGATTTTGTCGTTACCAATGGGGAATAAGGAGGATAATAAAAATGCACCTGGAAGTGAACTGCGAAGCATTGATATCGATGAAGGTAATAATTTAAGCGTAACTTTTTAATTTTACGTTTGTATTAAATATTCAGTATAAAAATTCCAAAAGGATTTAAAAGGTGCTGTTAGACTTGAGCATTTTATGCAAAGCATTCGCTAGAATGTTCGACGACATGTGCGATCTGATTGGTTCTTCAAATTGAACAATCAATCAGATCGCACATTTCTCAAGTCTATCAGCACCTAAATAGGGATGATGACTCGTGTTGAACTTTACTATGTACAGTCAAGGTCATAAATATGTATACATTTTAGTACCTTGTCTTTTTACTGTCTTGTTTAAACTGTCATATATGAATGTCACAGCGATTAAAGTGACAAGGCGCTAAAATGTATACATATTTATGACCTTGACTGTGCTCTAGTTAGGCATTTGAATTGACAAGTTGCAAATTATCACAAAATGAAAAAAAAATAATATCAAAGATAAATCTAACAATAAATTGTATGAAACTATGTGCTTAAACGTAGTTTTTCACGGTCAAAATTACAAATTACCTACTGGTTTTTTCCAAATATTTAGTACTCACAATATTTACTTAGGCGTGACGTCATGGCTATATCTATGTATCAATTTGTAGGGAACGATTTTAACTCTCAGTTCAGATGTCGGACTTTGAATCTCATTTTCAACTGTTGCAGTGCTCTGATTGTAGGTGGCTCCCATACATACATAAAAAAACCGGATCGATCGGCATATTAAAAAATGCCATCTTGCCTCTTATCGCGTTATTCGTTCAATCAATTTAATCATAATCAATTTATAATGATTTGTTCAGTATACTATCTTACTAGCTTAGAGGCATTCTATTTCGGTTTCCATTCCCATTAGGGTTGGCAACGCATTTACAATCTTGTCCAAACCCACTCGATGCATCAGGTAGCCTCACTTCAGTGATATGTGTGTGTTCAATTGTTTGTCCGTTCAATTCAAGACCAATTGCTTTAGAAATATAATTGTTTTGGAAGTTTAACATAATAGAAAACGAATTATTTATTATTTAAATATTTTATTGCACAAAAAAAGTGTACAAAAGCCAGACTTAATGCTACAAGCATTCTCTACCAGTCAACCTTTAGGTGAAACAGAAATCAAAAAGTAGGTATGTGTAATAAAATACATTATATTGTAACAAGGTGGTTACAACCTCCTTTATCTATTGATTTTATTTCTGTTATTGAGTTTCTTTTATTGATTTAAATTCTTCAAATTCAAAATTATTATGACCGATTCGCGGATCGATAAGGGATTCAGGGTCTGAGCTGATTGAATTAAAGACATACAAAATCTAGAATATATATTTTAATATTATATTTTATTAAAAATGAGATGATGTATTAGAGTATTAACCTATTGAAATATAAAAATAATTAAAATTCAAGTAAAAGTTTAAGAGATTTATTTATTCCATCACCTATGATCTCGTCATCCTGGACATGGTGATACTTACCCATACTGTCAGAAATGGCTCTCCGGCGGGGAATGGAACCCCGGTCTCCCGCGTGACAGGCGGGGATACTTACCACTATACTACCAAAGACCTACCTACCTACTTACCTACTTTTTGATTTATGTTTCACCTAAAGGTGGACTGGTAGTGGTGATATATATATATATATATATATATATATATATATATATATATATATATATATACGTAATAATATTACTGATACATACATAGATATAAATAAAATATATACACATAATAAATATATACAAATTACTGAAAATCTAACAAAAATGTAAATATTTCTTAACCTTTGAATCTTTAAAACGTATCTATTGCGACAAGCTAAATACAATCTAATATAATGAAATAACTGACTGTAAATAACTAATTATTTTAGGAAATATTCATACAAAAGATGACAATGATCATGATTCAGAATGTAGCAATGAAGTAGTAAGCTTAGATACTGGAAGAGGCTCATCGTTAGCATTTTCTGACAGCGATAAATGCTTTAATAGCCCAGAATACTATAACCATCATAGCCCTCTTAATGCAGAAGTTTTACGAAGTAAAGATAAACTAACTGTCAATGTTTCTACAAGTCCTCTGCCAATGAGAGAAGTCATTAATGTCTCGACAAGTCCTATTATATTCGAAAACCTTGATATATTGGATGGAATAGAAAAAATCGTTTCTAACGAAATAATGCCAAAGGGCTGTGATAATAATGGGACAGGAAACAGTATTACTACTCCTATTATAATGATTGACAGACTTCTTAGTCCCATTTTTGCAACACACTGTGTTGAAATATCCACAAGCCCAGTCAAAAATCCAACGAATGACGCTGCGACTAGTCCATTAAAACAAGATATTAAAACTTCAAACTGCAATAGCCAACATGGTGATCAATATAGTCAAGAAAAAGTTTATTTGGAAATAAACAACAGCAGTTGTATAGACGATGAAAATAGCAACGACTGTGAAGTACAGATGATTTTTGACTCGATGCGTTTTAGTCAAAAATTAATTACGCCTATACCAACAACACCTGCCAAATCGCGCAACGTAGAAGCGTCAACAAATGCCGTCACTCAGACAATACACACTATTGCATGTCCGGATGCCGCAAAATTGAGAGAAGAAAACATCGCTTTGCAAGCCACAGTCGTAAAATTAGCGAACGATATACAAAATATTCAGGAGTTCATTACGAAGTTGAATCCATTAATAAATAATGACAAAGGTTTAGGTATGTCTAGGACGCCTCAAATTTTAACCGGAGATCGTACTGTGTCTCTACTCGACCTACAAGATGAAGATCGAGTTCTCGCACACAATAATAATGCGCCGGTGAAAATATCCGGTGCGATCGATGGTAACGCACATTATAATGGCAAGTTATCAAAATTAAAAAAATTAAACAACATATTGTTTGCTGATTCGTCGCCACCGAGCCCGAGCGACGCTGCGCCGGCCGCGCCGCGCGCGCTGTCGCCCTCGCCGCCGCGCGCTCCGCAGGGCGGCGACTCCGGCCGCTCGGACACCGATCACGAAGAACAAGATGTCAGTCTTAAAGCGAAAGAGAGACTGCGCTTTGAAGATCCAATATCGAATCGAGGGCCGGTGGCGGATGGGGCTTCGTCCGATTATGAGGTGTACGAACGCGAAATCGTTATCGAATTGGCCCCGGATTCTCTCGAGAGTGACACGAATTGCCTTCACGAAATGTTAAAAGAGCAAGTTTCGAAACAGCAAAAAATACCTGAAGAGGCTCAGAAAAAAGTAATACCCACAATGAAGAAAAAAACCAAATTAGAAAAACTGCGAAAGAAAATGTTACCTAAAAGCAAGATAAAAAGAGTTGATGTTCAGGGTAAAAGTAAAAAACGTACACAACCGAAAAGGTTAACCACGAGCGGAGACAGGATTTTGGATTCCTTGATCAGTAATAAAGCTGCTTATGAAAAAGCTTGCAAAGTTATGTCTGAATTAAGGTCCAAAGAAAAAGTTCGAAAAAATGACGATAATGGAAATGTAGTCCTACCCAGATTACAATTATCCTCAGAAAAAGGAGCTCAGAAAACTTACAAAAAATCTGAACTTATAATGTCTACCGAAAAACCTTGCATTCCACATCAAAATGAAGGTATTCCGTATGACAAGCATGAGATTTCTGATGCTACTAAAATTTGCAAAAAAGTTATTGATAATAAAAATAAGACTACACCAGAAATAGTTTCTACTTCAGAAAATTTGCATGCCCTTGAAAACAATAGCGCTTTACCGGGTCAAAGAATTCTCAGAACTCGCACTCAAAGTAAGAGTATGAGCCATAATGACTCATGTCAGCCACTTGTATCACCAAAAATGTATGTCAGAAATCGACGTAAGAGCAAAGTTGAAGAAAGTTTAATTCATAATAATAATAACATAGTTAGTGGTTTAATTAAATCCAATATTGCAACCGCAACTGAAGAATCAAATGGCAATAGCGATGATTTGCGATTGGCACGTAAAAAGACGCTTAAACGTCAATCAGTTGATAAACCCGACGTCGCTCCCAAAAGGATGTTACGCAGTTCGGCAGTCCTGAATGATTTAACAGACCCTCGGTCGAAGAACACCTTAGAGAAAAATGAAGAAATGTTTTCTAAATCCACAAAGGATATTGTCTCATACCAGGATATGGATATATTTGAGGATACAGAAAAGCACACAAACGAAGTTGTAGTACCAAGTGCTAAAAATTATACACCTAGACGTGCAGAACATCCGAAGTTTGGTATTTTGTGCAATCTCCTAGATAGATATGCTAGAAAATCTTCGAAAATATCTGCGTCAAAATTACCAGGTAAGTTCGGTTTTAAATTGATTATCAAATAAATGTCTAAAATGTTTCTTTGTAGTTTAAAAGAACTCAGGTAAGTATTTTAGATACAGCAGTATATAGGTTAAGCTACTGTTAAATAATGCAGTCTCATATAATACAGTGCCAAAGTTAACAGTCCATTGAGATTGGTACTAAAATGGTACTCGAGTATAATAAGAGCTAATTGATTACAATACACCGTTCATTGAGTACAGTTATATTAATATTGTTTTTATTTCCAGAAAATGCTATAAACATTGCTTATAAAAAAATAGAAGATGGTATTGCAGAGATGCAAAAATTGCCTCCTAAAGACTGTAAAGTTGCAATGGATTCCCTCGTTCAAAATCTACAAGGGTTGAAACAAAAGCAGATATTAGCTGGAATAATTAAATTTTTGAAGGAACCAGCACGGAAAATTGAGCTATTTAATAAGCTGAATGTCCCACCGGCACCACCAATGACAAAAGCTGAACAGATACTCATATATATTGTGTCTCAACTCAAAGTCAACTGGCCTGATATTGTAGAAAATATATTGAGGAATGTTGAATATTCTCTATTTATGCTCAATCGTACACCAGAGTTTGATGTTATTGAAACATTGGCTCATTTCTATGCAGTTCTTTGTAGATATGACAAAAATAGAAACCGTTTGAGGCTGTTTATTATTGACGCTATGTATTGTCTGCAATATAAAGCAGTTCCTCTTATAAAGCAATGTCTGGAAGTGTGGATGCATATATTGCCGTTAGCACACATGGGAATAGGTGCGTAATTAGCATAGTCATATCATAACAATAACATAACTTTTATGTACTTAACAAATCTTTCTTGTTTATTAATTTCTGTTTGTATTTTTGACAGCTAAAAATCCGCTGGTGACGTGCCTCGTTTACTTGCTTCACTTCTATAAATGTGAAGATAAGTTCAATAGAGTGCAGGAAATACGAAATATCTTGAATAGAAAATATTTCTATGAAGTGTCTGAGTGGAATGAACCACGAATTCTTGAAATGTTCAGAAATTCTATTATTGAATTAAGTGGTAATTATGATGCTACATATTATAACATGCATTTATTATTAATACATACGTATTTGCTAAAGTTAATGGATCGGCTGATATAATGATGATAAATCATCTTATCAGCCGAGAGACGTCCACTGCTGGTCATATGCCTTCCCCAAGGATCTCCACCTCGTTCAGTTTTGTAAAGCAGATAATTTCATTAGTCTAGAATCTAAATCATCACCATCATCATCATCATCATCATCATCACCATCATCATCATCATCGTCATCACCATCTTCTTACACTCTTATCCAAATAATTAGGATAGGCAAGCACCTACGTGGTGCTTGCCACTTGGGGTAGTAAGGATCATATGACAATTGCTTAAATCATATTAAAATTAGAAATTCTACATTGAACCCTTTCAATCTTTAACTAAACTACAGATGTTGCGGTCGAGAGAAAAATGTTAAGGATGGCGCTTATTATTCTTGCCAAAAGGCATGGCGCGCGGTGGTGCCAGAACAACATAATTAAAAATATGCTAGTACCCATTATTGAACAGCAACAAGTACCTGACCGAATAAAGCAGTTCTGTGTATCTCTGCTTGGACCCCTGCTCAAACCCTATCCTATGGATATGAAAGTCAACTGTGAAATAGTAATGAATCAGTTATTTGACATGCTAAGTCACAATCGTAAGTAATATCTTATTGAAAACCATTATTTCTGTGATTTTAGTAATTCTTTGTTAAATATGTTAATTAAATATTACTAATACACTTTTCATTTTGCCTTCAGCTTCAGAGCAAATGGAGGAAGCAATTTTCACAAGTTTAATATACATGAGCAGGCACAATCAAAATCGTGCCATCAAGGCATTGCTTTTTTGGAAACCGGACAGAATTTCCCCAGAACTGGAGGACTTATTGAGAAATTACGTAAAAGAAAGGCCTCTGAAGTCGTGGAGGACAGTTCTTTCAAAAATCTCAATTCAACAAACCTAAACGCCTTTAAAGTGTGCATAAAATTTGTGTCGTGATTTTCTGTGAATTCAGGCAAGTCGAATGGTTCAGAATCGTGTTAAGAACATGTGGTGTTTGTTTTTTATATAAACATTTGTAACCAGTGAGAAAAAAATAAACACGAACATGTGTGACATAAATGTGTAAAACTTTGATAAAATGCAATGTTCACTTAAAACATTGAATTACTTAGTGATTAAGATTATTATATAATGTTATATCTGTGATCACGTAATATTAAAGCGCTTCTGTCCTACAAGTTGGCATCGTCGCCATAATTTCTTGAGTTTGTAGCATTATTACTATTATTAGTAATTTTAGACAAAATGTTTTAAGATGGCTAAATACATACAAATGTATATTTAAAAATGTTTTTCACATAGTTGTTAATTCAATTGATTGATTGACGTTGCTAGCTCGTTCGACGGAAGCCCGCCCTTAACAGACTTCATTTTGGAAGTGAAGTATAGTTTGTAAAAAAATATAAAAATAAATATTTTATACTTACTGTTTTGATTTTACAGTTTACATTTAACTTCACTTGTTAGTTAACCCTTTTCCAGACTGCAGCAATCTAGACGGTTTAACAAAGAATGCAATACATTTACAAGTTATTTACATAATGGGAATTAATTTCAGAGACAGTAACTTTTCGCGGTTGAAATTGTAACTAAACCTATGTGGTTAATATAGAGCCTCTGCCTGGAAAAGGGTTAATATTCTGTGGCTCAATCATTCTTGCAAGGCAATTTTAAACATGGTCCTTCTAATTAAACCAGGAACGACTCACTCCGCGATGACGTGACGCCGCTACAAGTACCTAGTCAGTTAGTAAGTAGGGATTTATTCATATATATATATATATATATATATATCAGCGAACACAGTACATCTTCACCGACTTTAATTAACAGTAACACGTCAAGTATAACAGTATGGCCCTACCAGTCCCACCACCAACCCATGGTTCTTCCTGCCTCGCCGCATAACAGACCGAATCTCGGGAGATGCGCATAGTACTTGCTCGGGGCTCTTTCTGACGCACACATTCTTCTCTCCCTACAAACTTAACTTCAAGCAAAGAGCAGTTCCATCCGAAGGTGTTCACTGGACGAGATCTCAAGGAGAAGTGTGTATTGGATGGTTCTAAAGTAGACGTCTTCATTAGACGGATTCTCAAGTAGAAGTGAGCTGCCGTCGCACTGGAGCAACTACCAAGGCTCTGTTAAAGGCTGTAGAGGTCGCTGGTGTCGCCTTCCGGTTTCGTTGAGCTCCTATACACTACTCCCGACTATCTCCGATATATTAGGTCGGGGCAAAAGTATTTTCGTATTTTTCGTACAAAGGAAAAATAATTTTTCAAGTTATATTTTTTTATTTATTTATAATACGTACATGCCGTTTTGATCGATGACTTGTTGCCATCTTGTGGGTAGTGCCATGATTCCATTGCTGTAGAAATTCTGAGATTTTTGATTAAAAAAATCTGACAGGTAGTTTTGACAGTGTTGTCTTGATATTAACTTTATGCTTCCTAAAGAATTCTGAAGTGACCGAAACAGGTGGAAATCCGATGGAGCAAGGACGGGGCTATACGGTGGGTGCATCAACACATCCCAGCCAAGCTCTCTCAATTTTTGCTGGGTGGCTATAGTTGAGTGCGGTCTGGCGTTATCATGATGAAAGACTACGCCCTTTCTGTTTATTAACTCCGGCCGGTTTTTCTCAACGGCTTCTTTTAATCTCATGAGTTGCTGGCAGTAGAGGTCAGAATCGATAGTTTTACCCGGCGGCAAAATCTCATAGTGGACAATTCCTTTCCAATCCCACCATACACACAGCATCACTTTGTTCCGAGTTAAGCCTGTCCTGTGTGTGGAGCTTGTCCATGCTTCGACCACGATCTTTTTCGGACGTTCTTATCGTAAGTAATCCATTTTTCATCACCCGTAATCAACCGTTTTAGAAAAGGTTCGGATTTAGGTATTTCGTTTTAACAATAAATCGCAAATTGAAACACGTTGCATTAGGTTTCTTTCAGTGAGATCGTGTGGCACCCAAATATCGAGCTTTTTCTTGTACCCAGACTTTTGTAAATGACGTAACCAGGGACTGTAATACCGGTATAATTTAGATATCAATATCGGATATCGGTATAAATATCGATAATTAGGTATCGATTTATCGATATAGGTATCGATATATAATTTTCGATACATTAATATCGATATTTTGACTTACTTTACCAGTATCGGTACTGATACTAAAATGCCGATATTATAGCAATAATTAATTCCCCCTCGCATCCCGCGCCCTCCGAATCCTGCGTCATAACTAGGGATCGGAAATTCGGATGCTTTTATACCTAAACTTCGGCCTCAGTGCCTACACCGCGTTGATGTTAAGTAGTATGGAGGTGGACTCAATTTTGCTAATAAATTTCCCGGGATTTCCCGGAATGCCGGAAATTAAGATATATATACTCATACGTATTAAAGTATTTAAATAACATATTTTAGTTGTTTCTTTTTACAAAATATGTGTTTTGTTTGACTATCAGTACCTACACTATTCTTTAACATCAAACTAAATTATTCTTATGAAAACTAATGGTACTAACGTTAGTTTTTTTGTTAAATCACCTAATTAAAACAAATATAAATATAACTAAGTCATACAATTAGTCCAGTAGTTGTTGCTGGAATGGTCTATAGCTGTCTCTGTCTCGTTTTTGATCGCGACGATTCTGGAAGGTTCTCAGTATTGCTATCTCTTTATACACATGCTATCTCTTTCACTCTTTCTGAAAATTCACCATATTCTCAAATGTACTTCAAAGGCCCATAAGGGGTCCTGAAAACGCCTGAAAACGGGTTTTCAAGTTATCGCGTAATCTGGCAGAGGGTGGCCTGAAACGGCCTGAAAACATGTTTCAGGCGCCTGAAAACAACGGCAACTTGGTCGAAATTTTAATGATCTGGTATGTGATAGAGCTACTTCTGAACCGGACTGAAAACTTGTTTCAGGCGCCTGAAAACAACGGCAACTTGGTTGAAATTTTGATAATCTGGTATATGATAGAGCTACCTCTGAAACGGACTGAAAACATGTTGGAGCGCCTGAAAACAACGGCAACTTGGTTGAAATTTTGATAATCTGGTATATGATAGAGCTACCTCTGAAACGGACTGAAAACATGTTTCAGGCGCCTGAAAACAACGGCAACTTGGTTGAAATTTTGATAATCTGGTATGTGATAGCTACCTCTGAAACGGCCTGAAAACAACGGCAACTTGGTCGAAATTTTGATAAACTGGTATGTGATAGAGCTACCTCTGAAACGGCCTGAAAACATGTTTCAGGCGCCTGAAAACAACGGCAACTTGGTCGAAATTTTAATAATCTGGTATGTGATAGAGCTACCTCTGAACCGGACTGAAAACTTGTTTCAGGCGCCTGAAAACAACGGCAACTTGGTTGAAATTTTGATAATCTGGTATATGATAGAGCTACCTCTGAAACGGACTGAAAACATGTTGGAGCGCCTGAAAACAACGGCAACTTGGTTGAAATTTTGATAATCTGGTATATGATAGAGCTACCTCTGAAACGGACTGAAAACATGTTTCAGGCGCCTGAAAACAACGGCAACTTGGTTGAAATTTTGATAATCTGGTATGTGATAGCTACCTCTGAAACGGCCTGAAAACAACGGCAACTTGGTCGAAATTTTGATAAACTGGTATGTGATAGAGCTACCTCTGAAACGGCCTGAAAACATGTTTCAGGCGCCTGAAAACAACGGCAACTTGGTCGAAATTTTAATAATCTGGTATGTGATAGAGCTACCTCTGAACCGGACTGAAAACTTGTTTCAGGCGCCTGAAAACAACGGCAACTTGGTTGAAATTTTGATAATCTGGTATATGATAGAGCTACCTCTGAAACGGACTGAAAACATGTTTGAGGCGCCTGAAAACAACGGCAACTTGGTTGAAATTTTGATAATCTGGTATATGATAGAGCTACCTCTGAAACGGACTGAAAACATGTTTCAGGCGCCTGAAAACAACGGCAACTTGGTTGAAATTTTGATAATCTGGTATGTGATAGCTACCTCTGAAACGGACTGAAACGATGTTTCAGCCTGCTGAAAACGCTTCCAAAGCACCAAAAATCACGATAACCAAATAACCTCACATTTGATATTATGTATGCCCGCGTAGAAGTCGTTTATCACTGCTCCCTCGGGAACTGCAATTTTCCGGAATAAAAAGTATCCTATGTATCCCCGGGACTCAAACTATCTCCATACTAATAAATTGTATATACCTTACTGAAGAAATAATTGATTTTCCATACAAACTTCCACCCCCCTCTTCACCCCATTAAGGGATGATTTCCGGGATAAAAAGTATCCTATGTCCTTTTCCGGGACTCAAACTATCTCTATACCAAATTTCATCTAAATCGGTTCAGCGGTTTAAGCGTGAAAAGGTAAAAGACAGAGACAGACAGACAGACAGATTCGCATTTATAGTATTAGTAAAGATAGTATAGATTGAAAAATGAAATGGTTTTAATTCGTTTGTTCGAGATATAGAATACCTAATAAGTACATACAAAGTGTAACAAAAATAGTGGTCGATCGTTTTCTGATAAGAAAAGAATAAAGGAAACAGAAATTACATTTAAAAACATTTAAAAAAAAAAAAAGCAACATACAGACGAATTGAGAACCTCCTCCTTTTTTGAAGTCGGTTAAAAATTACATTGAAATGAGAAGACGTACCTGCCCCATATAAAAAAGAAATGGTTTTACGTTGTAATTAATGTTTTTTTGTTATTATTATTCGCATAATAATATTGGTTTTTGTGTCTAAGCATAATAATATTTTTGTCTATAATCTAACAAAATATTTACACGGAAAGCCACTAAATTAGCAAAATACATGGCTCCGGTTATATATATACCCTTAAATGATAGAAAAAGTTAGTAATAAGTAGTATTTTGATAAAAATGTCATAAAACGATTTAAAAGTGTTAAAATACACTGATCTATTTGTATTTTTTTATAAGGAATCATTATTTACCACTATAAAATCGACCTTCCGGTATAATTTTGTGTATGATTTGCTTGCAACGTTTATATTTATTGTAATCAACAAGGAATGAAGAAAACTATAGCCAATTACGATTTTTAAATACGGAAATATGCAAAATGAAAACAATATTCTAGCTAATTGAATACCTATAAATGAGACATCCTTAATTATTTTTTCTGCGATTCATCTTGAATATTATAGGTCAAATATGAAAAAAAATGTTTATAATTATTTTTAACAAAATTTTGGGGGGGGGGGGGGGCGGTGGCGGTGGCGCGGCTGAGCGCGGAGCAGAGCACGGCGCGGCGCGCGGCGTTGCCGTTCCACTCGTTCGAGCTGGCAATGTCGCGTAGGTATGTACCTATTAGTATCGGTACCAAGTATTGATAAAAGTATCGATATCTGTTTACCGATATTTAAGTTTACCGATACAATTATCGATATATTCGGGCAATATTGATATTGTTATCGATATTTTCTTAAAAATACCGATATGTCTCGGTTATCGATATACAGTCCCTGGATGTAACACTGTTTTGTGATCAATATCCAGTTCTTCAGCAATGTCGTAACTACTAATATGTCGATCTTGCTCCACTTTTTCATAGATGGCATTGATTTTATCAGTAACAGGGCGTCCAGAGCGAACCTCATCTCTCACACTAAAATTTTCAGACTTAAAACGCTTAAACCACAATTGTGCTACTATTGATACCGCATTAGGCCCATAAACCGCACAAATTTTATTCGCGGCATTAGTCGCATTTTTGCCTTTTTTGTAATAAAACTTTAAAATGTACCGAATTTCTTCGTCACACACGTCCATTTTGATAGCTCAAAAACAATTGAAAAATGCCGGGAACCAGTTTTTTTTTAAATTTTATTGTATTTCAGAATGTTGACTTTAAACGGTATTAAAACTAGCCAGGGGCATTACTCTGAACTTCGAAATTCGAACTTCGTCTATTGCTATCCCTTTTGCTCTCGACGCGTAGCTAATTCGCAAGAAAGTGACGGGGCGATCCGATGTTCGAATTTCGAAGTTCAGAGTAATGCCCGAGGTACATTTAGTAGGAAGGGGTTTGATTACAACTTATACGGTCCAAATACGAAAATACTTTTGCCCCGACCTATTATATATAAGGCCTGAACCGTTACGGATTTGCCAAATTGAAAACGCGTTTTAAACAATACTGAATCACTTTATTTATTTAATTGTTAATGAATTAATAGAATACAATGTCAATTTTAATATTTTGCAGTTTTTCCTGGATATATTATTTTTATCTCACTCCTGCCGTAATTTTTGGCTGATGCCGTCCATCAAGCGTGCGACAGTGTTATTGGAGACTTGTTTACATGCCCAATTCCACTTTTTAAGGATATCCTTGTGGTCGCTTGCTGTTTTGCCTGACTTTCGTAAGATCCTTTTACTAGAGCCCAATATATCTCAATTTGACAACACTGTGGAACATTAGGAGGGTTCATATTTTTTGGTACGATTTGAATACTATTACATTTAAGGAAATTAATCGTTTTTTTTGCGTAATGGCAGGTTACCAGATCTGGCCAAAACAAAGTAGACATGTTGTGTTTTTTTATAAAAGGCAATAGCCGCATCTTCAAACACTCATTTATATAAATTTCCTTATTGACGGTGCCTCTTGCGACGTTAGCACGGCTTCGATCACCACATGGGCAGATGGCTTGCCAAACTAAGTATTTAGTTCCAAATTTTTCGATTCCAATCGTGGTTACCGAGTCAGGAAGACTTTCTCCTTCGCCTATTGTATAGTATTGGTTACCGGGTAGTGTAAGAAAATCGGCTTTCACATAGGTTTCATCGTCAAGAATTATGTGAAACCTTTTTGTGCCTAAAAAGTTATAGAGTTTTTGAGACCTGATTTTAATTGTTGCTCGATGTTTTTCTGAATTTTTTGGCATCTTACGCTTCTTTTTAGTCTTCATAGATGCCCTTTGCTTTACAGGTCGAACATTGGTTAGGTTAGGTTAGGTTGATTTTTTTGCGATGTCACGTTCAGACATGGTGCGGTTCTTACGTATGTTCCTTACGATATTTCTTTCCAATACGGGGTCACGAGGACCACTACGTTCTTTGGTTCGTGGCTTCTGAGCCGTAGATAGGGTCTTGAAGTACCGTTTTAATACGTCATCCACAGTTCTTCTTGGCATTTTAAGATCCCTGGCGATGTAATGATTCGCGCGTTTGGGTGTTATGAAAATATTTTAACCCAATAATCTCTATCGTTATAATCTTATGATATTAGACCGTAAATACCCGAAATCCTGACGAGAAAGGTTGATATACAGCCGAATTACTCACCTCTTATGGAATACGTAATCTAAAAAGTAGAGAAAGATAGCTGGTACAAAGTTCATATTATAGTGCGGTTTCTATACAAGTACTTATTCTGTGATCGTGGCACTTGAAATCAACAAACATACATTCGGGATGAAAATTTAAACTACTGCGCATTGATTTAGTATATACTAGATACACAAAAAGTGACACGACAAAACTTATGCCGACATAAGTTTTGCTCTTAGTCTTGTTCCGTATAAAATTTCATGTAAAGTAGTAATATAATTTTTAGTCTGTGTATCTTTTGACAAAAATACACCTAAATTTTTTACGATACAAAACGGTGTGTTCTGATTGGTCGATTTCATTCTTTTAAAATTTATTGATTGATTTTCATTGGTTCTAAGGTTGCACAACAATGTTATCGACAAATCATTGTTGGTCTGTCCCATGTCTGTTCTTAAAAGTGATGTTTTCTGACCTCAAACCAGATCAAAAATGTTCATATTTCCGAGCAGTGTTGAGAAAATGCTTTTGCTATGCAATAATGCATTTTTTGGCTAAGTCTTAGCGATATCCTAAGGGTACCTAAATAAAAACATGAGAAAAAAATGTGCCATTAATAAGTATATTTTAATCATCATTCGTCATGTAGCTTAGAACCAATATGCATTTGAAAACGTAAACATATAAATATATTTAACACCGTTTAAACAATGCCATTTAAAATTAATTACATAAGAAGGATAACAACTGGGGCCCTATTTCAATTTGTTTTAGCCCATCTTGCGTCTGTATAGTTATCGTATCGTTAGCGTTATAGCTGTAGCTCTGACTGTCAAGTGAATATGATCTACTATACCGTTTGCAAAATAATTAGCAAGTTGGGCTAAAATAAGTTGTATAGAGAACCGGGGCTTTATCTATTATATCTCTGACGGTATAGTAACTCTTACAGTGCCTCTATTGCACTTATTTGTCACCCCTGTTGCAATCGTATTGTCTACGACTCGCCCGCCTGTACTGTCAAGGTAACAAAAACTATCACAATGTTAACAATACGATCACAATGTGGGCTTCTCCCCTATTGGTATATTATAAGGTAGAATACGGCCCGGTTTTATAAAGGCCCGTTAGTAAATAGGTACGTCAGATCAAATTTTAGTAACTTCAGTTCATAAAATTCTTCACATTCCTGATTAAAATGTGATCTAACGGATCTTTATAAAACCCAGCCTAAGGGCCTAGTCGAGTGAATGAGAGCTGTCATAATGTCAACATTGTGATTACGATATAGAAGCAAGATGCCCGGTTCTAATAACAACAAAGATGTTTTACATCGTGTCCCCTTGTTTTGCAGACACTCATTTCATCGAATGTGTCGTTTCACCGAATTTTATTTCGTCGAAAGCTAATTTCTGCTGAAACCTTATTGTTTTCAGGTTATATTAAGCATGGGTTACGTAGCTTATAAGCTTTTAGGTTAGACTTGTGACCACCAAAAAATTGCGTACTCCTGCATGTGGAAATACCTGTCGGTGAAATGAACATTCGGCGAAGTAAAACATTCTATGAAACGAGTGTCGGCAATTCAAGGATAAACCGTTTTACATAATACAATAATGAGTAAAACTAAATTATAAGGAGATCTATATCAATGAATTGCATAAAATATAAATTGACCAGATAGTCAAGAACGGGTTTTTAAAAGTTCGTCTTATACTTTTTGATTTCCACCATAATAACATGGATGTTAACAAGTTGTGTTCGAGCATTCGGTGTAAGTAGCTTAACGAATTTATTATAATATTGCACAAAGTTTGTCAGAGCCATTTGCAACAAACCAGATCCTGTTACAAGATTAGGAAACGAAACAAGCACTTCTCGATGTATCTCCTCTAAACTCTGCTTCCAGCTGGCACTAAAAGATCCTACTAGAGATAGACTCTTTTTCTCCATACTTAAAAGTTCAGATTTTTTATCATTTTCGAGCAGAACCTCTCCTTCCTTCACAAATTGCATCATACCTCCAAAATGTGGGCTGAGTATCTCCTCAACATATTCCGAACTTCTGGCTTGCAACTGATCCCTAAAGTTCTCTGCCTCTTTGGTATTATCCCTTGTTCTCTCCATCAATATACTCAGTATCATATCGTAGTTATTAATCAGAAATATAAGTTGTTGAATGCGTTGTGAAAATTCAGCTGCCATTTTAAGTAGAAAGCAGTTTACTTCGTCTTGAAGATTCAAAAGCAGATTACTGAGATCTTCAGAGGGAAATTGCTCACTCAGACTTAGCATTGCAGCCGAGAATTCTGCGTACCGGCGAGTAATCTGAAACAATATCCTTATTGTAATCTTATTTCAAAGGAATAAGGTGCAAACGTGTATGTCATATCTTTGTACTCAACTGTAATTACTAGATTTTGAGTAGGTAGGTTGAAGGCGAATGCGAGTAGCTCGCTTGATAATTATTAGACGAATCCGGTTAATCCGGTTTCCGGGATATTATTATGAAAGTATGTAAAATATTAACTCACATAATGGGGTCCCAATTCTTTATTAGATAACTTCGCCGGATCACACTCTCTTACGCTCTGAATATTAAGTCTTAAAACGAAATCCAATCTTGGCCAGAGGATGCTGTGCAACGAGTCCCAATAGCTGTAAAAAATATGGATTTTGAAACGGACTTAGCATTATGTTCTGTGGTGGCTCAAGAATGAAAGTAGGGTAAAATACTCAATTATTGCCATCAAAAATGCCGGTTGTTAGCAGCTAGTGATTGTGTAGAACTATCGCCTGTTTTGCCTTGATATAAAGTTTATAATGCCAATACGAGTAATCAGTAGGGTGCCAACAATAGGGCAGTTTCCCCTATCATAAGTGAAAGTAAGTGGACACACTTGGTGCTCCGCACAACGTAGACCAAAAGCCTGTCCTACCTGTCTAAAGCAGCCACGGCTCTTTTGTGACACATCCACTTGTATCTGTTGATTAACTGGATACACAAGAACAGCGCCAGGCAGTCAAAACATTCAAGAACGTAGTTTTCGACATTTTTCTGAAAAAAGTTAAGTAAGTAAGTATTTACAATAAGTACCTAAATATTCAAGCACAGCGTTATAAGTTATATCCGTTATTTTACATTAAACTTTCTAGTAAAGGCAGTAGACGTTTTTTTTATTATTAAATACTCTTTAGTGTCCCCACACTATAGTACGTTCGCGTTAATGCAGTGAGTCATCAGTGCAACTGCAGGGTAAAGGTGTATTTTTTCACAGTGGAGTTATGACTGTGGAAACGGTCGACCGCCCGCCTGCTCCGGCCGGGCGTCCCCATCCATCATCATCATAAGTTGACGACAAACGAAAATTTTTAATACGAGTAGATCAATCCCAGGGCTATCAAAAACACCCCCATATATGTTCAACGATTTTTACTAGTTTCAGAGTTATTGATCATTTTAATCTGAATTTTTGTAATTTTCCCTTATGTCCATGACACGAAAAATCTTTGATTTCATGTTTTATTTCAGAAGTTCATCAGTGGTATCTTACATTATTAGAATCATTACGAATCAGCGAAGTTTTTACAACTTTTTGCCAGATTGTTTTTAAATCAACTTTTTAAGTAATCGCATAAAGTTTGTTTGTCCGTACTAGGTATTCCCAGTGTTTGTTTTTCAGTTGAAAAAAAAAAACACTTTATGTGATTACTTAAAAAGTTGATTAAAAAAAAGTCGATCGAACTAGGTCTCATATCTGGGAAAATTAGTTTTCTCCGTATTTTCATGCAAAAGTATGTTTATAGTTGTCTAGTACCCATAGTACAAGCCTAGAGCTTAGTTTGGGACTAGGTCAATTTGTGTGTCATTGTCCCCTGATATTTATTATTATTATTATTATTATTATATGGTTCGTAATTTCGCCATTGCTGCCGCCGTCTGAATAGCTTAATGGTTAAGTGTTGGCTTACTATGGACAGGTTTTTTTGGTTTCGTTTTGTTCATTTTTGGATAAATCTTTTGTTATTGTTATTTTTTTGTTTTTGTATAGTAATCGATGAAAATTCGGTTTCAACCCGAGCGACGCTCGGTCTCCAGACTCCCAGGTAATTATTATTTTCAAAAACTGCTGTTAATATTTTAGTTTCAAGTACAATTCAATATATATTTATTTTATATATTTGTATTTTAATTTCCGTGGAGAAAAATGTTTAATTTTGCAAAAATATATTGGTCCGATCTGGTCCTACCTACTGTACTACTGTAGGTAACTAAAATTGTCTATTTTTTGTCAAATTAGCTATTTTGCCTTAAGTTTTCACAATAACGCAATTTTGTTTTTTTTACCTTGTTCCATCAGTCCCAGAACATGTAAATTTTTTTGTTGACATTTTGAGAGCTAAGCTCAAATACATTATTCAAGAAAAAAACCGGGTGTTTAAATTTAATGCAAGGTTAAAATGTTAAAGCACCGCACCATTAGGCTTTAGTCTGGGTTTAAATAATGATAGATAAGCCACATTGTAGGGATTAAAATGTAATGGGTTTGACTATGTACCTACTTATCAAAAAATACTTACAACGAGCAATGATAAGGTTTTTCCGAGTATTCTATCAAACAGTTCCTGAGCGTGGCTCCCTTTCACATGGAAAAACTCTGTTGTGAACAAGTATTCCCTGCAACTGTTGTCCACAAGAGCATATTGCAGACTCCTAAACAAAGCTTCATACGAATACTGAAAATGGATTAAATATAATGTCACTTAAATGCTAAACGGCCGCATCACAAAAAAATCAAAAACGAGGTCGTTTTGTAATAAAAAAGGTTTTAATTTTTTTGCGATGCGGCCGTTTTTAGCATTTAAGCAACGATTAAGTAGGTATTAAGCCCAGTGGCGGCGCAAGACCTAGATTTGATGTGACCAAGGTATAAAAAAAAAAAAAATATTATACATTTCGCATAAAAAAAACATTATATTATACATACATTTCGCGAGGCCCTCTGGACGACAAAAAAGCCGATTTCATAAAATGAACCGGGTTATTATGTAATGTGTAAACCTTTGTAGAAGAGAGGCTAATAGAGAGATCTCTCTTCAGACGGGTATTGTGCCTGGGTACCGAAATCCATTAAGATGAATTTGAAAGTTGTATATATGCAACTTGACTGGGGAAACTTAGATAGCGCGATGTAGAACATTAGTTACGCTGTATGTCGCTGGTGGCGCTGTCCGTAGATAGTTGTATTCTACTTGCTACGTGTTGTAACTAGAAGTCGCTAGTCGCTGCACCTTCAAGACGCGAGGCCCAAGTCGCCCACGGCTTGCGCCGCCTCTGATTAAGCCATTAAGCCACATAAATATCTGTTACAGTTCTCGGCAACTTGAGAAACGACCTTGACGGCGCAGAAGCGAATTTTGGGTATCTTTATTGGCGGGAGTGCGGGGCGCAACGGAGCTTTATAATAAAAATAGACTATGCCACGAAAACCCAACATAGTTTTAAAAAACAAGCCAGAAAAATGGTGTACGATGTGTTTTGCTTCATGAAGAGAAACGGAAGGAGTGTGAATGAAACGGTGAAACAGAATATAGTTTACACGTATGATACCTATAGTTATACCTAATTAAATATTACCTAGCATGTGCTCAATATTCTGTAACATATATTGTATTACATCCTGCAATGTATACATGTATACAGGGTGTCCCTAAAACCAAGGCCAAAACTAAGAGGGCTACCGAATGTGATTAATTTTGTTTAAAGGTCAAACCGCACTTGCGAGGCGCGGCGCGGCGCTGCGCGGCCGAATATTATTTCTACTAATTACTATGATTCCAACCGCACTACAGCGGCGCGGCGCGGCGCGGCGCTACGCGGCGCGGCAGAGTTGGGTCCGTGAGAATATTTTGCCGCGCCGCGCCGCTGCCGCTAACTAGTGCGGTATAGCTAGCGGCGCGACGACGCGGCAAAATATTCCGGTCAGTTCAAGTTCAACCACAGAGCGAGCAAGACGACGCACGATGGATGAGGAAAAGTTAATATCGGTAGTTAGTGGTTATCCGGAACTATAATATAATCATATTATGATTTGCAAAACGAAAATTATATGAACCAAATCAGAAAAAATAATATTTGGGTGAAAATAAGTACATTATTGGGCATAGATTGTAAGCAAAACATAGTTACAAAAAACAAAAATAATAATAATACATAGATTAGCGAAAACATTAGTACTATGTTTCATTTCAATTGTAGCTAAGTGAATTACAACATATACCTACTTTAACAATGTAAGTCTTGGTTGTAAGAAAATCGGTACTAGTGTTTAACCTTAAGCTTGTGAATTGGGTAGCAATAGCATTAGCCACTACTACTACTCTACTAGATAACAAGTAGGTAGGTCTATGTCAATTGTCATGTTGCATTTATTTACCTTTGTTTTCTGTTGAACATGGGGCACTATAATCGGAGCTTCCAGTTGCTGAGCCAGGACATCTCCTCTACTGCCAATGGTAAAAATAGTACTTTTATTCTTTAAATTAGATTTTTGAAAGAAGCTTCCTTTTATTCCATCCTCTATGCCCATAAGGTCTTCCTTTGTGGGAGCTTCTTCATATTTCAATTTGTCCAGCCGGGAGGCATATGATTTGAAGTAAGAGTAATAGACTTTACTCAATGTGTCAATGTATTCATTACATATCTCTTGTGCCACATTCCGTTCATTAGCTAGTATAAACTCAAAAAAGAATTTGTACTTCAGCATGGCATTTTGTGGTATCTGATAATTTGCCATTGGTTTTCGGAATTTATAAATCTGCTCTAATATATAAGTTCTTATTTTTGCCACTGCTTTTATTTTTAATTTTTCAAGCACATCTTTTACATCATGGCAGGCTTTGGTTTCCTTAAAGTCTTGTTCTTTAACAAAATTCAGTTTTTGACTTAAAATTGCTAACTGGATCATGAATTCCTTGTCAATGACTGGTACATTGTTTATGCCACTGAAAATAAAATAATTCCTGGCTACATTTAATTTCTCTAAAAATGCTTCCTTATCATCTTGATATAAAATTGATTAAAAAGGGGAGATGCACTCACAAAATAAGAGTTTCAGAAACAGCCATATCCTCGATAAATGAAGAGAGGGGGCCTTTAAGGACCTGTCTGTTCGATAACTGGACTGACATGCTGACGGAGCGTTTTTGCAGGCTGATTATTTCATTGCTAATGCTTCCCAAATCATTCTGTAAAAACATTAGACCTGTATCAGTCAGGCTACTGGATAAATTGTTGTCTAGAAACTAATACTTGATACACACATCAAATTTATAACACCCGTCTTTTTGCGTTGGGGGTTAAAAAGGTATATTTTTGAAGTACTGACTTAAATACGGAACCCTCGGTGCGCGAATCCGACTCCCACTTGACCTTTTTTTTGTTTGTTTGTTTGGTTTATAGATTGTAACTCATCTAGGCTTACAGATATCCTATTATGAATGGGAAACTGAGTAATCAAAACTAATATCATAAAGACAAAAGATTTATATTGTTTCTTTGTAATAGTTAAACTCTGAAACCAATTTTAATACTTCACCATTGGAAAGCTACATTATCCAAACGTAGAAAATTTTATTTTATTTCATAAGCTACATTTTAACTTATTTGGCTCAGGATCATAAAACACACTTTCCCTACAAGTGCACATTTTCAAAAAGCTCACATTTCCAAAAAGTATATACCCGCCGAGAAAGTAGCCTAATGGTTTGACCTGCCGACTCTTAAGCAGAGGGTCGTGGGTTCGAACCCGGGCTCGCACCTCTAAGTTTTTCGGAATTTATGTGCGAAATTTAATTTAATTGGTAAATTTACCATGCGCTTTTCGGTGAAGGAAAACATCGTGAGGAAACCTGCACACACCTGCAAAGCAATTTGACTGTGTGTGCGAAGTTCCCAATCCGCACTGGGCCCGCGTGGGAACTATAGCCCAAACCCTCTCATTGTGAGTGGAGGCTTGTGCCCAGCAGTGGGACGTATAGGCTGGATTATTAATATTATTATATACCCAAAACTTATATTTTCCCAATTAGAACACTTTCCCACAATGTATACATTCCCCATTAAAGACACTTTGCCACAACATACAGTTTTCCAATGTGAGCACTTTTCAAAAATGCACACTTTCTCGGAATATACACTTTCGCAAAATGTACACTTTCACAATATGACCCTTGACATATTTACATAGAAACCAAATTGCGAAATTATTTTGTTTTTATTTATTATTTATTTTGTACAATTAACACTTACAGTCTAGCCAAACATGTTAATCGGTAACACACTATTACAAGAGATAAATGTGAAATTATAAATAAAAAAAATAAAATCTTAGTCTTAAATAAAAGTTATAGTTTAAAATAAGAACAATAACAGGCATATAGAGCTCCACTTCTCACCATTACTTGTCAATCATCAGTATCATCACTTATGCCCTTACTAATAAACGTTGAGTAACCGCTGAGTAGTTATACCATGCTTTGTCCTTATCTGTCGAATTCAAATGTCACAATGACAGATAAGGACAAAGCATGGCATAACTACTCAGTGGTTACTCAACGTTTATTAGTAAGGGCATTTATATTTTGTGGAATTGTCAGCAGACAGTCACTGACAGTCATTTCTAGGGGCCAGCACATAATATAAGTACTAATAAAATAACTTTGGACATTTTAACTCTTGAGACATATTTTTACTTTTACTTACATTATTTGTCATGTCTGAAAAAGTGCTCCCTTTGGGTAAGTGTATTTTCTGTGAAAGTGTACATACTGAGAGGTGTACTTTCTGAGAAAATGCTCCTTTTGAAAAAGTGCTCCTTTTGAGAACATGCACTTTTAGGGAAAGTCAATACAGTCTGTATCAAGAAAAAAAAACGCATTTATAGGTAAGAAATACTGACAATACAGTTCATAGCTAGTTTAGTAATCATAATTTTTTTGTACTAGTTTTTAGTTATTATACTAATCTAATGCTTACTTGGAACACCATCAGCATACTTTCCATGCGCTCAAGTATATCATCACACTCTTCAATCTGGTTGTGCAGTGAGCTAATGTTTCCGCTTTCCTTCAGATAATCTGCTACAGAGTTCTTTTCAGCCTCTTTAATACCTTTGTCAACTTGCAATGCGTATTCCCTGAGGTCGGTTCCGTTGTTAAGAACCTCTTGAATCTCAAAATCTTCAAGATTTTTATCCAAAACATCTTTCATTTGTGTCGATTCAGACATTGCCGTGCTTTACTCGATACAGCTTTATTTAAAATGAAATTTAAACAATATCATAAGCTATTGAAAGTATTTTTGCCATTTAGACGTATGATACCAAATAATTTATTTTCGTTGATTTAATATCAGTTGCAATTCGGTCTACACTTCATAAACTGTTCATTCATCATAAAACACGACATTGAGATATTCGTAAACTAAAACGCTAGATGCAACGCTAGATGCCAGTAAACGTCAAAAACTTACGTCAATGTCAATCAAAGTGACGGACGAGACGTGGACGAGACCACAGAATAAGTACCCTGCATAGAAACCAGACTATAAGAAACAGCAAAAGACATATATTTGACCTTTTTCTATGTATGGCATTCATAACGAGTTACAAAAGAGATGTCCTTGTAGGTACCTATTCTTTCGTTTTCTAAGTGTTGTCACAAGGATCTGTCGACGCTAGTGTTGTTGCTGAGTCGACAATAATATCGAGATCGATTAAATTTCGCAGTTGTAATTTATTCTAATGATTTAAGGGCTGATTTTTCTAATTGCCAAATAAAAGCATGTGGCAGTAAAAGTTATCACTTTCCTTTTTTACAAGCTTTCATTTAACTTGCAATGTTCCAATGTTCATTAATAGTAAGTAATATGTTAATTTCAAAATTTGCAGACCATTTTTCAACTACTTCCCGGTGTTTAATTGAACTGAAGTTTGGTACAGTTATGTAAACCCGATAAAGATGTAATATTATTGTGTCAATGAACAGATCTGATGATATAACCGGAAGGTGGCAACAGGATCTTCAGCTGTACTTAACGTAGACCCACCGACTCTTTAGTTTGGTCTTGATAATTTGATAATGACAGTGAAAAAAAATACAGTCGTCAATAAAAACTAAAAAAAAACATGATGATGATTATGATGCATGCATGATGATTATGCACTCCTTAGATCAATTGGACTGAAAATTTTGTGTTCTACCTGTGTGGGCTACCTTCGATATAATTGATTCTATATTAGGCAAAACCAAGACATCATACTGATAAGGAGTATTTATGAACACCACACAAATATATTTTCTCTTTTACCATCTTTAGAACCTCTTCATTGGTTTTCTTTTCCGTCCAGCTAATCCTTTCCTTTTTTAGTTATACTTACCTACTTACTTTACAATATTTTAAAGTATTAACCTCCGAATGAACTGACGGATATTTTATTTTGTGCCAATATCTTTCCAATCAGCGCCCTCATTTTTTTGCCTACCTTTTGACATCCTATTGTCAATTTTTTACCGAAGAAAGTACAATAGTGGAGTTCTGTGACAAGAGTGTTGGTTGCTGCACGTGTCGATTATTTTGTCGCGTTTTTTAGTGCCTCAGTGGTGTTGAAGAGCTCGGTGGAGTGGTCAGCGCGAGCGGCGGCCGACACTCTTGCCTCTGATCTCGGAGAATATAACAAAATGTTTGAATAACATTTTCAAGAACCGATCACATGTAACCTTAAACTTTGACATTGGCAGAATTGTCCTCATGGACAGACGCCATTTTAACAAAAAATTGAATTGATTGAAGTACAATAGTTATTTAAGCGAACCAGTTTGATAGCGCAAATTGCATAAATGATTTCACAGTATGGATAGTGATATTCGTACCTATTGATATTTTAAAACAGTTTGCGGCTTGGGACACCTAATATTATTTACCTGTGTTCGTTGGGAGATTTCCTTTACAATTTCAAATTTACAACCGTAACGCTGATATAATGATAAAAGGATAATTAAAATTGTTTTCTTTTACTTTACTTGACATAAGATGCTGGTAGACACAGCTGGTAGCCTCCGTCAATGCCGCGCTTTTAACAGGTTATGGGCCGAGTCTATTCCATTGCTTAAAATCTTGTTTTTAATACCTATCTATTTAACATCCTCTTATAGTTTGGCAAAATAAAGTTTGGGATAGTTCAAAAGTTGCAAACTAAAACCCGACTGGCGACTTCTTTGACTTACCCTTTCAACTTACTCTTATAGCGGGCTTAACATGCAAAAACGAGATAAAATTTGACAAGTGCTAGGGAAATTAATATATCTATTCCATATTGTAACGAAAGACTTAACGCATAAGGTTTAAAATAAAATTGTCCCGTTTTGATAAAATCGCTACAAAAAAGTGAAAATCGCTATAGTCGCTTAGTAATAAAAGGTAATAAAAGTCAGGACGAGACACTTTTATTTGAAACCTTAAGAATACGCTTACGTTAGAATGTGGAATAGAAGTATTCATTTCTCTAGCAACTGTCAAATTTGATCTCGTCCATGCATGCTAAGCCCGCTGTATACTGGGTGTTTTTTTATTCGTCGAAAAAATTTTGGGGGTTAAATCAGTAAGTCGTACTGATCAATTTTCACTATGGGACCAACCCCGAAATCGCGAAAAAAAAATTGACCATCCCATACATTTTGGCTAGTCAGCTGACGATGTTTTGTATGGGAGGGTCAAATTTTTTTTCTGACAGATAGCTGCGTCCTTCTCGGTTGGCCCAACCGCCCGACCGTATGAAAGGGGTATTAATGTGGCGGTGTCCGCTTGAGAATATTTGTAATTCCACCTGTCACCGCGTCTATTTTTTGGTGACTTTTAAGGAGGAAGAAATAATTTGGTGCGCCAAAGCTTTATTTATTACAGGCTTTTATTAAGTTGCAATGTTCGTAGGTACCTATGTATGAATGTATATGTAATTTGTCCGTTTCAAAATTTCTAAGCAAGATTTGAACCACTTCCCGGTCTACGATTGAGCTGAAATGTGGAATAAATATGCAAACCTGATGACAATGTAATATTATAAAGTCAAAGAGCTGATCCGACGATGGAGTCGGAAGGTGGCCACAGGATCTCCGCTGTAGACTTAACGTAGACCCACCGAGTTGGGGCTCGTATCGTAAGTTTAAAAACATTACACTCCTTTTTTGGGGCAGTCGTGTAAAAAGGTAGAGCAATCCAAAATTTACGTTGGATTGTGATTAAGCACGACTTATGATTATATAGGCCGTTGTTATACTTATAATAGTAGACCTCAACCTTGTATATGTAGTTATGCAAAACAGTGGAATAATTTTTTGTATAATTTTATCGTAGTGATTCAGTCCACAGGTTTATCCAACAGCCACTTAGTTTGACGTTTCCCAATAATTGCATAGTCGTTATGTCACGGCGTGGTATAGGGGGAGCTCCGTCACCCAGGTTACTGCAGCTGTATGTAAGTGTAGCATTGGCTATTGTAATGGTTAATATGCAACTTCCAGCTGGAAGTCGATTTTTAAATCTCACTGGTTATTAGTGAGAATAATGAAAATTAAGTAACGCCGTGATCTTGTTTTCGGGTGGTTAGGGAACTCGTTTTTGACATTACAGGCGTGAGAACTTCAGTCACCAGCAAACAAACTTCTAGAAACCAGTAAAAATCTGCTTTTTGGTGAGCTTTAGTTATCGGTTGAGATTCATAAATCGACCCCTGTTCTTAACGTTACAGTTAATCTAGACAAATTGCTGAAGACTGCGCTACCAACGCTATTCTTTATTATGGACCATGTATCTCGTATTTGTCTAGGACCACGGCCAGCAATTCTGTATTAAATGCGAATAAAAAAACGTAATTTTCAATAGATGCAGCTGCATCAGTATTATTAGGTATGTTGAATTATTTACAAGGAAATAAAAATATGTTACATACAAACGTACAATAAGTGTAACAAAAGCATACCATTTCGAAATATAAAAAAATGCAATTTATTACAATAAAAAAGACGACATAGTTTTCGGAGTATTACGGAGTTCTACGTACGTAAAATATGTACGTATATGTAAACAATAAGTAGGTTAAGTATTGATACATACTTAGCGCCTGCGTTAGCCACATAAGATCCACATTTAAACTTTATTTATTTTATATTATTCTTTGTATGCGGAGTGTGTTGTATTTTATTTATTAGAAGTTTGTGCTCTAAAAGAATATTTAGATAGTAAAGTGCATTAACTATTAGAGTACCTACTTCAAATTATCCATGTAGCCTCGACAGGCGCATATTTATTTACGATACAAGCAACTATGAGTTAGCGATGGTTGGGCAAGTCACAGGTGCGAGGGATTCACAATGGTATCAGGTTACAGGCCGACAACAGTAATCGAGAAGCACAACCAAGAAATTATCAATACCTAGTTAGACGAGGACATCAAGAGTGCCGCTCTTACTTACATATTTATCGAGCTAACTAATACTTAGGTATGATAAACGAGCCCTGCCTGTGGAGTAAAAAGTCCAGCATTAGAATATTTTATCATTAATATTTACCAACATTGTAAAAAATTATCAACTTACGCACATCTTTTACATCTTACCAACTAGAGTTACCATCCAAGCATAGTATTATAGAAATATGATATCTATCTACCTATGGATAAAGTTGACGGCTGCGTCCCGCTCCTCCTCACAGGTGGCGTCCTACTGCGTATATATTTATCGTATGTATTTAGAGTTCATATACGAAAAACTATCAAGGCAACCTTCAATCACAAGTACGGTAATTTTATTAGGTACTTGCGATTCATATCAAAAAATTAACTACTTACGCGTCGTGCATGTCATTCCATGAATTTGTTTGTATTGGTCCAGTGCTGTTTACACTACTTTATCCAAATCTTATTTGGTCGAATACCATTAATGTGTTGCTCGATACTTATTTAATTAGGAATACGATTGATCGGTTCGTATCTCACAAACCATAATATTTTTATACTACCTAAGTATAAAACATATTAAATTCAATACTACTGGGGAATTGATTTTTATCCTAGATTGTTTTAAATAGATAAATATTTTGAATTTTATTTGTCTCAACTTTAATTTTACGTCCCTGTGCAAAATTTCAAACCCTAAAATTATGCACAAAACGACAGTAAAACGTGATATGTTTTCTTTTTATACAATCGTAAAACATACGTATATAATATGTATGTATTATCTTAAAGCTTACACAAGGTACGTTTGTTCACGAAAACATAAAGTAGGTATTTTACCTAAAAGGTACTCTTAAGACACGTCGAAGTAAGAAGTTATATTAGTGATGCTGAACTTTCCCTCTGGCCTTGTTTATTGAAACAAAATTACTTACCTTATAATCCTAGCGTCTAAATATTATTCAGTAATATAAACCTAAAAGGTAACTTCCAACAACAACAAGTCCCTGGCGCGGCGCGGCGCCAGCACTCGGCAACAGGACAAACAATACACATCAAATGCCTTTAGGTATCATTCGTAAAGTAACTTTTATTAAATTTACTATAAAAGCTCGAAGATCACGAGCCAAGTATTGTAACATTTCTAAGTCTTTTGACTAGATTTTTCTTAACTAAATATTATAATACGCAAGTAAATAACATAGGAATATTTTGTACGACAAGATGCCATCGATCACGAGCGGTAACTCAAATGCAGACTACTTACTAAATAGGTAAATACACATACATAAAAAGTTTTAACAAAATCACACCCAAATACGACTATATTACTACATTTAAAATAAATTAAGCTTACCTACTTAAGCGGTACGTTTGTCTTGTCTACACGAAATAATTATAATATAAAAGGTTTTATTTATTAAAGGTTTAAAATCGATACCGGGAGATCGAGTCCTATAGAGTTCAACTATGCTCTAGAAAAATATATTATGTTCTAATCTAAACACTTATAAAAATAATAGAGATGGATTTCGATAATAGACGTAGAAGTCGACGGGTTCGAAGGCTGGAGTAGTGGTCCTCAGGGGGTGGGGCGGCGGGGGCGCTCAGAAGGGCAGGCTGGCGCGGAACATGTTCTCGATGAGTGGGGGCGCGGGCACCAGGTCCTCGAGCTTTAGGTAGAAGATGCGCTGCAAGCCCTGCACGGACAGGGATCGGAGCTCGGGCAGCGCGCCCAGCACGCGGCTAAAATGCGGCGCGCCGCCCGCGCCGCCTGCGCCGCCCGGCATGTGCCCGCGCAGGCAGCCGATGATCTTCATCTGCAGCTGCTCCACTCGGTGTGGCTCCTTCAGCCCGTGTCTTTCTGCAACAACACATCATTTTGGGTCAGTTATCGCTGAACCCTATATTGTATCATCGATCCATTGAATCGTTTATTGCTCGTTTATTATGTAATTAACGCAGTTAACTAATAATTAGTACGAGTAGATAAATAAAGTTGTGACAGAAGTATGACTCTTTATTGATTTAACAAAGTTACATCAACTCTTGTAGTAATTAAACTTATGTTGTCTATGTAAATATGAAACAGTTTTTTTTGTTTAGATTGACAGACAATTAAATAAATGATAATAATAAATATCAGGGGACAATCTCACACAAATTGACCTAGTCCCAAACTAAGCTCTAGGCTTGTACTATGGGTACTAGACAACGATAAACATACTTATATAGAGAAATACATACTTAAATACATAGAAAACATCCATGACTCAGTAAAAAATACTCGCGCTCATCACACAAATATTTGTCCATACCGGGATTCGAACCCGGGACCGCTAGCTTCGTAGGCAGGGTCACTACCAACTAGGCTAACCGCGTCGTCAAATAAAAATAATTGATAATGAAGTTGAAATTACCTGTAATTAAAGTAAGCGCGCAGAGGCACGCAAATGTTGAAATGTCGATATCCATTGAGTGCAACGTGTTGCTGAAGTCGAGCACGGCATGCAACCATTCTCCAAATGACCGCTGGCATTGTCGCTTGTCCAGAACAAGGCCATTACAAAAAGTAAGCTTCGTGTCTTCAGGTCTCGTGCGATAAGCGAGTCTCAATACAAACAGTTCGAGTCGCGCAGAGGCAAAGAGTTGATCACGATCTTCAGGGCATAGTTCTCCGTACCCTGGCACTTTCTCTGCGAAAACTTTAATCATGTCGATCGACGTCGTTAGGATGGAATAGAATTGCTGAATAACTTCCGAATCTGACATTGGTGGCTCCATGGGATTAGGTTCTCGGTGCTGGGAGTAATCGAGATTAGAAAAATCAGGCGAGGTGTCTACATGAGCTCTAACGAGAGCCGTAATCATTGAAATGGGTGGGCTTGGTGGCGACTCTTGAGGACATTTGGGCTTAGAAGGTAACCTCCCTCGTCTTCCTTTTAAGGAATCGGTTCTCACTACCTCCTTGACCATACCGACGGTCAAACATTTTTGAAACCGACAGAATTGGCACCTGTTTCGTCTTCTTTTATCCACAGGGCATGATTTTTCAGCTAAACACACGTATTTCGACCCTTTTTGGACAGTTCTCTTAAAAAAACCCTTGCATCCTTCACAAGTGCGGACTCCATAATGCTGGCAGGCGGCGGTGTCGCCACAGACGGCGCATAGCTGACTGGGCGAGGGTGGAGCGGCACGCAGGCCGGCGCCCTCGGGCGCGCCGCCGGGCGAGCTGGATGCCGAGCTCGGCGCTGACGCCTGCATGCAGTGCACCTTCGTGCCGTGCAGCTTCGGGCTGTCGTTCGAACTATTCGATTCAGATCTTTGCACTGGCAATGACGCTCTCCTTTGTCTGCTTTGATCCGATAGGTGTAAATCGACGGAGCTCGAGAACGGTGGCAATGAATAAGAGTCTTGGCTTGGGGTCACTCCGCCCGTGTCGAATGTAGGACTGCACGGTTGAGCCGGAGCATAATAGGGCGAGGGGACGTAAGGAATTGAAGGTTGGTGGTATTGGTATAGGAGTTGGGTGGAAGCGTGCCCTTGATGGGAATACGCACTAACGTTGTAGCAGTCTTCTTCCATTTTTAAGCCAAACTCTGCCATCTCGGGCTTAGGATAACGAACTGAATAAGTTTCTTCAAAACTTGGCAGAGCTGGGCCGGGGGTCGGCGACGGGGTCTCGCTCACTGGAGTCGTACGATGGGTTTTAAATTCAGGAAGAATCGGGGCGTGAAACTCAACGTCCGGAAATGGGTCTAGATTTTCTTCCAAGATTTCAGAAGAATCTTCTTGATACTGGGGTGACAGTAAATCAGTGAAGGACGAACCGTAGTTGCTCTGAAATTAAAAATGCAATCAATAATAGAGGCGTCACTGAAGCGGTAGGCGGCGAGCGTCGGTAGGGGCGACGCTAATCGACCAATGGCGAGCTTCGTTGCTGTATCATTACGAGCCTACACAATTAACCCTTATTTATATGCCTTCCTTTCTAAAATTAATTGGTTCAAGATTTATGAATTGAGTTAAGTATAATACATTTTAAAAGAAATTTAAAAAATAGTTCTCAAAAATTGTATGTCATTTTATGGACGAAGCTAGAATAAATTAACTTACGTGTGTCTGCAGCAGTAGCATGCTGGAAGAGTCGGAGGTGAAAGCGCTCGGCGAGCGCGGCTCTATGGCGCTCGGCCCTGCAACAAACGAACATCGCACTTGAGTTATGGAATCATTCAAAGTTATTCCATCATCTCTTACTTAAGGCACATAATCAATCGAGTACGAATTATCGGCTAGCAGGAAGCGTGCGCGGGTCGGCGAGTACGGCCGGACAGTGCCGCCTGGAACTGGACGGCGACGAGCTTTGAACTATCACGCTACACAGCCCATGCATCATTTATATTTACCCTCGGCGAACATACTTTGATTCTTCCTTCAACACAAGCACTGTAATTGCCTAATCGATATCTACTCTCGCAGGTTCCCGATAACCAACGTTCGCCACCCTTCTTCAACCAACAATGACGGCGAAAACGAAAGGTCTCCTAATTTATACAGCAGTTTTGGCCACCGAATATTGGCGTTTTGAATACATCGTGTCACGGTGCTTGATTCGCCACGCCCCGAAAATTGAATCCTATGTATACACCTAGCTTATGGTTATAACAAAAACGACTTTAACGGTCTTACCATTCAAACTATTGTAGCTCTCATTGCTATGAGATAGAGTTTATATTCGCCAAACTCGTAAAATAGATAATTTTTGGGGCGAAAAGGCGATGGATCCCTGGGGAGGTTATGAAATCAGTGGCATTTGCAGTTTCTATTATGTTAAGAACCATTAATTCCAGTCTTATTAAGTTATAAACAAAACAGCCGAGCTTTTGTTCCGGAAATTCTGAAACGTAATATGTTTCGTAGAAAACGATGAGCATACTCGGACATTGTCATAGGTAAGGTTTTAATTCTGTTTAGATTCTCATAACTGTACTCGTTTATAGTAAACCGACAACCAAATTGGCATAACGTAAGGAATTCATAGCAGCGACGCATGGTAAATGCACCTTATGATATGCCACACGATATGTTCATTATAACCGTGGCATTACAGCAAAGAGCTTAACTTTTCCATAAACATGTGTTTATTCTGTTCGTCATAGGTATATATAGGACACTAATCCCTAAGCATCAAAAACATGACGCTAATGAGCGTCGTTGATCAACTACCTGAAAGATAACAGCGTGTTAGGACCATGTGTACGTACAGTCACCGGCAATACTATCTTATCTATCCCGTCCATCCCGTGGTTGTACAAGGTACCCGCCGATGACGACGCGTTTAGCCTAGTTGGTAGTGACCCTGCCTACGAAGCTAGCGGTCCCGGGTTCGAATCCCGGTATGGGCAAATATTTGTGTGATGAACGCGAGTATTTGTACCTGAGTCTTGGATGTTTTCTATGTATTTAAGTATGTATTTCTCTACATAAGTAATATTTATCGTTGTCTAGTACCCATAGTACAAGCCTAGAGCTTAGTTTGGGACTAGGTCAATTTGTGTGAGATTGTCCCTGATACTTATTTATTTACCTATTATTACAGGACTAACGTCAAATTTCGTAGTTTGAATAAATTATCTTGTGTCAGTCAACTACAGTAACTGACTTTGACAAATGCACCAATAGGGTACAGTCAAGGGCATTAATATCTAAACAGCCATCGCGTCAAATATATGTATACATGGACCTTATTGCCAGTGGCATAAAGGTGTATAGATATTTTTGAGATCTTGGGAACGTATATATATTTATGCCCTTGACTGTACATTCTAATGAGTGCAAGTGTTTTCAATCTTTTAACAGTTAGGCTAGGAACATTAACTTATTAACGGTATTTCAGTGCGTAGACATCTCACAACTTCTAATTCAGTAAATTCTAATCCTAACTCGCCAAAACCCTTAATAAAAATGGAATCGAATAAAACTTATTCGGCATCGAGTTTTGTTAACTATTTGATCTACTACGTGACTGGTTATTTCTGAGATAATTGATTCGTAAAACGCACGATGTGAATCCTGATGCGTAGAACAACGAACGAAACGCACACGCAACGCCCCGCGCTATCTCGCGCAGGCGGGCGCAATGCGGGCATACCGCGCGGATCGTCAGTTCGAGCTATGTTCACCGGAGAGTGCGTGTCAAAATGTCTATACAAGGGCGAAAAATTTTTTAAGTTTAGTGACTAATATTAACCAAAATGACGTGTGTTCAATCGAAGGTGTAAATTCCACCAATAATAGTAAAGTTACGCTCAAAATAGTAACGGTCTTATTAATTAAAAATGGTGTAACGTTGACAGGTAAATTTAATATTGATAAATGTAGTAACGAAATAGTCCAAAATTAAATAAAGAAGTTGATTTTTGAATATTCATCCTTATTTTATTCACTTAGGACACTATTTTTGAAAGAAATTCCAAAGAACAACGAGCTATGTCTAAATATTACACACATTGTTTCGTCGAAGAACGCGCTATGCTACCATTTGCCGTCTGCGGTTCCGTAATAAAACGGGCCATGTATACATGTAACCCGATAACTCGGAAAATAATAACAATAAAAAAAACTGTATAACTATAACATAATCACTATCTTACTATTAACCACATCTTTAAAATTTAAAACGCTAACTTATATACTTTTAGAAATATACACGATTTAATCTTTGTACTCCTCTCCTGAAAAATAGACATTTTGCAGATAGGCCTTTGTTCTATTTACCCGTATAGGTGCAATAGAGACATGAAAGAAAAAATAATTCAAATTAATTGTAAGGATCGAATTATACGCAAACGAATGTAAATTTCTCTAAGTAAAGATTAAATTTATCACACGTATATTATTATGTTTTCAGTGGGGAGCCCGTGGACACGCGGAACCCTTTCAGACCCGGTCAACCAATCAAAAACAAATGACATATTGACCAATCAAAAACAAATGAATATGAATCCTATCGTGAGTTAATTACTAAAATTCAATATTATCTGTCTCTTGATACGAAGCTGGGTGTGAAAGGAATATAATTGTTTGACCTAACGTATTGTTTGGTCAAAAATATGTTTTCCTTACACCCTTTTAGGCTGAAATTTCAGGATTTAATAAATATCTGTTGTGTATCTACTACCTAACTAATATTAGTTAGGTTAGGTTAGGTTAGGTTTATAAGGATAGTTTTATAATAATTCTAAAAAAAACCCAAGAACCCAAACCATTAGGTCAAACAATTATTATACCACCAGATACAGACCCTTCAGTTAGCTCAGTTAGTAGTACAGACCTCTAATTATGCGTAGCTGTATCTTACTTGATGTATGGACTACGGCATACTGGCCCTCGCTATATCGATGCGCCATATTCACATGCAGCGTATTCAACTTAGGTATAAAAGCATAATCTTAAGTCAAGTACTCATCATACTCAGTATTAGACAACATTCGTAAAGGTAAGTACGAGTAAGTATGCTAATTGAACGAGACTACTGCAACCGTTAGGTACACCGATACCGTTAGGTTCAGAGTTTTTATTTTTGGATGGTAGTTATACCATCCAAAAATAAAATACTATCTCTGAACATCTATCTTGTATCGTGTATCGAATTTGTTCGTGCGAATACGATAATTTAAACGTTTTAAGTAAACCCGTAGGTATATTAAGTGGGTCGATATATTTTTTTTGTAGCTAAAGTTGTATTATTTAGCTACAATGGACGAAAGAGTTCGTCATAAAAAGTTCTTTATTAATAACTATTCATGCTTGTTACAGTGCCGTACAGTAAATACTTATTCAAGACCCTTGGCGTTTCCTCGGCCATTGGGTTTAGCGCATCGAGTTATACTATACGGCAAGGGGTAAAAGTTTTGTCACATCCAAAATAGCTTAAAAAGGAGACTAGGGCTCCCGCGAAGAAATAAGTGTAATAATATGAATAAAACCGTTGACGTAGGGGTTTAGGCCGACTAACTACTTTTACTATATACTTTTTATCTGCCGTGTTATGCTCTCTAGGATTATCCAGAAAATTGGAAATAGGCAATTAATATACTTACCTATCCTAAGTTTTATTAAAAATAATAAGAAGAGACCATTCTTAGAAACTAATTTTATGTATGAATGCATAACTTTTTTTGATAGAATTATACAACGATGTGCCCGTTGATGTCTTTTGGTTGAGTATTCCTCGAAATGGTGTTTGAGTGATCATAGATTGTAATAATATGGTTCATCCCAATTGTAATGACCATGAGTCCGTTGCTATGATTCGAAGTTGAGCATTTCAGTCGAGCAGCGAGAATAAGCTGAAGAGTCGGCAGGACACGCTCCTTTTCATAAACGTAGTTACGTTTTAGTTTCATTTACATAGTTATGATTTTTACAAGAACACGAATTGTTTTTGACAGGCTGCGTGATTCCGAAGTAATAAGACCTAAGTAATAGACAAGTTATAATTTAGGTAAATCTATATAATAACCCATTAGAGTATATTGTATTTTTTTAAATACTATAGCCGTCTCTACTGTCAAAGTGTCAAGTTAAAACGATGATGATAATGATAATAATGGGTGAGGACGCCCGGCCGCAACAATAACAATATGATTACAATTAGGCCAGTAGAAATTGACACTAAAAAAGGCTAATCGCAAAGCATGATGTAGTTCTGATTTATTGGTATGTTGTATGGTACAGTTAGGGCAGTGTGAATCCAAATTTGCAACTTCGTAAAACTTGTGATCGCTGCGCACCACGCAAAACACTGCGGATTTTGGGACTTTTCACTTTTTGCTCTAGAATTCAGAATTCATAAACTATGCGTCTTAGAAACACAAAATTCACTATTTTTTAAAAAGTTTATTAAACTTGCATCAATTTAAGCTTAACTACAGCTCTCTAAACCTTATAGAGACCAAGCTATGGCCCTGTGAAGATGGTCCAATTCCGGATGGTCCGGATCAAAATGTTGGCAAAATCGCTCCTCCTATGAGAGAAGTTATAAAAAATTAAGTTTGCTTTCATTACAGCACACAATGAAGTCTGCGAGACTAATAGTTCACTCACAATCTTGAAACAACGTAAATAAGGTAAAATTGATTTTTGAAGAATTGAGACCAAGCCCTTTGAATACCTATTTGTGTGTATAGTACAGTGGGGTATAAAAGTTTTTAATGTTAAAAGTTTAACGGTTTTTTATACAATGATTTGTACACACTTTTGCATCTTACCCCATTGTATTAAGTAGCAAAAGGTATACACTATGTATACAAAGAAAAAGGCATAAAATCATGTAAACATTTATAATAATTACTTTTTAATTTTGCAGGTTAGGTTAATTAACGAAAGTATAGAATAGTATTATTAGTTGTAATAGAAATGTCTAAATCAAACGTTCATGGGTGCGAAATTTCACCATAATTAAGTCGCTTGGAGCAAAAGTACCTCTTATTTTATTTTTATTCACATTGCACAAATTTGAAATGCCACCTTAGTCTAGAGCAATTTTTTTTTCAAGGCGAGCGAGGGGTCATACTGCTGAAAGTATAACGTTCTGCTTTAGTAGCTTCTAAAGTATGAATTTATTTCAAAATTGCTCATGTTTTCGAATTATGGTGTGATTCAGTGGCGTAGCGTGCCTTGTCGGGGCCCCGTATAAAAATTTTTTTGGAGGCCCTTATATGGAGGTAAAGATTTTTCCTTACACACTTTGGGGGCCCCCGTGGCCCGGGGGCCCCGTATAATTGATACGGCAAATACGGCGGTAGCTACGCCCCTGGTGTGATTCAATACATTGCAACGTTATTGATGATCCGATAATTATCATGTTTTAGAACCACTTAACTATTATATCTAGTTTAAGACATTGCATATATTCTGAACGGATATAAAGGAGGCTTTCTTATACAGCATATTTATGTCAAGTTCTGGGTCACCTCAGTTTTAATTCTAAGCGTGAATGTTAGGTACTTTTACCCAGCCCCCCCCCCTACCCTCAATCTGAGAGTTAGGATTACCTACCAGGAGTTTTGGGCTCAGTTTGACTTGCATTGCATTCAAGCCGAGTGGCAATGTTAAACTCAAAGGGTGTAACGGTTGAACCTCCAATGGATATGGACTTAACATAGTTTTCAATCTTTATGACATTTCTACCCCATTTGTGTTGCTTTTATAAAATAAAATTATATACCATTTTGTAGGAAATTTAAACAGCTTTATTTTTTTTTACATCAAATTTGTTTTTCTACGACGCATTGTTTATGACTTATAGAGCAAAAAGTGAAAAAAGTTCCAAAATGTTGTAGTTTTTCGCGTGGTGCGCAGCGTGCACAAGTTTTTCGAGGTTGCAAATTTGGATTAAGACTACCCTAACTGGTCCTTACAACATACTAAAAAACCAGAACTACTTGAAGCTTTGCGATTTTAATGTTGATTTCTACTGGCCTAAATATGGTTTGAGAAACAAAGTCGGATAGAGACCCAGTAACGACATCTTTTACACTTCGCCAGCATTTGTTACCAATGCGCTTAGGGATGCGATGGAGAGTTAGCCAGCTATCGCGTTGAATCGTGGGGTTCCTTCCCTTCTAATCACGCCCCGGTAAAAACACAGATGGCGCTATGTACCGGTATTGATTCGTAGGTGCGTCATCGAAAGTCTTTGCACATGTGTTTGTATGAGAATTCGCCATATACCATACTTGCGGAAACGTGACGCGGCTGACGTCTGCAGGCGAGCTATGACGAGCACTTGCGTCATGTATCGGCTCTCCCATAGAAAGATCCGCTTCAGAAAGAAAAACCCAGCACTGGATGTTTCGAAGCAGGCTTTTGTTATCTCTACTCTATTTTTGTTGATACATTTCGTTAAGTGTTCTTCAAATTATATTATAACATCTATTTAAAAGCACAAAAATTATAATTATATTTAAATAATTGATCAAGTGAATCTTCTTAGACGTCGTTAGAAAATCTTCATCTCCCTGACCGACCGTTATTGCAAGTAAACAAATTAAATCAAGTTAAACGTTGCCAACGTTGACGTTCCCTATGATTGATTAGTTAGTTGTCACGTGCTTTAGAACCAGTTAGTACATATTTATACTAAGTACTAACATATCATTGTCAAAGCTGCTTGTATTTCATAGCTTTAAAAAATATTATAGCATCTAAAAAGTTGTAAATAATTAGTATATACAAGAAAATATTCTTCTTTCGATTTCTTCGTTAGTTACCATTTAGGAGTAGCGTTTATAAGACTATATTTTATTGACATATCTGTCAAGTTAATACTTACATGCAAATTAATAACTAATTCGTTTTTTTTTTAATTTAGTTCTAAGTTTGTTGTCGGTTGTACTTCTAACACTAATAAACTCGCTATAAAAAGACTAGTCAAACGAGTGCAAACTCGAGGAAACACAGCGAGGAATCTACTGCCATTGAGGAGTTCCTATGACCACCTTCCGTCTCCATCATCATTACCAGCTCGATGGTAAGTACCATATTATTGTATTTTCATTGGAATTAAGTACATTACTATGCAGAATTCAAGCCAATCTCACAATTAGAAGTATGTAGGTTAAAATCGACTTCCAAGATTTTATTAAATTGCATGTTCGTTTGTTTGTTAGTACAAGTAAGTTGTAGTTAGTTACAATGTGAAGCTTATAAGTGTGTTATAATTAAACTGATATTTTTATTATGTTCAAACAAATAAAATTCTGGTATGAAAATAAATGACAAATGAATTATCAGCTGTGGTGGCGTGCGGGCGGGCGGCGCTCGCGTGACGTCATCCGCCTAGCGTCACACCCGTTACCGCTGCCGTATTTACGTAGATTCGTTTTCACGCTACAGGGAGGCCGGCGCGTGCGAACGTTTCCAATAAGTATTCCATAACGGTTGCGGCGACTGCGGTAACTTAGCTATGGTTTCCTTTATATAGTTTTTCTTTTATATAGAAAACTACCTACTTACATTTTTATTGACATAATCACCACGTGGAGCTTAATACTATAAGCTCCACTATAAGCTTTCAACTGAAAGTGAAATGAAAACACATAAACAACAAACAAACCCTAATTAAAAATCACGAAAAAATGTCGAACTACACACGTACATACACGTATAGTTGGCAAAAGTAAGTTTCTCTAGTTAAATTTCTGTCAGTAACATGTTATGTCTTCTTTGAGCTGATTTCAAACAAATCATGCACATGCTTTTTCTAAGTTGAGCTTTGAAAGTTTTAATAGGGGCACATAATAACAAGAATCTTTGAGGTGTATAGCGTGTGTTACCTAAATAATACTAAGTTATGTCCTTCCTACGTAGAAATTTACTAAGAACATCTACTTTTTTGCGCGTCTTATTCTACATGCTTATAGGTAGGTAGTAGAGTAAAAAAAATGAAACTTATTGATCCTTTTCACCTGCGTTTTTTCCAAACCGGTGCGCGGTTGGGAGTTCTGACCTTCGCTAGCGCTTAATATAAACCTTGTAATATGTAAGTATCGAGCGGGCAAACTCATCTTAGGTTTTACCCAACCGCAGTCTGATCAGGGTAAAGCTTTACTTCCATACTTGATTGCTTGAAAGATAAAGAATCGTTGACGTAATTTGAATTTAGTCGTTTCTGTAATCTTAAATAGATAGACTTTCATGATGATGGTTTTCAAGATAATTGATGTTTTTCTGCAACTTGGCAATCTGTGTAAAGGGGGTGATCCATTTGCGAGTGAGTATAAATCGTTGGCTCGTTGGCTCGCCGACTCTCGTAGTGATCCATTGGCGAGCAAAGCAGTTGACTCTCATACCGTGGACTAGGATTTCAAGCATGCACAAAGAGCCAGCGAGCTAATCCGCTAGTTTTTAAGATCGCGGGCTTTTAGGTGCTCCATTGTCGGTTTAGACTTTGACTTGCTGGCTCGTTGGCGTACTGGCAGTTTTCCTCGCAAATTGGGCCAATCTTATGTTGTTTTCAAGATAATAAGGAAAATTTTCTATATCCAGACAGCTAAATTGATCCATAAGTAACATTACCTAGCGACATCTTATCCGACGCATGGAAACCGTTGAACTCGAGAACTCGAGGGAGTGGTTCTGGTGACGTCAGAGCTCCGTAACGATCTGTTACCGTATTCTGAGGATTCTATTAGAGTGGACTGTAAAATAATCGTGACGGAACACTCGTAAAAAAGGAAGGCTGTTTAATAATTGGTTCGGTGACGATACTATGACGTCCCCGTAACTCCTCGATAGCATCACCGTGCGGATGGTGAACCTGGTCCAAGCCTTGCAAAATTGAAACTGATATTGGCTGTAAAAAAGTTTCTGGGGATGGTGAATTCTGGTTTCGTAATAATGACAGTTTGAAAAATGTTTTGGAGTGCTGTTCGGATATAATATTGTTACGTCATAAACCAGAATTGGAATGATGAGGAAACAGTAGTGCCTTACCGTGATAATTTCATAAATGGGTAAATATTTTATGTTGAAATAACGTCTACACGTGAACTCTCGCCTGTTTGACGAATTTAGCCATATGTTTAGGTAGGTAGGTTGCAGCCGGTCGGCATAAGCAAGGTCATCCTTGAAGGGGATCGCGGGCGGGCTCGGGTCGATGTGTGACGTCACGCCGCGTGACGTCACAGGCGGTCGATGCGGAGGCCACGGGCCGCCCGGCGCCACCCCCAGAGAGCACAACAACAACACTGAATGGACACTCGACTTCGCACCAAAAACACCGCTACCTGACATACTTGGAGACATCTGAGCTTCGATATAATGCCTCGTCAATGATATTACTCGTATTATAAACATGACGTGGGTGTATTTTCTTTAACAGCCGGAAACAAACCTGGATGAATTTTACAATGTTGTCTCGATATAGTCCGAAGAAAAAAATACAGTCAAGTGGGAGTCGGACTCGCGCACCGAGGGTTCCGTATTTAAGTCTGTACTTCAAAAATACTTTATGTACTTAAGATTATACTTTTTACTGTTTAATTGTATGCAATAAGGTCTATTTTGACTTGGCTTAATTGTAGTACAGATCTTTAAAGTATTTTATCAATTTCTCGAAAACTATAAATTTTTAACACTTAGTTTTATTTTTCCCTCATAATATAAGTAATTATCTAAAAATTAGGATTTTTAAAATTTTTCGGTTCATAAATTTCAGAGATAAGGACCCCTTCTTATTTCCGAAGTTTATGAGGGGAGAACGGTCATTTTTTGAACATTTTTGGTTATAAATCAAAAAGCATGTCACGAAAATTATAAAAAAATTAGTTTTTGTTCGAGTTGATAGCTTGTGTAGTTGCTGAGAAAAACTGCTGTGACATACAGACAGACAGACAGACAGACAACGAAGTCTCACCATAAGGGTTCCTTTTTGACTATTTTGGTACGGAACCCTAAAAAAAAAGAGGTCACCACGCTGGGCATTAAAATAAGCTACCGTCCAATATGAAACGAAAAACGCATACTAATTCGTAATTTGAAATAATAGTTCAGCAGCTGAAGTTTTTAGGGTTCAGAGTTGATTTTACCCGACTGCCGAAGAAGGAGGATAATGTTTTTCAAGTGTATGTATCCATGTTTCCTCCGGTAGACTAAAACGTCGTGAGGGATTTTGAAATGCGTTAGATTGGTATTTATCCAAGAAGTGGCATAGGCTATAATTTTACTAAATTTCAACTTTAGATTTTAAGATAAAGTTTTGATGTTGTAAAATCGAATTATAATTAACTATGGAAGACTAATGCCACTAATGCCAATCGATAATGACGTTGAAATATTATGCCCAACATTATTTAAAACTAAAACGTCTTATTCTTCGAGTTGTTTCGATAACCAACTCTAAAGTAATTGGGTGAACCAACTTTTAAGGTACTCCCCATTTTTCGAAATGTTTCACAAATTATATTTTTTAGAGAAAGTATTTATTTGCTAACGTCGTGGCTTATATGTTTATAAAATCAGACAAATAGGCTAACATTGAGTAAAAATGTTCTAAAATCGTACAATTTTAAATAATAATATAGTTGGTAACGCAGGGGATGATGTTGTCCCCAGGTTTTGTAAGAAAAATGTGCATTTTCCCCTGAGTTACTAGGATTTTTCGAAAATTAAGAAATATTTGAGGTGTCACAACATATGGGATCTGTAAATTAATCATAAGTTACCAGGAAAGTTTTAGTGCCGCAAAACAAAAGGAGTACCTTAAAATTTGATTCGCCCAGTTACGATTAGATCAAAAGTCATATATCGAGGGTTGCGAGGTAAAACCCGATAAGTAAACATAGAAGAATTAGTAGAATTGAATTTCGAAGGCGTTTTAAGAAGCTTCAATTTTGCATGGTTCATTATCTCAACTTATCGGGTTTTACCACGCAACCCTCGATATGTCGAATATTCAAGACACGTTTGAGTAGGTACGCTTCATTTTTAAAAGGTTTTATATAATTAGCTATACGCCTTGTTTAAATCTTTTCAAAGCAGTCAGGTATATTGTTTTTTATAAAATGTTTTTTTATGCAAACTTATAAATAAATAAATAATAATTGCAATTACATATAATAATTGCCATACGATAAATAATAATAAATATTTGTTTCTTGTTAGAAACAAATATTTATATGTACCAAAATAAGATTTCCTGTATTTTCCGTATTGTTATTCGGAAAATACAGGAAATCTTATTTTGGTACATATACCTACGTATAATTTAAAACATGGCGATGAAAGTTAAGTGTGACTGATATAACAGTTATTAGTTTGTACAAAAATTAGACTAGGAACAAACGGTGTGTACCGGTTTGTCCGTAAACATTTACTAAACAGTCTGACCACCTAGAGCGGGTAAAACGTCTTTCAAACGTCCTAAACTCACAGGGTATTGAAAGTAATGTGATTATATGTTTTATAAATAGGTACTTAAGATATATAAAGTTTTGATAGGAAAATGAGACATGTATTATTTATGAGACGCGTTTTGTGGGATCTGTGCTGATTGGCTGGGATGTGGGATACCGCCTCAACCCTCGCCTTTTCACACCACCCCAGTATTTTTAGTCTCTGACGTAATCGGCCTCTTTCTACGGCAAACTGTTAGAATATGAAGGCCTAAATAAAGATGTCTAGGTAGTTTGAAAGTGATTAACGCGCCGGGTTCTACCCGTATAGGTATTTAGATTACTTTCCTGGCAGCGAAATAGTGTGCAATTATTCCTTTGAGGCTTAGGTAATCGAACTACGTAAGTAATTGGTAACTTTAGCAACCATTATTCTTAATTTCTTACTAATATTATAAAAAAGAAAGGGATATAAATAAGAAATTATGTTTGTTCCGTTTTCATTGTTCAACGCCTCAACCGGATCGGTAACAAGAATTTTGAAACAGAGATAGTTTATAGCCCGAAGACGGATAGGGTTATTTTTATGTTGGAAAGTTGGACAGTTTTTGAGGGATAATAGCGATAAAGGACTTCTAGGAAAGCTAGATAATGCCCGTAACTTTGTTCTTGTAGTATAACTTAATAGCTTTTTGCGGAGTGTCACAGTTTTGCAATAGGAACAAAAGTTATCTTAATGAAGCGAAATATTTTTTTAACGCTAAACGAACAAATACCATTATATTGCGTACTTAATTTTAGTTTTCTTAAAGTACGAAAAAGGGGCTTGACATGGTGGAGAAAAACATCGTCCGAATTGATATGACGCTTCCCGGAGAGAAGTTTCAGCGTGACGCAGACCGCGGGGCGCGGGGCGGTGACGCGCCGGGGTTACGGCGTGACGTCATCTCAGCTGGCGATAGCGTGTTATCATTGTCTGCCTCCTACATACACGTATACTACCTAAGCCATACTTTTAATTTTATGTTAATATAAATATAGAGAGGACTGAGTGTTTCTTTTGTGTTAGGTAAGTAAAGTAAGTTTGTTTTTCTAGCAAATTTATAAGTAAACCAAACATAGCGAAAGCCCAAAAGGTTAAATTCCTTTTTTTGGCTATGAATGAAACATTCAATGACGTGGTGAATTTAAACAAGCAACACAACCGCATTTTAATTAACTTAATTTACCGGCCTGCTACTATTTGCAAAAACTTGTTGTGAACTAAAATAAGCTCTAGCTAACGTAGACGTGTTTTACAGAAGATTGAGATGAGGCGAGTTAATATCGCCGGTAATTTGCAGCTCGCATCTCGACAGGTGCAGTCGGTTGCAACAACGATTGGGCAAGGCGCGGGTCCGGCGGGCCCCGGCCGTGTTGCTAGAGATCTCTGACACAAACGGCCAGCCGGTGCCGCTACGGTACAACACAGGCCGTAAACCGCGCGGCAGGCACCGCAGTAGCCGCGAAGTGTTAATTACTTAACATGTCCGTTTAAGACAATAACTTTCGATGCAACAATAGTAGTTTACGGTGTATTGGGTATGCGATGTTATGATTGTTGCGACACGCGGTCAGCCCCGAGCGCCGACATAATGTATGCCGCGGCGTGGATCTTCGACCGGTCCCGCCGCTCTGTCGAAATGTTCATAGATTTCATCACAGCTTGTTCGCTCACTATTTATGTTATTTATTGATATTGGCCTGGTTATCGGTGCAAAAATGCTAAATAGCTGTTATTATTTTGCAGGCACATTTCGGTCCTCGTGTCTTCACAATATGTTTTAAGCCTTCCTAAATAGGTAACTTACATAACCTATTAACATTATAATGTATAAGTGAATAATTTATGTAAATTAATTGGTAAAGCTGTTTAGTATTGTAGAATTATGGAAGTTGAAAAATATATTTAAAAATGTGAACAAGTTTTTTTAAATAAATATATGTAACATTATATTTTAAAAGTATTATTTATAAATTATTCTGTTAATCACGATTTTCCATCATATTATTTAAATTTCCAATTAATTTTGTTTTCTCAGGGTGTAAATATCAAAACAGTCAAAGCAGGTATTTTTATGTACCTACCTCTTTATTTCCTGTAAGGCTTCTAGCCCACAACATAAATAAATGCGAAATGGAAACCAAATAAGAGTACTTACTTTCACTGTTATTATAATATTAAAAGGATAAGAATACTGCAATAAGATTGTACAAACTCTTCACGATTTAATTAATCCACAATTTGTTTTGACCAAATAGGAAAATAGGTTTACACATACAAGTATTTGGAATGAACCTAAAAACGAAGTACATTCAGTCAACAAAGTATCGGGAATGGATGATTTGTTTATGGTTCCAAATTCAAATTTTTGTTTTTTTTGTTGTTGTTAGATTGGCACAACTGTTTTCTATTTTGGCGCGGAGTTTGAGTTGCATCTGTTATTTATATTAAATACAGTGCTGTTTTTAGTTATATCATATCTAGTGTGTATTGCGAATTTCATAATGGACAAAAACATTGAACAAAGAGTTTGTCTTAAATTTTGCATCGCCAATGGAATTTCGTGTTCGGAGTCACTGAAAATGTTACAGAAGGCTTACGGTGATTCGACTTTATCAAAAACACGTGTTTATGAGTGGTACAAAGCGTTCAAAAGCGGTCGAGATGTGATGGAAGATTTGCCTCGCTCTGGTAGGCCATCAACGTCTGCAACTGAAGTTAACATCGCAAAAGTGAAGGAAATAGTGACTGAAAATCCTCATTCAACTTTGAGAGAGATAGCCGCCGAACTTTCTGTATCTCACGAGTCGATCCGTACTATTTTAACTAATCATTTGGGTATGAAACATGTTACCGCTCGGCTAGTCCCAAAAGACCTGAATTTTCTCCAAAAACTCAATCGCATGAGAGTCGCTGAGGACATGCTAGAACGAGTCAATTCTGACCCAACATTCATGAAACGCATTGTTACTGGTGACGAGACGTGGGTTTACGAGTTTGACATGCAAACTAGTCAACAAGCTTCGGAGTGGCGCTTCGTGGCACCCGTTTTCAATCGGTAGAAGACATAAAGGAGAATTCGCGCCGAGAACTGAATTCAATTCCGGAAACAGCGTTTAAAAAATGTTTTGATGATTGGATTATTCGTTGGCGTAAGTGTATCGTTTCTGAAGGAGCATACTTTGAAGGTGATAAAATAAATTTGGATGATTAACAAACAGTTTGTGTATTATTGATCTTTTCCCGGTACTTTCTTGACAGAGTAGTATAAGTTACTGATTTCATCTATGTAGGTATATTGCATTATAAGAAGTTTATTTTTATTCTTTTACAACAAGTATTTAAGTCTAAAGCTTCAAAACTTCATGTTAAGCGCTAGTACTTAACCTATCGACAAAAATATATAATATAAATAAATATGGGTACGTAGAGACAACTCTACCCATATTTATTTATCACAGGCTTTCCGCCCGCGACTTCGTCTGCGGAGAGTAAGTACTTTCGTAAGTTAAAATATAGCCTATGTCCACCCTAAATGATAGTAAAATAATGTTTGAAATCGGATGTGTAGTTCTGGATTTTAACCCTTACATAAAAAAAAACAAATTTACAAACTTTATCTCTTTTTAATATTATAGTGTATAATAGTAATATAGTAATCATAGTAATAGTATGTAGCATAGATGTACAATTCACGTGATATTTTTCCAATGTTATCCATATCGGCAACCGGTTCATTTAGGTCAAATCTTAATCAAAGTTGTTACCTAGTTATCCTAATTAGGTATACCCTACGGATATCTTTTATATCACACATTTAATAGTACCAGACAATAAAATTTAAAAGATAAAACCGACTTAAAACGCGTTTGACTATTCATTTACCTATTTGAAACGGAACTAGTTGACGCATTTATTATTAAAGCACACATCAAGTTTAAGGTATGTAGCTAAATCGAGTTGTTGCTAATAAATATTCTATATTATTATTATTATATTATATTAAACATAGTATAAACTTCCTTTTACTTGCAATATGACACGGCGAAAGTTTCTTGAAACGAATTAAACTTTAAAATATGTATTTTTTTTAATAGGAAGAATATGGAATTAACGATAACTGCAATAATTAAATGTAAATTAATTATTTTCGTAATGGCTTCGTTTTGTACTAAAACCCAAGTTATAAAAACTCGTCAAAAATATTATTAAGGGATGCATGCTCAAAATTAACATTTGGAAACTTTAATAAAACATTTTAACCAATAAATTAAACTAAATTAAATTAAAATAACAAAAAGGGGGTACGTACGTGTGTGTTGGAATTGTCTAAGGGCTGAGAGTTTGCTGGAGGGCGTCAGCAACGCACCTCGCATTCTAGCCGATGGCCATCATCACGACAGTTCCACACAGAGTCTACAACACCCAGAGGTTCTACACAACGAAAGCGAAAATAAACACAGAAGTGGAGGTTGGCGGTGGTCTCGGGCGCTGACCTGGCGCAGGCTTGTCGCGCTCGCGGTCGCGGTCGGGGTCCAGAGCGGCGCGCGGCTCCAGGGTCAGGCCGAAGCACGCGCCAGACAGTCCCAGCTCGCTCAGCAGGATCCTCATGCGGCCAGGCACATCCCACTCACTGCACGCGCACTCACTCACTCAGTCTGTCGGAAGCGGTCGCAAAAGGCGCGGAGGTACGCGCTGGCGGACGGGCGGTGCGTTACTGAGGCCGCCGCCGCCGAGGCTGGCGGCTATATCGCGCCGCCTGACGTCACGGCGGGGACGTCACGCGCGACGTCACTAACGGTACCTCCCACGGCCCGCCGCCCGCCCGAGCCTGCTAACGGCACCGCGCGTGAGCTTTCAGACGCCCGCCGCCCGCGCCTGCACCCGCACGCTCCACGGCCAAGCGCACACCCCCTAACGATTTTCACCTGGTTGGTGCTAATCGATGTTTTATTTCCGAACCTGCACCAACGTTCGATTCAAAGGGATTTTTCCCCATTATAACAATCCTTAATTTTAGAATATGTACCTGAACGTAGTTGAACCATGCTTTCAGTTTCAGAATTTATGTACTGTAAAAAGGTTATGTGAGGTAGAAGTTATTTTCAGTTCTGATTAACTTATTTTCCTTGGTTCCAAATTGTTAAAATCAGAATTAAGTTTTATCCTATAAACTTCTTATGACGGACAGATAGGCAACAAATAGACCAGGAAATGGCATCGACAAGTTTTCGACTGCACGATTTTTGTATAGAAGCCTGAAAACGACAATAATCTTTGCTACCTATAGTACATTTGCGGCAAGAGGACTCCCGTCTCACCAAGCAGGCTCTGTTACTCTCCCATTGGAGAAAGAAAAAGAGGTCAGCCAAAGTCTACTTGGCACACATGACACAAGAAGCCGCTTCCCTCGGAAAGAGCTCGCAGGAGATTTTCGCCGTCGCTGCGGATCGGAAGCAGTGGAAAGCTGTAGTTGAGGCCCTATGCTCGAGGAGTTAAAGGATCCAAGAAGAAGAAGAAGAAATCTAGTACATAGTGCTAGTACCTAGTACCAGTACCTAGTACATTTGACCTCAAAGTAGGTAATAAAAGAAAGTTTTAATCTTAAGCCTGTAAAAAAAGCACAATATAATTAATTAGAGATTATTGCACACATACATATTTTTCGCATCCGATGTAATAATACATATATTTTCTTTTAACGTTATAAGTGGATAATTACTTTTGTACCTTGTCCCTACAACTAGTTAGACAATATAGCAGTACAAAACATGACCTAAAAGCGACGGGAACAACAGTAGTCATTTACTTACTTTTTTCCTCTAAAACACTCACGTCCTTATTTTTTACTAGTATGTAGTTAAATACTTATATGTATAAACATATTAAACATACGTATTAGTTAACTAGGATTTAACTAAATAGTAGCATTTTATTCCATTGCAGTAAATTGCATAACGTGCATGCAGCGATCTATTTATACTCCTCTATTTCCACCAGGTTATGGTTTTGTTTCTCTTGGACAAGTTGGATAATTTCAGCACGTTTATGACACATGTATGCGTAACACCAAGCAAACGGCATTGGTTGGTTAGGTATTGATAATTATCTACTACTAAGTAGAATTTACTCTATAGGTTGCTAATTTCTCGCGATTCCGGCTACACAAAGTTTTTTGTCGCTTCCCAACGGACGGGATTGTTCTGTTTATAGAACTATGAATTTTGTATTGAACATTACGTCATAACTCAATACAATTAATTGTTTTTCCGACTTTACACGCCAAATACATTAAAAGAGCACAATTTATTTATACTATTGATATTTTACCACGCATATTTTTAAATAAATAACCTTAAACATTGCTAAAATCAATCAACATTAACCAAATTAAGCATCCTTATTAAAAAAAAATAAATATAAATAAAAGTAAAACGTGAAACTTAATATAAATCAAATCAAAAAACGGACCCAGGTTTTCGATCCCCCTTGGAGGCTCTCATAGGGGGGATAATTGGAATTAGCCGTAGGAAATCTTCATGAGGTAGGTGTACTGTTGTAAATATCTCTTTTGCTGAGGCTGCGATCAAGTAAGCCGCAATTTGGTTACCTGAAAATATAATTTCCTATTCCTGGACGGATGCACCCTTAATTTGGCAACGTCCATCATACTGGACATAACATAACATTCACTTTTTGTATTTTTTGTGACTAATTTTTCATGTTTTTTTTATTCTAAAGAGGTTTGAACACCCGACTTTTTTATTTTTGCCAAATTAAGGGTTAACGAGTAAAGTATTGTAGCTATGTGCAGATTTTATGCGATTATTAGACTTATGTCGGATTTCACCAACCACTTAACAGACGATTAGTGTGTTAACTGCTGTCAAAATGTATGAACTAACAGTCGATTAACATTTAACATCGTTTGGTGAAATTGGTACCTACTAGTACTTGGTACTTAAGTACAAAGTAATAATTAAAAAATTAAAAATTATGTTAAATGTTAATCGACTATTAGTTCATACATTTTGACAGCTGTTAACACTGTAATCGTCTGTTAAGTGGTTGGTGAAATCCGACATAGTCGACCACATACACACAAAATGGTATTTCATCATTTTATTGAATTTCACTTCATTTTACATTTCACGAAAGCTAATTTCTGCTGAAACCTTATTGTTTTCAGGTTATCTTAAGCATGGGTTACGTAGGTTAGTTTAGACCTGTGACCACCAAAAACTTATAATTCCTGCACGTGGAAATGCCTTTCGATGAAATGAAAATTCTGCAAAATGATACGTTCGATGAAAGGTGTTTCGATGAAGTAATAGGTACCCCTCAAAATACCAAAAAAAATCTCTTAGTTGGACGTAGTTAAGCAAAAAGCATCCAATACAACCATTTCATGCTTTTAGAATTTGACATTAATATTGACAGCAATAAAATTCAAATTTAAATACATTTGCTTTGTGGGTTGGATCTTTTTCCCTAAACTATTTACGTCCAGTTGTCACAAGTTGAATGATAGCTATTTAGATATGTTTCATATGATATAATTCAAGTTATATCACCAAAGCTGACAGTAACAACAGCAATTTAATTTGTGATTTAACTATCATCTTAGTTGATGTATCTATCTAACGTTTCTCATGTTCATAATTATATGAAATCAAACACGCTTATTAAAAAAAAATACACTCTTGTTAGAAGCAACCAATTTTAATTTTAGTTCACGAACTATTTATTTTATCTGGATTGTCAGAAGGCGATCGACCTTGAAGTACATTAAGGGCCGTATTAATAAACTGATCTTGGGTGAGATGCCCGTCACAAGATGCGTCAAAAATGACAGATTTCTATGGATTGACGTTTACTTTCACGTGTCTTGAGATTTCATTTCATTTCATTTATTTAATTCATGAACAATTAATACATTGTGTTTGAATATTACTTAAAACTAATCTTTAACAAACTAACAGTTTATGAACAAACCTACTTATAACCTATTAATAAAAGTAATAATATTAATATAAGAGAAAAAACATTAAAATATTACCTATGTCGCTTAAAAAAGTTAATTGAGAAATAAAAATTACATTGACGGATATAATATAAGTATTACTATTATAGACGGGGATATATTGCAGACGGGGATTACAGTTGAGATGAGTTTATTAATACCGCCCTAAGTCACACTGATATTTCATAGGTAGTTTTCTCTCGGGCTGCAGACAAATGCATCTATGACGCAGCTGTATGCGACGCGGGCGCGTCCAGCGCGACGCATCCCGTGCTCCCATTCGGGGCAGACCGGGAACGCTTCCGCATTGATTGTGCCGTCACGGGACATACATAGGGCGGCTAGAACGGTCTGAGAATCAGACATTTGTGTTTGACGACCTTATGTGGTATAGACCTTGCTTATAAAGCTACCGGTCTCGAGTTCAATCCATGATGAGGGCGGCAAATATTTGATGAGCACAAGTACTTATTTGTTTTAGATTCATGGATGTTTTCTATTTAAGTATTTATTTATTTAATTAACTAATGTTTAATGTTCAATAGCTTACCTACTACTCGTACATACCTCATAAAAATCATGTAAACGCTGTATCTTGTCTAGGGGACACGGTTTATGTAGGAAGACATGTCAAAACTGTTTTGTGTGATATATAATATATACATTTTCTCGTAGTCATTCTGACATGTTTTCCTGCAAAACTACGCAGATATTTAATATTATTTTTACAGTTGTATATAATGCTAGAATAAGTAGTGACATTGTTATATTTTTATTAAAAAAAAGACTAACTGTTGAGTTTCTTGCGGCGCTTCTTCTCAGCAGTGGTCTCCTCTTGGGAAGCGCTGGTAGATTTTGACGTGTAAAAGTGCCCGTGCGGCCTACTTACTGAATAAATATCTTTTATCTTTTATCTTTTTATCTATACATATAAGTATATTTATCGTCTAGTTCCCTGAGTTAGTAGTCTTGTGCTTTGTTTGTGACTAGGCTAATTTGTTAGAGATTGTCCCCTGATATTTTGTTTTACTACTTTTACTAACATCACTTCCTTGTAAAAATAGAGTAAAGTTGTCGTAGCTGAAAGCTGTGCCAAATAAATATTTCGCGTAAAGTTCAATATTGTCTTTGGTCCGGCGGATCCATAAAAGTTCTGGTGTCGGTGCCGCCATGACTTGCCTGAGAACAATGCATACAAGTAGCTGAACTCAACAATTTTCGTTTGATATTCGAATGATCATCGTTCAGAAATCATTTATAGAAATTGGCTCACGGGCCCACATAAAACTTACCCTACTCGTACTAGGTTTTTTCCATAATTGTTTTTTTTTCTTTTTGCCTTTGATATTTATTTGACCATTAAGTACCTACTTAAGAAGAAAAGGCATCAACGCGCCGCAAATTAGCAAAATAATTATAAAGATTTTTTTTGAAGCCACTGAAATGCAAAAATCGGTCAAGTGCGAGTCGGACTCGCACAACGAGGGTTCCGTATTTAAGTCCGTACTTAAAAAATATACCTTTTTATATACATATTTTAATTCGTATGCAATAAGATATATTTTGAGTGAGTCTAAATTTAACACAAATTTTAAATTTTTTTGTCAGTTTCTCGAAAACTATAAATTTTGAATAAGTTGGGAAATTTTCAGATTTTAAGGTGTTATAAATCAAAAAGTAGGTACGTCACGGAAAATTATATAAAAAATAGTTTTGAAATGTGCAGATTGAGTCCTTTTCATATGACACCCCATTTGCAATAAACAAATCACTTTCATTTTTCAACCCCCCGTTCTAGAGGGGTCTATCAGTTATTTATAAAACTAATTTCATATTTTTTTTACTAAAAACAGATGCGGGCAAGCAAGTTATACAACTATGCCAAATTTCTAGTTGATAGCTTGTGTAGTTGCTGAGAAAAACTGCTGTGACATACAGACAGACGATGAAGTCTCACCATAAGGGTTCCTTTTTTACTATTTTGGTACAGAGCCCTAAAAATGGATGAAATTATCAAAATAGTTAATTTTAAATATTTTTCAATATAAACTCTGAATTAGTTATGTAGCTAGCTAGTCGTAGATTTGTATGAGAACCTTTGAAGCTGTAATACGCGGGGGGTTGTAGTCACCCCGGTGTGTCCGCGGCGCGCGCGCATGTATTTGCGGCTGTTACGATTGGTCGCATGCCCCAGTACTATTTGCTACTGCCGGAGCGGGCAAGCGTCCAGTTATTCTAATTTTACTTACAATCGATGCCGTCGCATCGCCGACTCACCGACAAAAGACGTGTCCATCCGACTAAGTTTAATATTGACATGAACCACACAGACACAACACTTTATCTTAATCCTGATATAAGCCAGCACGGTCGTAAAGAAAAACGTAAGTAGTCAACTTTATAGGTTTATGTTAAGGGGGTGCAGTCGAGTCAATATTTGCGCGACCGCTAAATTCCTGCATGTCCACTCAATCAGACTGCAATATTTACCGCCTGTTTCACAATCGTCAAGTAAAGCGTATCAGTCAAATAAAGGGTATAGCCGGGTAAGTATGGCCAATTTGCCCTTAGCGAAAAAATGATTTTCCTTTTATAGGAACCTTAACCTTAACCTTTAACCTTAACATATGTAGTGCTTTCACCAAATTTTAACCCTCAAATGCTTGTGATTTTGGAGAAAATCGTATAAAAAGGAAAACCATTTTTATTTTATTTCAGCCAAACTACTAATCCTATTGTTTTGTAATTTGGATATATTGTATGTAAGGTCTTATCTTATAAAAAAATATTTAATATTTGAGTTAAAAGTTTTCAAAAAGAAAAAAAAAATACTTGCGAGATGGCGACAGTTACCAAATTTATATATTTCATGTAAAATTTAATATTGTTTAACATATATTTTTTTCAAAAAAATCTATTTGGAACAACAGTGTAAAAAGATTGAATTTGTAACATCCCAATATAGCGACGATATGACCTTTGAAATATTACTGAAACACCAACTTTTGGTGGCGCTCTTTTAACTATACACGGTGTCCCGCGATAAGGTGCACAGACGAATAAGGGTGAAATGAAACTACATGTGATTTGATCACGGAAAAAAATAAAAATAATATTTAAGTAATTTTTTTATTTTTATTTTGTATATGGTTAACAATAATAATTATTGTAAACTCCATGAAAAATTTAAAAAAAAAATTTAAATCTTTTTCCGTGATAAAATCACATGTAGTTTCACCCTTATTCGTTTGTGCACTTTATATCGCGGGACACCGTGTATATTACTAATCATGCTTATACTTTCTGAACCTAAAATCATTAGTTTTAATGTCTTATACATATATCTCTACGTGCATTGATTACTTGTTGTTAGTTAGTATATGGCTACCCACCTGTTGGTGAGTTTTTTTTACTATAACAATAATAATAATAATAAACCCGCACGGGCAACGCACGGATGTCAATAGAATAGAATAGAATTTATTAATTTGTTCAAACACGGGTATTCAAAACAGATCTTACAAATCATTCAAAAAAACTGTCCATGTTTTAAAAAAATATTTTCACTTCTCATGCTCTAAAATTTCGTCTTTATGTCTTGCGTAGGCGACATAAAGTCGCTTCTTATGCTTTAGTGCATAAAGTAAAATCTTCATCGAAAATCTAGGCATTCGGTCCAACAGCCACACGAACAACTATAACTTCATAGAATAAGCTCTTTATTTTATTTCGTTTCGTTAGTATTCTAATACCAAGGCAAGGATACCAACAGCCAAAGTAGGTACATAATAAAGCTTCATGAAATAAACTTATAATTTTTATTTCGTCGCATTTTTTTTTATCATGTCCCTGTTTCATTTACGGGTGAATTTCAGGGCGTTTCAACCGCCGTCATTAGTGTCACCAAATATATTGACGAAATTAATGACACCTACCAGCAACTACTGATGTAAACAGAAGCAGAATCGGGGATGTAGTTTCTATCAGCATCAGAAGTTGCTGAAACTACAGAGAATTATAATATCGTATGAAATATAACCTAACCGAGTTAAAAACCCCCGATATCGGGGCCTTAACACCCTCTGAGCAATGAGCAAAACCTTTAACGGGCTCCAAGCACGTACATTTTCACTGGAGGGACCTCGTCACTAGAAGATTTCAAGAATTAAAAAATCAGATCCCCTCATCAACTAGAAAAGAGCTGATGATCATCAAACGGCTGAACAGATTTTCATGAAACATGGCTAAGAACACTCGGGATAAAATTATCTATGACACAAAAAAAACTAAACGAAAATCGGTTCATCCGTTAGGGAGCTACGATACCACAGACAGATACACAGATACACAGACAGACACGTTAAACTTATAACACCCCTCTCTTTTTGCGTCGGGGGTTAAAAACCTTAAATGATCTACAACGTAATTAAAAACAGTTAAAATTTTAAAAACCTCGAATTCGGAAATAATTTCAATCCCATCAAAAACATAAAATGTACAAACATGTCAAATCTCGCAATGCTTCCACCGTAAAAAGTTGTGAGATCTCATGTTAAAGCCAAGCCAAAATTTAGTGAATGTATTTTATAGACATCTTTATTTCTCTAATAAGTACCGATATTGACTTGGCCATCACACAGCACAAACAAAGCGCTGCTGCGTGGAAATACCTTATCAAACCGCTAATTAATTTATATTAGGTCGATAAGTTTAAGATTAGTTATTATGTTTCCGTGCGATTTGATTGCGTTTCCTTCGTGGAACTTTCATATTGGCCTACTGGGACACATTCTCTTCGACCCGTCAGGTAGCGTCTAAACCAGTCAAGAGCGATTCCCCTAATTCCATAGCTGTCCAGCTCGCTCAAGAGTATTTGGGTGGAAACGGTGTCGAATGCCTTGGCCAGTTCGAGAAACACCCGGACACAACTCTGGTTATTAATGTTATTATCTATGCCGTTGACAACGAAGGAAGTCAAAAGATTGACAGCATCTTCTGTTGACTTTCCTTTTCTGAATCCAAACTGTCGAGCTGAGAGCAGGGCCTGGGATTCAACGTAGCTGATAAGACGACGGTTCACTAGATTTTCTAACATTTTTGAGAAAACAGAAATGAGTGATTTAGCTGCGGATTTCCTAACAAATAGTAAAATAATAAGGGGAGTCCTCATACAAGAAACGTGTTTTTGTATTTGTTTTATCGTAAACACGGTAATACATACAAGCATCAAACTTGGCGTGATTATTAAAGTTAGTTTCTTGCAAGGACCACTATTAATTTGCAAATTACAAGGATTTTCGTCATCGACCCGTATTATTTGACCGCGAGTGTAGTAAATAAAAAAAATATATATATTTTTGCCAAAACAAAAATGAAATATTTTTTTAAAACATGGACAGTTTATTTGAATGATTTGTAAGATCTGTTTTGAATACCCGTGTTTGAACAAATGAATAAATTCTATTCTATTCTATTGACACCCGTGCGTTGCCGGTGCGGGTTGTTAATTAAGTCAGTAAAAAAAACTCACCAACAGGTGGGTAGCCATATACTAACTAACAACAAGTAATCAACGCACGTAGAGATATTTAAGTCATTAAAACTAATGATTTTAGGTTTAGAAAGCATAAGCATGATTAGTAATATACCTACACGGTGTCCCGGCTAAAGCGGTGTATTCTTGAATAATGCGTTTGCTACACGGTTTGAAACCATGGTTTTAAACCAAGTGACCTTGGTAGAAGCGAGATGCTACACGGTTTCAAACAAGCCCATTTGTTTCACATCTGCCAAGGGCGTTTAAGGTCATGTGAAATTTGGTTTAAAACCACTGTCTACACGGTTTCAACCACCTGTTTGAAACCATGGTTTGAAACCGTGTGGCACGTGCTTAATTAATTATCTTTAAAATTTGAAGTTAATCTGTAAGTGTACATAGCCAAAATGGTAAACATCTTTAATTTCACCATGTCCGTCCGTCCGACTTGGTAGACGAGCATAAGCTTTTTAAGAGACTATTGGGATGATGTAAGTGAATGTAATAAATAGGCGTGTTCTGTATTACATTCTGTATATTTTTATATACACATACATCTATACTAATATTATAAAGAGGTAAAGTTTGTAAATTTGTTTTTTTGTTTATCCGGAACTACAAATCCGATTTAAAAAATTCTTTCACAAACATTTAGAATGGATTTTCAGGGTGGACATAGGCTATTTTAACTTACGAAAGTACGGACTCTCCGCAAACGTAGTTGCGCGCGGAAAGCTAGTATACATATTATTTATTTATTTATGTATTTCTACTTAAACCAGGTCATCGACACACTATGTCTTACAGCCTAGGAAGACCCACATTAAATTAAAACCTTATACAACAAAGATACACGGTCTAACGCCACAGCTTTCTTCCGCCGTCCCATAATAGCTCTGTGTGTAAACATTGCCCACTAAAATAAATAATTTTGCGTATTCTAGTGAAGCGTTAAACCCGCTAAGGTTACGAATACACTTAGGAATTTAACAAAAATATCATACAAGTGTGAAATACGTCGGAATTATACCTACTAATTCTGGATATAAAATAATTAAAATACCTGACTGGTGACATGAAAATATAAAAACGTAGTTGTTGACATCACTGAATTTTAATGGAGTTTATTTATATTTAATCAGGCCAAATGTCAATAAATAAAAGTTAATTAAGCATGAAGTTATTGATGTACACAGTAATTTATTAAATCTTAAATATTTTTGTTCAGAAATAAAGTCATTAACCATGTAAATACGTGGCTACGCTCTTGGATACATAATTATTCGTTTTCTATAAATATTTGCGTCCATTATCCTCAAGGTTAAACTACAAATATCAATATTCTGACAATTACAAAACACATAGTTATAATAATGCCCGATAAAATTATTCAGTAGTACCTACCAAACGTCACTTAACAAAAATTTTCCTGGGATTAGCATGAGTAACGATAACAGGGACGATATTATTATCAGTCGCAGCACACTTTGCCAGTGCGCAGCGACGATGGGCAGCCGGCACGTCGTCTATATTTGCCGCGGTGCGGTTGTTATACGGGTGTAGGGGCGTGTGCGTGTGTGCGTGCGCTCGCGTCGAGCGCGAACGCAGCGCAACGGCGTTCAGCGGAGAGAATTCGATAACGTGAACGCAACTAACTCGTTTCGATGCCGTCAGCTTGACGGAGCATTCCGAGTGCGTTTGTAAATTGTACTAATTAGGCACGGGCTCTGCTGGCAAAACAGTGGCTTCATCTATTACTGCCATAACTCCTGCGTTACACAACGCTCCGCGGCCAGTCCACGGTCCAATCCGTGTTATCAGTTAACATCGAACGCGGCACAGTTTAGGAGAATTAACTATACGTCTCCGTGTCGCTGACTGTATGTACATAATAACTGTCAGTGTGTGCGTGAAGTGGACATAAATAGTGCAAAAGAGGTTCATCGTAATGATTGTTATTGTGAGTATAATGCATGTCCGTTAAATAATTAATTTCCATACAATTTTGAGGTTATGTTTAAAAATGAGACTAGTCCAAAGACGAAAATACATATCTGGGCTTATTACAAATGCTCGTATGATATATATGATTTCAATGTGATAGGACGCGATTATTTGGCAAATAACCAAGGAATTGTCTGATAGGTTTGAGATGATGAGATACCCTAATAGATGAGATGAGGATAGTTTGTTGTTGAGCAAACCGCATGTAGATTAATTAAGACCTAAATAACAGGATTATGGTTCGTCAATTATTCGGGAAAAAATATAGTCCTAGAATAGATGTTGAATTTAAAATAATAATGGGTGAATAACATCTTTTAAATTTGGATAAGGTAGGTGTCTATATAGGGAGCTGAAAGGGCAGCTCTGCTTAACAATTCCATAATTTTATTGTGTGTTTTACTGTAGATTTTTCATAGCTACCGGTCTAGACATCATCATTTTTTTAAATAAATAAATATATATTTTCAAATGACAAAAAAAAACAATAGAAAATGCAAATATTGTCATGCAGAGTCAGGGGCAAGAGGGCAAGGCAGCTGCATCACTCGGCGCATTAATTACATTTTATTTTCTACGCCTAGGTAGGTATAATATATTCAACGTGTTTACCCAATGAAATGACTAGGTACAATGCTCACCTTACGTACAAAACAAGTTATTTAAATATCTATTCATACAGTCGGTAACAAAAGTTCGTTGATATCAGCAACTACCTCTAGATAAATGAAGTCCTAGCGGAAAAGAGGAACGTAAATTATACCTATTGAATATTCAACATTCTAGGTACTTAGGTATTTATAATTCACTACGATTACAATCTATATTTTATTAGAGGTAGGAGATATCTTATCTTATTTGGTAGGTACATGGTTACGTGATAAAATACGTAATGTACTCGTAAGCAGGGACTGTAATACCGGTATAATTTGGATATCGATATTGGATATCGATATGCATATCGATAATTAGGTATATTTTTATCGATATAGGTATCGAATAATAATTTTCGGTACATTAATATCTATTATTTGACAGAACTCCGTCATTTATGAACCGACTTGTATTTTTTTTTATTCAGTCAGGTATACTACAATACATACTTACATACCCGAATGAAACTCTCTCTCATGTCTCAGATCTCATTTCTATAAGAATGATAGGTACTCTAATTATGGAATCTATGAGGAACCGACGGAACTCTTCAAAACCGTAGGTACAGTCAAAGGCACTAATATCTATACACCCATCGCGTCATAAGTGGCAATATACGGCTAGGTGATTTGGTATCTGATTACTAACACGATTTGCTAAAAAAATATGTACCTATTAGTATCGGTACCAAGTATTGATAAACGTATCGATATGTGTTTACCGATATTTAAGTTTACCGATACAATTATCGATATATTCGGGAAGTATTGATATTGTTATCGATATTTTCTTAAAAATACCGATATATCTCGGTTATCAATTTACAGTCCCTGTCGTAAGTGCAAACAATAATATATGTCAAAATTATGTCGTTGTGAAGTTGATGGGATTAGCTGAGATTTAGTGAGGTGCATGTAATCGAAAAATCTACAGACAAAGAGAAGCCGTAAAAGGCAGGAGACGTAGTTACGGATTGACTCGTAAATATGTTGAGATAGGTCGCTGCAATATGTTATAACTTTAAGCATTCGTTCCATTTTAAGGATTTTACGGAAATTTGACAATGAATAAGGAACAGCGAAAAACGAATTCAAAAAGCTTATCAAGCTGCGGAATATAGCCATAATAAATGCTAACTCAGAAATCCTGAAAATAAAACAATGTATTTTAAGTAAACAACTGCGTCTTCAACAATCATTAAGCCGTTATTCAACTATGTATCTGTTCCAATAATCTACGTGATTTTTTATGTTCCGCTAAATTGGCTGGTGAGTGTATGTTTAGGTCTCATGTAGGTCGCCTAGGTCGGTAGTAATGAAGGCACAACTTTCACGTTTTCGCCACTGCTGGGAAAACTGTGGACTTAATTATCCAAGGGTTTTAATAACTCGAATTGCCAGGTGTCGTGAACTATTAAATTAAATAAATCAATTGACCCAGGTAGTAAATGCATGTATGCAAACAGTGCTGGATACAAGAGTTACCGACCCGCAGCCTAAGCTGTTAAAAGGGTCTATACACCGATTGTGAAGTTATTCGAGCTCCACTGAACTAGAGGGATATTATTACCATGAGAGACCGTATCGATCTCCCGCCCTCAGCGGATACGTCATCGTTTGCCTCGTGCCATCCGTGACGTCATGGATTGATGACGATATCGTTCAACGCATGCGTATTGTGGTATTGGTTCTGGAGAAGTCTAAAATTAAACAGACTGATGGCGTAAATTCTACGTCCAAAATAGTACGTAATTTCAGACGTGTAAAGTGTGTTTAAACGTTTCCCGTGGTTGTATTTATCCAGGTTTCTGAACGTTTCGAGGTTGTACGTGTAGTATATTTTTGGTGACTACCAAGAATAAGAATAGTACTCCTACTAATGTTTTAGGGTTCATCACATTCGTACCGTACTTACACATAACACGTTACGTTACTATAATACGTGTATGAATTTGCTTTCTTCGTAGGGATGTCATTTGATGATTAATAATCAAGCTGCTAAAACTTGGCATCTATCTAACTGGGATGACAATGCAGTATTATGATTACATTGAGCTGCTGGTCTGATGAGGTAGTCGGAAGGTGGACATAGGATATCCGCTGCAATAAACGTAGACACTGCGACTGTGAATTTAGTTTGGATTCAAAGAGCAATTAACGAATACGCGATACAATTTTACCTATAGATAACGATAAAAGAGTTATATGCAGACGGAATTGCAGGTTATCCTACTATCCTGTCCTTCTAATATTATTATAATAATAACTATGTGAAAGTTTGTATGAATGTTGGTATTTCAATCAAGCCTAAACGGCACAACGGATTTGGATAAAATTTGGCACACGTATAGTCCTTATACTGGATTAACACATAGATAAGCTACTTTTGATCCCGACAAAATTGACAGTTTCCGAGGGAAAAGCGATAAACTACTTATACGCGCACGGAGTCGCGGGCAAAAGCTGATATGATATAAATATACGAAAGATGATTTTCGGCCAAAGCAACTTTAATTATTGCTCGTGATCAAGTAAAATGAAAAAGAAATCGGCAGAATAATCGAGTAATCGTACACCGAGGGTTGCGCCTTTACGTCTTAATCTGGGTACTCACTAGCTAGCAGGCGCTCGCAGTGCGCTCGTACACACTAGAGCTTCGTTACCGTATCCGTTCGGTTATGCTGGGGCCACACTAACGGGAAACGCCGATAAAAATCAACGTCTATCGCCCTTATGCATAAGGCGATGAACGTTGATTTTTGACGGCGTTTCTCGTGTTTTTCTTAAAGGCAAAATTAACTTTAATTATAATTTTTCGACTTCTCGAGTTTTCTCGAGCTATAAATTTCCCGGGAACGAGTATGACCGATTTCCCGGGAAACCCTAATCGCAGCGGTATGCGAGAGCCTGGCTAGCCCGCGCTGCGCCCCGCGAAGCCTGAGACGCCGCGGGGCCGCGGGATAGCGCAACGCGGTGGGGCATTTTCGTATTCTCTCAATGAAATGTTTACCTTTTTGTGTAGTTAATAAAGTTATATGTATGTTGTAACGCTATCTGAAAAATAACGCACCGCGGCGCGTCTCGTAGCGCAGCAAGGCATCGCGCTGCCAGCAAATTCTACGTGGCTTCACGAAGCGCCTAAAAATAAAGCTAAATTTAAGTAAAATATATTTTTTCGACCGCCCAACTATTCTTGAAAGGAAATTATCTAGTTTGACGATTCGTCACTTACTTTTTAGGGTTCCGTACCAAAATGATAAAAAACCGGGCAAGTGCGAGTCGGACTCGCGCACTGAGGGTAGTTTTTAGTATTTGTTGTTATTCTATACGGTTTGTTCTATAATCATACCAAATTTGACGCTTGTATGCTTTACCGTTTTTGCGATACAACCAAAATAAAAATACGTTGAAAAAAAAAAAGTTTTTTTGTATAGGGACCCCCTTTATTATTTCACTTTTTATTATTTTTTTATTTTTTAGTAAATCCGCCGTTATAACACATTCTGAAAAAAAAATCAACCCGCTATCTATTACGGTTTAAAAGATACAGCTCTTTATAGTTAGGTCCTTTACGGACGGACGGACGGACAGCGTAGGCATAATAAAAGGGTCCCGTTGGGCACCCTTCGGGTACGGAACCCTAAAAAAGGAACCCCTATGGTGAGACTTCGTTGTCTGTCTGTCTGTATGTCACAGCAGTTTTACTGAGCAACTACACAAGCTATCAACTTGAAATTTGGCATAGTTGTATAACTTGCTTGCCCGCATCTGTTTTTAGTAAAAAATATGAAATTAATTTTATAAATAATTGAAAAGGGGTCTAGAATGGGGGATTGAAAAATTAAAATGATTTAATTATAGCAAGTGGGGTATATGAAAGGGCTCAATCAGCACATTACAAAACTTTTTTTTTATATTTTCCGTGACGTACAAAAATTAAAAAAGATTTATAACCAAACTGGTTAAAAAAGTTACCGTCCCCCCCCTTATCTCCGAAGTTTATGAACCGAAAAATCTGAAAAATTCCTTACTTATAGATAATTACTTATATTTTATGGGAAAAATAAAACGAACTGTTCAAAGTTTTCGAAAAATTGACAAAAAACATTAAAGATCTGTACTAAAATTTAGCCAAGTCAAAATGGACCTTATTGCATACAATTAAAGTACATTAAAAGGTATATTTTTGAATTACGGAACCCTCGGTGCGCGAGTCTGACTCGCATTTTACCAGTTTTTTTATTTGTGATTATTATAAATATTATAATTAATGAAAACATTTGGAGTTGTGCCGTAACTGTTAAACCATGACATCTTACGATTTCGCTGCCAAACGGTTAGTACTACAACTCCCGTTTAGGTTGAGTGTTCCTTATGAAACATTACCCTCACCCGCCAACAGATGTCGTGACTAACCCTCCTGTCTTTTGGCAATATGGCGATGCACAAGTAACTCGCCTGGCACGTATTGTCGGCGTACATTCCACCGTTTACAATAAAAATAACAATGAAGTGGTTAACAAATAAGTACTTGAGGCCTAATATTAGTGATTGTTAGTATCAACATGAAACATTACCGAGAGGTACGCATAATTATTTATTTGTTCTACTGTGATTTATTATTAAATTTTCACATACCAGGTCCCTCAAAAGTATTGATTGCGCGCGAAGAAACACGTCCCGCTGTTTTTGTCGCTTTTTCATTGCATGGTTTGTGCGGCAACACATATTGTTATTCTTATTATTCCTCAAGTTTTGTGTATTACGTAATACCTAATTGATTCTAATATTAACACTTAGGCATGCCCCTTTTGACGCATTCGCTCGCCGCATCGGCGTCATCACGGCACCATTGCGTTGCTTGGCAACGGCGTTCTATTTGTCAATTACCGAAAAAAAAGATAAATTCCGAGTAGACTTCATGTAAGTGTTGATATGCACATCCGTATGTTCACATATACACTGCTGCAAATTGCGTTGCCGAAAAAGGCATTTTAGATATCTGTGTCTATGAGAAAAGCCACCTAGGATTTTATTAATTTTTTAGACGTGTAGAATAAAATATACTGTGTGAAAATATAAAATCAGTGAAACATAAAAAGTGATATTTTCAAGATGTCTGCTTTAGTTCCAATTTTTCCCACGTTTTTAAATTTGGACCTGAACCTGAACCTTATATCAATGAGTGACATAAGGTTCACTGGTGAATGATAATAGGGTCTTCAAAATGAATTCGCAAAACATCTTTTGGAAAAAGTTCTGTTTGAAAAATATGACTTCTACAAAATGTCCCATTAGTTAAATGTAGGCACCTTTCTTAAGCTTTTGAAAGCCTTTAACTGCATCGAAAGTTTATCGCTAAAGAGAGGTCTAATCCGTCAGAGCGTCTATTTATTAGTGCTCGTAACGTACGTGACTTACATCTGTAAACTTTTATAATATAACTATTGTTTATTGCAAAAAAAAACTATTCAAAGATGTCAAGTACTTATTACGAATTTTACATAAATTAATAAATTCAATTAAGTAGTAGAAGAGAAGCAGGAACAGTGCATCTAGTAACATATCTAAAACATAATTAAAACAATAATACCCACACTTTCCGTTAAATTGATTAAAGTAAAAGGCAATGGTATTTTAAGTGAAAAAAGGTATAGGTAATAGGCGCTCAGAAAATGTCACGCTGAAACTTTGCTAATTAGTAAACCTGAATACCCTCTCTCTGTCTGTCTGTCTCTTTTCAGCTCTCAGTAATGGATATACCGTCCTACTTCCACTTGCCATTTGTAGACTCCGAATGTTATGTCGGTAACCTATCTTCCTCTTTTTTACTTTTGGTAAAAGGTGATTGGGATTGATGGTGAATTTTACTTCTCCATGTTTCAGTTTATGTGGTGTTTAATTTCAAATAATTTTGGATTATTTAAGCCATTCAGTAAAATATCTAAATAATGAAAAACCTAACACGTTATCACGGTCGTTTCCGCTCCCGCATGGTCGGCTTATAACAAGAATTACGTGGTGTCTACCTTGTCGATGTCTGTTATATATTTATTGTCAATAATAATTTCTAGTAATTTTATGATAAGCGTTACAACCACATTTTGATGAAACAATTTGTATTTAACCGAAAATGTATGTCTTTCCAGGTACTGCCATCCTTCTTCTTGGATTATGATCCATTATAAAGGTATTAACATATACATCAAGTAAAGTATAGGCATGGATCCAATATTGGAAAATGAATCCGCTACTGCTGATTCTTCACCTAAGTTTGGAAAGGCAAAACATAAAAAGAAAAAGAACCAGCCAGATGTTCAAAAGGATAATCAAACCATAGTAGGGGAGAGAAAGAAGTTTGTGGTAACTAAATTATCCACGACAGATGATAAGGATATTCCGTCTTCTTCTGTTGCACAGAATGTGCATACTGTCCATTTTGGTACACGCGGAGTGGAATCTCAGAGACCACATGTTAGATCCATTTTCAAAGATAAACCAGACACATCAAGAGCATCAAGTGCTGAAAGAGAGCCTGCAGTCAATGTCAAAGGATATGAAACATTTCACGGAACGTCTTCAAGCCCGCGGAGCTCCATTTTTGATATCTTCCGACTCAGAAGGAAGAGTGATTCTAAAAAACATCAATCACTAATGCACAATGTAAAGGCAGCATTAGGAAATACTGCAAAAACAACAGAAACAATCGAAACTCCCAAAGAGGAACCAAATACTGAGGATTCTAAAGAATCTCATAAAAAATATTATCATACTGTAACAGGAGCTTCCTCAAGAAAATCAAGTCCCATCACGAGGGTAATGGATATTTTTTGGAGAAAACCTCATGCTGATGCTAACCAGGTGGCCCCAGATCCTGCAAAAAAGAAGTCCGTAAAGCAACCTCGACGTTCATCCATCGGGACGACGTCACCCACTTATCATAAGAATTCATACGCGTCGTTGGATCCTCTACAAGCTAAGCAACTGTTTAGGGAAGTGCGTGGTCTCCCAAAATACGATCCCTACTTATCCATAGTCCAAATTTCTTTGGGTGGTAGAGACAAGACGAGGCTGTTGCTAAATTTCTTCAAATATCACAAATGCTACGAAATACTACCAAAATCTGCTAAAGTTATTATATTTGATACACAATTTTTGGTAAGGAAAACATTTCCTACGCTTATCTCGCACGGGATTCGGTCTGCACCACTATGGGATGCTGATAAAAAGCAGCTTGTCGGTATGATAACAGTCACTGATTTCATTAGAATTTTGTTATATCTGGAAAGGGAACATTTACCAGTAGATGAACTTGAAAAACATTCGCTTCATAATTGGAATAAGATATTAGGGCCGACACGGAAACCTTTGTGCAGTGTTGGTCCGGACCAGTCCTTGCACGAGGCCATAAATATGCTCAGCAAGAATCGCGTCCATAGACTTTTGTTAATAGATCAATTCAACGGCGATGTTTTATACATACTCTCTCATAAAAGAATTTTGAGGTTCCTTTTTGTGTATCTTAACGAATTTCCGGAATTAACCTTTTTCCATAGGACATTAACCGAACTTAAAATTGGCACATACGATGAGATAGTATCTGTGACCGATAATACTAGTATTAAAGTAGCATTTCAGTTACTCTTAGACAAAGATATATCGGCCTTGCCTGTTTTAGACGAAGAAGGCAAGTTAATCGATGTTTATGCAAAATGTGAAGTATTGAATTTAGTTAGTGAAAAGCTTTATTCTGATTTGTCCTTGACGATCGGAGAAGTAAGAAACAAAACGAAAGACTGGGAAGAAAAGTTACAAAAGTGTCGATCGAGTATTTCGTTATACGAGGCCTTAGAAGTCATAGTTAGGACAGAGAGTCATCGATTATTGTTAGTGAATAAGGAAGATAGACTTATAGGAATTGTTTCGCTGTCAGATATTTTAATATATTTAAATAGAATTATTCCTACAGAAAAAAAAGTTTCGTCACTTCAAGAAATCTTTAGGCCACTCGAAGAAAACAAAGTCGATGAATCAGCAAAAGAAACTGAAAACGAAGTGATATCAATTCCTGTCCCTAACTTAGGAAGTCACCTTCTATCTGAAGCAGAGGAATGTGCTTCCGAAGCAAACTCCGATGTGATTTCGCCTATTAATGAAAACGCAATAATTGGTGGCGAAACACCGATCCACGCAGAACTGGATGCTAGAGCGGAAGAGTTAAGTACAAATTAATATGTTTAACCGATCATGCACAGCCTCGTCTTAGCGTAACTAATCTTATTAAAAATTATCTATGACAGAAAGTATAAGAAAGAACAAATATTATTCCAAAGAAAATGTGATAGGTGAAACCGCCGAATCAGTGTATTAATCTCATAGATCGCTTTTGCTTGTATTAAATTGTAATATTGTAATTAAACTTCTTAATCGTTAATAGTTGCATCAAAATACCACGTGATTGCCTTATTCATTATTTAATTCATTATTAACATTGCTGGATACAATAAAATATTTTAGCAACTTTGGGCTTTAATTATCCTTAAATTATTAAATATGCACAGTGCAACAAGTCTTCAAAAGAGGTCCATATTGGGTTGCATACATATTGTTAGTCCTAATTTTCGCAAGTCATAATGCATTTTTTTCACGAGCTCGTTATTTTTCCAGGTTTTTTATTAAACTAACCTAACCTAACGTAACTAATCTACACGATGGATGTTTATTAAATCCTGTAATTTCAGCCTGAAAGGGTGTATGACTAAAAAAATTCTGACTAACATTACATTATGACAAACTATGTATGCGACTAGACCCGCTCCCGTTGAAAAGACCTTCGGGTTTTCGGGGTTAAGACATGAGTTGAGCGCAAAAGAGCGAGTGGGAAATCTATTCAAACTCAAAGGCCTTTTCTACCCCTTTTGCAATCGTATCGTTTACATTATCAGCCTTATTATACCTACTTCCAAGAAAATTTGCTATCATAATACGAATAGTTATTAATATAAAATGAGTTAAGCTATCTAATGAGGGAATTACACTACGCTAAATAAGTCACTTACGAGAGGGAGGCCGCAATACGTTAGATACGTATGGAGATATCTCCATCTCATTCCAACGCGTAATTTAGCGTAGTGTAATGCCCGCATAAATGTTAAATGCAATCATTTACTCACAATTTGGGGAAAAGACAATGTAGAATAGAGCGAAACCCTGTCGTCGTTGTGCGATATACTAGGTATTCGATTAAATCTATTTTGAACAGACAGGCAAATAAATAGTGTGTACCTACATACTTTTTTTTTAATGCTGTTATTGTTGAATGATACGAGAAGCATAACTTGTCATTTTAAATTGCTACAAGGATATTAAAATGACTGTTTACATTTTCTACCAAAGGTTTGAATACGATACAACCGTGCTTGTATGAATAAAGTTTCCTTTGGATGGTACAGGCACATACCTATAATATAACATGAATATAACAAAACAGCCTGCGCTGCCGGCGAAGGTCGGCGGTCTTCATTTGGAACCGAAACCTGTTCAATGAGCTTGCAAGGACACTTCGTTGTCGTCGGCAAATATAATATAGTATTTTATATTTGTAAAATTTTACATTCAATTACAGAGGAATACAGAACGTTTTTCGTAAAATTTAGATATTACAACCAATATTTTCCACTCTTAACTACTGTGTGATTTTTACTTTGCTTCTCAACAGTACTATGCAACAAAAAAAATATTGTAATCTTTTTATATAAGTACTTACAACATCTTGTAAGTACATCTAGCGGTTTTTTAAGCAGCCGCAACACAGCTGTGTTGTATAAAGAACTATAAAGAACCACTGTTATTCATAGGGAGTATAAGTAATTCAAGATATGTAAAATCGTAGTTGATGTTGTAGTATGAGTCCACTAACATTGGACGAAAGTACTGTAGCGTCGATCATCAAACATTATGAGATACCACCATTGGTTTAGTATATAGGTACTAGATACACAATCCCAAACCAAAATCTTGTATAAACTGGATGAAAATGACATTGACAGGTAAATTCAGATACATGCTAATACCCATAATTTTTACCTTGTAATGCGAACAATTTTTTATGCAAAATAGAACTCAATGAACTAAATGTCAATTGTCAAATTTGCAAACTTACGTTTCAAAATATTGAATACTTTTTCAATTTCAATAAAAATCATGAAAGCATTATAAGTTCAACTAGAATCTGTTTAATTATAAATAGAACTAACGCAAAATGAAACATTCCATCCTTTTTCTGTTTTATTGCTGTTATTTACGATTTTTTTTAATCGATCATTTAAACCGTTATTGACAACTGCCACTGTCTACGGTCGGAACAAGACTAAGAACAAAACGTGTGCCAAAGTCGATTCGGCATAAGTTTTGTCGTGCCACATTTTCCTGCTGATTGTGTATCTAGAATATACTAAATGAATGGATACCACCCCGACCAACTTACAACTCCACCTCGTAAACATCAGGGTTTTTAAAGACACTGTAGTGCATAAGCAAGGTTAGCTATGCAATAGTGAACGATTTAAGGGCTCCTTACTGGTTGACAGGAAGCAACCGCTTACATTGTATGCAGCAGGTATGTAAAGTAATGCAACAGTTAACAGATGAGCGGAGTTACAGTCGCGGCGACCGGTCTTGGAGGTGGAGGACCGAACCCGGAACGAAACACTTTACGCCAAGGTTGCTTCGTTTTATCTCCCATTTAGCCGAGCTGAATTTCATCTGTTACTTTGCCTGGTGTCCCCTTGTTTTGCAGACACTCATTTCATCGAATGCGTCGTTTCACTGAATTTAATTTTTCGGAAATCTTATTGTTTTCAGGTTATCTAAAGCATTGGTTACGTAGGTAAGGTTAGGTTAGACCTATGACCACCAAAAAATTATAACTCCTGCACGTGAAAATGCCTGTCGATGAAATGGAAAAACATTCTATGAAATGAGTGTCGGTGATTCAAGGGTAAACCACTTTGCCCCTTATTTAAACTGTTTTTTTCTTGTCGTATTCCGGCCGGCAGTTGCGGGTAATTAATTAATAGGGCTCTCATGTCTGACTGGTTTGCGCTTCCGACTAATAAGTTATATTTGTTATTTGCACACCTGCCTTTAACCTAGCCGCATGTTGCTAATTCAGATAAGATAACGGCTTACCTTAACCCGACTCCGGTTTCCACGGAGGATAGGAGATTTTCCTTTCATTATAAACTAGTTGGTGAATTAATACTATAAGAATCAAATGTGGCTCGATGCGGCCCACGCGCTCCGGACTGGTACGAGTAAGGCACCGGTTAATATGGAAGCTTGTCCGCGCTGCGGGCGAGACGAATCTGCCTACACGCGGCCGCCGACGACACACTCCGCCATATTATTATGGATCTAGGGCCTTGTATAAACTCCTTATCCGACGACAAGTTGCTTTTACTCACGAGGTGGATAACCTGGTAATAATATGATTACTTGAAGGCTTGATAACCGAGGACTGTACTGTACAAACATTAGACCTTTTTGGAGCTGTATCGGGAAATCTACTGCCACACTGAAAGTTACATATTTATACGAGATGAACATAACACTCTGAAAGTATTAATCATCCAACGTGGAGCCTGGTAACAATAAATTTAACATCAAGGTGATTAGTGGTTCTATGAATAAAGGAATCGTCTTAATATTTATGACGAGAATGGATGAGTCGGTCAAATAGAGGTCGTTTAGTGGACATCTTCGCTCACGATTCCGGATTAGGTGCTGCCACGTATTTATTACTTTAGCAAAAATTTCCAAGGTTAGCGCAATAAATTAAACTTGAAATCAAAATAATATATAAATATACTAAAAAACATATTTTATTTCCTTTTCATGCGAAATGTCTCTTAGGAAATAAAGATAAAAAAATGGTCAAGTGTGAGTCGGACTCGCGCACCGAGGGTTCCGTATTTAAGTCAGTACTTCAAAAATATATATTTTGACTTGCCTAAATTTTAGTACAGATCTTAAAAGTTTTTTGTAAATTTCTCGAAAACTATACATTTTGAACATTTTGTTTTATTTTTCCCGTAATATATAAGTAATTATCTATAAATTTTTCAGACTTTTCGGTTCATAAACTTTGGAGACAAGGGAGAGCAACGGTAATTTTTTGAAATTTTTTGGTTATAAATCAAGAAGTACGTCACGGAAAATTATAAAAACATAGTATTGAAATGTGCAGATTGAGCCCTTTCATATCACACCCCATAGGCTATAATCAAATCACTTTGATTTTGAACCCCTCATTCTAGACCCTATTTTCAATTATTTATAAAATTAATTTCCTTTTTTTTTACTAAAAATAGATGCGGGCAAGCAAGTTATACAACTATGCCAAATTTCAAGTTGATAGCTTGTGTAGTTTCTGTGAAAAACTGCTGTGACATACAGACAGACAGGCAGACAGACAACGTAGGCTCACCATAAGGGTTCCTTTTTTACCATTTTGGTACGGAACCCTAAAAACCAATATACCGCGAACAACAAATATTCACAAATGATGCAGCATCTGTACTTGTTAAATATCCGGTGTCCGGGCATCGGTGTCGGAACCTTTAATGTCATGAAGGGCGATCAATTTTATCGACAAATCACCGCTCTTAAGTGATATTTTTTTATTAACCGATTTCAAAGAAGGAGGAGGTTCTCAATTCGACTGTATGTTGCTTTTTTTGTATGTTTGTTAGACGATTACTCCATCAATTAACCGATTTTAATATTTTTCTTGTTTGTATGGGTATACTTTCGAGGTGGTCCCATTGTCACCAAGTCAGAATCTGATGATGGGATCCATGAGGCATCGAGGGAATTCCGCAAAAGTTATAGGCACACATACAGCGATTTTGGTATTACCTGCAAGACCTTAAGAAATTGCATCACAAAAGCACCACTTAGTGAAGAGGAACAGATGATGAAAACCAGAGGTGACCACCGGAACTCCTTAGCCGTAAGTGATTGACGCCAGCAATGAGATTTCTTTATTAAGAATATGAAGCTACTTTTATACTCATTATAGTGCATGTAGTGAAGTGCAACTGATGGTGAAGTACTGGGAGAACTCTTCAATGATTAACGGCCCTGCATCTTGGGCAGCGACATTTTGTCAAGAGCGATGAGAGATTGGTATTATACTCGTAATAGGCTATTGTTTCTCACGGTCAGTTAAACTGATCAGTTGAACTGACGTACATCCAAAAACTGATCGTGAACGTGAAATCTTAAGTTGGAATTATACGAACTCAAGGTCAGCTTCTGGATGTACGATGTACGTCAGTTAACTGGTCAGTTTAACTGACCGTGAATGTCCACCTTTAATGTGATGTTTATGTGGTTTAGTAAGCAAATGAGAAATCATATAATTATATTAGGTGCATCAATAAAAAGCGAAAAAAAATGTTTAACGAAAAAATAAAACCTTCAAAAACACACTGATAAGGTTTAAATAAAGACCGGTCTCCTGGGAGTCCTAGGGAACGCCTATTTAGTGCCTAATAGGTTGGTACATGATATATATCGAAGTCAGTGGCAAGAATCATGTGTCTTTGCTGTTGTGTGTATATACCTACTTGACACTGGCTTGGACATATATATCCAAGCCAGGATGAAGCTTGGATGATATATCATGTACTTACCTATTAGGCACTAAATTGGCAATTCCTAGGACTCCTAGGAGGCCGGTTTTTACGTATTTAACCCTTTTCAGTAGGTTTTTGAAGACGGTTTTTTTTTCGTTAATTTTTTTTTGTCTTTAACGACGTACACTTTGAAAACCGCCCAAATATTACGACAATGATCATTTAACTAAAAAGTATTCAATATTTTTATTGCAAATTTGACACTTGACATTTAGTTCATTGCGTTCTATTTTGCATGAAAAATTATTCGCATTACAAGGAAAAAAATGTCCGCTAAATCCTTCTAAAACACGCAACGGATTTTGATGCGGTTTTTACCATCAGTAAGATATTTTTTCTCGGAAAGTTAATGTATATAATAGTACCAGGAGCAAAGCGAGGGCGGGTCGGTAGTAAGCTATAATTTATTAAGTTCGTGCTACCCGGTGGGCGGTGCTATTCGGTGCGAAGCCGGGGCGGGTGGAAATGTTTGAGAAGAATCTGAGTATTAAGGATACAATCCTCTAACTGGAAATACGTCGCCGACCCTGAGGATTAGGATGTACTGCCTGCCATGCATGCCCGTTGTGTCACGGTCTTCCTACCACTCGAAACACAGCGAGGCCAACATTGCTGCTAGACGGAAAGATTCAATATAAAAAATACCTAACTAAACATAACGGTCTTCCTGTTACTAAAGCAAATAACTCATAATTATTAAATAATGAATAAAGGCTAAAGAATGGCATCAACAGCGATAGAGGTACTTGACCCATTGTTATGCAATTAACTAGTAATGCGGAGCCGAGCGCGCAGCTAGTCTCATCACGGCAGGTAACCTCGTCTGCCAATAAAAGAAATATTTTACGATTGCGGCTTTTAACTTAAACTGACTTCGCGTTCGTAAACATAAGAAACAGAATATAAAGTTTTGCACAATAACGTGCCAACTAACTGCCAACACAACTCGAGCAACCGAGTGGTTGCATCTAGCTAAGCGAAGAACCTTAACTCTTCGAAAGTAAACGTGCCTTATGATTGGTGGAACGAAGTTAAAAATGTTTCACCATACATCACGGAGAGAGAGTCACGAGACTACGAGTTACTGAAGACACTATTTGTAATCTCGACAAAGAGAAAATGGATTGATTACTTTTTAAATTCTATGATTATGTTGGCTGTAACTAACACGCCTTAAGCTAGGTTTGAGTAGACATCTCCAACTTTTATAAATGGTACTCGTTATATTCAAATATCATAGTAAATTATATTCTTAACAAAAAGTAAAAGTACGACCGCATTATCTGTGATGGGTAACATATGGATTTGAAACGTCACGAGTCATAACTAGGTAGGCTGTTGTTTTGTCTCAAGCTGAGTAAAACATACATAAGTAGATATACATCTATACTTCTATAATAATATTATAAAGAGGTAAAGTTTGTAAATTTGTTTTTTTGTTTGGGGTAATCTGCAGAACTACACATCCGTTTTCAAAAATTCTCTTAACAACATTTAGAATGGACTTTCAGCGGGCTTAACATGCATGCACGAGATCAAATTTAATTTATTATTTAATTACTATGTTTTGAAACCAAAATCAAATTGCCTAATTTAAATTTAAATAAGATAGCTGTATCACTTATTTCTCTAAGTCCCATATATTTTATGTAATCAGAGGATGCCGAATCGGGTCGCCACGTGACAGGCATAGCCTAGTGTGGGACCACCAGTGTTTGTCTTCTGTAAATTGTGCGTTTTTTAAATAAACTAATTTTTATTTATTTAAATTTGACAGGTGCTAGGGAAATTAATACATCTATTCCATATTCTAATGTAAAACGCTTAACGCTTAGCGTGTAATGTGTAACGCTTAAGGTTTTAAATAAAAGTGTCTCGTCCTGACTTTTATTACCTTTTATTACTAAGCGACTATTGCGTTTGTCATATTTTTATAGCGATTTTATCAAGACTGGACACTTTTATTTTATACCTTAAGCGTTAAATCTTACGTTAGAAGATGAAATAGATGTATTCATTTCCCTAGCACCTGTCAAATTTTATCTATTGCATGCATAGGGTGGGCATAGGCTATATTACTTACTAAAGTACTGATTCTCCGCAGATGAAGTCGCGGGTGGAAAGCTAGTATTTCATATAATCATTACAGTATCGTATGATTGATCATCATTAGGGTATCGTTTGAAAGCTTTCGATTGATGTAGGTACCTATTATAGATATATTTTTGTTACATATGAATTACTAATTGATATCGAAATATTTGAGAAATTATCGTGAAAATAGGACATCACCCTATTTTCCTCCTTAAGGTTGCCTTTCCATAGAAGCGGAGACGAGGAGGAAAATATGAGTTTGAGCTGATATAACAAAACACGTGCTCATTATTTTTTCATGTTCTCAAACATATAATCAAACCAGTAATTAACTAAACAAAAAACAATCGAAACTCTCTACAGAAGTTGAGGGTTTAGACACTTTTCAGTACTTTTAGACTACTCTCTAACATATATCAAAATAAATCAAATCGGAGCCGGACAGTTGGGTACCTTTCCTTGTAAGTGACGGGCCTTTGAACATATCATACCTATACTATACGCTACTTTATGTAGCAATTCTTATTGCTTTTTTAGAAACGGCTCTAACGATTTCAATCAAAATAACAGAATAAGGGGTTTTGGGTCCAGAAATCGATTTATCAAGTAGTTATCTGTGGAAAAACTCGTTGCCAACCCTGGCTTCCAGGTACGAACTACTAGGTCATGATTTGAAATCATTGCGGCGCTTTTAAATAGGTTATGTTATTAGTGCTATTACGGAATGTATTGAAAATACCGTAAGCCTAACTTAGTCATTGTAAGTATTACGTCAGACAGTGTAAGCATTTTGTAATCCTAAGTAGTGAGGCTTATGTCATAGTGATTGGGAGGCAGTCGATGACCCCGTGACACAGCTATTAAAAACGCCTATACTCGCGGCGGAGAGTGACCGATACGCAGTTCGAGAAAACATTCGCAATGAAGTTGCATGAAGACGCTGTTGCTTAATTGTAATAAGGACTTGCTATTAGGTTACTATAACTCCCTTCCCCCAATCAAAATTCTGAGTCCACCTCTGGTCCAAGATACAAATCATATTCATTTTAAACTGAACCCTAAATACTGTGGACGGTGTCGTACTGTAGTACTTAACTGACCAAGGCAATGATTATTTATATGGTATATATCATAAAATCAAAAGGCCTAATTTCTTAGTAACAATAATAATCTTGGATTTTGTCTTGTTTATTTGCAAAATGGTTGACTGATGATGATGATGCACTCGTGTATTACCATTTCTACAAAACCCTAAATATTCTGCATTGAAAGTTCGCTAAATCGCAAACAATATTTCATGGCAAGGTGGTCTGTTGCTACCTATTTATTTTAAAGAAAATAACCAACTTAATTCATTTACTAAAAACAAAAAAAAATATTTTGTCAAAAAAAATTAAAATCAATAAAACTCCGTAAAAGTTGCGGTTATACGTCTTTTGACATATTCTAGACGTTTATAAGAACTAACAAAATGCGCAGTCCTTAAGGAAAATTTGTACATGTGATTAACACCTACGCTCGAGATGCGTTCAGTAAGGAAGCACACATTTTTAGATGTGAACGCAAAGAATATCTATTTACGCAATGTATTTCTATTTGACAACGAAGTGAAACTTTGCAAGTGATGATATAATAATACGGTACAATCACAACTATATGACTACAGTATACTTTTACTCGCCTGCGGTAAAGAAAGGAGAGTACTTATTCAGATTCATAATCTATGTAGGTATATGCCCAATGTATGAAAGCAAATATAGGATAATCCACTTTAGCTTTTGAACTTATTAATAGATTAATAAAGGGGTATGGTTTATTTTGCGTCATAGTATTCGCGGTTGGCATTTGGTAGTGGCCCTGCTTATGAAACTACCGGTCCCGGGTTCGGTTCCCGGATGGGCAGATATGTATTTGTGTGACGAGCGCGAGTAGTTGTACCTGAGTCTTTAATCCATAGGTACCTACTAGTATTATAAATGCTAATAAAAATGTAACACCTGTTCTCATCTCGGGAAACTGAACGGTTTCCGAGGTATTAGCGTTAAATGACGAAGTCGAGGGCAAAACCTAGTTATTTATAGTTTATGATATTGAGTTTCAAGAGAGCCTACTCTTTTCTCGAAGGTCGGCAGCGCACTTGCACTGTGTTGCGAGGGTCTGGGTCGCGGTGATCACTTTACCATCAGGTGGGTCGCATCAGCTATGTTATTCTGTTAACGCTACGTCATTCAGTTCTACTCAGTCGATGAATAGCTGGCGAATTTACGTCGTCCGTCAAGGTGGGTAAATGACATTCAACTGCCTGCACATTCATTTAGTCGCTGGTTTGACAGCTGGTCGTCTGTGAAACCAGCGACTAAATGAATATACAGGCAGTTGCATGTCATTTACCCACCTTGACGGACGACGTAAATTCGCCGGCTATTCATCGACTGAGTAGAACTGAACGACGATGTGTTAACAGAATAACATAGCAGGTGCAGCAGGTGCTCCACTACCTCCTTTCTTCATAAAAAAAACTAGAAATTGAATTCAACGCACTTAAAATAATAGCCGAAAAATTTTGCTTAACTTAATTTTAGTTTTTTCCTACTTGTCTTGAGATTATTTACTTTCAAAGGAAACGGCAGCAAATATTGGTTTCACTAACAAATTCCAATACCCACAAAGAACTTAAAACAGTATCTTCGTTTAATTATAATGACTAATAATAATAAATCAACGTCTTTACATTATTTTACGATGACTCGTTATGTCAGATAATGCGTTCATATGAATAAATTATGAATGAATAGCTTGTCATAAGACTCATATAGCGTTGTTTATAAACAGTTCCCTATTTTGTGCCCACATAGTTATTAACTGACGCATAACAGTTTTTAATCTGGACTGAAAGTAACGGAAATGCGTTATCCAATCAAAATGCTTGGCATTGTGCGGACAGTAAGTTCTCAGAGACAAGCAAAACCCCTAGGAATGTATAAAGTTCATGAGTCAGCCATTGCTATACTTTACATTATATAGGTATATACCTACTCGCGGTCTTAGTATGAGTTATACACGCATAAGAAATGCAATTTATTCATTGTCATCAGAAAACAGTCATGACCTCTTGACCTGTTTGTAATATTGTACTTAAATTCATGCGTCGCGATAGTTTAAGGCTAATCTAACTACTATTTACTTGGTTTTTATTCAAACATTAGATATGCCTAATTCATTTATTTTCACTTCTCATGCTCAAATAGTGTGTCATATAATTATTAGGCTTATCAAGCCGGACTAAAGAGTACATTTAATCCCTAGGGAAAATATAAATGGCACGTTGGGTTCTTTTTTGGTACGAATACTGCTTAAGTAATTTAACTCAATTAAAAAACCTTGGAATTTGGTATCAACCAACCAGAATAAAAAAAAATGACACTTATGAATGAGAATAATGATACTCGAATTTCATTCACCCTTTGCTCGGGTGGATAAATATCTCGTATCATAATGGCTTACTTTAGTCCCTTGGTGAACAATATACTATTGTTTACAACTGATTCCCGTTAAAATGTAGCAACATTGTCGATTTATAGGGTTCTCTACCTCGGAAGTAAAAGCTGAACCTTATAAGATCACTTTATCCGTCAGTTTGTTCGTCTGTCAAGAAACCTCTTTTCAGAAGTCGTTAGAGGTATTAAGTTAAAATTAATAAAAGGACTACGGTCCCTTGGAGGTTAAATCAACGCATTGAAAAGATACGGCTATTTTATGTCGCATAATATTTAAAAACTCGCAAAGTCACTCATCAAAGTCCACAGGGTCATAAATCTTTAATACCATTTTTTTTTTTTTTGAGATTAACATTTGCAGCAGAAGCATCAATCATGATGTAAACCGGTGGGATCGATGGGGGCGATTTATGGGAGTAACTAGGTAAATTTTTATCCAATACTAAGTTAAGTTTGTTTTCTATACAGAAAATAGGCCAACGGTTTTCGCCTATTTTCTGTATATAATTGTGACACTCGAGACTCCAGCCCGGGATAGTTGAACTGTCTACATATATATTGTATTTAACTTCAGGACTCAAGTCCTGCTCACACTCGCCCGGTTTTATCATTAGAGAACTTCCCGCTGCAAAATTTTGTTTGCAAACATTTTATATTTTTTTCCTGGAATGAGTATTATGGTATCCTACTAACATAATAAATACGAAGGTCAGTATCAGTTTAGATATTTTGATGTTTGTTTTTCTATATCACAGATCAACGACTGAACGAATTTGGATTAAATTCTGTGTACGTACAGGATATAAACTGCGCCAATATCGTATCAGGAACACACCTAAGAGAAGTTTATCGATTTTTTTATACCATGTTTAAGTAACTTTCAAGAGTGGTCCTCAAATAGATTGTACATAGTTAAGGACTTAATTAAAAAAACCGGTCAAGTGCTAACCGTTTGGCAGCGAAATCGTAAGATGTCATGGTTTAACAGTTAAGGCGCAGCTCCAAATGTTTTCATTAATTATAATATTTATAATCACTAATAAAAAAACCGGTCGAATGCGAGTCGGACTCGCGCACCGAGGGTTCCGTATTTAAGTCCGTACTTCAAAAATGTACCTTTTGATGTACTTTAATTGTATGCAATAAGGTCAATTTTGACTTGCCTAAATTTTAGTACAGATCTTAAAAGTTTTTTGTCAATTTCTCGAAAACTATAAATTTAAAAAAACACTTAGTTTTAGTCTAATTCTTCGTTGGAAGCCGTGGTAGCCTAATGGTTTGACCTGCCGACTCTTAAGCAGAGGGTCGTGGGTTCGAACCTGGGCTCGCACCTCTAAGTTTTTCGGAATTTACGTGCGAAATACAATTTGTAAATTTACCATGAGCTTTTCGGTGAAGGAAAACATCGCGAAGAAACCTGCACACACCTGCAAATAAATTTATGACGCACAGGGCCCGCACTAGCATCGAAATGTACTATTACTTCCAAAATTCGAAACAAGTTAATAGGTGTCCCCTTTGTCATCCATTAACTATATATGTAATGCTGATTTTTAAACAAATATCAGAGCCCCTCGTTTGTTGGCGTACAAGAATCATTGCGATCGCCTTGTGTGGGATGTCCTCTGTTCTACTTTACGCAACGTCCACATTGTCACTTAAATACGTTTACGTGATTAATTGACGATAAATATACAAGCTTCTCATTTTATTTTGAAACACAAACAATACCCGTTGTATAATGTATGTGAATTCGAGTAGCCTGCGTGCTCACGCGCCGAGCGAGTGTAAATTGATCATTTGATTTATGTACCTATGCTTTTATTATATAAGTTTTAGGCGGATCATTTACATGTGGCCATTCTCGTCGCTTCTAGGAGGTAAACGTGTTTGACGTGATATATCTCTCATGCAAACTGATCCTTATTCATATAAACATGTATTTAAATTAACCTTACCAATCACAAACTGAAATTTGTTTGACGACCAATCAATTTTGACTCACCTATTGTCACATGATATTGGCGGAATAACGAAGTAATATAATTCATCTATTTTTAAATTCTGCTTGATTTATGCAACTTGCCGACGTTTGCTTTACTTGTTTTTTTAGGTAATAATAAAAAACGACCACTACACTTCAGTGCTGTAGAATATCCGGTACATTTACCTCTCTTATATACATTAAGCTACCTAATCGTCTAGGTTTTGTCTTGTTTTTTTCATTACCGTAAACGCATCGGTTATAATCACAAAAAGCACTCAAGTTACAAAATATTATTTGTGTTTGTGTAGGCTTAGAATAATAACACATAGAATGATAGTGTCCAACAGCCAACCCATTAAAAGTGAAGCACAAAATGGATTAATGTAGGCGTAATCAACGTGTACTTACGCACGACAACACGCACACAAGTAAACAAATAATGTTGCTAGTGGGTTGCATTTCCCCACAAAACATAGGAATAATACTCTTATGTTTGTTAAAATATAGCATTTCATTTTCGACTAGGGTACATTAGTATTCGGTAGCGTACCATAATATTCACTTACTAATATACATTAATTTAAATTACGGGCACCGATGTAATTTATAAGTTATACATTAGATTTAGTACTTACTGCCCTGTAACTCAAATAGTCCATATAAAAATGATATCGTACAGGAAATTGGACAGAAATCGAAAGTTGTTTAAAAATGTTCGCAAAAGTGCGAGGTTAAATTACCCAATTGATTGATAATTTAGGGAAAATATTCCGTTTTACTGGCAACATTGCCGTGTAATGGCATTTGTAAAAAATGTGCTATTTTTTATTGAATGTTTTACGTAAATCGACAAGTCAACTTGTACGAGTTGCCGTGAGACTTGACCACAATAAGTAGTAAAAGGCTTATCACACCTTCCTAAATTTAGTCACTAACGAGAGGGACGCCGCCATACGTTGAATGAGATGGAGATATCTCCATACGTATCTAACGTATTGCGGCGTCCCTCTCGTTAGTGACGAATTTAGGAAGGTGTAATAAGCCTTTGAATAACGAATCCGTTTTAGACTTTAGTAAATAATGAGTCTTCACAAAGGTCATATATTGTTTTTTAAGTGTTTTGTACGAAACAAAGGTATAGCGTGTTATCAAGTTAATTTAATGACGATAATTTCTTGTTTACATGCCATAAGCGTACGAAGATTTTGCACGGAATTGTCCATAAGTGGGCATACACAAACCAAGAAATGCATATGACACTTATCAAGGTGAATAAAACAGATCGGCATTAAGAAAACTTTTTACATGTATAATTATCTTCTTTTACCTTAAACGACTAAAACGCGTAAACTGTAAAAACAAATTTAAAATACTCACTGCAATAAAGATCATTAATTATTAAGAGCAGCTCTCAATTTGCTGCGTTCGGTTCCGGGACCGGAATGGCCCGGTCATCCTTGAGCGCCGGATCCGACGCGCCCAGCCGCAATCTCACTATAACGAATACCCATTATATTATAAGATCTACATCGCCGAACGGTAGGTTAGTGCCGTATCGAATTTGCTTGGAAATCTTAAACTGTGCGGTGTTTTTTATTTTATTTTATAATAGTAGAAACTGTGCGTGTAGTAAAGATCTCGCTTTTTGCTGCACGGATATGGAGTACAGAATGATTTTTACTTTCATAAAATTAGGTAGAAATAAACTGCTTTAGTCGTTAATAAATGAATGAAATTGTGATAAACGAGTTTCTTGCTAGTAGAAAACGAATAAAGGACTTTTTACAGATAACATATGTATCTGTACTCGATGGTATTTATCATATCAATGTGAATAAACTGTATATTGCTTTAATACAGGAGTTAACAGGTGTAGGTACATCTCCTGCAAAATTGCACCGATTAATGATACCGAAACGACCTTACGTAAAAATAATAAAACCCATTTTTCTCCGTCGCATTTCACAGTCAATCATGACTAAATGAGATGGCATTGTTATATAAAAAATGGACAGCATTATAAATCTTGCGATATTGCCTACAAGTTCCCTATCATTACTGCAGGTATAATAGGTATCGTTCGCTTTCACTATTGCCCATCAAGTGACGATGTGACAGCATAATTAAGCGCGTCGAACATAATCACGTCGCGTGCACTCGCCGGGCGCCCGCGCCGGACAAAAAACCGCGGTCGCGACCCCGCCCGACCTGCCGGATGTACCGAAAGTAACCATCACCGCACTCGCTCGTAATGGAAATATTGTTCGTGGATACGGCACGTCACCCAAGAAACTGACAAACATCCTGAGACCGTTTATACTGGGTAATTCAAACTTTATTTCATTCTTATTCAAGATCAGGCTGAATAATATATTCGGAAAGGATCTCAGATGTTTATCTTGTCCTGTGCTTTTATTACCTACTCATATTGACTAACGGTATTCGTTTCAAACAATAATTAGCTGGTTTATATGAATTCGATATTTCAACTATGTACGGAGCCAAGATAAAGTGAAGAAGTTGATGAATTGTAGAGAAAGCGCAGCTTATTGTTTGATAACCTCGATGACTTGAGTACTTTAAGAAACCTTAACTTTACCTTAGCTTTTACTTTAAATGAAATCATACCCCATGGATGAATTCTTTGCTTTAATTAGTATGTTAGTTTTCCATGGGTTTGGGTTATGATTAAAAGGAAAAAAGGGTGTCAGTTAAATAACAGAAAAATTCACATGATGAACTTGTAGGATGTGAACTTAGTGCACTTGAGTAACTTGGGAGTGCACATGTTAACTCCGAACCTCAACCTGTGATTGCACTGAACGCATAGAGTGCAAGCAGACTAAGCTTTTGCTTAACGACGAAGTTACGAGATTTTGTCATTAAATGTACACTTACTAAACATAGCAAGAGATTAATTGATATTGATGACTTGCATTTTGGTAATTAGAAAGGCTTGTTGACATTGTATTTGCGGAACATAATGTAATAATGATGCAATGATTATATAATTTCTTATTTATCTGTAATTTAATAAAAATAATAATAATAATTATAAAATAATAATCTGCTTCAACACTGCTCACGTTTGTGACAAACTATTAAGCTTAAGTCAAAATTCTAGCTAAAATGTATTTTCCTGTAAGCCGTATTCTTCGTGGAAGTTGAAATTATCTCGGGCTTTACATGGCGGAGCAATACGGTACAGATCGACGCGGCGCAGTGGGCGAGGTTAAGCGATTGCTTAGATCCGCGTTCACCTCTCATTGTGCAAGCGGCGGGGAGGGGGAGCCGTGGGAACCGCCGAAAGCTCGTGGCGCGGCTTCCGCCGCGCTCGCATTACCCTAACGACGCATCTCGCACAGGCTTGCACTCAACACAAATTGATTCTCGCATTATCTTCGGCAACAGGAAATTATCACGTTAATCTCACAAAACATTCACGCGCGGTTATTATTTTAAAGCTTGATTGCTGAGGTAAAGTGCCACTTTCGCTGCGCTACCTGATTACTGACCGGCGCAACCGTGCCGGCTAATGTAACGGTGTGTTCCGTTCGCCATCAGAGTTGTCGTCGCTCCTGAAAGCACGGCACGGTTACCTAAGTCCGTGTACCTACCTTCGGAGAGCTAACAAAGAGCGCATTGAAATTTATGATTGCAATTCGTATTGTTTTGTAATTTCTAAACACGGTGTAGAGCGTTAGAATAATTCATAAGTGTGGTTGTTCTAGGTGGCAGCGTGCGTTGTTCGCGCGGCGACAGCTGAATAGGGCATGGTGGCGGGCCGCCGGGCGCGGGGGGCGCCGGGCGCGGGGCGCCCGAGGGCGGGGCACCTGAGCGCGCCCTGACCTGCGACCCGCGGTGAAAGGCGCCCGCGCAGCCCGCGACGACATAGCGGCACAGGCGCGCGCGCTCGAACCGCGCGCACCAAAACAATCTCCTTAAAACTAACGTTTAACGATTCTGTAACCGCCTTAATGGGACTTTTGTATCGGACAGGCAATCACATTTGAATATAGGAAGTAATATACGGTTACTGTTTTTTATTGCTTCATTTTTTCATACTAGAAATCTGCAATCTGTTGTTACAGGTATAGCTTTATGGTCCCGTACCCGAAAAGAAACGAATACACTAACAGTTACACTTCTTCGTTTGTCGCCGCCAGGAGTATTACTGATGAAATGGTATACATAACTCACTTTTGCTAATCCAGTTAAAACAATTGTAATCATAAGGAAGAAATTACCCTACTAGTTCATGGTCACTCTAAAAAAAGTATGTTTATGATTTAAGAATAAACTATAGTTAATGATAAAATCCCAATTATTAACAGAATTAAAAGAAGTGAAATATGTACATACATTTATAAAGATAAAAATCTTAAAATGTTACAAAATTAGCGCATATAGCATGCTTTTGAAAGCAGTGAATCAAAATTAAAAAAAAAACCTACCTAACATGATTGTTGACTAAAAACCGCGCTCGCACTGTACGCGTGTGACGCGTTGATGTCTTTTGAACTATCCGACTACAAGTGCTATTATAGCGCATATTTTGCAATGGAAACTTACATGCTACTAGTAAGTATACTTCACATAAAATCTGATGGTTTCTTCTAGTTTCAGTCTGAACGTCAGTCAGGGGCGTAGCTACCACGGCCGTAATTATGGGGTAGGGACGTTTTTTCAAATGCCTGATATTCACATACTCTATAGAAAAATGCCAAGTTCGGACTCAAAATACATTAATCGACCTACATTAGTTTGACTGTAAACAATGTAGTGCCAAACTTGACAACTTTTTAGGTATCACTTTTGGTGGCACATAAGAACTCGGCCAATTTTTGAAATTTCTGTTTTTGATAGGATATCAGTACTTTTTGCTAGGTAGTCGGTATCAACCAATTAAATATATATAAAAAAATCTTAAAAATACTAGATAGGTGTTTCGTGTTTATAGGTAGGTATACATTTTAATATGGAGATAATAATTTTACGATTATCCGATCAACGGTAGAAATATTTGCACTTCGGAATTTTTCCTTTACTTTTTCTGTAACGCCTGCGTTGATCCCAGATTTCAAGGCTCTAGGTCATTGGGAAATACCCTATATGTTTTGATGAGTGAGTCCGCAGTAGCCTGTACCCCGCAGTGTAACCCGGCTTTTTCCTCGACCTTGTCCGGGCACACTGCGGAGCGTCTAGGTAGAAAAATGCATAACTAGGATATATCCATGACTCAGGAGCAATTATACAAGCTCATCTCACAAATATTTGCCCATACCGGGATTCGAATCCGGGACCGCAAGCCTCGTAGGTAAACTAAATAAAAAATCCCGATCAAGCGCGACCAGAGGGCTTATTGCCTAACGCACTCGCGATCGCGATCGCTTTCATATTTGACAGTTGAAGTCAAATCTGCCTACAAAATGAAAGCAATGTGTCACTTTCAAGTCGATCGCGATCGCGAGTGCGTTAGGCAATAAGCCCTCAGGACTTGCGCACCACGTAAAATACAAGCCGTGACTCATTTATAAGGATAAACCATATTTTTATATTGAATGGTGTTTAAAAAACCCGCATACAATTGCTTTGACAACAAGTTATTTGTGTTCCCGTTTTTAACAATATTCGACCATTTAGGTTTTTAGTAAGAAAGACATCAACGCGTTGGGAGCTTGTAAAATAATTATTAGGGGAGAAAAAAAGGGTCGATATGCAAAATGCACAATGGATACAATTTGTTTCTAAAATTGGACGATCATTTTTTTAAATATTATTAATCAAAAACTGGGATTAAAATGTTTTAGGCGTATCCTATAAGAGGGTGACCTTGGCCTCTGGACAATTAATGAAAGCCTGTATAAGGGTGCTACTCAGCAATATTGTAAAATAGTTGTTTTTTATAAGACAAAAAACAAAATACTAAATTTACTGACAAATTAATTAACAAGTAGGTAGTATTCGTATTTATCCAGACGATAAGGACATCCTGTATAACAGTTAATGTAATGAGCTGGTTAAAAGTAGAGAACAATAATAATGAAGGAGAGCAAATAATTAACATCAACTTATGACAACGTGCTTCCCTAGACTGGACCTGTTATAGGTTACTTTTCAGGTCAACAATTTAAAACCTTGCCCCTCACATTTTTAAAGTGCAAATCAATTACCTTGTTTATTGAACGCAAGACGGAGCGCATGACAACTTTCACGGACTGCACTTTATTATGTAAAATGAATCGCAAGGCGCCTTACGCGCGTAATGAAGATTGATAGCACCCTGGACACAGAAATAATAGCTATGACGATTAGTGAACGCATTGTGGCTTTAATACGGTGCTTTTTGCACTAATGATAAACGATGCATTTATTTAGGGCTCTTGGACGAACAGGTTTTTTAATGTTTAAATGATTAATGTCGCATTTCACGAAATTTTAACTGACTGTTTTGTATCTTAATAAACTACTAGTAAATATATTTTGACAACTTTTTACACTAGTGTCTCTGTGAGCTATGAACACCGCAAATAAGTTGGTAATCGCAAAACACCCATATCTCTGCCATTTTGAAAAAAATCAAAAAACTGAATCGAAAAGAAAAACCATATAATCATCGAACCGGCTCACAAAATTTCACGAGAATCGGTTGAGAAATGCGGCCTGTAGAGGAGAACAGCCGGAAAGCATTTTTGCCCAAACTGGAACGGAGACGCTTCGCTCGGTCGGTCAATTAAACAACTTTAATCGTCTGTTACGTCGTTGGCGATTATTGAAATAAGCGGCTTGATACTATTATTAAAATATTCTAATAAAATTTATGACATATTTCCTTTACCTACCTAACATTGCAATTATCAGTTGATCTCTTAACAGGGCCTTTAATCGATTTTGTCTTGAACGATATTATTATCATTTAGTCGACGATAGCGCCTGCTCACTTGATTCATTAGCAGCTTTGATAGCGAGACGGGATAAAAAGGCGATAGAGCCCCTGGGACTTTATAATAATTTAGTTTAGCACATTTTGCTTCGATAGCGACGGCGATGGCAGCTCTTATTTACTGGATGTAAGAGCTGCCATAACGTCAGCGGTGTGATTATTACGATATTGAAGCAAGATGGGTTCAACAACAGTTGACATTTTTAATATCTGCTTTAACTTGTACTTTTATATCATACACATCATTTTCTAGACGACGTCAGAACACAGATGAAAGTAATACTAAACAAAAAACCACCTATCTTAAAGCTATGTCTATTCGCTTAGCCTTACACGTAGCCAAGTAAATAGATGGTTTAAGGAAACTAGATTTAAATTTAATTACACACACAGGTATTTAATCAATTATAAGCGGTCAGCCATTACAAAGTCTGTCCCTCTAATCTGAACGCATGTCCACGTCCGCCACTTCGTCTGCTAAGGTTGCGGGATCACGGTGTAATGCTAGCTTTACACTCTCGTCAAGGTTAGGCGAGGCAGGTTTGCCGTACTTCTCAAACATATAATAAGTTAGAAAAGGACGGCATATCCACCTCATCCAGGCTCGGCGAGAGTGAGGTGCTAGCATAAAACAGATTCTTAATTGGCTATAGAAGTCGAGCTGAGCGCGAATTAATTAACTTGTAGCAGCGACGTACACGTGTATTGCGTGTCGCCCGCGACCTCTGACATGGCTTTCCTGGAAAGTAGCAGCTTCGGGCGCTCTTTCAAAACACAAATGCAGCTCGTTACTTTGAAAGCCTATCTTAGTAAATCTCGCGTCGGCGCCGCTCTTAGCTTAACTAATGGTAATGAGATCAAAATTAATAGCACACAGGCAGTATACATATAAATAACGTAAGTATATATAAACTGTAAGAGCTGGAGCTTGAAGCTCCTTTACAAGCAATTTGCCTTTTAGTACAAAATGAACAGGATCAAATTAGTTAACATGACCAGGCCTTATATGAAATTTAAAAATTTGTATTGAATTAATTTGGAATGTTTTCACCAGTGTCGGGCGAGCTCCCCGCGGCCTTTGTGCCGGCGCTACTTTGTGTCATGTCACGTTACTGCGAACACTGCCTGTAATCGTTACATGTGAAATTCCTCTTGCGTTTCGATTTCATTACAGTTTCTTAATACAAGTAGCCTTTTCCTGCATCGTGAACGCCAAAATAAAATAACACTTTTACTGCGATATTGTACTTGAAGAAGGTGCATTAAAATAAGGAGAAAATATTAATGATTCTTCGGTTGCCATCCTAATTATCGATTACCGTTGATCTGTAAAATCTATTTCGTCGGTGGGGTGAATATGTAGGTACCTCTATAACATCAACTTATTATCTAATAATACGAACTAAAATAAATAAATAATATATAAATATCAGGGACAATCTCACACATATTGACCTAGTCCCAAACTATAAGCTATGGGCACCAGGCAACGATATACGTACTTATATAGATAAATACATACATACATAAATATATAGAAAACATCCATGACGTAGGAACAAATACTCGCGCGCACCACACAAATATTTGCCCATACCGGGATTCAAACCCGGGACCGCTAGCTTCGTAGGCAGGATCACTACCAACTAGGCTAACGGCGTCGTCAAAGCACAGAAGTTCCCCTCGTCGACCTTGGCAATACGTATAGTCTGACGAACCACTGATTGTGTTTTTTAACAAGATTTGTGACGATATAATATAGTTACTTTCGATTATCCCTAGTTATGTGCATTTTTTATGAGTGAGTGAACTATCAGCCCCGGGCGGTTCCCATCAGAGGCTGACACCTTCGCAGCCGCTCGCTGTTAACTGACGTTCCGTATTAACGTGTTCTTACAGATGCGTATAAATATTGGCCAACTACATAACTATTAAGCTCCTCCTCTACAGTCATGTTTGACTGCAGCAAAATATTCAAAACGTAATTGCGATACTCATTTTCGATCAGAATAATTTGAATAGCGTTACAAAACTCTTTCGCAATCCATCTGCGATGTAGCAATCTCATTCCAGAAATCATTCGACGTCATTGGAATTAAGCTGTGTTTAAATCGGCTCACAATGGAGCGCAGCCCACGTAGTGTTCGAGCGCTTACCGCGAGCTGCCCGAAACATTAATAGTCAAAATTGTTTCCGACACGAAACAATGGACGATAAGTCCGCGAGAGAGAGTGATTTTCCGTAATTGTAATGTAAATAATTGTGGTTCGCTATGGGAAGGCCGCCGGCTGGTCACGAACATGTGTGGTGTTTTCTTCTGGTATTTTTATTTATCATATATGTAGGTACGTTAGGAGTAATCCCGGAACTGTATTGCCGATACTGAACTGACTTCCGTGAACAACAAACAAAGTAGTGTTCAAATCTTATTTATTTATTTGGCTCCCGAACAATTATCTACATTATTATATTAATACAGGTGTCCCACAAGTCGCACGTCACAGTGACACCGGAGGTAGACCAGCCTAAGCCGGACCGATCCAGCTAATTAATATTTTGACCGGTGGAAATGCGTTACGCATCATCCTCACACTGAACCTCACTCATATTTCCAGTTTAAAGTCGACAAAAAAACTTAAAATGTAATCTGGCATATCTTGAAAGCCATGCGACTTTTATTGGGATCATGTTAGGCTGGATCGGTGCGCCTTAGGATGGTCTACCTCCGGTGTCAGTGTGACACGCGACTTATGGGACAACGTTAGCTCTGCATTAGTCAAAACTAAGTGTAACGATCACTTGTAAACACCGCGTGCATTAAATATACTGTACGATTTTTTTGTGATTTTTGAATACTGTCTTGAAAATGTTTGTAGTATGAGAGTAATAATCCAGTAGCAAAATTAAGCAACTCTCGTTTGCGGGCAATGCGTTATTTGCGAATGCCTACCGTCCGACAAAGAGGTGTCTCGTGATTTCCAGGAAATAATCTTATTACACGACGCTTTAAACCGTCTTAAAAGCAAAAGCCTCGCATTTTAAAATTGTGATGCAATTATTTTAAACGCTGACATTGAAAAAGACAAGTTAAAATAATCCGAGAATTCCAAGTGCCCTTCACTTTAGTTGCGCTGATGCATTGTGATGGCCGCTGTATTTAGACCGCATGATTTCAGCTCGTCTACTTAAGCTCAACTAGGGCGCTGTGGAGCTGCGGGCTCGCGGTCACTGCGCCCCGCATGCGTAACAGATTATCGTGTTGGTACTTCTGCAACAAAATAAATTGATAACACTTTTTGAGTTCTTGAAGTTAATGTAAAAACATTGAGACATGTATAAGAGCGACTGACAGAGTAGAGTAGTACATACAAACGGGAACATTTCATTGTTTTATGAAAGTGCAATCAAATGACCAAGGTTTGATGTGCACTTGGCCGGACTTAGTGAGTAATATTGTTAACTAAACTTCAGATCTTATCCTGTGAATCTAATGCAACCTTCGCATCCATTGCTCCACCGAAATTTTTATCTGATTAAATAATCAGATAAAGATTTCGGTGGAGCACTTATGATACGAGCCTTACCAGATGCCCAACCCGTTATTAAAATAGCACCTTACGAGGCTTTGACCTGTCAGACCGGGGATCATTCTGATCAAGTTGAACTGCTTTGAACAAACGTCTTAATCGGTTTAATAATAAGTGATAAAACTTCTTTATATCACATTGCAAGGATTAACTAATTAATCTTCTTAAGCTGTTTATAAATAGTAAGTAACCCATCACACGTGAAATGTATTACGAGTACGAGTAATATAAACATACATACAAACATAAGGAAAACTCAACAAGAAATATGTTCTTAGAATAATTAATGATAAAAGTTAAGATTAATCCATAAAGTGACAGCTTAATGGACTAGGCACCCAAAACACTCTTCTCGGTCGTAATAAGCGCAGACATGACTCAAAATGTAAAATTTACCTTTAAAAGGTTGCGCAAATGTGGACAGACATGTTGACATTACGTTATCGAAATGGTTCAGGTTAGGTACATTATAAACAATTAGCCGGCGAAAGTAAGCCTGAGATGTTTCTAGATTTTAGATTAGTATTGAGCAACTCGTAGCACTAACATGACGTGCAAAAAACGGTTTTAAATTAGGATTAGACTAATAAAACGGCTTAGCCAATCTAGATGTTACCGCTTGAGTGATCGGCCTAGATCCTTCTGCAAATTAAATGCCAGATTCCCAGTGACTAAGTTCAATAACAGATTTTGTTAGATCTTGTTAGCTAAATGTACTCCCACGAAATTTAGATTAGGTTCACATGAGTGCAGCGGAGCATGCTTTGAAAGGATTGGCACTTCGCACTGACTGTTTGACACTCCACGTTAAGACGGCGCTTGTGTGTGGGTAACACATGCATCGTCTTAACATATTATGCACGCTATATATACATGCACGGATATAACATTCTTCTAAAAATAATTTGTTAATAACTCTATTGTACCGGAAAGATACTTGCATATTGCAAAAGTGCGAACCGGAAACAAATGGCGACGTCAACGTCTAGATGTTGCTTGCTTATGGATTCTTACATTTCTTATTTTATTGAACAAAAAAACTTCCAAAACGAGATGAAAAGAGCAGCTGCAAATATTTTGAAAGGTATAGTATTAAATTAATTTTGAATGATGACTTAATGTTAATATACTCGAATGAAATAAATGTACACTTCTTTTAATATGTATATTTTTGTATTGTTGGATATTATTTTAATTTTAAAACTCATACAAAATCGTAGTCGGGACAGACAAAACATTTAAGGAAGCCCATCAAAGCATAAAACCATCACAATTGACATCAAAGCAACGAGTTCTCGCCGTGGCTGTCACTCGTAACTCCTCAAAAGGAAGGATAAGGTTGAGTAGGTCATCCGATCAACATTTGGTTTAGTGGGTAAGGTTGGTTGGAGTAATAGATGAGTGGCGCGATTGCCGATAAAGTATCGAGGCGGGCTCGGGCGGGCGAGGTGGCGTCTGGAGGTGAGAAACGTGGTAACAGGGCGTGAGATAGCGCGGCCGATACCGGCGCGGGCGCAGCCGGCGCGCTTCACCGCGCCGTGCGATGCAACCTGATCAAATCACAGATGCGAAAATTCACTACTTACTTTAAAAAAAGTCCTGTAATATGTAAACGAATCAAATTATTGTTGCGATTTTGGATATACAGGATGTACTCTGATCTATTTATTTCAAGATTTTGTAAATTTAAAACCATATTAAAAACATTTTGTATTTATAATTTAGAGAGCCTCGCTTTGTTTCGGTTAATATGACTTAAAGTATGCCCATCCTGAAAGTCCATTCTAAATATTGTTGGAAGATATTTTGAAACCGGATGAGTAGTTTCAGATATTACCTCCTACATCCAAATTTACAACATACAAACTTTGCTGCTTTATAATATTATAGTGTAAAAGTATACATAGATTAGTGTAGAAATATTATATACGCTTCACTACTATTACAAGGGTGAAAGTTCGTGACGATGTTAAGACTATTCAATTTTTGTTTTCAGTTACGCATGAACGGCTGGATTTAGATGAAATTCAGCACACGGATAGTTCATCTTCTGGATGAGTTAGCACATGGCTAGCTTTTAACCCGCAAAATTATTTAGTTCCCAAAAGAATAACAAGAATAAGAAGTTCTACGCGGACGAAATCGCAGGCAACGGCTAGTATCTTCATAATGTGTTAGTGGTAGGCAAGGTATGGTTTTAATTTTATTTCAGTTATATTACTCCCCTCGTCAATTAAATTCTTGTTAAAAAATCTCGCACGCATCTCCAATCTGCGATTAAATTATCCATAACATAAACACAGCAAGCTGGAGCCTTAGTAAAAATGCACTTAATGAAATTGGATGGTTTCACATTTCGAATTTAAATGCAGTCATTAAAAACAAGACGAGGTACACTTCCTCGTTCTCTGCATTTGACCTATCCTTCACCTTTCTCACTTTTTATGCAGTTTTTTTGGCCTTACGCTTGCAAATGTCTCTGATTATTTATTGATGATGATGATAGATTAACCGTATTGCAATCAATAAATAACAAAAATGTCGAATATATCCTGATTCTTTAATTAACATAAATATTATTTTGGCCTACGAGTATGCTTAAGAACCGACGAAGTAATTAAGAGAATTGAGCCTGAGTAGAGCTTAAAATGTATGCAGATATTATGAATATATGCATTTTGAATACAGAAACAGTCAAAATATTTAACCTGTAACGGAATGTACCTACCTCTAATAACAGTTATTTAAATAAGAAAACGACTGAGAGAAAATAATTAATGCCGTCAACTTGTTTAATAACTATGATTTGTAAAAACATTAAAAGTTGTTCTTGTATACCAATTTTCGAATCGACACCTTTTGGTAATTAAAGCTCGTCACGCGAACAGAAAATAAGTAGCGTCAGTAATCCATTGCGATACTGGTTTAAAAGTTTTAAACGAGCGAGCCCAGCGACAAGCCGAGTTGAGAGTTGACGTGGCCTCCGCGCGAGCGGCTCCCTTGTGCCGGTGTTTTATCGCATTAACTTTCGGGTTCATCGTATTGCCTTAATTCTTCAACGACGTGGAATAATTACTGACGGCATCTCGAGCTGGTGGCGGCAAGGCTGCGATGACAGCCGCTGCGTATCGCGATCTCGCGATCCGGGGCAGGCTGTTGTAGACGCGACGCGCGATGAGTTAATCCCCAATAGCCTTCCTATACCGCAGCCCGATAAATGTAGTAGTTTATTATTGAAAACCCACATCATACTGTATAGCGTGTGCAATACGGATTTTATCGTTGATTCGAGTACGGTAACTTTATTAAAATGAAATTAAGTCTTTCAATCATACAAAATAATATTTGTAACTTGCTATGACAAATCTCTGCATTAAACCGGAAATGAAAGGATTCAGTCTAACTTAACACGAACTGAAGAGTGCAAGTGATTTCAATAATAATTCGGCATAATACTGGCACATCCAATTTAATAATGGTCAAGTGTCATAGGTTACAGTAGAACCTCCTCAGCCTAGATTGATGCCGCAGGGGAAGTCGGGTTTTCAAAGCTTTCTTTTTATTAGCTTTGTTATCGTGTATATTTCTAGTCAAAAATTTTACTTTTATTAATCCTTAGTAAAATAAACAGAAACTTAACTTAACCTATAGATAAAAAACAGGATACAAGGTAACGTGATAACAATAAAGTTTTTTATCGTAGTCGGGTTTTACGGGCATCACTTTAAAATAATACTAGATTTTCGTTTATAAATAATACTTTTTCGATTTTTTTTAATCATTTAGGAGTGGGTGGAAGAGGGGGTCATTCTGAACGTTTTTAACCAAATTTACTACTAGCGACCCTCCCTCGTTTCGTTCCGGGTACTATTATAAACAGCCTATGTCCTTTCCCGGGACTCAAGCTATCTCAATATTCATCTAAATCCGTTCAGCCATTTTCACGTGATGCGCGTTCAAATAACAGATTTACAGCTTTATTATGTGCATAGATAGATAGATGGATAGATGTATAGATAGATACACAAAATCTTATGGTTTTTTAAGATATTGCCCGTTTTCATAAAAAAAAAAAATTTTTGGATTCACTAATGATACGCAACCGCACGTTTCGCAAACTGTTTCATTTCGCAACCATTTCATTTGGCCGAACGCAATTTTTTTTGAAACTGTAAATATTTTAGGATTTTTATAAAACTAACCTAACCTAACCTATAGGGTTCTACACGATGGTCCTGAAAGAAATCCTGAAATATTTACAGTTTCGGGAAAAGAATCGTTCGGCCAAATGAAACGGTTGCGGAATGAAACAGTTTGCCAAACGTTTTTCGCCCAAACGGAAGGACACCATATTTTTGCTTGACCATACCGAAAAAACTCAAACAAAATTTGTTATTTTAAACGTTTTCAGTAATGCCTTACATTTTGGGTATAACTATGAACTGAGAATGTTTGTAAGCTTATTTAAATTTTACCACCCATTTTACAAAATTTGTATTCACGTAATGTTTAGGTGCTACATTTTTCCCTAGTAACTGATTTTTTTAACGATAATGTAAATTTTTAAGACAAACTCATTTTTAAGTTTGGGTAAGTATTCTATTTTAAGTAAGCTGTTATATAAATTACAATGTCCAACAAAATTTAAAATTTCATTCTAATTCCTTTAACATAGGAAAATAGTGGCATTAAATAAAGTAAAATAGTTAAAAAAAAACAAAATAAGCTTAAAAACTTCTTCAATTTCTGGTGTCTCTCATCCTAATGTAAGGTATTACTGAAATTTTTTTGAAACAACAAATTTTATTTGAGTTTTTTTTCAGTATGGTCATAAGGAAAAATTACAAAAAATTAAATTAAAACGGGCAACATCTCAAAAGCCATAAGACTGTATAGTAGTAAATATGGTTAAAAATTTTCAAAATGGCCCGCTCTTCCACCCCTGAAAGTCGACTACCAAACGACCAGACTACCGGCTGGACCGATTTTGATGACATTTTCGGGCAATCTTCAGAATAACCCAGCGGGTGATCCTGTGAAACTTGCTGCTGCTAGCTAGCTAGCTTTACTAGCGACCCACCCCAGCTTCGCACGGGGTAGTCTGATCGATAAATGGCGAAAGAAAATTCGATGTTGAAATAAAGAGCGAGGTTTCTGCTCCCCATTATTATTACTACTATTGGGCATGGCATGCTACTCAGTGGATGATTTTTTGAACGCAGCTAAAAAGACTGATCTATACATATAATAAAATCGTTAAGACCAAAAAGTCTGTACATTGAAGATTTAAAAAAAAAACCGTTCAGGGCGACTTATAATAAGTAACTGAACATATTAAAACCATTTTTAAAATTTTTGTTTGTTTGTTTGTTTGTTTGTTTGACTGAGCATCACGTAACAACTACTGAACGGATAATGATGAAATTTTCATAAATTTATTTATATAATATCAGAATAACATTTAGGCTATAGAAATTTTGGAAAATGTTAGAAGAAGGGGGTAAAAAGAGGGGGTAAAGTTTGTATGGAAAAACAAATTTAGATTGTTCTAGGATCATGAAACTCAGAATAAATACTTATTAATAAAAATAAAGAAATACCTGTTTCATAGTTTTTTTTTAATCTCATCCAAAAACGCAAAAGAGAGGGTTTTATGTTTCAAATTACTGGAATTCATACAACTATAAAATGAAACCAATGAAGTTTGACCTTTGAAACTTGCTACATATACTTAAAATCACAAATTAAAAAAACTACTTTCGGCCATTTTGGATAGACTACCCCTAAGGGGATGAAATGGGGGGTTAAAGTTTGTATAGGAGTTTGGTCATTTTTCAAGTTTGAAACGCGGAAATTGGTATACTTATAGGCTTCTGTTAAGTGTTAACAAATGAAAAAAAATACGTTCGGCGATTTTGGATAAACTGGTGGTAATTTATATGAGAGTGTGGTCAATTTTGAAGTTAGAAACGTAGAGATTAGTATATAGGTTACTGTTAAATAACAAAACAATATAACTACTGGTGATTTTGGAAAAACTACCCCTAAGTGAAATGGGGGGTGAAAATTTGTTTAGTAAATTTTAAAGTAAGAAACGTGGAAATTGGTATAAAGGCTCCTGTTAACAAATAACTTTCAGTGATTTTGGATAAACTACCCCTAGGGTAATGAAATGGCGGCTAATATTTTTATGGGAGTTTGGTCATTCTTGAAGTTAGAAACGTGGAATTTGGTATACTTATAGGTTAAAAAAAACAATTTTTGGCGATTTTAGATAAACTACCCCTAAGAGGATGAAATGGGGGGGGGGGGGGTGTAGGGGGTTAAAGTTTATAATGGAGTTTGGTTGTTTTTAAGTTAGAAACGTGTAAATTGGTAATTAGGCTATTGTATACAAATAAAAAATACCATTTTTGACTATTTTGGAGTAACTACCCCTAAAGGGATGAAATGGGAGGTGGTAATTTGTATGAGAGTTTTGTCAATTTTGAAGTGAGAAACGTGGAAATTAGTATAAAGGTTACTGTCAACAAATATAAAATATTATATTTGGCGTGTTTGGAAACATCTACCCCTAAAAAGGTGAAATGGGGGATAGAAATTTGTATAGGAGTTTGGTCAATTTTGAAGTTAGAAACGTGGAAATTGGTATATTCGCTACTATTAAGAAATAATAAAAACATTTTCAGTTATTTTGGATTAACTTCTCCTAAGGGGCTGAAATGGGGGGTTAAAATTTGTATGGGGGTTTGGTCTTTCTTGAAGTTAGAAACGTGGAAAATGGTATAAAAGGCACTGTTTACAAATAAAAAATAAAACGTTTTGGTGATTTCCGAAAAACTATACCTAAGTGGGTGAAATGGGAGGTGGAAGTTTTAATGGGAATGAAGACCTTTTTGAAGTTAATAAAGTTAGTGTTAAAGCTACTGCTTACAAATCAAGAGTACTTTCGGTGATTTAGGAAACACTACCCCTAAGGAGGTGAAAATGGGGGTGGCAATTTGTAAGAGAGCTTTGTTATTTTTGAAGTTAGATATATGAAAATTTGTTTCTAGACTAAGTACTAAATATAAAATACGAGTTTTCCTATAAAGGAATCCCAGATAAATTGACGGCACCCTTCAAACATTTAAAGGACTCATACAGCGATTTTCAAACTTCTGTAAGAACATTTATATTCCAAAAGCACCATTTGGTAAAGTGAAATTAATGACCAGACATGACCATCGGAACTCCTTAATAATAATTATTTCACAACACACTACTTTTGCCCATCATTTGTAAGGAGCTGTTTATTAATACTACGTAAGACGATTTGGGGGGAGGGGGTCTGAACAAGTCTTATTTTTTGGTAGGATGTTTTTACGTAAGATCACAAAAGCAAGCACAAATTAAAGCGTTTATATATTTTTGCTACTTTTTCTTTGCAATTTTGGTAGATACAGATCTTACGTAAGATTAAAAAAGAGGGAGGGGGTTCATCCAAGTCTTATTTTTTCTTACGTAGGGGGAGGGGGGTCAGAAATTGGTTAAAATTGTCTTACGCAATAAATGAACAGCCTCTAATGAATGTGCGGAAATGGAAGTTTCGCCAAGTACCAGGAGAGTTCTTCAACGATTAATGTCCCTGCATATTATATTGGATAGTCCCATTTTGTCAAGAGTATTGAAGAATTTGCAATAAGCATTAATGGCATGAATGTAGTGTATATGTGCTGCATGTAATACATAATCACATAATAATTAAATAAACACTAAAAAGCAAACAAATGTAAGGAAACATTACTATTTTTTTGGAAAGTCTGTCCTTTATGATACGTACTTAATGAAAATTTTATTTGTACCTACCTACTTTTTAACGAAATTACTGACTCTCCGCAGACGAAGTCGTGGGCGGACAGCTAGTGCTTAACTATAATTATACTTCTAATACCTAATCTTTATCACATTATCTAATTTTATTGTTAGAACTTGTTAATTGTTAGTATGTGAAAAATATGATAAATACAGTTATACTATAATTAATGTTAACATTAGACATATAATGCAACATAATAATGTAAACTGACCTGTAAATGTCTATATTTACCAATAAATAAATACAAATACAAATACTGGGCAAGGCATATATAGGGTTAAGTAAAAAACATTAAGACAAAGAATTGGATGGAATTGTAAGGCGAAAAAGAATCTAAGTTTAATCAATAAATCAATATCCAACGTAAAACTTATCCAGGGGCAATCTTAATAGCTTACATGAGCAGCCCCAAGAATGTAGATTCATATTCAGGGCGACAAATTGATTTAACTACCTTGGTCCCGTTATTGGAAAAACTCGGCTTCGCTTCAAACAGGGTGCGATCGATCAGGCATCCATATATTAAAGCGTTCTTTTTCGTTAAGTGTTAATTTAAGCTTTAACGGTGCAATAACTTCGAGCGCTCCCATAATCAATTGCGACCCTAAATATTTTCACGAGTTGTTTTCGCGCACAGTAGGCAGTTGTGAAAGCCTTTTTTCATCACACGAGTAGGTAATTGCCGGCTTCAGCACGCGTAATGATACGCTTAGCGGGCGACGAGGCGAAACGTGTGAAGACTTTGATAACTGCCAAAAAAATAAATGCACAAAATGATTTCCAAGTGTGATGTGGGGTAGGCAAAAATCACGCTCTGCCGATTACAAGGGGCGGTCCCTGTCATTACGCTGTCGGCCGGTGGCCGCTAACGAGACCGCCGTTGCCTGATCGAATTCGAAAGCAACTTATATACAGAATTAATTTTATGACACACACATTTTAAGATTTAGTATTAGGCTTTCATAACGTCAACAATATGATAACGATATCAAAGTGAGATGGACTAATACAATGTTAAATAGAGGCCCAGACATTAAAGTTTCAAATAGGATTTTCTTTTTGATCATGAATGCACAATTAAATTCATAGGTTTCGGTATCCCTTACAGGCTTCAAAAGTGTCAAAAAGACTCGCAACTGTTATATTACGCGCCCGTATTGTGCTTATTTAAAGTCATATAGTGGTTTAACGATGTGACAATAAATTGTGTATATGTAATTGAGAAATAAATAAATAAAATAAATTCATAGTGAAAATATGGTGAGAAATGTTGTTACAGTATACAGCTACACACAAGTCGTATTGCCCGATAACAGGTTATTAAAAATTGCGATACCAAAGGTCGCGATTACGTCTGCGACCTTTGGTGATGGATGGATCAACTTGCTGCAACTTCACTTTATTACTAATGTAATGTTATTTTAAACGTTTAATTCGAAAACCGAATTATTTATTATGTACTTTCTTGTCACTTACATGGGTGGTTTAACTAAAGATAAAAATATATATACTATAATACTATATATATATACTATATATAATATATATATTATTTACTATTGATTAAGAGATTTTTTTTTTGATTCGCGCTTCGCACTTCTCTCGAGACCTTGCTTATGTACATATATGGATAAGAATCCTCGTACCGACACATGACTGAACCACTCTTCTGGTTGAAGTAGCTCTTCCCTTGCTACGAACCTGTGGTCTTTTTCAGGAGAAGAGAGTCGGTAGCTAGCTTAAAATATCCATAATAGTAAATGGACGGTGACCTCCGGAATAAGAGAACGCCTGTTAAGGTAGGATTAGGTACCTACATAGAATAGAAATTTATAGATTTTCATATGCAAAATGTAATCTAGGAAAGATTTTGCTCCGTAAGAAAACCATAAGGTGCTATTTCTATTCATTTAAGGGCCTTGGCTGCAACTTCCTTGAAGAAGTTGTTTCCATTCAAATATAATTCTCTCCGGTAATTTTCCGGTGTAAAAAGTATACTAAATCCTTATAGAAATACATTTCTACGTATTTTTAGTTCTCAGTTTTACTACAAGTACAAATAAAAAGTTACAAAGTATCTCAATTTTGAATTCTTATATGCTTACAATACAAGTATTAGATAAACAGTGATAAAAAAAGCAAATTGAACAAAACCATAAAAATAATATTTATTACTTGCTGTGACAAATTTTCCAAGCGGGAAAAATTAAACACTATTAATAAAACAAAATAAAATGTATAAGCGTGTTCAAGGGGTTTCTGCCGTTTGGGCGATATGTTTTTGGTCGAATGTATCATTTACCAAAAAGGTATTTCCCGCCACAGCAGTACACATTTTATTGTAGTCACAAGTATAACCTAACCTAATAATTGTAAATAGCGGTTTTTATGTACTGAAATTAAATTAAAAATAATACCAATGGCTTGATGAAAATTTGAGTAACAACCAAAAATATTTCGCCGCTACAGAAGGCACCGGTTTCCAATATAATAAACAGATTAATCCAATATAATATTATAAACAGATTTTTTACACAAATCTTACACAAATTAGTCCCAAACTAAGCTCTAGACTTGTACTATGTGTATTAAGCAACGATGAACATACGTATGTAGAGAAATACATGCCTACATGAATACATAAAAAACATCCATGACTCAGGAACAAATACTCGCGCTCATCATACAGATACTTGCCCACACCGGATTCGAACCCGGGACTGCTAGCTTCGTAGGCAGGGTCACTAATAAAAATGAAAAAAATATTTTATATCGGTTTCGGTATACGCAGACTGTATTCCTTATTATAAATATACGCAGACTGCCGAACTGCCTTTTTGCGAAGAGCGATCTACTTAAGGGTGTCTGCGCTGGCCAGTTTACTCTTCTTCTTTTTCACACAGCGGGCTTGAACGGAAGAGTTTTAACATTACCGCAGTTATGTACAGTTTGCGCAAACTCAATACTAGACTAACCATCATCTTGTGTGTGTTGTCTTCGGGTGAATTTCAGAAAAAAATTACGTAGTAAGGACAGTTAAGGCCTCCATTAAAATTGTGTAACGAAAGATTCGTATGACAGATTTTCGTTACACAAAGGAAAAAGGATTTTTAATTGAGCCTTTAACTATGTAATTTTTTTTAAGTTCACTCCTTCACTAATCGAGATTATGATCATGTCATCGAATAATTTGACTGTACGAGATGTCTTAAGTCAACCTCGCCAACAACATACCAATTACTGCGAGCAGGGGTGTGATTGACATTAATACAATCCGAAGTATAAGATTTAACTTTTAATTAACCCACCAGTGTTGCTGCGTAAATGTCAATTTTTGTTCTTTTCGTAAAATTACATGTCATTGTGCAAGCAATTACGAGCAGCACCTTGGAGCGAGAGGTCAAAAAGAAATTCACTTAAAACTGTAACACGCCCTTCACGAGACCCGGGCCGCAGCAAATTTATAAAGTCGGGTCATTTTCGAAAACCAGTGTCGGAAAGTGAAACTACCCGCGCATTTATTACCGAGTAAAATATGTAGATTGCCGGCGAGATAATAATGATATGTGCTCGTGGTAATGAAATTTCCCGCCGTCAAACGGTGCCAAAGTAATTTGCGTTGCTTGTCTCTGGCCAGAGTGCCCCAAGGGCCGCTTTCGAGCTTGCGCAAGGCGTTAATGAGGCTCATGTCAACTTTTTATTGGGTGTAAGGCACACCGCTAGGAACTGCCGCGCATTGTTACGAGCGCCGCGTTATTCAATTACTGCGCATAGAAAGTTCGCTCTGTCATGAACCCCACTAATCGCCTTGCGCGTGAGCTTCTTCTGCATTGTTATTTACATTCAATTCTTTATGATAGACCTGCCGCCTTAATTAGATATATAAAAGCTCATCTCATTTTTGAAACTTTTCAGAATGAGTTACGTTGACAATATAAATTTTACGAAATTTTTTCATGTTTAAGATTTAAAAGTACCCGGGAGACCCAGCGTCGTGGCTCGCGTCGAAACTGAATTTTCATCGATTTCTATACAAAATGATGATCGCATCGAAATTACGAACCATATTGCGCGGGAAATCTTTTTGTGTGAAAATACGTGGATAACAAATTTTCCCAGATATGAGATCTAGCGATGGGAAATTTCTGAAATATTTCAAAAGTTTCCTTCACGGCGAAACAATACATCTTTTGAAAGTTACATAATTGTATGGTAATGTTTCTATAAGAAATGTTACAAAATAAATTTCACTTAAATTTCATGCAACGTTTCTGTTACTTGACACATCCGTGAAGCAGATTGTGATTAGCAAATTCGACACCGACTATTAAGAGTTGTAGCTAAGTGGTAACCGTAGACAGTGACGCATGGGAAGCGGGTTCGATCCTCGCATCGTTAGCTTTTTTTGCTTTTTTATTTTAGATTTTGTATTTCATGAAAACCTTTTTTTGCTTTAATAATTCCGCTATCGTTTAATTCTATTTAAGTGGTGCGATTACCTATGATAAGAATATGCTTAACACGGAATAGAAAAGTTGCATGTAATTTACAAGTCAAACTATAGAAATTTTCAGAAATTATACGACAATTTCACTTCAGCAAGTTACAGAAAGTTATATGAAAAGTAATTTAAGTGAAAGTTTCACTTTAGAAACTTACAAATCGCCCATGCTAGATCGACTTTTCGCCCCCGTAAACCCCGGTGTCACAATTTTCATCGTAATCGTTAGAGCCGTATTCGAGAACGTGATATATAATATATACAAATGTTTCTCGTTTAATAAATAGGATATAGTCGTTATTCGAAATAACCTCGTCAATTTTGATATAACTGGTCATTTAATGGTTTTACGTACCTACCTACGGCTATCACATGCTACTTATTTATGAAGCCGTCCTACTTCCCCTGCATTCAAGGAACACTGAAACCATGCAGGCGAAATGATAAGCCCGAAAGTGATTTATGTATGAGACGTCGAGAACAAATTGGCAACGTCCATGGCCGTGTTCCGGCACCCGTTGTTTATAAATACAGCTTTTTTCTTCAATACAGAGCACTTGAAGTCATTAACCCTGATCGTGTTTACAAACTACGCATTATCGAGCGTTTCTTACGAATAGCATCGTATAATCTGTACAAATAAAGAGATTCTTGAGTTAAATTAAGTGATTCCAACAGCTCAATTCAGGTGGTAATTAAAGAAATTGGTTCAGCTTTCATGGACAAGCTAAATTATTGTTAAGGGCCATTACATTACAATTTCACGGAAGAGCCACGGCCACCCTGCGCGCTCCACGCAGGCGATCCACTCATATTTGTTAAATCATCGGAACCCTGTAATTTTGATCGATATCTTTATTGACGGCACAAATTTATTGATCATTTCTTTGCAAACGTACGTAGCAGCGAATACAATATGGCGGCGTGCGCTGTCGCAAGCGCGCCGAGAGCTTTTTGCCTCGTTTGATTATTGCTACGGTTTCGTTTTTCAATAGCCCCTTTATATCTGATTGACCTACTTTACTTGTTTGGGGGATTGAATGTTGTACCGCGAATGTATATTCTCGCCTTTGTCCTCGTGACCGCTTAATGCTGACAATATTTTAACCTATCGGGATAAAGTAAAACGCACACGAAATTTTAATGGATTTTTTACTCTTTTTGGAAATCACAATTCACAACCAACTTACACAGTTTTACACTTAAGCGATTTTGAACTACTTTTTCTATATTAAATATATGGTGAGCGCTTAAAATTGTCGATAGGAGCCTCCTTTAATGCCTAAATACTTGTACATAAGCATATGAAGTAGGTACATAATATTTAACTTATAAATTACTTAGATAATCTATTAAGTATTACTACGTTTCTTGACAATTTATGTAAGGATTTGTATCAAGATAATTTGAATAATAGGTCGATGTTCTTAATTTATCTGCACATATTCCAAATAAATTAGTGTTCAACGAGAGCTTCGATAACTTACAGTCGCGCGTGGTTGCGCCACGCGCGTTTTATAAGTTTCCTAGACTATTTTTTAGTGATACTATTTCATTTTTATCATCATATAACGATTGACAAACAATAAGAAATGAAATTTGATTGACAAGAAATTTTACACGCAGCAAGCAATATAAGCGTGGTGTTTTAATTCCTTTAACTGAAAACGTCCAGAATTTTCTGAACATCTATCTAGCTAGATAGATAGAACGAATGCGGGGTGGCAGGCTTAACCCCTTGTATGTGGGAGCAGGCTTAACCCCTCGTATCAAAATAAAAAAAGCCGTTCAAGTGCGAGTCGGACTCGCACACCGAAGGTTTCGCACAAACTTGTAAGTATACAAATAGTTCGTAAATCACGGAAATCGAGTCTCGAAAAATTTTCCCTCTTTTTTTTCAAGTTTCCCTTGGAGATTTTTTTCACTTATCCAAAGAATTGTAGACCTAAGTATTTGATATTAATTTCAACTTGATACCTCCGCGTGTTCCTAAGAGAAAGGGTCATGACAGACACACAGAAACCCTAAAAACTGTCAATTGAAATTGATCACCATATCTTGCGAAGTATGCTTGTAAATTATAAATTGATAGAACCCTATCAATTGCAATTTATATTTTTTATACCAAATTATATGCGATTAATGAAAACATATAAAATCAAAATCGTATAAAAAATTTAACCGTTTCTGACAGACTCACTATCTGACTGACACACAAAGTAACGAAGATAGATTTTTGAGAGCTTTGCGATGTAAAGACATAGTATGAAAAGGACTTTTCCAATAATAAAGCCCTGTCCGGGGCCGTGTCTTAGGTAATAGAGTTTGAAAGTTTTTCAGACATACGTACCACAGAGGCCGTAAATAATAGCACTATTTCTTTGAACGATCGCGCTCTAGATCTGTCTATCATCGTCAGCCGTCCTTTTCAAACTAAATAAAAATTAAAAAATTAAATAAAGCTTTTAACCGTTAGCGCAAGCTTGACTCACGCTTGATCAGTTTTTACTATTTATTGCTTTTCTTCAGGGTTCCGTTTTCATTTTGATACTATAGAATGAATACAAAAAAAAACGATTGTTGTATAGGGGATTGCTATAATTTTTTTTTTTTTTTTTTATTATTTGTTAGTAAATCCGCCGTTATAAGTATAACATATATATTGTAAAAATATAAAACCGCGATACATAGCTACAGCTCTTTGAAGTGGTATTTGACGGACGGACGGAAGGACAGACGGATGGACGGACAGCGTAGGCTTAGTCATAGGATCCCGTTTGGTTCCCTTCGGGTACGCAACCCTAAAAATGCGGGCGTTGTGCACACGGGTCAAGTTAGGCTTGCCGAACAAGTTCGCGCAAGCTTTCGAGAATAATACCCCAATACCACGCTGTTAGGCGTTTGCGCTGTCACTTGTCACTAGTCCGTGTCGTCGTGTCCTGTCGCCGCCCGTCCACAACAGACATTATACTCGTATCCACGCTTATCTCAACTTGTCCCCACTGAACCATACATGATTTATACGCAATCCCAGGACTTTCTCCAACGACGGACGCATTGTCGTCTTCTCGATAGTCATAATCATATAATAAAATTACCCTTACACGTCGTAATTTTAGCTATAAACATTAAATATCACGAGGAGCCAAGCGAAGCGCATGGGCACTCACTACAACCTACCTTTTCTCGAAGCGCTACGTAATTTTTTGAACACTCATAACTTGGGTTTGGATTATACCAGATAAAACAAAATGCTCGGGATATGATTTCAATAGTGAACTTATTAAATATGTAGTTTCAATCGCTTAGCTCTTATAAAGGTAAACCAGAAATATATGACTATTGTCAAGAGGGCGCTATTATTCTTATTTTAATGGCAATAGTTCAGTTTAGTCGGAACAATGCGAATTAGCCACTCGTTTTGACTTACTTTCATTCACCGTAGTCAAAATCAGAATCCAAACATTCGGTGTCCATTGGGCCAGATCAAGAAAGTAACTTATTGGAATCACTTTCAGAGTCAGACGTGTCACTTGGGTCTATATTGGAATCCATAATATCCTTTTTCCTATTTGTAAATTCCATAATAACTGTGTTAATAATGATCTATGGCCATAATAACGTTTATCCTAATGTAAATGACATAATGTTGATTTTCCTAATATTGAATATTCTAATGCTTATTTGCGCTATTTTCTTAAGTACTAATGATCAAGTGCCCTAACAGTTACATATCCTAATACTGGTTGCCATAATCATCATATGTCTTAATAGTTACATATCCTAAAACATGATACTTTAATGAATGTTTATTTTTTATTTACAAAGTAAAAATTAAGTCAATTATAGATGTGGCCTTTCACTTTTACCCCTCCATCCTAATATACTCAATATAGGCCTCCGCGGCTTGCTCGCTTCGCTCGCTCGTTAGGGTCGCAGTTCTACCTAACACTCCTCCTCGCTTCGCTCATCGTCGTACCTAACCTAACCCAAGTCTGACCTGCCTTAAGGTAGAATAGGTAATGATTCTTACTTTACACTAATAAATTTAACGCCTACTATAAATATGGCATTCGACTTTATGATATTAGCTTATGATCATTATGGCAAGTAATCATCATGGCATTTGACTTTAGGACATGTGATTTATGGTTTTGTATATTATGACTCCTAAGTTTTATGTGTTATTAGATTAGTACAAAACATATTAGGTATTTAGAGCATTAGGTAATGTAATATTATGGTTTATGATCATTGGGATGTAAGATCATTATGGCAAATAATCATTATGATAAATTATTGATATGTCAAAAGTGTTTAGAGTAAAAGTGGTATGGCATTTGACTTTAGGACATACGATATTATGGATTGCGAAGGAGACCCGTGTCACTGGTGTCAGAGCCAACTTCAATCACGAACTTGTCCATGTGGATATTAATTATATGATCTGATTCCTATAGTAATTTTCTATTTTGATCACATACTTGTAACAGCTCTTCCAAGTACCTATTGGCAGTTATTCCCTGAAAATGTAAACCGTTACTTCCAACATATGTGTATTTCGCATATGTGTGTTATTTATATTACTTATGATGATTTGACGTAAATAGATACCTCAAAACTATTTTGCACTAAATTAAAAAACCATATCCTCCATGTGTAACATTTTTCGATGCCACTTTGCCTTCTACTATACCCCATATCATTTCAATAGGGTTAAAATCGCAATATATGGCGATAGACGGAGTACTGTGTGGCCATCTTTCAATATTTCATCGATTTCATATTTCGGCAATGGTTTATTTTTTCTTACGATTAAAGTTCCCTTTTTAAAGTTCATTAAAGTTATTTTCTTTTGTATTTTCGGTTTGTTTTTCTTTGGCGACCTAAAAACTGAGGAGGAACGACCTTCTTTCGTAATTCGCGTAATCGATGACTCCGTCTCCGATATACCTAGAAAGTTTATTAATTACTATAATTACTGCTCATTTTTTACTACGGGTCAAAACCAGAACCGATTTATGATAACCAGACTACAATGACATGGTTAGTTTTGTATATAGCCGAATAAATGATTCTATTCTATTCTATTCTATTCTATTCTACATCTTGACTTGTCTACAACGTTTACCTGTTAGCTCTGATGTTAATTATGTAAGTTTTTGTAGCGAAATAGTTTCATTCCCTAAGCTTTTTTTTCCAAGTAGTTTAATAAAAACATTATTTACAATGATCCGTTGTTGACTACGAATCGTTTTGGGTATTTTTTGTTATTGTTCAAAGAAACCGCCACAGTGACACTGACAATCATTAACATTATTGCCAGTGTAAGAAATTAGTTCCAAAGAAATTCCGTAACATGGCGAGTAGTCATATTTTAGTTTTTAACCGTTTTATGGGCGTAAGGTGAAAATTTAACCCCTGTTCATTACTTTTCTGTTATACAATAGTCCTTGTAGTAACGAAACGGGCTTGGTTCTACATGGGATCTAATAATTTTTTGACAGTGCGAGCCATATGGTCTCGTCTTGGCAACATTTTACATGAAAATGTTTTTGGTGTGATTATAATTTTCCTAGTTGTCGATTATATCAATTTCACTTCGCTGTCACTCGATGTATAAACCAATAAAGTAAGTAATGAAATAACTACAGAACTATCGATAAAGGAACAGATATATTAAGTTACCCAGCATTTAGGTATGTGTGGGTGTGATACTATGTGCATGTGCAGTGTAGGATTTATAAATAAAGAACAAAAAGCTATTTCTTGCAAGGTCGCCTTTGTGCTGGCGTTCAGTCTGATCGCTTTTGTACAAAAACTGTCTGTTTGTGGCATTGCAGGTTGGGTCGGTTAAAATTTAATAATAAAATGAACCTACGGTTTCATTGAGCAGGGATAAAAAGGGATAAGGAAGTCGTCGTTGTGTGTAGTGGTATTTTTACTACGCCTCTGACTTTGCTGCGAAATATTAAGTAGTTTTTTCTTGGACGGACCTTCGTAGTTAGCTTCTGACGGCTTTGACTACTTCACCGGAGAGAAAAGATTAAGTAATGTTCTCATTTTAATGTTAATAAGATTGTCTCCATATCTGTGGAATTATCTTTTTTGGCATATACCTCGCACTATGTTCACAATACTTTATGGATATCCCTACTAATGTTTAACACTGAATGCATTTTCTGCAGTTAAAAATTCTATCTTTTCGCTCTTTCGTGACGTATGTCCGTGTGTGTTTAGAGTAGCTTCGCCGCTGTAGCCTATTATGTCTGCAGTAGAAACGAGCCGATCAGGGTGCCAAATGAACACCCTCTAACAGAACATTGAGGTAAATTACCATTATGGTTATCGCATTTCTTCAGGTATTCTTATATATATTTAGGTATTCAGGTATATCTTAATACTATACTCCAATATTACCATTACCCTCAAGAACGGCAACGCGCTAATGCTACTTTGGATATTGCGAGCGTCTATATTATGCGCTAAGTATATACAGTGTCTGGGCCCCGAGTTTGAAAAGTAGGTAATAGTCTAAGATCCGAAGGGATCGACCATCACCCGTCTGTTTAATGGATGAGAAATATTTTATATCATGATGAGCGCGAGTATTTGTTCCTGAGTCATGGATGTTTTCTATATATTTAAGTATGTATTTCTCTATATAAGTATGTATATCGTTGCCTAGTACCCATAGTACAAGCCTAAAGCTTAGTTTGGGACTAGGTCAATTTGTGTGAGGTTGTCCCTGATATTTATTTATTTATTTAATATGTTAAATAATATATCGCGAATAGACACCGAAAAATTTCAGTCCAGATTACTAAATTAAAATATTTTTTTTTAAACATTGCACTTGTTTGTTTAAAGACGAATTTCATACCAATAGAAAGTATTTATGAAGCCTATAGAATATGCAAACGCTAGATTGACTATTTTTTCCCGTTATAACTAGTGGGTAAGCAGGTATAAATAGAAGGGAAAAAATAGTCAACCTAACGTTTGCATATACTATAGGCTTCATGCTTTCGATTGGTATGTAATTTGTCTATTAAACAAACAAGTGCAAAGTTTAAAAAAAAGCCGGTCAATTGCGAGTCGGACTTGCGCACCGAGGGTTCCTCACAAACTTGTATGCAAATAGTTCGTAAATCACGGGAATCGAGTCTCGAAGACTTTTCCCTCTTTTCCGAGATTTCCCTTGGAGCTGTGAAAAAGTCAAAAACTTATAAGCTAACGCAACCTAAAGATACGGCCGTTTATGCCGCATATTTAAGGGAATCTCAAGGGACTCAAAACCTATAGGGTACTTCCCGTTGACTTAAAATCATGAAATTTAGCAAGAAGCAATGTCTCAGAGCACAAATAAAGAAAAAATCCAAAAACCATTAATTTGTAGTTACATCACATAAAAAGCTGCCCAGTATAAGCTGACCCACACTAAGTACGAGTGTGCATACTTAGTGCGTGTCAGTTTATACTGGAGATTATTTTTTTATGTGATATGTTTTTGTATTCTTGAAATTTTTCAGTCAACCTATTCGCGATATATTACTTTCTTAACATGTTAAATTTGATATACCTATACAATTCTTTTCATCCATTAAACCGACAGGTGAAGGTCGTTCGTTCCCTATTCGGATCCTCTACTATAAGGTTATGTATGTATGATGCGCAATTATAGTACAGTACATAAATTTTGCACCCCCTATTTATTTATTTAGGTACTATGGTTATCCACCACCCAAGACTAGGAATGAAGACCATTGTATTGTTTAATCTATGCTAGTATGACAGCGTGCCTTAAAAACATGTAAATATGCCGCCAGACCGACGTTGTTAAAAATGATGTAAAAATGTAAATAATGAACTGTATAGATTTTGTAACCATGTGTTTTGTCTTTATGGGACCATAACCCTTGCTTAATTGGTGAGCAGACAATTAATTAATCTTAATTACCAAATCAGTCAGTCATTACGTTGACCTCTTGGGGATCGTTGATATTTAATTTAACGGAATCTGATTGCCTACTTGAATGTAGAATCGTGGTCCAGATTCAACCAATCAATTACTCTTAAGTGAAAATACAATAGCCACTTATGTATGTAAACATTCATTTAAATCACTCAAGACATTTTGTGTTTTAAAATAAATGGGGTAATAAATAACACTAATAAATATGTATAAGCCAATTCGACATTGATATCATTACAGACATGCAAATGTGGATAACGAAAATAAAAATTCCACACTTGGTAGTCACTAAAAACTGACATTGGTGCTATGGACAAACAAAAGCAAAAGTAGGGGGTAAGCGTAACTTTTTTAAGAGTAAGTATCTTAACATTTTTCACCAGAACTCGTATAAATGCTGTCATTACATGCAAGTGAAGTTGGTGTAAGGCATTTGCAATACCTACCCAAGGCCTTTTTGTTCTCATTACACCATATCGTGCGTAGTGGTTATAATAAACATAGTGGTGGTGAACTCAATCGCAATGTGGTCCCGAGTGTAAGGGTAGGTCAGCATATTTGATACAATCCGGTGTGAGTTGCTTACGAGTCAAGTATAGCTTAACAAGGTCCCGGCACAAGTTAACAACTAGTCTAGCCCCACAGTAGTTGAATTAAAATAGTATGTTAGCCACATAGCCTTGTTTTCGACGTCTTGGCGTTTGGAGTGACGTTTTTTAAATATAAATACACATATATCATGAGTTTGTTAGGTTTCCATCTTTAGCAACTGATTTCCGCAATGTCTAAAATTTTTACCTTTTGTAATTAAATTACGACATTGCATGAACCCAAAATTCTGAACCGACATCTCCGCAGGGCACCACCGTTCCCAGATACAGAATGTAATTCTGCAAAGCAATTGAGTGGAACAAAAATGTCAGTTGAATTATGAAAGCGATCGATAATGAAAATGTTGGTAGGCATGCAGGCCAGCGGGCAGCGTAGAAAGTGTCTCGCGACCCGCGCTTTCGGTAAATTGGCACCGCGGCCTGCCGGGTCACCGCGGGACACATAAATATGCCAGCGGCCCGCCCCTCGCACTACTTTGTTTGTTAATATACTGCCAATTATAATCAAAGTGAACTCGCCACTGCGGCGCGTCAATTTCTTAATCCTTTTTCACGTCGAGATTTCGTTTCCGTATGTTAAGAAACTCGCACCGCGGACCTTCACGCCTCGTATCCGCTTAATCGATTCGCACTACCATTTCTGGTATGCTTTATAACTTTATCGTGCTCCTCTTCTTTTCACGCTCGACCCTCGCGCCGATTGTTTACGTTTCTGTCGTCGCATACACTTATCGAGATTCAACAGGACTGAATACAATGGTTTTGATCATAATAACAGTTAGAGGCTGGTATCAGTAAATATTGTAAGCGATTGCGAAACATCGTGATCTCGGAGAGCCGAAATTTTATTCCCACGGTGCGCGCGCGCGGCCGCGGGCCGCTGTCGTCCATCAACATTATTATCTATTAAAAATATCACGTCAGATTGTTCACTATTTTGTATAAAGTTACTTTCTGCGTCGAGTTTGTTATCGGAGCATTATCTTGAAATACTCATAAATCACCGTAATAATACAATAATTACGAAACGCTGGCTCTCACTTGCTCCTCAACCTTGCGAAACAAATCCAACTGCATTTTAGATCGATCATCTTCGAGTATGAAGATGTTTTTAGGTCTTGAAAACTAGTTTGGTCATTGAGTAGGAATACCGTTTCGCGAATACGTTAGTGCTACAGACTGGACAAAAGGCTAAGAGGGTGTTTATATCAGAAGCATTTCTTGAAAATAAATTATTCGTTTTTTAATTCTAGACCAGTGATCAAACTAATAAATTATGACTATTTTGTAGGCAACTTGTTTGAGTTATCGATTCAATTAACAGTCAAATTTAAGTATAAGAAAGAAGTGTATTGTTTTTTTTCAAATACAAAAGCATGCCTAACTGAGTTCCAAGTCAAATTAAATGAGGATTTTGCAAATATCTTAGACATTCTGTAGAAGGAATATCGTAAGTAAGGTGATGATTGACTTGACTGTACGAGTGGCATCGAGGAGCTGCGCGCTCCGGTGCCGGCGGCGCCTGGAGCGGCAGGCGACCCTCGTCCTAGAAAGCTCGGCGCACTGCTTCGTTACGGCCCTTAACACTGATTTATATCCGTAATAAATATTTTTTGAAAGTCCGAGTGCGATAATAACTCCATTAATTTTGATTAATGACCATTTCTTAAAAGTGAATTTTAACTTACTAGCGCGCTGCACGGACCTGTCCTGCCGTGGATGGCAGTGAACCTTCTACATTTTAATTAACTTTGTGTTCCTGACCGATTGTTCTTGTTTCGATTGCCATTTAACATTTTCTTTCGACGTTTTTAATGAACACACAATAACTCAACGTGCGTTCAAAAGGTGCAATAAGGGTGAGTATAAAAAGGTTGCATAAGCCGAAAAGTAATAACTGTTCTCCGCCCAAAGCCTTACGGAGCGGAGAAAATGAACGAGTGAGTCATCTTAGTACGTAGATACGATTTTGCGGGTAGGACATATTATAGTAGTGGAAGCATTCTCGGGCTTATCGTGGCTCCCTCTGGTGGCGACACATTCAGCGCATTTGCAATGCGCGATATCCCGCATTACCATAAACAGCACAGCGGAGGGCACGCCGTCTATCGCGGGACGACATATAAATTATTCAAAATAAAGTATCGCTTAACCTGCGACCCGCGGGAGCCGCTACCCGCGCCGCAGAGATGCATCTCCAATTTGACCAATATAAGTGAAAACAAAGTTTTCTCATTCGACGGCACGTAGGTACATATTGCGTTTCAAGAATTATGGTTTTAACACGTGTTTTTTAAGGACTTCTACATTCCGTTTTGTTAGTTATATATAATACACGCGCGCTTAAAACTTGCCTGGGCCTGACCCAGGCAAGTTTTAGAGCGAGTCCAGGTCAAAGCTTTAATAACAAAATTAAGCTGAGCCAAAATTCAATTTCGAAGTTTGTGATCACATCAAATGTTCCGCCTCATGTTTATACTATTTATCTGGTTTGAATTGATTTAACAAATTTATTTATGAGCCTTTTGGCCATGGTGTATTCAGCTTTCAAGCTAGGGGGGTCATATAGTCAAACTCTAGTTATTTACGACAACTTTAGAAAAACATCTACTGACGTCGAAGATCATGACAATGCTGCCAGCATTTTGGGAACGATGCCAACTGGTAGCGGATTATTAGATTAGTGTATTTTTAGGAATGTAGGTATAGTTTATATTTAGAACCTATTTTTTATTTGTTCTTTTAATGTAACCTTCATTCAGCTTCATAATATTTCGGGCCCCTACAACAGTGTCCTTTAGTGTTGAAGGTGCATGTAAAAGCTAACACCTACACGATAAAACGGCAAGCGCGTAATCTGACACCGCTACGGTAGAACAATAAATATAAATATGTTAATACGAGTATGTACTCGCCGTGGCTCGACGCAAACTGATAAATTGCATTAAACTCTTATTTTTTGCGCGCGCGCTTAATAAGATCGCGTGGATACGTGGGGTTAAGGAAACCGCGCGAGAATTCCTGTTATGAGGAGCCGGTGCGCCGCGCCCGGTGGGACGCAGGACGCTATTTACTCAACAGCTTTCGCAAAACGGCCCATTAGGGATAACTGTACTAAATAATTACTGCAATGTGGCTTTCTATTTCTATGCGACGCGTGCGCGGCACCTGCCCGATCACTGTAATTATTTACTATGCATGAATGCCAGTGGGCAGCAGCCCGGACAAAGACCGCCTGCCCGGCCAATTTAAAATATGCTCATTATTTCCCGCCTCGAATGACTCTTTACCAGCTACTAGTCTATTTTTATTATCAACGACTTGGATACGCAGTTGCAGTCTTTGATAGGCAGCGTTTTTTAAAACGGGCGCAATTTATTTTGATAACGAAGCCGTTGTGCGCGTACAAAAGACATCAACGCCGCAGCGAGCTTTACGATCGATCTAACGTCTAACTTTATTTTCGCTTATGTTTTTGTTAGTAATTGAATTATTTTTATTGTTACCTGCACTTAAGGTCGTTAGCGCATGAGGATATTCAGTTGGCCTAAATTCTTTTATTATGAGTCGTGTATTTGTACACAATCTATTATTTAGTTTTAAATTTAGACACTTCGCGACCTCATCTGTGCCAACCTTGTCAAACAAAGACACGAGATTCGATGTTCGAATGATGCAGACCTTGGGTTATCGATGGGCATCAGGAAATGCCGACCGTGTTTATGAATAACAACGTTTATTCTCAGTACCAAAGCTTAGCCTAGTACATACGTATCAAATTTATTTTTATTGATTGATGGCGCAAATGTACCATGTTTCTAATTTTTTTGAAGTTATCTGTTAATCATTAAAATTATTTCTAATCTGTATAAGCCGGTGCATAGTAGGTACGTATGGATGCATCGCGCAACAAAAACCTTTCTTTTAAATTGGACCTCATAATTAGCTCGACAATTGCCTCTGGATTACTGACACGGTTGTACCGATGAAGCATTATTGCTTATACAGAATCCAATTTGTAGGGTCATTGATTTGTATGAAAGGCAATTGAAATTATCGTTACAATGAGACGACACGAAGCGCAGAACGTAACGTGGAGATGACATAGTACTGTGACTCACTATACTAACTCACAACTGGAATATTTTCGCTCGGATGCAATTAAAAAAAAAATACATACAAACCTTATCCTGGCAATTACAAACATAACAAAAAAAGAATTATTATTAGCCAAATTGGTCGAGCCGTTCTCAAGTTATGCGCATACATGCATTTAGCAATTGATTTTTATTTATATGGATTGCAATTTCCTTGAAAATAAAATATTTTTACCCATCCATTTTAACGGCCATCGTCATATACATTTTTTAAACAAAATGATTATATACCCGTTAGATTGTTTATATACCTTAGAATCTACATGTTACATGAAGAGGCGGTTGTCTTCGTGATGAATGCAATACTAATTACAACTAAATTTACATTTCACTGTAAAGCTTGTTCGTGCCCTTTTGCACAGCTAGGATGCTGTTGGGTGTAGTGGATAGATGGGATGGCAAAGATGGATCTTACTCCACGTGCAAAAGTAGGTATATGCCCGTAAAATTATTCTCTAGTTTTGTCACTTAAACATTAACATAAAATCTAAACTGTAATTCATTATTATTGTTACTAACACCTATGGATACAGTCAGAAATAAATCATATTAGAATTTGAATTTAATCAAGTTTTTTTTCCTTTTTGCTCGTCCAGCCAAAAAATCCATCTACAATAGCCAACCTTCCTTGCTTGACGCTCACGGAGCAATTAATTTCTCATGTTTTCAAACCCTTAAACATAGATACATAAAAAAAAGCTTAGGAATTCAAAATAAAAGTTTTATAATTTAATAGTTTAATAGGTAGATTGTACAACAAGTGCATAAAACGCACCATTTCACGCGAGACGTTTATCCATCCAAGCGAGCTTGCGAGCGAGGATGGATATAAAGTCGAGTGTTAAATGGGTTTTATGGACGAGTTGTACACTCTGCTTTTCACTTCGATTGCGAGGAAATGAAACAGCAACATGTTAAAAAAAAATAAAAAAATGCGACGAAATTAAAATCATAAGTTTATTTCATGAAGCTTTATTGTGTATTTGGCTGTTGGTATCCTTGCCTTGGTCTTAGAATACTAAAGAAACGAAATAAAATAAAGAGAAGAAGAAGTTAAAGTTGTTCGTGTGGCTGTTGGACCGATTGCCTAGGTCTTCGACGAAGATTTTACTTTATGCACTAGAGCATAAGAAGCGTCTTTATGTCGCCTACGCACGACATAAAGACGAACTTTTAGAGCATGAGAAGTGAAAATAATATATTTAAACTGTGTTTTATAATACTAAAGTTTGAGTTTCTTCCTAACTCGGTGGTGGGTCCTCGGGCAGGCGTGGCGCTGACAATTGAATTGATAAGCGACTTTCTAGCGGCGCGGGAGGCTGAGAGGCTGCGGGAGGCCGCGGGAGACCGCGGGAGGCGCGGGAGGCTGCGGGCGGCGCGGGAGAGCCATTGTCTAGCCGCTGTGCTCACGCCGCGCCAAAATACTGCTTCGACCATACCGCCGCCGCTTGGGTAAATAAATTGAACTTAGCATACCATACACACATCTATTGTTAAAGCGTCAGCAATCTAATATTTGTTGAATACATGATGTTTTTCCTCTGCCGCAAGAGCATAAGATAAGGTTATATAATTAAGTTAGAAAAACTCATTGGTACACACACGGTAACCGCCGCGGTTCGAACTTTCGATCACAAGTCGGCACCCTAAGTAACTGCCACAGGCGTTCTGGACCCTTCATTAGTATAAAATTCGAGCTCCCGGAAAATACCACGATGTGCCACCACGATGGTCGGCACAGAAGGCAGGTTGCACTATCGCTTTACGGCAGGTTCCAATATTAAATATATAAGGTATAATGTTATAGGTATATTCCTATGATTTTCCATCACGATGACGACGAAGATAGCAAAAAACGAAAATCCATTGTATTAATAATTATTTTTTACTAGTGTCACGAGCAATACGTGCAGCGACAAGACTAACGCTCAACACGTTTTATTATACATACACATCCGTGTAGGCATTTAGCGACAATAATATTACGAGCCAAGTCTCTTTCATCGGCATTTATATTTTCGCACTAATTAGGATTGGTAAAGCCACTATTTATCGCTGAAGTATTCTTGATCGTGATAAACAAAACATTAAATTCTGCACCGATATTTTTTAGCGTTGGGTGGCACAAACGGTGAGTAAAAATTAAACATGCAAAACTTACCCGAATCACTTCAAATTAATCTTGATCTACATTTATGTTTATTATTAATAACTTTTATTACAAAAGATTAAGTTAAAAAAACAAACATAATCCATAACTGTCTATCGGATTCAGGAGAGAGAGAGAGAGAGAGAGACGAATTTGCATAGTGTTCCATATTCGAAGCAATCACTATTTACTTTTTTGTTTGTTTAATTTATTTATTTTGGTTAAACTATATACTCCAATAACTGAATCAAGCATTAATTACACCACGTGCGATACAAAAATTATTAGGTACATTTTTTTAGACGTTGACTAATTCTGACTGTACTTGATGGTTATGTCAAAGATGAAGTCGTCGCTTCAGGGATGGTATTTAATCGACGTGTTTTCCAGGATCTAGGAGATACAAATATTTCGAGTCATTGAACTCTATGGAGCGAGAGTTAAAATAATAAAATAAATTCATAGGTACTAAGTAAAGTTGGTACAGAACCTTTTTGGAAAGTTGAATCCAAGGTAAACATACACTAGCTTTGCAGAAAATAATAAATGAATATAATTATGCATATGAACTAGTACTAACAGTCTTCGTATATGTAGTACATTCAGAGCTTACCTGCTGCGTACAAACATACTTCGAGCGTATAATAGATGCCGACAAGCGCATTGCTTGGAAATATTGGGATAAGTTCATGTTGTTTTTATTTGCCTTAGTATTACCGTTAACAGACAGACATGTTCAAACTATTAAATAAACTCGTCATACCATACGCGAGGCAAACATGGCCGCTAGAAAACAAGCGAGCAATCATAAGCGCGCGAGACGGGCTTGATGAACAAAATAATAAAATCGAAACACTCCATAACTGATGAATGATGTTATTACCCGCGGCTTCCTCATACATATTCAACAGGTAAGTTATTGAATAAAAGTAAAAGTGAATCTTCTAAGGTCAAATAGACTGTTGATTAATTGACGCGCTACTGCTACCATCTTTTGCTTTTAAGACGTTGTTATAAATAGTTCATATTTCTTTAGCGCTTAATCGTCTGCATTTTCAGAGAAATTGATGGGTCTTTAATCGCCGCTCATCGGTCCACTTGCCGCTGTTGGCAACTGTTTCACAATCAGTAAACCACTCAGCTGCAAGGTCGCCTGGTATAAAAAACTCGGCGACGTGTTTTGCTCTATTTTTATTCGTAAAAAAAAGAATATCAGAATACCTATTTAGTACCGCAGCGGCGAGCAACTGGTCGCAACAGGAAGTTCACTCAATTGGACAACAATAAAGATTTATGTGAGTTTTTAAAACCCGAAACCTGATTACAATATTTTTTTGCCGCCTGTTGCAAAAATTATACGAACAACATATAATCAATTAGTTACCGGTTGGTTTCAGGTTTCAGTAAGTCCTTAAATAACATTATGTTATGTTATGACTTACCGGCTGACTATGAAATCAGGTTGCAAGCAAAGGCAAATAAATGCAGTTTAGAGTTCTTTACGCATTTGGTGTTTAAATATAAAGATAATGAAGGCGCGTATACCCAGTTCGTGTGGAGAGCGAAGGGCCTCATCGGCGGTGACCTGCGGACGGCGCGGAACGACCATCGCGCTGCACTCGATTTATTGTAGGCCATGGGGCATTGTGCCACAACTTACAAGCGTCACTTATGCAAAATACGGAGCCTCTCCATTTTGCGATAGATATCTATTACAGATCGAGACCGATCGTGGGATCGCGGCGCGTGCGAATATTCCCAAAAGAGCATTTACAAGTTCAATTATGGTTTAGGTTATTACTTAAGGCTTTCAATTATACGCAGTTATCGTAAAATTTTAAGTTCCTAGTGCTTTTTGCCAGTTTCATGCTGCTTTTGATTAATAAATAAAACTATTTAACACTTTCTAACACGCGGCAATGATTAATTGCATTTATTGTCAAATCCGGATTACGGCCTTCATAAAATCATTTTCAAAGTTATAAAAATAATGGACAACCATATTATGATAACAATTGAGAGAAGCATTAAACGTTATGAGTTCTATGATAGAACGGTATCTTTATGTGGCATCTCCCATCGCGTCGTTAGTATCCTAATACACTCGACTTATAAACATGGATATCGGCCCATTATTTAATATAATAAGATCTGACTGGAGATAACGGGTACTATAGGACCGTGCTATAATAGGGTATGTACAGCTTGTTCTGCTCTCAGGTTATTTATTGCTTTACGCCTCAAAAGGGAAACTTAAAATTAAGCAATGACAATATTTTTGTTGACTTTAATTCGCATACGCATAATATTGTATAACATATCCATAGGTTTATTTAAATACAAAGTTTAATAACTAATATATTTATAATTAGGCAGATTTGTGGCATAAAAAGGCCAACACAAAATAGTTACTCAGGTTATTTGGTAAAATGATTACCGCTCCTGTCTTTGTTTAAACATGCTAGTATTTAAACAAATAATTAGTATTTCTGAATAAGACATTTTAAAAAAATGTAGGAGTTCACTTTTACTTCAGTTATCTTTAATATTTAGGATCACCTTGTCCTATACTGCTAGTATATTATAATATTAATCTTTCTAAAATCTTCGCAGTCCCGTGTCGTTTGCATTATATTGCAATATATGTAGTTTGTAATTAGGTCACAAAAATAGCGCCGCCGCCGGTGTACACGTAATTGCTGATTTCCTAGACCTGTTCAGGAAATTTTAAAACTACTGGCATTTAAGCATTTTAAGGGTTCCGTACCAAAATGGTAAAATAGGTACCCTTATGGTGAGACTTCGTTGTAGCTGATTGTCCATCCGTCCGTCTGTATGTTACAACAGTTTTTTTCAGCAACTACAGATGCTATCAACTTGAAATTTGGCATAGTTGTATAACTTGCTTGCACGCATTTGTTTTTAGTAAAAAAATTAAATTTATTTTATAAATAATTGAAAAGGGGTCTAGAATGGGGGGTTATGGTACAAAAAATTACGCCCCCCCCTTATCTCCAAAGTTTATGAACCAAAAAACCTGAAAAATTCCTGACGTATAGCTAATTATTTAGGTATATTTTACGGGAAAATAATTCCGCACCTTTGAAAGTAAAACGCAATAACTTCTATTATCAGACCATTCGACATTGAAACCTAAACTAACTGCATATTCAAAGTTTAATAAGTTTAGTTTAGTAAGTGTAATAAATTTAACTTCAAATGACACTTGTTTCCTTTTTCCTTTAAACATGCGATAAAGAAAAACTTATGTTAAAACTTTGAGAAATAACTAAAAACTTATGTTTAATTTAGGCAACTCAAAATTGACCTTAATGCATACGAATTAAAGTACATAAAATGGTATATTTTTGACGTACGGACTTAAGTACGGAACCCTCGGCGCGCGAGTCCGACTCGCACTTGACCGGTTTTTTTTGTTTACGCGTAGCCTTAGCTTAGCTTAAGTATAAGGTATATTATGTTATGTAAAGACATTGCTAATACTTTTTGTATCTAAGTAACTAATATTATTATTTCGTTTATTTCATTATCAAGTTTTTAGGGTTTCGTAGTAAAACTTCTGGTTCTTGAGTTACAGACGACTTAAATGTTTATTATTATTATTATAAATCTCTTTATTTCAGGCCAGTTTGCCCATAGTTTGGTTAGTTACAGACTTACATTACTAGAATTAGTACATATTAACTTAGGTCACATTTTTATACCTACCGAAAATTGTAATATTTATGGTTTTTGGAGATTGTTTTTGTTGTATTTGTAGTAATGGCAACGGAACCCTACACTGAGCATGGCCCGACATGCTCTTGCCCGGTTTAATAATTGCCATTCAACATGGCAATGCTGCCACCATTTTGGGAACGATGCCCACTGGTAACAGATTATTAGATTAGTGTATTTTTAGGTTAATGTACATGGGTATAGTTTTTATTTAGTAGTTTTAATATTTTATTTTAATGTAAGTTAGTTTTTAAGTTTATTTTACTGTTTTTCTAATTGTAATTTGTATAATGTAATACACGAATTAACAATGGTTTAATAGTAAATTAGAACCAAGTGTTAACATATCATCGATTTTATTTTCATATGGGACTCTTGGATATTGAATCCATTCCAGTGAAAGTCGAATGTTTTACTGTGTTGTTCTTGATTTTTATTGTCTCGAAATAACTGCAAATATTTTAGTATTGGTGGTGTCTTGATAATCTTTTATACGTATTTTATGGACCAGGATATAAAACGGTATTGACACGAAAAGTTCGACATTGTGTGAGAAAATAAAACTTCCCTTAACTTGAGAATAACATAGAAGGTTATTCAAACGAATATCATAATCTAAGTGAAAAATGTATCAATCAGTATCAGTTAACAAAACAAAGTACTTATATGTGCTTACTTTTTTTGTCATGAAAGTAAAAGTTTTGTAACATACTTATTTCATTCATATTAGCATATATAGTTTCCGAGTCTAGCCTAGGCAATATTTTTCTACGGAAATCGCATTGTTAGTGAAAACATCCATTTCCTCCCACCATGTTTTACTAGTTTTGTCTAGCAATTGAATGAAGTTAGTTAACGTGTTTTAAATAGTTTACACCTGATTAAAAATATTGCATAGATTAAATACGTAAGTAGTATAATAAATAAACACTGTCTGTGTAACTATATGTATTTTCTTGATAGCCCATTGAATGCCAATCAATAAATTGGTTTGAAAAGCTTTTAGTACATGACGCAATAACACATAATTTTCCTGTTATCATATCATATTACGACCTAGGTGTTTTACGGTATAGTAAAAGCTTCGAATACATTTTGTATCACGATTGTAATTCACTAAGGGAATATGAATGGATTTTAAAATTCACGATGCATCAAAAGCGGAGACAATATTGTTCGCGAGTCGCAGCGGGAGCCCGAGATGACATCTCTCAGCGTGCAGCCAGGCTCTGCGCTGCTCGCACTCGGCGAACTTTCAACTTTGACAACTCGTCACAGGGTTCAATATGCATTGACATTAACCTTTGCAATCCCAAAGCGTCCATAAAGCAGAAGGTTTAAAGTTCATTTCCAAGCGGGCTGTTTCATTTATCGAAAATAAAAGCATAGATAAAAAAGGTAGATAGGCTGAAGTAGTTACGAAATTAAGCAACCAAATAGATTTCGATATTAAAGTTCATTGTTTGATTCGCGACGTGGTGCAGCGGCGGGCGCAGCGCGCGGGCGCAGGGTTATCGCGGTTCGGGCGCCGTCACAGTTCCCACGGAGAGCGGCATTTTAAATACCTATTTATCTAGTACGAGTGCGGTGACAGGACAGAGATGCATTCTGCTAGTAGCCTCTTCAGGATGGGTCAAGGATCCAGAGGTGAGGGGATCCGTGCTCGTCGCGGCGACCTGGCCTTGCGACTTGCGTCGTGCCGTGTTCCATTATTCAATTGTAACTAATGAGCCGAAGCAATTGACTCGGTTTACCTTTAAATATATGGTTATTATTTGTTAAGATTAATTGACTCGATGTGTATTCGCACATTCTGTGAAGATACAGAATTCTGTCTCGTTAATCAAGTGATTAACATTCCTACAGACTTGTGAGCAGCAGAATTAATAAGTCTAGTAGGTAAACGCAAGTGCCCTATGTTTGCGCTACTGGGTACATCTGAATTCCACACCGCTCTGCTGCAATCTAAATAAGCCTAAGCTCCTTCAGGCAGTCAGGTAGTAAGAAAACTTTGTCTTTGAGGAGATGCAAGTTTTTATCATTATTAGCTAAGGCTCAGATTCCAAGAAATCTGCCAAGGAATCTGAAAGTGCCCAGCCACGATCCAATTCGTGTGACATGTAGGTACTTATAGCGAATGCCTAAGCCTATCTGTAAGTGACAGAAAATGTTTTCTCTATAACGTGGGAATCGTCATTAACCGTCTCCGGATTACGCCGATGTTTATCACAATGAAAAATGAATTTATTAATAACATCGATAGTCGATCTAATCTCCGTAAGCTCCGAAGGAAGATCAATTCAATAGCACTAATCTAAATTGATGTTTTGGTGGCAATAGAATTGGCAAACCACCTCTTTATTATTGAAAAGTAAGTCGTGTCTATTTGGGTCTTTATCTTAAGCATTTGATCATAGGCGTTCATGATTAAAAACTTTTTCATTTCGGGTATTTTAAATTAGCATTTTGAATCTGAAGACGGGCTCGGTGATGGCCCACTTACCCTGTCAATTTCCCGGCGACAGAGGGCCGTGTCGGTGTGCCAGCGTGTGCTCGCCGCATTGTTAAGGTTAATTGAGCCGTTGTTAGGTACGCAGGAAATAATGTAACATTCTCATTAAATAGTGTATCGATGAATAAGCTCGCTCACTCCGCGCTAAGCGTCATGGAATGTTTAAACGCAATCATTTTTTGCGCTGCAGTTTAAATAGCTCCATGCATAAAACATGTAGGAAGTAAACCGATAAATAATATTCACATAAAAAAACGGTTTTTATCGCTTACTATAGCAAATTGAACTTTCATGAATAAGGTCGAATGGGCTATAACATAGCTAATGATAATCTGAATCAGGTGATCAAAATTGATATTGCGAGAGAAGCGGCAATAAACACGATACTTTATTAATCTACAACAGTTCGTACACAAAAATCACTTCTTATGACGATTATGGCCGGCGCATATGCGGGGAGAACGCCGTCCCACACTAAACTCTCGTCTTTACGATCACTTGTCTAATAAAACAATCGAATAATTCGGTTATGTTACCTTCGCACATTGTGTATATGAGATCCCTTACGTTTTTATTGTTCATAGATTTACAAATACTCGTTTAACGAATGTTTATTTGTTCGAGCAACCATGAATGTCTGTTTAAAACTTTTATAGTGTTTGTAGGAAGACAAAACGTCACCTGAAGATAAAACGTTTGCGGAAAAACATGACACGGAAAAGCTTTTAATTTACCTTAATTCGTTGTGTTAAATATTGCGGAGTCGGTGGGACGAGGCGAGCACCGCGCCGCGCGATAACTCGCGCGCGGAACGCCGCGACCTCGCGCCGCAATGAATGCCGTAATTAACTGAAATTATTATAATTTTGCTTCAGAATTAAATGGATGTCACAATATCACGCACTTAAGTGTGTTTAATTCGGTAAATATCCCGGCCTAGGTATCTTGATTGTCAACGGCAATGGCGTTGCGTTGTTTATTGTGCGACATATCTGGCAACATAAATCTTACGAGTGTAAGCTTTTCTGGGCCTCGTAATTTATTTAGACGGTAATATATTATAAATGCAAATGTTGCCGTTGAGTTATAGTAGCAACCGATTAAACCATTATAAGGATTCTTTTGTTTCCTTACTACAACAAAATGCAACTTAAGGTGTCCGGTTATAGGCGAACACTTCGAGCGCTATAAGGGTCATCTTAAAAACTTCATTTAACTATGACCCTAGAAAACCAAAATGTTCAAACCAGATCAAACAAAGGATTAAGAGAAGGTTTCAATAATTTAAATAATTTAAATAATAATTGGACCCGGGCGGCATATGAAAATTTTATATGTGTATACCTACTTTTTGCTGCAAATTTTCGGTCGGCCTCGGGCGGCGAAAACCTAACGCTTCGCCACTGCTAACTAAATAAAAACTCGGCTGTTTCTTACAAAATTTTAATTGTTGTGAATTAGTGTCTTGATCCCATACGAGAACGAACCAATACGAATCTTATAAGACGTTGAGACATCGACTAAGATGTAAGTTGTATCACAAAAAATCTTGCTGATATTACTATCAGCTTTGCTTGTTATGATCAATACGAGTATCCATACCCGTTATCAGTTGAGCGGATTCATTGAACTAAGATAGGGTTGTCACATTATTTTATTTCGTGTACAAGTAAAATAATATGAATAATGCAAATATTTTTCTTTAATAAAGACAACAGATTTTTGATACTTTTCTTTTAAGTACGTTTGGCAAACGTATAATGTTACAAACTTTCATTTCGCCAAAAACGTATTTGTGCTTAAATCGTTACTCGCATTACTCGTATGACATAGGTTTAATATATGTATAGTACCTATAGGTTAGGTTAGGATAGACTTGTGATCAAGAAAAACATCTGCGGACGGAAGTACCTTTTTACAAAACGAAAATTTGTGAAACACTTAGGTAAGGTTTTGATACAATTTGTAAATTTATTTGGCAGAGATTTTTGGTTGGATTTGTGTGGTGTTATACATTTTTAAGTACGTTTTCAATCGTAATATATTATTTTTCTTTTTGTCTACATATATTGATAATTCAATAAAGTGGTCGAAAATTCACGAGTCCAGGAGCTTGGCTCAAAGCGCCAATTGTATCCGTTATCGGGCCATTATGGCCAAACAAATGACACAACTTAAAGCCTTTTAGCGCGGTCGTGAGCCTCGCCGCAGTAATTAGCTCGCTGACTGTCCAGTGTCTGCGCAGACTGATACGTATGTAAAGTACTCTTTTAACTTTCATATATATAACGTTGATTCTAAAAATAATCTAATGTGATATTTTTGTTGACTGATCCAGTTCTAGTTCTACCAGTCTAAGACGACGCGCTTAGCCTAGTTGGTAGTGACCCTGCCTACGAAGCTAGCGGTCCCGGGTTCGAATCCCGGTAAGAGCAGATATTTTTGTGATGAGCACGAGTATTTGTTCCTGAGTAATAGATGTTTTCTATGTGTTTAAGTATGTATTTCTTGATATAAGTATGTTTATCGTTGTCTAGTACCCTTAGTACAAGCGTAGAGCTTAGTTTGGGACTAGGACAATTTGTGTGAGATTGTCCACTAGTATTTATTTATATTATTTTACTGTTCTGAGGGTCGTGAGATCAAATTTCGCTGGGGGCAAACTATGTGTCGATCACGAATGGTTGTATCAGCTATGGGTGTTTGATATCTAAGTATATGTACAAGTTTTTATCTATTGAAGTATTAGTATGATTGTCGATAGCGCCTAAGAATTTCCTGCTCAATCCTCTATTCTACTTCTACTTCCTACTATCCTAAAAATATTATAAATGTGAAAATTTGTAAGGAACACAGATGAACGGCTTGACGGATTTGATTGCAATTCAGCACGCAGATAGGCCTTGTTCTGGAATATGTATTTTTTTACCAACCAAACACCTAAAGTATGCTATATATCAGTGAAATGCGCATTCCTGCATTGGCACGATCAGTAATGTCTGCAGACGTGTAGTGATCGATGTGAACATATCTAATTTGATTAGTACATTATGTGTATGCACCACATTCTAATGTTTATATAATAAATTATGTATATGAATGTGAAGTAGGTAATTGTAGAACTTGGAGAAGATTTTCGAAATGAAACCTATTCAGTCTATCTTCAGTGTAAGCGGCAAATCCGGTTGAAGCCGCAGGCAACATCTACAGCCTTGGCCACAAGTATTGAGCACCCCACTTTTTCCTCTGTACAGGTCGATTCACAAGAGCTGGCACGAATGGAATGAACGAAACTAATGTCATCTATGATTGTGTGCGTGCCGTCTGTTTAAACGTTGTTCGAATTTCAAACCGAAATCCTGTATTTATTTTACACACGTAAACTTTCACTTGTTCGTGCCAGCTCTTGTGAATCGACCTGTAACTTACAAATAAAGTATCAATTTCAAAAATACACAAAGACATAAAATATAATAAGTGTTTTAACATGTGCAAATCATAAGTAGATAATTATCATTTCGAAGTAGCTATTTGCGTGTGAAAACTGAAGCTAGAAAAAGATGGGTTTTACAATAAAATGATTAATTGTATTTTTTTTTCACGGAATTTCCCTTATCGTCAATAAATATTATGAATAATTTTTCCGATAGATATACAACTTTCTATAATAAAAGTTATAAATGCCCCTTTTAAAGTTTGACTTTTCAATACTTTTGGCCAAGGCTGTATGTATTTAGTTATTGCGTATTCACTTTGATGGTATGGTAGCGTGTTGCTGCTTCTAGTACGATTCAGTTAATGCTTTTTTATAACGGTGAATTCGTTATTGTATTTTTTTGATGATGTTATGAATAATCTGTGCTCTTATTTTGCACGAAAAGCTAATACAGGAATAAAAGTAACTATAATTAAATGCGAATTAAAACAAAATTTACCTTATTAATAACATAAACGAAACTGACCCATCTGTTGACTTTGTCTTTGACCAGGTGCTGAAAAAATGATGTCAATTTGGTGACAAATTGCGCGATAACGCTTGAACTCGTTTGCGATCCGGAGCGCCGCGCCGATAAACGCTTCCTGGTCCACCTTTTTTTTAAATTGAAGGAAATCTTTAAGTATTGGAAAGGTTTAAATCGACACTCAAAATGTATAGAGGGTTAAAGTTGATGTTGAATGTATTGTAAATGTTTAATTAAGATTACGCAAATATAAGCTCGAAATGCTGTTGTTTCCTAATTTTACTAGATGATCGTAACACATTTGCAGCCCTTAGTGCCATTAATTTCTTTTGCCCTAGAAATTATAATTAAAAATCGAAAGAAAGAAAGAAATTATAATTAAATTAAAAAGCGAGTATTTACTCGCTTAAAAAATGCGACGACGAGAGCGTCCTAACTAGAGCCAGCGCCCTGTTGTTATTGCTCAACACACTCCTGCCACTTTTTATATTTATTTACTTCTTTATGTAATTAGAAGCCTCATCCGTAGTTGTGATGTAAGATTTTGAAATAAATGGCACCTAATTAAAAAGAGTCGGCAGTTTGTTATATTTAACGATGCTATATTTATGTTAATAACATAATTGCGAGCGCATTTACATCTTACTGCCGCACTTAGAGACTTCAATTAATTTTGAAGTTTCATTAAAGTTGCTGCGTCTTATTCTATTGCTATAGCAACGCAAGTGACAGCAGCAACTTTAATCAAACTTAAAAGTTGATTAACGTCTCTGAGTGCGGCCGTTAGTGCTATCAACTAGTTGGGTCATACACAGATTTAGGTTCAACATTGTCCCTTCTGTTCCTAAAAGTTAACGACGTGGGAGTTTTTAACTCATAATTTCTTATAATTTGACATCTTGGTAAAACGCAGCGAACAAAATAGCCGAACCACTTATTTAATGTCATTTATATTTATTTTTTATCTACAAACAGATTTGGTTTAATTTGCGGAAAAATAAAAACATTGACTTTATTCCCGTGAATAAATTTTTATGAGTTTTAGAGTTACTTCCTGAGTCAAATTAAGTACACCACTTACTACAGCATTAGACAAATGCTTATTAATTATATTGTTCATTAGTGTTTACGATTTGTGAGTGGCTTTGTGCGTGCGCATGCACATCAGCAAGCGTGGCATTCAGCGCCTGCGACTATAATCAACGTCGCGGCTGATGCAAACACTGAATGGACATTAGCCTCGCTTTACAGAAAGGCTAACTCAATCTCGGCACTAACTTTTCTGCAGTTAATATTAAGTACACTTTAATGCTTCACTCTGCATAACCTCAGGATGGATTATAAAATCAATTTTGCATAATAATTTCGATGACTTGCAATAATTCTTAAAAAAATACTGGTTCAAATTTAATGTAACTTGGAAATACATCTAGCCATGTAAGGCTCACTAAAAATTTAAGCTTCTAGTTATTTCCACAACGACGTTACAGGGGGGTCGAAAATGGTTCGAATGGCTTCGGGAAAAGGATGGTAAGTACGGCCGTCCCTTTTTTTGCTCGACTTGGCGGGGACACTGCCGTGTCCTCAGATGTACATATGTATATAGCAGTTGGTCAACGATAAAGTTAAGTTGGTCTCAAGTTCTACAGCTCACAGAGCCACAATTTTTTCGTTTTATAACACCGTTAATCATATTTTATTGAACTCGATTGATAGTTAAACTGTTTAAAGTTTACATTTATGATACACTAGCTGTCCGCCCGCGACTTCATCTGCAGAGAGCCAGTAATTTCGTTAAAAAGTTGGTAGGTACAAATAAAATTTTTATTAAGTACGTATCATAAAGGGACAGCCATTCCAAAAAAATTGTACCTAATGATTCCTAAAATTTTTTCGCTTTTTAGTGTTTGTTTAATTATTATGTGATTATGTATTACATGCAGCACATATACACTATATTCATGTCATTAATGCTTATTGCCAATTATTCATCAAAATGGGGCTGTCAAATATGCAGGGACATTAATCGTTGAAGAACTCTCCTGGTACTTGGCGAAACTTCCATTTCACCACATTCATAAGGGGCTGTTCATTTATTACGTAAGACAATTTTAACCAATTTCTGACCCCCCCCCCTCCCCCTACGTATGAAAAAATAAGACTTGGATGAACCCCCTCCCTCCTTTTTAATCTTACGTAAGATCAGTATCTACCAAAATTGCAAAGAAAAAGTAGCAAAAATATAAAAACGCTTTAATTTTGCTTGCTTTTGTGATCTTGCGTAAGAACATCCTACCCCCATGTAAGAAAAAATAAGACTTGTTCAGACCCTCTCCCCCCAAATCGTCTTACGTAATAAATAAACAGCCCCTTACAAATGATGGGCAAAAGTAGCGTGTTGAGAAATACTTATTATTAAGGAGTTCCGATGTTCATGTTTGGTCATTAATTTCACTTTACCAAATAGTGCTTTTGGAATATAAATGTTCTTACAGAAGTTTGAAAATCGCTGTATGAGTCCTTTAAATGTTTGAAGTGTTCCGTCAATTTACCTGGGATTCCATTATCAGAAAACTCGTACTTTATATTTGGTAGTCTAGAAACCAATTTTCATATATCTAACTTCAAAAATAACAAAACTCTCTTACAAATTGCCACCCCCATTTTCACTACCTTAGGGGTAGTGTTTCCAAAATCACCGAAAGTAGTCTTGGTTTATAAGCAGTAGTTTTAACACCAACTTCATTAACTTCAAAAATGACTTCATTCCCATTAAAACTTTCACCTCCCATTTCACCCACTTAGGGATAGTGTTTTCGGAAATCACCAAACGTTTTATTTTTTATTTGTTAACAGTGCCTTTTATGCCAATTTCCACGTTTCTAACTTCAAGAATGACCAAACCCCCATACAAATTTTAACCCCCCATTTCAGCCCCTTAGGGGAAGTCAATCCAAAATCACTGAAAGTGTTTTTTTTATATTTTTAACAGTAGCGAATATACCTATTTCCACGTCTCTAACTTCAAAATTGACTGAACTCCTATACAAATTTCTACCTCCCATTTCACCTTTTTAGAGGTAGATGTTTCCAAACTCGCCAAAATATTTTTTTTTATTTGTTAACAGTAGCCTTTATACCAATTTCCACGTTTCTAACTTCAAAATTGTCCAAAATCTCATACAAATTACGACCTCTCATGTCATCCCTTTAGGGGTAGTTAATCCAAAATAGTCGAAAGTGGTATATTTTTATTTGTTTGCCCAAATACTAATTTTCACGTTTCTAACTTGAAAAACGATCAAACTCCATTATAAACTTTAACCCCCCATTTCATCCTCTTAGGGGTAGTTATCCAAAATCACCAAAACTTGTTTTTTTTATTGTTAACCTATAAGTATACCAAATTCCACGTTTCTAACTTCAAGAATGACCAAACTACCATACAAAATTTAACCCCCATTTCATTACCTTAGGGGTAGTTTATCCAAAATCACTAAAAGTTATTTGTTAACAGTAGCCTTTATAACAATTTCCACGTTTCTTAAACATAAAACCCCCTTTTTTGCGTTTTTGGATGAAAATAAAACAGGTATTTCTTTATTCTTATTAATAAGTATATATTCTGAGATTCATGATCCTAGAATAATCTAAATTTGTTTTTTCATACAAACTTTACCCCCTCTTTTTACCCCCTTCTTCTAATATTTTTCAAAATTTCTATAGCCTATAAATGTTCTTCTGATTTTATTTAAATAGATTTATGAAAATTTCATCAATATCCGTTTAGTAGTTTTTACGTGATGCTCAGTCAAACAAACAAACAAAAATTTTAAAAATGGTTTTAATATGTTCAGTTACTTATTATAACTTGCCCTGATCCGAATGTACAGACTTTTTGGTCTTAACGATTTTATTATATGTATAAATGGTATTAATACCTGATTCGTTTTCGGAGAGCAGTCCTTAGATTCCCGTTTACGGGCGCTAGCCGGGCACGGAGACGTGGCGCGATGAACGTGTGCGATACCATTCATTAGGCGAAGGCCAGCGCGGGCGCAGGCCGCTCACGCGTCAAATTAGCCAGGGCCTCGGTTAATTAGACAACGTCCCTAGCCATTAGGGCCGCCGTTAGATACCACTTCACCTGCACTCGACAAAGATAGGCTTTATTCCCACAGCAAAATTGATATGAGTGCAAATCCAAAAAGGTATGTATTATATACACGTGGAAAATAGAATAAACATATATATATATATATATATATATATATATATATGTGGAAATATTGAACTCGAAAAGTGTAATTTTCACTAGATTTGCGTGTCCCCGTACAGCTAAGTACTACAGCCAAAACTACAAGTAATAAAAATCTAAATAACAAACAACATACAGTCGAATTGATAGACCTCCCCCAAGGTTTGCCACAAGGACCGGTCGTGCGCCGCTTGCATCCATCGGTTTCCCGCAATCCTAACCATTCGTCGGTGCACAACCATGACCGCTACCTGAGTCAGGAATAGCGGAGAATTTTTATACCTACCGAAAATCAGCTAAGATAACTTTAACTAGAAAACTAATGTTTTTTTTGTTTTCATTTCTATTTCGGGTGCTATTGTCGAACAAGCCTTTTTTGTGTAGAAATAAAATTAAATAATACTTAAGTAGATATCAGAAAAAATCGCCAATTACGGCTACACTGTATTGCTAGCATGAGACAACCTGCGGCCTGAAAACTAGCGCTGTGAGCCATTGAGTAGATACACCAGGAGATGCCTTACGCGCAATTTCCTAACCACAAAAGTCTGTCGTTTTTTGGGGGACGTGGAGTAACACACATATAAACCGCTAACACACAAATGCAAAATTTGCTCTTATTCATACGCACTTACACCACTAAAAAACAAATACAAAAAAACAACAACAACAAAAAAAACATAAACACTAACTTGTAAATCACGCACGTGCGCACGCAAACAAACAAAATATGTAATCAACACGTGCGTACACGAATTACCATACACATGCAAAAAAAGCAACCGGAGGCATATGTTTGACCATTTCTTATTTATGGCTTTAATAATGAGTTAAAAAGAGATGTGCACAAAGGCTTTCTTTCCTTTTTTTGAATGACTTCGTCCACAGATTATATACGAGTTACCGAGCGATTTACGCAAGCCGTTTATAAATCGATCAGGGAATCGATCTATTGGTGTGCAAGAAATAATACACAAAAACACTTTACAATTAATGTTGAAAAATAATAAAATGTATAATGTTACGCCATATTTCTTCGAATTTGATGCGTTTTAATTTTTGCTAAACGCTGACATAGCACAACAAGGTATTTTCTTGGAGTTTCTTTTCTCCGAAGACAATTTTGATAATTCGAAATAATCGATGATAATGCGAATAGTTTTTATAAACGTGCAAGATCATTTCATCTTATACCTCGGCAGAGGGGAAAGTCTGGGTAAGGCCTAAACGGCCCAAACTAAAATGGTCTAAACTGTCAGCTCCCGCACTCACGCGGAAAAGCGCAGCATTAGCGGAGTCCGCTCCTTTTACCACATGCCAAATTTTATGTTTTTTGGTTATTTATACTGTTTAAGTACTTTTACTTTTTTGTCTGTATTACCACATAAATAAATCATGTTTCATTTTTTCTTTCCTTCTTTCTTGAACATTATATTTAACAGGCGTTGGAATATTGTTAACCCGGAAATCCACAGAAATGAAGTCTATTTTGCTAACTTCAGTCGTGTACTAGTAGGATATAGAAGTACATTACATGTGTAACCCTAACGGTAGTTCGAAGCCTGCCTTCACCGTGGAGTCTAACGCGAACCCTATTTAATGTGAACATTGTGCAACTCGAGTACAATTAGAGAAACAGCGTGGTTATTAGTTTTCTCGGAACACTCAAACATAGTGGCTCCCGGTGTCTAACCACGTTCCACGAGAGGCAGATGCAAAATTAACATAACGTAAGTCCTGACAGCAATAACCTAATTTTAATTACCCCTAAGCGTAAATGCCTTCAACTTAATTTACGGTAATTATTTTTCAGCACGTAAGCTATTTACTAATTATTGAGCTGTTGTATAAATATCTAGAATAGCTCGCGTAGTGTTATTGGGTTTAATTAAAGGACAATAGCGAGGATCAGCTGCTGGGACCGTTACGCGGCGGCACGCGACGAGCCGGTGCGCCCGCGCCGCTCCACAGTGGGCCTGAAAAAGAACAAGTTGGCAAACAAGTGGTAATTGGTACTAGTCCTGCATTTGCTTTGTCAATTTTTTGGAATAGTTATGTGCTTCTACAAAAAAAATGTGGGAAATGTGGGTACTTATGTTAAACTGAAAGGAGAAATTGGCTTTTACTTTCAATACTTGTTTAGTAACTAATTACGGCTGTGACTTTTTTAACGTGGTTCTAGTGACTTTGTCCCACGCCAAGGTGTGCCCTGGCCCAATGTGTGCCTAGACCACCGATGTCCGGAGCCAATTACCTGGCTGTCGGGTAACTGTAACGACTCGTGTCATCAATTAGGCGAGCGCGGGCGCATCTTGTGCGCAAACCTGTCGCTGTAGCCGCTACTGAGCACGATGTACCTACGTGCTGAAAATAATGTAATTAAATACTAATTACTCTCTAATAATAACAGCATTTGTTTTCATTAATACATAATAAATATTATTTATAGTACGATCCAATTATTAAGGCTTCTTTGTATATCGAGTATACTTCATTAATTTAGTTAGCTCTTAAAAAGTTTACTCGGTTGAGTAATCAGTTTTTTATTACAGTTATTTCAAATTTAACCCATAAACGAGGATTAAATTTGAATTAAAACTTAACTAAAAACCTATAAATTAAATACAATTTTACTGTTCAAGTAAAAAGAAGTTATCTGCCCAATTACTTGTACATTGCAGCTAGTTATACCTATGTAAGTGGAACAATTATTAGTGTAATTATGTGAACGTTTTTCATGAGCAGGTGTAAAACTGCGACGTCCACTCATAATTCCTAGTAACGGAATTGGCTTAAGGCGATACTAGGCAAATGTGGTAGTAAGCTGCAAAATTACTAGTTCCCTATAATCGATCCCCATGTAATTCTACAAACACCTTTACCTAACGTTCTGCTCGTCGATCGAGATAATTAGACATTTATGTTTTCATGATATAACGGTGAATGATACCTTCCCGGCAGGTGCATAATTCGACATAAGTATTCATTTTGACACGCTTAGCTAAAAAAGTGCCATTTACCGTGTATTATAGCGCAGTAGACAAGTCCAAGTACCCCGGTGGTTCGGTTTCGCCCTCGTGATTTGTTTAAAGCACAGAGCGGGCTAAATCTCGCGGCACATAAATTTGCCAGGTTCCGTTGTGAAAGCCAATATTCTTTGTGGCGCTGAGCGAGGTCTATTTCTAACATTAAATAAATTATACCGATATTACAAGAACGAATCGGCAGAACTTGTTCGGTCGGACGTGTCTAGACGTTGCATCGCAAACATCAATTTAACATTACTTTTAAAGTTATAGACACGAATTCGTTACGTGAGTTTTATAGAATTCGCCGTAACATGTAATATTATGTAGAGCATCCGAGGTATTCATTATTGATGCTAACTTAATGTGCCGTTTGAATCGAAATGTTCTCAAATGAAGTTGAACAGTTGCCTTATCTTTATGTAAAAGACATTAAAGTTTACAATGGTAGTGGAGAATTTACATAAGAAATAATATATTTCTGTAGTTTACAATTAACAATTATTCAAAACTATATCAAATATATCATGATTTTTAAATAATATCCAATAAAAGAATGATATAGTAATTTGTAGTTTGCTTAAACTAGCGTTTAATTTTATATGAAGGAACAATTAGCACGACGGTTCATATTTCAGCGCGGGCGCGAGCCGATGGAGAACAATGGGCACAGCCGCCGCCTCACGACCGACGTATCGCTATTACACGTAATTCGAATAAATCCGATCAGCCTATAAGTGCCCGACAGGTCAAATTGCCAATCTGCATGACCCTTTTACGATGGGAATAAGCACCAAATCACTCAATTTTATACTGTACTGTAAGACACTACAGATGTTAAAACTCAATTTATAATACGTAAAATTATGGATTGACTTTATGCGGTTCTAAAATGTTCATTCGGGATGTCATCAAGTTTGATGACTACTGTGTAATGTGAAGCATAAGTGTATGTATATGTGGGGCAAGACTACAAGTAGTAGGTTTGAAGCATAATTATGAATAGGGCTTTAAAATAAATGTTTAAGTTCAGACAAACTTTAACATTACAATTGTATTTAATAAATAAATAAATAAATATATATATTTGCCTGAAAGTGTTTCCGCGACGAATTCTTTTATCACTATCAGGGAGTTCTATAATTGGCTTTCATTCCACAATAATACGAAATATTGTAATCACTCTGTATCTATGCTGTTGAACTTCTCAATAAATAAAATAAAATAAATCACCGTTCCTTCGAGAAAAACTCTCGCAGGATATAAAATAGCTGACATGGCCGTCTGTCATAAACAATGTAAAAAAATCACGAGAAATAACGTCTAGAATTGATCTAGATATTTGTAAACATATCTAATAGTTAGTAAGTACCTACATGATAAAAATTATAATTAAATTTCTGAGCTAGTTTATCTATTATACTAAGCTTGGCCTAGCTAAATCATACCCAATGGACCTACACGTATGAGGAGAGAATTGCATAAAATAGCAATGCCTATAATTTCATTTTTCTGATTGCGCTGAAGAAGGTATCGGCATCGGCACAGATTAAATAAGAGTTATGTAACATATATTTCTCTTCTATTCAAAATAACAAAATACATCCGATCAATACCTACTACTTAAGCATAAAACATATATATGTATAATGCGGGCCGAACGCGCCTAAACAAACCTTATTAACTCCTGTTGAAAGTTCATTTTTCGTAGTTTCCTGCGATTGTACCTATAGTGATAACTGCGTTTGCACGATCTAACGGTAGGATTGTCAACACAATGAAAATATTGAAATGAATGAAAACAATAACACAATTAGGTAAATGTTTTCACGACAGAACTCACTATGCTCGAAGTGTCATTTTGTTTCAATATTTTCAGGGCTGAATTTGTTATGGCCAAAATGTAATTAAGTAATAATTTTATTTATTTATTTTTGACTACTCTACCTATTGACATATTTTAAAAATTGTTAAGCAATCAAATCAACACATACTCGACTAAAGTTCTGTCCATATGGCCGATTCCGTCAGCTAACTGATAACGATTCGCTCAAAAAGAGATAGCGTGTTCATCTCTCTTCTAACAGGTAGTTGCATCCCTATCAGTTGGCAAATTACAGTGCCGCAACGCCGCAACACGTTGCTTGACTAACTAATTCGTAGTAAGGATCGGTTATTAGTTTACTACCCGTCTGTTTCTTCACGTTTGTGAACTAGCCGAGGCGTTCCGCCCTCAGCCCACGTTTGGCACAGACTGCGCGAACCCCGCTCGTTTCGTTACCAATAAACAAATTTATAACTCAATTCAAAAAGAGGAATTATGCGCCTAGATCGAGCATTAGTACAAACAGTGCGCTTCCAATTATTTACGACAGCGCTTGCGCCGCCAGCTAACTATTTCACAATGCAATGTTCACGCCTTTGACTAGGCACAGACTAAGTTCGAGTATAATTTATTTTCACCTGATGCCGGTTCTAGATAGTTCGCGAAGTTTAAATTACAGTGGATTAGTTTGTTTGTAGAGTTAGACTAAGCAAAAGATGTAAGAGAGGCTATATTACATTTTTGATCAAAGGTATGAATAATATGATAATAAAAAAATTACATCATAAGAGTAGGTACATCATTTGCAATTCTAGCATTGTTTATAACAAATCCTATAAATATTTATACACCCCAAGGTACCCTACCCTTCAACAAACTTCTGTCAAAATACCTCTAGATTCTTCTATTTCACATTACCTATTTAAATCACTAAAATGTTAACATATTCACGGCATTATGATCATCGCTTACGCTAAGGTTGTAATAATGAGCAGTACCTATTTCGTTTATTTTCAAGTAATTAACATGTCTATTAAAGCTCAATGCTCAAAGCTCGTCAGCACATTGAGTCACCGCATTGCGCATCGGCGCTAGTTCCGACAAGTACTGCTATTCGTGTCAATGGTAATGAGCATGCCAATCTTAAGCGTGAAGCCGTCGTAAAACTGTACGAGTATGTCGTATTGAAGTCTGAGCACCTTAAAATAACAAGAGTTGATTAACCGCATATCACAGCGAAATAATATATAGCTGAGTCGTGTAATTCTTACAAATAAATTTATTAAAACATAATAGCGTAATTGAAATGCATGAGCCAAATTCTTCAACATCGATCTCTCTATTAATATTTTTTAATGGGATGTTTGTTAGAGAACAGCAAGGTTCGTCCTCGCATTTCCATTTCCGTTAAGTAAAATAAGCAAAAAAAATGACAGACTCAATGGCTTTAATGGCTAGCCCTGAGGCTAGAAAAGTTTATTACTAAAATATTACATTACACTTAAACCATTGACCACTCACTGAACAATTAACTTGTAATAACATTAATATGGTTAATAAACTCATAATGATGGGAACTCGCGATGTTTTCCTGCTTTCTCACTGCCCACCTGCCATTTCCATGCGGCCCACCGCAGAATCAATGGCGATAATTGTACGGAACCATTGTCCGAACCGAGGAAACGCTTCACTTCAGCGCACGTGTTTAATCATTATAATAATTACGAGCGGTTTTATACGGACTTAATTACTATAATAAGACGAAAATATGGGGTTATTGTGGCCACGGCTCGCGCTTCACTGCTTTCGGCTAATTCGTGATGTCCGGCGCTCTCCACCCTCCATTGTTCAACCATTTATTTATTTAACATCAAACCTAAAATTATGCTTATTCAGCTTATCAAATAGGACCATTTTAAGGACGTTGCAGATACTGTTGCACTTGACCAATATTTTGTATATGTTTCGAAATGACTTATTAATGGGTGTTTAAGTTTCCATTTTTCATCAATTATGGCCTGGTTAAAAACTACGAAATATGCATAATGACAGGCTTAATTTAATATGATAGCTTTACATCGCAATCGTCGTTTAATCTTGCGACTTCAATTTATCAGCCTCTCCGGTGTTTTATCCCATGCCGCGGATGAATTTAATTTGGTTTTACCAGCATAGTATTCAAATTTATGTAATCAATCACCGGATTGTTATGAAAGTGTGCGATACGAGATTTCTCGACCGGATTTGCATCATCATTGCATTACCGTGACGAGAACAAGAAAGTCGTCTCACCTCTGGTCTATGGGCAGGCTACGGTGACTTATGCAACTTGTACCTGTGCAAAATGGTCATAGTCAAGGGTCACTGGAACATACAATTCGCAAGGTTAGGCTACATAGTGCCTAAGGCATTGCAGGCATGCCCCTCTAGTTAATATATCTATTAACTAGTGTTTTCTCTAGTTTGTTTACCTCAATGACCCAATGTCAGTATTATGATATGACTCCTGACTCGGATTATACATCTAAGCTTAGGTCATATACCTTTTGAGTTAAGAATAGCATTTTTTTGTTTGGTTTTTAAGGTTCCGTACCAAAATGGTAAAAAAAGGAACCCTTATGGTGAGATTTCGTTGTCTGTCTGTCCGTCTGTACGGCACAGCAGGTTTTCTCAGCAACTACACAAGCTATCAACTTGAAATTTGGCATAGTTGTATAACTTGCTTGCCCGCATCTGTTTTTAGTAAAAAAATATGAAGTTTATTTTATAAATAATTAAAAAGGGGTCTAGAATGGGGGGTTGAAAAATGAAAGTGATTTGATTATAGCATAACACCCCATCATATGAAAGAACTCAATCTGCAGATTTGAAAACTATTTTTTTTATAATTTTCCATGACGTACTTTTTGATTTATAACCAAAAATGTTCAAAAAATGACCGTTCCCCCCTTTATCTCCGAAGTTTATGAACAGAAAAATCTGAAAAATTTCTCACTTATAGATTCTTATTTTACGGGAAAAATAAAATGAAGTGTTCAAAATTTGTAGTTTTCGAGCAATTTACAAAAAAACTTTGAAAATTTGTGTTAAATTTAGACAACTTAAAATAGACCTTATTGCATACGAATGAAAGTAGGTAGGTACATAAATCAAAAAATAATAATGGAAAATTTTAAAAACCCCCGGTACAAAAATAAAACGCTAAAAAGTAGATAAATAATATGGCCCTTAAAGCTTAATGTCAGTACCTCGTAATATTCAAGCATTGTCACGGGCTCCGAGCACGTATTTACGTCACAGGACGGACTTCGTCACTACAGGATTTCAAGTATTAAAAACTCCCGACAAAATCGCTTTCAAAGCTCATAACTTTTAAATGGCTTATCAGATTTTCATCAAAACAAGCTAAGAACACTCTCGATTAAGTCCCCTTTCTAACAAAAAAACTAAATCGAAATCGGTCCATCCGTTTAGGAGCTACGATGCCACAGACAGATACACACGTCAAACTTATAAAACCCCTCTTTTTGCATCGGGGGTTAAAAAGGTATATTTTAGGTATATGTTTGAAGTACGGACTTAAATACGGAACCCTCGGTGCGCGAGTCCGACTCGCACTTGTCCGGTTTTTTTTGAAGTTGATTTTTGAAATTGTTCCTAAGTATTACCAAAGTTTATTTGTTATTTTTTGAATAGTTTATTAGTTGAAATATACAACTGCATATTTTTTATCCCCACCCTCCCCCTACTATTTTTTACAGGGCATCATAGCTAAGCGTGATCAGATCATATTACCCTCAGTGAGCCTAACAAGCATCACAAGAATAAAATTGCTAGAGTAATTAAATATCATGCTTAGCTTAGAGCCTGTGCACATTAGCGTTTTTAGCCCTTAGGCCCTCGGTCAAAAACGCTAGGTATGCACAGGTTCTTAATAGATTTGAACCATTTATTTCATTACTCTAGCAATACCGGATAAAATCGCTTAGTAATAAAAGGTAATAAAAGCCTGGACGGGGCACTTTTATTTTAAACCTTATGCGTAATATTTTGATATTATTAATAAACGAGTATGAGTGTGAGTATGAGTAATTGCTAGCACCTGTCAAATTTTATCTCGTGCATGCATGCTAAGCCCCCTGGTACCTTAGTTGGCGTTTGCATGGAGCTTGTCCAAGGAAATTTTGATTTCGGTGATCGTTAACGTTCGCAGAATGCATCTTGTTGCGGGCCGCCGATATCGGAATACTTATGCTTAAATTTTGGATAAAAACATATAAGTTAACATTTTTGTTTATTGTACTAAACTTTTAACATTTCCAATATTTAATCTTATCATCCCTTTAGTAATCTCTCCCAGTTAACCTTTGGGCGATAGATAAATCATAATAAAGATAATTTTTAAACTTAGTCGTGTTGTAATTATTGTAGCCCATAGAATTACGTTAATATTTTCTAAGCACAAGATAAGATAATGTAATGGTGGGTTGGTTCAATACGGCGGCATAAACTCAAACTTGGGTTATTTAAAAATTATAACTCATAGCATACATATTTGTAGTATAGTAAGACTTGTAGCATAATAGCTACATAAGTAGGGTTTCTTAGTTTGTATTTGTTCGTAATCAGCCATGTTTAATTGTGATGGAGCTTCTTTGTTTAGATAATTGTCCGGATTAACGTAAATTCCTTTTTGGTTCGAATTAGGTCCGCGGCCGTTTTGCTGGCTCGTTACAAGACTGGCTGTATTTAAATTTTCAAATCCAAAATCCAGCCATATGTTGGTAAGAGAAAGAAAAAACGAGTCAATTGTCACGTTAAGCACCTCAGTAATATGCAGTCGTATGAAATTATTTATGAATTTTCTTCTTGAAATTAAATGGAAGTATCAGTTTAATCGTTAAAAAGTGTCGCCGTGCTGTGTTCCTGCCGCACGGGTGAGTTGTTTTATAGTTTTGGGCTCGGTGGAATTTTAGTTTAAATTAATTATCGTTGAATCCTATTTCTTTCTTTTTAGCCCGCCCGACCGACCGACCGGCCTACCCGAGTTGTATTTACGAAATCGGGACAGAACCTTAGTTTGTCTTTATTCTGAAATTCACCTAGAGACCACTTTACTTACAAATGGAAGACTTTTCGTATGAGATAAGTAATTAACCGTTCGGCCTTAGACCGGGCACAAAGCATGCTGAGCACCGAGAAATGGTCAAAAGGGATCAATTACAGTGTCTTCTTAAAACTTTTGTGAAATACCTTGCCACGAGTTTTTGTGTGTGTGCTTTTGTATTTTCAGGATGTTCTGTATTTTTTACGCTTGTGTCTGGCTGAATGCATTCAGGCCAACCATAGAACCTTTATTTGGAACTTACTTCCAATTACATCAATATTAACCGGTTTCAAATCGTTACGAAAGATATATTCACCACCTAAATATCATCCTCGTTCGAACGTAATAAACCCCTAAATTTTCTGTGTCGATAAAGAACAGTGCTTAACGCGACTACAATTTCTCTTTTATGTTTTTTGTACCTTATAATGTTTTCTTTTTTTTTAAAACGATTGGATTAAACCTATACACAACCTACTTTGGGTTTTTTTTGTATAGGGAGTCAAAATTCTGACGTGAGACACGCCTTCTGGCAGTGTGTCGTGTCGTAAGAACAACTGTTGACTACATTCCAAGTTAAACGGTTTTTCTTGCTGCAGACTATAATGTTGTAGTTAAAAGCCCAAATTTAAAAATAACTGTGTCATTTCTTTTTGATTATCTCGTTAATAACTAAAACAACTGGATGAATGATAATTTTTCATTGCTTACTACACCTGACCATGTTACATGTATTACTTGCAAACAAATTTTAAAATAATTTGTGATATAAGGGCTTCCCACTGCGTTCTTAATGATCTTTGTAAATACCTACACAGTTTAGGTTACGTGTGCATCTTTTGGTATCCGTCAAAAACATTATGTCTGGTGATTAACATTTTAGCCTCATTAGGTAAAGTCTAGGTCAATCGACTGGACTACACCAATAACTCGCCTAGTACGGATATTAAGCGTTTAAATCGTGACTATCAATGCTAAAATTATGCAAATATTGATTTAAAAATATTGTACGGCTTGTATTATCCATAGCGGTGGGCTTATATGTATACTGCTAAAACCGAACGAAGTGAGGTCTTACAGTCAACGAGGACGGCGCGGCATGTCGTCGCTCGTAACTTGAGTATTGTTTTGATCGGATCTTTGAGGCCCAGTTGAGGCAAATACAATTTTTAAGTTCGAAGGGAGGTCGCTACTTACTTAATATTATTGATGTTATACACATATATGTGTTATTCAGATCCAGTTTCCAAAAATTACACTCATATGCTAATTTAATGGCTATATTTCTTTTTGAACCTTTGAATAAAAATAAATTAAGGATTTACTATTGTATTGTCTATAGCCACTAAGATATTCAAGAGGATAATGGCTAAAGGATGGTATTATACTTAGTACATAATAAAATGTCCTGAATATTTTAAATGGTCGTTATCTAATTTGCGTTGTTTTGTTTATTTATAATTTTCTCTTTCTTAGGAAATGTGGAATAGGGCCAACAAAATGCTTGTTTCCGATTTTGCTTTGATGTGCCCCGTCGATCACATATAATTTAATTTTTATTGATCCGTACCAAAATGGTGAGAAAGGAATCCTTATGGTGAGACTTCGTTGTCTGTCTTGTTACCGTTCTACTGGGAAAGGGCCCAGGTAGACGCAGGTAAATAAATAAAAGTATAACAAACAGTTAAAACCAGTTTATTGAGACTGAAAGGTTAAACTATTTTACTTATTAGCCACGGCTATGAGACTTAACTAAATAAAATTCAAGGCGTGGGGAATCAGAGGAACGCAGAGATAACTTTTGCCATTTATAATAAATTAAGTAAAGGGCGCCACTTCCTTATCGGAGGAAGACCGATTGATATGTTTAATGTAAGGTAAATGAAATGGACATCACCAGAACTTTGTCAGAGGTAGCGTTGACCGCCCAGCGACGAGACAATCCTCGGACAGCAACAGTTCCGGTGGCCGGTGAGCTCGAATTAGATTTCTGCCAGCCCGATCAGCAGTAGACGATGAATACCACCGTAGATGATGGAAATAAATCACCGCATTATGGGACTAGAAACTAGACCCCTAATAAAAATAAAAAAAAATAAAAACCCCCACTTGGGAATAGAAGCCTCGCCTGAGCGGGTGACTAGGCCGGAAAAGCTGGGACTTCCTGTCAACCTCGTGAGGGTTTCTTCAGCGTGCTAAGTGCAACACGTAGTATTAGGGTCCGCAAGGAATGTTCCAGAGCGGCCGAGTCAAAACAATAATAAGTAGAATTTGGAATTTGGAATTTTGAAAAGATCCTTTATCTGGATCGATAAATTGATGTTAATACGCCGAAACGAAAGCCAAAAGTCAACGTCATGACCGGCTCCATTCTAAGGTTGCCAGGTCAAAACTAACGAGCGAAAATAACAAAATCCATGGAAGGATATAGGCGTCCGACATTTCCAAATTTTGTAGAAAAGGTACTAACTTATTTTTTAGAGATAAATAGATGTCCTTGTTGAATTTTAAATGCAGTCAATTCTGAAAAATAAATTAAAATGTCCTAGGCAATTAAGACACCTCGCAACACTGAACGAACTTTCTTTTTAAAGTAACTCGCGACGAGAAGGCAATGGAATAATGAGCATTCTGCCACTGAAATCGATAATCGATACAATGTCGATTCAAAAAGTTATGTATTTTTAATATGGGGTAGGGGGTTGAAATTAAATACGTAACAATACCTCCCCACTCGAAGAAAATTTTGAGGTACCAAAATTTTAAGCTGGCCCCCAGCCTATAACAACACAGAAAACAAGAATGCTGAGACGTTGGCGACACAACGAGACGTAGTCAGCGCCGGGTTGTGCGTCCAATGTCCACAGGAACACCAACAGTACCACATCTTGCTCTTGCATACATTGGCAAGGCAAGTAAAAAAAATAAACCCTAAAGGCTAATAAGAACTCACAATGTTAAACCCTATTCGGGGAAAATAACTCTATTTCAGAATCGCGAGCATCTGAAATAAAGCCACTTTACACCATCAACAGTAACGGAAAACAACAATGAACCCTGAAAGAGAACTAAAACTAAGACAAGGTTTAGACACGTAACACCAAACCGAACCCACGCAATTTACCAGACAGTCGTACAAAATGACGACAGACTGTATGCCAACAACTAAAGGGGAAAACAATATTAGGATGAGCCTTTCGCTAAACAACCTAACGATTTGCTTCCTCGTTGGGATACTGGCGGTGCAGCGAGCAGTAACACGACAACGGGCTGCACGTCCAGTCTCCTCAACGGAAATTACGGCCAATGGCCAATTAAATTCTTAACCTAATTATCACCTTTGAGGTTTTGTATATGCCAAGATCCCAAATTCTTACCACTTACGATGCTCTCCAACTCGTATACTAGAGGGGAGTGCTTAAAAACAACACGACATTTTTCAAACTTCGGCGCTAGTTTCGCCATAAAAAACTTACTTGCGTCACTCTGCGGAAACGACTTTTTCCAAACGATGTCACCTACTTCATATTCTGCAGCTTGTCGACCCTTGTTATATTGACGAGCACCTTTATTATGAGCCTTAGCCAGGGCAGACTGAACTTTATTAAAGATATCGTGCAGACCCCCTAGCCTGGAAGCGTAATCATCCCGTGAAGCGACCGACCAGTCCACCAATGATGAACTCTGATCATCGAACATCTTGCCACTGGGAACAGCTTCGCGGCCATGAACCAAGAAATAAGGGGTGAAACGGGTAGACTCATTTACGGTGGTATTAAGAGAAAACTGTACTTTGGGCAAAGTCGTATCCCACGAACGATGATCTTCCTTAACTAAAATCGACACAGCCGTCATTACGGTTCTGTTATATCTTTCTACTGTGTTGACTTGTGGACAGTATCGAGGCGTGAAGTGTATTTGAGGAATGTCGTATTTCTGAAACAGAGCTTTTAACTCGCTGCCAGTGAATTGCGTTCCATTATCCGCAATCACTGTACGCGGTATGCCGTGTTTAAGAAACACTTCATCCTCCAAACGCTGGGAAATCGTTTTACCAACAGCTCGTCGAAGAGGAAACAACATTACGTATTTGGAAAAGCAGCAAACAACAGACAATATGAAGGTGAAACCGGCCCTAGAACGGGGTAACGGACCCACCAAATCAATACTCAGGGATTCAAAAGGACGTGTACAAACCTTAGGATCCCCCATAAGACCTGAAGGTGGTTTCTGCGAATGTTTATACGCAGAACACACATCACACTCACGTACAAAATTTACTACATCTTGATACATACTCGGCCAATAATAATGTAACGATAAACGTTTATAAGTTTTAAAAACTCCTAAATGTGAAAGGTCGTCGCAATGACATGTTCTCAATAATTCAAGACGCCTATCAGACGAAATGACCTCTTTCCAATCGAATTCACTCGAGAAGCCGAATTTATTTTTCGAGTAACGAAATATCTTATTATCCCTAATACTATAATTGGGACAAGAAGTTGGGAACTTTTCACACTTGAGAAAGAGTTTATTATACCAGTCGCACGTACGAATTTCCAATACAGGAACGGCTCGAGATAAAGCGTCCGGCACAACATGTTCCTTACCTTTACGGTGGATAATTTCGAAATCGTACGGGGACAAACGACAACCCCAACGAGCTAACCTACCGGTTGGGTTGGTTAAATTAAAGAACCATTTTAGACTAGAGTGGTCTGTAATTACCTTAAAACGTTGACCACCTTCCAAATAAGGTCGAAAGTGCTCTACTGAAAAAACTACAGCAAGTGCTTCCCTTTCCGTGGCCGAATAGTTCCGTTCCGCCTGGTTCAATGAACGGCTTGCAAAGGCGATCGGGTGTTCACTGCCGTCATCTAGAACTTGGGTCAGGGTTCCACCGATTCCGAATCCTGACGCGTCACAGTGCACCGAAAAAGGCTTAGAAAAGTCTGGGCAAGCCAGGACAGGAGCAGATACAAGGGCGGACTTTAATTCACGGAAGGATTCATCAGCTTCGTTCGACCATAAGAACGGAGGAGCATTTTTACGCGTGCTAGTTAACGCGTTAAGTGGAGCTGCGATAGCACTGAAATTTTTAATAAATCTACGATAATAGGATGCAGTTCCCAAAAACATTTTAACTTCTTTTCGATTGGTCGGAGTAGGGTAGTTAACAATACACTGAACCTTAGAAGGGTCAGTACGTAATCCACGCTCATCAACAACGTAGCCGAGATATTTCAACTCACTACGGAAAAATTGAGATTTTGCAAAGTTAATAGTTAAATTGGCCGATTTTAAACGGTCCAAGACACGAGAAAGCAGCGAGATGTGATCTTCAAACGTTTTACTAACGATAATAATGTCGTCCAAATACACGAAAAGCCGACCATTAAATTCTGGTCCAAACAATTTATCCATCAATCGTTGTTGAGTAGCTGGCGCACCGGTTAATCCGAAACACATTACTTTAAATTGAAAGAGTCCGCGGCCAGGTACGGTAAACGCGGTACGCTCTCTTGATGCATCATCCAGCGGTATTTGCCAAAAAGCACTTTTTAAATCGATTGACGACAGAAATCTAGCGTCACGTAATTGATCCAGGATACCAGAGATATAAGGCAACGGGTAGGCATCATGCTTACTCACAGCGTTCAACTTCCGACTATCAAGACAAAATCGCAGCTCACCGTTCGATTTAGGAGTGAAAAGAGTAGGATTATTCCAAGCACTCGTGCTAGGCTCGATAACATCTTGCTCTAACATTTCGTCTATATGCCTATTCAGCTCAACTAAACGATGAGGTGAGATGGGATAATATCGCTGCTTGAGAGGCGAACAGTCACCGGTATCAATTGTGTGAGAAAGCAGATCGGTACGACCTAGGCCTTTTTGCTCGAAAGAAACATTTTGAAATTTACTTATAATACCATCGGCAATAACACGTTGATCAGGGTTTAACCGATCAAAGGATTGCAAGCGTACTTCAGAAACATAGTTCCCGATTGGTGTATCCTTGGCAACGCTATATTCCGAGAATAAATTTGGAGCAATCTGAAAAGCTTTCCAAAAATCAACTCCCAAAATGAGAGGTGTAGTCACATCCGGTATAACATAAAACTTAATAACCTGGGTCAAGTCACGAACCTTGACCGGCAAAAACAAACAACCAAGAACCTTTGCCCGGGAATCATTAGCGGTGGCGATGTAAGTAAAATCATCGCAACCGTCTAAAGTTGCGCCCAAGGACAAAAACAACTCAAACCAGTCAGATCCTAAAATGGAGATCGAAGATCCCGAATCTAACAATCCACAAAACTGGGTATCATAAATCTCAACAGAAATGTGAGGTCGATTGTCACTGCAAACGATAACGTTCCGAACCGCCGAAACGCTTGGAGAAACGAATACATCAAGTATTTTAAAATTACTTGGTTCATTAGAAACTTTACTATTTACTTTAATCATAGAGTGCTCAGAGTTATTATCATGAGAACTCGAGATATTTTTATTCTGACGGTTCGGGTTAACTAGTTTTTTGAACCGCTAGGGGTTTTATTGATATTACTAGAACCCGAAGCGCTAGTACAATTAGGACAGGAAGGGCATTTAAAACCCTCTTTCCCGCATTTAAAACAAACTAACCGTTGCGAACGACAGTTTCGCAAAGAGTGAGTGTCCACCCTGCACCGGGGACAATACTGTTTCACTGATGCAATTTCTACTTTAGGTTTGGGAAAGGATTTACAACATAAATCAGCTGCAAGTGAATTTGCAGAAGGTTTAGGTGGTTCCACGAAAGAGTTAGCCCTCTGCCAACTATCCTCGAGGAAGCGACAAACATTCTTCAATTCTTTTAAGGTGGAAACGGAATGCATAGCTAACGGTACCGAATATTCGGGACGGATATTAATAATTACGACGTCGAACTTCTCTTTCTCGGAAAGTGGATGCGTCAGCCTAGAAAAATAATTTTGCATCACGCTAATGTATGTGGATATAGATTCACTAGAGCCTTGAGTCCTATTCCTAATTTCTTTTAAGAGTCGCCGATCATAGTCGAAAGGTAAGAATTCCGATAACAAAGCGGATTTTAATTGATCCCACGATTTAACTTCTTCTTTTACACCACGGAACCATAAAAGAGCGTCACCCTCAAATAATTCAGCTGCTGATGAATATAAGCGGTCTAAGCGTATGCCACGCGATTCGCGAAGCTCTTCCAATCGCTGCAAAAAAGCTTTTACACAAGACTTTCCGCCGAATTTCAAATTTAAGGAATGAACAGCCTGGTGTTTTGGTATAGAATCCGAAACACTAACTTCCGGTAAATTTTCCTCCGGATCTTCATAATCAGTAACACTAGACTTGAAGACAGTAAACATTTTATCCAACTTCACTAAAATGACGTTTAGCTTATCTGACAGTTCGGTATGATGAGCTAAATCCGATGCCTCTGGCGTGATCCGCGTTAAACGATGAAAGATGTGATGTGCTAGGGCTTGTACCCTATTAAGGTTTTTTAAAGTTAAAGGTTTCGCGGTGGCAATAGTCATCTCGGAAAGCTCGTCTAATTTTTTAGAAATACATCTAAGTTCCAATTTACAATCGCCTTCATACAATATTTCATCAGTAGGTATATCTTTACACAATTTTCTAATTTGTGAACGCAAGGCGGCAACATCGCCTGCAGGTACCGCATCCCTTATAGTAACTTCATACACTAACTCATCTTTTCGTAATAAACTAAAAGCTATAGGACGTTCCTCCATGGTTTACAAATATGGAATGGAACAGTTATGCAATGCCAAAAGATTTAAAGTTGAAAATTATCAATGGAAAAAAAAAATCTTTGCCGACTGTACTTCACTAAATGAATTCGCAATTAGCATTAATACTATATGTTATGAACCACCATACAATAATAAACCTTTAATTTAAAAAAAAAATGACCATTCACAAAAAATTTTGGCCGACTGTACCCAAAAAGTGTACCAAAACTATTTAATTTATAGCAATACAAACAATTAGAATGTTCCAAAACCAATTAGTTTTATTAAACTAGTAGTCGCAAAATAATTCAGCTGACTGTACCTCTAACAACAAGGTTTGAATATAAAAAGGTACAATTTATTGTAGCAGACTGTACATCTAGAAACAGATTAAAAGAAGTAACTTTCTTGTAACTATTATAAGAAAATTTTGGTTAGGAAAAAAAATTTATTTAGCCAAGAATTTAATTTAACTAGACCCTATAAAGAGGGTTGAAACAGAAAAAAAACCGTTGAAAAAGGTTAGTAATATTCAGTAGTAATAGTAGAACTCAAACCAGGATTTAATTGGGTTAACTGTACTTGCTTGACAAATTTTGAAAAAAGATAAATTTAGAATGAAAGATGGCGGCTAGAAAAAAACTTAGTTTTAATCAAGTATGTTGTAAAATTATATTTTCTGTTGCTAAATGTACTAGAAAGCTATTGCTACTAAGGATTAAACAATCAATAATATATATATTTTTTAAATTTAGCGACCATAAAAAAATATTTAAGTGATTCGGAACTTTTTAATATGACTAACTGTACTTTTTAAGAAAAATTTAATTTTAATACCAAGAATATTCTAATGCTGAAAGTTAAAGTTAATTTAAGTAAATTGGGCACACCTCAATGTAAACTATATTTCACTGCTATGAAAAAAAAACAAGGTAAGTGTAAAATTACAAGTACCCCAAATTTTATAAAAATTATTAAGTACAAGATTAAATGTAGAAATGTACAACTGTAATCAAAATATGAAACCTTTCCCTACCTAGAATACAGTCATGGCTTAAAACATGGAACATGACAAGGTAAAATGTAAAAGTTCCTACAACATTTGCACTCAGGCATCAAAGTTAAAATATTAAAGCAACAAAAGTTATCTCTTTATGCTATAGCGAAACTGACATAACAAATTCTCTGAAACTAGGCCCGCGTTGGAGCGTCACTGTTACCGTTCTACTGGGAAAGGGCCCAGGTAGACGCAGGTAAATAAATAAAAGTATAACAAACAGTTAAAACCAGTTTATTGAGACTGAAAGGTTAAACTATTTTACTTATTAGCCACGGCTATGAGACTTAACTAAATAAAATTCAAGGCGTGGGGAATCAGAGGAACGCAGAGATAACTTTTGCCATTTATAATAAATTAAGTAAAGGGCGCCACTTCCTTATCGGAGGAAGACCGATTGATATGTTTAATGTAAGGTAAATGAAATGGACATCACCAGAACTTTGTCAGAGGTAGCGTTGACCGCCCAGCGACGAGACAATCCTCGGACAGCAACAGTTCCGGTGGCCGGTGAGCTCGAATTAGATTTCTGCCAGCCCGATCAGCAGTAGACGATGAATACCACCGTAGATGATGGAAATAAATCACCGCATTATGGGACTAGAAACTAGACCCCTAATAAAAATAAAAAAAAATAAAAACCCCCACTTGGGAATAGAAGCCTCGCCTGAGCGGGTGACTAGGCCGGAAAAGCTGGGACTTCCTGTCAACCTCGTGAGGGTTTCTTCAGCGTGCTAAGTGCAACACGTAGTATTAGGGTCCGCAAGGAATGTTCCAGAGCGGCCGAGTCAAAACAATAATAAGTAGAATTTGGAATTTGGAATTTTGAAAAGATCCTTTATCTGGATCGATAAATTGATGTTAATACGCCGAAACGAAAGCCAAAAGTCAACGTCATGACCGGCTCCATTCTAAGGTTGCCAGGCCAAAACTAACGAGCGAAAATAACAAAATCCATGGAAGGATATAGGCGTCCGACATTTCCAAATTTTGTAGAAAAGGTACTAACTTATTTTTTAGAGATAAATAGATGTCCTTGTTGAATTTTAAATGCAGTCAATTCTGAAAAATAAATTAAAATGTCCTAGGCAATTAAGACACCTCGCAACACTGAACGAACTTTCTTTTTAAAGTAACTCGCGACGAGAAGGCAATGGAATAATGAGCATTCTGCCACTGAAATCGATAATCGATACAATGTCGATTCAAAAAGTTATGTATTTTTAATATGGGGTAGGGGGTTGAAATTAAATACGTAACAGTCTGTCTGTCTGTCACAGCAGTTTTTCTCAGCAACTTTTCCGCAAGTGACAAAAATTTTATTTTATTTTTATTATTTGCTGTTATAGCAGCAATTAAAATAAACACTCTGTGAAAATTTCAACTGTCTACCTATTTCGTTTCATGAAATGCAGCCCGGCGACAGACAGACGGACGGACGGACGGACAGCGGAGGCTTAGTAATAGGGTCCCGTCTGGCACCCTTTGGGTACGGAACCCTAAAAATGACTAACTGTTGAGTTTTTTGCAAGCGCTTCTTCTCAGCAGTGGTCTCCTCTTGGGAAGCGCTGGTAGGTTTAGACGTTAGTAGAGGTACTTACTGAACAAATACCTTTTACCTTTATCTGTTTATCTACATAATCTTCAGCGTTTTGAATAGAGGTGCGCCATCTTACCTATTTGAAAAACTAAAACATTCGCAACGTCAGGCGAGGTTTGCCTCACTTTTAATCGGTATCCAACACAGGACGACTGCTTGTCGTGGCAGCTTTCTATACGCTGCCACGAAATATTGGAATAATCTGCCACCTCCAATTAGAAACCCTAAAATCGTTACCACCTTAAAAAATAGAATGAAAAAGTACTTATTATTTTAGCTTAAGCATATTAAAACAACATCAACATGTTTAATAAAATTGTATTGAGAGACGGACTATCAGCGCTTTTTTTTCTTTTCAGTCCGGTGGCCCTGAAAACCAGCGTCAAGGCTAGTAAGCCTGACACCATGCTGAGTGGCAACCGTTTCGGTGTTCATTTTAGTTAAATTAAGTTTACTCCTCTTTTTTCAAATGTTTTCGTTTTGTTTTGTTATTTTCCATTGTGTTATTTTTATGAGCACCGAATAAAACATTTCTTTTCTTTTTTCTTTCTTTTCTTTTCAACAAAAGTCAGATAAAATGCAATCAGTTACGACATCATTGTCGGTGAAATCAGCAGCTTAGCAACAAGCCTTGATACAGGTAAATATAATGCACTAAGTACCTAATTTCCTCCTTCTTTGTCTACTTCCATACATGGTACATCTATTTCTTAGAAAATGTGTTGCGTAATTATTCGAGTAATCTCGGCCGAAGCATAATGAAGTCGAAGAAGACAGTTATCTCAATAAATGAGCCATTATTCGAGACAACTACCTTCATATTTTGTCCGAAGCTGATCTATTACATATTGTCCGATGCATCAGTCACTCGCAATCTTATCTGCGCATCGTGGGAGCCAGCACTCACCCGCTACACCCCGCTTACTAAACCAAACTGCCTCTAATAACAATCTATTCTTACAAACTTACTTTTTTACAAGGTCCAGTTATAACTTTTAAATCCTATTGAAAATGTATGAGATCTAAATCAAACCCATTTGACAAACTATAATATGTTAATAACCGACTATAAGCATGCTAATTAATTAATCTTGCCGGGTCAGGTCTAGAATAGAGGAATTTATTATTATTTATTTATTCAAAACTTTGAACTTTGTTACATAAAACAAGGTCGTGCCACAAGTAATGAAACCTTAAATAAAATAACTTACAATTCGGTATAATTTATTACGATACAAATACGCTAGTATTTGTTTGTTGTTCAACATTTCGCTGAACTACAGAACAGTTTATCTGCGGATAGACTAATTTAAATGTACACGTTTTGGGACCAAGTGCAATGTTATTGGTCGTACGTAGTGAATACGTGTTCTAGTTGATGTTAGTGATGCGTAAGCGCACAGTGTGGCCGGAGTAAGCAGTAGCACGGGGATCGCTCGCGCCGCGCCCGTGAGAACTGAGTAATTGATCTCGCTAATCTCATCTAACGACCAGTCTCACCTCTGCCGATGATACCATCGGAACTATTAGATATGTACAATACACGTGTTACACGGTATTACTTATCAATGCCCCTTTTTGAGCTGTAAATACAAGGTGAAATTAAATTAAGTGTCCAAATGTTGGGGGTTAAATCACAGTAAGTCATACTGACCAACTTTCACTATGGGACCTACCCCGAAAACGCGAAAAAAAATCGACCCTCCCGTACAAAACACCGTCAGCTGACTAGCTAAAATACAATAACATTTCAGAATCTCCTTTGCTAAATTACCTCACCGTGTACCATACCTACCATAGCGACATTGTACGAGATCTGTTGTAGCTTTCTAACTTTTATGGATAAGTATGAATTATTGATGGAAGCGATATTAGCGAATGAATAGCTGCATTAGGCGTACCTATTTTATTGCTAAGCCTCTCGTTGTAATGGATAGTGAGGCTCGAAACATTACAAACCACATCTAATATTTCGTTATTAACCAGCCATAAACCATCATCACCGATGCAATGTTGATTCGAGGCATTGGCTACAGCGCTAAGCCCGTCAGATCGGATCAGTACGCTCGTCTGGCTAAATAGAGTTTCATAACTGTACAGTTAGCCACCTCATTCAAGGATTATGCGCCGGCGCTGGTGCTTGATTGGATTTTTCTCACACGGCTGCCAGATAAATGCAAAGATAAACGCGCCGTCGATGACTAACTGATGCAATCTCGAGTGATGCGATTTTAAAGATGTTTCCAGCCACCTTAGATTAGGGACGGACTGGAGTATTTTATTTAGGTGAATATTCGTAACCGTTTTGTAGTGTTGTATGACTAAAGATGAAATAAATTTCTTTGTAGTATATCCTATAACTAGCCTGCATCCCTAGTAATATTATAAATGCGAAAGTAACTCTGTCTGGCTGTCTGTCTATCTGTCTGTCTGTCTGTCTCTCTGTCTGTTTGTTACGCTTAAACCGCTGGACTGATTTAGATGAAACTTGGCATGGAGATAGTTTTAGTACCAGGGAAGGACATAGAATAGTTTTTATCCCGGAAAATTTGATACTTCCCGTGGGATGCACGATAAACGATGATACGCGAACGGAGTCGCGGGCCAAAAGCTAGTACTTTATAAGTTGAAGCTACCGCGATTTCGACAAAAATAAGGGTCTCATTTCAAGCTCTTAAAAAACAAATATTTTGTTGTTCTTCGAGTGAATACGGTCCCAAACAGGACACGACAGCGCGTTAACCTTGTTGCGTTAATGCACCCTAATTTCACTGGCATGAATGCGCACCGAAAAACTGACACGTCAGCCAGTTTGCACGAGTGGCCCGTGAGTTATACGCGGTCATACCGGGCGAGCGACACGCACGCTCATTGCTCACGCCGCGATCCTGTCCGTAAAGACGACATGACACATGTAAAACCAGAAATCTTTCATGCTCGCGCGCAAACACATCCCGTTTTCGAAGTATTAAGCAGGCCTCATTTTCTTATGCTATTTTAGCCGTTAAGTATTTTTTGTTTCTTAACAACATTGGAATTTTATTTTTCGTTAAAAACAAATCTCGAATAATTAAAAAGAACTTACCTACTCGTAAAGTAACCGTTAAGTATGAGATTTATTACTATTGAAAATAGACGACTCAAGTATTTAAAATCATAAACTAAACAAACTTCCAATGATAGATCATATTCTTTTGTGTAGATCTTTTGCTCAATCTGAGTCATGCTAATATTGCTAATACAGCAAAGTGATCTAGAGCGCAATTGGCATTTTAGAATCGGAACTCTCACGTACCAGTATTTCAGAAGCTAAGGAATTGAAAGTCCAAATTGATATTGCATGAACTTTGAAAATCACACAGCTACATACACATACCTGTGACTCAAGTTTAAGTGTTTATCTATCTCAATACTAAAGCCTAAAGTGATGGTTCATGTAAACGGATTGAGGGCTGATTAGCAAAAGCGATCGGATCTTAGGGCGGAGGGCAGATCCCCGATAAGCCGGCGACGTCGGCAGCGCATGCGTAATTAGAGATAAACAGAAAATAATTGGCCACAATCACGAGCTATAAGCGAACGTGCCGGGGCGGAGCCTCGGATCGCTTAGTGGAAGCCCTCTGACGGCTCCAAGAGCCAACATTCCTAATGAGACTAACGCATTAACTGAAAATCGTGACAATTAAATGTATAATACCTTAATTGGCTAGCGCTAACGGTCCCTTGTCGGTTTTGTAACGGCGTGTGACTCGCGATTATTTATTGCATGCATTGGAAGTATGTTGGTCATTTGAATCAACATCATCCTTAACTTCATTTGTAGTCATAACATAATTCGTCAGAATAAAGGCCTAAATGAATAATAGTCTTATTTTCTGCGCCCCTTGCAAAACTAAAGTACCTACCTACCTACTTGTAACCATCCTAAACATCCTTTTTTCCTGATTTACGGGGTGTTACACTTCGGGGCAAAGGCCTCTCCCTTAGATTTTTACAACCTTATTTCTAACGTTTGCTCTAGCGTTGTTGAGGAAAGTAACCGATAGTCCTGCCCGACACCGCCGCCAGGGTACCCTTCTTGTCTCGTGGTACCCATGCAGTGGCTATTTGCTAACTTACGCTAAAATCACTGTGTATGTTTAAGGAGCGACCACACCGCTGCTCAAAATACGGTGACGCAGTGACGTGACGTATACACCACGTTTCTAACGCATACCGTCCTCACCGGATTTCTCTCTACGTACGGAATCGCAGTGAGAGACTGCGATTCCGTACCGTCACCGTATTTTAAGCAGCGGTGTGGTCGCACCCTTATACGAGAATTTACCGTAAAAATCGTTATCGCTTTTCGGGATAACAACTATCAAATTTTTCGGGATAAAAAGTACCCTATGAGTCAATCCAGAGTAAGAACTTTCAATATTTCGGTATTTAACGGCCTTAAAAATTATTATTAAAAATTTTGTATTTGTACTTAATTGGCGAAAAAGGATGTATGTATAGTTGTAGGTGTGAGTGTAAGCGTAGTCAATAATACAGCCCGTGACCACTTTGAATAGGGTTCGGTTTCATTTTAGTCGGCTAGACTCGCATAAGAGCGTATGAGAGCGAGTGAGAGAGAAGTACCAACCCGAATCCTATTCTACGTGCTCACGGGCTGTCATTAACAACCTGTTGATGCTATGCATCATAAAATCATTCCCTTGACGTTGCTTGGTTTGATATTTCGCCATAAATCTACCGAACCGAGCCGGTCTTTTTTTTCGTTTTTTTTTCCACACATCTGAGGCTTTCCCCTTGCCCTATAGCTCTCCACATGCGTATATACAGGGTGTTTTTTTATTCGTCTACAAAATTTTGGGGCTTAAATCAGTAAGTCATACTGACGAACTTTTACTATGGGACCAACCCCGAAATCGCGAAAAAAAATTTGACCCTCCCATACAAAACATAGACGAATAAAAAAACAGCCAGTATAAAACTCTTTTTAATATGACTTTCATCCCTCCTCATGACGTAGCCATACCATGCCAGTCTATTACCTTCCTGTAAGCAATAAAAATAACTAACTAAATATGTATAATACTACGTTTCAGTGGTCTTCTCTTGGGAAGTGCTGGTAATTTTGACGAGTAAACGGTACCTGCTGAATAAATGTATGTTATCTTTTTTTACCTTTACTTAATACATTTTAACCCTTTGAATGTTTCACTCAAAACTTAATCATTCTTGCAAAATAAATGGTACCGCGGCCAGGTCGCGGGTCAATCTAGTGAGTCGATAACATAACGTTGCGTAGGCGCAACACATCGATCAAACAACTCCAACAAAGCGTTGTACTTCTCACGGAAAGTGAAAAATATCCAAACATGTTAATTTGACCTGCTCTATCTCAGTGTAGTACAAGTTATTTCTCAAACAAGTTTTGATAATCACAATTATTACCAAATCACTTTTATTACAAATCAATTAGGTAAGCATTATAAGCGAAAAGTCGTTCTTTGTAAAATATATAAATAGGATTGAAATGATAATATTAAACAGAATTTATTATAGGTACAAGTCTTAACCAGTATAGGTACAAACTTTAGAAGATGAAGCCTTCAAATATTTGCATAATTGGTCTTAGAACAATATCTCTCCGTGACTTATTTGTAGAAACAATGACAATGATAGCGTATTTGAAATATACGTTTGCTAACGGAGGTCTCATTACGGCGGTACATTGCGCCGCGGTTCGTTATTTCCCAAGTGCGTCTGTAGTTGGCAATTTACCGCCTCGTAGATCGATCAGCTCCTATTATTGGAAGAGGTCGGACGTGTACAAACATCGATTTCGCGTCGTTAATCTGGCGCTCAGTCTCCGAGGTGAGAGCCAGCGCTGGCTAACCTCACGTATCGCCGTAAATATACCGACCCGCAGCTATTCACAGGATTCTCTCTAAAATTATCGAGAACCCAACCATTACTGCAATAACTAACAATTATACGCGACTGCACATCACCCTATCTGCAATCAGTGTCTACTTAGGTGTAGAAGCGCAGTTACCGAATAACATATTTTGTTATTTATGTTACTTTAATTATAGGGCAAGTACTTACCTACTAGTTTTTTCGTAATATTTTCGTTCTACTGCACACTTAAAAGTAAGAATAAACTAATAAATGGATTATATACCGTAAATATATCAGATTATCAAATCAAACAATTTATACTAACTCTGAATTTATTTAAATATTTTTCATCGTTCACCAACTAATTTCCTACGTCCTTCCATTCTCTTTACCTACATGCAAAGGAAAATTTTATACATCATACGCGTCGTCGCAATGAGATGGAACGCCTCGCCGCAGTGTAGAGATATCACAGGCGTGGCGTAAATAGTGCCTTGCAAGCACTGTTGCGCGTGCATCCTATCCCGCTTCTTTCTTACACCGTGCATCACCTCCTCACCATAACACTACGCTCAGGGACTGCCCTCAAGTTAACAGTATATCGGAAATTAAGAAGGAAGAAGGAAGTGTGAGTGTCAACAACCCGCTTGGTCGCCGCAGTCCTCGTGCAATGAGTTACGAGCCGGCATTCAAACCGATACCATTAGCGTTAATCGGTTGCTTCAGGGCTTAATTTACAGCGAAAATTAATAGCAACGTTTGTCAGTTTATTCATTAAGATTAATAATTTATTCCGAATGACTCAATCTTAATTATGATATGTTTTATCAATTAAATATTATGTAAATTTTCAATTTGTATACCTACACGTATATCCGTTTGAACTGTAATGCAACCGAAAAAGGTAATAATCACCATACTTAAAAGATAGAAGAATGATTATGAACCATTCTGTCGTGAGTTTTAATATAGGTACATTTATTATGCACACATCCAGACTGCGTAGCAAGTAGAACAGTAAATCGTCCTCGTCGTTCCTCGACCAGCGCATGGAGGAATAGAGTAATGAATCAATCTCTGTGACGAAGGTCTTCCACAAACATGTCCAAGCACTCAATCCGCGCCCGCGGCGGTGAGCGTTAATTGACATGTGTCAGAATGTGTGCAGCTGACCCGCAGGTCATGCGTGGAGTCTGCTATAGCATTCCGCTAACTTTCGCCAAGTCGCGGGCCGCCAGCGCCGCTCTCCTAGATGGTTTTGGCTGTAGGGCGAATAAAGCTGTATTGTGCGGATGACGGGTGACCCAGTGACCCGCCACCTGAACCACCAAACGACTAATAATAGACGGCCACGTCACCGACCACTCTGAATGTTATTGTTATTGGTATTTAATAAAATAAAACTATCGGGCCGCCTAACTATGCACCTGCAGAATTCATCTTTGCAACTTCGCTGTTAAAGTAATAAAAATCAGAATAAATTGTTGCTTTACACTACAAATAATGTACTTGTTATTATTTCATAAAATTTACCTCGAGCTGAGAGAGTCAACAGAGCTTATCAGCGCCCCATCTCAATAGGGCACATAGTAATTTTGCTATCGGCTGAGTTTGAGAGGATGTCGAAATTCAATAAGTAGGTGCATTGTAATCGGTATTTGCCGTGGCACCTTCTCACCCGCCTGCACCCTGCATTCCTCCGGGGTCCTGCCTCTGAACGCTGAACTTTGCTCTTATTGTCAATTCGTGTTCACCGGTGCGTCGCGCTCGCTACTTTATATCCGTTTAAGACAAGTATTTTTCCATGATCATCATCTCCATCAATACTTTGATAGGCCGTCGCCATATCTAATTCATTGAATTTGACTAAATCTCGATTTCACTTTTTCGGGCAAGTGGCCCTTAGTGTGCAAAAATTAATGATTTCTACATCATCGTCGATAAACAATAACTACTTATCTAAACTTAGTTATGAAGATCTGGATTTTATAGACATATATTAAGTTTCATAAAGTAACTACTGGCATAACATAAATCTACGTAAGAAATAGGTCAAAGGAAAACAGATTTATCTACGTAGAATGCCAGGTGAGCTCGCTCGCTGAAGCGTAGTAAATTTGTTTCGAAGCTCTAACTATAATGCTCAAAGATTCCAAGATAATTTTCCTTTCGTGTTACTAAATCATCTAAATCAGCATTTCACGCAATTAGAATCTTGTACGTAACAATAATATCTGTACTTACCGTATAAATTGTTAGGTATATCAGTCACGCAATGGCTGTAACAATAGTACGGTACAAATTCAATTCATTGTATCTCGCGAGGCAGACGCTTTGCTGACGCAACGCAACAATGGGGTTTTGGTTCAGCGACCTTTTGGGATCTGTGACATCGCCGCGAAAATATGAGCACAGCATAGCACAGCACAGAGCACCGCGGGCTGCGCGCGAGTGTCGGCGACGACGCGATGAATAGCGCGCGTGCGCAGCGCCGCCCCTGCCGATTAATGCACGACGCCGGTGAATTCTAAATTAGATTACGTACTTGCTTGAGTAATTGTTATGACGTGCTTTAATAGTCAGTTACTCGCGAGGAAATTAGCTATAGAACTGTCATTGAAAATCGAAACAAAACTTGCATTACCGATTACAAACGAGGAGCACGATCGCAGCCAATATTGAGATATTAAGCCTCAGATATGGAAATGACAAATCGTTCCAGCTGTTCAAGGCGGCACGAGTCCTCGAGATAAATCATGACCACTTTTCTTAAATCTGCTGTCAAAATACTGGCGCTATAAAGACATCACTCATCTATGGATACAAAACGGTACGCCACAGGATAGTTATGCAAGCGTGTCGTGATAAGCAGACACCTAAATTTGCAACTATGGCAATTTTGAGAAGCATGTGGCTGAGTGGTTAGACTGACATTAGCCGGCCGCTCCCTCGCGCGGCGCGAGCAGACGCCTCCGGCGCGCAGATAATGCGGGCCTCGGGTCCCAATGAGAGTAATGCAGCCTCTTTACCACTCCGTGCAACGACGTCTTATTTAGAACACAAACGCGCCACAATCGCGGCTCAAATTGAAGCCTTTCAGCGCAATTACCCAACAAGCAACGGTGCGCGTTTAACATCCGACTATCAAATCAAATGCCCGCTCAACAACTCCGCTAGTTGCCCATCAAATTAGCATATAACGAGTTTTGATGGCGTTCGCGTAAATACGTACCTATCAGATCTATCATCATGTTCGCGATTTGTTGTAAAGTGGTAATGCGAGAGGACGCTCGTTTGCAGGTTGAGGTATTGGTATAGCGTTAAGTATGTACTTACCACTGATTACAGGAAGGTTCCAAAATCTCAGCAGATTCTTTTTATTAGTGGTGGCTTGCAAAGGATACACGCAGTTGGAACAGTTGAACTGTCAGGGAACTCCATTGTTTCACGAAACTTCCTAGACCACGAATAACGGTGCAATTGCTAGTGATAACCTAAAATAGTAACGATGTAGGCGTGTAACCTGTAAGCGTTGTTGGTTTCCTCTCGGAGCTTCTTCGAACAAAAAGACTATAAATTGTAACGCAGCGACAATGGGCAGATAAACAGTTAGCATGTCAAAAGCTCGCAAAGCCTCGACTCCAGAAGCTTTTCATCTTAATCTTGAACTATTTATCTTTTTCCTTTATAAATAAATTGATACTTTATCGTGATTCAATAATTAATAGGTACTAAAGCTAAATAAACCATGCATTTAAATCATTAAAAAAGTCATAATGATTGTGAATAAATTACAAATTGGTCTGGCTTAAAAACTAGTTTGATATAACCTTGTGGATGCCTTATCGTAATAGTCTAGACGCTAAAACTTATAAGACCTAGAGCTATTTATAACTAGACTGGAATGTGGAATAACTTAATAAAATAGTAAATGTAGGTAGGTATGTAGTGTATGAACACGGATGAAATACACATTTTGTAGGTAATTTTATTCGTTGACATCTGTTATAATAACTAACAAACCATATAGGTAAATATTTTAAACTAGTTGCTAAGACCGGACTTATGTAGTTTTAACAGTGTTGTTACAAACTACCTTGAACACTTGTTTAGTAAATGTCAATTCATAGAAAACTGTCATTTTAGACTCGTCTAAAGCGTGTCTAAGTTTTTTGTAATAAGACCGTAACTGTTTAAAAAGTAGTGACATGTTTTACTTTCACAGATATTTTGTGAGCAGATTTAGTAGATTTCAGTAGCCTAGAAAAATCGTTTAGACTGACTGATTACCAGCTTTAGGAAGTACATAATGAGAAACGCTTAGAATTTACTGTATGAGTATCTACGTTTATTTATAAGTATAATCCGACCTAACAATACAAAATATTATAAGTATATTGTATTTGATTATGAAAAAATATACCAATTAATGTTGTTATTAGAAAACTGTGTAGTGCAGGTATCCTTAATACTGATACAGCTCCTGAATACCTCGCCTGCACATACCGCGCCAGATGGGTCATAACGTAAATGTTGCCAAACAATGGAACACCAAGCTCGGAGCCCCAGAACTAGGGCGCGCAAGGAACGCCGCACGGTGGTGAAATGCTAGTGGGCGGCGCCGAGCACGCCGCTACGCCCAGCCCTTTCACCGGCGCCCGCCCGCGGCGCCCCGCCCCTTCTCCCCACCCTCTACCCCTCGACAACCACCAGCACTCAGGGTTACCATCAGCCCCAAGACTGCCTCGTAATAGTCGAACTTGACTAGGTATCGGTTTTAGGGCGATACAGCACATTACTGTAGCAACCGTTAAGTTATAGGTATATCCTATCTTTTTATCCCAATCGTTTTATCAAATAAGAAGTTTTTACCAACACAATACAGAAACTTGAAAAAAATTACTAAATTAATTTAGAAAAGCTATACATAGCTATTTTGAAAGGTTACTTTGATTGTTTGTAATTGCGTTGACAACCTTACAGTCCCTAAACATGACGCAACGCAACTGTTCCCCCGAATGGAAAAGCCGCGGGCCGTGCCCCGTCGAGCATGTAATAGGAAACGACTCTGTTACAAAACGCAGAGCAACACGAAGCCTTTCAACCCTCCGTGTAAGTACAAGCCGTAAGTAATATCGTGCATTAGCAAATAGGCACATTGTTGCACGAGCCATGCAAATTACTCAGCGTTCAATTTGGAATCTCCGATCATTTAATTAAATCTTTGCGCTGATTACGCTAATTAAATAAAAGACACAATTTAGTGATATAAACTTCTTTTTATGAGCGTTTTTTGTAACAGTTTTGCATCATCTACTTAATCATGCATCACCTATATCGTTATTGTACAATAATAATAAAAAAAAAAAAAAAAAAAAAACGATTATTTGATTTGAGGTAGGTACCTACACTTTAGATAGGTACACGTATGCTGTAGGTACTTCAAATCGTTTATTATTTTTCACTTCTCATACTCTTAAAATGTTACTTTAGTCTCTGCATATCGGGACTAAAGCTGCTTTTTAATCTCTAGGGATTAAAATATATTTTTTTTAATTTACTTTGGAAACCCCTAAACGACGAGGATTATTACAGAATAAGTACTTGCATAGAAACCGGAATATAAGAAAGACCAAATGACGTAGATTTGACCTTTTTATATTTATGGCATTCATAACGAGTTAGAAAGAGATGTCCTTATAGGTATTCTTTCGTTTTCCATCATGTTGCCAAAAGGTTTTAGACGTCAAATTTGAAAGGACCGCGATGAGCCCGCCATGGACCCCTACACGAACCTACACTACTACAAAATTAAAAAGCGATATGCGAATAGTTAATTTTGTGTCAGGGTGACTTCTTCATTTTAGTAGCTTTATTAGTTTGACAGCGTTGTGAATATATATCGATATTTTCAGATTTTCAAAACATGAAAACTTGATACTAGAATTATTGTCGACTCAGCAGTAACACTGGCGTTGACAGATCCTTGTGACAACATGATGGAAAACGAAAGAATACCTTTTAGGACATCTCTTTCTAACTCGATATGAATGCCATGCCATAAATAGAAAAATGTCATATACGTCTCTTGCTGTTTCTTATAGTTTGGTTTCTAAGCAAGTACTTATTCTGTGGTAAAGACAATTTTAGGGCGCGAAAATAACCTCAAAATGACAACTGTGCAAAAATATTTTAAAAAACTATTTAATTTCGTGAAACACTTTATTGATTACGAAAATGAATCAATTTAATTATATTAAGGATGAATTTAATTTATTATGCATGGGCCATTAATAATAAATTTTGATTAGTTTTGAAAAAATAGTTTTCAAGTTTGAATCTGTTGGCTAAATATGCAAGCATTTAAAGCATCACTTTACAAAAAAAAAGAAAATTAAAAACCGTCGAACAAATTTTTTTGCTATTGTAATTTTGTATAGAACGTCGTTATTTTTCTTCGCATTCGAAGTGAAAAGTAGAGTGTTTAACTCGAGACTAAAAAGCCATAATGACTTACTTTAGTCCCTTGTTGAACAATCTACTATTATAAAGTTATGCTCTGCCTTTCTAAATAAACCTTGCTACCATCCATTCCTACCCGAGAAGCCGAGATGCTTAGCATACACTAATGATCGCAAGTAGCCGCCATCGCATTCTGTTTATTCGGGAACAATAACTGCATTATGCTTATTGTCCCTCAATGCTCAAAGTACAACGAATGAAAGGTTAAAAAGCTCAAATAAGCGTGCATTAGGAAAGAGGTGGCCCGTGGGGTCGCGGTTAGAATGCAAACTGCCGCCCATACATTAAATCTGCTGCATTGGAATTGCAAAGTCGTGATTTGTCAAAGCATAATCTAAAGAACCGCAATATTCGCACATCGTAATTATTATCGTTGGTAAAATGGCACCCAAATCTTTAGTGGCATCTCACGGTTTATGGCCAATAAGTAACGAGTACTTGACGAGGAGATTTGATGTCATCTTCAGGTATCAGGCGATACCCGGAGAGGTGCAATGCAGCTTAATTTTTGGTATCTGGATTAAGTAGGTAGATACTGCAATAAAATGATAGTTATACTTGTCTGTAAAAACACCCGTCTACTTATTTAATGGTTATCTCCGTCGTGGGTGATTCTTAAAAACAGCAGAGCTTGCAGCGTGTTTGTCAGACAAAAGTGTTGTGAATTTAAGTTCATACTAAGGACAACAACAGAACAAAGAAAATATATTAATACTCAATTTTATTAGTTACCCAAGTATTCATCGCATTACGGGTTTGTAACTTCAAACCTGGACATAATAATTATCTATAATAAAATAACGTATACCTACCCGTACATTCGGTTTGTTTTCGCGGCGTAACTAATACTACCCTTATTTAAAACTTAAAAGCACAGTGAGCGGCGATTAGCGATACATGAGGATAATAAACAGAATACGTTTCATCAAAGTTCCTTAGAATTATTGAGTAAATTGACTGTAAACACACGAACTCACCCGCACTTCGAGTTGGTAAGGTATGAAATAAACAAAAATATCGAGCTTCTAACATTAAATAATTTATTTATATGTATCTGTATACCCATCTTTCTAAAGAGACAACAACAAAAATGCGCTTAACACAATTACGTTAAATAATGCGTATAATGCTCATGCATATTAATACACCAGCTTCGTTCCTGGCACCCCTACCGATAACACTGAATTATTTGCGATATGCCCGTTAGGTTCCGACGACGATCTCCGATAAACTTTGATTTATTGCTCGGAATAACAAATGACAAGGGACAATTTAAATTTATTTAGAGGAGTTTAGCGCAGTATGTTACACATAAATTTACAGTTACTATCACGTTTTCCATACTCCTGATTGTTTACAATGAGGCTGGCCTCCGAGCTCTTTTGTATTCCACGCGGGAGAGTTTATTGCGAGCCGTGTGGTGTGGGTCGCGAGGAGCCTAGGCAAATGTTCTAGTGTTATGCCCTTAAAAGGGAGTTGAATAATTTATTGAAGAGCAAATTCATACATTGAACCCAGCCGTAAAGCATCGACAGATGTATTCTAAATACGTCAATTTAAATTTGTTTTTCTGATTAACTCTTGCGGGTGATTGTTAACGTCCTGTAAAATAATAAAACTGCGTAACTTTTACGGCCCAATAGTCTCGTCACGATTAGAACATTCTTAGCGTAAGCTTTAACGCCTTGAATATATTGCTCCTACACCTGCCTGCGTAATATTATGAGTGTACCTAATTAATGACAATAAAAACCTGGTCAAGTGCGAGTCAGATTAGCGCACTGGAGGTGCCATTCCATTTGTGAATGCCGCTTGCGGTCGCGGCCGACCGCAGCGACACTGGTGTACGCGCCGCGGCAGCGACACTGTCGCCGCGCTCAGAACATATTTCATAGAAAACCATGTATGGTTTAACCAGCAGTGTCGCTGCGGTCGGCCGCGACCGCCAGCGGCATTGCCGCCACAAATGGAATGGCACCATAAAGGTACCGTACCATCAAACAATATGAGCGCTTATTAAATGATAACGAATTCGATAAATAGATGCTGTAGCAATTACGTGACTCGTTAAAACTAGTTAAAAGTTAAGCAACCATAAGAGCAAACCAAAATAGGATTGGTGACCGCTGCGCGGAATTATTGAGTTTATTTGATTTATTTTTCATAATTATATATTTGTTCCGTTTTATTGGGCTTTTTTGTTTCATTATAAGCAGGGATCGGAAATTCGGTAAGATATTTACCTAAAGTTGACAAAAACCCTCCAAAAGTTTGACAAATATGGAGGCGTCTTCTTAATTAAATTATTTTAATAATATATGTTCCGGGATTCCGGAATTGCATAAAACATACGAGAAGGTAAAAATACACAAATGACATTAGGTAATGATAATGATGGTGATGATGATAATGATAATGGCAATGGCAATGATAATGATAATGGAAATGGTAATAATAATGGTATTTGTAATGACAATGATAATGATAATTATCATGATATTGATAATGATAATTAATAATGATTTGCTGCTGATACTTCGTTAGTTGAATGAATCCCAGGTAAATTAAATTCAATACTTCCGCATGGAAAACAAATTCAAATAAATAAGTAATAACATATACATAGATATGCATTGTGGAGGCCTAGTTACTATATAATTCTTGTTGAATACTTAGTCGACTGGTAGAGAATGCCACTGGGCATTAAGTCCGCCATTTGTACGTTTTTTGTGCAATAAAGAATTAATAAATAAATAATAAAATATTATGGATATTCTACACATAAAATTAGGTCGGTATTTTTGAAATTTTATCTAAAAGTTGTTGTTTCAGGACCATGCGAACTTATAAAAGAAACATTGATTTACACAAACACACCAGAAAAAGAAAATCTTTTGCAACTTAAATCAAAACAAATATTTATTGTTATTTGAAGTCTTTTATGTTTAATTAGAGTGGCGGAAGATCGCTTTTTTGTTTCAATAAAAAAAATTAATAATACACCTGTTTTTTGTCTTTTATCCTATTTCTTCGTAGACATTGCCCTAACAACTTCATAGGTCAACTTCGGTCGACCAGTCAACTTACCCCAGAGTAGGTAGGTTGACTAGTTTTTCCTATTCAACGAGATCCGGCCTGTACACTATATCGTAATGAATATCGTGCTTTTTGCCACTTTTTTCTAAAGCTTAATAGTATATCTATTAACTGAACTCGGTACCAAATTAATATATTCTAAAGAAATAAAAATACAATTGTTTAAGCTGAAATTTGGTCAACTATCCCCGGTCTCCCCTACTTTTATACATATTTATAGTTCCCAAGGGAAAATCGATAAAACTTCTACGTGGACGGAGTCGCGGGAAAAAGCTAGTCACTACATATGTATTATAAACTAAAGTCCCCCAAGTGTGGTCCCGGCTTATCTCAGAAAGTACTGTACGGATTTTCATACGGTTTTCACCAATAGAAAGAACGACTATCTAAAAAAATTATGAACACCAACCCGTGCGAAGCCGGGGCGGGGCGCTAGTTAATAATAAATGTAATAGAGAGGGTGTTGGGTTGGGATGCTTGTCGTTAACCACGGCTGAACGGGTTTAGATGAAATTTGGCATACAGGTGGTCCATGTCCTAGATTAGATCTTAATTTGTGGGCACGGTAGTGCTCCCGGCAACTCGAGCACACCTTTTATTCCGGAAAATTTGAGTCCCAGTAGAAATAATGTTAAACGAGTGCTTCGCAGATAGAGTCGCAAGCAAATGCCACCTTTAGTCACGTCTAGTCTAGGGGACACGGTTTATGTAGGAAGACATGTTGAAACTTTTATGTGGTTACATGTATAATATGTGTATATATGTATTTTTAATGGATGTATATATTTTTTCTTTCGTAGTAATTTTAACATGTTTTCCTGCTGAACTACGTAGATATTTTACATTATTTTTATAGTTTCATATAATGCTAGAATAAGTAGTATTATTGTCATTAAGACTCATAAGCTTTATTAAAAAAATGACTAACTGTTGAGTTTCTTGCGGCGCTTCTTCTCAGCAGTGGTCACCTCTTGGGAAGCGCTGGTAGATTTTGACGTGTAAAAGTGCCCGTGCGGCCTACTTACTGAATAAATATCTTTTATCTTTTTATATATTCACAAGGTTACATACAGCCCGTGAGCACTTAGAATAGGATTCGGCTTTGTATTTCTCTCTCACACGCTATCATATGCTCTCATGCGAGTCTAGCCGACTTTATCCGATCCCGAATCCTATTCTAAGTGCTCGCGGGCTCAGTGGCGGATCCACGGGTTTGGTCAGGTAGGTCATGAGAAGGGGGTAGCCCTTCGGCACTCATAGATACGAGGTTAATTACAAGGAAAATTAAGCCACATTTTTATCCGACTCGAACTTGACCGAATTTCGGCGTTCGGTAGTTAGGTGACCACCCCCTAACCTGAAGGCTGGATCCGCGCCTGCACGGGCTGTAGGTACATACAGAATGACCCATTTTTGATAATTACAATTCATTCTAGGTCACCCATAATTGGGGTATTTTAGATAATAACGATTAAAAAAAAAGAAGTATTACCTTGTAAAATGCGTTTAGCTAGATTCTTAAAATAATGTTCTAATTAATTATTATTATTATATATATATATTTTGGCTAGGATTGACTGGCCCGCTGTATTTGAAAGCTGTAGCAATGTCAATGAAATGATTGATCAATTTTACAATACTCTTTGGCCCATTATATATGATTTTGTTCCTTTAATTCGTAAGCGCAATGATAACTATCCACTGTGGTATAACGTACCCTTGATAAAATCACTCAAAGAAAAGCGGAAATATCACAGAAGGTATAAAATGTACAAAAATCCGCTTGACAAACAAACATTCGAATTATTAAGGGAAAGATGTGAGGTGATGATCAACGACTGTTACAATAAATTTAAGAGTCGCGCTACTGAAACTTTACGCAAGAAACCCAGATACATATGGAGAGTTATCAACGATCTAAAAAGTAATTCGACTTCCGTTCCAAATGAAATGCATCGGGGAACTAGAGTATCTTTTGGCGGACAGGGCATCTGTGAACTTTTTTCGGATCATTTTCAGGCGGTCTACTGCGGACGCCCTGCAATTAGTGCTCAACGCGCAGATCTTGGGGACGGTGGGTTAAATTCTTTGTCGCTGGCTTCCCTCTCTGTTTCCGAGGATATCGTGATAAATCTGCTGAAGTCTCTTGACTGTAGCAAAGGTACTGGCCCAGATGGATTACCACCAATATTTCTTAATCGTTGCCATAAAACCCTAGCGCCACCATTAAATCGGATATTTAACTTGTCCTTGAGCTCGGGAATATTTCCTGATAAATGGAAGCGAGCCCATGTTATTCCGATTCATAAACAGGGTGACCTATCGGACGTTTCTAACTACAGGCCTGTATCAATGTTATCTGCTTGTGGCAAAATGCTAGAGTCTTTTGTGAGATCAAAAATTTACTGGCATGTAAAACCCTTTTTATCTCCAAAACAACATGGTTTTTTACCCCTACGATCCACTGCAGGTAACCTTGTAGAATATATACAGGAGATTGCCTTGGCACTTGACAATAAAAAAGAAGTTCATGCCGTATACACTGATTTCAGTAAAGCGTTTGACCTCGTTGATCACGATCTCCTGGTAAACAAGCTTGCACAAGCAGGAATACATGGTTCTTTGCTGAGATGGTGTGAGTCCTACCTACGAAATCGGTCTCAGCTGGTAGTCCTCAGGGGATTTAAATCATCAGTTAGGTCTGTTCCTTCGGGAGTTCCTCAAGGATCCCATTTAGGACCCCTATTTTTCTTAATATTTATTAATGATCTAACTTTTAATATTAATTGCAACTTTGAGCTTTTCGCTGATGATTTGAAACTTTACAGGGTCATAAACGGTCCTGACGACGTCACGGGTCTTCAAAGTGATCTAGATAATGTCCAAAACTGGTGTTTAAGAAATGCTATGGTACTAAATGCCAAAAAATGTTTTCATATCAAATTTACTAAGAAAAAACTACCCTTTTCGGCGTCTTATTGCATTGGCAACACCAAACTTGAAGAAGTTACTACTATTCGCGACTTAGGAGTAATACTTGACAGTCGGTTATCATTTCGCGATCATATCGACAAGATCACAAACAAAGCGTCTAGGCTATCTGGGTTCATAATTCGCCAAATGAAGTTTTTCAGTAGTACTAGCCTAGCTCTAGTATTATACAATAGTCTCGTTCGAAGTTCTTTGGAATACTGCAGTCCTGTGTGGAGCCCCACATATGCTGTCCACATAAAAAGACTTGAGGCTGTCCAAAAACGCTTTCTTTACCACCTTGCTTTTAGTGAACTTAAATGTCGTGACTTAAGTAGTTACTCCCAGAGACTGCAGCATTACAAAGTGTGTCCACTGGAGACACGTAGGGCAGTTGGTGATGTTGTGTTCTTGTTTAAAATAATACATGGTAAATTAGACGTACCGGGATTTTTAAAGAATGTTGGTCTTGCAGTGCCGCGTTCAGGTAGCCGAATTTCTAACCGCAAGACATTTGCATTGCCCTTCCAAAGAACAGTTGCTGGTCAGCATTCACCATTATATCGCATTTGTTCACGATGCAATGAAATTAGAGATGAGTTCGATATATTTGCTGGTTCTGTGGTCTCGGCTAAAAGGCTGTTGCTCTCCATATTATAAAGTGATGAAATTATGTGTAGGTAAGCTGTTGGATTGTGCTCATGGATTTTAACTGTAATTGAATATTATATTGTGTTTTAATGTAATGGTAGTGTAATAATAGTGTTGTGTTAGTTTTTATAACCATGCTGTGGTCACATCTAGTAGAGCGTACACCATAATGTAACAATGTGCAACACTTATAAGCTAGTTTGTGTAACGTTCAGTTTTGTGATCCAATTAAAAAAAAAAAAAATATAACAAGCTATGCACCGTACGTGTTAGTTCTAACGTTTGTAACGCGCATAATGCACAACCAAAAACTGTATACGCCTCTAATTAGCAGTATCAATAGCCATTTAAACAAACGGTTTATCACCATTGGAAATCAAATTACATCCGAGCGGGAGACCAATTTGTAATGGAATAAACTAATAAGTCTAATAACAGCAGGTCGCATAAAACGATTACACTAGTCATTGGAAGCGTGAGAGCGAACTACCCTCGCTGTGGACCACTCACCAAAGTTACAAGCGCGGCGCACGACCGCGGCCCGATACCGCACCGGCGCGGGCGACGGTGCTGCTAACGATTTATTGATTGAACGGGCCAACGCTCCTTCAATTATTAAGTATTTAATTACACTCAAGAGAGCACAGATAAATCGCTAGCAATTATTTCACGACTCGTTGCCCAATGGCCGATATTTCGCGCTCGCCACTTCCACCTACTACAGGTACTTAATAGATAATTGAATTTCCCTGAGAACAATTGCTTCGATTACAGCGCGGCGAGACACGGATCGACGCCTAATGAATCTCTTCGCTGTCTTGTTACTTACTGAGATAATCTCTGTGTTTACTGGAAACATGCGCATGATTGCACGAGCTACCAATAAATTAGATTTATCAGATAGAAGTAATATTCGACATGCTAGTTGCTTAATATTTTCAGGCAGTATTATTTTTTCCTGACCCTTTTCCTGGCTTACTGCTTGTATAACGTATTTTCTTAGTTCAATGCGTTTCAGTCAATATAGTCACAGAGTTTAGACAAACATGCGACGACGGAGCTACGGAGCATTTATATGAAACAAAATAATATGAAACAAATAAATATATATGAAACAAATATATTAACTACTAGTAAACGTTAGTAAGGGACTCTTGGAGTACCTATTAGCCGGGTAGGAGTTACAAGTCAGGTAGGATTAAACCGGTAATGTAGAGAGGGTTGAGATACAATTAGGTATTTTAATATTGAAATGTATACTTGAAAATTATGTTATTAAATAACAAAGCCACAGAAGGGCCAGAAATAAATAACATTTAGGAAGCGCGTAAAAGTGGATTTAGATGGCGCGTAATAGCGCGGCCCGAGCCAAGCTCGTGTTTCAATCTCGTCTAAACGGCTGAATGTATTTGGATAAAATTAAGCACACAGTTAGTCCTGATCCTGAACATCAACTATCTGTATGCCAAATTGTATCTAAATCCGTTCAGCCGTTTAGACGAGATTGAAACACGAGCCTGGCTCGGCTCCCGCTATCACGCGCCGTCTACTCGTAAATCCACCTACTCGGAGGGCGCCCGGGCGACCGCTCGGGCTAATCAAGACTAGGTCAAAACTTTAACGCTGGTTGATGCTGGCTTCTTAATCTGTTTTAACCGACTTTAAAAAAGGAGGCTCGGCTCGGAGGTGGATGTTCGGCTGTATGTTTTTTTTATTTTTTTCATGTATGTTCACCGATTTTTCCGTCAATTGTGGACCAATTCTGAAAATCTGTTTTTTTGTTTTAAAGAGTATACTTTCCAGGTGGTCCTATTGTCATCAAGTTAGAATCTGATAATGGTATCCATGAAGAATCGAGGGAACTCCTCAAAAGTTATAGGCATGCTTACAGTGATTTTGGTATTAACCGTAAGACCTTAAGAATTTGCATTCCAAAAGCACCTCTTGGTGCAGAGGAACTGATAATGAAGAACAGAGATGACCACCGGAACTCCTTAATCGTAAATGATTGACGCCAGCAATGAGATTTCTTTTTTAACAATATGAAGCTACTTTTATACTCATTATAATGCATGTGGTGAAGTGCAACTGATGTTGAAGTACCGAGAGAACTCTTCAATGATTAACTGCATCTTGGACAGCGACATTTTGTTGAGGGTGATAAGACGAGAGATGAGATTGGTATTAGGTGGTCTCTTAATGGGGATCCCTTTGTCACCCATAAAGTTGTTGTATCGAATTTTGAAAGTCAGAAATTGATTGTCATACTATTTATGCTCATAACTATCGATAGTCATAAAAATTGTAAAGCATAACGCTTAATAATGCTAAAGTGAATAGGCCATAATGTTAAGGATTATAATTTGATATTATGAATATGATGTAGACATACAAGGAAGGTCTCCGTTAGGTACGACGACGAGCGAAGCGAGGAGGAGTGTTAGGTAGAACTGCGACCCTACAGCGCGCGAGCCGAGCGAGCGAAGCGAGCATGCCGCGGCAGCGGCCGGCGAAGCGCCAGAACCGGACAATTTTTTTTTAACTCATACTTACATATAGTAGGCAAAACTTAGATTTTAATGTATTTTACTATTATGATAAACATGTTTGGACCTTATAACCACTATGTCAAGCAATATTATTACCTTTAACATTATGAGGCGTTATGATTTAAAAAGTTATGAATAAAGTTTTTATGACTTTCGACAAATATGACCAGGAATAATCGGAAATACAAATTATACCCTCAAATATTATGACAATCAATATTATGACTAACAATATTTATGACTAAAAACGTTATGGAATCTTAAAAACGGAACTAAAACTTTATGGAAGACAATATAGACCCCTCTTAATGTGATGTATGGATTATTATCAAATTTTGCGCAGAACACTCTGTTACTATTTGTATGGAATGGAGCTACCACTCTGTTACTATGCATTATTACAATTATATTTCATAAATACTAAGCATCTTTTTTTTATTCCGATAATCAACAATTATCTGTGGTATATAAGCTGACTGCAAATCATTCGTCATTTTACTCAAATAACCGCAGAAAATGGATAGTGTAAACGAAAACAACTTTTTTTAGGTTGGGCCAAGTTTACCTATGCACAAAATTTGAAAATGACCCGTAAATATGCTTTAGTTTATCACATAATAATATTAGGTGCATCACTAAAACGCGAAAAAAAAATTTTTTAACAAAAATAAAGGTTCACCCTTTTCAGTAGGTTTTTGAAGCTGGTAAATAATACCATCTTCAAAAACCTACTGAAAAGGGTTAAATAAAGACCGCCCTCCTAGGAATTGCCTATTTAGTGCCTAATAGGTACATGAAGTATATCGAAGTCAGTGGCAAGAATTATGGCTTGGATATATATATATATATATTTCATGTAAGTAGTTACCTATTACGCAGTAAATTGGCAATTTTCAGGAGGCCGGTCTTTATTTAACCCTTTTCAGTGGGTTTTTGAAGACGGTTTTATTTTTTTATTAAAAATGTTTGGCTATTAGTATTACTTGTACTATTTCAACATCGGCTAATTTAGGTATTAGAGTCGTTTTCAAATAAATTGTACATAGTTAAAGGCTTAATGAAAACAAAATCACGATCGCGTCGTTTGTGTAACGAAATTTAGTCATACAAACTATATGGGTAACTTTCGTTACACAAAGGAATTAATTAAAAGTATTCTATGTGTCAATGTGTTAATATTACATACTTGTGCCAAATTTCATCCAAATTCGTTCAGGCATTTAGGCGTCATTGAAACACAAATACCTATTCAAACAAACTTTCACATTTATAATATTAGTAACTACGAAGTAGGATTTTGCATTTTAATGGTTGGAACAGTTTCAGAAACTAATAAAATTGTGTAAAAAATTTAACTGTTTCGATATACCCGTTACCATCGATACCAAAAATAACTCAATTAATATTGTTTTTCTTTTCTCAATGGTAAGATAATCAATGCTCCCTGTATTATTCATTTATTACATGATTTGCGTAGGTATTTTTTCACATTCCATAGTTTTTAAATAAGTTCTGACAATCAAACATCATAAAATATCATAGAAGGAAAGATAAAAGAAAGGAGAGACAGAGGAAGAAATTACTTTGAGCAAATAAAGAAGAAGCTTAAGGTCGTGTCGTACCAGAAAGTCAAGCTGTTGACAGCGGACCGGAGCGGTTGGCGATTACTCCACCGACAAGAGCTTGGCTCTTAAATAAATAGAGAGAGAGAAAGTTACCACGGTAATACAAAATACTGTAATGCACGGTATATAGGCAAGAAAAAAATGTTGCATTCCTTTCCCTTTGTAAAAAAATCCACCCGGAACTGCAATCTTTATGAATTAATCCCAGTCACCACTCAAATGTGCACAATGCAGCCTTGCGGAGCCATTAAGTAAAATAATCGAATATCGTGTCGTAACACGAAACAAATCAATATCGGGGTGTATTACAACCGATGCACGCGCAGGCCGCCGGCGGCCGCTTCAATCAATAGGATGCAAGCCCCATTTCACGATTTCAATATATTTTAATGAAATGTCAGCACTTAGTGAACTACGTTGAGCAAGGCGAGCGTTGGTCCTTCTTTACCGGACGATTGTTTTCGAAATGAAGTAAACAATGACCAGTTAAATCGCAAGGTTCATTTCGTATACTTATAAGTGAAAAAAAGTATGTTGGTTACACTACAAACCCTTCCAGTTATATATTTTAACTTTTAAAGCTTTTGATGACGGTGTCATTGCATTCAGCTTCGATTTATTTTATGCTTAAACGTGTAATTGGAATTCACATAACGATTGTAAACAGCATGCGACACACGTAGGGTCGTATTAATAAACATATCTTTAGTGAGATGCACGGCTTAAGACATGTCAAAGTAAACAAAAAAGATCGATGAGTTGAGATCGAAAGAAGAGAAGAAGAAGAGTTTATTAACCCGGCCCTGTTGATTATTCACCCTTTACTTGGCAGCCGCCATATTACCAATTTGCCGTCAAGTGGCGCAGCTATTTTGCGCGAGGTCCGGGACGCGGACCCCTGCCACTTCGTGTGAGGTACGGGCCCCGGACGCATACCACTCGAATTGCAAATAGTAGGGGAGCCCAAGAGGGAATTTTGGGATTTACTCAAGTGCGGCAGATTAACATATGGGGCATATAAAGCCGCGCGCGTTTTCTTCGTGTGCGTCAGATTAAGGTATGGTGGGTTAAATATATGCTGAAACGTGTGAATTTGAATAATCTGACAATTTGAGTATGACGTAAGGGAGTGGGAGGGTCACAAACTTGCAAAAACAAAAGTATCTACCTACTTATACATATAATAAAGCTGTAGAAACTTCAAAAGATAATTAAAAAAAATGTTTGGGGATCCTTAGAATCGATAACAGAATCCCGTTTCAATCGTTTTTGGAATTTATGTCTGTTTTTCTGTTTGTCTGTTTATTTGTACGCGCATCACGTGAAAGCGGCTGAATGGATTTGAATCCAGATTTCACTAACGGGTTAAGGGAATTTTCGGCCAGGTTTAGATTTTTAGATAAACTACCCCTAAAGGGATGTAAGTTTGTATGGCACTTTAGTAATTTTTGAAGTTAGAAACGTGATAATTGATATTTGGGTTATTCTTTGCTAACTAAAAATACAACTTTCGGCGATTTTTGAAAAAAATTGATATATAAAATAATGGATAAAATGGGGGGTGGAAGTTTGTATGGGAGTTCCTTAGAGTAATTCCCGTTTAACTACCAGTATGTGTGAATATCGCGAAAGTTTAAGACAAAAGGTATTACTGTTAACAATTAAAGAATATACTTACCACTTTCGGCGATTTCAGATAAACTTCCTCTAAGAGGGTTCTAACTTGAATTTTTTTATTAAAGCTACTGTTTATAAATAAAGAAATAAATCGTTCGAAGAATATGTATGGAGGTGGCAGTTTGTAAAAAAACTTTGGTCCTCTTTGAAGCTAGAAACGTGGAAATTGGTATTTGGTCTACAAATAAAAACTACAACTTTTGGCGATTTCGGAACAACTACCGTTAAGTGAGTGAAAAGGGGGTAGGGTAGGGGTAGGTTTTTAAGTAACGTGAAAATTGGTATTTAAACTACTATTGACTTCTGATCGTCAGTCTACCCCTAACAGGGTGAAAAGGATTTGAAAATTTGTATGACAATTTGTTTTTTTAGGATTAGGTACGTGATAGTTAGTAGGTATCTAAACCACTTATATTTTTATAACAGTTTTTGCGTTTTCAACCAAATTTAAATAAGGAGGACGTTCTCAATTCGACTGTATTTTTTCTGTGTATTTTACGCAGTGTCTTCGCCAAGTTGTGAACCGATTTTGAAAGTATTTTTCTTCTTTCCGAGGTAGTTCCACTGTCATCAAGTCAGGATTTGATGATGGGATTCCAGGGAAATTGACTGAACCCTTCTAAAATTTAAGGCACAAGGATTTTCATATTTTCTGTAGGAACTTAAGCATTTATATTACAAAAGCAACATTTGGTAAAGTGGAGCTGATGAGCCTGATGATGAAGACCTGAGATGACCACCGGAACTCCTTAATAACAAGTCTCTCACAACAAGCTACTTTTACTCATCATGGTGAAGTACCAAGAGAACTCCACAACGATTAATGTCCCTGCATATTGGACACCGCCATTTTGTCCGCCATGTTGAATCCCCACTAACCCACTAAAACCGTGCATACCGGTGAAAGGGGTATCTTACTTATACATCAGTATAACCTTTTTTTCTTCTACCATCTAATCTTCAAAACCCAATAGGTCCCCATCACGCCCATATTTAGCATCGTGGACTCCCATACTAAAATCAATTCGCCTAAAATTGAGATTTCTACAAAAAAAAAACCAACATTGGAGCATCTAATAAATATATAAAATCCAACTTATTAAAATGGTACAAACTTTATCGCTTATATGGCACATCATGGTCAAGTCTAAAAGCAAAATAAAGTAGTAGCCAGTAAGTATAGCAGAAGGGCACTCAAAAGCAAATTGTACGTCGGCAGCGCGGCGAAGAGCGGCTGGCGGCGGATGTTCAATATCTATTAGCGGCAATATCGTACGGAGAGATGCCTCTGCCCTGCCCCAGATCCCGAGCCGGTCGGACCAGTTCCCTCCCTGCTCCCTTGCGTAACCGCCGCGCCTGCTATAAGCGCAAAAATGCGTTACAAATCTGCCAAATAACACGCTTACCCTAAAAGCCTTTCAAGATTCGCCAATAAAAGATTACCCGTGACGGCCCTAACATGCACGACTTGTTTAAATCTTTAAATCGTGGTCGTTGCAAGCCTTGCACCGATTTTTGACAGGGTAAACGAAATGGAGATAATTACTGAGATCCATAATATAAATCACCAAATTACATATGTCCCCACCACGCCCCGTCATGTCATGCAATTTCCTTACAGAAATTATATAGCAGTTTTAATTTATTACTCTTCTTTTAATAATTCAACATTACGTAGCATCGTCTGTAATGACCATTTTGGAAAGTAGAGCGGTCGTGCTTACAAATACCACCCAGCATGTCACTTTGTTTCCTAGAACTATAAATCGAAATTCTTACGTTTAAGCGGCAAGAAAATTTAAAAGTAGAATTATTATGAATGCGTTTATATTGTAAACGTAGACGGTAATCTTTACCCCATCAAACACATAAATGTGAAAATGAATATGCGTGGTTCTCGACTTCACCGAAAAAATAATTAAGATCTAAATGGATGCCAAGTTCTATAGATAATCCTGAAATTTATTTATAAGAACATACATACTCTGAAATTTTAAAACACAATTTCTTGTTTTTTCTGCTACAACAATGTTTGATATTAAAAAAAATAACTTCCTTAATTTGAACAGTCGAATTATTTACACAAAGCAGTTAACTTAGGATAAATTGGAGCTCAAGATTTGATTTGGCTGGTTTTCAAATACAAGTTATCTTATATTTGGCTAATCAACTTATATTTTTTAAGCAAGTACGCAAGTTACTAACCTAACCTAACCTAAAGTCAAAAACTAAACCCGATTGGCGACGAAGTAGTATGACGCACCTTTGTAATTTGATACAGCCTATGATACTCGTACTCGCAAGTTTTTGACGAATCATTTGACACTCATCGTCACTAGCTAGAGCTAGAGTGGAACATCCGATTTTCTGTCACATACCTACATACATCGACTGTTAACCACATTACCCTTATTTTTGCTTCGCGCAGTCAGGTAAAAATGTATCTTTTTTCCTGAGTTAACACTAGGTATAGTTTTCTTTTATGTGCTATTTTCTACTTGTAATCAATTAAGTACTACTTGTAATTGCTGCTTGTAAATTAATAATTACAAATAAACAAAATATTGTGAAACACTCGTATTTCTCCCGGCACCTGCTTACTTATTATTGGTTGTCTACATTTTATAGACAATCTGGTATAATAAGTACTCGTAAAAAACGATAAAAGCGACCTTTCATCATGGAACCTATTATTCTCCTGCGAAAGAAAAAAATATGGTAACAGGTAATTTTGGTACAAATGCCAAAATGCATAAAGGTTGAAATGTAATTTTGTCAAAAAGTACAATATGTTTGTGCCACCAGGTAATTAAGTCTGAATATTTTAAGGGCAAAATATGCTATGGTCAACATTTCTTTTAGTCAAAATGTTTCCGAGACAGCATTCATTATAGTCTAGATGTCATTTTGTCCGAAAGTTTTCAGGACAGAATACTCTTTGGTCAAAATGTACAAAATGCGGTTGACTAAAATGTACTCTACTCGAAATTTTTTCACGATAGAACTCATTATGGTCAAAGTGTCATTTTGTCTGGAAGTTTTCAGGACAGAATACTCTGTGGTCAAAATGTACAAAATGCGATTGACTAAATGTGCTCTTTTCGAAATATTTTCATGATAGATTTAATTATAGTCGAAGTATCATTTTGTTTTCATATTTTTATGGTCAACAATTATGTAATTATGTTATTTATTTATTTATTTATGATTGTTTATTATGACACTACTCTACCTATTGACATATTTTAAAAATAATTAAGCAATCAAATCAACACGTACTCGAGTAAAGTTCTGTCCATATGGCCGATTTTCTCAGCCAACTGACAAGGACGCAGCTATTCGGTCAAAAATAGAGCGTGTTCATCTCTCTGCTAACAGATAGTTGCGATCGGTTGGCTGATGAAATCGGTCGTCTGGGTCCTGCTTTACATTTAACGACTTAAAAAAATGTTTTGAAAAATATTTTGATACATTTAATTTGTATTAAGACGGTATAAGTACAATAATAGCACAGCTTGACATTAGCACATTTTGTCAACAGGACTTTTTAGACACTTGGTTTCATGACATCAAAACGTTTTGTCATTTGTTCATTATATCATCTTTACTTTATATACTTTTTGACCGTTGTACATTTTAACCCATTGAACATTCTGGCACTTGTACCAACATTACCCGCTACCGTTTTGTCATTTGTTCTTACAAACATGTTGACATTAATATACTTTTTGACTTTTGTACAATTTGACAAAAGGATTTTTGAACCCATTGAATGTTTTGGGATCTTGACCATTTATCTATTGTTCATTTTTTCTCTGGTACAATTAGGCTCTTAGGTTTTTGTGACATCTAATTGTTTTGTCTTTTGTTCATTATAACATGTTTACATTTACATACTTTTTGACCGTTGTACATTTTGATAATGAGACATTTTGAACCATTGTAACATTTGTACCAACATGACCTGTTACCTAAAAAATTGCTATTATAATTTCGTTAATTTTCGTTAGGTCTGTGTTAAAAAAAATCGATTATTTGGAAAATATTTCAAATCGTGAAAATTCACGGTTTTCTATTTTTTTCCTTTGTATACACACAATTACCCAGCTCAAATTTCAACTTTCTAGGTCATCTAGAAATGGGTTAGCTTTTCGATCTATATGTCAGTCAGTCGCACTCAGTGATAAGAATGACGATTTTTAGACGTTAATATCTCATTAACCAATTGAGCTGTATTTATGAAATTTGGGGTTCTATGTAATCTATAAATAAACCAAATTTCATGTGTTCATGTTAAATATATTTTGAGTTACTAAGGGGTCAAAAGTGACTCCGAATGGTTCGTGTAATATAACGCACGGCTGCTGCGTCGCCGCCATTCATATCAACGCCATTGACGGAAATATCCGTCATGGTTGACAACGCAAAATAAACCTGAGTATGTATGAATTAAGGTTGACATTATCTCTAGTTTTTATTTGACATGACGTTGAAAAGGTTAAGGACTAAAACGACAACAACAACTGTAACAACAACAACAACAATTAACAACTGTAATTGGTTCCATTATGTCACGAAAATTAACAAACAAAATAAGACAAATGGTGGTATGTCAGACAAAACTCTTGTAGCAAGTGCAATCATATTACTAACGAAGATTGAAGCTGCTTTGATTATTGAATTTGAGATACCGCCTATTGGCGTATGAGGGCAGTATATAACTAATTGTCTATTCATTAATAATTTGTTGTATCCACCTCTTGTTATATCCACCAATGGAAGCATGTGAGTGTTTTGCATTGGATTGCATTTCACTTCGCCTTAATTTGTAGTTCTATATAAAATCATTAATAATATTACGTACATTTTCTACAAATAATATATGTAAATTCTGTAGAAGTAAATTAAAATGATAGTTTCTGTCTCGCACGCTGCATGTGTTAAAATATTTTCCGGGGTTTGCAAATCAACATCAAGCCAGGATCTTGTACTTGTACTTATACATATAGGCAAACCAACTTACCGTAGCATAACCACGTAGTTTTTAATTCTTTCGATTCATACACTGAATTTATTACCTAGGTTAATTTCTTGTTCGACCTTATATTCAGGTAACTCACTAAATTAGGTATTGTTATGTTAGTATAATCTACTGTAATATGTATTGTTAACTATTTTTGCTGTGTATTTTTGCACCAAAACAAAGTAAGTTAGATAAGATAGGTTATGATCAAGTTGTAACGTCTGTTTTTGCTTGTTTTTGCTTCCTTAGGAAGGCTAAGAGACTCTTGCCCATACTGCCAAATAAGGCGGGGCATGAAAGGTAGCGTGTGATTTTTAATTTTTAATTTTTTTATGTTCGTTTCCCTTTCTTATTGTTTTGTTTTCCTCCTTCTTGTTTTGTAATTTATGTTTTATGTATCTGTCAAAATTATGTGTGTGTAACCTTCCGTGGTTTCACCTGATGGTTCCAACGGAAGACCAGCGCCGACTTTAATGCCGGCATTACGCTGAGTTGGGACCATTTCGTGACTACATTCTTACTGTGTGTATTTTTCTGTCCTTTGCTGATATTTTTCACGAATAAATGTTTTTCTTCTTCTTCTTCTTCTTCTAATTTTCGTGACATAATGCGTACTTTTTTTGGAATACGCCCAGAATCTGATGCTCAACTGAAAAGTATTGATAAGTTTTACAGTTGGGTTCATAATATTCCAAGTCGCCGCGCATCGGTTGTGCCCTTATCCATTGGTACTTACATTTCAGTTGGCCATTATCTACGCTGCTCACAAACATAACCGATGCACATGAAAAAGCTCTCGTAACATAAGTAGCCTCTTCAAACGATACCTCTACCTCATCGTCATTTCGCATTCGCATCGCATTTCCCAGATTCTTAGACACTCAATACTCTAGAAGGGACGCCTTATATTATTACCTTTTCGCGAAGTTACCCGGCTCACTTGATCTTTGTTTACCAACAAAACCTTTACCAATCTAACCGTTATCTCGAGAAAACCGCACACGTGCCTATAGTACAGTTGCATCGTGCTAGGTTCCCATACATTGTAGATGCTAGCTCAAGACTACAATATCAGAACATGATCTTCGTGATAATTTATAGTTAGGGCCGAAGAAAGCTTTCCTCTACTAAGCGATGAGCACGAGCAGTCGCCACCGCAACGCTCGCTGCTCCCATTCAGATTACAAGCCCACTAACGATAATTGTGCACAGTACAGTTCATAAACATAGTACTACTCGTATCATAAATATCAGCCTCTATAGGTAGGTATACATTAAATTAGTAAGGGCTCTTTAAATACATGTTCAGCTGTTATTCGGAACTTGACCGTATTTTGCACCTAAATTAGGTACCTACGGTAGGTAATAATTGATTTTGAGTGCGTAACGTTTAGTGAGTGCCATTTGACCGTTTTGACAATTTAACCACCCAAACTCATCTTTACTCATAATGATAATACGGGTTTCCCCTGCTTGACCTAAGTAAATAACGTTTGATATAATTCTTATTAGCCCTAATGTCATGACACCTAAACTTAAATGTCCTAATTAATTACTAGACCTAATGTTATGTATACTATTTTTTATTTGTATTATAAATCTCAAATGCTCTATTATTACTAAAAGTAATAATGATTATACCTAAAGATTAATAAACCTTATTCATTAGTTCTAAAGACTGTTTGAGCTAATCGTTTAATTAACGAAATATATATAAAAAAAAACAAATGCTTAATTAGGTCAATTTTACCTACATAGGTTAAGTTAGGTTAGAGTTGCAACAGGTTGCGAAGCGCCTTAATAACGCGGAATAGCTGCGCGGAGCTCCGTCTAACTCTTTTGTAGTCGATATTTTTCTCTTTACAAACTCAAATAAAAAAATGTTATAATTAAACAATTAAATGAGGATTAATTTGCAAAATATCATTAGATACATATACAATTAGGTTTAATAAACGATAGGTTTTATACATATGGGTACAGTAATAAATAATAGGTGTTCGAAAAGATTGGCTAAGTAAATATAGGGCTATTGAGCCGAAATCTCAATAGCCCTATGAGATGAGAAAAGGTATAATGAAAATTCGGGATTCTAAAATTAGGGCTAATGAATACCTACTTAGGAAAATCAACATTTCGGGTTTGTAATTTTAGGGTTAGTGAAAGTAGTGCTAGTGAAATTAGGGAAGACATTTTAGGGCTACAATAGGGGAACCTGATAATATTTTATAGGCCTTTACGTCTATTACAGACGATTTATGCTATATCTACACTATTGACCTAAAATAGGTTCTATCTATAGGTACATAGTGTAGGTAAATATTTGAGAAATACTATTATTGGAGGCCTTTACGCAATAGAACCCAAAACAATGATTTTTAGAATTTGTTTATGTTAGTCTGTTTCACGATTTGTCTGTTTGTCCTTAACCGATATGAATGAAATTTGACACACAGATAGTTTATTACCTGGATTAACACATAGGACACTTTTTATCCCGGAAAATTTGATAGTTCCCGAGGGATATACGATAAACCACTTCTACGTGGACGGAGTCGTGGGCAAAAGCTAGTCCTTCTTATATGTTCCAGCAAAACTATATACCTAGTAGATACCTTGCCAGTAGAACACAATCGTTTATAGGTAATCAATCATATCTTTAACTTCAGTGACGCAATAATGCCGTCAGATTTAGTTTGAAGTGTACAGCTGTTTACGTCGCGCCGGCCGAAGCTGTACCATTTACGTGTCTACCGATTACTGATTGTGCAGCCGAGGCGGTACCAGAGTCCGCTTCTATAAAATGCTCATAAAACTGCAGCCGCGCGCAACCGAAACATTTATTGCGACTAGTTAAGACGGCGAAGTTAAGAGTTTCGTCTAATGCATTTCGTGTTCGGATTAATTTATACTTTACATTACAGGATGGTATGAAGACATTACGGTGTTTGGTATCTTTAGTAGCGACACCTGTTTGTAAATGTTATAAATATTAAACTAGGGCTGGCCCGTCTAGCCGAGGAGGGTTTCGTGCGTGTTAGTAAGTCGGTTTTGGTCGATCAGGACTTGAGAAAGGAGACAGGATTAGGTTTGTAGGGTCAGCAGAGCGACTCGTGACCGCGGCCCGTTCGCGTCACGACCGCCCGCGCCCTCGTCGCCTCCAAATAACATGATATTACTTACTAACTGGCTATTTCACGCCACTTTTGGTGTGAAATTCGCTAGGTACGTTCTTTAGTCGGTAAGAAAATATTGTCTATGTGATAACCTGCCATTACAGTTCAAACCACGATTTGACACTGACTCGCGATGACCCCCACCATTTGTTAATTTTATGTTTGTTCTTTACTGGCGTAAAATACAATAATTCATGTCTGTTTAAGAGGATTGTGAGTTGACGGCTTTCCATATAAACAGCGATAACGTTTTCTACCTCCTAAATGTTAATTAGTTATTGATTTCGACCAATTTTTGATATGTAGTCAGTCGGAACAAAAACTATGTCCGTACGTTTCGTTTTATTAAATATTTATTAATTATAAAGAGATTATGGCCGAAATTACTTTTGTATGAAATTGAAATTTGTTGATATTATTGGAAATAAAATCCCGGTCAAGTGCGAGTCGGACTCGCGCACCGAGGGTTCCGTATTTAAGTCCGTACTTCAAAAATATACCTTTTTAACCCCCGACGCAAAAAGATGGGTTTTATAAGTTTGACATGTGTATCTGCGTATCTGTCTGTGGCATGTGGATGGACCGATTTTGATTTAGTTTTTTTTTTGTTAGAAAGGTGACTTAATCTGATAACCCGTTTAAAAGTTATGAGCTTTGAAAGCTATTTTGTCGGGAGTTTTTAATACTTGAAATCTTGTAGTGCCGAAGTCCGTCCTACTTTATAGAGTTTTATTTTTGTGCCGGGGGTTTTTTAATTTTTCCTTTAATTTTTTATAAACAATTATCTATAAGTTAAGGATTTTTCAGATTTTTCGGTTCATAAACTTCGGGAACTTCGGGAACGGTCTTTTTTTGAACATTTTTGGTTATAAATCAAAAAGTACGTTACGGAAAATTATAAAAAGAATAGTTTTGAAATGTGCAGATTAAGCCCTTTCATATGATACCCCATTTGCTATAATCAACTCACTTTCATTTTGCAACCCCCCATTCTAGACCCCTTTTTAATTATTTATAAAATTAATTTCACTATTTTTTTACTAAAAACAAATGCGGGCAAGCAAGTTATACAACTATGCCAAATTTCAAGTTGCTGAAAACCTGCTGTGACAGACAGATAGACAGACAACGAAGTCTCACCATAAGGGTTCCTTTTTTAACATTTTGGTACGGAACCCTAAAAATGAAACATTCCGATTAACCGCATATCAAAAATTTGTCGAAAACAGGTAAAATTTAGGGGGTGAAAAACGTTATCGCCGTTTGAATGGAAAGCCGTAAACTCTTAATGATGTATCTGATTATGGAAAAAACGAATGCAAAAAATAATCTATATAATGTACTTACTTCTTTAACGTGTACATACGAGTAAACAAATTATTAGAAATGTTGTTAAATTGTAAAGTTAAGACAACAGCTGTCTTTTTGCTGACTGTAGGTATTGTTATTACACATTCATCAACTGTTAATTGGGCGACACCGATGCCAAACTTGGTGGATCTACGTTAAGTATAGCAATGGCAACATAATATTGCATCACCATGATCCGACTTAATTACCTACCTACACAAACGCTAGCAAAAATTTAACTCAACTGCTACGTTAGTCCAATTTAACGTGTAAGATTAGATAACTGATACCTGACAGTTGAACCTAAATAAAAGCTTATTATGACCGGTTTTTGGTGTCTTATTTTCACAACACGAGTAAAGTATCATAAACTTGACAACACAACACAATAAAAACACAATATTGTAGTAAGTACACGTTGCTATCAGAAACCTTAATGTGCATTACATTCGAATTCAACTTAGCAAAAATAATGCTCAATAACCGTTAATGGATTTTTATATGTAAAGTATTGCGGTATTTACAGATAGGGGGAAATTTACGAGCACTCAGGCGGTTCGTAAATCTGACAGAAAATATACTTTCACGTGAGGCGCAGGCGCAGGCGCAGGTCATGCGCGGCGTGCCCATCGATCATGCTTTGATTGGCGACGCCGGTCACTCAATCTATTTAATCCCCTGCGTGGTGATGAGAAGCTCTTTGTATCACGACTCTTTACAAACATTTGTGTTGCTTCTGAGAGAAAATATTTATGGTTGTGACTGTGGACGCATAAATAATTTATGCACAGTACCATTAAATAGTCCATCTACCGAAGAAAATGTAGATAGGTAATCAGTACGTTAGTCTGATGTGTCATGATGTATTTATGTAGGAACGCCGGCATCCTGGAGGTAGGCAATCAACGTCAACTCGCAGGTTAAATTAAAGTGTAGAGGCAATTCAGACAGTCATCGTCGAAAGAACCCATTACATTATACAACCTTCGACAGAAACTTTCCATACATCTTTGTTGTGCTAAACGACACCTTGAATCACCGATGCATACTCGACTTTTATCATTCATTTAATTCCGAATTATAGGTGCAGTCAATTTAATCGATGCGAAATTCTCACCGCACATTTTCTCGAATGTCCCGAGACATTTATCGATGGATTGACCTGAATGCACATAAATAAAGTTAATGAGGTGAAAATTATGGCGTAATTTCTGCATCCAACACATCCACATTTTTGTTATTAACTGCAACACATTTCTGCTTAATTAAATGAATATTATTGTCAAGGCATAGTTTCTTACGAACTTTATCCAATAATACTGCCAAGAATACCGTTGTTTCGTTTTGAATAAACATTTAATGAAAATTATTTATTTGCAAATAATGGAGACTATTTTAAAATCAATGTTTTAGTAGTCGTAGTAACAAAGCAGTTTATGTTAGACTTTCACGATTATTTAATCACAGCCTTGGCTTGAACCGTTAATGTATAGATACATTCACGGCCAAACAACAAAAACCGGACAGGCTTTGCGGATCCAATTAGAATCCATTTTGTGGCGATTAAAGATAGCTCGGGACCATTGTTTTGTGACAATGCGGCATCGGTGTAGGAAGCCGCTTCGGCAATCGTTCAAAACCTGTCAGCGGTTAACAACAGCCGGACCACACCAGAGACAACCAGACAGTGAATAATACAGATAAACTAAATTATGTTTACCACTGCCTTCTCATGAATAAACAAAACGCGGTTAATCTTGGTATCTTGAGGTTAATAACTATTATCTAGTAGAACGGCTGGTTGCTGTTTACCTAACCACTTTGGTAATTAATTAGGTCGTCCACGATAAGGCAAAATGTTGTAGAGTTACTCCCTTAATCAATTTTAAAAAATGTCTTAGCCCCAATCTAAGCTCTTGGCCTGAATATTATACCATTATGGTAATCTAAGATGAGATTACCCTAGCAAGGGCCTAGGCCTACCCATCCATACATAAGGAATTTTGACTTGTCTGACTAATCTCTCTCTTTGCACTTTTTTTACACTTTTTTTGTTAACGGAGGGTTTTCTAAAAGAAATAGTAAGGGCTTTATCCTGTTCACATATTGACCAAATAACCATGCCCAGTACTTAAGCTAAATGGTGATACGTTTTTCCCTATTTAGCTAGGCTAATTGCTCTACCGTGGCCGAAACGCTTTAACTGAGCATTAGCCGAGTTACTCTTAAACACATTTATCTGCTGTTATTTTTCCCTTTGTGCCGGGACCCTTGGCACGATTAGCGGAGCCACTCGATCATCTGACCACCATTTAACGTTTTAAATTAAATGTTTGGCGATAACGTTTGGAGCAAAGCGTCGCCAGCGCCTATTGCGACACTGTTACCTGTCGAAAAACACGCGCTTCTGTCATCACCTCGGAACGGTTACCTACGAATGGCCCACACAGCCATTCCGATTCCGAAACATTTCTAACAAAAAAGACATGTTTATTAGTTGTGTAATCATTTGACTAACTAGTTTTATTCTTGTATATGGGAGGGATGGGATAGGATGGGATGGGATTCCAGAAAGCTGCACAGATTAGCTTTTCAGTTTTGAAAGCCTTTGAAACTTCGCTATTGCTGAAAACGCTAAACAGTTACAATTGGGATCGGATTAATAATACCTACTATTAAATTACAAATGCATTAAATATGCAGTTTTTAGACTTTTTTGTGGGTATTATAAAAATATGACGGCTTACAAAAGTACTTTTGAAATAGAAAACTATTTAAGAAAATTCGTGCAATAAACATGACGAATTTAAAATAGTAATAAAAGTGGAAATTGACATTATCCCAATAAAAATAATATGTTGATATCCAATCAGCATTTAAATATGTAAATTATTACGAGTGAGAATTAAAACGTAAACAAGCTGGAACTTTACTTTGTAAGCTAAACTACTTTCGGTAAACCTTGGATCCAGCGCTCACAAACACGCAGTGGATGTGTTATCTACATTTAAATTTCGTATAGCACCTACCAGTCCATTCGTATCCGAACTTATGGGTGTAATTCTACCCGTAGTACAACATGAATATTCTATCTCAGTTATCGTTTCTGTGTATTGATTAGAGCTTAAAATATGTAAACAGTCACGAACGTATTTGGGAATTTGAAAGTAATTTAGGTAGAAATAATGTGTGTGGGTGTGAGTGCGCACATAGTGAATTTGATTGCGAGCCTTAGTATCAAGTCTGAATATTATTACGTCGTTAAAGTTAAATTTAGAAAAATAGCTACGGTGCGGTATTATCATAACATCGAAATAGCGTGAATCTCAATTTTTTAAGCGTGATCCGTTACATTTTGAATCTCTAAGCCAAAATGAAGTCAAAGTAACAATTTAAGTCAGGAAATATGTTGGTCATAATAATATGTACACTGGCCCGCAAAACTAAGTATCACACTTTTAAAATTGCAATAACTAAAAATGGCTATTTTATTGTTTTATTTTTTTTTTACTTGAAAATGTTACAGTTTATTTTAGTTATAGTTGAAAAGAAAGTTGATAAATTTGCTATAAAACGTTTTTTATTTTAAATCTCTAACTTCTATAGTTTAGAAAAAAATGAAATTTTAAAAGTGTGATACTTAGTTTTGCGGGCCAGTGTATATTAGGAGAATCAGCAGACATTTTAAATTCCCAACAGTTGCTGCTACTCCGGGGTCAAAATTGTATGGCTCAACAAGGAGGCGAACACTGTCACAGTTCCGTGGGAGATATTAACATAAGTAGTAAAACTGACACTGGTCAATGCTTCGCCCTCGATGAATCCACTGTTGAAATGATAAAATTTCAAGAAGAATTGACATTATCTTCGTTAACGTATGAAAAAACTACGAATGTTTGGAATAAATGGTACAGCCCACAGAATAATAAGGTGATGAAACTTAATATCAAATAATGAACCTTTTACTCAGTTGTCCTCTAAATCAGTACCTATACTTATTTAAGTATATTTTTTCTTTGTTTCAACCTTAAATTCCAAAAGACAAGATTAAATCTGACACAAAGCCCAAATAACAGCAGCAAGTTGTTTCAATAAACTATACCGTTTCGCAAAGTTTAAGTAATTTAATAAATTTTTGGTAGTAACTCCGTAAGAAAAAAGCATTAAGTGAAAAATAATTGCAGAGAAAGAACAACGACATTTGCATGATTAAGTGGAAATGTTCTGATTAATGGTTTCTCTTGACCTGGTGGGAAATGCTATGAACCGTGATTAAGTTTTTATAAATATTCATTATCAATTTTGTATAGTGCCCGTAATATCCGTCGGAACTGGTCCGTTTTCTCTTTCGTCGAAACCGTGCAAGTGCAGGATAATAAATCAGAAGTGTAAAGTTGGCTCAATTTACGCTCATTATTTCATTCTTACGTGCAATTTGCCGAGGGCTAATTGTATTAATTAATGCGCATTATGTTCGGACGCGACTGCGCGGAACGGTCCTATGTCAGCCTTATTACTACGGTTTCAGTTAACTTTACGGCACTAAACGACATTTGTGTATTTCAAAGGACAAAGGAAAAGGATAAAAGCCAAATGAGTAATTAGGTTGAATTATATCAAATACCTACTAATGTAAGTATATAATAAATAAATAAATATCAGGGAACAATCTCAAATAAATTGACCTAGTCCCAAACTGAGCTCTAGGCTAGGTCATATAGAGAAATACATACTTAAATATATAGAAAACATCCATGGCTCGGGTACAAATGCGCTCATCACACAAATATTTGCCCATACTATGGGATTCGAACCCGGAACCGCTAGCTTCGTAGGTAGGGTCGCTACCAACTAGGCTAACTGCGTCGTATGAAAACTAATTTCTTCGTGCTTGAAATTAAGTAACAATATAGGAACTAGTGAAAAAAAATTCTTATGTTTTTTTCCAGAGGTTGGTAAAACATGTAAACTTGAGTACTTAATCACGCTATATAACCGGCCTATGCAACGTGTAAGTTTTGTAAGCATTGTAAGTGCAAAACACAGAATACGGATTAGGTATTTCAAAAATATCTCTTACCAATGTGACCTACTGCGAGCTTTAAAATGATAAGCACAATGATAAGCAACATATTCGCGACGCTACACCCTGTATAAAGCCATAGCGGGCTTAACATGCATGGACGAGATAAAAATTTACAGGTGCTAGGGAAATGAATAAATCTGTTCCATATTATGTAGAGTCACTATTTTTGTACTGTTTAGTTGTATAATAAACATTTTTCATTTTCAATTTTCATTTTCATTATAACGTAAGACTTAACGCTTAACGTTTAAAATAAGTGTCTCGTCCTGACTTTTATTATATTTTATTACTAAATGACTATAGCGATTTTCACTTTTTTATAGCCATTTTATCAAGACGGGATACTTTTATTTTAAACTTTAAGTCTTATAGATATAGATAGAGATAGAATATGGAACAGATGTATTAATTTCCCTAGCCCCTGTCAAATTTGCATGCTAAGCCCGCTGATCAGATATAGTTCTGTTTGATATTTTTGAAAATAACGATAATGACGCATAAAATTTAATAATTGAAAAGCGGTTGTAAGTAAAGTCGGCGGCACGTGTGCTTCCATAACGCGGCGTGAAGCAAGACCGGGATTGAATATAATTAGCGATTTTGTACAGCGCTGTCGGCACGGCGGCGCAGGCGCAGCGGTCCTAGCCAGAACGTCACAAGAATAAACAATTTCCTTCATATCCCACTGTGCCTCCTTTTTTCAATACTAGTAAGAATGAGACGTACTGAACAGTAGTGGTATTTTGTATGATGTACCATTGTTGGTATGCCTACTGCGCGTCACAGATTATACTCGTATACAAGTTGCTACGCGTAGTGCCTGGTGAACCGGCGCGGGTCGCTGGCGCAGGAACCGGCCGCTGCTCTCTTGCACCATGAAATCATATTAGAGTAAGTAAGACTCCAGTCCAGCGCGTTTACATGTGCCTTATGTTTATGCTGATGAAGTAATCTCTTGAACTCCAGGTAATTTGTTGCGTAATTACAAATATTTATACTTACTCAAGACTTTAGAATAAACATTTACGGTTCCTTAAGCTAAATTATAATTCAAAATCTATATGTACAGTTAAACTTGAGCCTGCAAGAGTCCAAAATGCCCAAGATATTTACCAAATGACTAGTATAACCAATTACGTACTAATTAAGTATTTGCTAAAAATATCTACCCGCTATATCACCAATATTAAATGAAGGTCGCCCAACGGGGCCCTATTAATATGCCTACGCTGTCCGTCCGTCCGTCCGTCCGTCCGTCTGTCTGTCTGTTTGTCTGTCTGTCCTAACTATAAAGAGCTGTCAGACATACGGACGGACATGTTAAAATAAGGGTTCCTAGTTTGACTACGAAACCCTAAAAAAGTGTTATCTGGTGAGAAATTGTCCGTAAACTCCCATTTTCAACCGGCTTTAAAAAAGGAGGAGGTTCTCAATGAAACTGTATGTTTGTTTTACGTAGTATCTATGGCAATTGTAGACCGATTATAATTAAAAACTATATATTGGATAGGTAATTATATCTCAGGAGACCACCCATTTAAATTTCGTCAAGATCTGGTCGTTCATTTATCAATGTATGTATGGTATGGTTTCTCACAGGTTTCTGAAGCGCGTCTTATATTATTGTATCACAAATAATTATTATAAATAATTAAAAAAAAATAGCATTTGAACAAAAGATAACTAAAGTAAATAAATACAATGACAAGGTTCGGGCTATTGCCACTTGTCCGCACCCTTTTTTTCGTGCTGCGAACTAGTGGAAAAGGGTGCGCACTTGGGGAAATAGCCCCAAGGTTATATCTAAGTAGGTACCTAGCATATTTCCAAGGACAGTAAATGCATAGAATTGACAACCCTTGCCGGTTTCACCTCCGATAGTCAGTGGGAGTTTCAATAGGTCAGTGGGCACAGCAATTCCTTTGACCCGCGGCGTGGACTCTGTGTACAAACAACTTTTAGAATAATATTTCAGACAAGCGTGAATAGCCATTTGCAGGTAGGTAATATGATGTCAATGTGTAAGTACCAACTAAACATTATGCAAATGATTAAAGTATCCATCAAGATATTAATGGTTGGTAAGCTTTTGCAATTGTTTAATTTAAGTTTAACTCGTAGAAATTTCAGTTATTTTTTTTTGTTCATTACAGCCTACGGCGAAATTATCTTGCTGATTATGTTATGTATTATAAATGCGAAAGTTTGGATGGATGGATGTTTGTTACTTAATCACGCCAGAACGGCTGAACCGATCTGGATGAAATTTGGCACAGAGATAGATTATAGTCTGGAAAAGCACATTTTTATCCCGAAAAAATTGTTAGTTCCCGAGGGAGCAGCGATAAACGACTTTTACGCGGACGAAGTCGCGGGCAAAAAGTAGTAATATATATAATCCTACTAATATTATAGTAACTGTTAAAATTTGGATGGATGGATGTTTGTTACTCCATCACGCCAAAAGAACGGATCTGGATGAAATTTGGCACAGGGGAATAGAATAGTATATATATAGTCTGGAGTATCACATAGGCTACTTTTTCACTACAAAATTTACGGTCCCTGTGGGATAGATTTGTTTTTGTTTTTCGTAGAGCAAGGCATTGACATGATTTTTTGCATAGTGGTAGTTTAGGAGCCAGATAATGACATAGGCTACTTTTTATCCCGGGAAAATGCACAGTTCCTATGGGATAGCATAACAATTGTATCCTACAGGAACCGTGTATCTAAAAGGAGTTTCGTTAAAGTTTGTGAAATAGAGATTTAGCGCATTTTCTCTCTCGTTCGAGGCAATTCTCATTGGTATCTAGTTAATACATCCGGTTCCTTCAAAGATTTTTGTTACTCTTTCAAATTAAAATGGCTGGACGAATTTGGATGAAATTTAGAATAGAGATAGAGCTTATACCCTGGCTTAACGCATAAGATACCTTTTATCCCAAATAAAATCACTGTTCCCGGGGGTGTTCGAAGGTCGAAGGCCGTGGACGAACTCGCGGGCAGAGGCTAGTACTCTAAAACATAGTGGTGGCTTGTGTTATTGTTGAAATATCTTATGGTTCCAGGCAAGTACGGTGACGATTACAGAAGCCATTGTGTCGGAGCGGTATTGTGCGGTATTGTTGCGGGTATCTGGGCCGGGGCCGCAGCACACGCCTATCCTGCGAGGCGGGGCGGTGGGCGGCCATTGGTTGCCGCCGGAGCGTGACATGTCCCATTGGACAATTCGACAAAAAGTGAAAGTGACGAAACGTTCCTTCTTCGTGCCTAGCACCTTGCGTAAGTTATACGATTGACCCATATCGTAGGTAAGCTATGTCATGTCCTGTAGGTAGACTTTTGACTGAACGTGATACATCACTTTGTAATGGTGCTTTTATTATTGAGAACTTTTAATAGTAGATAAGTACTTACTTTTCTTGTTTTGTAATATTTCTGTAGTTAACGGATGTAGAGTTTTGCATAAAGGCGAATAAGGGTGAAGCCACACGAGCGTAATTTTTTGAGTTGTGAATCGCGGATTTCCATCGCGTAATTTCTGCTAAATTCGGTTTTATACAAAACTCCGTTTCCGTTCACACGGCGACGCAAAAATAAGTTAAAATTTTGTATGCAGCAAAATTACGCGACCGAAATTCCATGACTCACAAATCAAAAAATTACACTCGTGTGGCTTCGCCCTAAGCGACGTAAAAATGTATACGCGTGTATTCAAACTTTAATTAATGTTCAATTATTGTCTCCTTATTACTTAATCGAAGTTAGGAACAATACGTGTCTGCCCGCTTATAAACAAGCCGATAAGTAGATATTTTTAATGAACGTCAACCAACAAATATTAATATGATTTTGTAAGTGTCATAAAAAGCATTAAGATGCAAATTTGGTACAAGCATAACGATAACATTAGCATCATGAGCGACAACAGTAATGGTGAGGGTGACTCAGCGTGTCGGCCCATCAGCTCCGGTTTACGAGTAGGTATTGTGACGCAAGACAGTCGACAAGTCGCTGCGGCCCGCCCCGGCCCTCCATCAATAGCCGTGAAATTCAATTATAACTATGTAGGTCGCGTCGCGTTGCCTAAATAAAAACGGCCGCATTTATTTGTGCCTACTTGTACTTACAATGACTCGAAAATTAAATTACACAATGTAGTATGCCTTTTACAGTTGCAGTTAAAATTTTAATAAAATTGAGTCAAGTAAAAGTTTACGGTTTTGCTGATAATCACCACCTGCGAGCCTAACATGCATCACAAGAATAAAGTGACAGCACGAATAAAAAGTTGCTAGAGTAATTAAAAACTTCTACATTTACTGCCGCACTCAGAGACGTCAATTAAGTTTTAAGTTTCATTAAAGTTGCTGCGTCTTATTCTATTGCTATAGCAAAGAAAGTGACAGCAGCTACTTTAATGAAACTTAAAACTTAATTGACGTCTCTGAGTGCGGCAGTTAATGCTAAATTTGATTTACTAAAGTTTAAGCAATTTCATAATAAAAAAAAGTTATGACTATTTCAATGGCGTAAAAAAAACTTATTTGAATTTCGATGACAAGGAAACGTGTGTCAACGGTTTACTTTTTGTGTAGGTTTATTATTTATTGGTTAGGTTAGGTTAGCTGTTTATGAAGAGTTTGCACACCATCTTAATTATTGGCGTAGGTGTTAACTGCCGCACTCAGAGACGTCAATTAATTTTTAAGTTTCATTAAAGTTGCTGCGTGTTATTCTATTGCTATAGCAAAGAAAGTGACAGCAGCAGCTTTAATCAAAAGTTAAAAGTTAAACTTAAAAGTTAATTGACGTCTCTGAGTGCGGCCGTTAATCATTAACTTAGGTTAATTACATGCATATTTTTATAATTTCAATCCACCGTTACACTTAGTACAGTGTGAAAACTTCTCAAGGCCTAATCAAGGGTCGTTGTTAACTGTTAAGCATCTTAACTTCAGTTCAAGTTCCAATAAAGGTGGCGACTGACTTGTAACATTTCGGTGTAATGTATCACTCGCGGTCCTTATCTAAACGCACCTATTAGATAAGGACCGCGAGTGATACATTACACCGAAATGGTTACAAGTCAGTCGCCACCTTAAGAGGAAGAAGCAGAACTAACAGTTTTGTATAGTTTTATACCTTTTTAGATTGTTGTTTCAATACTTAAGTCTAGAGTTCACCAACAATCGATGTTCATCCGAACTGGTACAGTCAGCAACTTTAATTTTTGAGGCACTATAGAACTTTGTCGCAGAAAACCAATTATTAAATTAGACGTTATATCGTGACTATGAACAATTAAAATTGTTGACTGGACTTAAATAAAAGCTTAATTCTTTTTAATGTAAAAATATATTAGAATTATGTTTGCAACGGCGGTTACTATAACATTTTTAGAGCATGTGTTCGAAATGATCTCCGCCAGTCTTGTGAAAGACCGTTTTAATCGTTGTGCATACTTATCCAGCGTTGTTAATTTGACGCAAATGATCAATAAGGTACGTTAGGGTAATTCTCCGAGCGTTTCAACCGCTCTCATTCTCCTGGTCGCATTTATGTCGAATTCCCTATAGATTAGGATAGCATTTTCAGTTATTTTGTGGAAGTCAGGGCACTCTACAAGATAACACAAAGGTTTGGATGCTATTTTGGGTTAATATCGACATTAATGCGACCAGGAGAATGAGAGCGGTTGAAACGCTCGGAGAATTACTCGTTAGGGTAATATGGTCACGCTAAGCTTTGACGCCCTGTAAAAAAATAGTAGGGGGAGGGTGGGGACAAAAAATATGTGGTTGTATACTTCAACTACTTAATATACTATTTAAAAAATTACAAATAAACTTTGGTAATACTTAAAAAAAGTAGTAAATACGGGCATCTGAAGAAGTCTTCTTTTGTCGGGAGTTTCTTGGTGCTGGAGGAGTTAAGTCTTCCTGGGAGGTTTTTGGAGCTGGAGGAGTATTCTTTTGCCGGGAGTTTCTTAGTACTGGAGGAGGCGGAGGAGGCCTCTGTTGGGTTTTTGGTGCTGGAGGAGTCTGGTCTTGCTGGAAGGATTTTGTAGCTGGAGAAGTTTTCTTTTGCCGCGATATGCCGGAAGTTTCTTGGTGCTGGAGGAGGCTAGTTAGGTACAAAAATAACATAAAACCATCCTACTATTTCCATACTGAAAATAGGACCACTTGGTGTCCATATTAACGAGTACGAACTCTTTTACTATTTTACGAGTAACAATATCCTTTTATTTTAAGCCCAATTATGTGCATACCACCGCTTTAAAATATGATAAATTATCTTTTAATTGACCTCCAATAACTATTTCATAAGTGTCATTTCAATTTTAGCGGGAATTTTGTATTAACGTGTTTTTTAGAAGATCGACGTCGGTTGTGAATCGAACGATGTTTTTGTTTGATCTGTCAAAATTGCGTCGGTAAAGCCACAGAATAAGTACTTACCTTACCCTGCATAGAAACCGGACTATAAGAAACAGCAAAAGTCATATAATTTACCTTTTTCTATTTATAGCATTGATAACGAGTTATAAAGAGAGGTCCTAATAGGTATTCATTCGTTTTTCTTCGTGTTGTCACAAGAATCTGTCGACGCTAGTGTTGTTACTGAGTCGACAATAATATCGATATCGATTCAATTTCGCAGTTCTAATGATTTAAGGGCTGATTTTTCGAATTTCCAAATAAAAGCATGTGGCAGTAAAGGTTAACACTTTCCTTTTTTTACAAGCTTTCATTTAACTTGCGAATGTTCCAATGTTAATAACAATAAGTAACTTGTCCATTTCAAAATTTTCAGACCATTTTTCAACTACTTCCCGGTGTTTAATTGAACTTAAGTTTGGAATACTTATGTAAACCCGATGACAATGTGATATTATTGTGTCAATGAACAGATCTGATGATAGAACCGGAATGTGGCAACAGGATCCTCAGCTGTACTTAACGTAGACCCACCGAGATGGGTCTTTAGTTTGGTCTTGGTAATTTGATAATGACTGTGAAAAAAAAATACAGTCGTTAATAAAAACTTGCCCCAAAATGAAAATTTTGACAGCAGCTTTTTTTTATATGAAAGAAAAGAAGAGAGCTAAAATTTATCTTACAGAAAGTGTTATCTGGAAATTAAAAAAATCGGCCCTTAAACATTATATTTACGTTATGCTAAACTTTAGCAGCTTAAAGTTATATATTTGAAGTTTTTTGTTCAAAGCAGGTCAAGGATATTTCAAATAGTATGTTCAATAATTCAACAATAGAGATAGCAACCAACCAAAAAAGGGTTACAGGATCACTCGCGTGACTGTCTGTTCCTTTGCTATGTTTGCTGTATCGCTTAGGAATCAAATTTTCCCTGCCTACTCGCTGAATCCATTCTGCTATCTCATCTCTTGGAAATCTGAAAATATCGATATAATAATATTCACAACACTGTCAAACTAATAAAGCTACTAAATGTAAAAATCACCCTGACACAAGATTAACTATTCGTGTGTCGACTTTTTAATTTGGTATCACTGGAGGTACGTGTAGGGGTCCAACGGCGGGTACATTCAAATTTGACGTCTAGAACCTTTTGGCAACACGAAGGAAAACGAAAGAATACCTATTAGGACATCTCTTTCTAACTCGATATGAGTGCCATAAATAGAAAAAGGTCAAATATATGTCTTTTGCTGTTTCTTATAGTCCGGTTTCTATGCAGGATACTTATTCTGTGGATAAAGCAGTGCCGATGAAACTTTGCGACTTGAGTAGACTGCTAGGCGCCATCTATCGGATATGTGTTGTACCTATCTTTTGAGATATTGCGAAGTGACCATATTAAATTATAAGACAATACTAATAAGAATAATATTTTTGTAAGACAAGTTTTTTGCTGACTATTTTTTTTATACTTAGTCGTCAACAAGAGCTATCTAGAGAGATACAACTCGATAGGTCTACGTTAAGTTCAGCGGAGATCCTGTGTCCACCTCTCGGCTTTATCATCAGATCAGCCTTTGAACCCTATATGGGAAGCGCTGGTAGATTTTGACGTGTAAAATTGCCCGTGCGGCCTACTTACTGAATAAATATCTTTTATCTTTTTATCTCTATCTTTATAACATTGCATTGTCATTCGTTTTACGTATGTATGCCGAATTTTAGCTCTTTAGCTAAAATGTATTACGAAATTCGAACGTGAAAGACTTACGAATAAAGCATGTTAAAAGCGTTTGAAAAGTTAGTTGTTCGTCGTAGAGCCCTCAGTAGTTCCGTTAGTTGTCAACCTAGGACTTGCAGCTGGTAGACAACAGTAATGGCTATGATTTTGTTTACTTTAGATTTGGACTGGAAGGTTTTTTTCGGGCCGGGCCGATTCCGGATGCATATAGTCCGAGCCTTAACTAGAAGCATTCTGGTCCTTTTCCGTCCGCTCCGATTTATAAGATAGTTTGGAATTGAGGTATTGAAGAATGCACGAACATCAAATGTTCAATTAACTAGTTTATTTAAACTTTAATGTCAATTTAACGATTTTTTATTATTATTATTATATTTTTCCTTCAAATACCATAGCCATTAACGAAATATTTTTAATTTTTTTTCTGCGAAAGTTCTGTTCAATTCAATTTTTTAATAATGGCGTACAGTTCAGTCATTGTACTGTTCTTGTCTTGATAAGTGGGAGTAGTGCTGTGGTAAGAAAGTTAGAGAAAAAATACATCCCTTATCTGTCACCGGCATGTCGCGTCGGGCGCGTCAACTTGACAGAACGCAACAAAACAAAAGTTTCGTGCGAAATAGTTGAAGTATATTAGGTACCTACCGTGTACGGGTACCGTGCGGTTTTCGTATAGAAATTGGTTTCAGATACATAGTTTTAAGTATGATTTCAAATTTCGATAAACTCGCCACAGAACTAGAAAAACAAGAATTAGAGGTATGGCTCACGTGATTCCGTTTGAAAAACTTAAAGAACGGCAGAATAACCTAGCTGTAAATGTTTACTTGTTATTCCTTTATTGCAGGCCCCGAACGGAGTGGCCTCTTCTTCAACGTATGCTCAACTGCTAGTTATATACTTATATCAGAATGATCTGTAAGTAGTTAATTTTATAATTTGTTTTAATTTGGCTGAGAGAATATCTCTGCAATTCTATAAAATACCATTAATCGATTGTAATATTATCTCCAATATGTAAATATATCTAGTGTATTATACTCAAGACACTTTTATCCTGACCAAAATGTTCTACTACCTACTTAACTGGGGCCTTGCTAGTTGGTTTGTAGCACCGAGCTTGTCATCTGTCTAGTTGGGTTGAATTTGTAAACCTAACATCTTTTTTAATATTATCTATTTCCAGATGTAATGCAAAGTTCTTATGGAAAAGAATCCCGCAAAGCATTACAAGTAGCAACCCAGAGATTGCTGCAATTTGGGCTGTTGGACAGAAATTATGGAAGAAGGATCTCCCTGGTACTTATCAGGCCTTAGCTTCCTACAATTGGACTGAGCCTGTTGCCAACATAATCAGGGCTCTTGAAGGTAGTTCTTAATGTACTACTTTCTTATAATTAAGGACCATCAAAAGGGTTCACAGGCTATTTGTATTAAGCAACATTTTTGGAACTTTACAGGAGAGCATTTCAAAGTTTCATTTTCTGGAAAAAAATCATAATATGTATGAATATTTTAACAAAAAATTGGCCTATGTTGTTTTTCTTTATAAAATCCGCACAATTTAGTTTAGTTATCATTTTTTAAAGTGATTTTTACCTGAAATAATGGTCGCTTGATACAAAATGACCTTGAATCACTTTTATTTAGAAACGGGCTAAATGATCCAAGCACCATAAACTGAAAATTTAGGTTCAGGAAAGAGGATTGAAGCGACATTCAGGTGTTGTTTTAGTGTAAGGTTAAACCAGGCTAATGAGAATAAGAATAAGAATGATTTATTTGAACACACATACCATATGATTACATGAAATAACAGGTGGAAGATAAAATTAAACAGTACAAAAAGAAACAACAAACCAGTAAGAAATAATTAAGACTAATTACTTAATAATCTATGTAGTGGTGTCCAAAATGGTCACTACTCAGCATGTGTCACAGGATTGGGTAATCATGTGACGCTGATTTTCAGTAGGGCCAGGCGAAGATTTGTGTGTGTGGTGTGTGTGTGTGCATGCGTCTGCATGCATGCATGCTTGTGGGTAGGTTTTTGTGTAACTGTTAATCAGCTTAAGCACCTGAAAAATCGTAAAGTAGATGCAGATCGAGTTGATTTTAGTAGCACTTTACACTAAAAGTGAATGGGGATTGCAGATCAAAATGTTTTAGGTGTCTGTGCGTATTCAAATTATAAATTATTTAAGTCACATTAAAGTATGAATTTCAGGTGTAGGCTACATGTTTAAGGGACATCAAGTATGGATGTCAAGTGCAGGTGAAATGTTTTAAGCCACATTAAGAATGGATTTCTGATGCAGGCATAATGATTCAAACGCCCTGTGTTATGTAATTTATGTCACGAAAAACCGCTTAAGTAAAAATCCGAAAGTATTTTGCCTGTATGAAGTCCATCTTTTCTAAAATTGTATAAAATTTGTGTCTCATCAATCAAATCAGATTCAAACTAGACCTAAATTTACAGATGTTTTAAGTGACAAATAATCAATAACTGGCAAAAGTATTTTGGTTCTGTCTGTAACAAAAGGTATTTGATACAGCACCATTCAGAATAAGGTATTTTGGGTTCCCTGGTTTGATCGGTCCAGCCTCCCCAGGGATCTGCTTGTAATAGCATTACATGTTAGATCTGGCCACATTCCCTTAAATTTATTTTTATTTATGATAAGAGTAGTTCAGTCCCATATGTGCGAAAGGTGTAATAAAACTGAAGACTTAATTCATTTCTTAAAGGAATGTGACCATGCTTATTAATTGACGAACCTACCAACCATGCTTACTAATAATATTTTATTATTTTGGCGACCTGAAAAGTTTAAAGTTTTGTCTATTGTATCAGTGCAAGATCTTTATTAATATACAGTTCACTGAATGAGGCATCATTAATTGGTTCCAGAGCGAGTTCGTGAGCGGTCGTTCCAGCTGATCGGACGCTCGTACAACTCGATATCGCTGGACACGGTGGTGGGCATGACAGGGCTGAGCCGCGAGGCCGTGCTGCGCGCGTGCGCCGACCTCAAGTGGACGGTCGACCCCGACGGCACCACCGTCCGCCCCGCGCCGCCCACGCAGCCCGCCCCGCTACACACCTCCAGCGAAGACCAACTATTCAAACTCACAGAATTTGTCTCCTTCTTAGAAAATTAAGTAAGTTCTCTTCAATAAGTCTCAAGTATTTATGTTGCATATTTGAACAATGTTTATTAATAAAATCGAAATTTAAATTGTAAATTGTACAATTTAATTTTTTAATTTTAAATGTGGGAAAAAAGATACACAGAATAACAAGTTACTTTTGATTTATTTTATAATTGTCGAAACATCTTAAAAAGTAAATACAGAAGTATTAAGTTTAGTGGCAGTGTATAAAATTATTTTAAATTACGTACTATACAATTCTTATTGTAAAAAGTCTAGCAGATTACCTAATTTACATAAATAACCTATTTAGCTACTTTCCTGTTTCGTAACAAATTCTGTTTCAAATATCACAAGCAATACAACGCTTACTAAAAATTGAGTTTTAATTTCAACTTTACAACAAAATTCCTATACTAATAATGAGTATCTACATTTTGTTTAACCTATATTTTGACACTAAATACAGTTTTGGCAACTCTTAGGATTTGTGAGGCTCGCCTCACGAGCTTGCTCATTAATATCTGCCCTGGAAGGAGACCTGGTTCTGCCTCGGCTGTAGTCTCATGGAGTTGCTCTCGTCGTCGTCGCCCAGCGTGGTTTCGTAGCCTCTGTTCACCTGCCCCCCGTTGGGCTCAGCAAAAACGTCCTTCACCGAAATGTTAGCGGTTGAGGTCCGATGACGAGGCACTACAAGATTGTTGTTCATCTGAAAATCACAGTTACCAATGTCATTTATAATTGTGATAAACGACGATTTGTACATTCAAAATATTTCTTATTATATTGGCGTTGAATAATGCATATTGTTACCATTCCGGTGACACCATACTCGTTGTTAGCACCCAGGGTTTGCATCTGTGATTTTCTTCGCTCTGCCATCACAGAATTTCTTCGCGTTTCTAAAGCTTTTAAAGTTTCTCTTCGCAATGTCATCTTGCGATTCAGTACTGGCGTACCTGCAATAAAATTGGATATTAATTCTTTTAATTAACGCCATGTTTAATAAAGGTTTGATGTTGAATTGCTGAATATCTCAGGCTGTTACCTGGTCCATCGTTAGCGTTCATATTGAAGAATCGTTTCTTGAATGCTACGTCTAGGGTGCCTATATTCCTCTTCTTTTGTCTGGCTTTCTCCAAGTTATGTATAGTTTTTCTTCTGCCCACGTTGTGCGGCCCCGAGCCCGAGTCGTTGTCGTAATCGTCATCCAATCCATTGAGCTTTTGTAAATCTTTTACTATTGCTATTGCATTCTTATCCAATAGTGCATCTTGTGATAAGTCTTCCGCCTGTGATTACAAATGAAACATTATTTAGTTTTTCTATTTCAATAATATATCTAGTGACTACTGACCTCGCCACAGCTAATATACGGGGGTACCTTTGTAATAAGCCGGTAATTTCTTAAGTAGTATCAACATGCTAAATACATAATCATTTTGGTTGATTTTGGGATTAAATAATAAGAGTGTGATGAGAGTAATTCGTACCTTCTTCGTGCAGAACCAATTCAGTTCTGTTGATGCCAAAATGTGCGAAAGGGTTCCAAATCGATGGAACAACATGGCAGTAAATTGGATGAACAAGATCAACGCGAAGAAGAATACAAACACGAGACCAATTGGCTCCAATTGCAAATATTCTTTTGAAATTAATACCTGAAAAAATTTAACATTGTATAATATGTACAAGGTGCATCAACTCAAAATTATTGTGAAATTAATGTGAAACAGAAAAATTAATAAAGGAATGTGTTTGAAACTTAGACAGTTGTTGCTGGTTTTGTTACTGACATGTGCGAATTAATAGGAAACATAAACCATGTTACACAAGTTATAGCAGCAACATTGTCGCTTATTGTGGTGCTTTGTGCACTTTATTGTACTTAGTTATGGTAAAATTAAATTTCAGACATAAATGCCATGCTGCAAACGGCAAATTAATGCTGCTGATATCACTCATGGAATCGAACTTAATTGCCATGATAACTTAGGTGATAACTGTATTGAATCTTGTCGCATTCCCATTATATTTGTGTTGGAAATATTCCTCCTGTTACACAAATCACCACGTCGTCTGAGCTGTAAATATGTACAGGGGAAGGTAGTGACCCGGTCACCGTGTTTAATAGAAGAAACCTCCGCCACCTCAATAACCAAAGAGAGAAATATCGATCGACCATGTTCATTGGATAACGTGATTTATAAGTGAAGTTGTAAGGATATTTGTGGATAATGAATTAAAATCGGGAAGTATCAGTAACGGGTACAGGTACGGTACGGGCAACATTTTTAAACCATACTCTCGCGTAACGTTACCGTTATGTCGGGATCGAAGATAATGCTGGTTTATATGTCTTATACTAATCTATAATTGGAAGACAGGATTCACTGGGTTTTGGATATGAATTAGAACATGTGAAACCATTAAGTGACTTCGGAAAAGTTTAGCTCTCCGTGTGTTTGGGACTCCATGCTGGTGTGCCATACCAGGACAGACCGGTTAGAAGAAGATCGTTAGACTTGTGATGTGACACACAATCTTTGTTAATTTTGGCTGTACCTCGCCTGTTTCCTCGATGTACGTTATATTTGTCTTAATTCCCAAAGGCCAATCCACGTGGAGTTGATCTTTGTTGAGTTGTAACAAAAACACTATCAATATGAATAAAGCATTGAACATAAAGAATGCAAAAACTGATTTATTACGAAGTTCTATCAAATCGGCAGCAATTCGAGCCTGAAAAATTACACAAAATAACAAATATTAAGTAAAAGTGCGTCAACATTCAAGGGTGAACGGGCAATGGACATAATTATTATTTATGAAAGTTGAAATAATGAATTTTAATAATAATGTCTTCAAAGTCCCGAGTCATCGTTGAAGGCCGAGCGCTGCGTAGTGGATGGTCACTTTACCTCTTGTGTAACCTGATCAAATGTAATGTTAGTTTTGACTCCGAGCGGCCATTTAAAATGAAGGTTGTCCTTATTCAGTTGCAGTAAGAACACGATCAGGACAAAAAGTGCATTGATCATAAAGAATGAAAACACAGAAGAGTCTCTCAATTCTTTAAGATCTTTGGATATACGGTCCTAGAATTGGGTAAATATTAGTATTGACACGTTTGATAAAAATACAATTGTACCTGAAAATAAACTTATTAATTTTATCCACTCACTATAATATCAAAAATAATGGATCAAGAATCGAAGTGAAGTGCACTGACCACGTAAAATTCGTTCTTCGTTAAGCCCAGTGAAGTTGTCCTTTCAACTAATAAATCCGTTTATCCGATTATATTGATGTCGCACATCTTTACAAAGTAATTTCCTAAATAAAGATTCTTGTCTGAGTTTGAATTGAACACACAAACACACACACAAAACGAACAACTTTCAAATAAGTAAATAAGTATATTAAGACGGAACCTATTTTTAACCGACGAAGAAAAAGGGTACGTTCTTAATTCGTCTATTTTTTTTTGTATGCTCGAGAATAACTTTTTACCTTGTAGGTAATCTGATTTTTATTATTTGTTGTAATTTATTTCGACAATAGTTTCGGTTTAATATGGATAGAAATGTTTTAAATAATACTCTTTATCGTAAAGTTACCTCTTCTTCTTTGTTTGCATCAATAGGATAAAGATACTTGTCAAGTAGATCCTTCCAGAACTGTAGTTCACTTGGACTCAAAAAGTCTACTTCTCCCTTTCTCAAATCCTGGTCTTCAATCCAATAAGGATTAATGAGGTCGTCTCTTCTCTCCTAAACAAACAAGTTAATAAAATATATGTTATGCGTAACTTAAAACATCTCTTTTAACAATTGTTCTCCAAAGGTTGATATTTTTTACCCTTGGTACTGTGGATAAGGTGTCTGTTTCGGAATCCGAGCCATGTTCTCCCTCCGGGTCTTCGGCTAAGGCATCTAATTGATGATCACCGTTAGTGCTCCCGCGGTGCCCGATCGACAACTTTCGCCCTCTGCTAAGCCCATGCGGGTCAACAGCCCTGAATCAAACAGATACAATTAGTTTATAAGCTCAAATCATGGAGAATGGTACCCTCTAGTCGCTGCAAAACATTTCCTCTTCACCTTTCGACAGTTTCCAGTTTTTTCTCTAGTTTCTCAAGTGTAGAAGCAATATGCATTAGCTGAACTTTCTCTTCGTTCCCCTTGGGATGTGTGCAAAGCAGACACTTGAAAAGTCCGGCGAACGAAAACTCAATGGATCCCTCCTCCTCGTTGCTGTTCACTCCTTGCAAAAATCCTAGCAAGGACTTCTGTTTGACTTTTTTCTTAGTTTCCTCAGCTTCTTTCTTTTCTTGCTCAATTTCCTAAAAAACATGATAAATAAGACAATTTGCTCTCCACTGACTAGTTAGATCTAAGGTTGATGCGATTATTAAATATTGTAATAAATTCATTTGTATTTGTCAACTAGAATTACCTTTTTAGTTTTCTTGACCGCCACTTCTCGGGTACCCCAGGATACGACATTTAAGTTGATAATTGAATACAAAATCAAGAGCAAGTACATAGAAGGTATAGACAAGAGATAAATAATGCCAGGGACGATACACCAAAACTCTTGTGGATGCAAGCAAGCCGCTATGAAAAATGAACTTGATAGAGCTATCAAGAAAATAGCCGAAGGTGATCCGATACCGTCCTCGCCTAACTGCAGCGCGGTACCCACGATTACAGCCATCATTATCATTGCATATGCCGTTGATAAAATTTGAGCCACCAGTAACTGAAAGGGAAACAGTGGAAGTAAGTAAGTATTGGAAAAAATAAATTGTACGGAAAACCATGGTATGTAAATTACTTAGCCATTGTAGAGTCAATCAAATTATAATTAAAAGTTGTATCGTTTCAAAGTGGCGTACGATTCTATTGCCTAGAGCTCTAAATGCTCACTTGCGATCAACGCAGGCAACAAGATGCAAAAATAGTTATCCGTCCAAAGTTAGTTTTGACACCGACTATACCACCGTACAGCCTAACTTTCCTCATAGCATACAATTCATTAAACTTAATAAAGGCCAATTAATTGTCCATGAAACCAATATTACCTGAATCTCAGATTTCATAGTGAAGCAAACAAACATGAAGAGAAGTATAGGGTACAAGTTGTATTCAAAGGAAGTCCAGTTGTCAATTCGGAAAGCAGCCACGAAGGCACCCACTAACATAAGGAATATAGTGCCTGGGCCCAGAATAGTACCGCCCATCAACATCATCTGTAAAAAAAACGATAATTTTAAATGATACATACAACGCTCATAGTTTCGTTAGAACCACGGATACACATTTAGTTACTTGACTAACCAGTAACCAGTACAAAACTTTTTCCTTACAAAATATTGGGTATAAAAATCTGAATGAGTAAAGTTTACCTGGTAAGCGATATAAGGGCTCGAAATGTTGTCGTTGATTTTGATTGTGTGTTTATAGTCCACGAGCAGATCCATAATGTTAGCGATAGTGGAAGGCACCCATCGTCGCCGCTGGTTGTAGAACTCGCTGAATCCTTCGGGGCAGTGCGTGTAAGCGTCCGATGCAGCCGAGTACTCTACACGGTAACCTCGTTGAAGAAGTAATGTGCACAACCAACGATCTTCACCTGTAATAGAAAGTAATTTGATAAGTCCAAATAATAAACAAAACATTATTTACACTTCGCGTAATGTGTACTAAGTTTACCCTGATCGTATTGTACGTAATGCCGAGCTTCGTCTGATCGCAGGGTGTACTTTTTCATAACGTTGTCGTCCATGAGAGCCTTTCCTCTGAAGAGCGAGAAACATCCAGGACTACATAGTACGCAGCCAATCATGTGTTCCGTTGCCTTTTGAAGCCAATGGCCGATAGCGTACTCAAACAGTTGGTACCACACCATGGGACCTGAAATGCATCAGCACTTTAGTTTCCTGTGCGATTGTTGTGTAGCAGTAACGAATATCTTACTCTTTACGAATACTTACCCGAGCCAACTGGATGAATACGACCACAAGCTGCTCCTAGATTTTTGTTCTTTTTCATCAAATCGATAAGGAGTCTGACAGCAGGAGGCTGGAAATCGATGTCTCCGTCCAGAGTAAGCAGGAAAGTATTTTCAGCCATCACTTCTTTACGGTCCACAGATATGGGCAGCTCCATAAGACGGTGACCAAGAAGATAGTACATGTACATCACCTAAAAACATTAATGCTGTTAATATTTCGGTATCTTAAAGATTATCCAACTTCAACGATTGTGGCAATGAGAAATTCGAATACTTATACTGAGAAATCTCTAACAGGTAGATATTTATAACTTTTACAAGCATCAAAGCGGTACCTGGGACCAACGTTTCCTATGACGGATCTTTGCCTTGTCCTTAAGGTGGCAGATCATTTTGGTTTTTCCTGGTAGTACCCAACTCAGACGACCTCCATAAGGAGCGGGATATTTTTTTGGTGGTCGAATTCGTATGTTGGTTTGATGCACTTCGGAAGCGGCTTCGTCGATTGTATCGATGAGAAGTTTCACGAACCGATTCACTTGAGAATCGTCGTCACTATGGTCTGATATTTCGAAAGCGTCATCCAAAAATATGTGGGCTGCAAACAAGAAATCGTTTAAATATGTACCTATTATAATTTACCTACAGAAAAAATATCAAGATGACTCCTTAGCCTAGTTACTTTCGAATTCGTAGTAATCAGGATCAACGACACGCAAGTACTTCTGCGCAACTCTTCGCGCGCACTGGTCTTCATCAAGTCTGAGAATAGATTTCAAGAATTCTATCATTTCGTCTTTTGTCTCGTGCCACATAGTGGCGCAGGCATATATTCTTGTGATCTGGTCTGATGACTTGATTGTTTTTGGTGAGGCTCCGGTGTTATCCGTGTGAACCGAAATTGTTTCGTAATATTCGTCGCCCTTTTCTTTTTCTATTTCGGCAAGGTCCTGTAACCGATATAATAGTTCCAATAATTAAACTAGATAGACAGTTAAAGTGAACATTGCTGTTAAGCACAACTTTTACACAGAACGAAAAAAAAACGAATATAACAATTAATATACCTCGGTCTTTACGTCTTTATGGTCGTCTCTCTTCCGGTTTAGCGCCATGCTTTGATCAATTAGTAACCCATTGTACATGGGGAGCACAAACAACTTCTCTGTCGATGCTAAACGCTCTGCTTTCGGAGTCCAGATATGGATAGTTATCCACGTTTGCGACAAAAGCCATAGTAACCACACCCACGCCATTTGCCGCGTAATGAAGTCGCTCAGTGAGAATACTGAAATATTTTATTTTTTGTATCCATTACCACATATAATAATGGGTCTGCATTCATGTTATCAATGGCGTAGCGTAGCGGGGGCGGCAGGGGTGGCCCGCCCCGGGTGGCACTTTTAGGAGGCGGCAATAATTCACAATAAATATAATAATAATATCTTGTAAAAAAATTACCATTTAATTTCATATTTTTGTCGCACCTACAAGGGGCGGCGAATTTTGCTTATGCCCCGAGCGGCTGAAATCCACGCTATCTACGCCACTGAGTGCTATACGTAAGTATTAGTTGCTATTTTCATTTAGACATTAATTACAAAGCTTACCCGATGGGCTTTCGAAGAAGAGATAATCAGGTATGGTTCCATGATAGACACAGTTGTCTCCGTTTCTTATACCACAAGCAGCGATCAAGCAGTTCACTACCAACGGGATGACTAGATTAATTGGGAACGCGTAACTGAAACCTTGTATAAGAATTTTGCTCGCAAACTTTCCAAATATATAGCAAAAGTAGGCCGCAAATATTTGTATGAGCAAAACGTAGAAAGCTGATTTGTACACCGCAGCAACTTCAACTGAATCTCCGGTCAGAGTGGCATTAACTAGATCGGGAATCATTGTGCCGCCAGTTTGGATTTGTATCTGTAACGACACAAAATCAGGTATTTTAGTACAGTACAATCCGAGATTATAAGTAAAGAATAATAAATTTAAAATTATTTATACCTCATCGACAACAATGTTATGGGGTCCAAATCCAGCGTTAAAAAGTTGGAAGAACATGGCTGGGTCGTCACCCTCCATCCATATGCTGATGAGGATGCACATGAGAAACAGCACTATTTTCCATACTGACATGAAACGATAGGTGTAATATCTTGTGAAATTCAATTGTTCTTTCAATCTGCCCATGGTTTTGATTATCCCTGAAAAATCGAAGGTTTGAGATTAAGTATGTTTTATGTAGTAAAATATTGAATAACTCCACATATCATATCACGTAGAGGCGATGTAAGATGATTAATGTAGACGAAATGTTTACTCGCTTTTGGCTAAACATGAATAAACTAATGAATATGTTACCGATAGGACTCTGTCGAGTGACGTAGTTCTCCCACCATCCCAGCGAAATGCATATAGACGCAATAGGTATTAGCCATAACACGGGTTTATTTTCTAGCAGTGGCCACACAATAAACCCGGTGACCTGCGCCACGATAGCTACCATGTCGACGATAACTTTCACAAAGCGCTTAGAATCTCGTGAGTTGCGCGAGAGTAGGCCTAATATCGCAGGTATGATGCAGAGGCAGTTGGTTATCATGGCGCCTTTGACTACATCCAGTTCCGGAAGTATTTTAAAGAACAGTAACGCCAATCCTATTGTGTGGAGGGATTCCGCTACGAATATCTGCAACACGAAAAATAATTAAATACCAGCCTAAAACGCCTGATAATTTATAAAAAGTAGTAGTTAGTTAATTAACTTACTACTATGAACTGTGCGCTTGTTGGTCGTCTCGAAGACTTGAAGAAGCATATCCTCACAGAGCGGATGAGTGTCCCTATCTCGGGGATAGCGAACGCCGCGAGCAGCGCCCACATCCAAGCCACTCTCTCCTCATCCGGAAGACTCACTATAAATTGCTTGTCTCTACCTAAAAGCAAAACAACAAAACATTTTACATATAACATCATACTAATCATTTATAGCCTACTAAGGCTGCAAAAGTTTATGGACAGCACACAGCTTAGTAGTCCCATATAGTTACCGGTCGAAATATCGATTGTAGTACTAATAAGTTAAGAAGTTCTAGCAAAAACTATTTAACTAGTTCAGTCAACAACGCCATCTAATCCGTTTTTTGTAAACATGGTGGTGAACATGAACTGAGTGCCCACGCAATTATGTTATGTGTGACCTTAACGCTATCCATGCAATTTTGCAGATGACCGTAGGTACACTAATAGTTAATAAGTAATATTAAACTCACTTTCACGGCTTGGGTCGATACATGATTGCATGCATGGACAAATAATTTTCTTGTGTGTTTATTTTAAACCTAACCTAACCTAACCACTAATATATTAATACGCGTCAGGTCTACTGATTATGAAGAATTTGATGATACCTAATTCTCGTCTTGAAAAAGTGGCTATAAATATATTAATTAATTTTGATCTTCATAAGTATCTATTTACCAAAAAAACTTTTAAAAAATAAAACTTGTACCTACCTAAATAATACTGTCATTAGTACATTTCTAAACGTACAGTTAAAAATGTCCTTAATAATAAATATAAGTACATTTTAAAATGTCCTTAATAAATAATTGAAGCAGCGCCACGTACCTAAATTCCTATTACAATAAGCGAGCCGTCGGTCTTTCTTGAGCTGTGACGTCATGAAGAGCACCGTGCCCTTGGCGAGCACTCCGGAGCCGAGCACCACGATGAAGGTGACCGCGTAGGCCAGGACCTTCAGCAGCCGCACCGTGAACTCCAGGCACTTCTGCGACTCCATCGACCCGCTGTCCTGCTTCGGTGGGAATTCCCGGAACACGTCCCATCCTTTCGTTTCGTGGACCGTTCTTTGACTGTAATTAGAAAAATTGGAATTTAGTACCTACATTGATATCATAAATCGGTTCAGCCAAACGCGAGATAATCGTGGACAAACATACATACATACATACATACATACATACATACATACATACATACATACATACATAAATACATACATACATACATACATACATACATACATACATACATACAAACATACAGGTCAAACTGAGAACCTCCTTTTTTTTTTGAAGTCGGTTAAAAAATTGGTCAAGTGCAGCTCTGGCCACGCTCAATGTAGGGTTCCGTCGCCGTAACTACAAGGACATAAAACTTTCTCTAAAAACCATAAGTAAAATCTTCAATGTTTTTAGTAGAAATAAACATTTTAATCTCCTATAACTCAAAAACCAATTTAGCGAGCCATCAATTTCTCAATCGATGTTGTAAGTTAAAAAAACAGTTCACCCTTATAATAAATAATAATAATCCAGCCTATATACGTCCCACTACTGGGCACAGGCCTCCACTCATAATGAGATGGTTTGGGCTATAGTTCCCACGCGGACCCAGTACGGATTGGGAACTTCGCACACACCGTCACAAATTTTATTTGCAGGTGTGTGCAGGTTTCCTTCGATGTTTTCCTTCACCGAAAAGCTCATGGTAAATTTACAAATTGTATTTCGCACATAACTTCTATCGTATTTATTCTATCGTAAAAACGGTAATACATACAAGCTTCAATTTAGGTACAAACCCTATAGAAAAACAACAAATACTAAAACCGGCCAAATGTGTAGCCCTCGGTGCGCAGGTCCGACTAGCACTTGATGGGTTGTTTATACTAAATTTGATGTCGGTTCGATCTAACTCATTCCATAAATAGAATCAAAATATAAGCTATCGGATAAAACCTGCCGTTCGACGCGAATACCGTCGACGTCGGCGCAAGAAAAACAACTTTCACATGCGCCTGCGCGGCGATGAGAGAAACCCGTGTATCGCTCGCATCGGCACTGCCACTTCCTTCCCATTACTCGTCATCCCGTAGTGACGTCACAAGTCGTGATTGTTCGTGGTAATTCAATTTATACCCATGAGTATTTAGGTGAATTCTTTAGTCGCTAGTCTTTCACATTCTTTATTGCAAAATGTAATTATGTAAAACGTATGTAATAAAAGTTAAATACAAACGTATCATGAGAGATCTAACGCACTTGGACGCAGTCTACTTAGAGTAAATAGTATTTAACTTTTTTAATTACAATTAAAAAAGTTAAATAGTATTTACTCTTACTCGTATATATGTAAGTAATTAGACTCATGTTTTTTTTAAATAACATATCATTGTGATCTTGGAATTGGCCGAATTGTTTTCCTTTGTGGCTTTATTCTTGCTTAGAAATGGTTACAATGTTGAGCGGTTTCGCCACACCCCGCGGCTCGGTACCTTAGTTGTGACAGGGGGTTTACGTAAGGTAATAGCGAGTTGGTCGGCGGTAACCCAATTAGGCATTACAATGGTCTCAGTGCATGCCTAGCGCTACTATTGGCGTTTGTTACTGTTTTGAAGTAAAGTATTGATTAAGTACTAAAATATTGTCGGACACGGTGGTGCAGTAGAATTACAATTTTAAAACAGGGAAGAAATGATGTACCTAATTAACCTATAAAGTACCAAATCTATGGGTAAATTTTAAAATTTTCTAGATGCGGCGGGTAAGTTTATATCGAAAATAATCGTTATTTCGTAAGAAATACAAGAAATAATTAACGAAACAAAAAAGTGTGTGTCAACTCCGACGCACGACTGGAGTTTACTCTTTAAGTACGATTGCCTTTGAATATGCCATAGGCAAAGACTGTAAATAAATATCTCTATATCTCTATCTACGAGTATATCTCGTAAAAAACTCTCTTTTGCCAAGTTGTACCTCCATGCCAATGCGTGACAGACGGACAAACCAACAAGCTTACTTTCGGATTATAATATTTGAAAATTACACGGATTACAACTCCTAAAGGTGGTGTTCCAAACGATTGGTCACCTTAGCTGAGTGAGACACGAGCGCCTCTAGTTGATGTCTCACCCGAACCGGATTTTTACAGCAATGCGCATTCCAGATGTATAATTAACTTTGTCTTCTGTAAATTGTGCGTTTTTTAAATAAACGAATTTTTATTTATTTATTTATTTAATAGTTCCAAGTAATAGTCATATTTGGGGAGTTTCAAAAAAATAGCACACCTTTCAATTTTTCTTCAGATTTGGGAAAAAAATGCACGCTGGTTGGGACCAATATTCTGAACAAGAAAAATAGAAATTCCTTATATGTCCCCAAAAAGATGTATGGAATTGTCCGTTCTGTTATCAAGAAATGTATTGAATTTAGGTAACAAAACGGACAATTCCATACATCTTTTTGGGGACATATAAGGAATTCAATTTTTCTTGTTCAGAATGGTGGTCCCAACCAACGCGCAATTTTTTCCCAAATCTGAAGAAAAAGTGAAAGGAGTGCTATTTTTTTTTAAATTCCCCATTTTTAGATTTGCGGTTTAAGAACACCCCTATAGACACTTAAGAATATTTGACTTTGCTTGGTTCTGTAAACACCACTTATAATGGAAGACCCATTGGACGGTATCAAGCCACATACCGCGAGTATGAAATTAGAAAGTTGTGCGTTGATTACATTTAAGTGATACGTAACGCCTTCAATGAAACGAGCAGATATGAGACAGGTATTGTGTTGTAATAGTTATCAATTGTGCAAATATGTTCCGTGCACTATTCATAATAATAGTATATGCATGTGTGTATTTACCTGTAAATACTACAGTAATGCAAGGTCCCATTACTATACAGCGAATTGTTGTTATTCGGTGCGTATATTGATTCTTCCTGATCCTCCCTCTCATAGTAACTTTTTCTATCCTGATCACTCATTACGTTTGCGAAACAACGGGTAACAAATTGTTAAACGTCACTCATTACTGAAGGAAGAAAATTCCGCGGCAAGTTAACAAGGATTGCACGGCAGCCGACGAAGCTACGTGTCCTGTCGGTACGAATATTGTTCAATAACTCATTGTTGTGTTTGATTGAGGACAGCAAACGGTGCGATCGCAATAGCGACTGCCTGGGGCTGCGTACGACCACGCCGAATGGTGATTCGCCATCGTTCATGTGTGGACAAAATATTAATAAGTTCAAGTTAGAAAAAATTACTTCTTCACAAGTCACGCAAAAAAGGCGGGAAAGTTGTAACCTGTTGTTTCTTTACTAGATTTGGGTAGAGGCTCTAAGAGACATTTGCCTACACCTTATGTTTTTGGCAATCTTTTGTAACTTATACACGGAACAGTATCATGTAACCAGAAAGAGGTCCAGTCCAGTTATACAGACATGTTTAAATGTGAAGTACTTGAAGCTAATGTCTCTTCGACATATTTTTTAGTTTTCCCTAAATCCGTGCCATTGCTTTGAGATATTTGAACTATGCATGTAACTAATTAAACTAACTACTTATTATGTATGTGTTATCGTATGTAGTAAATAAGATCCAGCGAATAAGCCTGACGTATCTGTCAAAAGCAAAATGCCTGCTTAAGTTGATAAATTAACGTTTAGTGCAATACTACTTACTCTTAAGGGACATGCATAAATAACTACATAATATTGTAATTATAATTTTTGTCCCCGTCTATTGGTTTGGAATCAGTGTGCGGCGAGTTCTTCGTTCTGCAGCAGTGGGCACGAGAAATTATACCGTCGGGTGGCTTGCTAATTGGCAGTGCAATCGCGTACACTACTCGGAACGACCGCTCATATCAAATGAAAGTCTTTTTTTAGCACAATTAGATTTTTCATTTGAGTTTCTTATATTTCGATTTTTATTGTTTACTAGATTAACATTTAATGGCGAGGTCAGTGTCTAACTCCAAATCGTGCATTAATAAAATGGCATGACGACCTTCCTACAACACGATCCAGGCTGGCGTATGACGACGTGTGAGCCGCGTCGCCTGCGCCGCGTGTTTCCGAACAATAGATCGTTCAATGTCGCACGCGCTCACGAAAACTTACGAAAGCCTTCGCGTCAATCCCTGCTCGTTGTCTAATGTTGTAATCATCCACTCCGATACAGAACGCCTGGAGCAAATCGCTGAATCGCTGTGGCCATCATTATTAACGTACCTATGTCATATGTAACCACTTATGTTTTTCTCAAATGACCAACATGTTTTTCTCAAAATAATCCGAAAAATGAAACTAAATAAGCTTTTTTTGACAACATTATCTAGAATATAGGTATAACACGGTTACTACAGGTTAAAATAAAGTTAAGTGATTTGATAACTAGCAAGTGTTCAAGCATTGCGGCGATGCACGATAAAAACCATAAACATGAACTCGGCGAAGTGTTTGTATTAGTATGCAAGCAGCAACATCCTCAGGCTCTTGCCCAATGCCCAACGTTAGAGGTCAACGACCATAATTTCGTGCGGTTAAAAGCTCCATATAGCGCAATGCACGTCTTATTCCCTTATCGGTAGCTTTTGTAACTTAGTGCCATTTGTGGTTAAAATGTATTTTTTGCATGGGAGCTCATCAAGCACTAGACTATGTTTTAGATCCGTCATTAGGTACTGTCATTAGTCTTCTAATATGCAACCGTTATGATTGATCATCGTCGCACTCTATCACTGGCGCACGCAAACAAGAAAAATCCACTGCTACTTATATTAGGTATAATAGCGATCCTCCCACCACACGAAAATCTGTATAACTTGTAATTTATTTATCGCTAACTCGTTTTTACAACCTGATTTCCATACTAAGCACTTTGAATAGATGTTTTCAAATGTCACCTTAATTTTGAATCCACGCTGTTGAGGCCCAGTGGCAATTAACTATTTATATTTTCTATCGGAGTACCTCTGTTCGGAACCGTTAAATATTATTCTGAGCACGTGTGACCCACGTCGGGTAAGGTCCTATTGCACGAATAGGTACCGTCCGACGAAAGCAATTCCAGTATTAAAAATCCCATCAAAAACATAAATGTGAAAATGGGAGCCAAGTTAAATATTAAGAATATGCGTGGCTGTCGACGTCGCCGACAAAAGAATTGATATCTAAATGGGTGCCAAGTTCTGTAGATAATCCTGAAATTTATTTATAAAAACATACAACATTCTAAAATGCTACAACAATGTTTGCTATTAAAAAATATAACTTCTTAAATTACAACAGTCGAATTATTTACACAAAGCAGATAACTGAGGATATATTGAACTTCAAGATTTGACTTCGCTTGTTTTAACATACAAGTTATCTTATATTTGGCTAATCAACTTATCTTCTTTATGTTATAAGTAAGTTACTGTTTTTATATGGTAAGGTTTACTGCACATACAGTGAAAACTAGCCAATTCAAATCTTGAATAAATTTCAGGATTACTACAGAACTTGGCAAACATTTAGATCTCAATTCTTTTGCTTTGTTTTCACAGCCACGCATATTCTTAATATTGAACTTGGCTCCCATTTTCACATTAATGTTTTTAATGGGATATCATTACTTTTTGTAAAAAAATATTATTATTCATCATTCAAAAGTGATCTGTATAACCTAACCTAACGACAAAAAGTAAAACTCAACTGGCGACTAGTATGACGCACCTTTATAATTTTTATATAGCCTATGATACTTGCACGTTTTTGACGAATCATTTGACATCCCATTTAATAAAATCGGCCCAATAGTTTAGGAGCCAGAGCGGAACTTCCGATTTTCAGTCACATACCTACATACATAGACTGTTAACCACAAAGGTACAGACCTACCCTTCTTTTTGCTTCGCGCAGTTAGGTAATAAGTTTCTTTTTTCCTGCGTTTACGCTGTATAGTTTTCTTTTTTGTGCTGTTTTCTACTTGTAATCAATTACTACTTGTAATTAATGCTTGTAATGTAATTAATAATTAGGTACAAGTAAGTAGCTCTAAACAAAATGTTTCGAAAAACGTAAATGTAGGTATTTCTCCCGGCACCTGCATACGTATTATTGGTTGTATAAGGCTGGGTTTTATAAAGATCCGGATAAAATGTTTCGATCAGGAATGTCAGAAATTGTATGAAGTTACTAATATTTGATCTGACATGCCACTAACGGGCCTTTATAAATCCGGGCCTAAATTTTATAAACAATCTGGTATAATTACTCGTACAAAACGATAAAAGCGACCTTTCATCATGGAACTTATTATTCTCCTGCGAAAGAAAATATTTCAAATCGTAAAAATTCACTGTTTTCTGATTTTTTCCTTTGTGCACACACAATTACCCAGCTGGACGCCAAATTTCAACTTTCTAGGTCATCTGGAAGTGGGTTAGGTTTTTGATGTAGGGTCAGTGATAGAAATGACGATTTTTAGACGTTAATATCTCAATAACCGTTTGAGCTGTATTAATGAAATTTGGAGTTCTAGTTAATCTAAGGAGTTTTAACAAACCAAATGCCACGTGTTTAGGTTAAATAGATATTGAGTTATGAAGGGGCCAAAAGTGGCTCCAAATGGTTCGTGTAACACACGGCTGCTGCTGCGTCGCCAGTTCCTTTTTCTTGGCTTAAACTTGGCCTCTTCTGGCTGACTAGATATAAAATAGACCTTAGATACAACTGCTGACGAAACAATGCTTTTATTACAACACCCTGTTTTGTCTGTTGATTAATGGCTAAAGTTATTTATTACAAGACTGATATAAATACTCAAGTCGAGCGCAAAAATGTGGCGCAGCCGATCGAAAGTTGTGTCGTCAAAGTTGTCAACCTTGGCATTTGAGCGGGTTCCGGGCCGGGTGACCGCGCGGTGAACGTGAACCGACCACAAAAAGTTCCACCTCCACCAGCTATGACTTGCCTTAAATCTATTGTTTGATCGATACTAAAAATCAAAACTTAAAGGATTTAAACTTAATTTTTGATTTTTAAGATAGATCTAGCAGCAGCGGTATTCAAAACATGATTGTACGCTGAAACATAAGTATCTATATTTTAATTTTAATTTGACCGTTTCTTTGTTTCCATGATTCACAAATAAAGTTATGCGGCAGTCAAATAGTCAATTCGTAAAGCCATAAAATATAGTTATACCTTATCAAAAGATTCGCTGAATTCGAATAATGCATGAAAATATTGGTAAAAACGTTGCGAACTAACACCCGACTGGTGTGATGCACCCTTTTAGTTTTTATAGCCTGTGACACTCGCACGTTGTTGACGAATCATATGACACCCAATTTATTGAAATCGGTCCAATAGTTTAGGAGCTACAGTAGAACATCCCATTTTTGGTCACATACATACAGACTGTTAAAATCATAAGGGTTTTACCCTTCTTATTGGTAGTCGGGTAAGAAAGGTCGAGTAGTCTTTACAATCGGAACTTGTTTACTGTTCCCTAGTTTGATATGATAATGCTTGCGGCCAACCAAAAACAGAAATATACAGGAATATACATAAGGTAGGAGAGACAGGGAAAACTAATGAAAAATTACTTTGAGCAAATAACGGAGAAGGTTGGGTTGGAAGGTCGCGTCGTGCCAGAAAGTCAAGCAGTTGAAAGAAAACAGGAGTGGTTGGCAGTTACTTGACCGACAACGGCTTGGCTGTTAAATACATGGATAGTGAGACATTAGTATTTAAAATGTTGATGATCATTATCACAACTAGATTCAATCATGTCAGAAAATTGTGAGCATAAAACCTTAATTGCGCGTTATATGTTTAATAATAAAAAGCAGTAGTTCTAGCGCATAGGCTTCGTCTTCTTAATAAATAAAAACCATAATAACTAGGCATATTTAAGTTCCGGGTCTGAATAAATGTGTCGCGTGGTGACTACGATGGGAACTATTCTCGCCCGGCACGCTGCGAAGGAAACTCAGCACTTTGTAATGCGATAATTAAACTATTAACGCTTTTTTATGTATATCGCGGTGCGACTTACGTCCATTTATTTATTTGCAATTTATATACGTGATAGCCCAAATCAAAATAGTCCACACGAATGCTTTAGTTGTATATTTATGTATAATAAAAGATGTGGGCAAGTTAAATACTTATTATTTAAACTAATTACCAATACGTGACTTCCATAAAAAGTCCGAAAGACGATCATAAAATTAAAATACAAATACAACATTAAAACTAAATTAAATAGTATAAGTGAATGTAGAATTTCATTTTATATATATATATATATATTTCTCTTTTACCAAAAAAATATTCAACCTATTGAACAAATCGTTTCATACACGAATAGTGTCATCTTGTTACCCAATTCTCACTTTCACTTCGCAAATGTGTAGAACAAATTCACATGCTTTTCTCCGGCTAGTGGGCTACGGCCGCTTGTCAATTCAGTTATTATATAAAAAAATATGTTATGTCATTTGCCGGCAGGGCTAGTTATACTTTAAGTATAGCTGGGTTCTGCAGAGCCGTATTTGGCAAAGCGACCAGTGGTACAGAACCGATTTAAACGGCTTGCCTCACCAAATACCTTGTTATAATTTAGAATCAACATAGGACCAATAATGACTATATGACTTGTCTTCAACTTGTCTATTGAACTTAGGAAAACTATAATCCGGAGCAAAATTAGTTCTGAGTCTATTAATGATTATTTCAACCGAGGAAGTATTTAAGCACCAATAGCACCATTGATGTACAAAAACACCATGGAATCAATACGATGACCCGCCGCGATGACGCGTGCGCCGAATTTGCGGTGATGTCATACGGAATAATGCGAGTTCCCGTAATCACGTGAACTTTACTGTTTGCCGCCCACCGTGGTACGAGTAATAGTAAATGCTAAACGTGTGTTTGCTGATTATGGCGGGAGAGGCGGCGTGTGATTACACTTGTATCTATTGCTAGCTCTTAATAAAGTTAATTTAATATTGGAAAAGCATATACGTAAGTGCCACGTGTACGTATGAGTCTTGCTCTAGCTTCATTTAAAAATGTGTATTTGGTTAATAAATGATTTATAATTTAAAATAAATTAAAGCAGTCGGGTAGCCGTAGAGATTGCTTCATATTTTACTAAGGTAATAACTAAAGTACCCTTATACCCTAGATACTATTTTCTTATTAACACAATTGTGTTCCCTGTCCCTGTAATTTTATAGTTAAGGCTTATGTTAAGGTAAACGGACAATATATCAGGACATCAAGGGTCTAATTATCGCTGGTATGTGTGGTGGGTCCTAAAGTTTTTTATAAAAAAAATACTGACCTGCCGCCATATATCTCGTTGGCGAGTGGCGTGAGTTCGTCGTCGGAGTTGTCGCTGGCCTCCTCGCGGCGCTTTCCACCGGAAGTCGCCATTTTCACGACACTGAAATACCGAAATAATAATAATTACATTGCTCAGAAGACACATCCTATCAGAAAGTCTCATAATTAAATGCTTTTAATCACTTTAAAGCACACTTAAGCCACAGCAATTACTGCGGATACAATATTTTTGAAACACGTTCCCATGTTACCATGTTATGTTATATTATCATATAATAATTAAGTCCAAACATATATACTACAGGCCATACTTCTTCAAACTTTCAATAATCACTGATGTTACATACAAGACATACAGTGCCAAGAACGGGCCGCCTAGAATTGAATCTGAAATCCTTTGATAAAGACTTCAACGGGTGCAAGTTCCTACTGCGGTCTGTGTGAGCGAGACAATATTGTGGCTAAGGTAGTATATAGAATCACGAAATAAAATCCTCGTCGTGTAACCGAGCACGACTCGCCGTTTTGAAAAGGGTCCCCGTCACGTTCCAGGTCCCGCTACACGCGTACCTTAGCGTGCTCGTGATTTGCGATCATGGAGAAGATCATACAAAATAAAAAGGAGTTATCTTTCGTCCTTTTCAGTAATGTTTAAAAGCGGAAAACGCGTTTCGCCAGCCGTGATCGTCTTATGGTCACACTCAGAAATGTCAATTAACTTGTAAGTTTGATTAAAGTTGCTGTTGTCACTTTCTTTGCTATAGCAATAGAATAAGACGCAGCCACTTTAATGAAACTTAAAAATTAATTGACGTCTCTGAGTACGGCAGTTAAATGTCACCTGCTGTGCCGGCGGTCATTAACTTTTCAAAGTTTAAAAAAACTTTATTCCACACTCTTAACGGTACAATGCGGAAATAACTTTATTTAAGAACAATTTAAGTTTAGCCATGTTCTGGAGAATAGTCATGAGACGAGGTACATTTAAAAAAGGGGACAATGGGTTTGAAGATATTGCGAGTAAACCGCATTTTAATAACGTAACCAAACGAATATTACGTATATAGGGTTAATATAAAAGGTAACAACAAACAAATCATACCTTTATGTACTAACTGGGGGACGATAGAAGGTAAAAACGATGCAGTGCTACAAATCTCCACGTACTCACCGCAAACTCGTATTCGTCAAACAGACGCGGGCATAACTACATAACGTTACACAGAGGGATTACATATGCTCACTGCTCAGAGCATGCTGTAAGCCTGTATGAGATAAAGGAATTTGCGGTTAGTAAGTATGGTCAAATTATTTCAATACTGTAATCATATTGAAGAACGAGCCAATCTTTAGCAATGTAATTAATAACACAATGAATCCTTAGGCGTACGTAACATCATAACCATCTTAAAACGACAGACCGTTGATCCACTGGTTAACTACGAAACCAGGCTCGTTCCGTACATACCAACTGGTATTTGTCTCGAGGTCTGGTCATCGTATGTGTTGTATATAATCTAGGTATTGGCCGAAGACTCGCTGAATCACGTCCAGCTCTCGCATTCCGCGCCGCGAGCGCTCCCTGACCTTGGCGGTCATTCATCCCTTGCAAAACCACAAAGGGAATTACCAGAATTGGTTTATGTGCATTCTATGTTAGGTGAGCATTTTATTTACATTTGAATAGAAATCGTAGCATCTATTTGATAGATGAGGGAAAAGTAAAAATTTCACTTGTACATCAAGTGAAATTTTTGCTTTAGGATAACTATACTGATTTAGAAAAAATCGGTCAAATCTTTAACACTGTTTTATTTTTCCCGTAAAACATAGGTTCATCTATAAGTTTGAAATTTTTCAGATTTTTCGGTTCATAAACTTGGGAGATAAGGGGGGGAAACAGTAATTTTTTGAACATTTTTGGTTATAAATCAAAAAGTACGTCACGGCAAAATATAAAAAAGTAAAATTTTAACAAATGCATATACATTATTTATATAACTGTTTTTATTATAATAATTTATTTATGATCATATTTTCATTGTGTTGACAACCCTGTTCGAGCGTGCAAACGTATATATCTACGTTCGCAGGAAACTACGAAAAATGAACTCTCGATAGGAATTAATAAGGTTTGTTTAGGTGCCGTTCAGGCTGCATTATACATGTGTTTTTTATTTGTAGGTATTGATCGATCGTATATTGTCATTTTGAATAGAAGAGAAATATCTGTTACAAAGTAATTCTTATTTAATCTGTGGCCCAACCTAGAAATAAAAGTGTCGTTTGCGCTTTTAATGTTAGTTGTTGTTCGCTGTCCAATGCGGGCTACTTAAATAATAAATCTTTATAGCCTAGCTTTATTACACCTACTAGATATCGATTAGCGATCTTTCTTCAGCAAGTCAGAGCGCCTGCGCCAGCGCAAGGTCAGCGACTTCCACTCGCCCGAGCCGGACAATGGACCTCGCCCTCGCAAATAACTTCTTCACAGATTATGTACTATTAAGAAAAACTTAGCCTGTACTCTATGACCTATACAATAAGCCACATTGTACTGTAGCTTGTCCCTTACTCTAGCAGTCTTACCATAAGAAAGCAATATCCTTGTTTGGACTACGATAGTTTGTTTAAGGAGAGTTAACTGTCTTGTCTAGTTGTTATTGCTGACGATTCAATATAACGTCACAACATCAACAAATTATATTTCTCATGCCAGATTATTCGATGTACCTATAGCAATTAAGGGCATTTTTTTTTTAAAGTTGGCCTATTGGCGTATGAGGGCAGTATATAAATGTACTTACTATATAATGACTACTTTTCGTAACTCAATGGAAAATTTACCGTTTCTTAATTTTATTTTACAGTAGTGCTAGAAAACTTGCATTCTGCATCTTTACCGTCTGCAGAAAACTTTCATTTTTTCATTAGCTTTCGTGGGTCACATAAACAATGTGATAACTATTTGTTTAATTACCAAAAGTATCAAAAACTGTGAAAATAACGATGGTGTATTGTGATAAATACTTATGCCAGGCTCATGTTAAGGTAAAAATTCGCTGAGCTACTTAGTTCATTTATTGGCTTATAAAGCTATGTCTAACTAGAACTCGCATTATTTTCTGTATCTTTGCATGACTAGTAGTATTTCTCCTCCTTATCAGTTAAATAAAGAATTGGTAATCGAGACACTGCGAGCTAATCTAGAGGCGAGTTCACTTTCACTGCAGGCGGCCGCCAGCTGGCCCCCCCTCCACCGGCACAGCCTTCGACTGCGCAACACTGCCTTACATTCGTTAAGCCATATGAACACTTTGAACGGAGAATGCTTTGTTAAACGCCTGTCAGGAAATGTATTGATGCAATAGTTAGCTATGTTTGAGAGTTCAGGCTGCCTTCAACGCCGACGTTCTCATAGACAGACATGCGGAAGTTTAAATATGCTTTCATTATATATAGATTAGTACATGTGATTTAAATTCAGAAATCCAAACTAAATCTGTAGTTTAACTAGATTAAAATTGCGACTTGCGAAGACCAATGTTTAACTTTTACCACATGCAGACCTCACAAGAATGACAAACGAGTAAAATATATTTTAGTTTGTCACTATACATAGAACTAGTACTACCAAAAAACAAGGCACTCTGTCTTGCTAGGGTCGCTCATCCTACTAAGCGCCTTATTTGCAAACACTTATTTTCGTTTTAACAATGAGACAGTCTCTACTTCCTGCTGTACCTATTTAAGGTCATAATCCAAAGACACGCGCGATATTTAAATAAACCAGAAGCTAGGTTTGAAGCCTAATTTGTTTTCATTACGCCCCATATAATTATAATAGGTCGGAATGAGCGGGTAAGTAACATATCGTGCCAGAAACGCGCCGGAGCGTGGCTGGCCTCGGCGGCGTCCGCTCGGACCCACAACTAACTGCTACTTAACTTGGACAGTTAGTGCATTATATATGCAACTATCCTTCCTACATACTAAACAACAGTTCTGTAGTGAACAGTCTGTTTTGTTTAGTCTACTTGCGATCTCTATAGGTCAAACATGGTATTAAATTGCTGTGATAAAATTACAAATTCTTAATATAACTTTTGAAGCTGCTAGGTGGAAAGAATTCGACCAATACTTTTTTTTTTAATATAAATCTTTTAACTGATCTAATTCAGTATTCATTTGCAAAGCCTAAAAAATCGGTTAAAAAAAGCAAAGTACTCGTATTTACTTACGACTTCATATCACGCATAAATCAGCTTAGTACAATATTACAGACAGCTAAGTATATATTTATAGTTATTTATGCAACTTGCACATAATGAAGTCTCTAAAGGCACGAGGGCCGAGGTTAGAGCGCGATGACGGGCACGAGTATCTTTTAAGCTAATTATGTACCGTTGCATACATAAGTTTTTCTTCAAGCTTAAAATGATAATGTCAAAAATAAACATTGGCTAACTTTTCTTCTATACTTTCCTTGATTTTTCTGATAACAAATTACTTGTCAGCAAGTTCATTTTCATTATTACGATTGGCGTTAATAGTTTGTGAATTTTACTGTTAAATGTTTACAAATACCATGTGAAATTGAAATGTGTTCAATAGTTACTAAAACAGTTCTAACAATTTATCATAAAAATGGAATGCCAGACGAAACGCCGCCCTTGTTGATATTCATATTATCTATATTGAGCGTAACCATGGTAACCAAATAACGAGTCGATGATTGCTGATATTAATATTAAGCGTAACCGTGATAACCAATAACAAGTCGATGAATAATAATTATCTTTTCTTAGTGATTTAATAAAAATGTAATTTTAAAGTCATTATTAGTCTCGAAATTAATTTTGTTTTTAATCTGCGTCATTTCAATTGGTATTAAAACATTTCTAATTATTTAATATACAAATTGGAAGTCAAGTCAAGTTCACTAAACGCAAAGACTGATATCCGAAATGCCCGTAACCATGGTAATAACAATGCTATAATGGTTATAAAAGAACAGTTATTACTATGGCAACGCTCATTATAGAACAATTTTCACGCATCGGTTACAATAGTGTAAAAAAGCATATGGGTGGCATTCTGTAACTGTTAACGATGTATATATGTACGCAAGTAGAAAAAAATTATTTGTATAAGACAGCCTAAGCTACTGAATAATTCTAACGTAAAATTAAAAATGTGTGCTTCTGCATTAGTCTTATTATCTTGGCTTTACTCCGAAAATAGTTCACACTACGCCACTACACCTAAATTCAATTATATTTCAATATAAATATGTTAATATACTCGTAACATCACTACTTGAGGATAGAACAATAATGATTACCGCGACGTTACAGTATCGCGGTAGGTAAAAGTTACATTAGGTACGATTATTGAGCGAGTACTTAATGTAATGAGTCGTAATGTAATTAATGTAATCATGCGCATTTTACAGAAAGAAAGCCGACTGTTACACAAAATCCCTCGCCTGCCTTTATCGGCTAGAAGGCATAGCAAACAAAAAGTTATGTAAATAAACATATGTATTATGTAAAATTACTCGGACTTTATAAAACTGTAGGTACTTGATGGCCGAAATGTGTCGTAATTGTCTTAAAAATATTATTATTTTAACCCATTTGTTTTCAATGGAAATAAATGGAAACAATTTGTCCTAAAATGACCCAAACAGGGCTTCCAACTATTTTGACATGGCAAAGTGCATAGCATACATTTTTAGCGCTCGTCTTAAAAATTCGTTTTGAAACATCACCTATTCTATCATAATGTATGTAAGATGAAGAATAGATGCATCAAATATATAAATCGATCGTCTAATGTTTACTGCTTGTCGTCACCCCATGTATTCAAGGCAATGGCACTTGAAATTTCATCGGAGAGGCAACCGGATGACGTGGTGGGGGGTGTGGGGGGGACAACGTAAAATGTTTTGACGAGGCAACCGGATGGGTATTAGCTTTTAACCCCTAACACACATATCTCCACCCCCGTCGATTTGGGGTCCATTTGGTCGGTGCCGCCCAACCTTGTTTGCCTCTGCAATGAAATTTCAAGTGCCATTGCCTTGAATAATGAGCGAGTTTTTCGGTCCGTAGTTAAACTCACCTAATAGTTGAAATCGTAACCAATGGTTAAAGCTGAATAAAGTGTGACACACCATTTATTCTTCTTTTCGAAGTTCAACGAATCAAAAAAATTTGCCCTATGTCGAATGGAAGCCGTAAACGTGATCGAACTCTTTCGTGAAATTTTTGTTAGATTCAAATTATATCTATGAAATTGTGAGAAATATTTTCATGTCATGGTTGTCTAAAGTTCAACGGTCTTATTACAAAAAACTTAGACACGCCTTAGACAAGTCTAAAATGATAGTTTTTTATGAATTTACATTTACTAAACAAATGTTCAACGGTTGTTTAAGTTTTTGTAATAACATTGTAAAAGTTTAAATGTTAACATTTCACTTCATCATCATTAACTCATCATCATTCATTTAACTTTGACGTTAGTTCCAGGTTCGTAGGTACCTATATATATATATATTCATGCCCTACAAAGCTTTATTATTGTAAATTCAAATAAAAACAGGCATTTTTTAAGTACAATATATTTTTATTTATAATTCAATAGAGATTCAATTATTTATGAACTCCTGCAAAACAATATAGCTACAAGCGCTACGAACGCGTGGGCGCGCGTTGATGTCTTTTGTACCGCAGTGATTTTAAACTTGGGAATATCCAAAGATTAATTTAAATATTTGTTTGTTAAGGCCTATTGCACAATCGACAAGTAAATTTATTTGTCAGTTATTTTCAAGTGTAAGAAAGGGAAAGGGCTAAATTTATTTGACAGATATGCTTTAGGTACTTGATGATTATGAAACAGGCGGTTAATAATGTACTTAAAACCTGTAATTAACTTTCAATTTTAACTCGTCACTTTCGATTTTTCAAGCCAGGTTACGACTTATTGCGATGTTAATACCCTCGTGTGTTTTATTTTATATTTTTTTCGTATATAAACACAAGTAGAACGAAAGCAACTGCGTTTGATGATATAGTACAAGTGCACTTGTTTACATGTTGATGTTATTTAAACTGTCAGAAATTGTAGTCGCTCTGAATCGTAAGCTAAATGTTAACGACAACCCACTTTCCTCGCCGCGCCCGCACTCAAGGCCAACATAATTATAGTACCAGGTGTATAACAACGAGTTTGCGAATTAGCCAAATACAAACGTAATTACAAAACAGTTCTGTTTAAAAAGTTAACTTTTATTTCTTGCTTTTTTTGTAAGTGTCTCTACTTGCCTAGGTTTCTAGTAGTCATTTCGCAAGCATTACATATTTATACATAGGTACTTACCTATTAAAACCAAATTTATTTTATGAACATTAAATACAATTCATATTAAACAAAGCGAATAAATAATTATAAACAGCCCTACTAGCTTTAGTCATTGTTAGTCTGGCATTAGAGTTAATATTTGTGTGTTATTTCGTCTATCGTCATATAACTTTAGGCCCCAAACCAGTTCCGTTGCTAATGACTGGCTATTTTTAATTGATTTGCTTAAAATTATATTTGCGTCACAATTCAAAGGAGAGAACTATATCTACTATATTTTATGACGTTTATGTCATCACCAACATGTAGCAGACAATTTTGTTAAACATTTGTATAAAATTAACAGTCTGATAAATTAGTGAAATCCGACATTAAACATTACGAACACTACAGGAATCATTTAGTTATTACGGTTTTAAAAAAATATTACCGTACAGGGAAAAGGAGCAGAGATTTTCTTACCCTGCTGGGTCTTGGGTATCATTGTCTTATCTGGAGCTCAATTTTAGACCTTTTGTGGCACCTGAGTGCACCAGGACTTGTATGTATAATTATTTGGTGCATAGACTTGTACTCCTTTTCACTGGCTCAAAACGAAGACTTAACTGATAGCTTCATACATGTTATACTCATCGACTTACTTCCACACCCAGGTGTCATCGAAATCGATTTCACTAACATTGAGGGAAACACGACTTGTGACTCAAATCAATGAACGATGAACAAGGTCACACTCAGCAAGGGAAAGTGCGTCTATGCCACTGTTCACTCGCGGATGACTGCGACGGATTTAAGCGATTTCACGTTTTATACGGTAGATGAGAAATGCAAGTAGAGAATAATAAATATTAGGTAGGTGTCAACTATATCCAGAATTTGTGTCCCTCCATTACCTTGTTGCCTTTTCATTTAGACTATCTACATATTTATACAAAATTCATGTAAAGTATGATGCAACGCAATTCACTCGAAAAACTCGGACAGTTTTGTAGTCTAGTTCGTCTTCTAAATAACTCAAAGTTAATGCGAAGACCCTTCACTTTACAAATTGTTTCGAGAATTCAATGGCACTAATAATAAAATGTAACGCCAATCGATCCGATAGTTTCCAAGGAATAATGCGAAGGTCATCTTCGCTTTGGTGCGTTTCTTTGGATAAGTATTATTATGTACTAGCACTAGGTATGTGAAGACCCGAGTCCCAGACAGGCTGTCGCAATACGGCATCTATCACGGTTAAATATTTAATAATGACTCGTGAAGATCCTTGACAGTTTATTTTTTTATTACAACATAAATGACTTATTACATTACTAATTCGAGCTTACATTGCGGACCTAGTTTTTGAATGGCAGAGGTGTCCGGTTATTTTATCATTTAATGAATCGGACAAAAGGTCACCTTAACAGTTATGCAAACTTTATTACGTATATCTACGTTTACTTGTCAAATATAACAATAACTAGGAATTGGAATTCATGAAGTTCGTGAGACTGCCAGCAATCGGGATCTTTATCTACAATCAAACCAATAGTTAGCGTCTAATGACATTCATGGGAATTGGTGATTGTGCGTATTAATCACGTCGTGCTACAGTCGAACTCATAAGTAGCTTTACATTTTAGTACCGTGTCGCAGTTACGCATTATAAGTTATAATATAAGTGTCAATAGTTTGAATTTAGTATGTCAATACTGCGACAAGGTACTAAAATGTACAGCTACTTATGAGTTCGACTGTACCTGGCAATAATGACCCAAACTATTGTGCGCACGCTTGCGCAATGCCCGCTAATGTTCGAATTAATGCCCTTAGAATGTTATAATAATGCAATATAAATTACAGTAATTTCACGTGAAACCGCCCAACGAGTGCGTGAGGTCGTCGGTTACCTGTTCGTTAATTGCATTTAATTATGGTCGCGGAAATCACCGAATTGTTGCTGCTCGAAGTGAGAACGACCCTATACCGGAACCGGATATGCCCGAGGCCTTTCGCAGGGCTGCCATTACATTCAATATGCACATATCTTGTCGCTGGCCACTGCTCATATTGAACGACGCGACGCACCTATTGTTTTAAAATTAAATATCTAACTTTTTCGCATATTTATATTATGTCTTTATATATTTTCAAGCAGGTATGTAAAGATAATTGGCATAAGTATGTGATTATTAAAAGATATAATTATAATATTACTTATCTACTTACCAGATGTTATGCTAAATAAGTAATACTCAGGTATTATTCTATTTAAAAAAGTTATCCAACACATCACTTGAGTCAAGGATATCTAAGGCGTAAGTATAGAAATTTTAATAACGCTTGTCCTTGTTTCCTATTCATACTTGTAACACCTACATTCACTTTTGTTTACGTACGACTGCAAATATGTATGTAGGCAAAATCGCGGTCTAACTAGTAGAAATTTCAAATGAAAGGTTCCTGTCCTATAATATGAATAGTTTAAACTGATTAACCGATTTCCTACAAAGAGAAACTGTTTCGTAACTTTCTCGAGTGAAACTGAACCAGTACGAGCGTGAGGCTTTAGCTTAGCTTGACTGAAAGCTTAATTGCCTGATAAAGCACAACGGGTACATTATACTTACAGTATTATGTAATTGTAGCTTTAAATTTTTTATAAGTTAACTTTGCATACTTTCGCAGCTGATCGCACAAGACTTAAAGGTCAATTTAAACTTACTAATTTGTTCAAAAGTGTAATAATATTCTAATCTTACCTTTTCAGAAGTGAAGGGTGGAGAAAATCCTGTTTATTTTTAAATGTCACTTCACAATGTTTAAATAGGGCGTAGAGTGCACTCGCGCGTTGTCAGTGCGCATGGTTTGCGCGGGCGTGCGCTCGGTTGATGCGCGCCGCGATCACTGCGCGAGCGCCGCCGCAGCCTGCGGACCCTCACTTGCTCTCGGAGTGACTCAGACCTTACGCTATTACTTAAACTCTATGTCCCAACTAATCTGAATTATCCCAGACTCTATTTAATTTCGAGATAAGTACGTATTGTTTCGTGACTGATGTCAGGGGTCCATCCGTATCGCAAAGGGTAAGCTGTGGGAACATTATTCGTTGGGTTACTTAATTTTACTCTGACCTGAAATTATCTTTACCTAATATTTTTAATGACAGTGACCAAAAGGTCACAGTCACCAAAGCGCTGGCGCAGGCCCAGAAACAATACTTTCCGCAAAATCCCTTCACGGTCAAGACAAAATTCTTTTAAAAAATCTACTTTTTATAGCCTGTTGCGCGAAAGTAACTTCAGGGTTATATTTGTGCCTAAGCAAGCTTATCAAATTCTAAAGCTTAATTTAGTCAAATCAATATATATGTACTATGTTTTTATATGTCTGAGTACGACGGTCTACGTTTATTTTTCTTTCATTAATAAATGAATACAAAATACGCAGAATTTCTCTTAACAATTATGGCTGGTATATGTAACTTTAGCTATCATCGAAACAATTTCAGAATCGGAGCACTAGTTTTAGATTATGAAAATTCGTAAAAAATATTTGCAATTACAGAACGCGGCAGTTTCCAATCGGACTTCAAAATCATTTAACTTTATTGAACGAAGATTTTTTAATTTTGTTTGGGGCTTTTAAATCTCGAGCGCTTTTAACCTTTTCAAAGCTAATGATGGATACGCCCGCATTTTAAGTTCAGCGGCAACATCTATACTAGCTAATAATATAAAGAAGTAACGTTTGTAAGTTTGGATATAGGATCTCCAAGGCGGCTAGCACAAGTGGTCCGCGACTTTTTTGTCGCTCGGATCTCCCTTTCTAACTTGTTATAACGATAGAGACGCACTGAGCGACAAGCGTATGTGTGGCGCGATTTTTTCCGCGTGTGCGTGTAGCTTCATCATAATATAATTTCCATATGGCACAGATATCTGCAGGAATAATCGCGTGGTGAAATTTAGCAGTGCGGGCTAGCCCTAATACTTTCACGAATGACATGACACCGGTTTGTTAAAAAAAAAGAGTAGTGGAAATGTTGTTTGTATATTTTATTAAATAAATTATAATTAGTTGTATAGGTCCCGGAAGCGCACGGTGCTACGGCGTGGCAGGCGCGGCGACTCCTCGTCGCTTTCGAACGCGGGTTCGAAGCTCTGGTTCACGTAGGCGCTGGAGGTCGACGGGCGGTCATCTTGATGCTGTTGGGAATATGTTCGTGAAAATCTTTGCGAACGGGGTCGTGACGGCAAACTGGATATCTGCTTAGTTATGGTGTTAGAAACAAAAAACGAACACTCACCGGTTTACTCACGTTTTAGTCAGGTCCGACCCGACCCGATGTGATGTGTGATGTGACGCGAGTAAACCGTTGAGTGTTCGTTTTTAGGGTTCCGTACTAAAATGGTAAAAAAGGAACCCTTATGGTGAGACTTCGTTGTCTGTCTGTCTGTCTTACTTGCCTATAAGTTGCTTGCCCGCATCTGTTTTTAATAAAAAAAAAGTATGAAATTAATTTTATAAATAATTGAAAAGGGGTCTATAATGGGGGGTTAAAACTTATAGATCATTACTTATATTTTACGGGAAAAATAATACGAAGTGTTCATAATTTATAGTTTTCGAGAAATTGACAAAAAACTTTAAAGATCTGTACTATTTAGGCAAGTCAAAATGGACCTTATTGCATACGAATTAAAATACATAAAAATATATATTTTTGAAGTACGGATTTAAATACGGAACCCTCGGTGCGCGAGTCCGACTCGCACATTTTTTTGTTACTAATAATGACTCACGCTAGTTTAAATTTTATAAGTATGGTCATTGCAAATAAATAAATAAAAACCAAGTTGAGGGTCAACACTAACGTAGTGTGACAACACCTCATTATCTGTTTAACCTTTTAACCGCCGTAGTCTGATATATAAGACACCCAATGTCCAGCCACTACCGCCGTTGTCTTATAATTAAAACAAATTTCTTACCGTTTTCTGTTAGTTTGTATAGGCGGCGACACGGGCACGTTCGATGACAAACTAAGCGGCGGTTAAAAGGTTAATGGTCACTGGCCCACGACCCGCCGAGGCTAGGAACGACGCGGGCCGAGTGAAGGCAGGGGCAGGCGCACTGACCGGCGGCTGCGACTGCGAGCGGCGGCGCTCGGCGACGACGGAGTCGCGGCGCGTCCGCAGCGCGCGCAGCGTCAGGCGCCGCGCCGCCGCGCTGCTGCCGAGCGACGGCAGCCGCGCCAGCATATCTAAACATTACCACACGTTATGTCTGCGCTCTTAATAACACCTATTTGAAATTTAAACTTTTGTACGCCCTTACGACTTGACTTACTTGTAAATTATAGTAGTTTATGTGACTGGTGCATAATGAGAGGCGTTAAAATACGAGTGTAATAACATCATACGAGTGTTTTAATACCTAATTATGTACAGTTACATACATTCAGTCAACAAAGTATCGGGAATGGATGATTTGTTTATGGTTCCAAATTCAAATTTTTGTTTTTTTTGTTGTTGTTAGATTGGCACAACTGTTTTCTATTTTGGCGCGGAGTTTGAGTTGCATCTGTTATTTATATTAAATACAGTGCTGTTTTTAGTTATATCATATCTAGTGTGTATTGCGAATTTCATAATGGACAAAAACATTGAACAAAGAGTTTGTCTTAAATTTTGCATCGCCAATGGAATTTCGTGTTCGGAGTCACTGAAAATGTTACAGAAGGCTTACGGTGATTCGACTTTATCAAAAACACGTGTTTATGAGTGGTACAAAGCGTTCAAAAGCGGTCGAGATGTGATGGAAGATTTGCCTCGCTCTGGTAGGCCATCAACGTCTGCAACTGAAGTTAACATCGCAAAAGTGAAGGAAATAGTGACTGAAAATCCTCATTCAACTTTGAGAGAGATAGCCGCCGAACTTTCTGTATCTCACGAGTCGATCCGTACTATTTTAACTAATCATTTGGGTATGAAACATGTTACCGCTCGGCTAGTCCCAAAAGACCTGAATTTTCTCCAAAAACTCAATCGCATGAGAGTCGCTGAGGACATGCTAGAACGAGTCAATTCCGACCCAACATTCATGAAACGCATTGTTACTGGTGACGAGACGTGGGTTTACGAGTTTGACATGCAAACTAGTCAACAAGCTTCGGAGTGGCGCTTCGTGGCACCCGTTTTCAATCGGTAGAAGACATAAAGGAGAATTCGCGCCGAGAACTGAATTCAATTCCGGAAACAGCGTTTAAAAAATGTTTTGATGATTGGATTATTCGTTGGCGTAAGTGTATCGTTTCTGAAGGAGCATACTTTGAAGGTGATAAAATAAATTTGGATGATTAACAAACAGTTTGTGTATTATTGATCTTTTCCCGGTACTTTCTTGACAGAGTAGTACACTATTTTATCTACATACATATTATAAGCTCTCTATGATGTGTTCAGGAACCGCATGTCACGACCGGCATAGCGGCATTGATCAATCATTAGAACGTCAAAAATGGCGGCAACCGTAGTTTTTTTTTTAATTCAGAGACAATCTAGAGTCGGCCTCTACTATCATATCGTTCAATATCAAGTAACATGCGAGATTTGTCAAAATTGTATGCAATTGACATTTCATTTCGAATTAAATGTCACCTCGAGTGATATTTGAATTGAATTGTTTTGTTTTTCAAAGATGTTCGAAATTGAATGTAATAATGATATCGAATTTGATGTTATTATGAAGCAATAATAACATTTTCACAGATAAGAAATTTGTTCTAACAAAACAGTTTATCATTATGCTAGTCATAATTTGCGGCTTTTGAACGCATTAAAGAGCATGAATGCAAGGAGCCGCCCCATACACTCGCGTTAATTAGTTACAGAAATAATAGCTAAGGACACAAAAATAAAATTCTGGAACTGCCCTTAGGGGTGCATCTTTAAGTTAAATATTATTAAATAATCTTATAAAAGTCAAAATTGACTGACATCTTATGCAACGGGACAAAAAATCAAATTACTTTTTTAAAATCTGCAAATTGTCGTTAGCACGAGTCTTTGTGATAATGATTCTGATATTATACTCGTACAAGCCGCAACTCAAACATACTGGTAATAAATGACCTGGGTTTTGTATAACAGTGGAGAGTCTCTTCTCGAAGTTGGCCTCAAGGTTGACGACCTCCTGCTTGGCGGTGCGCCGGCGCTCCAGGTTGTAGACGGTCTTGCGGCGCGCCACGGGCGCGTCGTCGACGCCGCGGCCCTCCAGCTCGTCGGCGCTCAGCTGCTGCACCTCGCTAATGAAGTTGAAGGCGCGGTTCTCGATCACTGCGTGCTGGGTTAGCTCGTTCGGCTGAAGAATAAACGATTTTATTTGGGTGTATGTTTGGGTGTATACGCTATTAGTAGACCAAATAAGAGTACGATCTACTAGCTTAAGATTAGAAGACCAATAAACTCAGCATACGTTCGCAGATTGGCGAAATATCACGTTGTCGCGATTCTCAGCAGTGAGTAGAAGACACGACTTCATTTAGCTCACTTAATTTACTTCTGGTCTTCAGCAAAATATGACCTCATGTTTTGCTCGAATACCTAATAATAATTAAATTTGTGTAATTAGAACATTGTTGCCGAGGGTAGAAAGTAAGCGATTTTTGAACGAGTCATACGTTTCGGCCTTAGTGTACGAGTCCAACAATTGCACTTTCTGCAGAGGGATACATAGTGCTTTTCTCAACTACTGCGAGGAAATAAAACAAAATAATTATATTATATTATTATTATTTTATTATTATATTATTAATTATTATCATATTAGTAACTTGCACACTTTCGATAATGTCGGTCGGTCGGCGTCGGTTTCCAACTCAGATAAAATTAGGACAGTAGCTATAGAGTATAAAAACGTCTGATGTCATCATACACTTCGGTCGTGTTACAAATGCCATTTGTTAAACAGTGACAACTAAATTTCTCAAATTTTCAAAGCGTGCCGTTTAAGATGTTTGGCTGTGTGAGTCACTCTTGATTAGTGTGCGTCCTCAGTATAAAACAACAATAATCCATAGTATGTGACACTTCCCGTAATTGTTTATCCATGTTCTACCTATACATTTTTAATTTAGTAGGGTTATTATGCCATAGATGACATTTGTTTTTTTTTAATATCTGGTCCCCTCTTATCGTGGCACTCGAGATGAACAAACTTACAGGTCGATTCACAAGAGCTGGCACGAAAATTTCATTTGTTTTGTCGTACCTATCTCCCGTGTAATTTCATCTTGAGTGATTCGAAAGTAGAACCAAAGTACGAATGACATTTAAAAAAGTGGGCACTTAATTTTTACCGCCTGTTTCACAATCGTCAAGTAAAGCATATCTGTCAAATAAATTAAGCCCTTTCCCTTTCTTAAACTTTAAAATAGACAAGGAGAGAGCTATCTTTATTTGACAGATGAATTTACTTGTCGATTGTGAAACAGGCCCTTAGTCTGTGTATCTTTTAGCAAAAATACACCTTATATTTTACGATACAAATCGGTGTGTTCTGATTGGTCGATTTCATTATTTTATCAATATTAGGAAAAATATTGAATGATTTTCATTAGTTCCAAGGTTGGACAATAATGTTATCGACGAAAACATTGTTGGCCTGTCCAATGTCGGTTCTTAAAAGTGATGTTTTCTGACCCCAAACCAGACTAAAAATTTTCATATTTCCAAGCAGTTTTAGAAAATGTTTTTGAAAATTAAATAAGTAATTGTTACACTCAGAAAAAAATATGCTGTGCTCCTAAAATCTTGGAGATTTAATTAGTCTTTCATAGCTTGGCTTAATCGTAATTCACTTACGTTTTGAAATAGATATAAATAATTATAATTTACTTTATGTTTTTAAAAGGAGTAGTAATCAAAATCTTTAAAATGTTGAATTGCACTTACCGATTTAGTTATGTACCAATTTAATTGAACAGTCGACAAGAGATGGGTCAACGTCCCCATGCGATGGAACAGCATGCCAGTGAACTGGACGATCATCACCGACCCGAAGAATATCAGGAACAAGGACCCAATGGGCTCCAACATCAGGTAGTCACGGGTGATGACCACCTAAAATTAAGTTAGATTGATGCTGATACCATTAAACCCAAATATATATATATATTTTTTTTTATTATTGTACAATAACGATATAGTTACATTTCAAAAAAACACCTCATACCACTCGAGGGTTTGTGCGAGGGTAATACGCTCTAAAATATTACAGAATTACATAATACACATACACTTCTATTTACATTACATTACAGCTTATTCATGAAGTAAGATTTAAGTTTATACTTAATGTTATTGGGAGTAACGCTATCTCTAAATTTAACATCAAGGTCGTTTATGAGACGTGGAATCAAGTAGGCGCTGGTTCTCTGCCCATAGACATTGGTATATCCAGTAGTGGCTAATTTTCTGTTGGAGACTGCTCGAGTGCATTTCATGTTAGATTTTAAGGTTTGGTAGGTTGTGTCAAAAAATTGTTCCTTAATCAAGTTAAACTTGACTTTTTGGTGGATAGGTAGACTCTTGCAGTGTTTAAAGATCTGTAGTTCATCGTTAGCATATTGTATTTTAATTTTAGGATGAAGTATTTCTTTAAGAATTCGCAGCTGCAGTGTATAAATTCTATTTAAAAACTGGCTAAGAGCGAGTCAGACTCTCACACAACGGGGTCCGCACCATCGTACAAGACAAGAGATACAGCAGCTATTGTTAAGGTCGAGCAACAAAACACCGAAAATATCACGTTTCTTGTATGTAAAGGGGGCTCCTTTAATTTTAAATTTTATTTAATTTTTATCATTTGTTGTTAAAGCGGCAATAGAAATACACACTGAAAATTTTCAACTGCCTACCTATAGTACCTATTACGATTCATGAGATACAGCTCGCTGACAGACAGACGGACGGACGGACAGCGGAGGTTTAGTAATAAGGTTTCGTTGGCTGGCACGCTTTGGGTACGGAACCCTAAATATTTAATATTAATTTTACAGTTTTATATAATGCTAGAATAAGTAGTGACATTGTTATATTTTTATTTAAAAAATTACTAACTGTTGAGTTTCTTGCGGCGCTTCTTCTCAGCAGTGGTCTCCTCTTGGGAAGCGCTGGTAGATTTTGACGTGTAAAAGTGCCCGTGCGGCCTACTTACTGAATAAATATCTTTTATCTTTATCTTTTTAAAAAAGGATGAATGTTTGAATATCCCTCAGTCATGCATAAACAGCTAAACGGATTTAGATGAAAATTGGCACACAGGTAGTCGTAACCCTGGATATGGACATACAAATATATTTTTTATTCCGTAAAATGTGTTACTTCCCGAGGGCAAAACGATTAACGTGTTCTTCACAGACGGAACGTGGGTAAGCGCTATTATCTTATACGAGGGTCATGCCAAAAGAAATTAGATTCTCAAAAATTACAAAATTTATTCTTTATTACAGGTATCGATTTTCTGATTTACAGTCTTGCACAAAAATTAAGCGACCGTTGTTTCTGTGTGCTTCGTGTACGACGACATTTCGTTGGAATCGACTCATTTTCAAAGCACCATACCGTGGACTGTCGCTTTGTTTCAGGATCATAGTTATATAATCAATTTTCTTCACCTGTCAGTATATCATAATAGTACATTATTGCCTAGGCGCGGAAAGTAAGGGATTGCCTGACGAGGTGGTTAGCAGGCCGAGCAATAGCGAGGCCTGCTAAAATACGAGTCAGGCAATCCCCCCGTTTCCGCCGAGGCATATATAATGCTTTTCTCAAACATGTGAGGAAATGATACAAATATATTTGTAAAAAGTAAAATTAATATTAAAAGTGCTGTTAATCATATTAGGACAATTTGTAAACGAAATTGTTATGGGTTTTCCAGGAACATTTATGTTTGTCTGTTGAATTTGAGATGTTGATATTTCAGGGCTTGTGGTAGATAAATGGACCTAACTTAGGGAAAAGGATCCAATTCAACCATTTCACACTTGTAGAATTTGACATAATATTGACAGCAATAGAATTCAAATTTAATACCGTGAAGTGCCGAGGACTTGATGTTTGTAGCTTTTACACAACAACAGTAAGTTCTACGTTTAAATTTCAATAAGTTTTTGTTTTTAATTTTTTTTTCTAACAATAGACAATTTTAAAGAAATTTAAAAAGAAGAAAACACACGCACTGTGCTACGAAAACGAGCAGTTGCCTTGGCTGTATGAGATTTATTTCTTGGTCCTTTCTATTCTGTATGCATTTGACAGCACTTTAAAAAAAATATCTCAGCGGACAAAAATGGGTTTTCATACGATTATTTTACTCCTAGGAAGAAAATGAGGCCCTTCGCGTCTTCGTTTTTCAAAAGAAATGCCATCCTTTCTGAGCATGTTTGAGAAAACGTTATTTTTCTCACCAGCGTCGAGTTTATCAATCATAAATTTGCACCAATCCACACGACGTTTTTTCTGCTCATCGTTAAGTTTGTGCGGAACCCACCCCGGACAACGCTTATGGAGAGACAGATGTCCGTGAATGACAGTATGTAATGCTGCTCATCCAATGCCCAGTTCTCGCTTAAGCTCTACATATGTAATTCGTTTGTTTTCACGAATATTTTTTTCGACAGCTTCAACGTTTTCTTGAGTAACCGCGATTGGCGGCCGACCTGACTTTGCCATCTTCAAAGCTTCCCCGTCCTCTTTTAAATTCAGCACACCAATCGGAAACTGTAGCTCATTAACAAGCAATGTCACCAAAGTTGTAACTAACAGTACAAAACATTCTTGCGACTTTAAACCTTTTTTAGAGTCATAGTAAATCATAACACGAAAATCATGTCAAGTGAGCTCCATTGTTGCAAACAAGTTCCCGCCAGATTACCTCCGAAAAATTTAAATCGATTTCAAAAATGTTTCATACTCAACATTTTTAACAAATAGCCTACCTTCACGACGGTGTGTAACTGGCCAGTATCCAACAAATAAGTAAAGAGTATCTAATTTATTTTGGCATGACCCTCGTAATTATATCTACGGTGGAAAAGCAGAACGTTTATAGCAGCTTTTTGCGGTTTTTACAGGAGAGGGCTTAAAGTTATTTTCGCCAAAAAAACACGACACTGTTAGACTCACAGTGTTAGAGCCGTCATCGTAGTCGATGTCGACCTTCTGCCCGAAGGGCCACTGCAGATGCAGCTGGTCCTGGTTGAGCTGCAGCAGGAAGATCACCAGCACGAATAGCGCGTTCAGCATCACAAACGCAAACACCATCTTGTCGCGGAGGTCTTTCAGGTCGTTTTTGATGCGCTCCTGAAATTTGAAATTCCATAATAATAATAAATAAACAATAACATAAATATCAGGGGACAATCTCACACCCGGGACCGCTAGCTTCGTAGGCAGGGTCACTACTAACTAGGGTAACCGCGTCGTTTAAAGGTAAGTATTCGTTTTAATAACAAAGAGCTCGTAATAGTTAACCCTACCTTATATGGTACCAGCAAAAGACCGCTAACTGTGAGCAAATGCATAACTAGTAATAAATAGTGTTAGGTATCTGAAAACCACAAAAAATGCCGGAACAGATATAATATTATTTCACATGTCTGCTGCACCCTGATCTGGCATTTAAGCCCGCTCTCTCAAGGATCTGAACGTATGCAGCAAAACAAGCGTTTGTATAAGGGCAAACTAAGCCTGTCTAAGTTGGAATTATTATTTCCCGGTCAAATACTATTTAACTAATGTATTAATTATTAAACGATTGAAAAGCCAATTATTAAAAAAAACAAAGGCCGAAAATCAACCTCTGTCTGTTATCCCTTCGACCATTTACTGTAAAACTTTTCGAACCCTGTTTAAATCCAATGTAAATACAGAATTCTCACTTGTTCTTCCTTATTTTCATCGATAGGTCTCAAGTAGGCATCGATGAGGTCTTTCCAGAACTGTGTCTCCCCGGTGGTCAAGAAATCTACCTCGCCCTTCTTCACATCGGGGTCTTCTATCCAGTAGGGGTTAATCAAGTCATCTCTTTCCTCCTGTAAATGTGAAAAGAGAACAGTGGCGTAAGGAAATAAGAGACGAAATGGATGCAATATTTGAATGATGCCGCGTCCTTTTCTCTCCCATTATATTTTCATATTTTGTCTCCGCTTGGATTTATGGACTAGTGTTAGTGAAAGGTATCGTATAATCTTCTTTATGGATAAAAAAATATTTTAAAGTAGAATCGTTAGTGTGTTACCTATATTTTTACACTTAATATACCTAGAGGCACTTGCAGCAAACCTAGATCCAAATGTATGAAATTGTCAGTCTTACTGCCGCACTCAGAGACGTCAATTAAGTTTCAAGTTTCATTAAAGTTGCTGCGTCTTATTCTATTGCTATAGCAAAGACAGTGACAGCAGCTACTTTAATGAAACTTAAAACTTAATTGACGTCTCTGAGTGCGGCAGTTAATTAAGATTTAAAACTTAACCTAGATTTGTTTATGTGGTCTCTAGTGTTTATGTATTTTAGCTGTTTCTCATAGGACTTACCCTCTGAATGTCGGTGGACAGGTCACTCTCGGCATACTCCGGCAGCAAGCCGAGCGTTTCGCGCATGGGCAGCGAAGAGCGCCGCCGCGGGGCCGCGGGCTCCGGGGCTTCGGCCGTAGCTCCGCTGAACAACACGCGCATATCAAGCATTAGAGGCACCCACGTAGAATTCGTTTAGGCACTCCTACAGTTCTTCCCATTAAGGGTTGACTTTATAAAAAAACCCTTCTTAACGCACCTAAGCAATATTCCAATATAGATTTTTCAATTGAAACACGCCAAATGTCACCATCTCCCCAAAGATAAGCTGTAGTGTATAGTAGTATTGTAATTAGTATAAGATAAGCTGTAGTGTTGGAGAGGGTAGTGAACCAGTTTCAAATACTGCTGACGGGTAGGTACTATGAGAATAAGGAGATTCTACTCCCTCCACAACACTGTTTTAGGACTTAATCAGAACACAATCGAATCGAACCCGAAACCGCCGGCGTCGTAGGCGGGGTCACTACCAACTAGGCTAACTGCGTCTCGTCTAAACATAAATCGTGATTTCAATGCTAAACGGCCGCATCACAAACAGAATCAAAAACGAGGTGTTTTCGTGTAGTATTAAAATTTGACCGTTTTTAAACTCATTTTTGTATCACTTTCAACAACAACTGTCCGAATACTGTGTTCTTGCAATAAATGTCTTTGTCTTTGAATGAATCAAATATATGCACATGTTTAGAATCGTACTTACAGCGATGCCAATTTCTTCTCAATCTTTTCGAGTGAGTGTGAGATTTGCAGCAGATGTAAATCTTCCTTGTGGTCCTTAGGGTTGGTACAGCACATACACTTAAACAGGCCTGCGACGCTCATTTCCATGGACCCACTCGTGTCATCGGACTGCCCCAACATTTTCCTAATGCCCTCCGAGTCCATTTTCTTTTTCGCTTCCTCTGCGTCTTTATTCTCCTGCTCAATTTCCTTTAACGCAAATATAAAAAACACAAATTATTCTTTATAGTAATTTTAAAAAAATATTGGGAGGGCACTCTAGCATTTATTTTTTAAGTTAATTGAGTTAATCTTGCTTTATTTACTTCGACACTGATTATATTAGCTGTAGTCACGAGCACAATAGAGTAGTTATAATTATGAACAGATTTTGATGGACCATCGACGCCGGCCATGGACCCTATCGTTACTGTACAGTATACCTAGTTAAGGAAATGTATTGGTATAGAATTCTAATCCTGCCGAAATGAGATGACATATTATGTGGCCTCCATTGTGGCAAGCTTCTACGGTGGTACGGAACCAATGAATCGCTGCCATTTCCCGTGTAGGATATATTTTGAATAAAATCGAATGAACAAAATTATCGACGGCGAGAATAACTTGAATGAACATGGGCTCACCTTACGCGTCTTCTTCTGAGCCACTTCCCGAGTTCCCCACGAGACGTTGTTCAAATTACACAGTGAGTATATAATCAAGAGCATGTACATGCTTGGAATAGTGATGTAATACACAAGCAGGTACAAGAGGCAGTTGATCTCTTGCGGGTGCAGAGCGGCCGTGAGGAAGAATATTCCAAACGTCACTAAAGTAAAAATGCTAGATGGGGCCAGCCAGCCGTCCTCCACGATCTGAAGTGCAATTCCCACGATCACCATCATCATCAACATGGCGTAGATACATGTTATAGCCGTGGCGAGCAGTAACTGCAAACAATCATAGTTGTTGTAAATCATCAATTATTTAGGACATACCTGATTTTCCAATCGTCAGATAAAAGTATCTCCTTTAGTTTAGCTTCTTTGTTTTGTAAAAGACAAAAACTGAAAAAAATGTCCAGTGTTTCGGCCTGTCACGGAAGATGGGGAGATAGCCAGAAACGATGACCCCCATCGAAGTATATCCATAAGTGTCCAACTGTACAAATATAAAATTAGATAACTGATGTTCTCCGTACCTGAGTTTCAGACTTGCAAGTCATGCAGACGCCGATGAATATGACGACTGGGATGAGGTTTAGCAGCAGCGCGTTCATATTGCTCATACCGGTGATCGCGTTCATCGCGCCCACCATCATCAGGAAGATGGTGCCCGGGCCCAGGACCGTGCCGAACATGAGCATTATCTGAAGCATACAACATTGTGTTTGGAATGAAATTTAGTATTGATAGTCTAACCCAGTCTTGCACACGGCACGTATGCAACTTTGATTCGTGAGGTAGTGACGCGGAAGCACTCTCCACCAGAGGAACACAAACCAAAGCTGCATATTTACAGCGCCCGCACGCAAAACCGAGTTGACCTATCTGTAACAAAAATGATCATATACGTTTTATGTTGAGTTAGCGCATATATTGTATCAAAGTAACTCGACGGAATAAACGTCTTTATTACTCGCAGGGAAAAATACTCGTAAGTATTAGACCACTATGTCAAAGCGACGTAATAAATAATGTCGTAAGAAGTGTATGACAATTTCATTTAGAACGTTAAGTTATTCACGGGCGTCGTCGGTGGCCTAGTGGCTAGCGGTGTCGACTCGTGTTTGTGAGGTAACGAGTTCGAACCGCCAAGCGGTCGCCATGTACCAATGACTTTTTCTAACTTAAGTACATTACCTGCAGGTTAACCGATGCTTACGGTGAGGGAAAACATCGTGAGGAAACCTGCACATTCAGGTGGCAAAATGTGTAACCATGATTCAATCGGTCTGGTTCCCCTGTCACAAGGGTTACGGAGGTCAGATGGAAGTCGCTCCACTGAATCTGGATCATGGTTAAGCGTATCCCGACGAAGAACGGGAAAAAGCGCTAGGAGGGCGGACTGGAGTCTAGGAATCAGCTTCAGCGCCTGAAGTATTATTTCTCACGTTGCGTGAAAAACGACATAAAGCGTGTCACAGCCGATATCCTAACCTGATAAACGATGTAGAGCGTGGAAATGTTGTCATTAACTTTGACGGTGCGCTTGGAGTCCGCGAGCAGGTCGAGGATGTTGGCCATGGTGGAGGGCACCCAGCGGCGGCGCTGGTTGTAGAACTCGCCGAACGCCTCGGGGCAGTGCGTGTAGGCGTCCGACGCCGCCGAGTACTCCACGCGGTAGCCGCGCTGCAGCAGCAGCGTGCACAGCCAGCGATCCTCACCTACCAACTTTCATTTAAGACGTACTGTGCGCGAAAATCTGAATCGAGCATAATAAGGTCCTCAGACTAAGCTATTATATCGTTATGAACCCTTTTTCTACTCGCGTACTATAAACCGCTAATATATACATCGTTAGCAATATCAGAATGCCACCCATAGTGTAACCAAAGCGTGAAAACTGTTCTATAATGAACGTTGCCATAGTAATAACTGTTTTTTATAACCATTATAGCATCGTTACCACCATGGTTACGGTCATTCCGAATATCAGTCATGGCGTTTCGTGAACTATTGACTTCCTAATTTGTATATTAAATCATTAGAAATGTTTTAATAATAATTGAAATCACGTAGATTAAAAACAAAATTAATTTCGAGACTAATAATGTCTTTAAAATTGCAAAAACAGAAAAGAAATATGAAAAGATGTTTCATCGACTTGTTATTGGTTACCATGGTTACGCTTACCACCACTTTGTTGTGATGTCAAAAAACGAACACACTGTATCTGCGCCGGTCGGTGTTTTTACCGCCAAGTGCACAAGCGAAGCGATCGCTCGTTTACCGAGGGAGGGAGTGGGAATTTTACGATCGGTAAAAAAGCGGGCAGTACACAAACCGTCAAATGTATTTAGTTAGTATTAATTAATTATAAATAATATTCTACCTTGATCGTATTGTACGTAATGCCTCGCCTCGTGTGATGTTAGCGTGTATTTCTTCATAACGTTGTCGTCCATGAGAGCTTTTCCTCTGAAAAGCGAGAAGCATCCAGGACTACACAGCACGCAACCAATCATATGTTCCGTCGCCTTCTGCAGCCAATGGCCGATGGCGTACTCGAACATCTGGTACCACGCCATGAAACCTTCGAAGTAATTACAAAACGTAGCAAGAATTCGCATTCCTTTCAAATATAAGTTCCCCCAAGTTACAGATCGAATGAGGGTTTTCGATATTTGTTCTGACACCAGATGTCGCTACGTAGGCGCGAGGTCTAAACAACGGTCAAATTGTACTGAATTTTAAGCCAGTGAAACTTTTTACCGAAAATTCATCGTATTTGCACTTTTGCACCTCTGCGTTTGAGCTCAACCTTTAGTTCAGCTACTTTTCTTTGACCGTAATCCATATTTATATTGTAAAAAAGTGCAAATACGATGAATTTTCGGTAAAAAGCTTCACTGGCATAAAATTCAGTACAATTTGACTGTTGTTTAGACCTCGCGCCTACGTAGCGACATCTGGTGTCAGAACGAATATCGAAAACCCTCATTAACTCAACACAAACCTGATCCAACTGGATGAATACGACCACAAGCTGCCCCCAAGTTCTTGTCCTTTTTCATTAAATCAATTAGCAACGTAACGGCAGCAGGCTGGAAATCAATATCTCCGTCTAGCGCCAGGAGATAGGTGTTCTCTGCGATCACTTCTTTGCGTTCCAAAGGTATTTGCAGGTCCATTAGGCGGTGACCAAGGAAATAATACATGTACATCACTTGAGACCACCGCTTTCTATGCCTGATTTTTGATTTGTCTTTCAAATGGCAAATGAGTTTATTTTTTCCCGGCAACGTCCATACAAGCCTGCCTCCATAAGGAGCAGGAAACTTTTTAGGGGCTCTTAATCTAATATTTGCTGTATGAACTTCTGAAGCTGCCTCATCTATAGTGTCCACCAAGCATTTAACGAAGCGGTTGACTTGAGAATCTTCGTTGCTGTGATCCGATACTTCAAAAGCGTCATCCATGAAGATATGGGCTAAAAACGGAACCAAAATGAGAAATAGTGTCTTATAAACTTCTTAACTTTTGTTTTTTTATTGCCACTTACCTACCCTCAAGTTCATAATAATCGGGTGACACGATGTTAAAATACTTCTGCGCTAACCGTTTTTCACACTGATGTGCGTCCAAGCGGAAAATAGACTTCAAGAATTCAATCATCTCATCTTTTGTCTCATGCCACATGGTAGCGCAAATGTATATTCTACAAAGATAACAGAGATATTATATAAGAATAAATATCTAATGGATGATTTAGATATTTATTTACCCACCATGTCAATTCAATGAATGAGTTATAAATACCGACCTTGTCACGTTATCCGACGGATGAAGATTTGGAACCACCTTCTCGGAACTAGCAACGGAGCTAGCATCTGGGTCTTTTAGGTCCTGAAATCAATCTCAACATTTAAATCTCTACTTATTAAGTGACAAAATATATCTTGTTATTATTATACGTACATCGTAGTGAATATCACATTCGTTGTCTTTCGTCCTATTGAGAAGCAAGCATTGGTCTATGAGGGGCCCGCTGTACCACGGTTTCGCGAACAGTTTGTCTGTGGCGGCGAGCCTTTCGCACGAGGGATGCCAAGCGTGGATCGTGACCCACGCCTGCGAGACGAGCCAGAGCAGCCACACCCACGCCATTTCTCGACCCACATAGTCTCTTAAGAAATACACTGGAAACAATAGAAAAGCGATATTCTTACAATCTCACGAACAGCAATTTCCAAAAAAAACATAAATATTAGCTAATTTTCTATTCAAAGTTATCTTGGCTGATTTAGGGGTAGGTATTAACATTTTAGTCGCATATAATTCATGAATCAATGAAGCCGTGATAGGTTTCCTTTTAAGTTCGTTTTATGTGTATTAATTTAAGATATTTTCGAGATTTGTAGTATTTAAGTTCAGGATGCAAGGGGGCATGTATCTCTAGCGAAAATTACACTTTTACAGCTCAATATTTCCTAGATGGTCCCCCAGGTCTAAAAATTTATAACAACATACACGTAATGTTTATCACATCACTCTATTGGTATTTGGTCGCGGTAAAAATATCTATACATTTTTTTATTTTTTTTTAATAGCCTGTTTGAGTGTCCCACTGCTGGGCAAAGGCCTCTCCTCTTGATCTCCATGACTCCCTATTCGGTGCTTCTTCCGGCCAGTTCCCAAGAAATGCGTCCAAGTCGTCCCGCCATCTCCGTTTAGGCCTGCCCCGTCTGCGTCGCTTATTTAGCGGCACCCACTTGGTAGCTACACTAGCCCACCGGTCTGGGTGCATGCGGCAGACATGACCGGCCCAATCCCATTTCAGCCTGGCGGTTTTTTCGCCAACATCGGCTATGCGTGTTTTGGAGCGCAGTGTGTTGTTCCGGATACGGTCTGTCCTTTTAACACCTAAAATGCTGCGCTCCATGGCTCACTGGCAAACCTTCAGTTTGGACTTCTGACCCTCAGTGAGTGACCATGTTTCTATACATAAGTACGTGTACAAATTTTCAGCGTTGCAGCTATGACGGATTCTGATAAAGAATGTGACATACAGACAGACAGACGGAAACTATAAGAGTTCCTAATTTGACTACGGAACCCTAAAAAAGCATCAGTTACACGTGTAGTGCTTCCTGAACTTAGAGACAAACCGATTTCGGGTCAGTTACGTTTCCAGCACACCCGCTACCTGCTCTATTATTATTTATTATTTCAACTAGCTGTCTGCCCGCGACTTCGTCTGCGGAGAGTCAGTAATTTCGTTAAAAAGTAGGTAGGTACAAATAAAATTTCCATTAAGTACGTGTCATAAAGGGACAGACTTCCCAAAAAAATAGTAATGTTTCCTAACATTTGTTCGCTTTTTAGTGTTTGTTTTGTTATGTGATTATGTATTACATGCAGCACATACACACTACATTCATGCCATTAATGCTTATTGCCAATTCTTCATCACTCTTGACAAAAGGGGCTATCTAATATGCAGGGACTTTAATCGTTGAAGAACTCTCCGGCAAAACTTCCATTTCACCACATTCATTAGGGGCTGTTCATTTATTACTTACGTAAAACAATTTTAACCAATTTTTGACCCCCCCTCCCCCTACGTAAGAAAAAATAAGACTTGGATGAACCCCCTCCCTTTTTAAGATCAGTATCTACCAAAATTGCAAAAAGTAGAAAAAATATAAAAACGCTTTAATTTTTGCTTGCTTTTATGATTTTACGTAAGAACATCCTACCCCCATGTAAGAAAAAATAAGACTTGTTCAAAGACCCCTCCCCCCCAAATCATCTTACGTAATAAATAAACAGCCCCTTACAAATGATGGGAAAAAGTAGCGAGTTATGAAATACTTATTATTAAGGAGTTCCGATGGTCATGTCTGGTTATTAATTTCACTTTAAATGTTCTTACAGAAGTTTGAAAATCGCTGTATGAGTCCTTTAAATATTTGAAGGGTTCCGTCAATTTACCTGGGATTCCATTATCAGAAAACTCGTATTTTATATTTAGTAGTATAGAAACCAATTTACATATATCTAACTTCAAAAATAACCAAACTCTCTTACAAATTGCCACCCCTATTTTCACCCCCTTAGGGGTAGTGTTTCCAAAATCACCGAAAGTACTCTTGGTTTGTAAGCAGTAGCTAAACACCAACTTCATTACCTTCAAGAATGCATTCATTCCCATTAAAACTTTCACCTCCCATTTCACCCACTTAGGGATAGTTTTTCGGAAATCACCAAACGTTTTAATTTTTATTTGTTAAAAGTGCCTTTTATACCAATTTCCACGTTTCAAACTTCAAGAATGACCCAATTAACCCCCCATTTCAGCCCCTTAGGGGAAGTTAATCCAAAATCCCTTAAAGTATTTTTTTCATTTCTTCATCATCATCATTAACAGCCGCAAGACGTCCACTGCTGGGCAAAGGCCTTCCCCAAGGTTTTCCACAACGATCGGTCCTCTGGTCCTCTATTTCTTAATAGTAGCGAATATACCAAGTTCCACGTTTCTAACTTAAAAATTGACCGAACTCCTATACAAATTTCTACCCCCCATTTCATGCCTTTAGGGGTATTTAATCCAAAATAGTCGAAAGTGGTATTTTTTAGTTGTATACAGTAGCCTAAATACCAATTTTCACGTTTCTAACTTGAAAAACGACCAACCTCCATTATAAACTTAAACATTAACCCCCCATTTCATCCTCTTAGGGGTAGTTTATCCAAAATTGCCGAAAATCATTTTTTTGTTTACCTATAAGTATACCAATTTCCATGTTTCTAACTTCAAGAATGACCAAACTCCCATACGAATTTTAGCCCCATTTCATTACCTTAGGGGTAGTTTATCCAAAATCACTGAAAGTTATTTGATAACAGTAGCCTATATAACAATTTCCATGTTTCTAACTTTAAATTTGACTTAACTCCCGTACAAATTTCCACCCCCCCATTTCACCCACTTAGGGGTAGTTTTTCCAAAATCGCCAGAAATTGTATTGTTTTGTTAGTTAACAGTAGCCTATATAACAATTTCCACGTTTCTTACTTTAAAATTGACTTAACTCCTGTACCAATTTCCACCCCCCATTTCACCCACTTAGGGGTAGTTTTCGAAAACCGCCAGAAGTTGTATTGTTTTGTTATTTAACAGTAGCCTATATACTTATTTCCACGTTTCTAACTTCAAAATTGACCAAACTCCCATACAAATTACCACCCCCCATTTCATCCCCTCAGGGGTAGTTTATCCAAAATCACCGAACGTTATTTTCATTTTTTTACAGTAGCCTATAAGTATACCAATTACCGTGTTTCTAACTTGAAAAACGACCAAACTCCTATACAAACTTGAACCCCCATTTTATCCCCTTAGGGGTAGTTTATCCAAAATCATCGAAAGTAGAGTTTTTGATTTGATAACAGTAGTCTCTATAGCAATTTCCACGTTTCTAACTTGAAAAAAGACCAAACTCCCATACAAACTTCAACCCCCCATTTCCACCCCTTAGGGGTAGTTTATCCAAAATCGCCGAAAGTTGTTTTTTTAAATTGTTATTTTAAGTATATGTAGCAAGTTTCAAAGGTCAAACTTCATTGGTTTTCATTTTATACTTGTATGAATTCCAGTCATTTTAAACATAAAACCCTCTTTTTTGCGTTTTTGGATGAGAATAAAAAAAAATTCTGAAACCGGTATTTCTTTATTTTTATTAATAAGTATTTATTCTGAGTTTCATGGTCCTAGAACAATCTAAATTTGTTTTTTCATACAAACTTTACCCCCCCTTTTTACCCCCTTCTTCTAACATTTTCCAAAATTTCTATAGCCTAAATGTTATTCTGATTTTATTTAAATAGATTTATGAAAATTTCATCAATATCCGTTCAGTAGTTTTTACGTGATGCTCAGTCAAACAAACAAACAAACAAACAAACAAACAAACAAAAATTTTAAAAATGGTTTTAATATGTTCAGTTACTTATTATAAGTCGCCCTGATCGGTTTTTTTTTTTAAATCTTCAATGTACAGACTTTTTGGTCTTAACGATTTTATTATATGTATAGATGATTTAGTAAAAGATACCAATATCTGTCCCTTTTTGGAAAGGATATGGATTGAGGAATCCATTTCTGTAATTTTTACGCAATGTGTCATACACTTTTTGAGTTATCGTCTTTAATTAAAAAACTACTGGCTACCAGAAAAATATTTTTTACCGTTTTAATGGACGTACTTTTTTTACAAATGCCATTTTTAGGTCGCAAGACGGTGTTTTTTCGAAAAAACTAAACACTCGAATAACTCGAAAACTACCGAATTTCGACCCCTGCAGCCCTGGTTGACTGGGCTAAAAACATTGCAAATTAGCCCTAGTATAACCCCTTTCAAGGAATAGGTTGAATTACCAGTCACCCTGTAGATGCGAAAGTTTGGATGTAAGGATCGATGGATGTTTGTAACTCAATCATGACAGAATGGCTGAACGGATCTGGATGAAATTCGGCACAAAGATAGAATATTCTGGAATAGCACATGGGCTACTTTTTATACCAAAAAATGGACAGTTCCCGGGGGAGCAGCGATGAACGACTTCTACGCGGACGGAGTCGCGGGCAAATGCTATTAATAAAAAAACAAATCAAGTACTATGTTTCCCTATGGTAACCAACTTAAATGGGATTGTGCCCTTAAAACAATGACAATGCAAAATGTATTTCCTAGTTATCTTAAAAGGATGTTCATTAGTATTTAAACGCTTACCTGGAGGTATTTCGAAAAACAAATAGTCCGGAATCGATCCGTGGAACGCGCATGGGTCCGCGTTCCTAAGTCCGCAGAAAACTATAAGCGAGTTTATAACAACAGGTCCCACCAGGCTGAGAGCAAATGTAAAGCTGAAATTCTGTATGAGTATTTTGCACGCGAATTTAGCACTGCCGAAACAGAAGTAAGCTGTCGCCACTTGAATGAGGGCCACCCACAGTGGGGAGGTCCAGGTCACTGGTAAGTCAAAGGAGCCACCAGTGATTTCATAATCCAGTAATCCTTCAAAAGCGTCGCTGATAACAACTTGAACCTAAAATTATAAATCATCTTTAGAAAACTGATAATATTATTACGGTAACTTCATAATTTGACCGACTAGATACTTACTTCGTAAGCCGTATAGGTACGTTCATCAAACGCGTCACCAACCAATGTAAAAAAAGTCTTCGGATCGTCTTCGTTGAAATGTAAGTATATTAAGATGCAAAACACGAATAACATAATCTTCCATAGTGAAAGAACCCTTTGAGTATAATATCGCGACTTCTTTATACCATCTCGCAGCCTACTTAGATAAAGAACTGGCGGAGCTGCAATAAACATAATCCGTCTGATTACGGGAATCCCCGGAAAAGACTCACTACTTATTACTAATCGCTAATAACCGCAGTAAACAAACGTTGAGGCACTTACGTGAAGTATTTATATCTACGTTGACATAATTTTCCCACCAGCCAATGGATATGAATACGGCGGCTGCCGACGTCGTCCATAAAACCGGAGTGCCGTCCAGCAATGGCCAGACAAAGAACGCCGTAACTTGAGCTGAGATAGCTAACACGTCTAATATTAGCTTGATAGTGTACCGGGGATCATTGCGGTCTCGGGTGACGGCATTCAGGATCCCGGGGACAAAGCACAGAGCGTTCATCAGCATAGCGCCCTTAACAACGTCTAACTCGGGTAGAATAAGCAGCAGCAGTAGAGCTACGCCCAGTGTATGAAGCGATTCCACGAGGAAAGCCTGAAGAGAAATATCATGATTAACAGTTGTGGGATTTTATAATAGGTATATCTCGTTGTAGAGTAGTGATAATATAATCGTTAACATTTTTATACACTTACCGCAAAAAACTCTGTTTTGGAAGGCTTCTTGGCAGTTTTAAAAAAGCAAATTCTTACAGATCTTAGAAATGTCCCAATCTCCGGGATGCCAAATACTATAAGGATCGCCCACAGCCATGATACTCGCTCTTCTAAGGGTAGAACTGTGATGAACTGCTGGTCTAAGGCTAACAACAAGAAAACAGATTAGACTATAATCATTAACCCTTGATAGGTAATTAACAAAATGTATTCATGTAGAACCCTGTCGCAATGACATCATTCAAGACACCTCACCTCTTTGCGACAAGGTTTTCCAGTGGTACACGAATCTATTTTGTTGACTGAACATATGACCCGGTTGGTACATAAATTCTTATTTTACCAGGCGCAGCTTACTCCACGATTACGTGTCACCGTTACAAGTGCATGCCAGGCGCCGCCTCGAGGCGGTCAATTCAGGGGTTACATAGGTCACACTGAAAGTTTTGCACTTCTGACTATTCATAAATATTTGAATTTCGAATGTTATTGTTTTTAAAAATAGAGGATTTAATTTATGATATGTAAATTTTTTTGGCGGGAAACTAGTCGTCAAGTTTTTTTTTAGGACTTGTCAAAGTGAACCCTGTGCAGCGAAAATTGAGTTGACGCGAAAAGATTTTAGAGCAATGATTTTATACGATTTTAAAAGTTCTCTTTCTCCGCAAGAATGTAGTGCTCACCTTCAAAATGCTTTTAAGCTTGAATCTCCACATTTAAGCCCTGTAACACTGTGGTACGCTGAATTTAATCGAAGCAGAGTTTTTCTACATGATGACATTCGTGAAGATCGGCCGTCAACTGCGGTCACTGATTTTGAATTTATATATCACAGTAGTTAACTAACATACCTAAGGCTCTGTTACAATGCGTTACGTGGCGGTCCTTTTTTAGCTGAGACGTGATGAACAACAACGTGCCCTTCGCAATGGCCGCGGACCCCAGAACGGCTGCGAACACCAGGATATAGGCCAGCAACTTCAGGACCTTGACGCTCGCGTCGATCCATTCCGACGAAGCCATGGAGCCGCTTTCCTTCTTCACGGGAATCTCTTGGAACAGATTCCATCCTTTCGTTTCTTGCGCGGTCCTCGGACTGTTAAATTTTATAGTTGATTTTTAAATTATATACCTACCTAAGATTTCAGAAGTTGTTCAGACTAACGCAACATTTTATGGGAATGTCATTCAGGTTAGCTTAGGTTAAGTTAAGTGTAATACACTATTAAGTCGGCTTCAATAGAAATTACCAAAGATGAAACCAAATTAGTACGCACTCAAATTTTCATCGAGCGTGTGTTTGTTTAAAAAACCTTAAAAATAAGAGTTACTCAAAATTAATATGAAATTACTAACCAAGCGTATAAATCATTGTAACTAAAGACCTCACTCGGTTTTCAAAAGTACATTATTATGGAGTAATAATGGTAAATTGGTTCGTTTAGTTTTGTTTACATCTTTCGCCGTTTCTATTGACGCCGACTGTTTAATATCAGTGTCGCTGTAGACGCATTTAAGTTCATTTTAAAGTTTTAAATCTTATGTACTTGGTACAGCCATTGTTTTGAAACTTTAGAAATGATCTTGATAATTAATTCAATACATGATATTAGTGTGCAGGTATCATAAATTGCACAATGAAAAAAGTATTCTACTAGCGAATTATCAATCATGAATATCATGATAAAACATGATACAGGCAAAAAAAAAACATTTTCTAGATTATGGGCTTTATCTCCTACCAATAATAACATATCAACGCAAAGACACAATGCGTTGTAAATTCTGATCGTATTATCTTTAACCATATCATTATTGTTAATGAGCACAGTGAACCGATAGCAGGAAAAAGGGGTCATAGGAACAAAAGTTCCAGTTCTTCTTTAGTATTTGAATTGAATGCAAAACTTGTATTCAAGACAAATGTAAAAACATGTAAGTATAAAAATTCAGCAAGGTTCCGTGTGTGGATGTTTATCCCACTCCTGGGACACAAGCTTTATTTATTTTTTGTATCGAAGGGCAGCCGTGGGTGTCCAAGTGGGGCCCTAGCCAAGATGCATTACGCTAACTTAACGATTTTCGAAATCAAAGAAAATGTACAGAATTGACGTAAGCTCAGCTCGCGTCAGCCTCTTATGTCGATTCTATACATTTTGTCGATTTTCGAAAATCGTTAAGTTAGCGTAATGCATCTTGTCTAGGGCCCCTGAGGTCATATGTTTGTACCGGATAAAACTGGAAAAAGTCCCGAGCATGCTTCTGTAGTTAATATTATTTACACGGCATGATCATGGGCTCAGGAGTTTCTGGATAGGGAATTACGGAGGCCTAAGGGAGGCAGTATGTCCTGCAGAGGGCCAGTTAATATAAGATAAGAAAGTTGAAGGCTCAGCTTCAATACATAGGGTCAAAAAGTTACATTCAATTAGTATAGTTCCAAGTGTTCCACATAATGTAAATTAAAAAAACAAGATAGGCAAAATTAACATGATACATTTTAGGAACTTACTCGAATTCCTCAGGGTCGTCGTACAGCGGTCTGTACACATCAGAATCGTCGTCGTCGCTGTCTCTCCGTACCCCTTTGAGGCCGTAAGACGTGGCCATTACCTGAAATGATCGCCGTCTTTTGCCTTCAAATATATTACAACTATCTAACAAAGTCCGAGTGAATTTACCTAACTTCAAATGGTCAAGAACGGTTAGACTACCTAATGTTCGGTTTTTTATTAGATAGATAGGTATGTAAGGAATATCACTGTTTAAAATAGGTGCAACATGTTTTGACCGGGGTAAGTTGACTTATTAGGTAGGTAGATTATTCGATTAGGTATTTATTTTTGTCTAAAAGCTGTGATCCATAATATGTACAGACAATAAAGACCCGATTTTCATTAATCGATCATTAATGCGTCCACTCATTTGCTTTGCTGCCCCTCTTTACGACCCTAAAAGGTGAACTAATCTCTTGACACACTATTCCTAAGGATACTAGTGGTGATTGGGTGGTAAGTAAAATAGTGGTATTTTAAAAAGCAATTCGACATTACAAGGTGCCTAAATAAATCGGCTAAAAAAGAAAATAATGTTGGGTGCAAGGCATCAAAGGCAACTACTAGCGAACGGTCGTTGGCTTTACTGTTGAGCCACTAGGTATAAAGTCTTGTCTCAGAAAGTCTAAAAATTTTAATGATAAGAAAAAAAGAAAAGAAATTGTTTATTCGTGACAAACAAACTTAATTAACACGGAATAGGATTTTGGACACAAATAACAAATAATACTTATGTAAAAATTTATTCGAAATAAATATTTTCTATTTCTATTTGGTACGATATGAATGTAATGAATTATTTCTCATAATTTAACGTTACTTATTATGACAGCGACGCTACCTAACTATACATATTGTGACTATGTTCTTCGGGGATAATAATATTAACGATAACAGGTAAAATTAACACTTAATTACTCACAGCTTTGAAAGAAAAGTAAATACGTGGATCAGAATTCTAAACAATAGTTATGATGTTAATAGATTTTTCTTTAATATCAGACTCATTATTAATATATTCCACGAATTATAGGTACCTACGATTGAGGGTTAAAGTAGCGACTTACCTTTTGAACGCTGGTCTTTACTTATAAATGTCTTCTTTAAGGGTCCGACAAATACACTTGCAGATTATATTTTAACATCACACGTCATCACTTCACTAGCTGAAATTTTTAGTTGTGAAACTACACATTACCTTAGTTATTTAAATAAGTATATTATTGTTAAAATAAGTATATTGATGTTTAAAGTGGACTGCCTCACTTATCAAGCCAGAAGCTAATGTACCTGTCGCCCATATAAAATATCAAAATAAATCTTAATCATTCAAACGTCATCGCAAGTATTATCAAATTTCGATTACCACCTTATCAACAATCTAGAATCATTAAAGCGACCGTGATTTCAGTTCCTACAATTTCAATATCGTAATCGCTATCAGCATAATCACTTAATTGCATCCTCTCCAGATCCTTTGTTCCCGCAAAAGGACATATTTACCATTACCGTAAAATCTAATACCTATGAAAACTATGTAAGAACCTAAGTGAGAAGAGATTTAAAAGTCGAGGAATTCACCTACTTTGGATTACATTTTAGTGACTTCCCACTTACGATACCTACGAACATTTTGTCGACTATTAATCATGCACGACTATTAATGAGAACTAACCTTTGCCCGGGACTCCGTTCGCGTAGAAATCGTTTATTTCTTTTCCCTCGGGAACTATATAAAATCCGGGATAAAAGTATCCTATGTGCCAATCCAGGATAAGATCCACTCTGTGTGCCAAATGTCATCCAAATCCGTTTAGCGGTAATTAAAACACAAACAACCATACAAACTTTCACATTTATAATGTTAGCAGGATAACAATAGGTAACCGCAACAGTTTAATGAAGTGTAACTTGTAGACTGTTCTAGGGAACACGAGGCTCGACGGTCGCGTGGGAATTAAATTTTTTTCAAACTAGGCAAACAAGATTAAAGTAAAATTGCGGTTTACAATTATTTTTTTTTTGAATTATTTTCAACATATGTAAGGCTACGTTTCCGCCAGAGCTGGGAAGGAAGCTGAGCGGTGAGCGAGGAAAAATTCGCCAATAGGCTAGCTCCGATGTGCGTGGCTAAGAAAATAAAGCTATCCTATATCCAATACTCTATTGGTGGCAATCGCACAGATAACGATTAATACCTTTAGGTACATGATTAATTTGGGAAAGTTCTGTCGCCGGAAATCAATTTAATAACACATTATTTATTCGATTACACTATCTTTATTTTGTTCATAAATAAGACAATCACAACACCACTTTTAAAGGAAGATAGGTAGCTTCCCTATATATAGTGATCCGAGGAAAATTGCAAGCGTCTAATTATTTAGTAGAAATAGAGTTGAAATTAAATGGAGAAATTACTGAAATTTAAACTTACTACTTTATTTTGTAAAGATGTTAAGATGTTTGGCAAATTGTCTTTGTCACTAAACAAAATGATAACTATATCTTAATCGGCATTACCATATTCAAGATATTCTTGACATGATATTAAAATAGAGTTACTAGAATCACTGTTTCCTTGAATGGGTTTGAATGGGTACGTATTGCAATGTCTAAAATTAAAAAAAACTAACGTTAAATAACCTACGTTCAAAATACCTAAAATCTAAATACCTAATGATTTTAAATACCTAAGCAAGTAACACCTACCTACGAATTACCTAAATTTAAAATGCCTATTGGACTAAATATGTAATGTTTAAAATACCAAAAGAAATGTCACCTAAATTTGATACACCAACATTTGAAATACTCAATGGTCAGAATACCTAAAATGATTCATTTGCGAGCTATTTGTACGAAGTACTAGTAGGTCAGGTTCCGCGACTGTAAAAGAGGGTAGATTGAACAAAGTTTAATTATTTTCTGTTAGTTGTTAGTCACCCACTAGATTGCACAACAAATAGATATTCTATATATCTTTATTCTATAACAAGCAAGCAAGTTTTCCATGACGTAAAAAAAAATAACCTCGAAGACTAAGGCGGGAGCGACGCTTCGCTTCGCTCCCACCTTAGCCTTCTAACCTAACCTATCCGAGTCGCTTCTGCCCCGACCCATCTTACTCGCTCGCTTCGCTCGCTCGCTTATCGTGAAACATTTGACAAATGATGAGTCTGCGAAATGTCAGAGCACAGGTCAAATTGCATAGGTACCTCCCTACAATAACAAAATAATTATTTAATTCAGTATTGCCGTGTTTTGGTCACAATTGAACCTAACATGCTCCTCCTCGCTTCGCTCGTCGTCGCACCTAACCAGGTGGTCAGGACTATATTTTAAAATAACTATTCAAGATTCTGAGTAATCTGAATGTTTAAAATTGTTAAGTTTCTGAGCAATCTGAACGACGGGTGCGACGACGAGCGAAGCGAGGAGGAGCATGTTAGGTTCAATTGTGACCAAAACACGGCAATACTGAATTAAATAATTATTTTGTTATTGTAGGGAGGTACCTATGCAATTTGACCTGTGCTCTGACATTTCGCAGACTCATCATTTGTCAAATGTTTCACGATAAGCGAGCGAGCGAAGCGAGCGAGTAAGATGGGTCGGGGCAGAAGCGACTCGGATAGGTTAGGTTAGAAGGCTAAGGTGGGAGCGAAGCGAAGCGTCGCTCCCGCCTTAGTCTTCGAGGTTATTTTTTTTTACGTCATGGAAAACTTGCTTGCTTGTTATAGAATAAAGATATGATTAAAATTGATTATTATGACTAAGTATAGGAATTATAATTATTTGATTACTTTTGTAGTAATAATTGTGTTTTTATTTAGATTTTGTAATTTACATAGGCGCTTAGATGGGTACGTATAAGTATAAGATTACAATGTGTATAAGATTATATTCCATACGTTTAAAATTGTTTTATTTTATTTGCCAACCTAACAACATTTGGCCCGTGTTTTATAACGTCAATTTTCAAAATGCCTAGCTTGTTTAGCTATACATTATGACCATTATGCATTTTAAGATTTATTCAGCTTTTGGTATTTAATCATTAGGTATTTCGACTTTAGTGATTTTGGACGTAGGTAAATTTACTTTAGTGCTTTTAATTTTAGACATTATAATAGGCACCCTTTTAAACTTTCGATATTTTGAATATAAGTCAAAACACCATTAGGTATTTAGATTTTAGGTATTTTGAACGTAGGTTATTTAACGTTAGTTTTTTTAATTTTAGACATTGCAATACGTACCCGTTTGAATATCCAGTATAGGATTTTCAATTCACGACGGCGCGCCCGGCCAGTCTAATCAACGTTGCACGGTTGCGTCAATTAATAAAAGAATGGGGACCGGGACGTCGTCGATTAACAACACTTTAATTTAATAGGAAATAAAATATTGACATCTGCCATTTTCATCTGATCCCTTTTCAACCCCGACTCACACGTCATCATATAATCAATCACACAAACGACTATACGGTATAAAACTTATGAAATAAACGTTTAATGTATTATTATACATAATAAGACATTCACAACTAAGTATTTAAAAACGCCGCGTAAGCGATAGACGTGTACTAGGTTGACAGATTTCATCTTATTTTACCTTACCGGCTTTTACATTAATGACATACGTAATTTAAGTTTATAAGGATTAAATATCATACCATTAAATACAGTCTCAAAATTCAACCACGTCATATTTATTCACACGAAGGTTAATTCCTGTAATATGATTTTGTTGATTAACTTATCTTTCAACATATTTGTTATATGGATTATTAGTTATCGTAATCTAGCTACCGCGCAAGTAGGTACATGCTTAATTAATACTTAAGAGATTTTCAATTTGTATTTTCACTAGTATTACTTTGGGTAGTGCTGTAGTCCTGCTCTTTCCCATAATCAATGGGTTCATCGAGAGCAGAATAGCTACCCAACGCAACATGTGACATCGTATCCACGATACTGCCCGGATTAGAGTAAGAGTGACTAGGGGCCGGCGCTGATAATTCCTCTGACTTCGACAATTTCAAAGGTTGACTATAATCTAGATAATCAGTCATTGTCGTCTTCTTCGTAAGTTCCAACATCTGATTCAAAAACGACTCTCCACTCACCCGAGAGGGCATGCTGAAATCTGTCGCCTGCGGGTCAATGTTGTCAGACTTCGATGATTCTACTTTTGATGATGAACTGGCATCAGTTAGCTTCATCGGATCTAAAGGAATGTCTGATTTGCCTTTTCCTATACTACCAAAATCAGGGGGCAAGTAATCTTTGTTACCCTTGAGTAAATCATGAGGAGATTTCATCAGAGGATTCTGGTCCAAGCCCACTCTGGTACTGATGGGACTACTACTAGAAAGAGGTTTTAGCAACGATTCCTGCATTTTCATCAAGGATGGTGATAAAAACATGTTGTTGGCAGCTAATGTAGATTTGGACATTGGATCGGGAATCCCGAGTATTCCCGCACTGGAGTATTTGCTTGCTGAGAATAGAGCATTAGCTATGTCCGCCGAGCTCATCATCAGGTTTGAAGCGATACTGGCGGGAATAGGAGCAGCAGATGTGGTGCTAGTTGACGTACTAGTAGACGTTTTTTCATAACTACCAATACCACTGGTAAGGTTGTGCAAAGAAGCTGCATACGAAGGGGGATCAGGGAGTTTGCCTCCAGTAAGAGTTGCTGCTAAACTGGATGACATACTCGGCGAAAGTCCTGTTAGCATACTGTTCGCAGCAGCCAGACTCTCTAGACTGCTGGTACCCATCGGCAGAGGTATGTTCGATGGTCCTAACCCTAGCGCCATACTTGTTAACATGTCTAATCCTGTAGGGTAAGCCGACGGCAAAGACGGCGTACTTGATTTTGACGATTTTGATGAAGTAGGCAATAGTGGAATATTCAATTGGGGAGCCTCGAACTTATGAGGAGAACCCGATCCCAGGCCTGAGGAAACATTAATAGGCGGAACCCCAGCAGGCCTACTAACCATTTGTTGTAATGTACTAACTGAAGGAAAGTTGGGTATTGAAGTGGCTTGGCTTGGCTTGGATACTGGGATGGGCTGAGGTACGGCTAACAGAGCATCTAAGTCCATTTTATCATCGTGTTCGGAAGAGCATCCTAGTTCGTCGCGTATAAATTGCCACAACAACCCATCACTTTGCTCCCGCGGAAATTTTGGCGTCAAGGTGCACTTAAGCTTGTCCAGGAATGTGATATCTGGCTTAAAGCTTTCCTTAAAGTCGATACATTTGTCATCAGCATGTGTAAAATAATACTTAATACTATTTTTAATTTGTTCCATTGCATGTGTTGACAGATGACTGTCATGAATCATGTTGTACTGCAGCAATAAAGGGCGCGGATACTCGGTGGGTCTTTGTTCTGGAGGTGGCATTACCCAGAAACAAGTCAGTGAAGATTCCAAAACCGGACTCTCTGGATTATATGGTGCTAAAACCAAAAAAAAATGTGTTATTTTAGGAAATTACCTTGAATCATCATCCATCATAATATTTTGCACACAGAACATTAAGCAAATGTGTTTTTTTCTACATTTTTCTGAGTTGTTATTTCTACTAGACTAAAAATAGCTGCTCATGTCCACAAACAACAAATAATAATTATTAATAATAATCAATTAAAAGTAAAAAAACCAGTCAAGTGCAAGTCAGACTTCTGTACCATCACAATTTCAATGCTCAGTAAATGTCACTACATATTATAAAACAAACTCCCCCCGCCGCGTCTATCCGTCTGCTCGCGATAAACTCAAAAACTACTGAACGAATTTTCACACGTTTTCACCAATGGACAGAGTGATTCATGAGAAAGGTTTAGATGTATAATTCATTAAAGTTACTGTGAGTGCGAAGCCACATGAGGTACATGACTTGTTAAAACTGTTGTATCATCAAAAGCAACCACAAAAGTAGACCAACACAGATTGGTTGACCACGTAGAAACATTGAGTAATAAAGAACCTATTAAACTGAAACTTACAGCATATTGCACCAATACATGGAATGTAAGATATTTCTGATGGTCCTCTCATCTTAATCTGATATTCCAACTGATTGTCACAGTCCCGCAAGCTGGGCATTGCAGGGTTAGTGGCGTGTGAATGATACCACCCAAGAAGTGTGAGGCCAAGCTTCTCAATTTCCATCTGAATCTCTAATTCAACTAAAACCCTTGGCCTTGGATCACTTTTACTGATTAAACATGGGAATGTGTGAGTTATCATGAGATCTGCAACACAACATGTTATTAAATTAAAAAAGGACAAATATTAATTGAGAAAAACTTAAATTAAGGAATAACAATGGTTTTGAATCCTAAGCTAGGATTTCCTGTGTTGTAGTGCCCGCTTAATCTACTATTTCAACAGGCGCAGTTTATTTGCGGATAATACATATCAATTACTGAAGAAGCTTAATAGTGTATTTAAGACTTATCTTGAGTTATTAATTATTAAGGTAAATTTAATGGCCATGGATGATCGTTTGCAAAAACACAATACTTACATAATAATGACAGAATGACGAACACAAATTGAAGTAACTACATACTTACATAAGACACTATTATAAAAGTATGCTATAGAAATAGGAATTAATATATTTTCTTGTTACTTACTATGACTGTTGAGATCCCAAGTTCCAGCAAGATATCCATAAACCTCTTGCTTTTTTAAATGGCAGTGTATGTCAAGAATCAGACAAGCATTGGAATTTACTGAGACCAAAAATGGTTGAACTTTCCCAACAGAAGAGAATGACACAGCTTCAATGAGCATATTTGCATCACTGAAAAAATAAGAAATCTACACATTGGAATTATAATATAATGTACAGATTATATTATAATTTCTCCAACAATGCGAGGATGCGAAAATAAATCTGAATTCGATTACAAAGGTATGTATGTATACACGTTTGCATGGGATAAGATGCACAAAGATGCAAAAGTGTATACAATATGTTTGCGCTCAACTGTACATAGAGAAAAGTCTAAGTTTTATTTTATTATGCATGTTAGCCTGTAAGGTATTTGTAAATTAAGACCTTGTTACCTGAATTAAATGTTTAATATATTCTATTCTATCTATCCGATAAATAAATTGACTGTGACAAGGTTCTGTGGTGGTAAACAAAGCAATTCCTTATCTGTACCACTAATTCATAAATTCAAACTTACTGCTGCATCATCCTGTTAGGAACAGTATTGTGTTTCATGACAGTTCTTTGTGGTGGAGGTTCTGGTGGAGACTCAACTTCCATTTCAGTTTCTTCTGCAAAAACAAAACAAAGTCAATGTGTTAAACATTAATTCCGTGTCCCCTTGTTTTGCAGACACTCATTTCATTGAATGTGTCGTTTCACCAAATTTAATTTCATTGAAAGCTAATTTCTGCAAAAAAAATATTGTTTTCAGGTTATTTTAAGCGTGGGTTACGTAGGGTAGGTTAAGTTAGACCTGTGACCACAAAAAAATTATAATTCCTGTACATTGCAAATGCCTGTTGAAGAAATGAAAATTCGGCAAAATAAAACATTCTATGAAATGAGTGTTGGTGATTCAAGGGTTAACCCATTACTTTGCAAGTGAATACTTTGTGTTTATCACAAGTGGATTTACCATCAGTATGCATATTTTCTCTTTGTAGCTGTTTTTTCCTTAAATAAGTTGCTTTTATTGTATCCAATTTCTTGCCCCTGTATTTAACTGATGCCCAGCCGCAGCCTGATCTCTTGTCAGGGTTTATGATTCTCTTGCAATGTATAGCCCAGGCGGAAGGGGAGCAAAATATTGTTTCAGTCTCATGAGATTTTATCTTTCCATCGCTTTGCAGATCCCCAACAAACTTCTGTCCCTAAGTGAAAATAAACACATCATTTAACATCACCTGACACTGCCAGCAATACTTGGTTGGTCCATAAGTTTTAGTCATATAAAACGAACTGATGTTTATTATTCAATAAATATAATAAATTAATTAAAAATACATATTAATAATATAAATTTTTAAATAAAATATTTCAATGTCACATAGTCGCTGCAATTTTCGATACAATCTTTTAACATTTACGACTGGCGTCATTTACGCAAGACTTTTCTGCAAATTTCGTTTTTTTTAAGTTATTAAAACTTCTCCCTCTGTTTAAAAAGCAGCTTTGATGATTATTATTGTAAAACCTCTTATCTCAGGAAACGTTTACAGACCAGCATTAGATTTATCAATAGGACTCTATGACAGCTTATGAAGCAAAAGATATGGATAGTTATCGCATCACTGTGAAATTGATACAAAGTCATAAAGTAACTTTAATGAGAGCAGAGGATTGGTAGATGTATAAGGGGAAATGCAGTTGTTGGAAATGTCTTTATATCATTATTTAAAGGTAAAAGCCTGATCAACGCATCATACAAACTTGGATTCTTTATGTGTACCCTTACAGAAATTGTGGCCGCTAATCAGTATGATTGTTGTGCATAAATTTACTTGTTTTTAACCAGTCAAAAACAAGATTTCTAAAATGTTGTATCTCAAATTATTGAATAAGTGAAAATTAACTTACATTGCTTTTAATTTTTTTTTGATTAAAGGTTTCGATTTATGCAAAGACTTATGAAAAACTTGTTATTTTTTTTATACTTATATTTTTTTTATTAATGGCTTTCACAACTATTGTAGCAAGATGTATTTCGCCAATGACAACTTGACATTAAAGCAGGTTTACACAGTGATTAGTGGGAGTGATTAGTTCATACATTTGTTACTTGCCGCTTGACAGCAAATGTATGAACTAATCACTCCCACTAATCATTGTGTAAACCTGCTTTAATGTCAAGTTGTCATTGGCGAAATACATCTTGCTACAATAGTTGTGATATTAGACATGCCGGTTTTTTTTTATATTAATAAATCCTCCTAGTGACAGAAATTATGGACCAATTAAATATAATAATCCCACTTTCTAGCTGATCCAGGTCTACCCTCCATCCATCCATCATTGCACTCCACTTGAGAGGTCACAGAGCCTCCTACATGCTGAAAAGCTTTTCTGTGGGTCCCATAGGCAAACCCCATAGCATTCCAACTATTGACCATAAGCTTACTTACTAAATATTCAATAGTCATTGCTGCATTGCCTGGCTCTAGCATTTTCTCTTCCAATAACATCTGCAAAGTTACACCTCGGCCTGGTGTGGATTTGCTTCCTGCTTGTATTTCAGAATCCTGAAAGAAAAAGGCACCAACTCCAAATTAAATTAAATATAACAATTTTTACCTCAGAAACCAACAAATAAACAACCATTATTCAATAAGTAGGACATGATCAATCAGTCATGACGTCCCCTGGATCGACCCTTTGTTTGTGCTTTCAATTCCTCACCTCATCCGTGAACTCTTCACCACTCACGATCTCCTCTTTCTCTTCTTCTAGACTTTCCTTTTGAGGGTCAGGCCGTTTATCAGTATTAGAATCAGACTCAGGAGCACGTTTGGCAGCAGCTTCTGACACAGAACTACTGTTATAATTATTTGTGCCGGCCATCAACGCCGCAGCTAAATGCGAGGTTTGTAAGTCCATGATGCTATTTGTAAACAAATTTGTTTCAATCCAATTCTACTTGCCACTCTCCCTCATACGTAGAGTATGTTTAATACTTTCATCTTTGACCACGAAAAAATATGTGTTCAATATATCTTAGGTCAGTATCGGTTAAGACCAAGATCGACACAAAATTCACCCTATGCTCCCTCCTATCACAAAACGTAGTGATATCCTTTCGTTTACAAAAGCGTCAACCAATGTACTCTATGGCGTCAACGAATTCAACGAATGGCGTCAATAAATAAAGTCAAACAAATGGTGCAAAACAGCCAAAACAAGCGGAGCAGTTTTGACAGACGTCAAACCTTAGTAAAGTATTTTTCACATAGCTTGGGTACGGTGACACAAAGAGTAAAGTAGGAAAAAAAAAACAAATATTATCTGCGGTGACATTTGTTTTTTTTCCATTCCATGCAATTGACGTTTCAGGCAATCCTATATAAAAAATATAAACATTGATCGCAACAGGAGAAAAAAATCCGTTTATATATTTTGTAAATTATAGACACAACCCACTCAAAAATGTTTTTTTGCGTCATGATACGTCATGATAACGAAAGAATACTTATAAGGACATCTCTTTCTAACTCGTTATGAGTACCATAAGTAGAAAAAGGTCAAATATACGTCTTTAGCTCTTTCTTCTAGACAGGTTTCTATTAATGTACTTATTCTGTGCAAAAAAAGATTGTTCTTTTTTTTTATCATAAATGGGTTTGCGTTTGACCTCAGTCTCATCTGATGTTAAGTGACGACGAGGTCGAAGATGGTACCTACACGCTTACCCAGAAAATGCCTATTCACTCAATTTATATTTATTTATTCTGCAATAAGCGAGAACTTAGTTATTGTCACAGATTATAAGTGGTTATATTTTGCCGAATTATGAAGTCTTCAACTCGCAACCGAAAAAAGTCGGTAGGTATTGCGAATAGTAAATTTTGTGTCAGGGTGACTTTGATTTTGTAGTACCTACTGGAGGTTCGTGTGAGGACATATCGCGGGCCATTAGCTATGTCCTCACCTGTGCGCTTTCATGTTCAACTTGCGCTATCAAGATTTCAATTCGTCTTGCGTCAAGCGCATGCAATACGAGGGTGACACTGAATCTTCAATAAAATCCAATGTTTTGACTTTATCTTCCGCCATTTTATTTGCAAAATGTTGCACGTTGACCCAACGGTGACAGATTAGCGTGCGCTACGGGTATGCGCTGATATCAAACCACTTTGAGCGCACGCGTTATTGCATGCGCTGTGGTTGCTGAGGCACGCGTCAGAGCAAAGCGAAAGTTGAACATGAATAGCTATATAGGAGAATAGAGATATCACTTTATTCAACGGCACAACGCCATCTAACGCAAATTCCGGTAACTACTATTAGGACCATCTATTACAATACCTATAATATCAAGGACCAATAACCACACGTACCAATACCAGCCCTGCTGTGCCACTGTCCATGGGCCACTGCCACAGCTTTTTTGAAACTAGAATTTAAAGTTTTTTTCAGCTATTATAGCCTTTCTAAATATCGCCATCTAATGCGAATTGACGGAACTAAAAATAGACATTGGCGTCCATACAAAACGGATTGTACGAAGTGAAAGCACCGTGGGCCACACTAACGGGAAACGCCGATAAAAATCACCGTCTATAGATCGCCTTATGCTTACCACGCATAAGGCAATGGACGTTGATTTTTAACGGCATTTCCCGTTAGTGTGGCCCCAGGGTGACAACATAAAGGATAACGTAGGAATACCTATGACATCTCTTTCTAACTCGTTACGAATGCCATAAATAGAAAAAGGTCAAACAAGTCTTGTTTTGTTCTCTTATAGTCCGGTTTCTATAGGCAAGTGCTTATTTTGTGGACTAGACTGACAACGGCCGCACTCGGAGACATCAATTAGCTATGTCTACACCTGTGCGCTTTCATGTTCAACTTGCGCTTTCCTGTGACGTCTGCAACCACAGCGCATGCAATAACGCATTTGCTCAAACTGGTTTGATATAAGCGCATACCCGTAGCGCACGCTGATCCATGACCGTTGGGTTGACGTGCAACATTTTGCAAATAAAATGGCGGAAGATAAAGTCAAAACATTGGATTTTATTGAAGATTCAGTGTCACCCTCGTATTGAATGCGCTTGACGCAAGACGAATTCCAAGTTGAAAGCGCAAGTTGAACATGAAAGCGCATAGGTGTGGACATAGCTATTAACTTCAAGTTTGATTTAAAGTTGCTGCTGTCACTTTTTTTGCTATAGCAATAGAATAAGACGCAGTCACTGTAATCAAACTGAATTAGACTTATAAAATAATTTTGACGTCTCTTAGTGCGGCACAAACAGTGACAAAATGAATGGTGTTATCTTTATTCAAACTGGTTGATAATTTATTTATTAGAAATTTTAAGAAACATTTTGTTAACTGGGTTATTGGTACCTACTACTCTAATTAATTACATACTTTAAATAAGTGTTCTTACGGTCAATAAACATCCTACGCAATAAAACGAAAACTAAAAATGCGCCGAATCGATGCATTTTATGTATCATTGAAGATGATCCGACTAATCGCCCTAATTAATTATTCAATTTAGTTGCGAGCAACCCGGCATACACAAGATCACTATGGCTGTTGTTAAAACCCCCGTGCTAAAAGTAATATTATGTGGCGAGTATGGTGTTGGTAAAAGTTCTTTGTTTCGTCGATTTATCAATGATACCTTTGTCCCTACTGCGGACAGGAGAGCTACTTTGGGACTTGACCATTTTGAGAAGTTGTATCAAGTTGGAGACAAAGAAATAAAGGTATTTTTTGCAATAAACAATAGGCACATAAAGGATTTTACATAGGATGCGAGGAGGGAATACCCTCTATATTGAATTGACTATATTACGATATATCAAGATATTACGTTTTAAAATATTGGAACTTTGGTTTGGTAGCATCACACTATGTTAGAATCTGTGCCTTTTTTTAAACACTGTAATAAAATAAAATATTAATAATCCGAAAATAGTTACAGCTGTGGGACACTGGTGGTATGGAGAGAATTGCATCAGTAACATCCAGTTACTACAAATTTGCTGAAGCTGCCATTCTAGTATTTTCTTTGGACAACTCATCCTCATTCCATGTACTGAGTCAACACTTGCTGGATATTGTCACTTATGCAGAGAATGCCAAAATATTCTTGTGTGGGAATAAAGCTGATCTGGAAGGAACCTCTCCACAAGTGACAGATGCAGATATTGATACCTTCTGGTATGTACTCCTGATATTTTGTTGAAAGAATTCACAAAAGTTGGGACAATCCATCTGAAAACATGTACTGTGCATATTTCGTTTTTTAAATATATGAGTTTGTTTAATTTTATTCTAATAAGGCTTAGAAACCTGGAAACATGCTCATAAATAAATAGTCTTGAAATTGGGCTATTTATTGATGTACTTTTCACAATATTTTACAACATAAAATATCTTGGCAACTGTAATGATTTAAAATAAAAACCTCTTATTTACCTTTTTAATATTCTTTAATTTACAGTGAACAATGTCACAACCTTGTAAGCACCACATACAAGACATCTTGCAAGAATGGAAAGGGCATTGAAGACATGTTCTCTGACATTGCATACCAACTGGTGGAGTCAAACCGATCAAGGATTGAGTTGAAGACATTAGATCATGATAGTTTTAAGATATCTAATCCTGAGCCACCTGAAGAGCCCAGCTGTAGTTGCTGAATTAATGCTTGGTGTTAGCTATTTTCATTTTAAAATACTAATATTATAAGCTATAAGTGTAATAAGCTTTGCAATGTAAAAACTTATTCATCATAAAGTGTGTGATTGTTTTAGGTATTTTTGTCTATTTGCTGATTTAGCAATGTTTAAGTTTAAATGTGTACCAATCCATTACACAGTGTTCCAGGAACCCTTGGGACCGGACATTTTTGGCTGACTCTGCAGATCGACGTAGTTCAATATTCTAATTAAAAGTCCAGAAGTGACCCCCTGTCAATTCTTTATAGATTTACAGAAGAAAAAATTTCAAGTTGGCCATTTCCGGTAGGCATTGAAACGGAAAAATTTCTTATTTTCTTTTATTGGGGATTTATTAATTGGCATTTAGTTATCATGTGATAATAGATATAATTGTGTGTTTTCGAGCAATTAAACGAGCGTCAATAGAGTCAAAGAAATTTACAAAAAACTATTTTTACGTTTTTATTTTTAGTCTAAACGGTTTTGCACTTAATTTTTGTTGAGAATGATTTCTAGTGTTTATTTCTATCGCCATAAATAATATCAGTTGCAAATCTCATGGAGTATCCGAGATATTGAATTTTAACTTTCCCGTCGAAGCGCCTGATGTATATTAATAGCTAATATCGAAAGTACTATTTCATAGATTGATAGGAACTTATTTAAAAACAAGCAACGGCTTAAGTCGACATTTAAAACAATAGAATTATGGAGAATTAACTAACTTCTTTTGGATAACGATCACTAACATCTAATGACGAACAAAATAAATGGATGAACAAGAATGAAATGATATTATAATGGCATCATTGTATCATCATCGTCATAATTTATCCACAGCTTTGCAGGCAGTGCCATGGGTCTTTGTGGCAAGTGGGGAAGGCCTATGTCCAGCAGTGGACGTCTTTCGCCTGAAATGATGATGATGATGATACAATGATGATGATAAAATTCAATACCTCGGATACTCCATGAGATTTGCAACTGATATTTTTTATGGCGATAGAAATAAACACTAGCAATCATTCGCAACAAAAATTAAGTGCAAAACCGTTAAGACTAAAAATAAAAAAAATAAAAACGTAAAAAGAGTTTTTTGTAAATTTCTTTGACACTATCAACTACTGACGCTCGTTTAATTGCTCAAAAAACGCACAATCATATGCATTATCACATGATAACTAAATGCCAATTAATAAATCCACAATAAAAGAAACTAAGGAATTTTTCCGTTTCAATGCCTACCGGAAATGCCCAACTTGAATTTTTTTTTTCTGTAAATCTATAAAGAATTGACAGGGGGTCACTTCTGGACTTTTAATTAGAATATTGAACAACGTCGATCTGCAGAGTCAGCCAAAAATGTCCGGTCCCAAGGGTTCCTGGAACACTGTGCATTATTACTATAGAAGGTGGTGGGAACACCCAAATACTCTGAAATATTTTATTACGAATTTGCTCATTCCGATTTTCATAATTCCTAATACTTATAATTTCGATTACTAAAAATACGAAATTTATTTTGCCGAATTTCAAAATTTCGAAGTTTAACAGATTTTTATAACTCCAAAGAATGAAAAGCACAATGTGACATTGGCCCGAAAAACAGTATTCCGATTACCAATTTTCCGAAATTTCATTGCTAATTCGGAAACGGACATTAGTTCAAAGTAGTTTCAGAGAGGCTCTAAGGCAGGTCGGTGTAGGTACGACGACGAGCGAAGCGAGGGGGAGTGTTATGAAGAACCGCGACCCTACAGAGCGCGAGAGAAGCGAGCGTGCCTTTAATAGCGGCCGACGAAGAGCCAGAACCGAACGCTGTATCGGAATTTTGAAAATCGGTATATTTTTAGTAATCAGAGTTCGTATTTTTGATATTTTGGATTATTAATCAGTCGGACTTATTGTTCGTTGTATTCAAATTTCGAAATTTTGATCATCATGAGTAATTGTAACCGTTAGACATTTTTAAATTTCAGATTCATAAAAATCGGATTTACGAAAAATCGGAATAGTTAAATAAGGGCCCCTTCACATCTAGCATTTTTTGAGCGTCGGCGTCCTGACAGCATAACGCAATCCCATCGCGCCACTACCCGCTACCGCAGGCGTGGCAGGGACGCCGACGCTCAAAAGACGCCAGATGTGAAGGGGTTCTTAGGAGTTTTAAAACAATCGGTATTTTGAAATTCGTGATTCCGACTTTCAGAACATTGTTTTTTGTGTTTGTGTAGTGTACCCGAAAGTGGTAAATGATAAATCTACGCATTTTTATCCCTGGCCCTCATGTAATGATAAAAATAAAATAGTATTATGGTGTCCTTTTGGAAAATCAAAAACTATTTGATATGGACATTTTAGGTTAATATTTTGTTATGGTGCTACCAATAATTTATTTTCACAATCGACAAGTAAATTCATCTGTCAGTTAATGATAGCCCTCTCCTTGTCTATTTTCAAGTATAAGAAAGGGAAGGGGCTAAATTTATTTGACAGATACTTACTTGACGATTGTGAAACTGGCGGTTACACTCGTTTGTGGGTGAATCAACTTTTAAGGTACTCCCTATTTTTCGAGATGTTTCACAATCTTTATTTTTTTAGAAAAACTATTTATTTGCTAACGTCGTGGCCTACACATTTATAAAATCAGACATAGGCTAACATTGAAAAAATGTTGTTCTAAAATGGTACAATTTTAAATAATAATATAGTTGGTAACGCAGGGGACGATGTTGTCCCCAGGTTTTGTATGAAAAATGTGCATTTTCCCCTGAGTTACCAGGGTTTTCCGAAAATTAAGAAATATTTGAGGTGTCTAACATGTGGGATCTGTAAATTTTATGGTCTGATGTTAATATTCATAAATTATTATTAATCATAAGTCACCAGGAAAGTTTTAGTGCCGCAAAAGAAAAGGAGTACCTTGAAAGTTGATTCACGCTTGTAACAGTGTTACATTAATCGAAAGAGGTTTACCTTTTCTATGTTCTGTGGTTACATTACTATTTGACTTGTCATTGTTTAAATGTTTTGAAATGGTTCTGTAATTGCCTAGTGGTAAAAGAAAGATAGGTATTAGTGTCTGACCGAAGTTTCGGTTTCGGCCAAAAAACAGCCGATCCTTTCAGCCGCACTGAAACTCACAACATCGCACTTTCGGGTCGCGTTTGGCTAAGGGCTAACGTCGGGTGCATTAGGGCTGGTAATATGGCGTCGCTCGCCTGACTCCGCCAGCCGCTGAATCACTGCTTAGTGAAGTAACGCTGTTTGTTCTTCGAATAATGGTACCTACCTAAGTAATTATTTTATTTTGTTTTTGTTATGAATCATGTCATAGTGAAATTCTAAACGCTTATTTTCATAATTTACACAGAGATTGACGGATATATTGGTTATTTTCAAATGAAATAAGTAAACTTCCGCACTTATATCCTAAATAACTTATTATCACTTTTTAGGGTAGTTTAATTTAGACCCAGTGTTACTATGACAATGTTGAAATTTCAATCCGATAATAGTGAAACGTAGAACCCTGTAATATTAGGCCAGTGAGATGTTTCATATTCATATATCTGGAAAGAAAAACGGCCCACGTGACATTTTATTCAACGTTTTAATCACGTTTATAAAAGGTTTGGTTTCGGTTTCGGCCGAAACTATGAACCGAACCTATGAACCGAACCTTCGGATTCGACAAAAAAAAATGTTTCGGTCGGACACTAATAGGTATTAAAATTAACAACTCATTTGACAGCAGCATTTAATTTACAATTACATTTTAAATTTATAACTCAATTAATAATTATACAACATATAATACACAAAATATTGAAGAATGATATCTGTGACACATATGTTCACAAAATTGGAGTAATGTGCTATAATTATTGTTTAACATCTAAGCTGTGAAACAATAAGTGAAAACCGATTAATCAAATAATCAAACATGTATGCATAATTATTAAAGTTACTAAAACCTGTGCTATCACAGAATATTGATTATACAACGTAATAATAAAACCAACTAGTGTTTTATTGCTAGCTAGATTAAATAGATCTTTGTCCGCATTTCATAATAGCCATGTAAGTTATAAGTATCTACAATCCCCTCCCTCATCTCTTAAAAAATTCATTCCATTTCACCTTTAGACTGGGTGTTTCAAGAGCTGGCACCAATATTATCGAATTAGTTTATGAAATTGTATGTGTGTGCATAAAAAAATAAAACATTTAAAAATCATAAAGACCAAACATTCTTTTTACACAATGTAAAAATATTTTATAGAAGGGATATTTTCACAAAGATGGTTGGATATTTCTTTAATTCTATTTGTTTAGCTTTCTGAAGCCTGAACATTAACTTATTTCTTTAGTATCCTGATAGGGTAGATTTAGTGTGTGGAAAAATTGCATATCATTTACTGGGACTTCGCTTTAGAAAATGCTTATCAGACAGATGTTCTAAATCAAAACTTATACACGGCCGCACTCAGAGACGTCAATTAAGATTTAAGTTTCATTAAAGTAGCTGCTGTCACTTTCTTTGCTATAGCAATAGAATAAGACGCAGCAACGTTAATGAAACTTAAAACTTAATTGAAGTCTCTGAGTGCGGCAGTGAGTCTGTCACTTGGACGTAGTTTAGGGAAAATGATCCAACCCACAAAGCAAAATGTATTTAAATTTGAACTTTATTGCTGTCAATATTATGTCAAATTCTGCAAGTGTGAGATGTTGATGTTGTCCTTTTTGCTAAACTATGTCCACTTGTAATTAGGTTTTTTTACAGAAAAACATCTTAATCTACATAATTCAATATCATTAAATTATATCAATAGCTATGATCTGATACTATTTTAGTGCTGTGACCATTGAATAGTTTTAATATCCACACCCTCTTGCACCATTTCCCATAGTGGGCTCATTTCTCGAAGACGCTCCACATGTCGAATTGTTTTCTCTGCTGTGTAATCTACTTCATCAATTGTTGTGAATCTTCCAAATCCAAATCTAAAATAATCAATTGAAAGTTGCAGGTTAATTTGATTGTGTAATTTAAATAATAATAATAAAAAATATTTTATTCATATAAGAGGTTGTACAATGATGGACAAAGATTGGATTGGATTTGTATATCAGGTAACATAATATTCAGAATCTTATGTAAGAGATAAAATTATCAGTGACAGGCAATGATGTTATTTTACTAAGCACTTCCATGAAACTCCGCTTGCCATGACACTTGATAATCTTAACAACAACAACAGTTGTTACAGAGTCATTGAGCACAACCAACAGTTATTAAGGCGCATGTATGTGTACTCATTCTACACAGTATAGACTGACTGAGAATATTGAAGGGGTGGTTATGATAAAATTACCTTATTGAACTATGTGCCAGATCCTCATCTGTACCAATAGCTCTTAAAACATATGATGGCTCTAAAGAGGCAGATGTGCATGCTGATCCACTTGACAATGCTATATCTTTGAGTGCCATCAATAATGATTCCCCTGTAAGGAAAAGATAAGTATATCAAAACTGCACATTAAACTCCTTGCTTAGTAAAAAACATTTATTGCTTGGAACATTACAATACCTTCAACATAGGCAAATGACAAGTTGATGCATCCATGATATGACTGCTCTGGATCTCCATTTCTAATAACATGTGACAGTTTTGAATGGATTTTATCCAGAAATCTTTGTGATAATGTTTCCATCCATGCTTCATCATATTTCAGTTCTCGCTCAGCTAAGTCACAAGCTGCGCCTAAAATAACATTACAACATATTATAAGATATATTAAATTATAATGCAATTGTATTTATTACTAGACTGCAATATAACATATAGCATACCCAACCCAACAACAAGTGGTGTAGGGACTGTACCGCTCCGCATGCCTCTTTCTTGACCCCCACCACTTTGTATAGGCTCTACACGAACTCTCGGCCTGCGCCTTATAAACAAAGCACCAATTCCTTTTGGTCCATAAACTTTGTGACCGGAAATGGACATCAAGTCAATATTCATCTTATTTACATCTAGAGGTACTTTTCCTACAGCCTGAGCAGCATCGGTGTGAAAAAATATTTTTCTGCTTTTACAAAGAGCTCCAATCTCAGCAATAGGTTGTTTAACACCTGAAAAAGCAAACAAGGTCATTTTATATGATAGCTTGTAAATTTTACAAACCTAAGTCACCATAAAATAAACTATACTTACCTATTTCATTATTAACAGCCATTATTGATACAAGACTGGTTTCAGGAGTCAGAGCATCTTCAAGATCTTTTAAATTAATAATACCATTAGGACCCACTGGTAGGTATGTGATTTTGAAGCCTTCTCCTTCCAATGCCCGACAAGAATCAAGCACACACTTGTGTTCCTGAAATGCATAAGTAACATTCAAATATAATCCCACACTAGCATCAAAATAACAAAATGATGTCGTACAATCAGTATTAATTTCCTTACAAACCATTAAAAACTTACTATTTGAGTCGTAACAACATGCCTCTTTCTTGGAGCATAGAATCTTGCTACTCCTTTCACTGATATGTTATTGGACTCTGTAGCACCTGATGTAAAGATTATTTCCTTAGGATCAGCACCAATTAGTCTGGCTACTTGTTCCCTTGCTTTTTCAACAGCTGCTTCACTCTCCCAGCCATAGGCGTGGGTCCTAGAATGTGGATTTCCATGCTGGCCCACTAGATATGGCAGCATGGCATCAAGAACTCTCGGGTCCTGGAAAGGAAACACCTAGTTCATTTTCTTGTTTGAATATTTAATTTAACATCATGTAATAACATTTTCATTGGGTCCAAAGCCTATCCCAAGAGGCAGAAGATTCATACGAAGTATGTTTTCCGTAACACTGCTGAAACTTTTGCAATACTTACAACAGGGGTTGTGGCTTGGGCGTCGAAATAAAGGGGTCGTCCAACCTCTTCATGTTTCAGTGAATATTTATCATCGATGTCTGGAAATCAAAATAACGTTTAGATTACAATGTACGCACTTGACTGCGATACACAAAAAATCGAGGGTTCTGTACCTGTACTGAAGTATCGAGAGGTACCTCGAGTAAAGAGTAGAATACCAGTCTCATGTGGTGCTGATATTTTAACAGCTCTTGAAACTAAAGGTGCTATATTCTTAGTTAAGCGAAACATTTTACAATTTTTTTGCAAATTTTCACAACACCGCAATAAAACCTAGACTGTCTGTGGTTAGAATCGCACCCATTTTTGACATTTCACGTTGACAGTTGATTAAAGCATGTGCTTAAAGGCAAATTACACCTTCATAAATTAGTCACTAGCGAAAGGGACGCCGCAATACGTATAGAGATATCTCCATCTCATTCAATGTATTGCGTCGTCCCTCTCGTTAGTGACTAAATTCAGGAAGGTGTAATAAGCCTTTAACTAAAGCTGGGTTGACACGCTCAATGTCTGCTTTGACAAGTAGGTTTGATGTACCTACGTTGGCCCTACATACGCTACTTTGATCGTTTAGGCCCGATTCGCACGAGCGCTTTTTTAACGCTCAACGCTTGTTTTCTGCGATCTCATTCGTTGACCTTGAGAATCCTACCAATAGGATCGCGGAACGCAAGCGTTGAGCGTTAGTAAAAAAGCGCTCGTGCGAATCGGGCCTTAAAGTATAACAATCAAAGCACTGATGGCTACGAGGCGATAAGCTATGTCCACACCTGTGCGCTTTCATGTTCAACTTGCGCTTTCATGATTTCAATTCGTCTTGCGTCAAGCGCATGCAATACGAGGGTGACACTGAATCTTCAATAAAATCCAATGTTTTGACTTTATCTTCCGCCATTTTAATTGCAAAATGTTGCACGTCGACCCAACGGTGACGGATCAGCGTGCGCTACGGGTATGCGCTGATATCAAACCAGTTTGAGCGCATGCGTTATTGCATGCGCTGTGGTTGTAGAGGCATGTGTCATAGGAAAGCGCAAGTTGAACATGAAAGCGCATAGGTGTAGACATAGCTATTTGGTCCTTGACCTTAGCCTGTCCAAATGGACAAAATGGAAAAAAACCGGGAAGTGCGAGTCGGACCCACACTTCGGATACAAATACGACACAAAATAAACAAAAATAAAAATACGTTAAAAAAAAACGTTTCTTGTTTGAGAACCCCTATATTATTATTTTTTATTTGTTAGTAAATCCGCTGTAATTCTGAAAAAAAATCAACCCGCTATCTATTACGGTTCAAAAGATACAGCTCTTTATAGTTAGGACAGACGGACGGACAGGGATAAAGGTTTATTTTGACTTGAGCTGGTTTATTACTAAGCGCGCAATATTATTACGCTTAGCGTGGCGCGATCGCGCCGCGCTCTCTATGTGACGACTGTTTGACGACAGCGCACGCGTAGCGCCGCGCCCGGCAGAAAAATCACGCCGGTGATTCTCTGTGACGGCCTGCATACAACTTCTTGTTAATTTCCACGCTAAGAACGCGCTACGCTACTGTCGCGCCGCGCCAAGCCGGCTGTTTGACGAAGCCATTCAGACCGCGTTCCCACTATGTCGTAACGGTTAATTTATAGTTGGACGACTATCGTCTAGCTGTTCCCAATAGCTGCTGTTACAGCTAGTGTTGTCGTCACAGCAAAAAAAGTCGCGGACGACAATTAATCGTAAATAAACAACAAATTAAATTAAATTAAAATCGTACCGTCGTCGTACGTGAATCACCTCCATTTAAATATACAAGCCGCGATGCACAACTATCTGCCGCACTCAGAGACGTCAATTAATTTTTAAGTTTCATTAAAGTGGCTGCGTCTTACGGCCGCACTCAGAGACGTCAATTAAGTTTTTTAAGTTTCATTAAAGTAGCTGCTGTCACTTTCTTTGCTATAGCAATAGAATAAGACGCAGCAACTTGATTGAAACTTAAAACTTAATTCACGTCTCTGAGTGCGGCAGTTTCTTTGCTATAGCAATAGAATAAGACGCAGCAACTTTAATGAAACTTAAAACTTAATTGACGTCTCTGAGTGCGGCAGTAATGCCAGTAATTCTATTGCTATAGCAAAGAAAGTGGCAGCAGCTACTTTAATGAAACTTGAAACATAATTGACGTCTCTGAGTGCGGCAGTTAGTGGCTTCCCGTGTAAATATTTTTTTAGATTTCACCTTCTACTCATTACAGACAAAAATATTATTAGGCTTAGACACAAAAATTACAATTACGATTTCTAATTAAAAGATAAAGGACTTTTTTTAGCAGTATATTTATATACCTACTTCCGGGAGGAAAGTTTGTTGGATTCATGAATATAGTGTCTTAGAATATCTTATAAAAATGGCGTAAAAAAAAATCGGGCTATTATAAATTAATGTTTTAAAAACCGTTGCATGTTGGTCGTCGTCAACCCCCCAGGGGTTGATATAAGAGCACTTTGGGTATAACTGCTTTAGCGGAGCTGTTATTTTTAATGTTTTAATTTTGTGTTAGTGTAATTATTATTTATTACTTTATTACCTTGTGATGTTACTTAATTTTAAGTAGGTATTATTGTATTTTATGTTTGAAAAAAATTACCTTTTGCTAATTTTTCGCGGCGCTTCTTAGCAATGGTGGTTTTGTCCGAAGCTCTAGTAGATTCACTACATGGGTAGGGCCAAAGTACTGAATTACCTAGCAACAAACAAGTCGCGGGCAAGTTGTGCTAGCCGCATTCAATATCAGTTTTGATTATTCGGGCTTTTTACTGGGCTCAGTCTAATCATAATATGTTATATTACTTTACGTGGTTGTCCCGCCGTCAGTAGTGGAATTGAATGATAAACGAATGAAAAGCATAATGCCTTAATTTATTTGGTTAATCAAAAATGTCGTCATAAGTTAGCAGAGTTCGCTTAGTATCTTTAGGTGGCGGGGGATTGCGCGGGGAAGCGGCCGGTGCCCACGAGCCGGGCTGCGGCGGGCGGCGAGCCGTCGTCACCCGCCACCCCTCTTCACAGCCGTCTAGCGCGGTCATAGCATGCGAAGCTATATCCCCTGAGTCAAAAGTCAGGAACACTCTGGAAAAAAAAAGGTTATTTTAAAGTATGTACCTATGTCGTAAGCACAACAAATGTGAAAAAACATCGCTAAAGATTTTTATATAAATTTACAGGTGTCCCTACCAACGCCAAAACTAAGAGGGCTGATAGAGCAGCTCATAAGCTATAAGCGAATTGGACAATTAACATTTTATAGTTTTCAAGATATTTGCACTTTTATACAAAACGTGATTTTTGATACCTTGAAGCAATTTTTCGGGGGCTATGGCTGGAAATTTAAATATTTTGTAAATCTGTTTTTTGCACAATGTTGCCAAAAAATGTGCTATCGAATGTGATTTTTTTTACTATCATAATGAGGTAGCGGTAAAAGAGCGATATTTAAATTTTTGAAAATTTTACCGGAAGTTTCGACCAAATTTGATTAAAAAAAATATGTAAATTAACTTGGCACACAACTTAAAAAAATAGCAAATTTATTGTAGTTTTACAAATGGTACAGCATTTTACTCTTTACGCAGATTTTTATATTGATTCAGTATGGATGAAGAAGAACCACTTTTGATTTTAATACACATACCTAAGTCCATATCGATGCGATGGCGCCCTAATAAAACTATCATCATCATGACCAAGGTAGTGTAGCGAACTAGCGACATCTAGCTACAACACATTGCAAATAGAAGACAACCATCTACGGGCAGCGCCTCCAGCGACAGACACCGCAACTAAATCTGACAGTGTGCTGCATCACCATCACAGTATCGAAGTTGCCTCATTCAAGAACTTCCAATTTTATCCTATACCCGCCTGAAGAAAGATCTCTCTATTGTCCTCTCCTCTTCTACAGTAGCAAACCTTACCTGATCTTATGTATGATTCTCCTAAGATTTTCTATACTTACCAATCTAACCTATTTGGTTTCTATTTTACCTGTCCTTCTATGGAATTTATTATTCTTAGCTAGCACCTAACATTACAACATGTAGTTTGACGTCATAATGTAAGTTTTGCATTTTGACATATAAAATTCTCCCGCTGTTTCTGCACCTTCTATTAATATAATTCTTAAACAGTGGAAAGTTAAATCGAAAATTATAATTATTATTTAGGTACGATTCTATAGTTATAATAAAGATTGCAAAAAAAATGTCATACATATTTGAGTTACACACATACACCCTATTGCAGTTGATAAAAGTTTCTGTCAAACATTTATTGGGAGAAGCTTTTGTTACCATCTGTACTTTTATTGCACGGTCATCATCTGCTTATCAAAACAAATCCAAATTTCAGCTCAATAGGACACCGGGAAGTGGTTGAAAAATAGTATAAATAGTAATAATATTTAAAATAAATTTGTAAAAATGATAAGGAAATAATAAAATGGGAAAAAGATAATATAAATAAAATGCATTAGTTAGCAGAGCCCAGTGCACTCTTTTTAAACCAGTATATGTAGGAAACCACTTTTTAGTTAACTTAAGAAAGTTAACTAAAAAGTGGTTAGTGGTTAGTGGTTCACTTAAGAAAGTGAAGTTGATAAAACAAATGATTTAAACTAACCTAATCTAACAGAATTAAAAAATCCAAGACAAAATCGGGACCTCTACTTTCAGAGCTCATAACTTTTAAACGGCTTAACGGATTTTCATCAAAACAAGCTAAGAATACTCTCGATTAAGTCACCTTTGTAACAAAAAAGAACTAAATAAAAATCGGTCCAATAGGAGCTACAATGCCACAGACAGATACACAGATATACACGTTAAACCTATAACACCCCTTTCTTGCGTTGGGGTTAAAAAAAACTGACTCATTTGTTTTTCCTAGTTTTTGTTTTTAAAACCAGAATCCAAGTGATTTTTACTTACTTTTTTGTTCAAAATCTGGTCATAAGTACAGTTTTGGTCTCAAATAGTTTTATATGTTCATCAAGCAAGACTACCATATCAAATAAAATTCAAAAACATTGTGATTGATTTATGGCTAGAATCATTCAGACAAACTGAAACAATATTGTTAATAACCAATGTTAAAAACTCAGGAACCCTACTTTCAGAGCTCATACCTCTTAAATAGCTTAACAGATTTTCATCAAATGTAGCCGAGAATACTCTCGATTAAGTCGCCTTCGAACTAAAAAAATTAAATCTAAATCGGTCAATCCGTTTGGGAGCTATGATGACACAGACAGATACACAAATACACAGATACAGATGTTAAACTTATAACATCCCTCTTTTGCATTGGAGGTTAAAAATAAGCATTATTTTGACCTAGTGCAGTGACTGTTGAAATATGCATTTCAATTTTTAAGTTATAGCTAAATATATGTTTGGAAAGATTTACAGAAACATACTTCTCTTCATCTGGTTCTTGTGTATAAGTGAAAGGTTCATAGGACACTAGGCGACGTCTTATTACTTCCTCAGTGATTCCAGTGCCTGCAATCTGGATTGTGCTACTTCGGGCAGGATTAGGAGCACCTGCGGGTGCAGGGCTCTCACTACCAGGCACATTACCTTTGGAACCTTTTTCTTCCCTGCAATGTAACAAACAATATACTTAATCATGACAACACAAATCAAATGCCTCATATAATTTTAAGAAAAGTCCACTCCAAAATGGCATTTAAAATTAAAAATCATACAGAATACATATCATTTCCTAGTTACTATAAATAAATAAATAACTATAGGAGACAATCCCACAGAATTACATACTTCTCACGAGCTGTGACAAATGAATCATAAAGGTATTTGACTTTTGGTGCCGGTTTCTCTTCTGGAGGTGGAGGTTCTTGTGAGGCACTGAAGGGCTGGTATGAGGCTACGCCTCCTACGGCCCCAGCTGATCCGCTTAGCTTGCGCTCTCTGCCTAAAGTTTGAATAGAAGTAGGTAAATGACACAACAACATTATTAATTAATTTCAGTAAATAAAGAACAATTGCTATTCAAAATCAGTCAAAAACAGTTATAAACCTGCTCGGGGCCGTTTGAAACTCGCATTTTGCGGCTGTGGCGGAGGACTTTTAATAGCTTGAATAGCACCGCTCTTTATCAACTTCCGTGCGATTTCTCGAGCGTCTCGTGCTTCAGTCGGACGCTTCGGTAGAACTGGCTTTTCGGGCTCCTGTTTTGGCGCCTTTAAGGCTTGAAGTGCCTTTTTTTTCTTCTTTAATTTTTGATATTTTGCCTGGAGCATTAGTTCTTCTTCAGTAAGATTAGAAGGGAAGTGCAAATAAACCATGATGAAACTACGTTTATAGAAACACCACCTCTAAATTGATTTAGTGTATACTAGATACACAATCCCACACAAAAATGTTGTTATAAACTGTCCCAAATGACATTGACAACTGTATACAGATACATGCTAACATCGCTATTTTTTACCTTAAACATTCATGCAAAAAAAAACTCAATATACTAGCAGTCAAGTGTCAAATTTGCAAACGAACGTTTCAAAATATTTAAAACTTTTTAGTGAACTTGTCATTGTCATTGTCGCCATTTATGACAAAAGTGAACATCGGAAGAATGGAGTCGCATTTCTCAGTTTTATATTGTATTAATTTTAACGAAATGATAAATTATAAAAAAAAACTACAGACATGAACCCTGAAAACATTTAGCTATGTCCACACCAGTGCGCTTTCATGTTCATATTGCCCTTTCAACTATCAATTCGTCTTGCGTCAAGTGCATGTAATACGAGGGTGACACTAAATCTTCAATAAAATCCAATGTTTTGACTTTATCTTCCGCCATTTTATTTGCAAAATGTTGCACGTCAACCCAACGGTGACGGATCAGCCTGCGCTACGGGAATGCGCTCCTGCCAAACCAGTTTCAGCGCTAGCGCTATTGGATGCGCTGTGGGTTCAGAGGCATGCGTCAGAGGGAAACGCATGATGAACGTGAAAGCGCAGTGGTGTAGTCATAGCATTTACATTACACTCCTTTACTCCAAACAAAACAAGATCTTATCCTAACCAGCTAAACGTACAGTAAAACCTAATTTCCTTTAAATATCGATCGGTAATAGATTTAATTAACAGAATTCTATGACTATTATTGTGGTCTTCTTCCGTAGTCGCATTAAAAATATCTACTTGCATAAAAGTTTTTAGAACATTTGATATTATTTTAGTATGGTTCTGTCTTTCTCCCGTTCGTATGTTATTTCTAATGAAAGCTTCTGTTTTCTTGCACACATCAAGTACGTCTTGAGATGCGTAAAAAAATCCCACCTAAATTTTTGATGTCAATTAATTTATGAAAATCGTGCCTTTCTTTAGCTAAAAGAGAATTTGTGCATATGTTGCACCGAATTGATTTTATTAATTTCCGAACTACGTATCCGGCAATATATCCTTTGACTTGTTTGATGTAATCACAACAGTTTCCAGACTCATCAAGATCTGAAGACAAAATGTCACAGTTTGCTTGAATATTTGTTTCTATTGCTGATTCTGCGTGATTGGTCATTGATTTCACTTTCGGTATCCTCGCGATACCCAATATAAGAAATATTATTATAAACCTTTTTTTTTGTCATAAGTCAAAATAAACCAACACGATTTATTAAAACCGAACGGTGTTGGATCAGCGTGCGCTACGGGCATGCGCTGCTGTCAAACCAGTTTGAGCGCACGCGTTATTGAATGCGCTGTGGTTGCTGAGGCAGTCGTCAGAGGAAAACGCAAGATGAACTTGAAAGCGCACTGGTGTAAACATAACTAAAGCGCACTGGTGTGGACATAGCTAATCTCTTTGTGACACAGAATAAGTACTTGCATAGAAACCGCATTATAAGATGAACTTTGCACCAGCTATCTTTCTCTACTTTTTAGATTACGTATTCCATAAGAGGAAGTGAAACAAAAAGTAGGCTGTTTTTCTTCTTGACCTGTCATTGCCAAAAGGTCGTCAAATTTGAATGAACCGCGATGAGCCCGCCAATGGACCTCCACACGAACCTCCACTACTACAAAATTAAAAACCGATATGCGAATAGTTAATTTTGTGCCAGGGTGACTTCTTAATTTAGTAGCTTTATTAGTTTGATAGTGATGTGAAAATATGTATGTATATGTATGTAAACTCTTTATTGCACAAAAAGTATAAGTAAATAATACATTGACATCGTAAAATATATCGATGTTTTCAGATTTCCAAAAGATGAAAACTTGATAGCAGAATGGATTTGGCGAGTAGGCAGAGAAAATTGGATACCGAAGATATATGGAAGAGATACAGCAAACTATGGCAAAGGAACAGAAGTCACACGAGTGATTCTGTAATTCATTTTTGGTTGGTTGCTATCCCCAATATTCTAAGTAAAACGTTGGTGAATTATTGAACATATTCTTTATTTGAAATCAAGGTCAAGGATTGACCTGCTGTGAACAAAAAATATGTCTACTCCAGATAACACTTTCTGTGAGATAATATTTAGCTCTCTCCTTTTCTTTCATATGAAAAAAAGCTTCTGTCAAAAATTTCATTTTGGGACAAGTTTTTATTGACAACTGTACTTTTTTAGCACTGTCATCATCAAATTATCAAGACCAAACTAACGAGTCCCATCTCGGTGGGTCCGAACTTCCGACTCTATCATCAGATTTGCTCATTGGCACCACAATATTACAGAAAGTGTTAACTGGAGATAAAAAAAATTGGCCCAAAACATTACAATTACGTTATGCTAAACTTTAGCAGCTTAAAGTTATTTGAAGTATTTTGTTCACAGCAAATAAGGATATTTCAAATATGTTCAATAATTCAACAATGTTTTATTTAGATTATTGGGGGTAACCAACCAAAAAAGGGTTACAGGATCACTCGCGTGATTGTCTGTTCCTTTGAAAATATCAATATATATTCACATCACTGTCAAACTAATACATCTACTAAATGAATAAGTCACCCTGACACAAAATTAACTATTCGCATATCGACTTTATAACTTTTTAGTAGGTACTGGAGGTTCGTGTGGGGGTCCCTTGGCGGGCTCATCGCGGTCCATTCAAATTGACGTCTTAAAATCTTTTGGCAATGATAGTTAAAGAAGAAAAATCAGCCTACTTTTTGTTTCACTTTCTCTTATGGAGTACGTAATCTAAAAAGTAGAGGAAGTTAGCTGGTGCAAAGTTCATCTTATAGTGCGGTTTCTATGCAATTACTTATTCTGTGGTTTTGACAGAACCACTAAAGAGTGCTATTGCCAAATTATTATAGGTAGGTACCTACCTACGGATATTTTCACTTGAAGTCCGTCTTGTACAAAGACTACTATATACATAGGGAAAGTCTTGTACTTAATTGTTGAATAACAACAAGGGGCTTTACTTGTTTATTGTATGATGTTTATTTTTATTCTTATTTTGTCTGGTGTTTAACTGACACATCTAGAAATATTATTTGATTAAAAATAGATCCGTACGTATAATCAAAATTTAACATGCAATTCGGACTCCAAGATAGTAATGTCTTTTTTTTTTTCTCCCATTTTGTCAATTGATAGTAATGTCTCTTTTGACAACTGGAAATTGGACTATTCCTACAACCTTTTTATTTTTTCTCCCGTGCAGGCGTCTACCTATTGGGGCATCTACACGATACAATTTTACGACCAATTTTAGGTAGATTGGCAATCAAATTGTGTGTGGATAGAAATAATGTGGTACGTGTGGACGGACAATCATACTGATTGGCAAATTGAATTGGGCAATCAAATTGCATCGTGTGGATGCATATGATTTGCAAGGAGCATACAGACATATCAGTGTCGTCATTCTTCCGGTCTGCACATATTTCCTAATATTTACTGAACATAAAAAATTTTTTTTTGCAATCCTGGCCCTTAAATTACCCAAGTGGTTTTGGATTTGGTGTAATCGCAACGAATGACTTAAACAAAGTAGGTATAATATAGGTAGTTATTATTCCTAGGTATGTTTTATGTTAGCTCAGCTTAGACTTGGGCCATTCCGTTTCTCTGGAAATCACACAATGGAACGTTTCACTGTTTAGTCGGTTAGCCACGGACCACGGTTATAGGTACAAGATGTTACCCGTAATGACTAAGCTAACCAGTGATACATTCTCATCTATGAAGCACTAGTACTCAAATCAAAACAGTACTCTTAGTAATCTGTGTAATCACAACAACAATGGCTCTTAGCCCCGTAGACGTTAGTAAAAAAATACCATTGTTATTTTATGCACCAAACATCAGATACGCTCTTTTAGATTGTTGCACTTTAATAGGGTGTAACGTGTGGGTGTAACTTAATAAAATATTGCAAGAGCGTTCTCCGCGTTTGCTCATTCGTAATAAAACATTTGGTAGTAACTGTTGTATTTAACGCGGCCGAAGCTCCTTAATAATAATAAAAAAATAAAATGGCGTTCGGATATCGACACACTGCTATTCTTCTTGTATTATCTTTGTATTTTCTGCAAAATGTTGTTGGATTACCTAAATTAGCTGAAAGACGAGAAGATGTGGTGCTGGCTGACGACAACCAGGGAGAGAAATTATACAAAGGTGCGTACGCTTTAAGATAAGTTGGTTTCAGGCATGAAAAACAGATATAAAGTTGATTGATAGACATTCTTCAAGTTCATTGATAATAATTTCTTTACAATTCATACTTAACCTAATTTCTATATAAAATTAATGAATAGGGATTATTCAGAAATTACATTCAAACTTATCTCTGCTAAATACAAATTTCACCAAACGATGTTAAATGTTAATCGACTGTTAGTTCATACATTTTGACAACTGTTAACAGTCTAATAATCGTCTGTTAAGTGGTTGGTGAAATCCAACATGTCTTTTTCAGTTGTAAAAAATCAGATTGTGTGATAGATATCCAGAGTTTTCGCGTTTGACACTGATTATAAACATAGTAAACTCATACAGATGCTAATGGATAATGTTTTAAAGCTGACCTTGAGCCAAATGAGTCGGAAGTGAGATCGCTGTTTGGAGCTGTCTGGTAAATTTCAGAATATATATAATTTATGTTACCTACCTATATCATTCGCTATTGGGATATTTCCGTTTCGAAAATTTATTAGAATAGTAATTACTAATTACATACATATATCACCACTACATATGACTATCCACTACATATGACTATACACTACATATGACTATCCACTACATATGACTATCCATTACTACGGCTATGAACGAGTTATGTACCGACTAATTTTAGCCAGCTGCACCGTAAACTGCTTGCTCGAAACACTTACTGCCGCACTCAGAGACGTCAATTAAGTTTTAAGTTTCATTAAAGTTGCTGCATCTTATTCTATTGCTATAGCAAAGAAAGTGACAGCAGCTACTTTAATGAAACTTAAATCTTAATTGACGTCTCTGAGTGCAGCCGTTAATCAGATAACGTCACTGAGTTGCTGTAAGTCCAGATTCGGTACATATTCTTAAAAACAACCCCATCATCATATCAGGACGGCTAGCACAAGTCGCCCGTGACTTGGTACCAGGCAACGATATACCATACCTTTATATAGAGAAATACATACTTAAATATATAGAAAACATCCATGACTCAGGAACAAACATTCGCGCTCATCACACAAATATTCCACTAGCGTCGTAGGCAGGGGAAAGGGCCAAAGATATTCACCATAATCATGTGCTACTCGCAGCTGTTTCATAAAATACCAGTTTTTCTTTTTGTTGAAGCGGTTGAAGAGCAGCAGATAATAAATAAACGAGTCTTGAAGAAATAGTCTTTTTAATCAAGAATTAGCGGGAACTTGATTGGGAAGAGGTTACCCTTACAAATGTTATGAAAAAAGAGGGGCTCTTATGATGAGTGGCTGGCTTATATAGGCTGGCTTGTCACCTCCCACCCCCAGGCTCGGCAGGGCGGCTTGGCGCGCGAGGTAGGGTGATGACGTGGCTTTGGCTTGCTTCAGAGCTGGCAACACTTAGGCGTTACACTCGGCCGTCCTGCAACAATTGCTCCCGCAATGGGAGAAAGCACAATATCAGTTTCAAATCAAAAATAAGCAGTTATAACGGCCAATCTAACTTTCTAAAAGATCAATAAGGTCCTCTGTCTCTAGCTGGTCATCTGTACTACTTTCACTATCAGTCATGGGCGCTACACTCTTATATGGCCTGATAGCATCTGCTGGAACAAGTCCGATGAACTTTTTATATCCTCGTAAACCCTTTATACTTCTAATTTTGTATCTGTCCTTACCCAGAACTCTCACAACAATGTATGGGCCTGAATAAATGTCATCAAGCTTGGAGTTGACTTTGCTAGCACTGCTAACGGGAGCCTGTCTCCAAAGCACTAGGTCTCCCTTCTTATAGACTACACAATTTTTCCGCTTCTTGTCATACTGTTGTTTCATCCTGGCACTAGCCACTTTGTTTCGACTTACGGCCCTATCACGCCTATTTTGTACAGGTTCTGTCACCTGTCCTGGAATGACAATATCACACACAGACCTACCTGCCCGAGCAAACATCAAGTCATATCGCGGGCTTCATTCTAAAGGGGCGTACATGCAAAAATCGGTTTTTCTTTTTTTTGTCTTATTCGATTCCGCTATTATTGATACACATTCTCTAATTTTATCATAATTTTGTGATGTATATTTTTCGCTAAAATAATGAAAAACTTTAAGGCGTATACCTGGAATAGAAAAATCGCTGTCAAACCAAAAAGACGTACAGCAGTCGTAAAAGCATTTTTTTAGCACAGTTACGCATTATCAACGATCCATATAGACGTATGTACATACGGCTGTATATGTTTAGTGTGATCTATACAATTGTGTCGGGCTATAAAGACGTATGTGCATACGGCTTTAAATTGTAGTGTACTTTATCAAATAAAGTCGCGCTAAAGAGACGTATGTGCATACGACCATAATTATCAAGTGTTATCTATGGAAAAATGTCATGATATAAAGGCGTATAACTGTTACTTTTTGATGTTATTTTACGTTTTGTGTTATTTTATAGAGACATATACGCATGTAACCTTGATTATAATGATATCACAATATTTTTTAGAAAATATTACACACAAAGGTAACAAATTGATAAATGAAAATGGTATTAAAAACGAAAACCCACATTTTTGCGTATACGGCTCTATGGCATGACGCTCTCGATGTGTTGCTCTCCCATTTTTAACAAGCGCCACAGTCACTCACTTCGCCGTGGTCGGCCGTATAGATTAGTAATAAGTAAATGGTAAGTGATTTAATCAAATATTAATTGTTTATAATTCCAAAATTCGTTTCACTCATCGCTCAATCGCTGTGTTAAATAACTACCTTTCGATTTTGGATTTGAAATTCGCTTTACACTTTATATAGGTTTAAGGTCGGTTCTCATACGGATTGACAGACAGATTGACCAGTGACTTTAGTTTCTTTCTTTTAATTCGCTGCAGTTCTTAGAAATTAGTTCATACCTACCTACTTACAAAATCAGCCATTTATTATGAATGTGACGTTGACCTTTCGGATTCTTGCACCTCAAAATTAAACATCGCACGTGACAGATGCCAACGGGACCTTACGTTGTCTATCTGTCTGTCTGTCGGTCCGTCCGTCCTATTTACCTTTAAGGGCCTATATCTATTGAACCATTCTAAGTAGCAGGTTATTTTTTAACTAATATTATGAATAATACACGCGAATGTGGTTTGCCGCCGCTATTATCTTTCCCGCAAAATAAAAACGTTGTAACAAATATGATGTTTATAGTTTTTATAATTTTTAACACACTTGGGTATATAACACTTTCTTGCTTGATTGCATAGGTTCATGATTTTGTACTAAATATCAGCTGCATCACGCTTTTTTTCTGCTTAATCCGTTTGTATGCATATTTTAGGACCTCAATTGGATCATGAAAATCCGCCACCTTCCTTTGAAGAGCAGAATGAGGCTCCGTACTCTGAACATTCATAGCCATTGAGTGTTTCCCAGTTGGAGATGCTGAGGAAATCACCGCTAATGCATCAACAGGAAATAGTAGTAGCCGAAATGGAAAACGCAGGTTCTAATGCAAATGAAAGTTGTATTGACAACTTGCCATTTTATTCAAATACCTCGCCTCTTTCAGTTTTTGCAGCAACCAATAATTTCGACCAAGAGGCACAGGTTCCTTCGGTTGAATTTGGACAGCCACTTATTCCTCTTTTTACACCATTGTCATCTGTACAGCCACCGGCAAGTAATGCATCACACAGCACCAATGTGTGTTCAGTCTGGAGGTTTGTCTAAAACTGAACCAGAATGAACAAATGACAACCAATTCTGACCGACATGATTCTGTAGCAGACCCAAATTACACACTTTCTGGGGAAGAAACCAAGTCCAAATGTCATTTATTATTTAATAGAATGGCTACTACTTAGTAGTTATGTCAAATACCCATGTTGCACCCTCTCTTTTAAAAGTTGGAAACTCTACGCTCGAAGTTGTTGATCATTATGTTTACCTAGGACAAGTAATCCAGCTAGGTAGATCCAACTTCGAGAAAGAGGTCAATCGCCGAATCCAACTCGGCTGGGCAGCGTTCGGTAAGCTACGGAGCATATTCTCGTCCCGGTTACCGCAGTGACTAGCCAAAAGTCTTTGACCATTGTGTGTTGCCAGTGATGACTTATGGAACAGAGACGTGGTCCTTTATAATGGGCCTCATAAGAAAGCCCAAGGTCACCCAAAGGGCAATAGAAAGGGCTATGCTCGGCGTATCTCTGCGAGATCGAATCAAGAATGAGGAACTCCGCGGGAGAACCAAAATTACCGACATAGCCCAGCGAATTGCGAACCTTGGGAGTGGGCGGGGCACATTGCTCGTAGAACTGATGGCCGTTGGGGCGAAAAGGTTCTAGAATAGCAGCAGCGGACCGGAAGGCGAAGTGTTGGCAGGCCTTCCACAAGATGGACCAACGATCTGGTGATGATCGCAAGAAGCCGATGGATGAGAGTAGCACAAAACTGGCCGTCGTGGAGATCCTTGGGGAAGGCTTATGATGCAGATTTTTGAAAGATATTATTTTGTTTTATGGAATAAATTATAGTACATTATGATACGTCTTTCTATTTTTTTACCCAGAGCAAAAATTTCTAGTTTTAAATCTATAACTCCCCTTTCGAACAAAGGAGTTTAGTATTCTTTTTGTCAAGCCTTATGAGCTAAATAAAACTTAAAAAGAGTGGTATTATAGAGAGAAAATTACTTTAGAATTATGATATTTCGATTGCCCAATTATTTAAGAATTATTTTCTATGCAATCGTAGTATATTTTATTATACGACCTCATAATAAAATAATTATATTTTTTATTTTTGTCAAGCCAGAGAGACGTATGAATTTAAAAAAAAATAGAAATAACGGTATCTTACACGATTTTACATTGAAACGTCATCATATTTAAGCTTATGAACTGGATTAATTTTGAATTAAATTAAATTATCAATTAGGGAAAGTTTCATATTATACGCCTGCAAATCCAATGTATTTTTGAAGAATTTTTTAGTTGGTGTTTGCATATTAGCGCCGAGCCAAAAAGGCGTAATAACATAATTACAGGTTTCTAAAATAATTAACGTAAAATCAATTATTTCCCGTAAACCAGGAAGTATTTAAAAAGTCATATGCAAATTTATAGCTCAATCGATAAATATACAAAAAAGTTATTAGGTTTTTTGTCTCTCCTGAAAAGTAACGGTTTAGCGTATACGCCCCTTTAGTATGAAGCCCGCGATATGGTTTGTAACCTGTAGAGTCATTTGATGTATTATTAATGCCCCACACTACATTGGGCAAACTATTGTCCCAATTGTTACCTGTCTCACTGGGTTCAGTCGCTCTTAATGCATCCAAGATTGTACGGTTTGTCCTCTCTACTTGTCCATTTGCCCGTGGACAAGCTATAGTACACAAGGTATGTCTAAACTGTTTGTCAGTGGCAAACCTTTTAAAATACCTACTAGTAAAGGCCTTCCCGTGCTCAGATACAACACGTTCAGGGACACCAAATAGACTGAAAATCTTTCTAAGGGCCCGAATAGTCTCAACCGAGTTCACTGTGCGTGTAGGCTCCACGATAACAAACTTTGAAAAAGAATCTGTCACTACAAACTTATACCCCTTTTTTGTTTTACTAAATGGTCCAAGGTGGTCAATATGTATCATTTTCATGGGCTCTGTTGGTTTAGGTATAGGATGTAATTTTCCTGCTTTCTTTCCGTATTCGCCCTTCCCATACGCACAGTGAAGACAGCTTGAAACGTATTTCCTAATAAATCGCGACATTTTTGGGAGCCAGTAATCGGATTTAATGAGTTCAGAACACCGTTTCAGTCCTACGTGCCCGATGTCATCATGGTGCATCTGTACAATTGGAAAATCCCCGGTAACTCAGGGGAAAATGCACATTTTTCATACAAAACCTGGGGACAACATCATCCCCTGCGTTACCAACTATATTATTATTTGAAATTGTACTATTTTAGAACAACATCTTTTAAATGTTAGCCTATTTGTCTAATTTTATAAACGTGTACTAAGCCACGTTAGCAAATTAATAAAAAGATAAAGATAAAAGATATTTATTCAGTAAGTAGGCCGCACGGGCACTTTTACACGTCAAAATCTACCAGCGCTTCCCAAGAGGAGACCACTGCTGAGAAGAAGCGCCGCAAGAAACTCAACAGTTAGTCATTTTTTTAATAAAAATATAACAATGTCACTACTTATTCTAGCATTATATAACACTGTAAAAATAGTATTAAATATCTGCGTAGTTTTGCAGGAAAACATGTCAGATTGACTACGAGAAAATTTATATATATATATCACACAAAACTGTTTTGACATGTCTTCCTACATAAACCGTGTCCCCTAGACAAGATACAGCGTTTACATGATTTTTATGAGGTATGTACGAGTAGTAGGTAAGCTATTGAACATTAAACATTAGTTAATTTTCTGGTTTAGGCCAAGCATTTTTGTCCGTTAGATAGTCCTCGACCCTATAGTACGCCTTTGACATCAACGACTTTTTCAAGTAATTTTTAAGTGCTGGAAGGGGTAACTCTAAAACTACGTCGGGTAATTTATTATAAAAATGAATGCATTGACCTACAAATGATTTATATACTTTACGGACACGAAACTTTTTTATGGCAATTTTATTTTTATTCCTAGTATTTATATTATGTATATCAGAATTTTTAACGAAAGAGTCTAGGTTCTTAATAACATACATAATATTTTTATAAATATATTGGGATGCTACTGTTAAAATATTAATTTGTTTAAAAAGTTCTCTTAATGAATCACGGGAATTTAAGTTATATATAGAGCGAATGGCCCTTTTTTGTAACACAAATATAGTTTGTATGTCAGCAATAGTTTTTCTAAAAAAATATAATTTGTGAAACATTTCAAAAAATGGGGAGTACCTTAAAAGTTGATTCGCCCAAATAACACTTATTTTTATTAATTGCCCGAACTCGTTGCGTCGGAATATTAATACTTATTTATTAGGTATGTACTAAACAGTCAAAATTGGGAAATAGTTTTGATTCGAACCATATTAAATACGGAGCCCTCGGTGCACGAGTCCGACTCGCACTTGATTGGATTTTCTTTCTATAATAAAATATATAAAGGCGGGTGTGGACGACGCGTGATAGCATGAACCGAGCCAAGATCGTCTTTCAATCTTGTCTAAACGGCTCAAGGGATTTAAATAAAATTTGGCACACAGGTAGTTCAGGACCAGGACTATCGGTGTGCTAAATTTTATCTAAATCCGTTCAGCCGTTTAGATGAGATTGAAACACGAGCCTGGCTCGGCTCGCGCTATCACGCGCCGTCTAAATCCACCTTAACAATTTACACTTACAACAATGACTAAATATCTACATTTCAATTATTTCGATCTCGTCGGCTCTTTCATCGTATACACGAATTCGGTTTGTAGGTACATGCTAGGTATAAAAGTATTTATTTTAGGAATGTAATAACTATATTTCTTTAATCCGGAAATTGGGGCTTAGTTAAGCCTAGGTAGTTACCTAACAATAGTAACTTATCTACGTTACTTATTTGAGAATTTTCTTGCAGAATTCAGATATCCTGATCGTGTGAGGTGCGGGTCCAAGGAGGCAGACGAGTTACCCGTCTGCCAGGACCATTGCCGTACGAAAGGCTACAGCCATGGGATTTGTGTCAATTATGTTTGTAATTGTTTGTAAAAACCGATGACGCAACACGATTAAGTGCGAAAACAAACGTTAACAAATAATTTGTAATTTAACTTCTAGTACCTATTCGTGTTGTGATTCATTTTATTTTAAATATGGAATGAATAAATTAAGAATAAAATGCCCGTCATTATTTTAAATTCATACTTTTCCTCCCTGCTAAGGCCATAAAATAAACCAAAACACTTTGTTTTTGTTACATTAGGTATGTACTATCAGCAACACAGTTAATTGACCATTTGTAAATCTGTCACCTTACAAACGCTCTAGTGGGCAGTTACCAGTGATGCTGTTAGTAGGTATAAAGGTGATTGCACCTACGTTGCTTAGACCATTTATACCAGGACGGGTCTTAGGCTGCCTTTCCATAGAAGCGGAGACAAGCGGAGCGGAGAGGAGCGGAGCTGTGAAAAGAGATATGTGATTCCACTGAGGCGGAGACGAGCGGGGATGAGTGGCGTACTATACAAATTTGATACAGTCGTCTCCGCTTGACTGTTTCCATTGAAGCGGAGCGGAGACGAGATGTGGATTACAACCAATGTGATTGGGCGATTCCTACACAGCTCCTGTCCGCTCCGCTCGTCTCCGCTTCTATGGAAAGACAGCCTTACTCAAGAAAACGTTGAAACGTTGTAGAGCTTGAGCGAGATCAGCAGCATTACAGACTGTCATTCACGGACATCTGTCATAAGCGTTGTCCGGGGTGCGTTTCGCACAAACTTAACGATAAGCAGAAAAAACGTCGTGTGGATTGATGCATGATTGATAAATTCGACGCTGGTGAGAAAAAGAACGTTTATGATATACTGACAGGTGACGAAATTTGGTTAAGTAACTTAATTTAACTATGGTCCTGAAACAAAGCGACAGTCCACGTTATGGTGCTTTGAAGATGAGTCGACTTCAATGAAATGTAGTAACCCTCGTACCGCTGACGCTGACTGAGTTTGTTATTTAAATTTAGATGATTTTTCAATTCGCACTCAAACATCACTAACAGCTCCATTGTATTTTCGTCATCATTTCGACTTTCTTATTTATTCCTTTATTTATTACCAGCTGTTCTCCGCGACTCCGTCCGCGTAATAGTCATTTTTCGGTTATCCCTAGGGAACTATACATTTTTCCGGGATAAAGTATTTTTATGTTAATCCAGGCAATAAACTATCTGTGTGCCAAATTTCATAAAAATCGGTCGAGCCGTTGTTGAGTTATAAATGGTGTAACTAACCCGACCTTGTTTTATATATTTAGATTAGTTGATTTTATAAAAACGACATTAACTTATTTTTTAGTTATTAATAACTACCACGTCAATTAAGTGTTATTAAGTTAATGAACTCTTATCATGAGAGGTCTAGTGAAGAGGCGGATGAAAGGCTAGTGAAAGTTATCGATGAATCAGAATTTTAATTTCATCGGTGACGCCTTGATTTTATATTTCAACGGATGACGTTACTTATTTAGTTAATTAAAACGCAATTACAAAATCTAGCGATGAGAAGTGATTCATGAAACCTAATTACCATTCATTGTGTTTCAATTCTTCCGAATATGGGTTTTTTTTTACTATAAGCATAAATCTATTAATTAATCGTTACGCAGTAAGTATATTCAATATTTTGTTTTGTGTAAAGTATCTTATCTATAACCCTCCTTTTTGCTTCGCCGTAGTCGGGTAAAAAATAAGGTCTGCATTTTTAAGTTGGTTTGGTAATTGTAATTGTGTAAAGTATCTTATTGTTATATTACAACCACTATTAGTTCTTGAAATAGATCGCGACAAACTTAAGTTAACTAACAACTAACAGTTGGATAACTGTTATCTTCATACATCGACATAAGTCGCGGCCAGTTCACCAACACCGCAAATAAGTCGGTAATTGCAAAAAAAACCCCGTATCTCCACCATTTTGAAAAATTTCGAAAAACTGAATCTACAAAAAGATTCCATATAATTATGTAACCTGCTCACAAAATTTCACGAGAATCGGTTGAGGAATGCGACCTGTAGAATAGAACAGCCGGAAATCATTTTTGCCCGAGCTGAAACGGAGACGCTTCGCTCGCTCGGTCAAAAAGTGGTAGGTAAATAAAACAATGTTTAGTAACTAACTTAACAATTAGCATTTAATATACAATTAGGTATTCCAATTTGTGGACGAGAATAATGATCATTTACTTTGATTTTTCACACAAATTCTTGATTTCGATGTGATTTATTGCGGGAATTTGAGCCTTAGTGTGTATTGTTGGAGAGATGAGAGCATCGGCTTCCTCCTTGATTTTGTTCCAACTAACGTCGATGTCCTGCCTCGTCGTCAGGTGCGAGCACACCACGAAGCGGATGATGTAACGGCCGCGGTAGGTGGCCGCCACCATGTATACCTGTTTCTTCTCTGTTAAATTTTCTAATAATTTCTTAGTAACACTATCCCCGTCTTTTAATCTAAAGCATACTAATCCCATAGCCGGCTCAGGTTCTACCAAAAATCTATCGTCGTTTTGAACTAATTTGGCAAAATATTGAGCGAGGCTGATATGATTCCTGAGGTGACTCCTTATGCCCTCAGCGCCATATATTCTTAGCACAGTCCATAATTTAAGAGCCCTGAATCGTCTCCCGAGAGGTATTTGCCAGTGGCGATAGTCAGGGATTTTTATCGTGGTCTTCACATCGTCCAAATAGATACGCTGAATATCAAATGTGTTGATGAGATCGTATCCATTCTTAACCCACATCGCGGAACAGTCGAAGTTGACAAGCATCCATTTGTGTGGGTTGAAATCAAAGGAGTCTGCATATTCGACTCCCTTCATCAGCCCTCTGTATTCAGGGCAGATGAATGCTGCTCCGGCGTAGGCGGCATCGACGTGCAGCCATACGTCTGCTTCCTTGCACACCGGCCCTAGTTCATACAAAGGATCGAAGGCGCAGGTCCCGGTGGTGCCTAGATTAGCTATAACGTAGCATGGAATCAGCCCCTGGGCTCGGTCTTCGTCGAAGGCATTTTTAAGTGTTGCTCCGCGGAGTCGTCCATCTACATCTGACTTGAGCAATCTCATCTTCATGGAGCCAAGTAGTCCTGATTTTTCAACCGATGAATTACACTGGTCTGAAGTGTAAGCTACAAGTTTGGCGTTGATTTCGCCTTCGTCAAGGCTGGGATCATTTAGCCTTAATCTGTGCACGGTTTTGTTTTTGGCTACCAGTAAACCGACTAAAGTCGCTTCACTTGCGGATCCCTGTAAAACATGATCACGTTTAGTGATATATTATAAACAGCATGTTAGAATTTGGATCTTATATTAATACCTATAATAATGAAAATAACCTGAATTACTCCACCACCCGGTCCATCAGAGCAGTTGAGAAATTCTTCCGGCAGCCCAAGTAGCTTACCTAGCCAGTTCATTGTCACCACTTCCAATTCAGTGCACGCAGGACTTGACATCTAGAAATAAAAATAAATTTATTGATAAAAATGATTAGGCATGAAGATTGGGCATGTAAATCAACGAACATACCCAGCTAAATCCAATGACGGCGAGGCTGTCACTAAGCAGTCCTCCCACGATGCCTGGAAATGATACCCCTGTCGGGTAGAAAGCGTGGAACTGAGGCGAATGCCAATGAGTTATCTAAAACACAATAAAATAACATTTAAACAACTACAATAAAACAGTATAAATATAAAAAGAGTAGGAAGCAGTGCTAATTGTTTTGATATGCCAAAAAACATACCCCGGGCAAAATGGCTTGATTGAAATCTTGAAGAACATCCTTCCAACTTTCCGGTTCTTCTGGAGCGTTTTCGGGTAACATTTTCACTAAATACCCAGGTTCCACGGATGGTAACACGTCCCTGTAAAATAAATTCATAGAATCGTTTCGTTATTATATAACACAGGTTATTTGAAGCATTTTCTAGATGATCTATTCGTTACTGTTGTGCTCGTTAAAGCCACGATGATGAGATTACATTGACACTACCTATGTGAGAATATTCTGTAGCGTCTCAGAAAATGCTGCGGCGCTGTAGAACTAGCGGTCGAGGACAGCATTGTCATCATTGATAGCTGTTGATATAGCTTAAATTGCGAAGTAGGCCTTTAAGTACATGACATAACAGAAATACGTCGAGCTAGCCGCGGAGGGCAGCGATGTTGTGCAACTTAAAGAAAGGATCGCTCACATCTCCTGTCTTCGTGGGCAAAAAATGGAAATATTAATATCCTACTGTTAATTTAGAATAAGGACGGAAGGAAATCCGTTTTAGACTAAACTTTCACATTTATAATATTAAGTAGTAGAATAACTGAAAGGTTCTGAATGTTCTGATGAACATTGACATTATTTTCAATAACAAATATTTTTTATAACAAAGTGGTTTGTGTTATTCAAGCATTTCAAGCAGGAGGAAAATGTGCATCTAGTGATGTAGGTATTTACCCACCGCATCACGCCCATTAGCCTAGTTAATCTTTGCTACTAGTAATTAAAGACGTACCTAATAAGAAAATTATCGGAATCTTTCGTGTCTCAAATGATTAGCTCAAAGCAATAGGACGTGTAAATGTATTTAATGGGCAACGGTTTGTGACCTGTGTATGAATTTGGAACTCGAGGGTAGTACTTAAAGACGGATGGTTATTTGCTTTAATTATTGTAGAATTTTGTTTTGGCTAATAAAGTATAAAGTAGGCATTTTTAATATTTAAGACCTTATTCTGCGGTAAAAATAAGTAAATAAGTAGTATTATTTAAGTTAAATAAAGTTTCAGCAAGGTTACGATGGTTTATTTATTATAAAAAAAAATGTCAAACCAGCGCCTAACAGTTAAAAAAGCAATCATCGCTAACCGCTTAATAATATTGGCCTCGGTCAGGAATGGTTAAATTACCTACATTTGAAAATTTATTATTTTTGTCCATTTGTTTCTTTATGTTCTGTACTTTTGTTAGATGTATGTAAATAAACGTTTTTTCTTTCTTTCTTCTTCTTTCTAATTAGTACGTTCGTGCACAAATCTTAATTTCACTCTCAGAAAAAATAATTTAGTACGATTGTGCATTATGCCATCGATATTTACATAATTTTGGATTTATTTCATTTTTACCGTCACCTTTAAACCTAGGAAACACTGTTTATTCAGATTTTTCAGTAGAAATATCAGTTTAAAAAAATCCTAAGTCAAAATAATTAAAATTAAACTTATCACTTATAAGTATCTTACTATTAATATAGTATTGGTTTTTAAGTGTGATCCAGCAACTGGGAATCTGTTATTTCGACAATCCGGTATTTCAGAAATATATATTTTAAATAATAATTTAATTAGGTTGATCTAATTCATTTTCTATCAAAACATGTTTTAAAGTTTAAGACATTTACTGCCGCACTCAGAGACGTCAATTAACTTTTAAGTTTCATTAAAGTAGCTGCTGTCACTTTCTTTGCTATAGCAATAGAATAAGATGCAGCAACTTTAATGAATGGCAGTTATTAAAGCTAAAAACTATTCACTACGCAATAAACTGGTGAGCTATATCTAATGAACGGATGGATAGACATTACCTTGTTCGTATGGAGTCGTAGTAATCTGCCATCAGGTCTATGGCTGCTTTGCCAAACTCGCGAAACTCGTGCGAATCCATTTGGAATCACAACAACTGCAACTGTGTTCAAACCTCGAATGCACTGATGTTTTATAATTATACGGCAGTTAATTAGTTTAGATAAATGTTTATCAAGTGTGTCCAGGTCGCCGATCCGCTTGACAATGGTGTCTGGCGCGCTTTGAGAGCTGGATTTATAGCAGCCGGCTTTCTACGCGAAGAGATCCGCCCATTGACTTGTGCGTGTGCAAGCGCAGCTCGCGGTAACACTTGTATAGTTATCTCTGTACGACTTGTAACTTTAAAAGCTTACATTTATTTAAAAATGCGGACTCAGTATACCGGTGCAGTATCAATGAGAGTATTGATTTCACTTGCCGGTGTCAACGTTTGGATTGAACCGGTTTGTGGCCGTGAAAACAATTATCGCATCAGGGTCCATGGTGTGGTGTGCTGATGGTGATATGTACGGCCAAGGAAACCACCATAAAAACCTTGTTGCAATATATTGACATATCTACAGCCAACATATCCATCATTCCTGACTGACTGAGCTATGACAAGGTTTAATAATCGGCACGCGGAGTAACGTACGTTACCTTAGCGGTCGCAATTAATTAACTAGCTTTTGCCCGCGACTCTATCCTAATCGCTAATACTGTAGGAACTGTCAAATTTCCCGGGATAAAAAGTGTCCTACGAGTAAATCCACGATAAGGGCTACCCTGTGTGCCAAATTTCATCAGTAGTTTTACGTCCAAATCCGTTCAGCAGTTTATGCGTGAAAGAGTAACAAACATTCTTACATCCATCCGTCCCCACAACCTTTCACGTTTATATTATTAGTTGAAAGTAGGATAGTAGATAGGATTAAGTATAGGATTAGTATGACTATTTACCTACGGCTTTGCTGGGAGACTTCGCCCTATTTAATTTTTCGGCACAAAATGTAGCCCGTAACTAGTCGAGAGTAATTAGCTTTCTATCGGAGAAACGGATTATTAATTATCCGGAATCAGCTAAAATTTTAACCATCTATTTTTTTGGGGTATAAGATAGACGGATGGATGCATGCCTAATGCATTCCAGCGGGCTTAACATGCATAAACGAGATAAAATTTGACAGGTGCTGGGGAAATTTATATATCTATTCCATATTCTAACGTAAGACTTAACGCTTAAGGTTTAAAATTAAAGTGTCTCGTACTGACTTTTATTACCTTTTATTACTAAGTGACTATTTTATCAAGACGGGACACTTTTATTTTAAACCTTAAGCATTAAGTCTTACGTTAGAATATGGAATAGATGTATTTATTTCCCGCAGCACCTGTCAAATTTTACCTCGTGCATGCATGTTAAGCCCGCAGGAGTCTCATTTAGCGGTTAAAGGTTCCGCTGTTAGTTTAACTAGCACACTGCTAATCAGTCTCTTCAGGCAGATAAGTTGAATTCTACGCATCATAACTAGTGTAGAGAAGAGAAAACCTAACTATTTCACAAACCTTTAGTACCAATTTCACCATACGATGTTATAAAGTTAATCGACTGTTAGGTCATACATTCAACTGTCAAAATGTATGAACTAACAGTCGATTAACATTTAACATCGATTGGTGAAATTGGTACTTAACCTATTTTAGTTGGTAACTAGCAGGTAAGCTTGGTTTACTTGTCGACAGTAATCTACCTACCGTTTAAGGGTTCTCTACAATGTACGAGATTTTCTTAGCGTTGATCTTAGAGTAAGACTATGTGAGGCACTTGCGCTGTCCAAGTTAAACTACTGACTTACCATGTACCGGCCGTGCTTCCAGGAGCGATCCCGACGTCTCCTTCAAAAGGTACAAAATGTTTGCGCTAGGTTTTATTTCAAAATACCGCCGAGCACATATGTCACGTCTTTTTTAAATAACGCAGATATTTTAAAAATATCATTGCGCTACGATCTTTTACTATCATATTTGTTAATTGACAACGTAAAATCGGAAACCCCGAGTTACCTACACAAAAAAACTCGTTTGGTCTAAACATAACGTCAGAACGACTCGTGCAGTTCGTGCTGATTGCACCGTCTCACAGGACTTGCGCTTTCAGGGGGGGTTTCTACAACCAAGCGACTAAGTGCTGGAATAACATCCCTCCACCTATACAATACCAATTCAAACCCCATTTTCAGGATTAAATATATACAAGCTATATTTATTATCCTTACAAAAATTACTATCTTTCCCATTACTTATTATTATTATTATTATTATTACTACTACCGTGATATTTTAAAATTTAAAATACGTAATAATATTTTTTCTTTTAATAAAATAAAATTTGATCCAAATAAAATTATATTCGTTCATAAAGTAATAAAATAATATAATGAATAGAGGTATATAATCAATCAGACATACATACAGGGTTATATATTAGTCAGTGCGCAAATTTTGGGGGTTAAATCAGTAAGTCATACAAACCAACTTTCACCCCGAAATCGCGAAAAAAAATTCGACCCTCCCATACAAAACATCGTCAGCTAACTAGCCAAAATGTATAGGAGGGTCGACTTTTTTTTCGCGATTTCGGGATTGGTCCCATAGTGAAAGTTGGTCAGTATGACTTACTGATTTAACCCCCATGCGCACTGACTAAAAATAACCCTGTACAGAACTCTTTAAAATGCATAATTTTTCCTGTTAAAATATTGCTAGCTTCACTACCTTAAGGGTCTGGCAGAATACCAGTGCTGTGGCTTTCCGCAGTTTTATGCTGAGCCAGCGCCTATTCTTCGCATCATCACATGGCTCTTCTTCAAATTTCAAATTTTAATTTAAATCTAGTTTAAGTTCTCATACAGAGTTTGTTAAACTATTTTAATTGCATGGTACCGTTTTATATTCTTTTGTTAATCATGTTGGTCTTAAATGGACTTTCTGTATGATTGTGAAGAATAAAAATGTTTATCTATCTATCTAACTTTCAAGGATGCCTGGTCCTGGGTTCGATTCCCGGTATGAGCGAATATTTGTGTGATGAGCAAGACATACTTGTCTTGTATGTTTTCTATGTATCTAAGTACTTATTTCTCAAGTACCCATAGTAAAAGCTTGGACTCAATTTGTGTAATATTGCCCCTATATTTGTCTTGAGAGGATAGTGGGAAAGCCAAACTAAACTGTAACATACATAAAAAAAAGCAACATACAGTCGAACAGAGAACCTCCTCCTTTTTTGAAGTCGGTTAACAATTGGCGCACACACATTACAGAGCTTGTCTGATAAAGAAAGTCTGATGAGTTTTTCATAGTAAACGGAACTGTAGGATAATTTGATTACAACGAGTCTAGGGATCAGAATAGAATGGTTGATGGTTCCGCGTTCGTTGAGGCGTGGAGCGGCGGTCAAGGGCGCTCCGGTGCCGGCACCAGCGTCGTCGACGCGCTCCGGCACTTCGCGGCGTGCTGGCGCTTCCTTCCTGACATTACAAGCTCACTACCTAATAGACACTTCTTAAAAGGTCACGAGCGAAAACGCTAACCTACCTACCTCTTAGCATTGGATCAAAATCTGCTTATTCTATGGATTCGAATGGCCAGTATAACAAATTGGAATGTTTTTGTCCAAATAGTTAGATGATAGAACTAAATAGGACTGGATGGAATAAGCTCAAAATCCTAAATGTTACTCTCTGATTAACTCCAGGCAAAGCTAGGGTACCACGTAACTTAAGATACTCTTGAAGTCGAATCGAAGCTGACAGCGTCTTTTGTTGGTATTCTCTTAAAATAACATCATCGCTCACTTGACACTTCGTATCTGATTCCGACCGACAGTCATAACTTGAACCCCAATCATACGCCAACATTCAATTCCTTCTCCTTGCCCTGGTTCCATTAAATTACTATTAAAGTACACACAAAAGCACAAAATTAATCTATTAATTAATTTAAAAAAAAGAAGTGTGTCTTTGTGTAACGTTTTCCCTATCCTCTTTTTCTATTATTAACTCTCTTCCACACCCTTAACCATCACCATTCACCGCATGTGTCCGTCAAACTATTTGTGGCTTATTTGTGACGTTCTCAATATAAAGGGACCTTATGGTGGCAGGCGGTTACGCCGTTTTTAGAACTGTTACCATAGTATTCGTATACTTACAAGAATAAGAAGAGCTTAACTGCCTTCCTCCATAAGGTCCCTTTATATTGAGAACGTCCGTCACATTTATGTCTGTGTTGTCCTTAACACGCGTTATGTGTGATTAACCGGACCGGACCGTTTAGGAAATATTGAACTCGAAAAGGGTCATTTTCGCTAGAGCTGCGTGTCCCCACTCTACAGCCAAATTACAAGTACTAAAAATCTAAGAAATATTTTTAAATGAAATACCTTACTAACATTTCAAAATTACTTAAATTAATTACGAATTTAAAAGGAAAACTGTGATAGTTTTTGACTAAGTAGACTTTACTGGTTTTTGAGTTACAGACGAATAAAATGTAAATTACCTACTTACCGAAAATCAGCTAAGATAACTTCGAATACAAAATTAGCTCATATATGGTTTTTGGATATTGTTTTTCGTATTTGTAGTAATGGTGATAGAACCCTACACTGAGCATGGCCCGACATGCTCTATCCCGGTTTTAAGACTAGTTTAATTATTGTTACGTTAATATAAAAATTAAACCATTTTTTAATGTTCCACTAAATATACGCCGGTGAATACATATATTCTATCATTATATATATTATATCGTACCAAACCATAAATATCATATTGGTCCAAAATTAACACGTTCGCAACCAAGAACCCGCCTGGTAGGCACTCTTAAGGTGGACATTCACGGTCAGTTAAACTGATCAGTTAACTGACGTACATCCAGAAACTGACCTTGAGTTCGTATAATTTCAACTTAAGATTTCACATTCACGGTCAGTTTTTGGATGTACGTCAGTTCAACTGATCAGTTTAATTGACCGTGAATGTCCACCTTTAATGTTTGCTCAGATGCCGGCTCAGCCCGCTAGGCGGGCACACATCTTCGCCACCACAGGGTTGACACTAACAGAAAGGTTTTAATACTTCTGATTATTATGTGGTCGAAAAGTAAGTACAGTTGATTTTTTTTTCACCTAATGTGATTAAAAAATAAAAATTCTTATCAGTTGGATTTAACTTCTTTTTATATCTTTTATTACTAATATTATTATACGATATGGGCGGAAGTTCAACTTAATGTGATCAGCCGTTCTCGAAATCGTTTGGAGGAATATATAAATATACATCTACAAGAATATACATGAAATGAGCTCGCGAAATCACCAACGGCAGCTATAGAGAGGGGTACTCCCCAGGGATCAATATCGAGTCCAGTTTTATTTATTTTATTTACTGCGGTAATTTTGACCAGTATTAAGCATTGTAAGGTTCACCTATATGCGGATGACACCCAAATTTACTATTCTTTTAAAAGTAGTGAAACAAGCGTTGCAGAGAGCTTAGTGAATGAAGACCTTGCTGCCATATACCAATGGTCGACAAAAAACAATCTGGTGTTAAACGCGTCCAAGACCAACTACATGATTCTTGGAACCACCAACCAATGTAAGAAGATTAAAGAAATGCATCCTATTATAAAAGTGGACCAACAAATAATTGAGCAAGTAAATTTAACCAGGAACCTAGGCCTTATGATGGATAATGAGCTGCGTTTTGTGGAACATGTTGAATTAAAAATTGAAAACGCGTTCTACAGATTAAAAGTACTGTATAACTTACGGGAATATTTGTCAGAAAGAGTCCGCATGTCGCTAGTTGAGGCCCTGGTACTTTCTCATTTTAATTACTGCGACACGGTATACGGACCTAGGATATATGCAAAAACGGCGCGAGCTATAGAAGGGTGCAAAACGCATGCACTCGATTTTGTTATCACGTCCCAAAGCGCGCGAACATAACTCCCTTTCTAAATGAAAATGGTTCACTAAAAATGGCAGCGCGAAGGGAGCTTCACCTAACAATGCAAGTGTACAAAATAGTACAAACGCGAAGACCCCAATACTTATTTGACAAATTAACTTGGCCTGGTAAAAAAACGGAAAGGGATCGAGGCGTCAGAAGCATGCACGCCAATAAAGTAATTGTGCCTAAACACAAATATATGGGTTTCAGAGGTAGCTTCCGTTTTCGAGCGTCAAAAATATGGAACGATCTCCCACCCCCACTTCGCACTAAAATGTCGCTACCAACCTTCAAACTTAAAATTAGGAGAACACTTCTTGAAAAACAGCTGAGAGATGGCTGCGAAGCAAACCCTCTTTATTCTTTATTAATTAAGACCCTATGAACATAAAATGAAACTGTCTAGGTTGGGTCTGGTCGTAGGAGTGCTCTGTCGGATTCAATTATTAGACGATATAAATACATTTATTGTTAGTATTAGTGTATTAATGTGTAGTGTAATAAGTTTTTTTTTTCCTCCTGAAAATTGTTCTGTTTTATTTTTTCCCTTTTTGTTCTTTTCATGTCGTGAGCTAAAATGCAGTGTGCCCTAAGGCGTATTCACACATTGGGAAGGAGGTACAGGCTGAAAAACAGCGCTGTGCAGACCCCAGTCTCACAGCATATGCTGAGTCCTGAGCCTTTTGCCAGAACATTGTTTAACTTTATTAGTGTCGAGTTTTGTGTAGTTTATTTTTATTTTTATTTAATTTTTAGTATGTATATTTAACATTTATGTATACTACTGTGTTGTGAGTGGCAATAAATGCTTTTTTTCTTTTTCTTTTTTTCTTCGAAATGCTACCCCAATCGATCCATTGTGATAAAACGAGGGGCATTAATAGATCAGATAGTAGATTTAATTTTATTCACGTATTCGAAAGTTACTTGGCACAGCCCTGAGCGTCCGCCTAGCGGGCACGCGGCGTCCGGCATTGCGTTCCACGTCGTGGAACGCCTAGCGAGTTCTGTCGGTTTCTGGTGTATTGTTCTATTTTTAGTCCGGTTGCGAAAGTACATTTACGGAATCATTCGTGAGATCATTTAAGAAAGCGTTGCCAAACTCATTTAAAACGCATTAATTCCCTATATAAGGTGATAAACAGGGAATTACCCCGACAAGGTAAGTAAGGGTAATTCCCACTAAAGTCACACACAAAATAACCCACGACTGATATTTCGTGACGTTCACGTCACGCTTGTTTCAACAAGCTTAGGGTGAAATCACATCTATCAGCATCGAACCGCATTTAGCTGGATAATTTTGGACACGCGTGCTTTTGTCTCCTTGCTTTATCATGAATGAGTATTCTTCAGTATGTACAATGGACAGCTACACTTAAGTATACGCGTTGATGCGGGGAAGGGTGAATTGATGCGGACGCATCTTCATAAAAAATCACGTTTTTGTATTACAAAATGCGATTCGATGCTGATCTAGTATCTACTTTCTGTACCATTACCATGAGTTTACAGTGACCGCACTCGCTAGCGACGGCGTAAACGATTTGTATGGAGAATTGTACAGCTCCTCTAGCGGTCACTTAAAGAACTAAAGATCGCTAGTATGAGTACAACGGTAAATTACCTATCGAAATCTATTCGTTAGCGACTAACGTTTTGTAACCGTTGCCGTAGAACATCGGTACCATGAGTCGTAAATTTGACAGATGTCATCGAAAAATACCGTATCGACTGTAGTTAACTATTTCACTAGCAAATTGGTGCGTGAAAACTTAGAATTATTGTTTAATACGTTACTCCAATTATTTATCTATCCAAATAATATCGGCAAGACATTATTTAGCGTGGAATATGTAGGCTTATGAAGACGAACGACGAAAACAAGGAGGATTTCAAGCTGATATGAGAAATATTACGTTAAGAAATCCACTTCAAAATTTAACTGAGAATAAATTTTATTAAAGGATATAGGCTCAGTAAGGAAGCTTTTGAGAATTTGTGCTATTCGTTAACGTACTACACGGATTTGAAATCCACTCACAAATATAATGTTCCCGATCCTGATGACAAGGATATGTCTGAAGAAAGTCAAGGTATTTATAGTGAAAGATAATGATTATATATTAACTTTAATACTAAATATGTCCTTATCTTTATTATGTTTGTTGTACCTACTATTTTCAGAACTATTTGAGGGCCAGGAGTTAGTGTTGGAAAATGAAGGCACCAGTGATTTATTAATGGAGAGAGCACCGCGGGATCAATTAGTTAGAAGACTTGCATCAATGCATTATTTCCAAATACTTGTACCATGTTTTCTGTTTTTTGTTTAATATAAAAATAAAAAGTACTCATACATCACACATAATCTTTATTTATTACACAAAATCTTTATTTATTTGCTAAAGTATCTAGAATTATATTTCCTAATGCTAAAAATTTACCAAATAAATCTAACCACCGTTCTTGCATTCTAAACTCTGATTCCCTTAACCTATTCCTCTCCCGCTCCACTTCCTGTTTAAAAGCTCGCCATTCACTGTCAGCTCTGACAAAGGCTTGCCTTGCCAAATCTGACTGTCTGGGTGCGAGTCCTTCTGTAGACAGGAGATTAGTGGTTTTGCACCTGACGTCTTCGCCACTGACGCGGTGTGGGCGGTAAGAGCTTGGGGCCCTGCCACCTGGCATTAGCAGCTGTTAATGCTGTTCTTGTGACCGCAGGCTCACCACCGTGCGTTACTCCGGTCTCACTCCTGTCCACCTCGGGCAGGGCTGTAATGGATAAAAAAACGTTTACAGTACTATTTTGAATTCTTAATTAACTAATGAAACTAGATAGGTAGGTACATTTTACTCTAAAATGTGATAATAACAGCAAAATTTATTGGAACCTATTTCTTGAAGAGCTGATGGAAATTGACTGTCATTGCAGTCACTATACCTGGGCTGTTAACTGTTTCGGGATACTCTCTGTCCACCAAGTCTTGTTCACTGCAAGTGCTGTTAGCCACAGGCAATGGTGGAAAAAAGGAGGCCTGAGCTGATGTCCCTGGTACAAGTGGTACAAGTAGATTCCAGTCTCCAACGCCTGCAGTGAAAAAAAACACATTGAAATAATCTTTCCTAGGACATGAATTAAATGAATTTTTATCTTAAATATATATAATAAATTGTTTATTTTATTTCAATAGTAACAATGATAGGGAAACTTACTGGAACAAGTTTGTTGAGCAAGTTATTCATTTAGCAGGAAAATTGATAGGCTGTCATTTGTTTCTAGTGCCACTTCAGTAACTTCTTCCTGTAAAGCATTTTTTTAAAAGAATGCCATGAGATATGAAATTAATGACTTATATGTAAGTATATTATAACTTTCGGCACATAAATAAATAAGTTTTTGTCTAATTTGACTATACACAGACGTATGAATGAACTGTCACATTGACAAAAAAATCAAAACAAATTCAAAAATCACTTACACTTACATAGTGACACTGCTCTAGGGCACTTTTTAAATTAGCAGGGTTATTTCTATATTTTTAAATGGATGACATGGATACTTATCTTTTAGCCCAATATCATCCTTACTCTGTCTTTTTATTGTAGTTAGAAAGAGACAACTTTGTTTGGTGTGAAATTAGGCACACGTAACGATAACTACACGAACTATCGAGTTAACGTTAGCGAGAATAGTAAATGTTTATGTGACTCATGGTACGAGTTTAATCAAAAACTATTCGAAGGACGTTTACTCGCTATCGACTGTAGAACGTAATACGAGTTTTCGATAGCAACTCATGGTAGAGGTACTGTAGTATCTACTTTTGACGACGACCCTACCAAGAGTCTCCGAGTTAAACCGCGGACAGACAGACAGACAGACGGACATGGCATATTTCAGACATAGTACAATAACAATATTACGTATAAAAGTTTTACCGTATATATTTGATTCTGATATTTCTATTTTAAGTATAAGTACTTAAATATTTCGGGAATAATAAAACAATACTTTTTTATGTTCTGTTTCTAGATAATGTTTAAGGTAGGTAAACAACACTAAATGTACCTGCGCATTAAGGCCGCCCGCACATTAGGCCACTAGTGGCCGCCACTAAACGCGACCACTAGTGGCTCGGCTAAGCCACTAGACGCAGCCACCAAACGCGGCCACCGGTGGCTCAGTGGCGGCTACTAGTGGCTGCCACTATTGGCTATTGTTTATCTGAGAAGCCGGCGACTGTGGCCGAGTGTGCGCGCGAGGCGAGCTACTAAACGCGGCCACTAGTAGCGAGCGCGGGCGCTTGTGGCTCAGACGCGGCCACTCGAAAGCCCAGTGTGCGCCGATGCTGTACAAAATGTATGAAAAAACTCGTCCGCAGCTTGTGGCCGAGTGGCAGCCACTAGTGGTCGCGTTTAGTGGCGGCGACTAGTGGCCTAATGTGCGGGCAGGCTAAAGAGCACGGCTGACGGCTTTGCGGCTGCGTATCTCACGCGGCCGCACCTGTTTAGCCCGGGCAAAGGGACATACCATACGAGTACATAAATAGACTATTATTGAAGATGTTATTCGATGATATTGTAAATTAAACCTTGCAAGATCGTTAAGATGATAGTTATCTTAAAAGATTAAATTTGTTGATATCATAATTTTTGTCATTAAAATCAATTATTTTTGTCACAATTTAATCATACAATAAAAATTATAAAAACAATAATAATTTAATTGCAAGAGTAAATGATATGAAATGAAAATGAAATTAAATGAAATGAAAAAGTTTATTTCTATAAATATTTACAAAATCTCAGTTTCTCGCTGGAAATTAGTTTGAAGTTTCGCTGGTGGTGTTAGAAGTGATGAAGAAGATCCTGTATGTGCGTATGTCCATACCACATTCGGAGGTGAAGGTGATGGTATACTTCTCGACCTTGTCGTCGGGCGGGACGGTGACGGGCAGCGCCAGCATGGCCGACGTGTGTTGCGAGAGGCGCGCTCTGTCCATGCGCGGGATCAGCCCGCGCGACGCGATCCGGTACGTCAACGACGTGCGCAGGATGTGCTTTACTTCCGACATGTTTGTTCCACCCTCCTTTAATAGCATATTCAGAATCACCATTCCGGTTGTAGATTCTAAAACAGTTAAATTCCTTATTAATTTAATGAACAGCTATTAAAATTAATTGGGAGTTTGGTAGTGATCAATTACCTATAAGTTGGTCAAAAACATTTATCATAGTATCCGACGCGTATTCTAGCAACGCGTATCGCATTGCTTTAAGCATCAGCTCGTTGCGGTGCGGGATCATCAGCACCATGGTCCGGTAGCACTCGCAGGCCTCTCCGCAGCTGCAGGGGTCCATCGGCCAGCTGTGCACTCTTGCTTGCAAAGTGTCTATAGCCAAGTCCCACCGCGGCTGCGACATGACCTTGATAAAAAACTCCCCTATATCTGCCCTAAACCAAATCCAGCTGGTTCCTATTTGAGTGCTGAGACAAATCATTTGCAAATACAATTTGTGCTCTGGAATCTCCTGCCCTGTTTCTTTCGGCATCGGACTGAGGCTTATATCTGTATCTATAAGATGAAGTCTTTGCAAATAAAATTTGGGCTTCGTGTCTTCCTCGGTAAAGTGCACCGGGACAATGGGCTCGATGTCAGTAATATGAACTTTGAACAAGCCGGGAAGTAGGAAAGGCGAAAAGACAAGAATATCTACTTTATTAGGCCGATATAGTGGAGCTATAACTTTGCATTTTCTCAATGGGTTTAATGAGCTTATTTGGCCATGGAGTACAAATATAATATAAGTATCGAAAATTCTTGTTTTGTTGTATCCATGGACGAGAAGTATGGCACTTTCATCGGCGACAAAGTTAGCTACATATTTAACGTTTATATATATTTTCTTGGTATTATCCATAATATTGGCCCTTTCCACGACAAAGCTGTTTTTATTGTTGTTTAATATGATAAAATTAAAAAGCAAGGATTCTTGAGTCGTCGGACATATTCCCACTAGTCTGGTAGAACTTCTTAGAAGTGGAGGATTGAATTCAATATAATTTTTGGGCACAAACATTGGCAAAGCAACGTATAAATGAATAGCCAAAAATAGCATTTGCAGGAAATTAGGCTGTAGAAAATCTGTACTTTGTAATGGAAAATAAAATCTGAGCTGGTTAAGAGCCTCGATTATCAAACATGCATTATTAATAATGCTACTTTCTTTATCACTTTCGCTCACTTCACAAAATATCGCAAAATATTCCTTCATAAATGGGCAATAATTCAGGATCGCCGATATCACTGCAATACCGTCTGAAAGGTCTGTGGTGATATTAGTGATAACTTTCACCGGCTTGTTTTTAGCACGTAGATTATTATGTTGTAATTGAACTTGTTCATTGTACCAGTCAATAAGAATTTGTATTATGTCTCTAGGCTGAGATGTTAAACAAACACAATCAAAAAAACAGCTGTCCATAACAAAAACTTTGTAACTCTGTAAAATAAAGTCAAACCAGCTTTGTTTATTCAGTCTGTTAAAAAGCTCCTTATCACCACGAAGCTCTCGATTAAAAATGATATCCGCATTACATTTTGTAGTGACATTTTCACAGTACATGACGAATTGGTCGTAACTTAATAAAAACTTTGCTTGTAGGACCCATAAATTCCCACCACGGGATCTTAGTAGGTTAATTACCTCCTTATATGAGTCATGTATCTCTTTCACCGTTTTGAACGGTTCTTCGACGCCAACTGCACTATAAAAAAAAAACAAATTTAGCAATTCAGCTTTAACAGGTTCATAGTCTCGAAGCAATGTGCAGCCTTCTTTCGACACGTCCCCATAGTAATAATTATATTAAACGCTTATAAAGTTTCGTATATATGATACGTCATTCCCTTCAAGTATTTTATGATGCTTTATGTGTCATAGTGATTGATAGATAGGTATTGATTATATCGGTAACTTTTAAAGTAAGGAAGTGAATTATTTACATCACTGGCCATGAGGCACATTGGCACATGTGCCGCATGGACGTACCTATGAAACCAACCATGAGGCACATGTGCCTCATTGGACTATGAACCTGTTAAACATATAAACTTCAGTTAAGCGAAAGCATACGTACGTTATTTTCCGCACATGTTTCATCAATGGGCCTGCAATTCGACGCACAAAGTTCAAATACGATACATTAATTCCTTTCGTTTTATTGCCCACAACTGCAGTAGAAATGGCATGGAATGTGTCAGGAATTACTGGAAATAAATCTCGACGAAATCCTTGTTGAAACATCCATTTTTCTAGAAAACTTAAACACCTTTCCATATATTCATAGAGAACGGTTTGTGATGGTAAGGGGAAATACGGGAATGGATTATCGTCGAGCTCAACAAACGCATTTGCGTGCAACGTTAAGGCACAATGTGTAAAACAAAAGCTTATTTCTACTTCACAGCCCGAGCCGCTCACGTGGTCAACACTAACGGTTATGCTGTCTCGCGAGTAGGCTTCTTTACTACTTGCTGATACTTGAACTGTTACAGTGGTGAACACATTATGCAATTGAATTATTTCCTTTATGTCAATAAATCCAACTGTCAATTTTTCGTCCTTGGATACACAGTGAAACTGATCTAAAGTTGCGATGTCTTCATAAGTAATAGAGAAAATGTCACTCACACTAGTTCCAACTTTGCAAGGCGGAAAAATGATTCTGTAAGTACTTGGGGTCATGAGTGGGGTTTGTCTGAAACCCTTAAACGTCAGGTTATAGTATGGTATCGATACGTACTTATCCAAGAAGAGCGCTGCAATGGCTACAAATTTTCCATGTCCCCTCGGATGAAAACTTAATTTAAACTCGACTTCTGCTTCACGAAGTAACTCGAATTTTATAAGATTTTCTTTTATTACAGATTCCTGAAATTCTGTTTGTAGTTCCAAATTAAAGTAAGGTATTAACTTTGCCGTCACAATTGTTACATTTAAATCATATTTGGATATATTTAACATCTTAAAGTCTATAGCATTTTCTCCATTCGGTTCATAATAAATTTCGAAATTTTCAACAGACAATTTTATCCAAGGTACAGTAATCACTCCAACTATGCGGCAGAAGCTTATATCTCTATTTAATGACTTTAATTTCACTCTTGGGTTATTTTCGTAATACCTGAAATCATAGAATAGTCTGGATTCATGGAAATCTTAAGATTATACTAATATGTATTACAAATGCTAAAGTTTGTGTAATGTCCGGCACTTGCACCACCGCCGCCGGCGAGGAAGCGAATAGCTATCGACTATTTTCTCGCTTAACAAACGAACAAAAGATTATAGATCCCCTGTTAATTATTATAATTTAATTAAAAAGAGACACATATATTATTAGTTTGATCGCGGGCTGTTCACACTGGCCGGCGAGAACTCTCTCCACTCGCTGGCTGAACCGGCCGGCGAGAACTCTGTCTCTCTCTACTAAATATATAATAGTAAACTCGCTACACGCTGCTCGCCAACTCGTATCTAGTTTCTACCTCTACTCGCTTCTCGCTCATCGTCGGCGGTGGGACAAGTGCATCCGGCTGTTGGTTTGTTCGACAAATTAATCATAATATTGAAAGAATAAAGGCCAAGAGTTTTTAATTTTTAAAGGCGTGGGCAAAATATACTAAATGTCTGGCTGTGATATTATTTGATAGAAAATCAGGAGCTTGAATGTTTCTCAAATAAAAAATACGAGTAATACGTATAAGTATATAAAAATAATTAAGGCAAGGCATCTTAAGAGGCCTCTTACAAAAATAAAACGGCAATGTCGTTTTTATCGTTTTTAGGGTTCCATAGTCAAACTAGGAACCCTTATAGTTTCGCCATGTCCGTCCGTCTGTCCGTCTGTCTGTCCGTCCGCAGCATAGCTCAGCGACTCTTAGTACTAGAAAGCTGTTATTTGGTAAGAATATACATGTTAGTCACGCCGACAAAGCGTGAAAATTAAAATTTTATTATATATAATACTAACATGCTTAGAAGAAATCCCACAAAAGAATGGGCTTTTAATTGCCACAAAAAACATGTTATGTAGATTTATATCCTTTTAAAATCATAGTTTGACCCATTTATGCAATATAATACAAATATGCCAGTATTTTTTCAAAAATAACTCTCATTACGACAAATTATCTCGACAAAATCTATTTATTTATATAAAAATTGCTGTGTGTATGTTTGTATGTAACGTGTGTATGTTAAAAGACTCCAAAACGGCTGGACCAATTTTGATGAAATTTTCAAGCAATCTTCAGATTAGCCCAGCGGGTGATCCTATTAAGTTTAGTAGCAATTGACCAAAATTGTTTTTTTTTTGTTTTTATGTGCGATATGGGTAGCAACGCGCCGGATACCAGCTAGTTACATATATTATTTAAATAGGTATACCAGATGCACAGCTACAGAGTTAATATATTACATTTGTGAATTTCAAATAATTTACTACAATAATCACGTAAACCGAAAATATGCGATATTGCGAGCACAGATTTTGTAAGACGGCTCTTAAAATATATTTTCACCTCACCAGCTCACAGTCTCTCTTTGTCGGTCAAAATCTGCGCGTAAAAGTCTACTTTAACCGCTAGCATATGGAAAGAAATGTTGGTGCTGTGCGCGGAGGAGGCGCTGCCTGACGACCACCACAACTGATGTGACGCTCGTGCAATGTTTTTCAAACACCAAGTGTTTTCCTCGCTAGGTGAAGTGAAAAATTGTGTGTTTCGCACGGCAGCATAGTTATTCGGGTCTCGAGGCCTTGAATTCCGTTACGCTCAGGACTCTATATTTGAACCACAGTTTTAGAATCCTTCGCTAACTCGGGATTCAATACTGGCTCTCGCGCCAAATAACACCTTTGCAGCCTTGCATAACAAACCACTATTGTTTGACACTTCTAACGATTTGATTCATATAACGTCACTGTGAGACGGTTTTACGGTGGGTCAGGGTTCCATTTTGCCGATCGTTCATGCCATTGGCCTCATACGAGTATAATATAGTACACTAAACTACATTATAGTTTCCCCCGTAAAATAATGAAGCCATAGCTTTTGATAATTGGTCGGGTAGAGTGAGTTTAGTGAATGATGATCGAAAATTGATATTCCATAATTTGATTTTCTCCCAAAATATTCTCAATGTTAGGTTTGTCGACGCGGATAGCCTTGTTTGTAGTGAACCTGACCCTACGAAGCTAGCGATCCCGGGTTCGAATCCCGGTATGGGCAAATTGTCCCAAAAGTATATTTATTGTTGTCTAGTACCCATAGTACCATTACGGACTTTAATTGATATGCCGCCATAGAACCCTGTCATGATGACAGCGATAAATCACAAGAAAGAAATTACGTCAAATTTCCTAATTCAAAATTCCTAAAAGTATAATACAAGCCCAGAGCTTAGTTTAGGACTAGGTCAAATTGTGTGAAATTGTCTCCTAATATTTATTTATTTTATTTATAACTATAGTTATAAAAGCTATAGCTTTTGCCCACGACTTCGTCCGCGTAGAAGTCGTATATCGTGTATTCCTCTTATCTGTGTGCCAATTTTCAACCAAATCGGTTAAATTTTCAACCAAATAGGTCGTTTCTGAGATTAGCGCGCACAAACATACAAACAAACAGAAAAAAAATCTAAAAATCATTGTTTTTGGGTTCTATTGCGTTAATAAAGACCTCCAATAATAGTTTTTCTCGAATATCTTATTGTATTATATGTATAGATTATTAAAGATAGAATATAAATACTAACTGTTTGTGTTCACCAATGTAGTGATGAAGTTCTGTAGATGAATTCCTGTGATCTGGAGGGCCTAGTAACCCGTTTATTTTAAATGGAATATACATTTCATACTCTCGTCGGAACGTATCACAAACTTTGATGAACACCGTCTTGGATTGTCCGCCTTCTATATCAAACTCGTAGATTCTCTCTTTCTCGTTTCCTACAGCAGCATACACCTTGAACACGTTGTCGTCACCGTTCAGCACTTCTACTTCACTTCTTAATGCACTTAAATTTTGGAGTGTGACTGGGACGTAGGTTATCATGTGACACGGTATTCGATTCATATAAATGTTTTTTGGATGAATTACTATCCTTGGTTCTTGGACATTACCACTTATAGGTAAAATTACGTTTTCTTTGTTATTGATTTTTATATAAATATCGAAAGAAAATTCCAAGACACATGATATTTTGACTATGATCTCAAATGTTAATACCATTTTGGGTCGTATTATTCCACTCATTGGTTCTATTCTAAGCCCTGGAATCAAAGGTTCCATAACATAAAATACTGCGATTTCTCTAGATGAATTTTCCAACCTCGCTCTTTCAACAGTTTGTATATTTAAAGGGATATCTTTTAATGATACTGCAGGTTGTTGAAATTTTATAGATAATTTTCGAGTTATTATATTCAGTTCTATTGGTATTACTTCGTCTACATTGGAGATAAAATCCACCTCGTGCGTTTTTGATTTTGTAGGCTTGCAAACATAAATGACGTCGCATATTTTACAAGAGTGGTTAGGGATTAAACCACTACTGGGAATGATTTCAAATGGTGTTTCCGCAAGTATATTATCCCACCGAAAACTAACAGGAATATTAAAATTATTAAAGACTCTTACTGGTACCGAAGTAACAAAGCTTTCGTTGGTAACCATACCAAATTTTAAGCATTTTTCCTGCAAATACAGTGTAGGAATTGATACTTGAAGTTTATACGAATGTTTACGGTTAAATTTATTATCTATAGTATAATCAAACTTTCCGCTATAGTTGCCTTCAATATAGCTCCTACAATAGACGGCGACCCTCAATTCTGAGAATTCTTTAAGCTTAAGAGTTATATTGCTGACTTTTTCGTCCGTGTAGAGGACATAATTGTCGTTGAGTAGTTTTACAGTAATGCTATATTTTGTGTTATTCTTTATCAGTATATAAACTTGGCCACAAGTGTGCAATGCTATTTTACCAAAATTAATATCAAAAGGCAAGATAAAAACATTAAACAGGCCAAAAGTGTTAACTTTTTCAGGAGGCCTTTTACAAATGTTGTATTTGTTGGATACTGGCTGTCGCGGTTTGATTAATATTTCAGAATAACATCTGACGGTCCCTGTACAAAATACTTCTTTTATTGGAATCATCTTCCGACAAGCCTTTGCTTCTTGTAGAAAATATTCCCCTTTCGCCTTTTTCGTCAAATGCGTATTCAATTCTTCACCAATATATGTGTAGTTAACTTCCGGTTCAGTTATTTTGTGCAATGACTCGACGACGACTATCTTTGGTTTTTTAACACTTAAAATGTTTGATTTTATATTAACTTCATGTGTCAAGAAATTTCCGTCATCTGCTGTCGTTTCTGTAAATGAATCGTGAGGATTTATTATAATAAACGTGAAACATTTTGGCAATTTGAAACATGTCGGCTTGATTGAGAAGCATATTCGCCTAGATGAATCAGGAAGTATTGTGAACACTGCAGGAACTACATCGAAACCACAGACTTTAATAAACTGACATTTAACCGCCATTGATTTCGAGTCATTTCTAATGCGCACGTATCTTGTTATTTTTTGATTCATCAAAACATCGCCAAAGTTTACTATTTGTGGATTGTTGCTAATTTGACAATAGTCATATATTCCGGAAACATAGAGTCGTCCTATTTCTGAGTGAAATTCGTTATTGCAGCAGCGCATTCCATCGATTTGAATAAGGCGAAGGTCAAAAATAAATCTGTTTTCCAATTGCAGCTTGCGTTTTGCTCTTGAAATGCATTCGTTACTTGGGGTAAACGTTATTTCGATAGTATGGTCGTCAATGTGTGATATTTTGTATGCTCTATGTGGTGCAGATAATTCACGAGCGTCATCAAACATCTGAAAAAAAAATCAGAAATTGTTAAAAAACAAGGTTTTTATAGTTTTAGCGACACTGGAGGTATCTCGCATGACGATTGGTTATACCTACTGAATGATTACAAATTTCAAAGAAGCAATAACACAATTCTGCAATAAAATGTATCCTTCGTCAACATAGATTTTTTACTGTAGACAATTTATACATTGTACAAAAAAAAACAACCATATTTCGTTTGTGTTATTTTTTTTTAATTTAGGAATTTTGAAGTTAATAGTCAGTGAACAGATGTCTCCTGAATATGGTAACGAGGTTTAATTACTTTGGCCATTGGGTCAATGAAGGACTCCAAGATGACGTTGATATGGAGCGGGAGCCTAGGGCGTTGGAAGTGCGTTTGTACATGCTTGCACGCATGTTTGCACGCTGTGCCGGGAATGTCAAAGTTACTGTGTTCAGAGCATATTGTCAGACCTTTTACACGTGTAGCCTGTGGACCAGATATACGCCGAGGACTGTCAACGCCTTACGAGTCCAGTATAACAACGGGTTTAGGATGTTGTTGGGATTGCTGCGTTTCTGCAGCGCGTCGGCAATATTTGGTGAGGCATACACCGATAGCTTCAAGGCCATTGTACGAAAGAGAGTTGCCTCCCTGATGCGCCGAGTGTGACAGTACGAACAGTCTGACCCGGCCAGTAGAATGTTAATGCACTGGAACTCCATTCACTTGGAATCCAGATGCAACATTTATTATGTATTTTAATATTTGGTTGTCTTACTAACATAGTTGTAAGTTCCTGTAATACTAACCCTACGGACAAAGTCTGAAATAAATGAATAATAGTAATAATAATATCGAACCTTGTGAGTTCCTGCGCTCAGGACTTGCTGACTCCGCGTTTTGCATAAACACTGTAGGTGTAGGACAGACAGATAATGCCACGTGGACTTGGTGGTCGTTTTCTAAAGTTTATTCTGGTGGTTGTTGCCTTTTAAAATACACGAAGGCATGTTTTGCGTGGAACTTTTTTGCACAACGGCAGTGTGCGTCGATCGCGATTCAAATGACTAGTCGGTACAGTTGAGTACAAAAATAATATGTATACGAATAAGCAGGGCTTGTAACCGGTTACAAATAAACCGGTCTTTATTTAGTTTTAACCGGTTAATTATTCAGGTTACGTTCGAACGAATTGATTTGGGAACGTTATTTTGAAGCGCTCCCTAACCGGTTACTCGGTGTTTGGATACGGGATTAATGAACAGTGTCGCGCCGGTGGCGCTGCCAATAAAATCCAGCAAACCAATCCCCTGTATTCGTAAGCGAACCAAATTCCCTGTATTATTAAGCGAGCGGTCAGCGGTTAGCGGAAAGATAGAATGGGAGTTTGAGTATTTTTTAAGTTCGGTTAGGTAAAGTTAGGTTAGGTAAGCTACTATTAACTTAAGGCTTCGTCAAACAGCCAGCGCGGCGCGGCAGTCACACTGCAGTATGGCTAACACATCTTGTATTTTCTCACTTGTCGCTCAGTGCATCTCTATCTTAACAGACTAGATAGAAAGGGAGATCCGAGTGACCAACAAGTCGCGGACAACTTGTGCTAGCCGTACAGGAAAACGTCGCGTCGCGTGCGGCTTTTCTCTCGCAATCTCGATCCAAGTTAACACATTTTTGTGGGCCAAGTCATATAGAATAACACAATTTATAATTTTTTCTACATTGATGGTCACAAATACACTGTAAATTTGTAAAAAAATACAACGTGAAAATCACGGCGTGACTACTCGTATGTGTGACCGCCTGCATATATTTCCTTGTTCATTTCCACGCTAAGAACGCGCTACGCTACTGTTGCGCCGCACCAAGCCGGCTATTTTGACGCAGCCTTCATTCTTCATGAGATACTTGTTCATAAACCTAATTCTTAGGTAACAATTAAAAAGGCAAATAATGAGAGTCAACGAGAGTAGAAGTCACGCACAGTAAAAAAGTAAAATACACAAATAGATAGTGACGGATGATAAAAAACCAAATTAAGTACACATTTTTAAGGCAGTTTCATTAAATTATGTAATATAAAAAGAGGTAGATAGGTTATACGCGCTTCAAAAGAGGAACATTAAAACTACGCTAATTGGAAAATCTTAACTCGTGCATAGTGTGCAGAGCGGCAGATTTAAGATTAAAGTCACTTGTCATCTATGAATTAGTGTGTCATTGCATAAATCTATTATGATTTATGTGTGCAAGTGCCGGCCATTTGTACTCGCGGATATTGTATAGGTCGGTCATTCTCTGAGCGTTTCAACCGCCCGTTGACCTTCTAATTAATGAGTCACCTAATTGTTAGTATTAGGTACATAATATTTATTTAAAACTTAAACCAATAATATATTAATATTTATTTAACATAAAGTACCAAATGCTAAACCATATATAATATAGGCCTATGCTGGGTATAAGTTTCAAAATTGACGGTAGTTCTCTATATAGCCAATAATTAGGTGACTCGTTAATTAGAAGTACGAAGGGCGGTTGAAACGCTCAGATAATGACCGAGGTAACCTATCTACCACTTCTTATATTACATCATTGGTTTCAATCCATAGTTGTCCTTACTCATATTATAAATACGGAAGCGTGTTTGTTTGTTTCGTTTTACGTTCGGGATGGAGATATTTTGTTATCCGGAAACGGACACAGGGTACCTACTTTTTATCTTGGAAATAGGACAGTTCCCGAGGAGATAGCGATAAACGACTCCCTAACGTAGGACGTAGGCGCAGGAAAAAGCTATTAGCACAAACTTGATTTATTTTAAAATTTAAGATTCATTCATAACTTTAATAAGAAAAATAAATCAATGAACCGATGGTACATCGTACAAGGTATCAGTACCTACCAAATTAGTACAGAAATCTTACCAGTAAGTTGCCATCACACACAGTTTTGAGATAGGCAGACAAAACCAGATTCACCTTTACATCGACCTGCAATGTAGTGGACAATCCCACGAAAGAACTGGGAAACTCGACTACTCTTAACCTTTCGAAAACATTGTCCGGGTGAAAACGTTCACACATTATAACGATTAAGTTAATCTGGTTCTAAAAAACGTAAATAATACCTCCAAACTAAATAAGTAAATATTTAATATAAATTCTTTGTTTTCGCGTATACACAAACTAAAGTCGAAGTTGTTGTTTATTGGTTAATAGACAACATCATGTCATATCTCTAGATTTGACACATTTCCTAGCGGAACTTTTTGGTCAACGAAAGTACTGATATCGCGTTTATAATAATATATTTTTCTTGATTTGGTATTGAAATTAAATAAAGAGGGAGGGAAGGTGGTAACATAAAACTAATAACTTTATGTATACCTAAGTATATATAAGTGTATATATGTACACACATATATCTGGAACGTACACTAAGTAAAAATGTGCCCACAAAAATATACTTTAATGTAATGACTAATGAATGACAGAAGGCTTGTATTTAAAGTGACAAGAGCAAAGAGCCTGAAAGAGACTCCCACTTGAGATCAATTTGTCCCTTTCTTAACATGTTACAGCCAGGGTGACAATAATTTTTTCTGGCCATCCGGCCAGATAAAATCCATGGTGGATACAGATAATTATTTTAAAGCAACTGTAATTATTTCAAAATCAATAAACGGATATGTAATATGTGTGTTAGGTACTTAATATTACTAAGGAGCTTTTACCCGTGACTCCTGAAACTGTCTAATTTTCCGGGATAAAAAATAGCTTATGTCCGTTGTCCGACATTTATCTGTAAGGTCTGTTTCAATCAAATTGGTTACTAATGTAAAAAATCGATTTTGTTAATATTCCAACACAATCATTCACTTAATTGAATTAGAAACATATGCACATGCATTTCGAAGGTTTTATCTCTTAGATCATGGATTTTTCATCATTAATCAGTCGACAGTCTAGTTGATAACACGTTGGTTTATAATTCGTTCGCTCAAATAGGTTGCATGCTTTGATGTGCCGCTACAAAGAAGCCGCCGCCGCATGCACAAAGCGGCGTCGGCGACTTAGTCTTGTACACTCACAGTATGCGCTCTAAAGTCGCGGCAAGAGTTGTGTTAAAGATTAATATGAATAAAATATTTGTTTGATTATTTGTCAGTATTTAAAAAAAGAATGTATATTAAATTATTCAAAAATGAGTATTGTTATTCAGATAATATTATATGGTTTCCATAGCAGTGTGTGTGTGTACAGCGCACTATTTGAACAAACGAACTATTAACGAAAAATTAATTATTAACAAATTTGATTGAAACAGACTATACTATTAATATCACGTCGATTGGTTGAGACATTAAACCATGAAGGACAAACAAAAACACTTTCGTATTTTTAAGGGTTTTTTGTCAATGGCTTTATGTAAGTTTAAGATTCGCTTAATGTCACAAGTAACATAACTTAGCTTTAATTATAATACAGCGTGAACCTACTTAATTAAAAATAACTAGTTAAGACAGTAGTTCTGACCCATCAAAAATTCAGTGTGGTTTAAGGGGACAATTATTATAACCCATTGTATTACTTTTTATATAAAAAATAAATAAAATAAAATAAACTATAGATTGGCAAAAAACAGTTTGGAATAAATGTGATCGTTGTGAAACATGATTAATTTTTTATCCAACATCCGATGCTTAAAGCGGTTGATTAGAATATTGTGATTTCACCTGTCATTTCGTAAAATTCTATTTTACTAAGTCGTATCTCTATGCCAATGCGTGACAGATAGACAAACCAACAAACTTACTTTCGGATAAATAAACGGATTACAAATCCTAAAAGTGGTTCGCCAAATGATTGGTCCGCCCTAGTAGAGTGAGACACAAGCGCCTCAAGACTGTGCCTCTAGTTGATGTCTCACCCAGACCGATTTTTTACAGCAGTGCGCATTCCAGATGTATAATAGTTCTATGGGTATTGAAAAATCGTGGAAATCGGACTTGATTTAGGGGGTGAAAAATGGGTGAGAAACGTTACCGCCCTACGCGACTTCAGCCTTGCTCTGCGATCCTCGTGAAATTTTCAAATTAAATTTATTAACTCCTTAATTATATTAATATTAATTTAAATGCGAGTAATGCAATATTTTGCCGTGATTGGGGTTATTTTCGAAACATTTAAAATTTTACTACTTATGCATATTTTTATTATTTATTGAAATGACATCATGTGGTGATCTCATTCTCGAGTGGGTGGGGCACTCGTATTAGATGTCTATCATATATTTGAAATTTTTTACCAGTGGGATTAAAAAACGGGTACCTACGTCTAGAAAAAGTAAAGATCGGCCATTTTGGTGAGCATTAGTCACCGGAAGAGGTTGAAAAATCGACCCCGACCCCGAGCACAGCTTTTGTAAGAGGCCTCTTAATTAGTTTTTAACATAATTTGAACTATATGAACATGTACTTTAGCTAGGATGTTTTTAGAATGGCCGTATTTTCAGTGCGCCGCCTAGGGGCCCATTTATATATCAAAACCTTGTATTACAAGTGGAAGTCTCGTATGTATATTGTTAGAAAGAGACTTCCACTTGTAATACAAGTTAAAATCTATAGATTGGCTTTAGATAAATGGGCCCTAGGTCGTTTTACAGCTGCCGGGAAAGGATCGAACGGGGGAATGAAAGTTTACATGTTTGTAAAATAAATAGGTACCTACAGGTTTTCGTTTTGAAATTCGAATTACATTTATAAGGAGCCTTACACAATCATAGGTGGATTCGTTCGTTCCATTCTCAGATAAATAAGGACAATTACATGTCTATGGTTCCATTCGTCACTGCTCTTTTACTTTTTTATTTTAAACATTTATAACTTTAATCGTGTGTTGAGTAGAAAGGGAAAATCTGACAACGATTGCATTAATTTCTGGGTTCCCTTTCTTCACAACGATGCCAGATGAGTAGAAACGAAGTGCCCCTGCGAACGGGATAACGTGCTGGAGTAATATTGTAGATGGATGTAAGCACCAGGGGTGTGTCGTACGACTCGGGCAAATTAGTTCGGGGCGGGGGAGCCTCCCCGTCACCCCACCGGCCTAAGGGTTTATCTGATTCAGGGGGTAAAAAATGACTTCTCAATGGGAGGTAGGAGGGCGGTGACGTGTGGATTGCGGCGGCGCAGAGCGGGCGTGGGCGGCGCTGCCACGTGGAGCTCCGGGCGCGCCGCCCGGCCGTGTCGCTCGGATGCAATGACGCAGGCTCCCACGTCACACCGTCCCCAACGAGCGGGGCAGGATGCTTTGTCGAGCGTGGTCGACTTATGTGCGGACCTAGTGCGTTGATGGCGGGATACGGTGACGTAGAGTGCGTGGTTCGTGAAGGCCAGATGGACGTTTTAGAGGCCATGCGCCCACTGGAGCCGCCGCCGCCTGATGTACTGCTAGCGCTGCTGGCCAGGAACAAGGCGTTTGAAGGTGAGAATTACATTTCATTCGAATTTACACTGATAAATCTCGTTTAATAAAAGGTTTATTAAAAATCAGTTATGTAGTTACTTATTTACCTACTTACTTACACTTCTAGCGACCCGAAACGGGTCCTGGACCAGGCTCAAAACAGTGCGCGCTGGCGCGTTGGTAGTATCGGAATACTAGTTAGGGCCTAGACCTAGATATTTTTCCCAGTTTTCAGCATGCGGGACGCGTAAGTCTTTCTTCAATTAATTTTTCCAGTGGTTTTTGGACCGTTCAACCGGTTGATGAGCGACTTGCGGCCGTCCATGTACGCTCTACCACGCTCTACTGACCGCCCTATCATCGAGAATTCTTTCTATGGTAGTCTTGCACACTCGATTTCTCCAATGATGTTGGGCTTACACTCAGGTTTTCCCAAATCCTCCAACTACCATCTCTGCGTCGCACACTGGGGCAGATACACTCAAAACATGTCGAAAATTTGAAAAATTTAATTCAATTTCAGTATACCCTCATTTTATACTAAGATATACGACTAACTACGAGTAAAGTAGGTACTATTTAACGATACTAAAACTCTTCGTGAGCAATCCAGTCCGTTGATAGGGTGAAGAATATTTACGTTATATGACCGTTTCGTAATAAGTATGTACCTAGTGATTTCTGCGCATTTTCAAAGTAGTTTTTAGCTAAGGTAAATTGCTTTTTGCAGTTAACTAGCGATGGAACCTTCATGTTCAGGTATGTAACTATGCTTTAGTTCTTTCTTTCATCTTTTTTTTTCAAATAGCTAGACTTCCAAGATTTTCAGTTACAAAGTGCCATATCAGAAAAATTCATAAAGACTAGATATTTTGTTTAGGTATTAACACATTGAGCGGCGGTGACGTCTATAGACGTCAAGTAGTATGGCTAATTGATCACTAATCACGGTAGTGCACGCCAAAGTGTTAAGCCTTTAAGCGATAGTTGTGGTATGAGAATGATCTTTATAATGTAGGCTTTCGAAACAATATTTATTTTTTTGCTACTTTTTGCTACTTTACAAAATATGTAGATAATTTTTTAGTGCTCGATTCAGAGAAACTATTTTTATCCAAATTGGTCATTCATTATTATCAAAACATATTTTGTTTTAGGGACGTCTTCTAAGACGTTATTTATCACAAGACAAGAACTCTTAAATATATTGCAGTTATAGAAAGGGTAGTTTCGAAGAAAAAATTCGTTATAACTCTTATTATATATATTTATATTATTTTTTCATTTCTTTATTTCTAACTAGAAGAGCTGACAAAACGAACTTTTTACTTTTTACTAAGCTCTGATCCGGTAATCACCAGTAAACAAAAAACAGTCAAAAACAAAGTAAAAAATATTCCTAAAGAAGCACTGTTTATGCTAAAAGCCCCATCTTTACACGATTCCGATGATAACGCAACAGTTAATGACGATAACGATGATGATGAAGATGGCGCTTTGATGTATCAGTAATAAAACAATTGATTTACTTTTGACGTTCTAACAGCTTTAGTTTAATTGATGGCACTTATGATGGTCACCTGCCCCAGTGTGCGTCGGTCCCAAGATCTATCTAAGATGTAGTTACTAATATAATAGATTATGTTTTTTTTTAATGTTTTTTCATGCTTAACATTTTACCAAGTGAACTGATTTGATAACTTTATTTTATTAATTGACATACTGTGGGTGTAAAAAGGCAACAAAATAATGTATTATGTTAGGTATTTAAAGCCTACGAGGCGTGCATTAAAATTAAAATAAAAAAGAATCACTTGTGCTTGTGGCCCGTGGGTGCCAAAGATGGATAACTTGAAGCTGGTCACTAACGCGTCAGGGTCAGCGAGCTCCCTGTCCCTTGTCGAAGTACCTACCTACTGTTTTATATTCACTGCCGGTACTGCCACCACTTAGGAATAGTATGTAATTTTAACACGCCGGTATGTCGACGGCACTGAGTGTGTTAAAAGTAAATACAAGAACAATATTTTTTTTTCAGAAAATAAATAATGTCAAATACCAGTGCACCGGCGAATAGCCAGTTTAAGTCAATGGTAAGGTCACTCGCTCGCCACAGTTTAACTTGGTTTATGTATTTATTTACATCATAAAGGCGGTAGTTTGTAGGTCGAAATTACGATAGCTTTGTTGAAATTCCTTCATTTGACTAGAAATGTTTTCAAAGTACAAGTGTAAGTAAGAAAGTGTAAGTAGAAATGTGTTCTCATGAGCGGTGTCTGTAATCAAATCTTACAAGTTTAATTTGACCTACTTCCCGGTGTCCGATTGAGCTGAAATTTGATACCTACGTAACTTTGGTGACAAGGCACTAATGGTACTATGGAGCTGATCTGATGATGGAGCTGGTAGGTGGCCACATGAATTCTAAAACATTGCATAACATAGAGTTTCGGCTCGTTTGATTTGTCTTGATAAGGAAAAAAAGTACAACAAAGCTTGTCCCAAAAATGATTTTTTTGACAGAAACTTATTTTAAATTACTTATCTATCAAAAATGTCACCATTAAGACAAGACAGGCTGAAAAGACCCTGTAGCTTGCCTCCGTAAAGACATATCACATCATCACGTCAGTCGAAAGATGTCCACTGCTGGGCATAGGTCTTCCCCAAGGATTTCCTCCGGTCGGGTTTGTGCTACTCGCATCATTGATGTTCGATAAAAAAATGCGTAAATAACAGCAATAAAACCGAAAACGGATGTCGTCTTGTTTACGTTAGTTCTATTTATAATTAAAAGCAAAACTTATAATGATTTCATGATTTTTAGGGTTCCGTAGTCAACAAGGAACCCTTATAGTTTCGCTATGTCCATCTGTCCGTACGCCCGTCCGTCCGTCTGTCTGTCTTATTATTTTATAATTATTTTTTTTCCTTATATTATCGAGTGAGGTATCACTGGCAAGCTCTTCAAAAAACTTTAAAAGAGTCATTTTCGCTAGAGTGGCGCATCCCCCCCACCTACAATTTTTTTTCAGTTTCTGTTACAAGTATAGAGTGCCCCCCCTAGAAATATTTATTTCTATTATTTAAGTACAAAACTAAGTAGCGGCATGGTAGCGGCTTATACGAGACACCTATACTCCAAGTTTCATCAAGTCATGTCCGTCCGGACGGACGGACATGACGAAACTATAAGGGTTCCGTTTGAGCCAATTTGGCGTCGGAACCCTAAAAATCATGTTTAAGTATTAAGTTTAGCAATATTAGATTTAACCCACACGAACCAAGCACAGATCCGAAAATACAACATTTTAAAACTTAAACATTTATTTTTCTTAACGGCCAGGACCTCTACAACTTTTTTTTTTCAATAAAATATCCAAATTCATGTCATGACTGACTCGTGAGAGAAATGTAAAATAGAATATTAAATTTTTACTACCTTGTAGTTTTTTTGCTGTTCGACTTCGACATGCCAATGATGTAAGTGACGTCACTAGCTATAAAGCCACGTGTCGCGGGTTTGTTGTTTAAGAGCAATAATGAGCTTGTGAAGTCCTCTCTCTTACTAGTTAATTAAAAAATATGTTAAATTACTTGAAGGACCGCTTGAAGGTGGAAACCTTAAAAGGTTTTTATTTTCAATAAAACCTACATAATAATGATAGAGAAAAAAATTGACGCTGTGCAACTTTGAATGCTACTTGGGATTGTTATTTTTAGGGTTCTGTACCCGACTCTATTACTAAGCCTACGCTGTCCGTTCTAACTTTAAGAGCTGTATCTTTTGACCCGTAAAAGATAAACCGTTGATTTTTTTAGAATATGTGATTTAACGGCGGGATTTTCTAACAAATCATAATAAAGTCAAAAAGAAAAAAATAATACGGGAAGTCCTCATATAAGAAACATTTTTTTTCAAGTTTTTTTTGTATTTGTTCTATCGTAAAAACGGTAATACATACAAGCGTAAAATTTGGTATGGTTAAAGAACAAACCCTATAGAAAAAATACTAAAAACCGGCTAAATGTGTACGGAATCCTCAGTGCGCCACCGGAGTGCGACTCCGGTTTTTTCTATTTGTCTAGGCCCACAGATTGTTTCTGTATTTGAACTGAGTCGGAAATTTGCTAACTTCGATAGTTGAAAATACTCAATGTACTTATAAAAAAACGATGTTCATATTGTCCGCTACAATTACTACCCGCTTGGCACGTGTCCGGGTTTCGGCGGCCGGCGCCACGCGCCGGGGCGGCTGTCACCCGCGCCCGCGCCCGCGCGCAGTATGCCAGCCCGCCCGACGCGCGCGCCGAAGGGCTTCGAGTAATCAAGTTAAGTGCTCTTCACCAGTAGGAGCGTCGATGAGCGCTTTTTGATTTTAACGCCAGACAAGGTAATGACCGGCTACTAATATTCAGATAACGGTGCACTTAGTAAATTGTACAAATAGGCGGCGCTAAGGATTAAAACAATAGACGTACTTACAGTTATAAATTCCAATTTAGTATTTTATTAATATATTTAGGGCCTGTTTCACTATGACAATTAAATATATCTGCCAGTTAAAGTTAGCCGATATTTAAGCTTAATTAGGTCGCTTAGAACAAAAATAGCTCTATCTTTAAGTATTGCACAATTTTGGAATCTTAATTAACTGCACCAACTTTTGAGATAGCTTGCCACCTTAGTGTAAATCAATTGTTTTCTGTACGAAGCGTCTGGTACGAAGAAGTATGAATCTATTCCAAAAGTGTTGATATTTTGGAATTATGATGTAATACAGTGCATTGCTACCTTATTGAGGATTACATATCAGAATCACTAATTATATTTTACTAACTCCTTAACAAATTGACATACTTATTGAAAAGTTAAAGTTATATCCTGGACCGGTATAGGGGGGCTGTCTTATGCCTTAATATTTTCGTGAAGTTTTGGGACATCCTGTAGGTATGTATAGATTATTTATATGTATTATTCCACCAATACATTCGCTATACAATAGTTAGAACCCCCGCGTAATACCAAATCATTTTAAAGCCTATGATTACTCGGTGAGGGAGCGCTTAGCCGGCGGCTTCGCTGGTTATTATTTTACTAAACTATATTATTGTACCCAACAATAATAAATAATTGTTGTTGTAACATCATTCAGAATACGCGTATCAGTTAACAATAGCATTTATAATATATTAACTGTGGGAAAAATGAAGCGATTCGATTTAGATATATATGTAGCTTCTTAAGTACTTTTAAAACGAGTATTTATATCAATTAATCATTTACCTTTTGGTAAAACATAAAAACTGTGGATTGAAATTTTTGTATAATAAGTAACTTTGTGTTATTCTCTTAATATAACAATCCAGCCTATATACGTCCCACTGCTGGGCACAGGCCTCCACTCACGATGAGAGGGTATGGGCTATATAGTTTCCACGCGGGCCCAGTGCGGATTGGGAACTTCGCACACACCGTCAAATTGCTGTTTCAAATCACACGATGTTTTCTTTCACCGAAAAGCTAAAAAAGCTTAAGCTTTTTATTCTCTTAAAATACATATATTTTATTGTTTATTATTAGAAGTCGTTTATCGCTACTTCCTCATTAAAGTCAAAATTTCCGAGATAAAAAGTATCCTCCGGACTCAAGCTACTTTCATACCACTGGATCCCTTTGTCACCCATAAAGTTAATGTATCGAATTTTGAAAGTCAGAAATTGATTGTCATACTTTCTATGCTCATAACTATCGATAGTCATAAAAATTGTAATGTATAACGCCTAATAATGCTATAATGTGAATATTCCATAATGTTAAGGATTATAATTTTCATAAGTCATAAAAATTATATCTATAACATTCAAAGGCATATTGATAATTAAACAGAAATATTTTAAAGCATATATTTTATACTACTAATTATTATTATTCATACCGTTTCATTGCCTCAGTACATATGTAATTTTTATGACTCCAAACTATAATAATAAAATAATAATTGATATTATGAATATGATGTATATAAGGAAGGTCTCCGTTAGGTACGACGACGAGCGAAGCGAGGAGGAGTGTTAGGTAGAATTGCGACCCTACAGCGCGCGAGCTGAGCGAGCGAAGCGAGCGTGCCGCGGCAGCGGCCGGCGAAGCGCCAGAACCGAAAATATTTTTAACTAATACTTACATATAGTAGACAAAACTTACATTTTATGTATTTTACTTTTATAATAAACAAGTTTGGACCTTATAATCACTATGTCAAGCAATATTATTACCTTTAACATTATGATTTAAAAAGTTATGTATAAAGTTTTTATGACTTTCGACAAATATGACCAGGAAAAATCGGAAATACAAATTATACCCTCAAATATTATGACTAACAATATTTATGACTAAAAACGTTATGGAATCTTAAAAACGGAACTAAAACTTTATGGAAGACAATATAGACCTTCATACCACATTTCATCGAAATCGGTTCAGCAGTTTAGCCGTGAAAGCGTAACAAACCAACTCACTTTCGCATTTATTATATAGCGACCCGCTTTCGCTTCGCTTCGCTTATATAGCCTATATTACTTCTGGAGAATGTAGCTTTATAAAGCACATTTCACTATAATATCGCTCACAATTGTAAGATGTAAGCATGTAAGATGATCGCATAGAGGAGCTCAAGACCGCTGTTTTTTTCTAAAAAAGAAAACTAATTGAAACGTGTGATAACACCGAAGTCTTGTAATACAACACTGTAACACCCCACCTAAATTCAACTTAAATGTAAATTCATTCACCCTTTTCATTAAAAGGCGTGAGAAAAAGAGGAGTTAAACTAAAAACATTTTAACTAACTCGTAAAAATGCGGAGACGTCTCCTATTATATTATCACATTAGGGCCGGAAGCGGGCACGTGGCGGCGCGTGCGTCGCCGATCGCTTCCTTCCGGTTTTCATCGCACCCACTGTTACCTGCGATATCGCGCGATCCTCGCACTCAGAACATATGCCACATTTGATTTCTGATAATAATTAAAGGTTAGGTATTTCAGCAGTCTTGTCTGCTAGAAAGCGCAGGTACCTGTACCGAATATCTTGTATAGTATACACGGTGAATTTATTAGTTCAAAGGAATAAATTTTTCTTACTGCCTAGACAAAATAAAAATTAACTACGCTTGTGTTGAAATAATTACTTCATTCCCGAATTATTTAATTAATAACAAAAAATAAAAAATAATATTAACTAACTGTATGGTCACCCTAAATTTCTTGAGGTGCATTAAGCAGACGTAGGGTAACAATAATTTTAGTTGAAACCTACATTCCAAATTTAAAAAACTGGTCAAGTGCGATGCGGACTCGCGCACCGAGGGTTTCGTATTTAAGTACGTACTTCAAAAATACGCCTTTTTATGTACTTTAATTGTATGCCATAAGGTCCATTCAGACTTGCCTAAATTTAAGCACAGATCTTTGTCAATTTCACGCAAAATATAAATTTTGAATACTTCGTTTTATTTTTCCCGTAAAATATAAGTAATTATCTATAAGTTAGGAATTTTTCAGATGTTTCGGTTAGTAAACTTCGGAGTTAAGGGGGGTTTAACGGTAATTTTTGGTTATAAATCAAAAAGCACGTCACGGAACATTATAAAAAATGCTTTTCAATTTCATAAAATGAATTTCATATTTTTTTACTTAAAACAGATGCGGGAGATAAGTTCCGTGCTATCCGCAATTTGAATGAAGCTACTCATGCCTTTCCACCTTAATCCGACGTGCTAGTCTCATAGACACTGGTAAATTCACTGCACTGTTACGGAGAACAATCGGAGAACCATCCTAAGTTACGCAAGGTGATGACGATGACGGTTCTAATTAGATGTGCTTATATAGCCACATATTAAATAAGAGTTAAACCACTTCTACATGATCGGGCGGTTGGGTTAACCGAGAGGGACGCAGCTATCTGTCAGAATGAGATTAATATTTACGTCTCGTTCTTACAGATATCTGCGTCCCTCTCGGTTGGCCCAACCGCCCGATTGTGTAGAAGGGGTATTACTACGCCTAGCTGTCTATCTTCCGGTCAACCGCGTTCCGGTTAGGTCTTACAAACAAATTCCTTGATTTTCCTTTTAAGTCTACAATTAAAATACGTAGGTATGTACGTACGTATACGTATTGTAGGTACGTATTGTAAGTATTACCCCTATTCTTCGCAAATTTAGGTCCCTGTACAGACCACTGTTCATACGAGTAATACACAAATAATAATGAATCGATATAAAGATAAGGCACTCTGCTTAGTATTTATTACTTTTTATAATTACCCTACATAGATAATATGTCTGAAACACAGCGACCGTTTTTATAGCCGTGCAATATAGGGTCGTGGAGTCATCATCCGCTCCGCAGGGGGCGCCATCTGTCGTGGCCCTCTCTACCCTCTTACCTCAGCCCACCTGATAGCTTACGTAGGTATTAACTTAATTGTACCGATTAAATCTTACATTACCGTATTATAAGATGACTTATGTCCTTTGGAATACCAAAACAATACTGCAAGACTTTATTAGGATTTATGGTTTATTTATAAGATAAATAAAATCTAACGTTCATACTTATTCTGCGAATAGGTATCCAATTTCTGAACATTCAAGGCGCTATAAGTAGGTAATAATTACATATGAAGATGTAGAACAAGACTTATAGATATATATTCTTAATGTTTATGTATTTAAAACAAAAACGAATATTAATTTGTTGATAAAATAAATAATTTCATGGAAAAACGATTATTTATTATAGAGTAGCGACCCGCCCGTTCCATAAACCTTCCGTGAAAAATTATCTAACTGATGGTCAAACCCGCATTAAAATCCGTTGCGTAGTTTGAAAGATCTAAGCGTACATACATACGGAGGGACAGACGGCGGGAAGCGACTTTGTTTTATTTATAATATGTAGAGATATTTTAACTAAGACAGTTAATTAATTTGCAAAAAGTTTCCTTTTTTTTTAAAACCATAACTCTTTATTGAGATTAAAAAAAACTAGTAAAAAAAAAAAGTAAAAAAAAAAAAAAAGTAATAAGCACGCGAGCTTAATATGCTGTATTGGCCCTAATACGCTGGAATAAGGGCCGCTTTACGAGCAAGTATGTTGCAAAACTATTTTATTGGCAGCGTTTGGCTTTGAGACAGGCCATTTTTGTCTCCATAGGGAATTAAACCACTGCAGCAATTCCCACGAATTCTGTAAAGTTTTCTGGACATTGGAGAAATATTAATTTGATAAAAGCATGACTTTCAGGCCACCTGGCTGCTATAGTCACAAAATTAACGAGAACTATTACAATAAATCTTAATTGCTGCAACGATCTTCACTGGTAGAGAAGGCGGAATCGTCAAACCCACAATTACATGTAGAAACAGATATTTTAGTTATAGGATGTCTTGTCGTGACAATAAAACCTTAGCCTACAAACGATGCGAAACTAAGCCTAACATTATTTACGAGTATATAGTAATAATATAGTTACAATATAATTACAGTGATTACGCGGACCTTATTCAGTCTACCTAATAACAAAAATCTTGATTAACTACAACTATTCTTAAAAAAACATTGCATGTATTTGGTGACACCATGAAGCCCCAGAAGTATCCCAATTATATGTATATTAATTTGTTTTTCGTATCCATAAGTCCCAATTCCATCTTCATTTGTTTTTCAAAGCCATAGTCGTATTTTTATCCCGGACAAAAGGAATAATTTGTCGAAAGCCATAATTTTCGTGGGCACTGTTGTATGGAGTTCTTTGATTGCTTGAATATAAAGGGCTTCTCGGTATAAAGTTCGCAGTGATCAGCTTTAGCCCTTTGTTAACGTTTTAATCAATCAGAGGAACGCGAACGCGCCGACTGCTCGCCGGGCTTAGGGATATTAGCGGTGGGTATTCGGGGGGGAAGTACCTAATCAATGATTTTTTTTGCCGACTTGTGCAGACTAAGATAATTTAGCTTCATTTGGATTCGGGTTAAGTTTATTTTGAAGGAAAAAATTTCACCTAAATACTTGGATTTGAGAGATTTTTTCAAGATACAAGATAAAGGTTTTTTAACCTTGATTTATAAGATCAAACCTGAGTTATAATAGTGTACTTTCTACTTAAACCTTGCGACGCTACGAGTAAAACGTGCTTCTCTATAACGTCGAATCATTAGTTTTCGGAAACAAAAGCGTCTAGATAATATTACTTAGGTACTTAGGAACATATCATTTCAAGTATAGTATTAATTTTGTTTTAATAATTCTAAAAAACGACTAACCACAGGAAAGACGTTCTAAATGTTCCCCTGACTGATAATTCTTAAATGACTAACAAAATGTGGAGTCTGGTTAATGACTATTACTCATGCATGTTTTTCCCCTAATAAATTGACACGAAAACAACGCGGGCGCAGTGCATGGCTCTGTCGGCAGGGGACTGAGGGTAGCGGGTAAAATTATTTTGGTAGCCGGTTTTTGACTTCTATTATTGTGTAAATAAGCTGTGGGTATTATACGAACGGCCGAATTGAAGGCATGTTTTGTTCTGTTTACTATAAAAAAAACTGCCGCACTGTAAAATTATAAGTTCAAAATCTGCGCCAGGCGTCATCATAAATCTTCAAATAAGTTTCGGTCAAAAATTTAATTTTTGGGACAAGCTTTTTTGCCGACTGTACTTTTTTGGCACAGTCATCATCTGCTTATCAAGACCAAACTAATAGCGAGTCCCAGCTCGGTGGGTCTACGTTAAGTACAGCGGAGATCCTGTTGCCACCTTCCGACTCCATCGTCAGATCAGCTCTTTGACTCTGTAATATTACATTGTCATCGGGTTTACAATTATACCTATTCCAAATTTCAGCTCAATCGAACACCGGAAAACGGTTCAAATTGTTAAACGGACAACTTACATACATATAGTAAATTGCAAGTTAAATAAAAGCTTGAAAAATAAAAACTTTGACGTCTGAGGTTTTTCTCTAAAAATCATACTACAAAAGACAAAGACAATTAATCTACCCCAAGCCAAAGTTACCCGTACGTCACGAGCGTGCCTATAATATTAAATGTTCAAGCAGTACCCTGCTAATGTTATAAAACCGTTTAATAGAGACGAACAATTCACCTGAACGGCACGTTAAGGAGGAAATTAAGGAATTTGCCGACCTCGGCTGCTCATTACAGAGTAGTATTAAAAGCGGGGTCTTCTACTAGAATATGCATTTTTACGGGCGGCCGGGGCGCTCCTGAATGTTTGATGGACAATCTCGGAGCCGCCGGCACCTGCGCCCTCTGGGGCGAGCCCTGAGATACACGCCGATGTTAAACGAACACCTTGTGCAAACTTAGAGGACGTGCAAACAAGAAGGAAGTAACTTAGTAGTTACCGACCTAGTGGTCGGTGCTGGAATAGATAGAGTTCATGACTTTGTTTAGCAAATATATAAATAAATAGTTATGTAAAAATTATTTTACAGTAACTGTACAAATTGAAGTACCTACTAATGTTAATCTAAGTAAGATAAAACAACTAAGTACCTATATAGTGTTTTGGTTTCTAAATATCAAGAAATCCAGTTAAATTTGTCTAATAAAATATATAACTACGTGTCCATATACTCTGCAAAAGTATAGAAACTCGTGTGTAAAATTATGTACTTACACGTAAAGTAAATGTTTAAAAAAATAATGAACCAACTCTAAAAATAGTAAACAATAACACCATTTCAAATCTTCCTAGGTCAGGGTCAGTCAAACTGAAGTCGGTTTTTGGTTTTAAATATTGTCGGACGCCGACTATAGTTTGACTGACGTAGGATGATTTGAGAAGGTGTTATTTTTTACTTTTTAGGTTTCCGTACCTCAAAAGGACAAAAGGATCCCTTATAGGATCACTTCGTTGTCCTTCTGTCTGTCTGTCTGTCTGTCAAGCCTCTTTTTCTCAGGAACGCGTGGAGGAGGTATTAAGTTGAAATTAATATTACTCAGATCTGCAATCCCTTGGAGCTGTGAAAAACTAAGTCAACGCAATCAAAAGATGCGGCCGTTTATGCCGCATATTCAAGGGAATCCCAAGGGAATCAAAACCTATAGGGTACTTTCCGTTGACTTATAATCATTAAATTTGGCAAGAAACAATGTCTTATCTTATAGCACAAGTAAAGGAAAAAACCGAAAGCCGTTAATTTGTAGTAATTTGATTTAATTTGTGTAATTTATTTTATTTATTTATTTGTACTTATCACATATAAAAGAGTCCAGTATAAACTGACACCCACTAAGTACGAGAGTGCATACTTAGTGCGTGTCAATTTATACTGGACTAGCTTCTATTGTATTCCCGTGATTTACGAACTATTTACATACCTATAAGTTTAATTCTTATTTCATACTTTTTAGTAATCATAATCGCGAAGACATGCGAAATCACGCCAAATTTAGAATGTTTTAATTCAGCCGCAAGCAACGCCGCATAAAAATAGTTTATTGTTAACTAAAACCATTAGAAAAGTATCAGGATAGGACAGGACTAAATATAGTCGAAAAATAATGATTAAAATCGGTAACGGTACTTACTCGTATTGAGATAATCGCGTTGTCATTATAACCATTTCGAAGTATGAGGATTATATAATCCGAAAGAAAAAAAAATCCGAAAGAATTTTGCTTATCTGTGCAGTAGTTTTTGAGAAAATGGCGAAGATACAAACATACATACATAGTACCTACATACAAACATACATATACAAACATACAAACATACAGCCTTGGCCAAAAGTATTGAGCACACCACTTTTTCCTCTGTAACTTACAAATAAAGTATTATTTTTCAATTTCAAAAATACACAATGACGTAAAATATAATAAGTGTTTTAACACGTGCAAATCATAAGTAGATATCATTTCGAAGTAGGTAGCTATTTGCGTGTGAAAACTGAAGCTAGAAAAAGTCGGATTTTACGATAAAATTATTAATTGTATTTTTTCCCACGGAATTTCCCTTAAAATCAATGAATATGACTAATTTTTTCGATAGATATACAACTTTCTATAATAAAAGATATAAATAGCCCATTTAACGTTTGGCTTTTATATGAAAAACGCAGCCATACACCACATACAAAAATACATACAAACATACATACACATGCGCATATGGGTCAAACCCAGAACCTCCCTTTGTATTGAAGTCGGGTTAATGATGCTATAGTTTTTTTTACTACAAATAAATTCTAACAAGTGCATTGATAATGAAGAGATAAGGTTGCTAACAGAAAGAGTTCCGTTGGCAAACTTATCTTGTAGTTGTCATCGTTGTTGTTAGGTAGCTATCGTTTAGAGAAAAAAAATCGTGTTTACGTGCCCATTAGTGCTAGATGTTAGAAAAAAGCCAAAGTACGTAAATTTCAACAGTATCTTTAGAGGCAAGGTAAGAGGAGGTATGCGAGAGACACAATTTCATGTACCTAGAGATTTAAGGCCGAAACCCACCGGATGCGTATGCAGCAGGTTTGCGTAGACGTAAATGGTAACGCATGCGTACCACCCTGACACACCGGGTTACGCATACGTGTACGCTTACGCATACGTATACGTGCCGCATACGCAACGCAACGGATCCGTGCAGCACATAAAGCTTATACATATTTTTTTTTGTGTTTAATAAATGGACGCTGTTATGCAAAAATGAGTTAACCCATAATAAGTTAGCAATAAAATATTAACTCACATGATGGATACTGTAGGTTGACATTTTATTGCTAAATAATTGTGCGTAACAGCGTCCAAACATCGTACAAAAATATATTTTTCTGACTATTTCTATAAGTTTTTCTTGTTTTCGTTCATTGTGCCACCAAAAACGCCAAGCGAGCCGGTATATTTGTAAACAAATACGACAGGGACGCGCGTGGTCACGCGCAGCAAGGAGCTGTGCGTGGTCAAACTTGTTCGGTATCCCGTCCAATAGGGTAAGCCCTCGAATCGAACACAACGTCATCACTGCACGCGCGTATGCGACGTTGCCATTCCTCTCGACGCAGACACGCAGCCGGTTTGTCTCATGAGAGCTGCAATGCGTAGCGGTACGGGTTACGTGTACGTGCACGTGCACGTCACGCATCAGGTTGGCCCTGTCTCATACAAATCCATACGTTACAACTTAGTGAAACGTGCAAGTGTAGCTGCACGCATACGCGTACGCATCCGGCGGGTTTCGGCCTTTAAATTTAGGTGGACTGAACTTAGACTTGAACTTGACCGGCTTTTTTTGTCAATATAGCTTTAATATTTTCGGAATCTATTAAATAATCATGAAATATCATTCCATATTTCGTACTCGTCTGTACATACCTACATCTTAATTTTTCCAGAAATTTCAACGACTTTCGGTTCCGAAAACCTTTCCAAAATAAAACAGATAAATTGGACCTAATAACTAAACAAATGCACAAAGAAATAACTTCTGTGAAACTCTGCTAAACAGGCGGATTATTAAAAAAAACTTATTAAATAAAATTCCTAACGAACAAAACAAACCCTAACTTTTAGCATACCTAATTAGAAAGAAAAACATTTAACGTTAATTTATTACCTACGTGTATTATGATGATTGTCTTAAAAAAGTAATAATTGCTTCATTTATTGGCCCGCAAAGTGATTAGGTACCGTAAAATTTTGAAACAAACATCATCCGTTAAAAATTCTTTAAATAAGTTATTTCTGTGAAATCATGAGGGATTAAACAAAGCCTTTGTATTGACACAATGTATATTATATATTATAGGTGCAGGCGATGTTACGTGTAGGTTTACGTGTATTGTAGGGGGTGCGCTGCAAGGGGGGCGAGGGTAGACAGGGGGTGTTCAGTAATCAAGAAGAGTATACGCGTCCCTAGGCGCCGTCCCGCGCCCCGCACCCCGAAACCACCTCGAGGGCAATGCCTCAAACCTCTATTGACTTACTGCTTGAATATAGAAATATTTTTACATTTCTTCTGTGGTATGGAAATTTAGCGCTGCGAATCTGTTACGATTGTGAAGTTTTTTTTGTAAAACAGTTTTTCATAAAAATTAAATATCCATTTTTTTCATTTTTTTCTTAGTTAGCTCACTTTGCGTTGTTTCTCATAATATAAACGTAATCCCTACTAATATTATAAATGCGACTTCTTCTTATTCACGCTTAAACCGCTAAACTTGGTACAATGGAGATAGTTTGAATCCTGGGGAAGGACATAGGATAGTTTTCATCTCAGAAAATTTTACTGTTCCCGTGGGATACACAATAAACGAATTCTACGCGGACGGAGTCGCGGGCAAAAGCGAGTTAATTATAAGTAACAGTACCAAGATCACAACCAAGACCAAAATGATGATGGGACGATTTGGATAAATTCAGTTCAGGCTGGTAAGAATCTAAGAGAGGAGTGGCGGAATGAGGGGGAGGTCTTTGCTCAGCGGTGAGACACCAGATAGGCTATTTAGATAGATTAGATAGATATATTTATATTACCTATACTTAGTTCACAGGTTGACAAGTTTCTTAAAATTTGTGTACAGGAACTCGTTTAAGTAAATAATGTATGAGACGAGATAGCGTACCTATAATGTCTTGGTTTGTGTCATGGTTTGTGTTAGCTTAAGGTTAAACACTAGTATCGATTTTCATTTCATACAAACTATTCAAGACTTACGAGTACATTGTTAAAGTATAGGTATGTTGTAATTCACTTAGCTACAATTGAAACGAAACATATAGTAGGTACTAATGTTTTCGCTAAGAGAATATGAATATGACCTTTACATATTTTAATTCATAATTTAGAGTTGGAAATCCCGAAAATTTTCGCTATTTTTATATGTGTAGTGATCGTCACGTCAAAAACATGAATATGTTTAAATAATTTCAAATGTTTGCGTGTATAATTAAGATGGTTACTTGTAGACAGCTGATTATACTTAAGTACTATTATGCAGTCAAGGGTAGAGCTGATACTCGTAGTAAGGAAATCACAAACACATATGGATACTTAACAAGGAACTACGACTTCGTAGTTCCTTGTTTGACCACTTAACTATAACTTGGTTTTTGTGAAATATTAAGCCTTTCACAACATCATCAAGAAGCGAATTGGCTGCATTGGGGAAAGAGCTGAATCGTGAAAAAAGGGGCGGGCCCCATATTCGAATCCGGGAGAGGAGCGATTTCTTCACAATATTTCTTATTATATTTCTATAGAATTGAGGTTTTTACATGATTTTTCAAAATTTTTAGCATTTATTAATCATTAGGATTTTTACCGTATGATAAAAAATATAGGTAATTAAAACTTAACGTAACGTCTGGCTAGATTTAAATTAATTATTATCATACATACATATACGAGTGTATAGGTACATGAGTATATTCTCGTAAGTTATCAGATTACTAATGAATGGGCAAAAAACTTTTCCCAAAGTCTCACATCCCAAACTATTTTACTCAAATTATCATTTGGCAAAAAATCATTATTCAAAATAACTTATCGGAATTTTATAGTTAGCAAAATTCTTTTTTGGCAAATTATTGTTTAACAAAAAATTACTTGGTCATGTTTCATTTTACCAAGTATTATTTAGTCAAATGTATCATTTGGCATAGCATACTCTTCCCAAAATATCGCATGGCATTTACTTCAACTTGGCATTACCTTCCTGGCAGCAGTTCGTTTCTGTTGGGGTCGGTTCTATAGGTTAGAACTTCTAACCTAGCCTAACCTACTTTTCTGGTAGCAGTTCGTTTCTGTTGGGGCACGGTTCTAACCTAACCTAACCTACTTTTCTGGTAGCAGTTCGTATTTGTGGGGGTCGCAGTTCTAACCTAACCTACTTTTCTGATAGCAGTTCGTTTCTATTCATTGCTATAAGTTGAGTGTGCGAAGTGACAATTTGAACAAAAATTATTTGGAATATAATATTAGCCAAACGAAAACGTTTGCTTAATAAACGTTTGTTTTAGTAAAACTTTACAATAAAAAATTATGCCAAATGATAATTTGACCAAATGAATAAAATGCGAAATGCAAATCTGCCCTCGTAAGAAAAAAGGGCACATCTGCGAATTATTCACAGAAGCATATTAAACCCGGTGTAGGTTAATAAAGGTCGCATGTGCAATACCAATTCGTTTGCACATGTGCCTTTTCTTCTTATGAGGGCAGAAATGTGCTACAGATTCGTGTGGGAAATGAAACTACTGCGATAAGTTTTTTAGGAAGTGAAATTTGGCGAAAAATATTTTGCCCAAAGGGCAGTACCTACACCGTAAAAATGCCCGTGTGGCCTATTAACTGAATAAGTATATTTTATTATCTTTATCATGTCATAAGAAAACAAATGATTCATGCTATAAAATGTATTGTTATTGTGGATGATCTTTATTGTTACCTATTATTATTTTTATTGATAGTACGTCACACGAACAGCCAGCACATGCTGAGCTGGGTCCGTTTCGCAACTATTTCGCATTATCTCTGTAATCTCTTTCATTTTTGTGTTATTTTTAATTATTATTTTAGTGTGTTGTTGTGAATACATGTTTTTCTTTCTTTCTATTAAATATTTGTCTTAAAAAAAATTAAAAGTATGTTAACCATTAACTACAAACAATACGTTTAAAAATAATTAGCAAATCGCAGTAAAATCCACATTTGTGCTGACAATAGAACTTGTAATGCACGGCTTTTGTGCAACAACAAACCTAACCTGTCGGCTCGTCCGACTGGCAAAATAGACCGATTTAGGGTTGCGAGGGAAGCAATGACAAGCGAGTCCCCACAATACCCACACAAAAACACGGTTAACTATGCGCCCCATAGCTCTTGCATGCTAGGAAAGATTCACCTCTATTACAGTACCTTAGAAGCGACCTAAGAGTTTATATGCAGTCTACTAAAAACAAGTTATTCATACCGAAGTCGCCATGTGCACAGGGTAGTGCTACCGTATGGCGCAGTGCTGACAGCAGAGCGATCATTGTACAGAAATTGACTTGCAGAATCAGTTGAAATAAGTCATGCTTTGTTATGAACACCGTGACAAAGAATCATGAAATCTACAATTTAAACCAGTGCCTGCTATTTCAGCGTAATATATTTGGTCGAATCATTTCCCAAATTTCTATTTCCCAAAAGGCTATTTGCATTATTTTTGTTTTATTTCCAGGATACCAGAACAGCTACTCAGATCGGTTACGTTAGGTTAGAGTCGTGAGCACCATATAATGCTAATTGTTGCGGCGGCGGGAAATAACTTTTTGGCAAATTAAAATTTGGTATATGTATGATACATTCGACCAAACTGCAGAGATCCAATTAAAACATTATTGTAGCGATTATTATTGCATCTCCGTTGAAACCACGCTGTTGGTCCTGCGTGACCAATCATATGTAATTTTGTATCGTCCTGATTTTAGAAATAATGTATAACGTCACCCAACTCCAAAAATCCCAATGTTCCATACATGTCATGTTAACAAACTAATTAGACTAATATTGTGTCTACTAGAGTAAGTAGGGTGCCTAAACGCCCCATAAGAACATCACCTTATGCAGGTAAAGGTATTGAACCACCGAATAACTGCGTATACAGTTTCCCATTTAGTAAAGAATTATACATTACAAGTACACGTAAATCTTACAGGCACACATCCAATTTATTAACTACCAGAACAAAACAATAACATTAAAACCTAAGCTGCGCCATAAAGTCGCAAATCGAGTGATTAAACGGTCTAATAGCTAATACCATTAAGTGATACATGCAACGAGCTGCGTTTCAATAATTCCACAGTATGGATACAATGTACGGCTTTCGCTAAACGGCTCCATATTTTCAAAATCCCCATAGAGCAATAATATTCAATGAGCCGGGTGAGATGGATGTATTGTGCGCGGGTAATGGGGAGCGGGATGGAATGCGAGGGACATCGGATGGCAAATCCTGGAGATTAGCGCGACGAGCGCGACATGTGGCTCTCGGCACTTAGCACTCCCTCCGCGGCTGCCCTCCGGGCGCGGTAGAGTTGGCAACCTGTCGCGGCTCCCGCAGTCTAACCGGAGGAAAAGGATACGCATACCCGTTTGGGTACCCGTCATTCCTACAATATATTGAACTAAAAAAATTTATTAGGGTAAGGCCGTTAAAATTATCATATATAACATAAGAGTAGGTACTTACTTAACACAATAACTTTTGTGATACCGTCACGCAAATGTGACACAAATATATCACTTTTTTTATAATGCTTGTTCCATAATATTTAGTATTAAAATAGTGGTAAAGAGACAATAAATAATAATAAAAAACGTACTTATTTTATTATTAATCAATACCTAGGTAACGCATAAAAACAAACAATGTTCGAAATTATCCAGATCTAAACTTCAGATCGTGATCAATCGGTATTTACAAAAAAGGTAAGTATTGCACCCGTATTTATAGTCATTGCTTGAGTAAAAGTAATTACTCAATAACGTTTTCGTTATCGAAAAACTTTTAACTCTTGTACTATTATCTATTCTGTGACTCAAGTAATGACTTTACTTATACTTTACTTATAAATACAGGTTTAATAATTTTGCTGTATTCAAATGTAATACTTGTTTCATTATAAAAATATAACAAACTGAGCACAGTCCTAAGAAAATATATAAGTTATGGTTAACACAAAAATATCACAAAAGCAGCAAATATGTAACAAAAAGCAGATTTTTACAAACGATTAGGTTATAAAACTGAAAATAAATTATACTAAACGCAAATTCACATTGTTATTTATGCTTTAAACATAAACACATACAATTATTGTAGTACAGTAAACTTCTAAAAACAGTTATTTACATGAGAAATCACTAAACACAAATTTTGAACACGCTATGACGACAACAGCTTATTCGCTTATGTTATGACGTTTTTCACAGACAAACGAAAAATAGCAGTTCTTTTTTAAAAGTAATCTTGACACCTTTTTTCGTTAGTTTTTTGTTAATATTTCGGAGTAATTATTTGTAACCCAAAAAATAGTATCACAAAAGCGAAAATTCAAACCACTAAACTAAAGATCAAAAAAATACGCAATTTAAAGTATTTAAACACCGTAATTGCCTTTGATAGAGTATAATAGTCTGGTCTTTTAAACGTATAAACGTTTTTTGGTCAATGTTTAAAAATTAAACAAGAATTTGTTTTTAATATTTTTTGCTGTAACTAAGGAATTTAATTTTTGAACACTTTAATAATGTTTTCTAAATATTGCACAAGCACTTTTGCCTGTGCACCATCATTTGGGCTACATTTTCATGTGGGCAAAAGAAGATCAAGGGCTGCCTATGAATAAGAAGATGCGGGTAATTTGCAAATGTGATTCAAACGATTCCGATCAATGACGAGTATCAGTCACAGATTGTAGCACTTGTTATTGTAATGCTGCCATTGAATGAAGGACCCACTTACGTTGTAGTACCTATTCACAGATGCTGGTGCCCTTTTGTAGCTTACCTTTTATACATCTGATAGCCTGGTCCAATCGTCTCGCATGTGTGTAGTTAATTTAGACTTTTTATTATATTTAATTTAATTTTAGATCTATATCTACCTTGTTGCAACAGTTGAGGGACGGCCAACTAAAAACGCGGCGTCTAGTCAGATCTAAGTATCTTAATCAAATAATTTAACTTCTTCGTCATTCAAACTCACCCTATTAACATAAATGTCGTTGACAATTTAGCACCTACTTCAAATTATTCAATAAGAAGTAACTAAACGATTTTTGACGTGAAACGTCTTTCACTTCATTTCTTTCGTCAGCATGACTCCCTGCTGACGAAAGAAATGTTGCCAAAAACAAATGTAACGAAATATGTTATGACTAGATCGCTTATAACTTTAAAAGTGTAGCACCTACCGGCAATATTTTATTACCATTATTTAGAGGAAAGAAGCCATTACTCGGCAGTGTATATGTGGTTGGCGTAAATGGCGCCGTAATCTTGATAACAGCACGATGCATTCGGAACTAAATTTACCATCGCGCGCTTAGTTTATTTAGTGATTAGTGATTACTCAGCAGTACATTGACCGATTCAAGCGGGAGTGGTCGCGTTTGACAGATCCCACGACGTTATAGTAGGTGTAATACATAAACCTTATACTTGTGACCATTAGAAGTTGTAGAGTTCAAAAGGTGTATTTTTGTGGGAATTTGACGACTGCTCTACTATAGTGCCATCGCGTGCGATACGTAACGTACAAAACTGGCGTGCAAGAGCTCGGGTAACAAGAGAAAGAGATTCCGGCCTTCGACGAACCGCTTTGACCTTGGCGAAAGGTGATCGTTTCCACAGGATTGAGTCAAGCGCAGGAATCCCAACCAGATGGTTGAGCACGCACTAGACGTTTCACGTACTCCACTGCGGCTGCGTCCCTGATACAGGCTACCCATTATTTTAACTGGTCAAGTGATACCTCACCTATCATGTCATATATACTTAACCCAATAACAATCTTCAGATCCATACGAGTAGTAAATCGTCTTAATTGGTCTATAGAGAGAGACCAATATCATAAAAATGAAATAAAAATAATCTATTTTGTTAGAAGTTTAACATTTGAATGTGGTTATTTGTTCCCGAGTCTTGGAAGTTTTATATGTAAGTATTTAAGTTTACCCATAGTATAAGCCTAAGGCTTATATTCGGATTACCTAAGGCTTATTTTTGGTTTAAGCCAATTTATTTAAGACTACCCCTAGATATCTATTTATTTATGTATTAAATTATTTATTAAATTCAGATGACGAGATATTTATGCTTGAGTTAATTCAGTGATTTCTGTAGTAATCATAAATTCACCTCTTTGATCACAATCGTGCTCATGAAATAGAGCTTAGTAGACCCACCATGCGTTATCATGTGTAAGGTCGATGCAGGTTACTTGAACCATTTCTTCGCCACTGAAGCGGAACGCAGGACTACAAAGCGTCAAGCGCAAGCGCATAACGCAAGTATGGCTCCGACGCCATATGTCGCGCGCATTACGCACCCCTTAAAGATTGATGACATTGACTCAATGGCATATTCAAACGTATTAAGCCATGAAAATGTTATGCACTTAACTTAGGCAAATGGGTGCAAAATTTCATTTATGAGCGATGTTTATTATAAATTGGGTTGCACTCATAATAAATTAAATCATGAGAAACTTGAACAATTTCAATGTCCCAATTCATGGTCCCAATTGGTCCCAACATGGTCCCAACAAAAATTTCAAGGGTTTTAAGGAAAATTAAAATCTTTAGAACCTTTTAATTGTTCAGTTTGAAAATATGAATTGTGCCGCGTCGTGAGGATTGTTTTATGTCAAAGAGTCTTCATGATTCACATGACAATTATTTAATAAGGAAGTACAAAACGCGTTACTACAATGCACAATGCATCGTTTTATCGATGGGAACTGGCAAAGTGAAATTTTAAAGCAGAAAGTAATTGCGAGGAGACGAGTCACTTGCACTTGTGTAGCAGGTTTCCACAAAATCCCATTAAATTCTGTGTCGTAATCGCAGTGGAGATCGTTTGCAGGTCGTTGAACCCTTACTTGGTCTTCAATTCACTTCATTAACTTATTCTGGCTTCGCTCGAATTCCGGGATTGTATCCCGGTAGCTATTGTGGCCATGAGCAGGATAAGCACCTATTAAACGTGAATTTTAGCAACTTCGTGGAATAAATAATGGTAACGTTTTGTCGAGTATCTTCGTGCTGTTAGCACAGAATATATGTATAAAAAACCGGGCAAGAGCATGTCGGACCATGTTCAGCGTAGGGTTCCGTCGCTATTCTTACAAACTCAAACAACAATGCCTAAATACCGTGAATTTTTTCACATATTATTAACTAATTTTCTATTTAAAGTTATCATAGGTGATTTTAAGTAGGTAGGTATAATCATTAATATTTGTAGTTTTGGGGGGGGGGGGGGGGGGGGAGGGAGGGGGGGGGGAGGCACTTGAGTCTAACAAAAATTTAAAGCTTAATATTTCACAAACGGATCCTTTAATCGAAAATTTGTTGTCATAAAACTGCCATATTTTTTTAAGACCTATCCGACGACACACTACCATCCCCAATTTACGTGTAGGAGAGGTACACAAAAATACTTTCGAGAGGTATACAAAAATAATTTTTCGAGATTTTATTAAACCACTTTGTCGGCGTGACTACGGCAGACGGACAGACGGACATGGCGAATGGCGTTTTTAGCTTTCTATATCGTCTACGAGCAGACTACACACATGTAAAATAGCACTAAAATAAAATTGAAAAAACACTTTTGATGACCATCTACTGCAATTGATTTGATAACACTATAAAGTCTTTATTTGCACAAGCTGTCTATAAAGTATGTCATTACGATACATTTTTTCGTACTTATTCCCAACAATTGTTATTCTTTCTCACAGCAGTAAAAAACAGGAGGCAACGAGAGCCTGTCATTCGTTTTGTAGGGTCGTTTTCACCCTTGTTTTACCATCAAAACACTTGGCACAAAAAGTGTAATGGAGTTTAGTAATGACCCCCTCCCGGCGGAGAGCAAATACGAACTGCGTCGACCCGCTGAGAGATGGCCCGTTTGTTTTCGTATTTACGACTATTTTCATATAACTTGTGTAATGGTGTGAGATAGCTAAGCTACGCAGATACTAAGGTTCAGATGAAAGACAATGACGGATCTCAATACGTAATTCTGCGTGGTAAGATGTATGAGTCAATAAGTACGCTGCCAAGCTGTAACTTTGATGTTAAAGTTTGAAAAACAAACGCAATCTGCATTATACTTCACTAATGACGCTTTCAAGCGATTAAAGATAGGTCCCCCATACATATATGAGACAATGGCTTGTGTAGAGGTCGCATACGAATCAAATGTATCAACCGGGGACTCGGACCCTCGCGATTCAATTATCACGCGGGGTTTACATTGATCTGGCGTCATGTTGGTGTAAACGATACTTGTGAGAGATTGCTTTATTGTTTTTTCTCTCGGCTAAAAAGCCTCATGACCTCGTTTGTCAGGGGTGGCTGAACAATGATTTAGCGGTAAGTGTGACATGTTAAAAGTTCTTAGGTCAGCTATCTGTTGGTAGTTAGTTAAGTAAAATTAATGGAATCTACTAAAATACGAGTATAGCAGATTTTAACAATTTAGTGAACGTGTCAGGAATACAATTTCCTTCAGTAAATCAGGCAGCGAACAGGTGCGTGCGTGTTGCGAATGTGCTCCCGGGGTTCCACGAGAAATGTATTGTTTACCAAATTCAATTACAACTTCACCGCAGAATCCTCGGCCTTGATTCAGCAATAAACTACGCTAAATCAACCTCGCCTCGTGTGAAAGTTCATTGCTTTTGTAAGCCGCAAAACATTTTCTTTTGCGCCCGAACTTTCATCCGAGTGAAACATGTATTTGGTAATAATTATGTCAGTTGTAACACTTTTCACGGAACTGCTGGGTAAACTGGTTTTGTGAATCGAGGTAAGTCAAGGGCAATTGTGATTGTTGAACGTTGTAGCTACTTATGTATATGTATAAAGTATCAATTAAAAAAATAATTGAGGTAAATACCTGTGTTTCATGATCTTTGTAAATTATCTGTTTTTATATTGGTAGTGATGAGCAAACTTTTATTTATGTAAACATCTTTCTGTCCCAAAGGTCTCGTGAAAAACGGCAAAGGTATGTTTACTAAGTATCAATTTATTTCCATCGTCATTACATTAATGTAGTGATGGATGTATAGAAGTTACACATTGAAGTGTATGAATAAGCAACTCCATGGCTGTAATCAATTAAGTAATGGAAAGTCGGGCCGTGGGGCGATCGATGGGCTCCTGTAACAATAACGGTTTTAAAGTGTCTTTACGAAATAGAACAATTGAGTTATTTGTTAGAACCTTCCGGTAAGTTTATTTATATTCTTAAAACATTATATTATTTAACAACTAATTCAAATATATGGTACTGAAAAAATATCAGATACCTTGTGTTAGGTTCATACTTCACACCTACTTTATGAAGAATTATGTGACACAAAATCTTATACTAATGATCTACAGCGTGGAGCGCGGGCGCGGGCCGGGCGCGAGCATATTGCCGTTACATTGCTCGTAATACACGCATACGCGGCATGTGCATTCTCCGATAGGCCTTCTTACAGAGCGCACAATGTAATACCAGTAACAGACGCTCGAACTTGGTCCGGGCCGTAAAACGGATTTGGTTCGCTCCGAACCAAATCTGGCCGTCTGTAGAGCAGTCTCAGGACCAAATCGGCCGATATGGTCCGAAGACTGCTCTACAGACGGCCAGATCTGGTTCGGAGCGAACCAAATCCGTTGTCCGGCCCGGACCAAGTTCGATTCGAGCGTCTGTTACGGGTATAACGACGTTGGGCTCCCGCACCCGACCCGCGCTCGCGTTTTACGCTTAACCCTTCCCCGTACGTTTTTATTGCAAATGCTTTTCTTATGACAGGAACTCGAGGGTTTGAATTGTTATGATGCAGCTTCATTTGGGCTGATTATGCCACCTGTCAATCAAACCCGATTTTGTAGCGGTTGCTTCGATCACTCTCAATTGGAGGGTATTTTTATAGTAAAAGCTCCTCCCAGGGCCGTGCCGCCACGTCAACGGATTTAAACCCATGTCCTATAGAGAAATCTATAAAAAACCTCAATTAAAAGGAATAAATAAATAAAATAAAATAATAAATTTTGTATTTAATTTGTTTCCATTTTTAGGGTTCCGTAGTCAAAAACAGATGGATGGACATGGCAAAACTATGAGGGTTCCTAGACCCTCATAGTTTTGCCATTTCCATCCATCTGTTTGTCAGTCTGTCTATCTGTATGTCACAATCACTTTTTTCTCAGAAACTAACTCTGCTCTGCTAAGGTAAAAGGCAGTATGTTACACAAAACTACTGCAGCAATTGCAATCTTATTCCCCAGTAATGAGGTTGCAATTATTACATAAAAAACAATAACACAATTTGTAAAAAATGTTTCAGGGTACTTACCTCCCATACATAGTATAAAGCGAAGGTAAAATTATAATTTTTACCTACCTATAACATCAATTGAGGTATTATTGGATAGCTCTTAAAAAACATTATGTGTACTTATAATCACCTTTTAGATTTGGGGAACTGTTTCATTGTGTTATTTTCGCTACCACCAAAACTATAAATACTAAAAATCCGGAATACATTTTGACTAAAGAACATATAACGAATTTAAAAGGAAAACTATCACGATTAAGAAGACTTCATTGGTTCTTGAATTACAGGCGACTAAAATGTTTATACCTACTGAAAATGACACACACAAGATAGTTTTTGTGTTTGTATAGTAACGGCGCCGGAACGGAACCCTACACCGAGCGTGGTCCGGCTTGCTCTTGCCCGGTTTTGTTTTTGTTCTCCATAAAAACGGTACCTATTATTTATATTCCAGACACGAGGTAGAGGTAAATAGTGCTTCCCAGAGTGGGAACATATATTTTTGTCGTGCAGTATAAGTATCACAATAATGTCACATTTGCATAGTTCTTATCGTGCTTATTAATGTACTCATGCATTATTGTTGATTGTTACTACTCATAGTAACAAAAGTTGGGATACACGTAGTAACTAAGCACCGGATGCTAGAAAAACATCGATTATTCTCATTATCCTGCATAATTAATTATTACCGAGTTAACCCATTAATGACGGAATGTTCCAGCATATGGCGCAAGCTTTGAATCACTTAATGTGCGAGCTGGCCATAATTACCACGTATAATAAAACAATAGGGCGTGTTTACCCGCGCCGCGCCGCAGGAGAGAATCTTGCGCACTCAAATTATACTTTGTGTAGGTAAGTAGTATTTGGTGGTAGTTGAGCCGATTGATTGAAACAAATGTTAAATTATTTATTTAATGCAATTATAATGTTAAACAGTTATAAAAACGAACCAGGAACCAATTATTCGCAAAGCGGTTTACAATATAATGCAAGTGGCAGCCGTATCGGTTAAATTGCTAGTCTATTAAGCAAAACCTTTTAGTGTCACCGTTCGTCGGTAACCAGTATTGCGGTCCGGTGGTGGAAAAAAGAAGAATAATTATTACTTAATGTTGCAAAACTTAAGTAGGTATCCTTTTTTGTTGCAAATAAAAGATAAATTTGCTTGCTAATTGTTTTGTCCCTTGAACTCGAAGAAACTAAAATTATCATACTAGCTTATGGCAAAAAATAAGGCTCGGAATACCTAACAGTTTGTACAAGGTTAAATAAAACGAATAATGACATTAATTACTTAGTAGGTAATAAAAACAATACTACGGCAATTAATTGTCAGTGTCGCGCTATTTTAAAAATCAATATGAATAGCGTTCACCCTCAAACAATTAAAATAAATAAATATCAGGGACAGTTAACTAATAAATATAACCCTCCTTTTGGGCATTGCCACGGCAGGGTATAATACTAGTCTACTGACTAAAAACTCGGGAAACACATCGTTGGTTTTGATTGGAAAAGGTTCGCGTGCGTGCGATATTATCTTGGTGGCGGGCGCGGCGCCATCTGTCGGGCAGATGCGGCTGACGTCACCGAAGCCCCGCCGGGCTCCGCGCACGCGCGCATCCCCGCAGCTGACCCATCCTGATTTACTCATGCTTACATTTTATGACATCCTGGTACTAGTGTAATGCGATTCGAGCCTAAAGCAAGGCCAACGAAATAAGAACACGTTAGGATATTAAATAAACCATATTTTAGCAATTTGTGGTCCTTAAAAACAACCAGAAACAGGCGTAGATACTGACCAGTAAACAATTTTAAGTTTGAAAATTGTATGCTGGTCAGTACGCCTGTTTCTCGTTTTTTTGTCTTTTGTCTAGGCAATAAAACCTAAAGATCAAAATTTTATCTTGAGGTTTTTATAACCTACATATACAAAAGACTTCAACGCGTCCGAATCTTGCGAATTATTTACTAGGAATTGATAATAAAATTAATACATGGCCATTACATTAGGGTGTATGTGTTTATTTTTTTGAACGAGCGAGCGAAGTGAGCGAAGCGTCTCCGTTTCAGCTTGGGCGAAAATGCTTTCGTTTGTCCGGTTGTTCTCCTCGACAGGTCGCATTTCTCAACCGATTCTCGTAAAATTTTGTGAGCAGGTTCGATAATTATATGTATTTTTTTTGTCGATTCAGTTTTTCGATTTTTTCCAAAATGGCGGAGATATGGGGGTTTTTGCGATTTACAAACTGATTTGCGGTTTTGGTGAACTGACCGCGACCTATGTCGATGTATGGGGATAACAGTTATCCAACGGCAAAGTAAGTTTGTCATTTCGTATGTTCGGCTGTTCTCCTCTACAGGTCGCATTTCTCAACCGATTCTTGTGAAATTTTGTTAGCAGGTTCGATAATTATATAGAATATTTTTATCGATTCAGGTGTTAATTTTTTTTCAAAATGGCGGAGATATGGAGGTTTCTGCGATTGCAGATATAGTGAATAATATGTTTCCATCGGTAAAACTCGGATCTCAATGGATGACGATGTGACCCGAAGTGTCAATTAATTATTGTATTAAATGAGTGACATGTTTATATTCATTAATATGAAACTTTATTATTTAGTGTCAAATGTCAAAATGAAAAATGACAGCATATGGCACTGTATAATATAGAGATGTTATAACCACCCTAAGAAACTTAGAAATACACTCTTAGGTAAGTAGTACTTTTATTGTCATTCGTAAACGAAACACTCTCCTTACGTTAACATAAAATGCAGCAAAATAACGCATACGTATTTTGAAATACATATTTACAATAATAAAACTCTGGACGCTACGCACTTAAAACATTATACCTACTTATTAAAATATTAATATTACCTATTGAATATTTGGATCAATATTATCAACATTTTCCATCTCACAATCTGAGTTACACTCAGACGTGTCATCGTCAGTACTTTCATTGACGTGAATGACAATACTATCAATATGATCATCCATCGAGTGTTCTTGTGAACGATATTCATTTTCACATTTGACTTTATTCCATTCATCCGGGCCAATCATATTAATTTTTTCTTCAATCAATTTCTTTACTGTAGTCATATTCATGTCTGTTTCTTTTTGATACGTAACTTTTTATCTGGGACCATATGTTTTCAATTGGGTTGAAGTCGGGATGGTATGGCGGTAACCTTAACATGGACACACAGTGTTAAGGTTACCAACACTGTGTGTACATGTCGATGTAAAATCTTGTCTATTGAATATTCTACACAGTCTTGTTTATGACGACAAATAATTTCATGTAGTTGTACCTTGGTTAATGATGGATCAAAGGGAATATTATATTTTTCTAACCAGTTTATGTCTATTTTCAAGTGTAAGAAAGGGAAAGGGCTTAATTTATTTGACATATATGCTTTACTTGACGATTGTGAAAGAATAATTTACTCACATCGAAGGATCCGTAAAATAAAAAGCGACATTTAGGTAGATAGTGTATAGGTTAGTCTCAGAATATACGTACTTTTACCCTTTGGCAAGTCCGTTAAAACTTAGAATAGGATTCGGGTTTGTACTTCTCTCTTACTCGCTCTCCTGTGCTCTTATGCGAGTCTAGCCGATTTTACCTGAAGCTGAATCTTATTCTTAGTGCTAATAGACTGTATATTAAATCACTACGTTTAAATCTATGGCTGACATACAAATAGTTAAAAACAAAAACATATCACAGTTTCACACACGTTTATATTGCACTATTGCAGGAAATGCAAAGAAACGTTTTGAAAAGGTGGCACTGCATTGGTGTACCTACTGTATTGTACCTAAGTGTAAAAACATTTCTAGAAGTGCCCTTTTCCTATATTTCCTAGTCCCGCGAGATGCAGAATTAAGAAGTTTATATGGTGTAAAGCCATGGAAAGAGACCAAGTATCTCCATCGTCTTGCTTATGCTGTTGTGAAGAACATTTTAACGTTAGAGATTAAATAGTTATATTTATATACAGGATGTCCCGCGATAAAGTGCACAAACGAATAAGGGTGAAAGTACATGTGATTTTATCACGGAAAAAAACGTATGGGGTTTACAATAATAATAAATTAAAAGTAGTATTGTAACTTCTATGCAAAATAAAAACTGTTTAATTTTTTTGATCGTGATAAAACCACATGTAGTTACACCCTTATTCGTTTGTGCACGTTATCGCGAGACTACCTGTATTTTATATGACTATAATATATTTAATATTCGTGTCAGCTATTGTGCTGTAAATAATGATTTTGACAGGTTTCTACAATCGTTTAATTTTCCACATATTCTAACATTACTAACACACGGAGGTAAAGTTAGGTAGAAGCTTGCAAAAAGCAGACTAACGAGGACATAAGGAAAATATAATTAGACACATCTACGTGCAACAAGGGCTCTTATTAGTTAGTGTATATTACGCATTGCAACAATAACCTTAATTGCTTAACAATAGTAGGCACTTGGCTGGCACGCGACGCGGCCGGTGCAAGGGGTACAAGGGCACGATGACTGAAGACTGACTTTAATCATGGCGGTACTTCATGTCGAGGACACGGCACATCTACGGCTAGGTCATGAGCACGATGTCTAGTCATGAAGTGGTTACGTTAATAAATACAACGCAGGTGTAAGGCTTTGAGGATAAGTTAATAAATGCATTGATAACAATAAATATCTATATATTGCAAGTTTTATGGAATATCTTCGAAAAGGCGTATAACATTTTGTTAAATTTGTTAAAACTTAAATAGGAAGTGAGTAAATGTAAAGTAGTAATGTATTTGTATTTCCACAGTCAGTTTTCTTCATTAATGAAAAATAAAGACATGTAAATACCTATACCACTAAAAATAAAAGTTTAATTGGTAATATACTTGAGTTTCTAGCGCAATAGTCACCAAGTTTTTAGTAAGGCAGCATAACTAAAGGCGGGGTCGCGCGGCAGGCATGCGTACGAGATTCAATTTCAGCTACCGGAGCTCGCCGCCGCTAAGGACTTGTGTTGATTGGTTATATAGGGAGAGGACAAGCTAAGCATAAAATATCGTACAAAAAACCCTTATCAACCCAATCAAGAGATGATGATGACTTAATTTAATTCTACAACACCTGGTCTAAAGACCACGCTGTAAACATCACCATTCGGTTTGACACAATAAAAATACCGACTTTAAAAATAATAATTTTTGCCTTTGATCGTGCTTTAAAAGTTAAAAACAACATTGGACTGTGATAATTAACAAAAACTCAGTATTTCTTTTTACCAGACTGCCGAAAAAAGAGGGTAAAGTTTTTGACCTAATTGTATGTATGCAAGGAACATTGATGCTCGTAGAGGCTGAACGGATGGCCTGATTTCGACAAACAAGTGTCGGATTTTTAATAAAAAGAAACCGGTCAAGTGCGAGTCGGACTCGCGCACCGAGGGTTCCGTATTTAAGTTCGCAATTCAAAAATATACCTTTTAATGTACTTTAATTCGTATGCAATAAGGTCTATTTTGAGTTGCCTAAATTTTAAAAGTTTTTTTAGTTATTTCTAAAAAACTGTACATTTTAAACACTAAGTTATGAATTTTTCAGATTTTTCGTTTCATAAACTTCGGAGATAAGGGGGAGGGAACGGTCATTTTTTGAACATTTTTGGTTATAAATCAAAAGTACGTCACGGAAAATTATAAAAAAATAGTTTTGAAATGTGCAGATTGAGCCCTTTTATATGACACCTCTTTTGCTATAATCAAATCATTTTCATTTTTCAATCCCCTATTCTAGACCCATTTTCAATTATTTATAAAATTAATGTCATCTTTCTTTTTACTAAAATCAGCTGCGAGCAAGCAAGTTATACAACTATGCCAAATTTCAAGTTGATGGCTTGAGTAGTTGCTGAGAAAAACTGCTGTGACATACAGGGTACCCTAAGGGTTCCTTTTTTACCATTTTGGTACGGAACCCTAAAAATGGTAGACTTTAAAGAATATAACTTGGCTATTTAACATATATTATCGTCTATATATGTTAAATACCAACGTCATTTGGGTATTTATCGGGCCCATATTGGGTTGCATACATATTGTTAGTCATAATGGGGGTTATAAGTCATAATTTTCGCATGTCATAATGCATTTTTTTCACGACATCGTTATTTTTCCAGAATTTTTGATAAAGTAACCTAATCTAATTTAACTAATCTACACGATGCATGTTTATTCAATCCTGTAATTTCTGTATGAAAGGGTGTATGACTAAAAAAATTTATGACTAACATTACATTATGCCAACATTATGTATGCGACAAGACCCGCTCCCGTATTTGCATATACCTATAGACGATAATATTAAACATGCAGTCGGGATTTTAAAATTTGCTTTAATTAAACTTGTTAGTCACGTACCTATCTTTTGGGTTGTGATTCTAATGACATTACAATTGGAAAAGGTACGGAATTACCCGAACGCTTCTACTTCTACGAAATCAATCAATCAACAAAGATTATGATAAATTCATAAATCGATAATAGTCTAATTAGGAATATCGGCTAAGGTAAATGCGTAGGTAGTACCCACCCTTACGTCACGCAATTCAAGCACGTCGCTTTCTTCTTAATGTACCTCATTAACCGACAAAAACGCATTCGTTAAAATAAAACAATGCTGATTTGCTATTGTTAACTTGATTCCCATGCTTAAACTGCATTCCGTGGTTTTCTTTGTCATGTAACTAACTCCGCTTTAAAAATGGACATACGAGAAGGAAACGATGATCAAATAAATATTTTCATATAGATTTTTGTGGTTTCTCATACCAATATACTTAATTAGGCACATAAGTCACTCATAAATAATAAATAAACTAAAAGAAAGAAAAGACCAGGGGGATTTGATCCGTTCGACCTCCTAAACCCAAACGGTCCCATATAATCAGGTTTTTAGGGTTCCGTACCCGAAACGTGACAACTGAACCCTATTACCAAGCCTCCGCTGTTCGTCCGTCCGTCTGTCTGTCAGCGGGCTGTAGATATCTCATGAGCCGTAATAGGTAAAGTAAACTATTGAAATTTTCACAGAGTGTGTATTTGTATTGTCACTATAACAACAAATACCTAATATATATTAGAAATTAAAGGGGCTCCATAGTTTTTGCTCCACCTTAATAATCGCTGTATCTCTTTTTCTTGTACCGAACCCTTCGTGTGTGAGTCCGACTCGCACTTGGCCGGTTTGTTATTGGGTTAATGATAAATCTAGTATTGGAAGACAGCAGGTTTAATAAATCCCGAAAAGCACCCGCAAATCTTTCGCTTGGAGAGTCACTTATAATAAATTGAAAAACAAATACATTGGAGCGCGGTTATTGTTGATGTTTGTCCGACAAACAAATTGGGCCGCGAACCCCTCGCGCGCGCGCAAACAGCGCCGGATCAAAGAGTCGAAGTGCTTCAGCGCAAATGAAGGTTTGTTGAAGTGTTGTTTTGGGTAATCATTTAACTTTATTATCTCGGGCAAAAATCATAGTTTTGTTAAGTATTAAATTAGTGCACCTTAAGTATTAGTTGTCTTTTTTTTTATAAGCAAGACGGTTAAAAGCCTTCCACTGCTTGATACTAATTAGGTTCATAATGTACTTAAATTTCATAAACGAAAACCAGACATCGTGACAATGTTATTATTATATACACCTAGATTTTTAAATTTGGTCAGAAAACTTTTGTTGTTTGCGTGTTTTGATGTTACCCGCAAGCCCTCTCTGGTTTCCTGGCACGGCCTGGGTTTCGTTGTTTGCCAAATATATTATAACGTTATTGACACAGCGCGATCATTAATACAGACGAGGGCCCACTTATTAATTTTAATAAGTGGGGTGACTCGCAGTGTGAAGGGGCGACGACGGCACGCTAAGTTTGTTTTATTAGTTTTGATTTTATGGTTTACTTTTTTGTGAAAGGGAAAAGAAGAGCTCGCCAAATCTACTCTACTATTTATTTCGGCCACAAAATAACTTTGTAACCGATTAATATAATTCTGATTATGAATGTTTAGAAAACAATGAACCGACTGCTAATTATTGAGGAGTTCCGTTGATTCTCCATGGATTCCATGACCAGATCTTGACGAAATTTAAATGGAACCTATCCAAAAAATAGAATAACTAAAATTGGTCCACAATTGGCGAAGATATTATTGCGTAACGTATACTTACTCGTACAGAAAAAAACATACAGTTGAATTAAGAACATCCTCCTTTTTGGAAGTCGGTTGAAAAATGGTGGTAGCCACCTGCGGAACTATCAATTAGTTTATGTAATTGTTTATTGTTGTGACAAGTTAAAAACTACTGTATACATATAATCCAAGTGTCATCTTTGCGTGTACGCATTTTTTAAGAAAACAACTCTTAATCTAAATAAACAAACATTATTTGAACAAAGATGAACTCAAGTAACTCTAAGCTTTGTTTCAAACTACCCGAGCGTTCACGAAGAGCTCGATTTGCCAGTGACATTCGTTGGAAGGGTAGATAGCCCCCGGAGCGCCACGAAGTTGTCACGGGCGCGGCGCGTGCCGCCTGTGGCGCATCTCTAAATTGCAATTTAATCTAATTACCGGATGATATAATTTTTCGGTTCTGCCTAATCAGATAACGCGGACATTATCAAATTATAACGCCATTCCCGAGCGGGCGGGCTCGCGCTAGTACTCTCGCGTCAATTATTTATGGTAATGCTACTCTAGCGATATATTTTATGCGCATGCGGCATGCCCCATTTTAACTTTATAGATTTGGCTACATTCGTATTTGATTGCGTTTGATTCATGCCGTTCGGTGAAATGGTGCAGTCATTCCATTCAGTTGGTTCAGGCATCAATACAACGCCCGTTTAAAAAATGTACGCAATATCAATTCAATTCACTATTAATACCTCACTGATGTAAGTAGTAAGTATATGAGACAATATGAGTAAGTATATTCATTGGTTGTTACAGTTCGCGGTGCCTACAGGAAATCCTATTCTTACTAATATTATAAATGTGAAAGTTTGTGAGGATGGATGGTTGTATGGAGTTTTTTTTACTCTTTCACGCAAAAACTACTGAACGGATTTATATGAAAGGCACACAGGTGGTCCTCGTCCTGGATGAACACATAAAATACTTTCTACCCCGGGAAATTTGACAGTTCCTACAGGATTAGCGATAAACGTTTCTATGCGGACGGAGTCGCAGGCAAAAGCTAGTGTTTTATATGCTAACGGGATGAAATAATATCATCGGACCGTCCAACCATTGAAATACACTGTGAAGACACTGTACGATGCGCATCCTGTTTTAGTTAATTGATTAGCTTAGCCATTGTGGTTGTTCTAGTTGGTAGTGACTCTGCCTACTACTGCCTGGGACTGTTAGCCTGGGTTTGATTTCTGGTAAGAGCAATTAATTATTTGTTTTTTGAGCGCATGCTGCGCGAGTATTTGTTTCCAAATCAAATGTTGAATTGAATGATGTAACTGATGTTTTCTATGTTTATAAGTAGGTAAGTATTAGCTTTTGTCCGCGACTCCGTCTGCGCAGACGTCGTATATCGCTATTTCCTCGGGAAATCTATGTCCGTCTCTGCTACGACACTAATGACGGCGGTTGAAACGCCCCGGCTTGGATATGTTTCATGTATCTAATAGGCAATAAATAGGCAATTCCTAGGACTCCTGGGATGCTGGTCTTTATTTAACCCTTTTCAGTGGGTTTTTGAAGACGGTTTTTTTTTTGATTTTTTTTTTGCATTTATAATTTATTCCTCTGTAAAAATGTTAATGGAGTCACTCCGTTGAACAAACGTGTTAATAAGCACAGTTTCGTTAGGATACCTTCAGTGACTTTTTAATTCGCCAAGGTAGAAAGTGCATGACACCTTATGATATGAGGCATTAATTTGAATGAGCGTTTGTGGAACTGGGCAAAATTGCACTGATATATTTTTTCAAGTACTTATCTTTAAACAGATGTTGTTTGCGAAAATAATTTAGTTTACCACTGAACTGTTTTGTTTTAGTTTACAGACGCTGAAGCTAACAAAACACTCGTTCATGTTTAACGTTACAAATACGGCAAATAAGCGAATGATAATGGAATAAGGCGTGGTTGTAGGATTTCGGGGATCGTATAAAGATAAAGATAGCGATTGTGCCGATAACCACAGTTTCCCAGTAACATGATAGGGGCGAGCAACGGCACGCGTCGCCTGTCTACAATATGCCCCCTAATACGGGACAAATTTCATTCACTAAGATATAAATCTATAATTTACCATTCATAACATTAATAACAATGTTCGTTATGCATATATTTTTGATTATAGCTTTGCTAATAACAAACCGGTCATCGAAAACAGACCAATTCAGTCTCTATTCTCAACGTGATTGAATAAAGTAGGTAATTAAAAAAATAATTGCACCCGTACATTAAGATCAACTTTTGTGCTTATGACACTTATTACACTTACATAGATGCTAAGTTTCTTGACAATTTCTCAAAAACTGTTAATTTTGACAAATCTTCGTTTATTTTTTTTCGTGAAATATAAATAACTAGCGACCCGCCCGGGCTTCGCACAAGTAGCATTAATTATTTCTGTATTCATAAATTCTCCCTAGATAATTCCTTTTTCTAGGTATTGGTAAAATGTCGTATGAAAATGCTTGTAGCACGAGTATTTCTGAGCTTAGCCCGAACAAACACAAACTCAACGCGGCGGGGATTTTAATTTATAATACGAGTATGTAGTGATGTATGATTATCTATAAGTCTGAGCTATTTCAGATTTTAAGTCTCATACTTATCTAAACTTCTGAGATGAGGGGCGGACAGTCATTTTTTGTACACTGATCCCTTTCATATAATGCCCCTTATGTTTTAAATAAAATAACTTCCATTTTACTACTATGTTAAATTTCAAGTTGATAGCTTCAGTAGTGTCTGAGAAAAACTGACATGGACTGAAATTTCATCAATATTTATACCGTTTTGGTACGGAACTCTAATGAGATGATACACATTCCACACGTCATATTCAAATTAAGTCTAATAATATACATAAGTTGACAAGTATTTACATACACCGTCTTCTTCGACAACTCAAGGCAGTACAAGGAAATTAATCGAGTTTCGGTCCATAAGGGCGCTAATGAAGGGCGTTTCATAGTCACTTAAAAGCAAAGCAATGATAACATTGAACAAATTAATAGAAATAGAAATTACGAGTAACCTAATTAAAATTCAATTTCAGTGTTTTCAGTCCACGAAGTCTCGCCCCACTACTTACTCGTAATTTTACGAATATTGACGCGACCGTGCAACGTCAATTTCAGTGGAGGGGCGTGCCCTCGTGGACTGGAATTACTTGTAGCTACAGCGTTTCTGTGAACAACTCGATAAGGTAATAGCACCAGTAATGGACAGGGCCCAATTTATTTAATTATCATTGAACAAAAAATTTATCATTGTACAAACGGTGAACATAATACCTATTACATTCTTGACCAGTTGACCGTTGGTTGCTTCTTATTTTAAAGAGCTATGTAAGTGTTGTTCATAATATTCTGCAACAATAAATTTATAACCGTATGATGATATGTCGTGTGTTAAAATAAATTAAGAGTTAAAAGTGTCAATTATTGGTGCCTGTCAGCTTAAAGTACCCACGCCTAAGTTACTGTATCCTTTTACAAAACTATTGTACTTTACTACTTTATTTTAAATGCTTTTTTCAGTAAAATACCCTAAATTAATTATCAACGCACAGCTATAAAAAAACCGGTCAAGTGCGAGTCGGACTCTCACACCGAGGGTTCCGTATTTAAGTCAGTACTTCACAAATATACCTTTTTATGTACTTTAATTCGTGTGCAATAAGGTCTGCTTCTCAAAAACTGTAAGTTTTGAACACTTCATTTTATTTTTCCCGTAAATATAAATAAGGAATTTTTCAGATTGTTCAGACCGGTTTTTTTTACTAAAATCAGATGCGGGCAAGCAAGTTATACCACTATGCCAAATTTCAAGTTGATAGCTTGGGTAGTTGCTGAGATAAACTGCTGTGACATACAGACAGACAACGAAGTCTCACCATAAGGGTTCCTTTTTTCCATTTTGGTACGGAACCCTAATAAACGGCCCAAATGTTGAATATGACATTTTGATTCCCTGATAGATATTAACTCGTAATTATGTAAGTATTAAAATTAAATTCGAATGTTCGGGACTCATACCAATGTTAATTAACTTTTGAACTGATATGAAATCTTGAAAAAAACATCGTGCATGCATACTTTACGTCATGACTCATGAGTCATGACCTTAAAATATAATACCTACCTACTTAAGGCATTGATCAGATAAATTGTGAACCCATTAAGTTCCCTGGTGACGATTTGTTTCTGATAAAAAGATCAGTCGCTCTTATCAAAAAACCGGGCAAGTGCGAGTCGGACTCGTACACCGAGGGTTCCGCACAAACTTGTAGGTGGGTAATTCTTTGAGCGTTTCAACCGCCGTAATTTCCGTGGCCGCATTAACGATGTTATTTTCGGTTATCTTGTAGAGTGCCCTGACTCCTACAAAATTTAACTGAAAATGCTTCCAAAGCTACAGGAATTTCGACAACAATGCGGTCACGGGAATGACGGCGGTTGAAACGCTCGAAGAATTGCCCAGGTATGCAAATAGTTCGTAAATCACGGGAATCGAGTTTCGAAGATTTTTCCCACTTTTTCCGAGTTTTCCCTTGGAGCTGTGAAAAAGTCAAATACTTCTAAGCTAACGCAATCAAAAGATACGGCAGTTTATGCCGCATATTCAAAAACCACATAAAATATAATATCAAGTCCAGTATAAGCTGACCCTCACTAAGTGCGTGTCAGTTCATGTTGGACTCATTTTTTTTGTGATGTAACGACAAATTATCAGTTTTCGGATATTTCCCTTTATTTGTGCTCTGAGACATTGCTTCTGGCTAAATTTCATGATTCTAAGTCAACGGGAAGTACCAGTTGCAGACTTAAGTTTTTGATATTAATTTCAACTTGATACCTCTACGCGTTCCTGAAAAAAAGGGTCTTGACAGACACACAGACAGACAGACAGACAGACAGACAGTTAGACAGACGCTACGCTGTTATTGGTTTTAATTATTAATTATGGTCTTCGATTAGACAACTGGGTGGGGTGAGTCCATAGCCAAAATGAGAAACGGTTTATTTATATCTAATTGTGATAAGCCACCTGGGCCTTTAGCCAAGATGCCCATCGCTAACTAGCGTTTCTATTCGTTTAGTTTTTAAACCAATCGCGTCATTGGTAGATCACGTGATACGAAGAGCCACGTGATCTACCAGTGACGCGATTGGTTTAAAAACGAAACGAATAGAAACGCTAGTTAGCGATGGGCATCTTGGCTAAGGGCTCTGGGGTGACTAATACTTCGAAATATCCGCGAATCTAGACGTGTTTTGATAAATTAATGTTTTTTATAGATGAGCATTATTAGATAAAATTGCTGGTAAAATCCGGGTGGCGGCTTTATTATTTATTGCAGTATGAGAACTTATTTTTAACTACCTGTGGGTAGTTTTGGTTTAAGTACAATACATTTATAGAGTTTGACACATTTCGGCTTATGGGTGTGTAATGATTTTTAAAATACAACAAATGTACTAATTTTTATTTTGAATAAAACGAATTGCGTAAATTCTGAGTGTATACGTTTGACCCACGTTTGAGATTGGACCCACTGCTTCACACAATGGTTCCAACGAATGAAAAAATGTGTAAATAGTGAGGGAATATACTTTGAAAAACAATAAATTAATCATAAGCATCTTATCTAGTCTTATTTATCAGGTATCATATCGTATCATATGCGTTGTGTCTTAAAAAATCTTTCTCTATCGCCACCAAGATTATGTCCTAATGGGCCTACCACACGCGCAAGCTTCACCACAGTTTTGCCTGCGCAAGCTAAAACTGAACACTTCGTGTCTATACAGTTTTACCAACTACACGCTCCGTGTTCCGTGTACAAACCGGCCTGCGCAGGCAAAACTGTGGTGAAGCTTGTGCGTGTGGTAGGCCCATAACGCGACAGCGGGGCTTACCGGTAGTGCTTCCCATTGTTTCCGACCAAAGCGCCGCTGTCGCATCCGATCGGCGCATTTGCTCGAAGCACCAGCACTCTGACAGGCAAAATCTTAAACATTGTTAGCCCTCTCCTTCCTTCTGCAGTGGTGGCAGCCAAGGGTGAAAGAGACTGCTCTAATATATTTCGATCTTGGTATTTCGGAGCAAAGCCCTAACAGTGCGCTGGCAACCCTCAATTAGCGCGCACGCGCCGATGCCCTAGGGAGCCCGCACGCGACCGCTCCCTGTAATTTACGAAAATATTGTGCGACCACGTTGCAATTCTCATGTTTGAATAGTAATATTTTTGAATTTATTATTGAGACGTGACTGCTTTGGATTTTTGGGACTTTGTGCTATGGCTCAAAGCAAGGATTCATCCTAAGCAATATCTCAATGCTACACACAAAGTGGTGTTACAACAACTCACTTTTAATTCGATGACGAAGTATCCGGCAAACTAATGTTACTAAGACAGAAATAGGTACAGTTCGTTCGTTCAAATAGTGTGCTTGGCGCCGGCGCATTTATTTTTCGCGAGCTTTTGTTTCGCAGCGAAGCACAACCACTTGCACACAGGCTTGTATTGTACCTACATCTATGTGCTGGTAAGTCGCGGCAAGTGGTTGTGGTTCGCTGCGAAACAAAAGCGCGCGAACAATCAATCTGCGGGCGCCATGAAAACTATTTGAACAAACGAACTAAGTATATCCTCCGTCCATTTATGCTCCGTCAACGAAACCTGCGAAAAAAAATTTGACCCTCCCATACAAAACATCGTCAGCTGACTAGCCAAAATGTATGGGATGGTCAATTTTTTTTTCGCGATTTCGGGGTTGGTCCCACAGTGAAAGTTGGTCAGTATGACTTACTGATTTAATTCCCAAAATTTTTTAGACGAATAAAAAAACACCCTGTATATGAATGTCATTGTCAGAATAAATTCTTAAAAAAGTACTTAAAAATTGAGAAAAGGAATGCCATAATGAATTGGTTAGATCGCACTTATTAGGTATAAGTAAAAAAGAAGTCACAGTTGTACCTATATTGTACCTAACGTTTGTAACTTACGAGTATAATTATGACATCGTTCCAAACACTTTATCGTTGTTAACAAACCATATAAAATAGCGAGAAGTAAGTTTTGATAACTATATAAAACAGTAGGTACGCGTATTTCGCCCGGTACACAAGTAATCAGAACTCCGCGGCTGCTAACTTAGGTTAGGGCGGAAGAAAGTAACGCTAGCGTGATTTACGATCTCGTAAAGTTGCGCACGCACCGATGCCCTCGCGCTCACTTGTATAATTTATTGTTCTTGCAACACTACGCCCCGGGTACGCTTAACCCGGGTCTAGGCCGATCTAGCCGCGATTTATTGTGCCATGGTTTCAATGGACGATAATATCGTATATTAGGTATATAATAGGTATATTATACCTTGTTACAAATATTATTTTTCATGTGAAGTTTATTTTCAAAGTTTAAAGGTGTGAATTGAAAAATAAGAGTCCGGGTTGTATATTATAAAGAAATTCAAGTTTTTACTTTTCCACGAAATGCTATGTATATTAATACTTTATTAACCGAATTATTTAACAATTGAATACGTTTATCGTTGACCCCTGGTAAAATGTTGTAACGTTTGTTCCTCAAATATGTTTTGTTGCTCGGTGTATAATATGTTTTAAGATTACTGTTTGATTGCTTTTTTTGACAATCATACCGGGGAGGTTACGTACTCATTAATTACCCACAATAAACCATTATATTAATATGCCCATTTTACCATATGTATAGTACGTTTTCATTGGTGTTTCTGTAAATTTTGATAGTTTTAAACATAACTTTTAATTTAAGTTTGTACGCAGGTATTCAATCGACAAGGTTTTAATTTGGAATAATTTGTTGTATTATAAAATATTAATATTTTAGGCAAACACAAAATTTTTGACGGCCGATTGCACGAGTACTAAAGTAGAATGTTTGCGGCCCTAAGTGTAATAAAACTGAACCGAAAAGGTAAACACTGCTCAAGTTACCGTGGTAAAGGAACCTGCATCGTTCATAAACTTTTTGTTAAAGGACAACTCAAATTTCTATAGTTAGGTTGACGACCGCTGCATGAGAACACTTGTGAAGAATAAGAATTGAGAATAAGCGGTGTAGTAGATGTCTCATAATTTTACACTAGACGTATTGTTCTATTGCTTATTTTGGGCTCGTCTTCAACACAAACTAATAAGTAATTTACCTATCGATTTTTATAACGCTGTTTTAAGCAGTTTCTTCCTGGTGTTAAGACAATGTCGATGCTCAGAAATTCGATTCAATGTAGACAAAAATGTGAAATACTCGTAGGTCAATATTGTCACGATTAGAGGTAAATTCTTACTAGAAGATTGTTTTGGTTGACGATAATGCAGTATGTTTTTAAATGAAAAAAAAACATTCGATTTTTTGAATTGTGTTCAAAGTTTCAAATCAATTAATAAATAATGAGGCATTTTGTGAAATTAATTATTTAATATCAGTGCAATTATTAGTGTTGGATATTTTAATTAGATACTTTAATAACTGAAGATTGGTGAGTTCTATTGAAAACGAACCTACTTATTTTATTGGTGACTCATAAATGGGCGTAAGCTATATAGCTTACGACTATTTTTATATTAAATAGATAAAAACCCCCGAAAAAATTGGGACCTCTACTTTTAGAGCTCATGCTGTCGCATCACTGTCGCTCATATCGCTCATACATAACGGCTCAGGGTGAATTTCAGGGCGTTTCAACCGCCGTCATTAGTGTCACCAAATATATTGACGAAATCAATGACACTACAGCAACTCCTGATGTAACCAGAAGCAGAACCGGGGATGTAGTTTCTATCAGCATCTGAAGTTGCTGTAGTGTCATTGATTTCGTCAATATATTTGGTGACACTAATGACGGCGGTTGAAACGCCCTGAAATTCACCCCTCAACGGATTTGCATCAAACCTAGCTAAGAACACTCTTGATGAAAAAGGTGGCTTACCACCTTTCTAACAACAAAAGCCAAATCGAAATCGGTCAATCCGTTTGTGAATTACGATACCACAGACATATCTGTCAGATACACAAATACACACCTTAAACATATAACACCCCTGTTTTTGCGTCGGGGGTTAAATATTAAGCCCACATATATGTATTTTGTTTCCTCTATGATGAGATAGGTACAGGGCCTAAGTATATTCGGCATCGTAAGTCCATCTGGCTTTGATGTCGTTATCATATTGTAGGTAGTTAGTACAGAGTGATGTGCCGGCAGTAACTTACTCGTTACCAGTATAATACCGTTTGGTAAAATACCAGTAAGTTTCCAATGTTACCGGTAACATTACCAGAAGTTATAAGCGTAGCGATCAAGATTGTTGTTTGTTATTTGCATTTCTTGTCATTTTTACTTGTCGAACATATTGGAAATGTACACGCACATACTCTTATTACCAGTGATCGGAATAGGTAGAGCTAATTTACCTAAAGTTACAACCGGGTCAAATATTAATTTATTTTTATTGAATTCCGGATTACCGGTATTTTTCTTGTACTAGTCTAGTGGTAGTCGTAATGCTAAATATATGTATATTTACTCACAGAACGGGATATTTCATGTTAATTTGTGGTAAAAAAGGCCTGTAACTAATTTCTTTTGTCGAAAGGGTGTTATTTTCACACCTGTTTTAAATTACTTATTTCATCTTTTGCCATACGATTACAGGAGCGTCTTAAATTTAAAAAAAACTTTTCTCTAAAACCTTATTTTACCGAGATAAGGAATCCGAAAGTATCAAGTATATTGTAAGTATATGAATATATTTACAATACACTTAAACACTTTGCTAGAAATAAAATAAAGCATTAAATAATTTATGTTGTCTCATTCATTGTTTAGTGTTTCTCAAAGGGACGTGTTAGCGTCCAAAAATTTGCGAGCAACTAGTGCTAGAAAGAGAACGAAGAAGGTAAATGTGTCAAGTACTCAGGTAGGCGGGTGGACTCACTCGCTTCTGAATTAAATGCTTAATATTATTGATATTACTTAAGGCGATTACAAGATATTACAATTTTAGCTAGCACAACTTGTGTTTATAATGAAAAATTAACCGCCATCTTGGACTTTTTAGCTATCCGATCAATTGCTTCCAAAATCGATATCTAGAAATCAATGTGGTCTCCGACAGCGAATCCGTTTACAGATTGTGAAAAAGTAGCCGCCGTCTTTAACTTTTTAGTTATTTGACCGATTGCATCCAAAATCGATATCTAGCGATCTGTGTGGTTTCCGACAGCAAATCCGTTAACAGATCGAGCAACAGCAGCCCCCATCTTGAACTTTTTAGTTATTTGACCGATTGCTTCCAGAATCGATATCTGGGGATCTATATGGTCTTTGACAACGAATCCGTTAACAGATTGAGAAAAAGTAGCCGCCATCTTGAACTTTTTAGTTATTCGACCGATTACATCCAAAATCGATATCTAGGGATCTGTGTAGTCTAGCGAATCCATTGTCGGCTATTTTTCTGAATCTGTTAACGGATTCATTGTCGGAGACCGCATAGATCCCCAGATATCAATTTTGGAAGCAATCGGTTGAATAATTAAAAAGTTCAATATGGCGGCAACTTTTTTCATTCTGTTAACGGATTCGTTGTTGGAGACCACATAGATCCCCAGATATCGATTTTGAAAGCAATCGGTCGAATAACTAAAAAGTTCAAGATGGCGGCTACTTTTTCTCAATTTGTTTACGGATTCACTTTCGGATACCACACAAATCCCTAGATATCGACTTTGGATGTAATCGGTCGAATAACTAAAAAGTTCAAGATGGCGGCTACTTCTTCTCATTCTGTTAACGGATTCGCTCTCTGAGACAACACAGCTAGATATCGATTTTGGTAGCAATCGGTCGAACTCTCGTAACGTTTTGTAGAATCTCGGAATCCCGGAACTAATATTTTTAAGAAGCCGACGCCATATTTGCTTAATTTTTTACGGTATTTTGCCAACTTTTGTTAAATATTGTATCCGAATTTCCTATCCCTGAATAAAACGCATTCAGAAGCGAGTGAATCCACTCGCATACCTGAGTACTTGACCCTTTTACCTCTTTCCTTCTCTTTCTAGCACTAGCTGTTCGCAACTTTTTTGACGTTAACTCGTCCCTTTGAGAAGCACTAAACAATGAGTGAGAAAACTCAAATTATTTAATTTATTTCTAGCGAAAGTGTTGAATATATTAAATATTCATATATTTACAATATACTTCATACTTTCGGATTCTTTATCTCAGCAAAATAAGGTTTTAGAGAAAAGTTTTTTAAATTAAAGACGCCTCTATAATTATAAAATATCCCGTACTGTGAGTAAATATACGTATATTTAGCATTACGACTAGACTAGACAGACTAGTACCAGAAAAATACCGGAAATCCGGAATTCAATAAAAATAAATTAAAATTTTACCCGGTTGTAACCACTTTATATTATGTCTTTTAGCGAACTTTAGGTAAATTAGCTCTACCTATTCCGATCACGGCTTATTACCTACCTATAATATTATATCACTTATTATTGCATGTCTCTTTTACACATCCTGTCTAAAATTACACCAGCTATCTGACAGAATGAGATACTAATATATCTATTAATATTTTTATGACTTGAAAATAATATTTCGCAACTGGGTACCACATGTAAACACAAAAAATCGTCGATAAAATGTAATTTTATGTCCCTCATTTGAATATGTGCACTTTACCAAGACTCACCCTGTATTACCTACGTATTATGAGTAAAATAACATTAATATTATACGGTTTGTTTTACTTTGGTTAGTTGATTCATTCAAATACATGAGGGTAATATTCCCGGTAACATTGGTAAAATACCCGCTAATATTGAGTATTTTACTAGTAATATTGGTAATATACTTTTAGAGAAAACCTTCATTGTTATTTTGGCCCTTAAACGTTTCATCTGTTGCTCATATAACTCAAACATGTATTTAAACATATGCTTATATATTCAAAATTTTAAAGTTACCGTATATTACCGTGTATTGGGAATGTTACTGGTAACGTTACTGGTAAAATACTCACTTTGAGTAAGTTACCGGTAACGGCACATCATACAGACCCTATTCACTTGACCGTAACAGATGTCATAAAGTTAACATTGTGATTACGATATCGATGCAAGGTGGTATAAGTGAAATTAAGTCCCTGTACCAGGCATAGGAGAAGTTAAAGTAAAGAAATAAGTGAGTGTAGATATGTAGTCGTTAAGTAAGCAATTCAGTTGGATTGTTGGAAATATTTCAAATATCTGGCATCTAATTAATTGTGTATATAAACATAGTTAGATATGTTTTTTTAGTGCTCTCTCTATACTGTCGGTCCCTAGTATTAAAAATAATTAAATCAAATCAAATTAATTTATTTTCAGGCTACTAAGCCCATGACTAAAACAAATACATTTATAAACGTAACACAAGTAATATCTTAAATTATTTTGGTGACAAAACAGCGTAGCTCTGTTGAATCGCGGCGTTCGGAGTACAAAATAGTAGATAAAGTAAAAAACAGGTTTTAGTTACAAAGCAAATCCCTCATGACAATTCCGTCTAAGAATGTGGAGAGAAAGTTTAGGCAGGCAATAACGTCAAAAATGCATTATATACGTACCTACTTGGTGCACTGAGAGAAATATTTAACCAAACTACTTCGGTTTATTCAGAAATAACCATAATTTGATAAGGCGTTTGATAAGGCGAATCAAACACTTAATGTTATTGACCCGACTGATTTGGTTAGGTATTGCCTTAGTTATGTAGTCACTTTTTTTAAGCTAGCTGTGAAAAATTAGTAGTTTCCTTGCTCACACGCATAATGTTTGCATGGTCGGATGGATGCTGGCCAGCTGATTTAGGTTACTATGGAACTATGTTATTACTAACCATATCACCACTTCTGTAGCAAGGCTCTACGGTGATCCAGGAATAGAGTTGGTTGGCTTACTACGAAACGCTACGAGTGTGCTACGAGTTCATCACAATGATTGCACATTTCGATAGAACTAGGATAATCGAGTTTTTTATGATTTAATTAATTAAAATTAATATTTGGTTAATGATCCTGTCTGAAGGATGTTACTTGACATTATAAGTAGTAAATAGCAAAATGAAAATCTGGACAAGACAATTTTAGGCATTGGAGACAGAAAAATTATTTTTTAATAATTAAACATTTTTACCCTTTGAATCCCGATGAATTAAAATAATAATACTTATCAGAAGTCAAAAGTTTTTGAGTGTTAATGTGCAATATTCTTTTAAGGGTAACGTTCTTCGTAGAAATAAGTAAAACATATAGTTATACGCTTATACATAAAATACATATACATATAGATTTGTCCTAGATATACAAATAGTAGCATTAACATATTATTTAAATTTAGATAACAATGGTTAAAGCTTAATATTTCAACACTATTATTATAATCACCAATCTAAAAATATAAAGCGGCATTGCGGCGAACACCTGTCTGCAAAGTATTAGAGCGATGCAAGCGTTTAATATCTCGCATGGAAATGCGCGAAAATTCAGCGATCGATCGATGGGTGGATCCGCGACTGGATTGGTCGATGGGCGTGGTGGTTGTTATCGGCGTGGAGGCGTCAGCCAATCGCGTGGAGGCAGCGATAAGAGGGTTGGGGTTGTGAACCCTCAGTGTAGCGGGCGCAGCGAGTCGGGGCGGCCGTGCCATGCTGGGCGCCATGATGTACCCGGGCGCCGAGGAGGCCGTGGTCGAAGACATGAGGGTCCCCCCCATCCAGCTGGACCACCTGCCCGAAGTATTCCTGTGTACGTACACGCTGGTGCCGCGGCGCGATCGTGTTTTGTTTACAACCAGTTTATTTGTGTGAATATATAGGATAAGTGCGGCTGTTGGTTTGAGGTGTGGGTAAGAATGGTGTAGGAGCATCGAGCAGGCCAGTTCTGAACACGAATTGTTTTGGATACTTTAAAGATGTAATCTATACATATAATAAAATCGTTAAGACCAAAAAGTCTGTACATTGAAGATTTAAAAAAAAAAACCGATCAGGGCGATTTATAATAAGTAACTGAACATATTAAAACCATTTTTAAAATTCTTGTTTGTTTGTTTGTTTGTTTGTTTGTTTGTTTGTTTGTTTGTTTGACTGAGCATCACGTAAAAAGTACTGAACGGATATTGATGAAATGTTCATAAATCTATTTAAATAACATCAGAATAACATTTAGGCTATAAAAATTTTGGAAAATGTTAGAAGAAGGGGGTAAAAAGAGGGGGTAAAGTTTGTATGAAAAAACAAATTTAGATTGTTCTAGGATCATGAAACTCAAAATAAATACTTATTAATAAAAATAAAGAAATACCTGTTTCAGTGTTTATTTTTAATCTCATCCAAAAACGCAAAAAAGAGGGTTTTATGTTTAAAATTACTGGAATTCATACAACTATAAAATGAAAACCAATGAAGTTTGACCTTCGAAACTTGCTACATATACGTAAAATAACAAATAAAAAAAACTACTTTCGGCGATTTTGGATAAACTACCCCTTAGGGGTAGAAATGGGGGGTTAAAGTTTGTATGGGAGTTTGTCCGTTTTTCAAATTAGAAACGTGGAAATTGCTATAGAGATTACTGTTAGCAAATAAAACACACTACTTTCAGTGATTTTGGATAAACTACCCCTAAGGGGATGAAATGGGGGGTTAAAGTTTGTATAGGAGTTTGGTCGTTTTTCAAGTTAGGAACGCGGAAATTGGTATACTTATAGGCTACTGTAAACAAATGAAAAAATAACGTTCGGCGATTTTGGATAAACTACCCCTGAGAGGATGAAATGGAGGGTGGTAATTTGTATGGGAGTTTGGTCAATTTTGAAGTTAGAAACGTGGAAATTAGTATATAGGCTACTGTTAAATAACAAAAAATACAACTTCTGGTGATTTTGGAAAACAACCCCTAAGTGGGTGAAATGGGGGATGGAAATTTGTATGGGAGTTAAGTCAATTTTAAAGTAAGAAACGTGGAAATTGGTATATAGGCTACTGTTAACAAATAACTTCCAGTGATTTTGGATTAACTTCCCCTAAGGGGCTGAAATGGGGGGTTCAAATTTGTATGGGGGTTTGGTCATTCTTGAAGTTAGAAACGTGGAAACTGCTCTAGAGACTACTGTTATCAAATAAAAAACACTACTTTCGGTGATTTTGGATAAATTACCCCTAAGGGGACGAAATAGGGGGTTAAAGTTTATGATGGAGTTTGGTCGTTTTTCAAGTTAAAAACGTGAAAGTTGGTATTTAGGCTACTTAACTGTGTACAAATAAAACATACTACTTTTGACTATTTTAGATTAACTACCCCTAAAGAGATGAAATGGGAGGTGGTAATTTGTATGAGAGTTTGGTCAATTTTGAAGTTAGAAACGTGGTAATTTGTATAAAGGCTATTCTTAACAAATAAAAAATATAACTTCTGGCGGTTTTGGAAACAACTACCCCTAAGTAGGTGATATGGGAGGTAGAAATTTGTATAGGAGTTCGGTCAATTTTCAAGTTAGATACGTGGAACTTGGTATATTCGCTACTATTAGGAAATAAAAAAAACACTTTCAGTGATTTTGGATTAACTTCCCCTAAGGGGCTGAAATGGGGGGTTAAAATTTGTATGGTGGTTCGGTCATTCTTGAAGTCAAAAACGTGGAAATTGGTATAAAAGGCACTGTTAACAAATAAAATATAAAACATTTGGTGATTTCCGAAAAACTATCCCTAAGTGGGTGAAATGGAAGGTGAAAGTTTTAATGGGAATGAAGTCATTCTTGAAGTTAACGAAATTGGTATTTAAGCTACTGCTTACAAACCAAGAGTACTTTCGGTGATTTTGGAAACACGACCCCTAAGTTTGGTTATTTTTGAAGTTAGATATATGAAAATTGGTTTCTAATCTACTAAATAAAAAATACGAGTTTTCTGATAATGGAATCCCAGGTAAATTGATGGAACCCTTCAAACATTTAAAGGACTTATACAGCGATTTTCATACTTCTGTAAGAACATTTACTTACATTCCAAAAGCACCATTTGGTAAAGTGAAATTAATGACCAGACATGACCATCGGAACTCCTTAATAATAAGTATTTCACAACACGCTACTTTTGCCCATCATTTGTAAGGGGCTGTTTATTTATTACGTAAGACGATTTAGGGGGGAAGGGGTCTGAACAAGTCTTATTTTTTCTAACATGGGGGTAGGATGTTTTTACGTAAGATCACAAAAACAAGCAAAAATTAAAGCGTTTTTATATTTTGCTACTTTTTCTTTGCAATTTTGGTAGATACTGATCTTACGTAAGATTAAAAAGGAGGGAGGGTTCATCCATGTCTTATTTTTTCTTACGTAGGGGGAGGGGGGGTCAGAAATTGGTTAACATTGTTTTACGTAATAAATGAACAGCCCCTAATGAATGTGGTGAAATGGAAGTTTCGCCAAGTAATAGGAGACTTCTTCAACGATTAATGTCCCTGCATATTGGATAGCCCCATTTTGTCAAGAGTGATGAAGTATTGGCAATAAGCGTTAATGCCATGAATGTAGTGTATATGTGCTGCGTGTAATACATAATCACATAATAATTAAACAAACACTAAAAAGCGAACAAATGTTAGGAAACATTACTATTTTTTTGGAAAGTCTGTCCCTTTATGATACGTACTTAATGAAAATTTTATTTGTACCTACCTACTTTTTAACGAAATTACTGACACTCCGCAGACGGAGTCGCGGGCAGACAGCTAGTGTAACCTATAAATGTACGATTTGACAGTGATGTTTGCGTATAATGTTGTGTACAATACCATATCAGAATAACGAGTTGACCTTAAAGGTTGCTCAAATAAAAATAACTGTAGGTATGCTAAGGTTAATGTTAATTGGACGATAATATATTATTATTATTATTTATTATAATACACTAGCAGTTCTTCGAGCTGATGCGTGTTTATCACTGCGCTTGTGTTTTTGTTTATAAAGTTTTTGAAAACTACTACTAATACCACTAATATACCTACCTATAATATAAATGGTAATGATCATAATCATGTAAACCAAATTAAAAAAGGCCCATATTATTCACATTTTATCTAAATCTCAATGAGATAGAATAATTGTTATATTAACCTAACCTAGGTATTCGTGCGGCTTCGACGAGCTGTGTGGCAAAAACGTTGTTTTATATTTTTTACCACCAGACGAGACAGAGACAGAGAGCAAAATAAACAAATTATATTTTTACTAGATTTTTCTCCGTGTTAAATCAATTTAATTCCTGAGAACTCGACAAAGTGGGTCAAGTGACTGTGTTAAGTTCATCTCTGGATTCGAAGGCACCTCTCACTCAATGTGCATCACAATTAGGTAGGTGGTACTTCTATTGCATTTCAACCTGATGACTGGCGCTCATTTACTAGAATATAATTGGACCTACGTCCAGCGGTTCATATTTTTAGGGTTCCATACCAAATACTGAAGAGAACCTTATAAGATTACTTTGTTGTCAGTCTGTCCGTCACTCCGTCAGTCCGTCTGTCTTTCGGTCTGTCAAGACCCTTTTTCTCCGGAATGGCTAAAGCAATCTGGCTAAAATTTGGAACAGATATAGTATTTAGAGGTCCGCACAAGACCTCATTATTAGAATTAATTAAAAGTTTGATAGTAAATGGAAATGGGGTCTAGAAGTAAAGCTATTATCATGGGTATCATATGAAAGGGATTGAATTGAAAATTTCAAAACAATTTTTTTTTAATTTTTAGTCCTTTAGTATCGCATTTATGACCAAAAATTTACAAAAAATAACTTTTTTATCCATTATCTCTGAAGTTTACGGGCCGAAAAATCTAAATATATCAGACTTATAGACGTTTCTCTATATTTTATTTAAAAAAATTAAGTTATGAAATCAACAGTTTTTGAGATATTAACCAAATTCTTTGAAAATGACTGTTAAAATTTAGGCAGCCAAAAACGGACCTTAACACATAGTTAATAGATTTTTTTTTATTAATGGCCCCGACTCGTTGCGAGAAACTATTAATAATACTATACTATTAATACTAAACATTCAAATCTGGGAAATAGTTTTGATGCGAACCATATTAAATACGGAACCCTGCGCGAGTCCGATTCGCACACGACCGGTTTTTTTTAGATATATACCATTTCAAGGAACTCATTTTGTTCATGTTGTATTGTGTTGACTTTATTTCTTTCCTCTTCTAGTGAATATATCGCAAAATTTAGACGTTGATGCCTTTTGGATAAAAATACTTAGAGGTCTAAATAAACATTAAGAACGCAAAGGACCTAAGAGTAACTTATCGAAATTAAAACATTGACTAATCTAAAAATTAAATGCAGGCCTCATGCTTTAAAGTCGATCTTAATGTCTATTAGCATTCTCACCAGTTTACCTTTAGGCAATTTGGAAATAGTTGATTTTGCATCATGTCATCTCGTGTAGACATAGTTAATACTTATTTAATAATGCGAGCCCTTTTTAAGGACTTTTGGTCACAGGTAGACCGACTTGATAGATAAAAATCTACGAGTATATCAGTTAAGCTACGTTAAAAATTACGATTTAAAAAAACTGGCAAAATGTATGGAATTTACATAAGCGGTCAACGCGATAGATCCTCTACGTTTTCTTTGATTTGGAAAATCGTTAAGTTAGCGTTAGGCGGCACGTTTCACGCTGGCAGTGGTGATATACTTAACTTTGAAAATAGGCAGCACGCAGGTGACGACATGTGTGCTGTTCGAGCCCTTATTGTGACCTTGTTACTGTCCAGTTGCTTTCGGAAGGGCCGATCCAACCGATTAGACTAGTTAGACCACACACCTGGTCCCGTCGCTAGTCCAATCGCTGATCAAACTAACTTTAACGGCCTCACAGACTAACAGTCCGTCCGCCGATATTGGCCTGTCAGTTAATTAGAGCACAGACTATCAGTTTCTCTTTAGGTCCTATAGGTAAACTTTTTCATAGATTTTAGACGCCTGTCAAATTGGGACCCTTTACTGATAGAACATATAACTAATAAAATTAATAAGCTGTAGAAAACAGTATTAACGCATAGGTATTTATAAAAGAACGTAAAAAGGTTAAGTACCTAATTAAATAAATAATTATTCGTAGTGGCCATAGCAGATGAAAAATTATGTGAATTACTTAATTTTCATTTATTTTCTTATTCATTAATGAAAAAAATCCTTACTATCCTTAGTTAAATAATTTATGTGTTTGTGTCAATTAAGTATAACATTATTCTGCCTTATTAGCTATTGGCTTCCTATCCCGAATTGTCTTTAATCTGGAGCTTTGTCTTTCCTTCGTTAAAAATTTCCGTTTATAACAAGCTGTTAGCTCAGTTTTTTTTTTAAATCACTGGCTTCGAGATATAATATATGCCATCAGCCCATCAAGGTTGTCATGTTAACCAAAAAAAGCACTTTAGGAAAGAAACGCTCTTGCATTGTTATACGCCCATATAAATAAAGAGCAATAAAATGCAAAATATATAAATTTAAAAAATACCACGTGTTCAAGAAGACGTTTTTAATTAATTGTAAATTTAGATTTTACTGAAGAGGTCGAACCTACCTAAACTTCATCGAAGGTCTTTCTTTTTTCCTAGGAGCCCCTTAAATTCACAAGCCCGGTCAAAGGCGACTCTGACAATAAGGGTACCTGCCGTGCAAATACCTACCACAGGTTAACACCACATTTCATGAAAAAAATAAATCCGCATCCACGTCCTCGCTCGCTTATAAATCCATCATAACTATTGATTTTTGAGGGTAAAATTGTAATGTTTCATTCTGGGACATCGACTGCCTGTGTACCAAATTGCCCGCATGATCTTTCTGCCGTTTTACAAAGACCTCCTCACAAAATTGTTTCTTTCGCAAATAATATGCTCTTTTAGATTGTACCCTGTACGATAAAACTTCGACTTTATCCGCGTAGAACTTCTTTATCGTTTTTCCCTCGAATACTCTTCAATTTTCCGACACAACAAGTATCATATGTGGATAGTACAGGTTCTATATTATCTGTGTACCGAATTCTATCCCAACTAAAAGTATATTACTGTAACATCGCGAAAATTTAAAAACAAATACTTATTTTGTAAAGTGCAACACAGACTAACAGTCCTCCGTCAGTCCCTACAGTCAGTGTCAGGTGGCCTACTGGCCAAAATCGATGGAGCGCTCACATTAGAACCATTCTGCCTGCTGGTAAAATTCGTAAGGGCTTAAAACTATCGCTCACCACACATTACCAGTTTTCAGACGACAGTTAACGATAGCACGATATGTATGGCGTATTTTTCCGTGAGGCATAGGACTATGTCTGGCCAAGATCTGTCGATACAGATCGCCGCGCGCCCCATACGTGCAGTTCAGTGAAATCATCAGTCAAAAATCGTAACACAAACGGTTAGTCTGTGTTCTAATTCGATGTCTGACAGGCCAAGATCGACAGGCAGACTGGTGTCTCTGGTGTGCTTAAAGATTAAGTTTAGAGATTTTTTTTCATTACTTTTATTTCAAATAAAAGAAACAAAATACCTGTTGGAGTGACTCAATATAGGGGTGAAGACGATTTTTTTTTAATATTTTTATTTTATAGACATGAAATATATCTGAGAAAATATTAAAAGAAAAATTCACCGTTATATTAATTTAATATGCCTTAAAATAAATTTCATTTTAAAATTTCCCACTTACTGCCGCACTCAGAGACGTCAATTAAGTTTTAAATTTCATTAAAGTTGCGGCGTCTTATTCTATTGCTATAGCAAAGACAGTGACAGCAGCTACTTTAATGAAACTTAAAACTTAATTGACGTCTCTGAGTGCGGCAGCACAACGCTAACTTCTGTCATGGCGTCGCTATGACGTCACGATCCTCTAAACACTAGTATATTCTAAAATGCTCGGTGGGCTCACGCAAATCTTGTTTCTTGGCAAATGTCAAAATGTTGTTTGTTTAGAGGAACGTGACGTCACGCGCCGTTTGCGGTCACGTGATAACGAGGATTGAATATTTATTTTTGTATAATTAATTTAAAAGATATCATAAATATAATAAGCATGAAAGTGTGATTTTTGGTAATTGTATATTAAATTGTATATTAAACTGTCAGCTGACTAGCCAAAATGTATGGGATGGTCAATTTTTTTTCGCGATTTCGGGGTTGGTCCCATAGTGAAAGTTGGTCAGTATGACTTACTGATTTAACCCCCAAAATGTTTAAGACGAATAAAAAAACACCCTGTATTTTTGCGTCGCGTTGAATTGACCTTCATAAGCAGAGCTCGGACAGGTCATCGGAAATCGCAAAACAATTTAAATACGGAAATAATAGAGTAATAGAGTCGTATTATGTGTATTGTGGAAAGAGGATATATAAAATATATATAATAATATATATGATAATTGTATATAATATATATGATAATTGTTTAAAGAAGATATTATCGTAATTAACATTAATGCCAAATTACTGCCTCTGCATAGTGAATTTACGGGAGCGATGTTTGAGATTTATGCTCTAACCAATCGAGTACTTTATATTTGACGATTTTGGGAGGAAGTCATGGAGAAGTTTCGGAAATTTGGAATAAAAGGTATTTACTTACAGCATATTATAGCATTTTTAGAACTATTCAATATCTTAGTATAGAAAAGTCTGAGACTGTTTACATTATACAAGGTGGGCCAAAAGAAGTCATCCGATGTTGTTTGACTCTCTTTTTTTGAATTGTTACGCAAAAAAATAGACACGATTATTCCGCGTTCTTGGGGAGTGTATCGCTCCATGGCTTGTTCACTTGTATTTTGCATCTGTCAAGTCCACAAATGTCAAAACAGATTTGACATTGGCGAATTTGCAAAAATGAGAGCATCTTCCAATAGGGTGATTTCTTTTGGCCCACCTTGTATTATGTCATACATCTGATCAATTTACTTACGAAAATTATGTCTGTTACAGAAAATGAAGTGTCAAAAGTTGAATTACTTAAAAATTTTGGGTTGCGGTTATGAATATAATTGAAAAATATAATTAAAGAATACTTACACAATACGACTCTATCACATCTTGTTCTATTTCCGTATCAACATTGTTTTGCGATGACCTGTCCTCGGACATTTCTGTTAAGTTTGGTAAATCTGAGGCGCACCTGTCATTTCTCAGTAGGCTCTTTTACTGAGAAATGATAACGATATGGGCAGTATATTTGCAAATTTTATCAGCGTCCGATATTTACGTCACAATCTTAATCGACCTTTATGTTTGTAGCAAATATGATAAGTGATAACCTATGATCGCAATATTATAACACATACCTACCTTGTTTACTTGCCATTTGGAACACGAATGTGCCGGTGTGATGTTAGAATTTTATAAATTTTAATTCTGTAGTATACTCGTAATAGTACATTTTGATGGAAGTGCGGAAAGTATGTTATTTTACACGAGTCCTGAGCTGGCATGACCCGAGCTGCAGGCGAGGGACAAGACTCAGGATGAGAGAAAATGACAGTACCGCACGTGTATCAAACGATGCTTTTTAATACCTCTACATTTGCGTAAAAATGCCAATGCAACAAAAATACAACAGTAAGTGTACAAAAGCCAATGGTCATTCAAAATACTCTACGAGTATCAGCCAGGCGGTCACACATTTTAACCAACGGTCACGCATAATATTTGCTCATTGAACCGAATTCAGCCCAATAAAAAAATTGAAAAGTTAAAAGCACTAGTGCAAATAATCAAACTTTCCACGCGATGTACAGGTACAAAAAGTAAAAAGTACCAGTGCGAAAAATCCAACTATGCGCAAGATAAAGCTATAAAAAGTACCTACCACTTTTTGAGCAACTGTATAACTATTTGAGCAAAATGTTTTTACATTTTTTTTTGTACTTTTCCTATCTGAAACATGAAGTGGGCCTCGCAAAGCGTATTACGTCCAATTCCACGTTCGTTTTAGACGTAGGTACCTTGCTATAACGAACGCAGAGACGTTTCCACCTGTATAGTCGGAGCTGGGGTCCTAGCCAAGAAACATTACGCTAGCTTAACGATTTTTGAAAATCGATAAGTTAGCGTAATGCATCTTGGCTAGGCCCGCTGATCATGGCTATTGTGTTTTCAATCCTAATTAATTTGACGTTGCACGATTGCGTAAATATAAAATATACCTAATATGTGCGTAATATATGCAAAGCGCCAGTTTGTATAAATAAAGGACAGTAACCTTACAAATTAGTTACTAATAATACATAAACCTGTTTTATATATTAAGGTTGCGCCTTAATCTTGTAGTCAATTAATTAATAGGTAATTACAACAACCTATAGGTAGCCCATATTTTTTTCTTAACCTACTTACAATGTCTAACATTAAAATATTCACAATAAGCATTTTGTATTACTAAGCTAAACAAATTTTGATAGAAATGCATCTAAGTATATCTGACGTAGGGTCTAGTTCTTATGTGGGCCAATCTTGGCATCAGCTTGGTATCAGGCATCAGTATTTTCACTATACAAGGACAACTACTTTATTGATAAGTCCTCGAGAATTGTCCTTGAAATTGATGTTATTGTTGTTGCAGCCAGTATCCCGAAGTGCGGAGGCTGCCACGAGATGATCGTGGACCGCTACGTGCTGAAGGTGTCGGAGAGGACGTGGCACGCCGGCTGCCTGCGCTGCGTGGAATGTCGCGCCATGCTCTCCGGAAAGTGCTTTGCGAGAAACAATCAGCTCTACTGTACCGATGACTTTTTTAAGTAAGCCTTAGCACCCTTTTAGCAATTCGGTTGCAGAATCTGCAGTTGTGACCTAAAAAAGAAAAAGGCAGTATAAGAAGTTCTTCATACTACCTACCTCGCGTGTTCCGCCTTTTTGCTTTGGCAAAGTGACCTGGAAGTTCCTGCTGAAAGTTCCTGTGGCAACAAAGGAGTGCGAACAACTAGCTAGGGTTGCTTCACGTACTTTTAAGTGTTTTAACTTAACGTTGTGCCGCTCGCAATGGCATTTCATTCATAGCAAAGTATTCAAGTGGTAGAAAACCGGCTCTAGTAGGTACATCACTACATAATATAAAACAAGGTCACTTCCCGCCGTCTGTCCCTTTGTATGTATGTAGGTACGCTTAGATCTTTCATACTACGCAACGGATTTTAATACAGTTTTCACCATAAGTTACATAGATAATTTTTCACGAAAGGCTTACCCGGTGTGTTAGCGAGGACGGGTCGCTAGTAATCTTTAATTAAGGCATTGTTGGTGGACCTGAACTCGAACTAGGCTGCTTACGTTATACTCGTACTTTGACCTGGAACTATCTATGGTTCCATGGCTGCCTTGTTAGACATAAACAGCAGGTTCAACTGTAATTATATATAAAAAAAAAAATATCAGGGGACAATCTCACACAAATTGACCTAGTCCCAAACTAAGCTCTAGGCTTGTACTATGGGTACTAGACAACGATAAACATACTTATATAGAGAAATACATACTTAAATACATTGAAAACATCCATGACTCAGGAACAAATACTCGCGCTCATCACACAAATATTTGTCCATACCGGGATTCGAACCCGGGACCGCTAGCTTCGTAGGCAGGGTCACTACCAACTAGGCTAACCGCGTCGAATATGTTTTGATTAGTATTATTTTTCACGTTGATAATGTTGTTGTTTTTCCGGCTGTTGTCCCAGGCGGTTCGGCACCAAGTGCGCGGGCTGCGGGCAGGGCATCCCCCCCACGCAGGTGGTGCGGCGGGCACAGGCGCATGTGTATCACATGCGCTGCTTCGCCTGTGCTGCCTGCGCAAGGACCCTCAACACGGGCGATGAGTTTTACCTGATGGAAGACGGGAAACTAGTGTGCAAACCAGACTACGAAGCGGCTAGAGCCAAAGGTTAGTAAGTACTTACTTTTACTTTGAAACAAATCTAGCTATTAGAGTTTTTCTTTACTGTTGAAAGCTTTTGTGCTACATGTAATATGCTGAGATATCAAATCGGTTGTACTTTTGCAGGTATGATATCAGTCCTTTCTAGACTATTCATAGGAATAAAGTATTCTGATTTGGGGTAAAGCAACTGACATACAGACTGTACTTATTTGTGTTACAAAAAAGGGCCATTCGCTCTGTATATAACTTAAATTCCCGTTATTCATTAAGAGAACTTTTTAAACAAATTAATATTTTAACAGTAGCGTTAGTAATAATATTATTAATAATAGGTAATATTTATATTGATATTTATTTTCATTAATATATTGGGATATATTTATGAAAATATTATGTATGTTATTAAGAACCTAGACTCTTTCGTTAAGAATTCTGATAACCATAATTTAAATACTAGGAATAAAAATAAAATTGCCATAAAAAAATAAGTTAACTATGTTTAAAAAATGACTAACTGTTGAGTTTCTTGCGGCGCTTCTTCTCAGCAGTGGTCTCCTCTTGGGAAGCGCTGGTACATTTTGACGTGTACAAGTGCCCGTGCGGCCTACTTACTGAATAAATATCTTTTATCTTTTTTAATATTTTTCAATATTTTGGAAAACCTAAAAAAAATATCCAAAAGTAACTGTAACTCAGTATCAGCATAACTGAACCAACTTAATTATCCATGGTAATTACCAAATTGTTTTCGTAGGCGGAGAAGGGTCGTTGGATGGCGACGCGGCCAGCAAGCGGCCACGGACGACTATTACGGCGAAGCAGCTGGAGACCCTGAAGAGTGCGTACAGCAGCAGCCCTAAGCCGGCGCGACACGTTCGGGAACAGCTGGCCCAGGACACAGGGCTCGACATGCGCGTCGTGCAAGTCTGGTTCCAGAACAGGTCAGATTATTATTCCTTAATACTACCACTTCGTAGCTCTTAAAAATTCCTTCGAGTTTGTATTTCTCTCTCACTCACTCTCATACGCTCTTATGCGAGTCTAAGTAACTTAAACCAAGCCGGAAATAATTTTTGAGACCTCTTGGACTTACTACCTTCAGCCTCAAAACATCGCCAACTGCGGACGTGATTTTTCATACCGTCAACTCCCTTGACTTCGTCTATGCGCTCGGGCACGAAAAGTTCAGTTAAAACGACATAATTATAGTTCGGTTGACGTCAAAGATATATTTACTTTCTTTCACCTTAGTCTATTAAAATAAGGTTCAAATTTGTAAACATATCTTTGACGTGACGTCGACGTACATACACAATCATGCGCGCACGGTAGTTGCCGGGCGCCGCGTCTCACTGTCTCGAGTGCGCAGCTCGGTGGCGGCATTTTTTTGGCTGTCACATAAGTGACTTGTGCGCGTTGACACTAACCAATAGTTAAAAAAAATTACCTACTTACCTTACAATCACTTACAATAGACCCGAACATTCGCGATATGTCTGGAACCTCCTTACGTATGACATGGCACAGCGCTAGTATGAGTTGGCAAGCACAGACAGCAATAAGAAATGCGGTACCTAATTATAGGTCTACAATAGCTTAGAGTTTAGATTTTTGAAGGAAAATTTCAGTATCAGTAATACCATACCTAATAAAGCTAGTTGTGAACTTCTGTACACACCTTTAACAAATAAATTACAGGGTATATGCTAAACTTTTGACAAAATTTTCAAGTTTATTATTTTACAAATACGAGTAGGAGTCAGTTTCTATCATCAATCTGTAAGCTACCGTGCAGCCGTTTAACTCTCATGCAGGTTTTATAATAAGTCAGCAGAATCTTCTTGGTCACGCTTAGTCAAAATCTTCATGCTTTTGTTTTAGTTAGGCTTGACGGTGAATTTGATATGCGGTACGGAGCGAAAAAATATGTTATTCAACCGTAATAAATTAATAAACCATGACGTTTGCATGTCCGTAAATTCCATAATCAATTTTCCATATCTGCACAGTTAAACCAGGCAAGCGAGTTAACACAAATGATTTTGAAATGGTCAGTGACTTAACGAGACGTAAAAGTTTTACGAGTGCTGCAAGCGATATGCTAGGATTACTGTACCCGTGGATTATGTGCGTGCCTATGTACTACTGTAGCTTATTGCTAAAATTATAGCTACGGTTTTCCAAAGGATTGTGGAACGAGATGCTTTCAGTCGTAAAAATGCACCTTATGTTGTTTTCTGTAAATTATGTTTTCTCATTTTTGGGTAACTGTTCTGAAATGTATAATGTCAGTTACATTACCTACGTATGTTTTCGACCTCGGTTTTCTTCGTTACGTGTTTGTTCGTTACGTAATCGCAATCGCAAAAAAATACATCACATTGGAAATACTTTAATTCAGCATAGTTAGTTAATAAATTGAAGTAGGCAGGTAGGTAGATACACGCTTCTTATCTGACGTATTCTTAGTAATCAATGATATAAAATTCGACTTCTGTAAAACTAAACAAAACATCGTTTTACCTCCGCGCTGATGTCATTGCTGATATTAAATTGTAGGTACCTAATTTATTTCCGATAAAAAAAGGAGAACAGCTACCATTGTTTCCGTACTATATATTACGGTGATAGGTATAGTGTAGCAATTCATAGTATACGTACTTATAAAATAAGAAAAATCGACATTAAATAAAGGGGAAATATCTTTTTAATTTAACTAGTTCTTTTAATTTTCATTTCATAAGTATTAACTGGGTCTATATTGGGTGGCATAATCATTGTTTGACCCAATGTATCGTTTGATCGAAAATAATTTGGTCGAAAATGTTTTTTTTTAATTGAAAGGGTTTTTTAGAATTATTATAAAACTAACCAACTAACACAACAGTTATTTATTAAATCCTGAAATTTCGGACTAAAAGGGTGTTAGGCAAAAAGATTCCCAACCAAACAATACATTATTTTAAACAATTTTATGCGTGTCAATTGGCTCCCGTATTATCTATCTTAACTTAATTTCATTTTAGACCAGTAATCTACAAAAGTAACAGGTTTCAGCTCAACTCCTTTTCCTTCTCCCCTTAAGGCCGCGCCGGTCCTGAGCTCAAAATCCCCACAAAAAAACAAAGAGTTTACATACATACAAACAGTTGAACAACATAATGTTGAACGTTAGTCCTCCTACAGAAATAAAATCTTGATTGTGCTAGTTTAAAATGAGTAACTTTTCAAACGTGCGCCATGCAGTTTAACATTGACCTTGCAACACAATCGCTGACCTAGCATTCTGTTCCTTATGGATTTGTGATAATGCATCTTTGTGTAAAGCATGGGTTGGTGAAGCGCGCCTGGTCGCGCGTGAAGCGGTCGCGCCCGCTCGGCCTCGCCTCGTCAGTCGCTTATCAAACTCATCGACCATTTCAAAAACCTAGCCTACATTTAGACACGTGTAAATTGTTTGGTGATTTTACTATTCAATGTAGGTAAGTAGAGGTTTCAGCATTTGTTACGTAGAACTGTTTTATTTATATTAATTCATCGCATATTTAAAAAAGCACATCGATAAATAGGCACAAAAAGAGATCTTCTTCTTCTTCAGCGTATGGTTATCCACTGCTGAGTGTAGGCCTCCTCATTTGCTCGCCACTCTCTCCGATGTTGGGCTATGTTCATCCAGTTTTTCCCCAGTAGCTTCGTTATGTCATCCACCCATCCCCTTCATGGCCTTCTGACGGCCAACGAACCTGGTACCGGTCCTTGGTCTCCACACCATCACCTTCCTGCTCGAGCGGTCGTCGGTTCTGCGAGACACGTTTCCCGCCCATTGCCATTTTCTTTGCGCAATCAGACGCCCCACGTCAGTTAGTTTGAGAGAAAAAAGATGATGTACATAAATAGTAGAGTCGACAGACGTGTGAAAGAGCCCAGCCATGTGATTCACCTTTTAAACCGGCGACTAAATGAAAGTGCACGCAGTTGAGTGTCATTTACACACCTTGACGGACGACGTAAATTCGCCGGTTAATCTTCGTCTCAGTCGATGTGAAGAGCGAGACGTTAACAGAATCACACTGCTCATAATGCCAAATTATGGAGTAAATTATTGAAATCCGAAAATTATAATTAGTGAACAAAAATATCTACGAGTATGAGGTGAAAAATGGTGTGCTTCGAAACTTTCGAACGGCAGCAAAGTTATTCGGGTGTCAAGGCCTTGAATCCCTCATTACGCTCAGGATTATAATTTTTGAATCCTTCTCGCTCGGGATCTTCCATACTAGCTCTCGCGTCAAATTACAACTTAGAAGCCTTGCATAACAAATAAATATTAAGCACCAGTTAAGAAACAGTTACACAGTGCTGTGTATATACTTATTTTTGCGTCTTAATTGCTTAATTTAATTACTATTTGACTCGTTATACAAATCAAGTACAATCTTGATTTAACGATTTAATTCCACTTTCGTGTTAGAAAATCAAATCCTTGCTTATTTATATTAATTAGGCACATTATTATCTTAGATTGCTAATTAAATAATTGCTTAATTTATATTAATTTTAAAGTTAATAATGTTGTAATTGTGACTGTTCGCTTTGATTAGGTATTGATCATGGTTATCGGGGTGCTACAAAGTAGTAAGATTAAAAGAAGAGTAGAGAAGAGAAACGACGATGATAGGAATGGATGGTATTTATTTTATAAATTGAAGGCACCTGTAACAATACATAAAAGAACTAAATATATATAAAAAAAGTTTAAACTGTATAATGGCTTATGATATAATATTATTATGTATGGGCACTTATGTAACTTATATTTTGTGCCTTAATAATGAGGTTGTTTGGAATTAATGCTCCGTTGACATTGTTATATAGATAATAGGATGCATTTTATTACACTTTAAACTGCAGAACTAAGAAAGTAAATTAACGTTATCTTGATGATCAGTAAAAGAGGCGCTCTCGGCGTGTGTTTTGCACCGCTGAGTGGTACGTATAATAACAATAAAATTTTATATGGAGAAACAAAACTGCTGAGCAGAAATGTACAAAAAAATTTAAATGTCTGAGATATTAGCTTTTTTAAAGAAAATATAAACATTTGGAGAAAGGTCGAGAATTAGAAAAGGCTGTGTGGCCTGACACGGTCGCCAAATGTTCGGAAGTGAACTTGTTTAAATAAATAAAAAGCGACTTACCAACAAACACACATACGAGCGCACTCGTCTTTTGCTCTCATATATGCATAATACCTGCTACGCAGTATGTTTGAAATGGGTCTCTATCGGGTGGAATAATCATTGTAATGACCTAATGTATCGTTCGGTCGAAAATCATTTGGTCAAAAACGTTTTTTACAATGAAAGGGTTTTTTTTCTGAATTATTATAAAACTAACCTAACCTAACCTAACTAATATTACACAACAGATATTTATTAAATCCTGAAATTTCAGCGTAAAAGGGCGTTAGGCAAAAAGATTTTCGACCAAACTATACATTAGGTCAAACAAACTATACGTGTCAACGGGCTCCCATTTGAAATACTAAATACTTTCATGACAAGTATTTATAAAACAAAAAAAAAACAAATAACAGTATTTGAAATACAAAATACAAATTACAATTTTATTTTTTTCTGTGAGGCTAATTATACGGAAACATGTCTGATAGTACCTACTTCCGTAAAATGTTCCGTTATACTATACGATTACATTTATGTTCTTTTTCTTTATTTAGGGCAAATTACACTTACGTTTTTACACAAGAGAATTGGAAAAAAAGTATTTTTGTGCAAATGTATTTTAAAGCAAGTATTGAAATATAAATGACAAAATACACGAGTGAGATATTTGAGATATTCCATACAAAATACTTTATTAGTGTAATAGTATTTGAAATACAAAATACGTATTTATTCAGCCTTGCCTATATGTATATCTGTTAATCCTGCATTATAATTTGTACTAAGCAAGTCGCTTTTTATTTATTCCCAACAGGTTGACAAGGCTAAGGCAGCCTTCGTACACGGTTGCACAATGGCAGTACTAAAAGTGCAGAACAAGTAATTTGGGTATGGCTGGGGCATGATAATCCGCCGGTATCGGTCCAAAAAGACGAGCTATAGCGCCTATCAGTCTTGTATTATAGATCTAAACTCCCGTCTCTATTGCGCAATTGTGTCGCCACTGGAGAGGGAGGGGGATAAAAAGCGAGGTTTAAATTCGGTGTTTATAGTAGGCTTGCAGGGCGGGGGCACTTTAATTAATCAGGCTCTTTGTTGAAAGCACCCCGCCGCGCCATAAAACGGGCAAAATACGAGAACGATGTGATGTGCGCAAGCGGTATTTATTTGTTCGAGGGGTTTATTTATACGTTTTATTCTACAAAAGCTAACTTACAAACAATTAAAATGAACAGCTGAGTATTATTTAAGAATTTATATTGTGAACTTAACAGCACAAAATAGATACCTAGTTTTAGATTAAAACACATCGTACCTAAGTCCCAAACAAACCTGACTGACTGAGGACTGACCTTACAAGAACTTTTTGTACTCGCTCAAGATACATTTGAAAAATGTGTAAATGCAAGTTGTTACTCGTATTAACTGACCTCAAAAAAGTAGCGGATTATTTTTTTGTCAATTACTACTTGAATAACGCGGTTTTCTTTGTTAATCTTCAAGAAGTCTTTTATCCGTGTGGGAACGGAGAAAGAATACTTTTTTTCGCGGCCTGCTTTTCTAACGTATAATCGCCTCCCTTACGACTGCTGACTACTATCGATACTGGTATTCATTATGTAATACGCTTGTTGCAGGCGAGCGAAAGAGAAGCGGTTAAAGAAGGACGCGGGGCGTACGCGCTGGTCGCAGTACTTCCGGTCGATGAAGGGCGGCGGAAGCGGGTCTCCACGGCACGATCGGTTGCTGGATAAAGACGAGCTCAAGATCGACCTGGATTCCTTCAGCCATCATGGTAAGCTAGAGTCATTTCTTCGAGTGTCGTGACATTTTACCATGTTTTTATTAGCTCGCTGTTTTGTCTGTCTGATTCTTAGTTCGTACGTAGGTACAAATTATTCAATCGATTTTAAACTAACTTCCCGGTGATCTAGACTCGAAACTTGGAAGAGCTCAGAAAAAAATAACTACTTATTTATTATTTGTTTGTATGACTTTTTAATTTTTTCCCGTGCACAACACCGACAAGAAAGAACTGATTTTGCGCTAGATACACAGGTAGTTATAAGCGTTCAGCCTCGTTGAAATCAAAGTCACGTTCTAATTTTGGAATATACATCTACAAATGATTACCTATATGCCGACTATGCCGGTTGCATTGAGTTTTGATTAATATTTTTTTTATTTCTTATAGCAAACAATAAACTCTCCGTGTGAAATATACCGGTACTATTAATACCTATACTTTTTTATGAAAGAAATAACAAGAGTATTGATGTTGTCACAGATCTCAGCAACGACAGCTACAGCACGGTGGCGCTAGGCGGCGACGAGGGCTCGCCGGTGGGCGGGGGCGGCGCGGGCGCCACGGGCGGCGCGCGCTACGCCGCCACGCCGCCGTACCTGCGCGCGCACTCGCCACCGCACCCCCACTACCACTACCCGCCTGACCACCTCGTTTATACTAATATTGGTAAGTTTGATAGAACAAGACCACTAACATCGTCATCGTTACAAACTTTACGTGGAAACTAACAGATATTTGAAAACTGTTACGGTTAGAAACCATTGATTCACTACTGAAAAAGTAGGTACAAAGGGTTTATGTAGTAGGTAGTTTTGTATTTGCCATCACTTTCCATTGATATATAACTATAGTCTAATGAGAAAGTTATATGCCAGATTTCATCCATGGTCCATTTGGATGTTAAGTTTTTATTCTTTTACCTACTGTTACCAATGCTTGCATACGTAGAGGCACACCGAAGCCATATAATACCGGCCACATACGATCACATTTAACTGTCAGTTAAAATTGATCGTCAGTTTTCGTCAGTTTTCATCCTACACAATCACTTTCATAACTTTTAACTGACATTTAAAACTGTTAAGTGAAAACTGACAATTAAATTTATTATTTATATAATGGTAAGTACCTACATATATTTATCTGGTTCAATTTGGTATTAACATGGCACACTTTTCCCAAAAAGTCTAATGTGTGTTAAACAAATCCTACTTATTCGATTATACGTAAGAGGTATTGTTACAAATCGGTTTCTATGATATATCGCTGTGTTTAATAGATCTTCTAATAACAGAAATTTCTTGGTTTCGAAACCAACCATCAACAATATTCAATATAGGCCCGAGTCCAGTGTTTCTCTTCTGTTTGATATATTTCAACCGGAGTAGATCTTCTGACCGATACTTATACTATGATATCCTAATCCAGGCCAGGCCATGAGCGGCGCCGGCATCGGCGCGGGCGCAGGCGGGGCCTCTGATCTCAGTAGTTCGTCGTCCCCGGCCGCGGGTGGATACCCAGATTTTCCACCCTCTCCCGATTCCTGGCTTGGAGAGCCGCACCATTACTCACCTAGGTAAGTTCTTTATCTATCTTCGACTTTTGTTTTGTTTTTTATTCAATTCATGTAGTTTATTTAGTATTTGACCGCAATCTTCTTATCTCTAAATCTAAAAAAGGACAAGCTTCAAAAACCCAAGTATGTGTTTGAATATTTTCATTAGATAAATATGTATGTCAAAACCCATGTTTGATTAAATGTTTGAAATCGTTGTTTCAAGCCCTTTATTTCGATACCTCACATATTATTATGTAAATAGGAACTTTATTATGGCCAAAAAAAGTTTACAGCAGGCGGACTTAATATTGCAAGCATTTTCTACCAGTTAAATGAGGCTTGACAGTTTTTTCCAGACACACATCACTAAGTAGGTTTTTATAATGCGCCAATTTAGCATTATTTTAAATTACTCAGCGACACGCGATGCTACAGACAAATCAAATGAAATGTTCTATAGGGACCAAAGAGTCATCGTCGAAATGGCAGTGTAGTAAAAAGACGCCTTAAGCGACGAAAAAAATCAAGTTGTGTTACGTATTACGTATTGTAATGAGTGACGATGCGAATAAGCTGTTGGGATTCCCCTAAATATTGTTTATCAATAATCTGGTTGTATGTTGTAATACTTGTAATACTGATAATAATTCTTGCTGCACCCGCAATTTCGTTATCACCTTTTATTAAATGTCTCTTATCGTTCAAAAAATGGGTAGTCTAGTTTTAAAAATTCAAATGCCAAACAAAAATGTATTTCGACTGCGTCTAGGTATGACGCATGGCCGCATAATTGTTCCTTTGACACCGGCACGTTTTCCACGAATAATATAGTGTACCAGTTGTTATATCCTCGAGGTTAGTTACCCTACGGCTACACTTCGGCGATTCGGGCGAAGGGTCGTGTTGGTGTCTCTTTCTTTCTCTATGATAATGAAAGAGAGGCTAACGCGAACCTTCGCCGAATTGCCGTATTGTGGCCGAAGGGTTATAGTGAAAAGGGGTATAAGTCGATTTAACTCGTAATAAAGACACTAGAATTATACATTTTTTCACTAGGATGACCCAATTATGATTTCAATACACTTTTTTACTTTCAGGGGCTTCCCCTAGCGGCGGCCGCCGCCGGCGCACGCGCAGCCCGCGCCCCCGCCGCTCCCCGCCCCCTACCCCTCTCTCGGCCTGGCCCAGCCGCTCGAGCTCGTCGTCAAGCGTGAGCTGTGATCGCTATCAAAGTTGGACATATTAATGAGGTGTAATAAAAAGTGAAAGCGAAACTACGAGATTTACGAGATGTAGTTAGCTATAACTACGGGAAAATTAAGATTTTTGTATCAGTTAGGTACTTAATAATCGTGACATTGTAAATAAGTAAAATAAAACATACTCGTAGGTACTCGGTGAGCAAACCATAAACTAGGTAGGTAACAATGAAAACCAACTGCCATTGGGATGCATTTTCACTTTGATCACACGTTTTTACTGGTTTGGTGAATTGTGGTATGAACCCTTATTGAATGTTTTCCTTTTAACTCAAGCACAAACTGAGCATTTTAATTGCCTTAACAGTAGCAAGGTAATGTGTAAATAAATTATTAATTTAAAATATTTGTAAGATGTTATTACGTGTAAAATATGTATTTATAATAAAAGGTGTCGACATTACTATTATTTAATAACAATATTTTATTATCAATTAATTACGACGTAATTTAATGTTCGAAAAGTTATATTACATATTGTACATACAATGAGTGAAAGGAGTGTTAAATAGCTCACAATTATAGATAAGTCCATAGTGATACAATACTTTGTGCAAAATAATTTCTAGTCGACAAATTAATGGTATAAATTACTATGATACATAAATTATACCTACGTACTATGCTCCAGAAGTTTTATTCAAAAGGTTCACTAAATTACAATTCCGTAGTGGCTACTCCCCAATACTGCTGCATTCGGCCTTCAAGGTCGAGCGAGTCTTGGGATTGTGCGCTCTTTTCCTGTATCACGGCAAAATCGTACTCCATGTGGTACGGCATAAGTCGCTGCAGTGAACCAAAGTACGCAGCGTTTGGTCCTCCATTTGGTAATCTACCAGAACCGAACCGAAGATCTGGTTTTAAAGCTGTGCCGAAAGACCTTGCGCTGCCAAAGTGCTTGGATAGAAAAGGAACACCTTTCGATTGTTTTCCTGCCAAGTGCAACTGAGGACTGCTGCCGGATAACCCTTTTAAATTTCTCAAGCTGCTTACATTTGATTTTATACCCTTGGAAAGATTATCTAATTCCTTGTCGAAAAGCATTTGTGTATTCTGTTCTAGCATATACTCCCAACATTTAAAGTTTTCTTCTGGATTGGTAGGTTCTTCGATTCGATTCTCATCTTCTTTGTCTTCTTCGACCCGAACCCGAATGGCGCGAGCGACGCCACCACGGCAGCTTCTTCTTTCTGATGCTTTCGTCTGCGAAGAGCGCACACTGGCGTAGTGTTGACTAACGGCCTCACTGGGAGGGCGGTCGCTTTGCCCACTCGGTGATGACCGATCGCTACTAGGCTTAGGAGGCGTAGCAGAATGGCAACATGCTTCCAAGCGCGAACAACAACAGTCTGGCCTACAAACCGTTTTATTAGTATTTATCGTTTGCCGCAACTCTCTCATCAGCATATCGACATCTGATTTTCCGGTGTCAAATCGTATAATTAGAACGGAAATGCATTCTTCTACGCCATAACTTTGAACCAAATCTTGCAATCTTTTTGCTGCAAGAACTGGATTTCGCTCAGCTCTTACTTCTGATACGGCAGTTTCTATACTGATAGCGTTCCAGAAGTGTCCGTTCCCTAATAATAAAAACTCATCATCTTCTTTTATGGTTGTCTGAACGACGTCGGGATCAGGAACTATATTAGGATAGCGACTTGAGTAGCCTAAACGTTTGTTATTTTCAATCCCCAGACTTAATGGTCCGTTACGTCTACTTAAAACAGCTTTAGTGTCGCCAACGTTAGCTAATCTCATGGTGTATCTTCTAGGTGTGTGTCCAAATCCGTTGTCTGATGATGTTATTGGTGATAAGTGACACATTATCAAACAAGCCCCCTTTCTCTGCCCCTTCTCCTTTAGTTCTCTATGTGCAGAAAGAACCACATATTTCATATATTCATTAACAGTTTCTTTTATAGATTTTTCTTCTAATAGGAGCCCTGGCAAACTCGACTGCAAGATTTTCGGGACTTCAATGTCCGTTTCGCCATCGATGACGGCAAAGAATCCCTCTTTGTTGCAAAATGATGGCAATCTTATTTGTGCACAGCATAGTTGCAAAGACTGGTTTGGACATTCAGAAAATCCAGTACTCCACGGTGTTGTACCGCTGAGCTCTTCATGGTAATTATTCTTCTGGGGCCAGGGCAGTGACTGGCGCCCGGTAACATCAACCAAACTTAAAGGTCTTTGACATCTGTATGCGCTAAACTGTGAGGCGTCAACTTGTAATTTCTTATTACACGATATATCAAGGAACTTAAGTTGTTTGGGGGCAAGAAGTCGTAAATCTATGCTATCAAGCTCATTATGAGCAAAGTCAAGAATTTTTACAGATGGGCTACAAGCAAACATTGGCACTGACCGTAGTCTATTAGAATGTGCTCTAACTGATTTAATGTTGTTGAGCTGAGGAAGGTTCTCTGGTAGCCTAGTGAAAGCATTTCCAGAAATAACAAGTTCTTCGATATCAGGCCAAAAGTTAATGCAGCTCTCGGGAAGAACTGTAAGGCAATTATATGCAAGGTGCAATATCTTCAGACCTCGAAAAACTATAATTACTTCTGCTACATCATCGGTTAGGCAGTTGGCCGTTAAATAGAGCCGTTCGAGGCAGTGTGATGATGGGCCTCTAGCAGGAGGTAGGCGATTTAATCTATTATTAGAAAGATTGAGAACACATAATCTATCACAGACAGAGAAGAAATTTTCTGGAATGCATTGTATGCAGTTGTCATGTAAAAGTAACTCTTTCAGGGGCGCTCTTAGTCTTGGCATGGAAGGAATGTTTGAGATTTTGTTATGAGCTAGGTGGAGGCTGCGCAGGCTTGATAATTCACTACAAAAGAGATGCTCTGGCAAGGCCGTCAACCTGTTGTTGTTTGCGTGGAGTGTCGTTAAGTCGGAGCAGCCACTGAGCCACTGGGGCAACGACATCAACATATTGTTCGACACATCTATTTCTATCAAGTTAATCGGTGGTACTGTTGTCGTTAACGTTGCCAGTTCTGTAACAAAACGAAACTATTAACTCACATGAACGAAGTGCACAATGACAGGATACATTATGTTACAATAATTACATTTACTGTGATCGCAATATTCTTTATACTTAGGTAGTAATTATTGGTTCTTTAATCTGGCTGGATGCTTCCATTTTCACCAATTATGCTGAAGGCCAGTGCTAATTATAACTCAGGAAAACGCGCTTCTATATGTTTTTTTTTAATAATGACGTACGGACGTTATTAATTCATACATATAATTAAGGAGCGACTACACCGCTGCTCAAAATACAATGACGGTACGGAATCACAGTGAGAGAGAGAGAAAGAGAGAGATCCGGTGAAGATGGTATGCGTTAGAAACGTGGCGGTGTGGTCGCTCCATTAAGAGTCGGGGAGGGCCAGGAACTGGGTTGCATTTAGTCTTACCACCAGCGATTCAATGGAGACCTAGTGTTAATACTACACGAGTATGTGACGCCCGCAAGAAGCACGCGTGAAGAACAAGGTACTGGGCTGTGTACAGTCTCACCACCAGCATTTTAATGGAGCCTAAGTATTACCACTTACGATTATATGGCGCCCGCAGAGTGCGCAGAGCTCCGCCGTGGAGCGCCAGGTGCTGGAGCGCGTTGTGCGCCGCGTGGAGCTCGCGGAGCCCCCGCAGCGCTGACACCACCAGCACCTCGATCGCATTGTTGGACACGTCGAGACTGACTAGATGCTGGAACGCAAGAGTTCAAAGGGTCTGATTAAAATTAGGATTACGGAATCTGAGCATTTAGCACATCTTGTATTTTCTCGTTTGTCGCTCAGTGCGTCTCTATCGTTGCAGACTGGTTTACTCTTAAATCGCCGACACTTGTTTCATAATAATGTTTTACTTCGCCGAATTTTCATTTGATCGACAGATATTTCCACATGCAGGAGTTATACTTTTTTGGTAGTCACAGGTCTAACCTAACCTAACCTACGTAACCCAAGCTTAAGATAACCTGACAACAATAAGGTTTCAGCAAAAATTAGCTTTCGATGAAATGAAATTCGGTGAAACGATATATTCGATGAAATGAGCGTCTGCAATACAAGGGGACACGAGTTTTTTTTAATAAAACTAAACAGGAAGGATATGTAGTCACCCAAATGTATTCGTGTATAGCTCTTGCATTTCACGAAGGCGAGTGGGCTTTATTAGTGTTGAATGTGTACAGTCAAGGTCATAATTAGGAAATTTATACATAAATATGTATCATAAATATGACCTTGACTGTACACGTAGTACCTTGTCTTTTTACTGTCATGTTTAAACTGCCATATATGAATGTCACAGCGATTAAAGTGACAAGGTACTAAAATGTATACATATTTATGACCTTGACTGTACATGCACATTGCGGTAGTGTGCGTGCCTGACGGAGCGACCCACAGCGAACGCGCCGTCGCTCAAGTCACTTGTGCATATTGTTTCCGTGTGTGCGTGTACATACACGACCCTGTATACGGATACGTGTTTACCACAAGTAAAGTCCACTGGCCTTCTCGTGAATTGCAAGAGCTATACGACCGTAGAACCCTGTCCAATGAGGTTTTACTCAGTGATGTGCTGTGTCAATATCGCAATGTCAATGCAACAGAATTCTACAGCCATATTACACGAAGCCATATTGTTATCTGTACCAACCGTCATGGACTTTGACTGTTGAAAACTGTCTAATGTAGTTCAGCTATTTCCCAATCGCCAAGTAAAGCATATCTATCAAATTAATTTAGCCCTTTCCCTTTCTTACACTTAAAAATAGACATGGAGAGGGCTATCATTATTTGATAGATGAATTTATTTGTCGATTGTGAAACAGGCCCTTATAGTTTTTTTTAGTATTTATATATTTGGCAAACCGACTAAATAATATGTACATTACAATTTAAATAACACATTGCATTCATAGGATTCACAGTACACATCTAAATTATAAGTTAGCACAGCATTTATAATTTTAAAATCAATAATAATAATAATAATAATCCAGCATAGGCTGGATACGTCCCACTGCTGGCCACAGGCCTTCACTCACAATGAGAGGGGTTTTGGGCTATAGTTCCCACGCGGGCCCAGTGCGGATTGGGAACTTCGCACATACTGTCAAATTGCTTTGCAGGTGTGTGCAGGTTTCCTCACGATGTTTTCCTTCACCGAAAAGGTCATGGTAAATTTACAAATTATATTTCGCACATAAGTTCCGAAAAACTTAAGAGGTGCGAGCCCGGGTTCGAACCCACGACCTCTGCTTAAGAGTCGGCAGGTTTAACCATTAGGCTACCACGGCTTTTTTTTTTTAGTATTGTTATATTAATTTATTTGACATTTTATTTGAGTTTGACAATGTTCTACGGTGGCTTAAGAGAACTGTGAACCAATAGCGAAATCTAGCCCTTTCATACAAACGGCGATAACGTTTTCCACCCGTATAAAAAACTGGTCAAAATCGGTTAAGGGGGTGGAAAACTTTATCGTCGTTTGTATGGAAAGCCGTGAACTCACAATCCTCATAAATTTTGAAAGAGGATATATCTTGACCCATTAGTTTTCCATCAAGTCTATTTCAAAGAAATGAAAACTTTTAAGACTTAAAAGCTTTCATTTCTTTGAGATAGACTTGATGGAAAACTAATGGGTCAAGATAATGCTTTTGAAATTTGGATCGTATTTATAACAAATTGATATACAGTAAATTTATTAGTACCTACCTACGTAGGTACCTAAAAATCTTGTATCCAACTTATTTCTTTACATATGTAAACAATAAAAACAACAACATATAACATAACACAATAACATATAACAATATATATTGTTATATGTCTTAGCCGCATTAGGATTATTTGGATAATCGGTATTTTATTCCAAATTGAATATTGGTGATGTTACCTCATAGTTCCCGAGGATGATGCTTCCTTTAAGTTTGTTACCGCGCAGGTCGACCCTGCTGAGCGGCGAGCGGGTCTCTTTGTCATCATCGGAACCCATGTGCATGGCGTTGTTTTTCTGAAAAATAGAAGAAATACATAGACGGTATCTGTGATGAGACGGGTATTAATATTTACGACAAATTTATGTTTTTAAGCTTACCGCGAAATTAGTGATGAGATTTCTTGCCGCAACCAGGTTACGAAGTCGTGGTAGCGTTAGGACGCAATCCACCGATTGGAGCTCGTTGTCGCTTACTTGGAGCTCCTCCAATCTGGAAAACATTTCAATTGCTTATTTTATATTTGTATATTTTCATTTTCAATAGAGAATTTATTTGGGCCTCGTTTCTTAGGAATAGGGTTCCGGACTGACAGGTAAAATCAGCTACTTTTGATAAAGTATCAAAACGATAGCTTCTATGGACATTTATAGCACTCTGACATGTAATTGGTATACCTAGGAACAGGAGCAAATTTTTCTTACTCAGTAATCGATGACATTTAAATTAGAATTTCGTGAAACGAACGATATTTATATATTTTTTTTAATTTCGAATAAAAAATTTAACAAAAATGATTGTCACCCTACGCCTGATTAAAATTGTTGTATTTTTTTTTTTTTTTTTTTTTTAGCCTGTCTTAATGTCCCACTGCTGGGCAAAGGCCTCCCCTCTTTTCCGCCATTCGTCCCTATTGAGCGCATGCTCCCGCCACCCGCTCCGAAACGCGTCCAAGTCATCCCGCCATCTCCTTTTTGGTCTGCCTCTGCTCCGGTGGCCATCTAACGGGGTCCATTCGGTATACTACTCAAAAAATGTAGAGTGACCATAAAGTTAGTATTATTTATTAACTTTTTATTATTAATTAAATACAGCGGTTCGGTAATTCGGTATGCAGCGTGACGTCTATAAATGATCATTATGATCAAGGATGAAGTGTCATTCTGCCTTTTATTTAAACGTATTAGCAGTAGGTATGTCTACAAAAATACAAAAATAGGTATTAATTTGACGATGTCTATAATTGTAAAAATACGAAATTTGGCGATTTGGAATTTTAAAAAGTAGTAACAAAACTTCCAAATGTACCAATCCGTTGCCGTTGTTGTTATTACATAGTGTTTTAATACACTGATTTTAAGCATTTGTGGAGGTTATGGCAATCATATAAAACGTACATGTATGTATACCTACGTGGTATGCGTATCGAATTGACAATGCGTTTACTTTCGGAATCGAAGAAACTGAATGTTAGTAGTTACCACTTTAGTACCTACCTATACATTTCTTAATTCAATTACGGTGCAAGTCCGCCTAGATTTGCATGTTAGAGAATGGGTTCATTGAACTGATGTTTTGAAATAATTGCTGCGTGCGCTGCGTCATGCGTATACGTACACTCGTTCTTCTAAGCCTTGAGCCTTGCTTATACGTACAGTATTTATTTACTCGTAATTGGGAGTAAGAACCTCCAATTCGAGTCAAATCGGACGGAGCCATTAACCGGTGGGGATCATCAACTAGTTTTGTTTGTTTCTAGCAATGTTATATAAGTTAAATTTAACACATATGTTTTGTTTAGAAGTTTCACAGTTGCGCGCGGAGACGGCTATCACGTCCGTATGTTGATCTGTGGCCTACAAGCGCAGCGGGCGTGACAGACGAAATTAAAAGTTTTTCTTCATTTCTTAAAGTTGTATCGTAATTGGATTCCTTATTATTTTAAGAGCTATATAGATATTTTAATTTTAATTGCCGGAAGCGGATTGCTAGATGCTAATAAGATAAGGCACTTACGGCCAATTAAAGACTTACTTATGATATATTTACCCATATTTCAGCAATGACATTTGCAAAACAGCGATTTGCAAAACCGGGTACAAAATTTTGGTCACCACTGAGTCGTACACATATCAAAAGAGAAATAAAATAAAAATACATGGTGGTATTTTTGATGTTTTTAAAATGACGCGGTACCTACCCACATTCCTTAAAACGAAATAGTATTTTTAACACTTGAGTCATTTGCTGTATGTAAACGAAACGTGTACCTACTTACTCATGTATGTAAAAACCAATGTTCGACTTACTTTAACTCACTTACAGCCTTAGTTGTTTTCAGCCAAGACAACACACAACAAACTGACGAATATCACTGAAGGCACGTTGAACGATGCCAAACTAGCCCTATGTTGCACCACATGCAATCCATCACTATCAGCTATTAACCCTATTCGGCTTTCGCCACCAATCGATTGCAGTGCATTGTTAAATCGATAATAATCGGTAACATCAATAATTATATGTCTACATTTTTTTTGGAACAAGAAACGCGTGCTAACATTGTATGCCGCTGGCGATAGCAGAGTGTGCGCCTAGACTGACCGCGGGGCGGCCGAATCGCCCCACTGACCACGCGTTTAGCAAGAAGACGCAACGCCTCCACCATTACACAGGTACCTACATATTGTTGTTCAAGTTATCTCTTAATAAATCTATGCAATACCACTTAGCTATGGATCTTTAGAGTTCGTTACGAGGCTTTGCGTTTTCCCTTTCGAAATGGCATCGCAGGTACCTATATGTGCAGTCACACCACGGGATTGTTGAGCCACCATAGAACCCTGTCATAACGACAGCGTCAAAGTCACGCAAAAGATATTACGTGAAATTTTACCGTCGACTTTCTGTGAGAGGGTTCTATATATTCTTTATTCCTTGAAGTCCGAGGAAGGTTCTTATGAAGAGAAAAATTGGGTATTTCAACTTTAAGTTAACCCTTCCAGGGTTAACTTTAACCGAAGCGAAGCGAGGGCGGGTCGCTAGTTCCTTAACTTCGCACGCACTGAATTCGTTTTTGACTTTCATCTTTACCGAATAATTAAGTAGAAGTCATATTTTTCTATCACTTTTCATACTGATGAAAAAATCAGTTCAGTAGTTTGTTCAGTTTAAAGCCGGCTAATCAAATAAATTCAGCCTGACCATTTTCATGATGGTGACAAGTAGATATATCTTATTATTTATCGATAAGAGTAATTAATTGAATCACAGTCTAAAAACATTACAAAGATTATAGACATAATGATTACTTTGGCGTTTAAATTGCATTTACTAACTCGTATAATGCTCGGAAGCCGCTAAAGGACGCGGAGGTAGCTCATCCTTCATCGTAAGAGTAATAATTAATTTGTTTTGATACTATCAAATAATTACGCTTATTTGTCTTGCGATTAAATCTCAAGGATTTTACAAGGACCACCGCCTAACAAAAGATTTAAACAATCGCGGACAGCAAAGGGCATAACCTAAAAAAATGCCGATGATTCTGCGATATCTTACTACTAACGTAATCAACGTCTATTCTTTACGTCTATTTATTATTGTAATCAAAGTTAAATATCAATTAAATCAATTTCAAGCAGGCAGTTTTCCGTTATCAGTTTTTCTGCTCCGTTTTTGACGCACCCATTCAGCAGCCTGTTGATAAAGTTTGCGTTTACTTATCCACTGGTTACACATTGGTAGGTATAGTGTTTTCAATCCACGCCTAAGTAGCACAAAAGCTGTATAAGAGCTTATACAGCCGTTATAACTCTAGTTTCTGCATTTTAAGGGCTGTACAAGCTCTTATACAGCTTCTGTGCTAGGTACTTCGATATTATATTTATTATATTTTTGCTTTAAAAAAGTCATTAATGTAACAAACAGTAGAGAAATAATATTTTTCCAATAGCTATAAAAATAACCTAGATAAATTATAAGACATTAAAGATTTGTTTCGATCTCTTTCTAGCAAAACAGAATTTAACATGAAGTTTATATGGCCGTAATGCACGCTGAGTTACAGTTAATGTCGGACCTCTCTGTCTAATTAGTAGTTTTTAAATGCTTATATTATCCGTATTTTTGGCCGATTTAAATTTAAATTTTACTTTTTGCCATCTCTTTTACGGTATTTTATTATTTTATTAAGAAATGTGATAACATAAAATTCCTGCATATTTCCTATTACACCGTCGTGGACTAAAAATACTATAAGTAGAGTGAACTTGAACCATTTAATTTATGTCTGTTGATTCATTTAGTTTAGGGTATAACGAAGAGTTCCTGGGTAATTCTACGAGCGTTTCAACCGCTCTCATTCCCCTGGTCGCATTCATGTCGAATTTCCTGTAGATTAGGATAGCATTTTCAGTTATTTTGTAGAAGTCAGGGCACTCTACAAGATAACCGAAAGAAGCATCCATAGCTACAGGATTTCGACATTAATGCGACCAGGAGAATGAGAGCGGTTGAAACGCTCGAAGAATTACCCTCCTACATTTCTTTTGTCTCTCTTTTCAGGAATAAAAAATTATTCATGGGTCAGAAAACCTTGCCAGGCTAACACTTGCATTAGCTAGCCATGTTAGCTAACCCGGGGCGTAGCGAAGTGAACGTTGGCACGCTCCGGCGCACAGATGGAGATAGCCCCGCGCCTGCGTCGTGCCGTACCGCGCCGTACGCAAGCACTCACTTGAAAAAATTAGCACACAACGGAAATGTCTACTAACAACTCATGACGTATTACTTTAAGGTACTATAAGGGACTATTATTAGACACTGTGTCGACATATTTGTCACGAACACTAGACTAGTAGAACAAAAGTTTTTAAACCCGAATCTAAACCAAATTTAATAAAGTTTTATAATACTACAATCACTCCTACATCTGCAAAGTGGCGCTTGGAGTCACCTAAATTGTATGGAATATTTGATAAGGAATTTGGAGTGGTAATAAAAAGTTATTTTATAATACTATTGGGATTCAGTAAGCTTGTGGACCAATACAAACGTTGTAGGTAGCACATATCAAATCGAAGTTGAAACTTTGCCAATACATAATATAAGGAGAGATAACAAATCTAGGTCGAAAATTGTATCTAGGTAGGTACTGTCAATTCCGATAAACTATATTTTTAACTATCGTTCGTATCGTAATATTGCTATTCGACTTTAACTATACTCATACTCTAGTCGTTAAGGAGTTTTTGGTTATTACCTATGTAACACAACCACTTATAGTCAAGGTCATCGCCCTGTAGTATTCTCATTGCACATGCTTATCTAATTTTCATGTAAATGTAACACACATTTACTTAAAAATAAATTGTGCAGGATTTTAGGAATATGACATTTCAATAAACGTGGGAGACTTCAACTACTTTGTCATGGACAAAAGCATGTGCAATGATAGAGAGAACCTGATGTTGTTGAGTGTTAAATCGGTAGTTTCTTACGAGAATTCAGTAGATCTGTAGACATACCCTGAACTCCGTAGATCTCCTAAAAAATCAGGAGACCTGGTAACACTGATCGAGGTTGTAACCCCCATGGCACATCCACAAACATAGCGACTAACCTGCCGGCCAATCACGGCACAGGATGTAAAATGATTGGTCAATTACATCCCGCGCTTCAAAAATTGTCTACTGCGCAGAAGGTACACATCGGTAAGCCACGAACTACGAACGCTTTGGATGTTGGGATGCGGTGCAAAATACACTTAAAGGCTTCTTACACCTTCCTAAATTTAGTCACTAAGGAGAGCGACGCCACAACACATTGAATGAGATGGAGATATCTACATACGTATCTAACTTATTGCGGCGTCCCTCTCGTTAGTGACTAATTTAGGAAGGTGTAATAAGCCTTTAACATTTACAACAAAGTCAATCATAAACCAAGAATATGCTTCTAGAAAATCTCTGAAATAAAATTAGCGCGAGATATCATTTTTTAATTATCCTATATCCTAATAGAGACACCAATAAGAGTAATGCCGTCGTCAACAATCCCTTTCTACGCTATCTTTGCCGGATGCAAAGAAACATGATTAATTTTTAAAAATCTCGGAAAAATGTTACGCTATTGAACATCATCCACCAACACCTTAACGATATGTTCAGGGGTGGTATCTACCCGAGAAACACATCGTTGATAAACTCGACTGAACTTCATTAATTGTATCATGCGCCCCTAGTTCAGGGGACCACTTTCAATCCTCACTCTCTCAGTCACTTAAAATTTTCACGTAAACCGTAAAGGTGGTAATTAAATATATGTGACGTTCTCAATATAAAGGGACCTTATGGAGGCAGGCGGAAACGCCGTTTTTAGAACTGTTACCATAGTATTCGTATAGTTACAAGAATAAGAAGAGCGTAACTGCCTTTATCCATAAGGTCCCTTTATATTGAGAACGTCACATATGTCAAAGACTAACTAAACTAACTGAAATTTGATTATGAGTCAGTAAGCTTTAACCGAATATACACCTTGAAGTAGTTTTTTAATGACCATAAGAATTTTTTCAACTAATACATTATTCGTACTTTCGTTTTAGATATTTATTTGCCGGCTTTTTCAAGCAAAAGACATATTTAATCCATAGCGAAGCGAAGCATTCTAAAGGTTTAATTGGGATTCAAGCGATACTGACTCTGATAAAAATATTTTTTGCTACTATTGCTTTTCACTTCACCTACTTAGCTATGGGGATAATCTTCAGTCCCGCCAGCTTCGGCACTGATCATCGACCATCGAACTGCCACTAATTTTGATCCTTTTTTTGAGAGATCATAATGATCTTTTCCGAATAAATAGGAGTAAAATAATAATTGTCAACTTACAGCGTCAGCTGGCATATCTCGTCCGGTAGTTCCGTGATGCGGTTGTCGCTGATGTCGAGGTGAGTGAGAGACTGCAGCGTCCAGGCTTGCGGCGGCGGCGCGGATAGCGCGTTGGAGCGCAGGCGCAGCACCCGCACCTATAACCAATGGACAAAATCATAATGGTATTTATGGTAATATAAACTGACCAAGGAACGTCTTTTTTCCTACGCAAACGAATAAGTGATGCTTGCATTATTTAGTAGTAGTTGCTTGTTTTTTTTTGTGATAAAAAAAGGCGAACTAGTTAGCGTGTCACTTTATGTAAAGTATTCAGTGCCGTCTAGGTATATGTATAGTATTTATATACTATCACCAGGTGTTATCACCAGGAGCGGAAACAGATGCCTTGCCGGGCTTCTCTTTTAAATTTCCATAAGTCTGAACGGTCCAGAAATATGACCGCAATTATCTGGTTCCGCAAAAGTAACGCGCGTGGTCAAAAGTTCATGTTACTGCCGTGACTTTATTTACGGCGCCTTTCTTTTCAAACTTCAAGTGGTACCTCGCGCAGTTTGGCTATACCCGTGTTAACCGTCTCGTGCCCATTTTTAGGGCTCCGTACCAATATAGTAAAAAAGTAACCCTTATGGTGAGACTTCGTGGTCTGTCTGTCCGTCCGTCCGTCAGTCCGCCCGTCCGTCTGTATGTCACAGCAATTTTTCTCAGCAACTACAGATGCTACCAACTTGAAATTTGGCATCTATTTATCAATCTATCTATATCTATCTATACATATAATAAAGCTGTAAATCTGTTTATTTGAACGCGCATCACGTGAAAACGCTGAACGGATTTAGATGAAATGTTGTACTTATGGAGATAGCTTGAGTTCCGGGAAAGGACATAGGCTGTATATAATAGTACTCGGAGCGAAGCGAGGGCGGGTTGCTAGTAGTTGTATAACTTGCTTGCCCGCATCTGTTTTTAGTAAAAGAAAATGAAATTAATTTTATTAATAATTTAAAAGGGGTCTAGAATTGGGCGTTTAAAAATGAAATTGATTTGATTATAGCAAATGGGATGTCATATAAATAAACAATTTCTTTTATAATTTTCCATGACGATGGTACCTACTTTTTGATTTATATACCAAAATGTCCAAAAAAATGACAGTTCTCCCCTTATCTCCGAACTATTGGGAATCAGTAAGCTTGTGGATCAATACAAACGTTGTAGGCACACACATATCATATCGAAGTGAAACTTTGCCAATACATAATATAAGGAGAGATAACAAATCTAGGTAGAAAATTGTATCATCTACTGTACATACAGCTAGGTGCAAAACTGAGTAAATATTAGCACCTTAGTAGAATGTGAATAAGTTGATGACAGTCAAAGGTATTTTTAAATGCCTAATACAGAATTTTGCTACATATCCGCATACCAAATGATTTACCTGTCATTACACTTTTTCAGTCATTTTAACGCAAAATCTGTTAAATTTCACTATTTTATTTTTCTAATAATTTTAATTCTCTTTATGGCAACCCCAAATAAGGAACCTGACAAAATTAAGGAAATTCAGCCTCTTTAAAATGAGTAGGAAATTATTTAAATCAGTGTGAATCAAGGCAAATAGCTGATGGTTGTTATTTCACTTTTGCAGCGGACTAAAATTCTGCAATAACTACAAAACTAGGCCCCTGATTCAGGCAGTTATAGTTCATTTTAGAAAGAGGGTGGAATTCCCTATTTTAAATAGTTTACTTATTTGGGGTTGCCATAGGGAAAACTAAAATTATTGGAGAAGTAAAGAAGCGAAATTTTACAATTTTTGATTAAGTTACTAATAAAACATTGTTACTAATAAAACAAATAAAACATTGTAGGCAGTTTTGTAGCGAATTTCAAGGAGTACTACTCGGTATTAAGCAAGTAAAAATATATACCTACCTTTGATTGTCATAACTTATTAACATTTTACTAAGGTGCTAATATTGACTTAGTTTTGCACTTAACTGTATATCAATTCCGGTAAACTATATTAACTATCGTTCAAAAACCATTTAATTTTGAAGAACTTTATAACTTTCCAGCCCCTCATTAAAATGCCAGATTGAAAAAAATGGGATGTCCACAATTTATTTGTATATTAAGTTTTATGAAACAAAAGACTCCAACGGATTTAAGATTTACGATATTTATTTATTTAGTAGCTTTTGTTCGCGACGCCTCCGCACAGAAGTCGTATATATCACCGTTTCCTTGGAAACCATCCGGTTTTCCGGGATAAAAAGTACCTATCTCTGTATCTTTTACATAAAGATTTTGAGGTGAAAAACCAAGACGCGCCACGGTCCGCCGGCCGAGCGTTACGAAGGGACCCGTAATAAATGGATCCGTACTCTATGTTCACCCGGCAGCTGACGCCTCGGAATCAATCTGCCGCTCGTTACGTAGTATCAACGTAGTAATACCTATGGTTTAACCTTGTCATCTAATTAATTATTTTAAAATATTAATCATGAATTTACAGGAGCATTTAACTTACCTGATATTTATTAACTAATTAGATACTTTTTTGCACTGTCATCAAATGCTTGTTGTGATCAACCTAACGAGAGACTTTTAAGTAAATAATAAAGAAATATCACCTCTTAAACACCATAATATTGCATTGCCAATATTGCTATGCGACTTTTACTATACTCATAATCTAATCTTTAAGGAGTTTTTGGTTATTACCTGTAACGCTTATGCCATTTATAGTCAAGGTCTTCGCCCTGTAGTATTCTCAAACGTTTTCTTGAAAATAAATTGTGCAGGATTTTAGGAATTTGACACTTCGATAAACGTGGGAGACTTCAACTACTTTGTCATGGACAGAAGCATGTGCAATGACAGGGGGAACCTGATGTTGAGTGTTAAACTATTTTCAGACTACAAATACATAGTACCTACAGTACGACACACTTGATAAGTCGTGTCGTGAATCTCGGTAAATTAGTTATTTTTTAGGGTTCCGTACCTCAAAGAAAAAAACGGAACCCTTATAGGATCACTTTGTTGTCCGTCTGTCTGTCTGTGTGTCTGTCAAGACCCTTTTTCTCAGGAACGCGTAGAGGTATCAAGTTGAAATTAATATCAAATACATAAGTCTGCAGTCCCTTGGATCAGTAAAAAAATAAAACATCTAAGTCAACGCAATCAAAAGATACGGCCGTTTATGCCGCATATTGATGGGAATCTCAAGGGAATCAAAACCTATAGGGTACTTCCCGTTGACTTAGAATCATGAAATTTTGCAAGAAGCTATGTCTTATAGCACAAGTAAAGGAAAAAATCCGAAGACCGTTAATTTGTAGTTACATCACATAAAAAACGTTTCCAGTATAAGCTGACACTCACTAAGTACTAAAGTGCATACTTATTGTGTGTCAGTTTATACTGGACTTTGTTTATATTGTATTCCCGTGATTTACGAACTATTTACATGCCTACAAGTTTGTGCGGAACCCTCGGTGCGCGAGTCCGACTCGCACTTGACCGGCTTTTTTAATTATTGTTATTGATGCACTTACCTTGAATGCACCGGTCGCGTGCTGCGCAAGCGCCGCCCCCAGCGACGCGCGCCCGCCTCCGCTGAGATCCAACACGTTGGGCGGCTGCGTGCTCTGAGCGCCCTGGAAAAACGTTCATGGGATACACAAGTGGCTTTTCTGCTATCGAATCTTATGATTTGTTCAAATTTTTTCCCCACCATTGTCTTCTTTTATAAGAGCCTGACATAAATTGTATCAATTTGAATGCAAACAAAAATATTTATTGAATACTTCTGTTTTTATTTAACATGCGGAAGAGACGGAAACGCAGAAATCTAGTTTTCGACTTATTGTTGCAATTAAAGCCATGAGTATGTGACAAACGACACAATACATACAACACTTTATTGCTTGTATTGTATTGTGTCGTTTGTATTTTGTGTTATCTTTGCTTCGACCCTCATCCAATTAATTAGAGCCCAAGTTGTCTGGCCATAACCTGAAGATTCCTGACACATCTAGCCAGAGCCCCCCGCCTGCCCCCGACATATGTTCAAATTACTTAAAATTTTAATTCTTACGTTTGGAGCCTTTTGAATAACTTGTAATTAATGTTATGCAAGATCACTGTTGAATATTTTTGGTTCGGTTCTTACCTCACACATTTAGGATTACACAATTTCTCCATCATCTCTTCGTTAAAAATTAATCAAACAAGCATTTAAGCATAACAGTAAGTATTAAGTATTTCGTAAGGAACTTAATGTAAAACATAGACTAAAAACATGGGTAGAAAGTAAAACTTGCCAGTCTTCGCGTTTGTAAAATATCTTGAAACGGTAGTCTAGAAATAATCGATACCTTTTGATTAAATAGGTATCAGGGGCCAATCTTACTTAAATTGACACTCGTAAACTTAGCTCCAGGCTTGAACTATAGATATTAGACAACGTTAAACATAGATACTTAATAATTGCTTAAGGCCCGATTTAACCAATTACCGGAAAAAGACATTTGCCAGTGAAAGCTATCACTCTCCTTTTAATCACCCCTAAATAAATAAAACACTCCGAACGAAAAATCTGTTTTACATATATAAGGTTTGAGTTCACAGTAATTGTTATTTTCACTCCGATTACTTTGAAATTTAAAAAAGTAGGTGCAACTTTTAGGCTACAGTAAAATCCAACTGTTTCGTGAAAACTCAAATAATGGTACAAAGTTACAGATTTCCTAGTTTTTGCGAGGTACATAACGTCTGAACAGAATGAAAGAATTCAAATTCGCAATATGTTCATTTTTCAACCCACCGCATCGTATTTCTCCTTCAAAGTGGTAGGCTCTAGGCTGTCGAGAAAGTCGTCTTCACCATTAGGCTGGCTGAACACATCCAAGCTGTCAAGCTCCTGGTCATCTGACTTCATTTTATTTTGTTCCACCATCACTCACTACATGCAACTAAAGCATGCTTTGTACTATGCCTGACTAATGTGCGTTTGCATTCGTTAGGTACATCAGATGACATTTTAAAGACAATTGAATAGTGACAGTGGTACCCCAGTCTCGGTACGTAACCATGGGGCCGTCGAACTCTTAAGAGCATTGTTATTCCCGAAGACTACAAAATCCTGTCTGCCACATCGTTATTCCGATCACGATTACATATGTCGTCGACTTAAATGGCATTATACATATGTCCTTGAGCAAATGTTACATTACAAACCAACGCATGATCACCAAAGAAATTAAGAACTTGTGAAGCTGCAACTTTTTTCAATACAACTTGGAACTAAGTATAAGAACTTCACGTATCTTTGATGCAAGTATCACTAAAACGATTCACTTATTTTCAGTCGCTGTGTTAAACTAAGCACTTGACGAGAGGTACCACAAGGCAAGGGCAGGATAAAAGTAGAGTGTGGCTGTATCGAGTGACTTTTTACTTGTGCGACTGAAGCGCGCGCCTCGCGCCGCCCCGCCGGCAGCCTGCTGCATCTCGACCGTGACACCTCAGGGCGAACGCGCACGCGCACAATTTCTAATTAGACACACTTTTTATACTGAAATAACAGTCGCTAATTTGATTACACATAAAAATTAGCGCTAGTTTAGCTTATCTTATTCATTATCCGACGACTTAGGACTCAAATAGCTACATTAAAACAACAAATCGTGCTTCGTACCTTGTTTCTTTAATTTTTAAGGAAGAAGTCGTGACTGATAAATCATCTTCTGAATAATGGCACAAACAAACAAGCTTCGTTTGCAACACGATTCACAGTAAAGATCAAGTTTAAGCTCACATATTTTGATTGACGGATGATTAGGTATAATTAATAGTAATTCAGCTTTAGGTACTCGCGTATTGCTTGAAGGTTGTCCGCAGATTATAGCTGCCATGTTTTAATTACTCTGATTTTTACTTCCTTCCGTTATTGTGAGAAATATCCGTCAATATACGTTTAATTGTGTAAAGTCACTTTTTTAGGGTTCCGTACCCAAAGGGTGCCAAACGGGACCCTATTACTAAATCTACACCGTCCGTCCGTCCTTCCGTTCGTCTGTCCTTTAAACCGTAATAGATAACCGGTATCAACGCAACTCTAGCGAAAATTACACATTTCGAGTTCAATATTTCCTAAACGGTCCCCTGAAACTAAAAATGTATAATTAACATATCCACAGTGATTGATTTTTAAGAACTATGCAATATACCACACTCGATGTTATAATGTAAAAAAATGCCTTTTCTTTATATGCTTATGGCATGAGTATGTATTTCTCTATATAAGTATGTTCATCAATATCTTATACCCATAGTACAAGTAGAGCTTAGTTTGGGACTAGGATAATTTTGTTATTTATATAAAAAGTAGTTTTTTGTTTTTGTCGTATCATAAAAACGGTAATTACGTACAAGCGTCAAATTTGGTGTGACTATAGTGAAACAAACAAACGACAAATCATAAAAACCGGCAAGTGCGAGTCGGGCTCGCGCTAACGGTTATAATCTTTATTCAATTATTTAATTTGGTAATTATATAACATACAAATGGAATTACGCAAGTCCAACTCGTAATTAACCGGTTTTTTTTTGGGAAACAAACAACCTTCAATAATCACTTTATTCCGATTATACAAAAAACTCGTGAGCGCAACCCTGAATAGCACAATAACAATCAAACACACAAATGTCAAAAGCTAAAGCATAATCAGTAGATTTCTCGCAATTTGTTGCTGTTACGAGAACGGTTCGTTAGTTTGGGAAGTGTACCGGAATCAAATGCCAATCATCTGAGAGTCTGTCTGCATGCATACTAAACCCGATGGAACTAAATACAAATTGTGAGATGTGCTCTAGTAATATTTCAGATAATTTGAGAGTTTTATCGATGTAATATTGCTTATTGCCCGGTTCCTATATTCAAACCGCGGATAGATATGGTTACTTCAAATTTAAAATTGACACATGTTGTATGTGGCAAATGTCAAATTTCAACACGAGGTATCCTTATCTATCCACGGTTTGGATAGGTATAGTAACGATGTATATGAGCAGGTACTACCAACAGTGGCTGTTAATGATGACGTATGGATTTTTTTATTTTTTTTTAAACTATTAGTACTTAGTCTATAATACGAATTCAAGAAACGAAAACAATCATATAGTTCTAAAACAGTTTACATACCTCTTTAAGCCAGCAGAACCAGAGATTTCTCTCCCACACGGTGCTGAAGCCCAGAAACAGATGATTCATAGCGCTGTCGCCGCTGCCCTGGCTACGGGGTCTCAAGCACAGCACCAGCCTCTGGGCCTTCGGTGGGCACAACTCGATGTTTGCTCCGCTTAGCTCTATTATTTCCCAAGCAGTTCCTGGAATTATAATAGGAGTATTCTTTGATACTGTATCTTATTAAAACGATACATGCACCTTGAACTATATTTTATAAAAACAATTTCGATTTAGTTGGAATTCCTTATATCTTTGAAATCCGTAACACATCCACACTAATATTATAAAGAGGTTAAGTTTGTAAGTACCTATGTAAGTTTGTAAGTTTGGATGTAGGAGGTAATCTCCGAAACTAATCATCCGATTTCAAAAATTCTTTCAACAACATTTAGAATGGACTTTCAGGGTGGATATTAGGCTATATTTTAACTTACGAAAGTACTGACTCTCCGCAAAAGAAGTCGCGGGCGGAAAGCTAGTGACATAGGTATAAACAAGATGTAAAAGTTTGACTTACCATACATGTACAGCTGAGATCCAATAATATAAGCAGGTCGGGGTTTCCATTGTGGAAAAACGTGACCTTTCAACACATGAACGGTGCCGGAACGCAGGACTCCGCCGGAACGCGCAGCCGGCCCGGCGCACCATCGCAAAGAATGCCGCAACTCCGGATCAACAGCCAATCGCAGTCTCCTCTCTTCAGATTTCCACCCATACGTCGCCAAGAATTGTTCTTGAATCCTTAACGGGTATTCATCTATCTCCAATCTTCGGGAAACTTCTCCTCCAATTTGTGTCCAAAGCGTTAATTCTTCGCCAAAGCCTAGCTCCTTGTTGACGTCCTCGACGGTGGTGTTGAGAGTAACTCTTACGAGTTTGCTAGGGGCATCGACAGCGAAAGGTTCAAGGCCTTCGTAGACTCGTATCCAGCCGTATTCGTTGGCAGTGCGAGGTTTGAATCCGCGTGTGGAGGCGAGTCGGCGGAGAGACTTGCGGCGCGCGGGAGGCGATGAGGCGTGCAGGCCGTGGTCGCAGACCATGGCGCGGCCCGCAGTGGACGCGAGGTGTGGAGGCCGGCGGCGCAATGCCCGAGCGCCCGCGCCGGCCGGAGCGCCCGCCGTTGCATTTCAATTGGGTCGGTTGTGGTGGGGGTGGGAAACATGTTGCTCGGTCAGTCGGGAACACGGTGCCATGTCTAAGCGAATTACTTTGAATACCCACTTTATCGATCATTTGCATGCCTATGCACGTTTGTTGGTCACGCATACATTCCACATCTACTTTAAGCTACTTACATTTTGTTTACGTTCACAGTTTTGATATTTTGTGGTTTCCTATACCATTAAGTTATATTTGTAGGTGGTACCAATGGGTTAAATGAATACATTGATGATTGACTTTGGATCGCTGAGAAGATCGCTTAAGTTAGTAAATTCATATTTTCGACTTGTAGCATTTTTTGCATCTACCTCAAAGCCGTTGATCCCGGTTGCAACACTGCTCTAGTTACGACGGGTTAAATAATAGTTACTGAACTAATTACCACGCTAACTTAACGGGATAATACTCGGCTCACACTATCGAGTCGCGACAATGTTTGGTTAGAAGTAAGTTTTGGAATGCCGAAATTATATTTTGACAAGCGCATCGCCATCAAATATATCGGAGCATACAACGCGTACTAAAATATCTGAACACGCTACTTTAACTCCTAACATTAAAGTCGATTTAGATATATAGACTGTACCTAGACAAAAATATGCCCTATAACCCATATCCCTAGGAGTTGAGTGATATTCTATTTGGGGATATACATTTTTCCCATCTGTTACTGTGTTAATACAATATCCATTTCTATTTAAACTTATTCACGATTTTAATAAAGTTTGACATATTTTTGTAGTTGGACCTTACTGATAATTTCTATAATTATAATAATTTTCCCAGAAGTTATTACTGGCAATAAAATCGTTTTAGTTTGTAAGCGGTCACTAAAGGAAGTATCTTTACCAACCCCAGATATTGCAATTAATTGCCTGACACCTAGTAGGTACCTACTTAAGTATGTAATATATTATGAAAGGTACAGACAACAACTTTAATTGTAGCCACCAAAGAACCCTGTCACAGAAAGCCAATGACAAATTTTGACGCAATATGACTTGATGCTGTCATTTTATGGCGGCTCAAAAATTATGAAAACCTACCTAAATATGCTTTAGAAAAATTATAATTCATATTTGTTCATTCAGGTGACATCAGCCTTGGTCTTGCAAGTGCTACTCCAAATTGGTTTGTAAGGACAAAACTTTCACCTTATGATGTTAATCAAAGCTGAAGCGAGTTGGTGTTGTGCGCTGAGCCTTAGGGCAAGGAGCAGCGCAGGCGCCGGAGCGCGCGCGTTCCGCCCCGGCGGGCACCCCACCTGTGACTCACCTGCCAACCGACGTGCAACCCGTAGGTACCTTACACGTTTGTTTACCAACCTGCTAGCTGATTGTCTTAAGTCTTAAACAACACACTTTTCGACACGTTGTCGAATTACTACCTAAAAACCGTCAGAGCATGCTTTAGTGCGTATATTTTAAATTTTGTTCTCCGGTTTCGTCGACGAAGCAGCTCGGTCGAAGCGGCCTACGTGTGCGCGAGGCAACCTTGACGTTAATAGGTATTTTGTTGACGAATTATAAAGTGAACTATTAAGAGAATATGGTGGTTGAAATGGTCGAAGTGGCCTTGCTTTATAGATGCGTCAAAGAGAAGAGCGTATTGTGGTAGTGGTAGTGGTGTTCAGCTTTTTTAGTCATAATATTGTTGTGCTTAAGATTTTCGTAGGTATAAGTATGTAAGTAAGTTTGTAAGTATGTAAGTTTCTGAAGCGTTGGTAGCATTAAATCGATTTGTTTTGAAATTCTCCCCTAGCGTCTCCTAAGTCCGAGGTCGGTTCAATAGGAGCGCCTTTAGGCATGCTAGTGAAAAACCCTACTTTTGCGCTGAGCTCCCCTCAGGAGCTCGCCCACCCTCCGGTGAAGTAATCAAAGCCGTCAGAAGCTAATTACGAAGATCCCTTCAAAAAAAAATCTGAAACAAAGACTGAGACGGAAGTTGTATACGCCCAGCTCGCTCTCCACCGCGCACTCCGACGACAAGGGCAACATCATCAAATGGCAACATGTATCTGGCTGTTTGTGGTTTTCCAGGCTTTTATAAGGAAATTAATAAGAATTTTTTTTTAATGATTGTGAAATACCTAGGGACTAAAAAACACCTAATGTTAAGAAATAATGTTGAAGGAATGTTGAGGAATGAATTCTATTTTTGATTGGTCGCTTTTAATATACTAAATACAAAGTTTTTTTTAGGAGTTAACTTATTTAAACACAAAAATTAACGATACTAAATGTATGACTAAAGGCTTCGTCATACAGCCAGCGCGTCGCGCCTGCAGCGGCGCGCGGCGCGTTCTTAGCGTGATGCAAGCGCGGCGTGGCAGTCACACTGCAGGCAGCAGAAAACGCTATGCAGCGCGGCACGGCGCGATCGCGCCATGCAGCGCGGCACGGCGTGTTCTTAACGCGACGCGTTCCAAAGAGTAAACCAACACAGGTTAGAGAACCTGTGTTGGTTGCTATTTGAATATAGCTTTAGTTCAACCTGCACTTTCTAGATACAGCACTTGTCATACAAGCAAACTTGACCATAGAGTCGCCACTGTTTCCCTCTATAGTTACTTTACTCTTTGGAAGGCGAGGCGTCGCGCCGCGCTCTCTATGTGACGACTGTCTGGCGACTCGCGCCGCACCTGGCAGGAAAATCACGCCGTGTCACGCTGCAGCGCGGCCGAGTTGTGCTGGCGCGGCGCGACGTGATTATGTGTAACGGCCTCCATACATCTCCTTGTTAATTTACATGCTAAGAACGCGCTGCACGACGCTGCAGGCGCGCCGCGCTGGCTGTATGACGAAGCCTTTTTTGTGACGCACTGGAAAAGTTAAAATTCCTTAATTTTTGTCCTTAACGATGTACATTTTAAACTTATTACACTTTTAAACGCCCACGTAACAAAAAAGAACCCAACGTTCCATTCATATTTTCCCCAGGGACTAAATGTATTACTTTAGTCCGCTTGATAAGCCTAATATGACACACTTTTTGAGCATGAAAGTGAAAAATATATTTGGGTCTGTATTTCTTCATTTAATCGTTCCTATTAATTTATGTAATTCAAAATAATTTCTTTCTAATTTAAACGTAACTGACTAAAAACTATTAAGTATTTAAAGGTTAGGTTAAGTTATTTTATTTGTCTAACCCGTGTTACACTTTGTGAATTAAACGCACTGATGCCTTGCCATAAGGACTCAAACTACCACACAAGGTCCACATCGAAGAGGTACAAGGCACTTGGAGATAATTTTATTCGCTTATTCTACTACTACTACTATCTAGTTAAATTTTAAAATACTTATACAAATGTATACAATACTTTACAATGGCTTTAGCACTGGGGCAGACTTATGCAGGAACCAGGGCTACCCGAAATGCATGAGGCAGGCACCCAGGGGGTTTTAGTTGGTATCCACTCATTCACTGGCTAAACACGCATCTACCGGACTTGATGCGATTAAAAAATGCATTGACTATAAAACTTATTCAACAAATAAATTCTAATAGATGGGAGGTTCTACACATTCTAAATTTCCAGGGATAAAAAAAATGTTGGGATATTTTTTACCCCTGGGTATTTGTGATGTGTGTAGTTCTGACTGTCCTTGTACTTCTTGTATACGGTATGTTTATACAAATGGAAAGTTCTTATGTAGCTTAGAGTTGCAAGAGCAAGTGGCATTGCAGATGCCTTGTTGGCACAGGTCGGGGATGTTCATGGCCTTCAGTTCGCCGCAGTTGGAGAAGTGGTCTTTGGCCATGCAGGGGTTGTTGCACAGACCGGACACGCAGCTCAATGGGCAGTCGCCGCAGGGAGGGCCGATTTTGTACGGATATTCGATTATACCGTTAATGTTACCACTGAAAAAAAAAGTGGAAATGTATCGGTGTTTCTTCCACCTGCAGTTGTTTTACCCGATTATAATTATGTCAATTAATTCTTGGAATTCACGATTATCCACAATTAAACGAACGATCAAATCGAACACGAACATAGGATTAACGATTTAAATAAATTAGGCCCACTATACACTTTCAGAGATTTTCTATGATTCAAAAGTTATTTCTTTAGGAGAGATATTTTTATTTTTTTCTGATAGAAGGAGTGAAAAGCAATTTACTTGGTAGCTAATTTTCTGTCACTTAAATTCCGTAGCGTAGCGACTATACCATAGAACTCTTTGTTTCACTCTGGACTTAATAAACCGCTCTAATCATAACATAACAATATCACTCTGCCCCCTTATGATACATTTAAGTTAATTATGTTTAAAGCAGTTGTTTTGTTCAGTTGATGGAATCCGAAGTGCACGGATAACATTTGGAAGACGTTCCTTTATTAGTCCATTTGTAAGCACTTACCCTGGGCAGTAATGGCAGACGTAGTTATAGAACTGCCCCCACGGACCTCCGGCGCAGTGGGCGACCCCGCAGCCCACCTTGTGTGCCGTAGCCCACGTCATCTGGGTGTAGTGCCCCACTGCTTTCAAGTTCCTGATAGGAGCACCGTACGTAAAGTTTTGGTATTCCAGGAACCAATCTTTGATCGCGAAGAACCTGAAACGAAGAAAAAAATATTTACCCGTATGTTTCGGATCCTCAATTCGTTACAGGCCAATAATTTGACCTTTAGCCTTTTTTACCGTTAAAAGGTTTTTGTATAAAGTAATAATCATTGATATGGATAATTACACACATTATTCTAAGTTACCATTACCAACAAACCACATTTTGGAAAAGTAACTTAGACAAATATATAATTTAGTCTGTACGTAAAAACTAGCAGAGTCAAATCTTGAGCTTTAATTACATCCCAAGTGAAATAAATGCATTGTGTAAATAGTAATTGTCTGTTAAAATTAAAGTATTTATATTACCTTTTAAGTACGAGTAGCAAACATTGTGGTAGTACCATGAAACATGAAATTGTTATTTAAATTTTAGCGATATAAAGTTGTCATTTTAGAATGTTGCATGTTCTTGTATCTAATATTTCTGGAATTTTCTCCCAGGACTTGGCACCTCAATTCTTTTGTCAGCGAAGTCAACAACGACGCATATTCTTAATATTGAACTTGGCTCTCATTTCACATTTATGTTTTGAAGGGATATTAAGAGGTACACTAGAAAACAATTTTTGTAATCGTATGATTTCTACAACATACTATTTATAAAACGTTCAATCATTCAGGAAGGTAATTCATCAAATTCACCTAATAACTATGTACCTACAATGGAATCTGAATTCCTACTAAGTATGTATTATAATATTTCCTACTGTACCCTAATCAAAATCATTGAAACAGACAGATGAGGTTTTAAATAGCGTTTGTAATGGAACTATGGAATCTATAATTAAGTGCACACGACTTCACTATTATCCAAATAGTAAACGATCGCGTCGTGACGTTGAGGCGGACAGAATACGCGACGAGGAAATGAAGCGAACAACGCAAAAATAGTTATTTGTTACACAAGGCTGCAAAGTTGTTTGTTGCCATAGCGCGAGAACCATTATTGAATCCCAAGTTAGCGAGGATTCAAAAATAGAATCCTGAGCGTAACGAGGGATTCAAGGCCTCGAGCCCCAAATAACTTTGCTGCCGTGCGAAACGCACAATTTTCACCTCAATGTAACGAGGAAAATACTTGGTGTTGGAAAAACAATTGCACGAGCGTTACATCAGAGCCCTTAGCCAAGATGCCCAACGCTAACTAGCGTTTCTATTCACGCGATTGGTTTAAAAACGCAATCAAAAGATACGGCGGCCGTTTATGCGGCATATTGAAGGGAATCTCAAGGGAATCAAAACCTATAGGGTACTTCCCGTTGACTTAGAATCATGAAATTTGGCAAGAAGCAATGTCTTATATATATAAGTATAGGAAAAAATTCGAAAACCATTAATTTGTAGTTACATCACATAAAAAATAGGTCCAGTATAAACTGACCCTCATTAAGTACGATAGTGTATACTTATTGCGTGTCAGTTTATACTGGACTTTGTTAATATTGTATTCCCGTGATTTACGAACTATATTTATATGCCTACAAGTTTGTGCGGAACCCTCGGTGCGCGAGTCCGACTCGCACTTGACCGGCTTTTTTAACTTATTTTTTTTCCATAGTTATGCTTTCGCAACTATTTTTAATTATCATTCAGAGTTTTTAAGATTAGATTTTACTGACATTAAAAATATAATCAATGTTTATAATTAAAATACCTTTGAACTGTCCATGAGTAATGCATTTCATTTGCCTATATAAGTCGAGTCAAGATTACGATAAGTTTTTAATGAGTATTATTTATTTTTATGACCATGGAAACTTACTTAGTGTATTTGTTGCATACATTTTAAAAATACCTTCGGGTTCGTCGGGTAGGATCGGTTAGGTCAAATCTCGAGCGCATTCTTATTTTTACCCGATTTCACAAGAAAGAGGGTACTTGTGTTTGTGTGTGTAAGTATGTATGAATCTTGGTGCCCACGTGGACTGTACAAAGAGGCTGAACGGATGGCCCGATTTTGATAAACGAAGAGTCGTTAGATAAGTTGTTGCGTTGCGAGTGTCACTGAGATCTATAATAATCAGTGATCGGAATAGGTAGAGTATATTTACCTAAACTTGACGCTTGTTTATTCATGCGTGAGTGAGATGGGAACACATTATTGAATGAACATGCATCAAGTTTAGGTAAATATACTCTACCTATTCCGATCACTGATAATAATAAAAAAAAGCCATTGTACATAGAAATACAATGAGAATTGGACGGATAGGTATCTGGTGTTCATCCAATGCCTTATTCGCTGGTACAGCATGTATGATGAAACTTATTGCACGTAGTAGATATGCGGTATCTTTTAATTTTTAGTAAGCCTGAAACAAACTCTGGCCACAGATATATATCATGCGATATTACCAGGGCGTCCGTTGAGCCGAGGCGAATAGGTTCTGGCCGCAAATGCCGAGCAGCGGCACGGTGTTCTCGAGGGGGTCGTTGTGTTTCAGGAACAAGCAGCGCTCTGCGTACCGCTGCGCCTGCCGCGCCGCGCCCGCGTGCCAAGACTGCAATGGAAAACATAGCACACTATCAATACAATTTATTTTGATAATACAGTAGGTACGGTAGGTATATATATACAGGGTGATTTTTTATTCGTCTAAAAAATTTTGGGGGTTAAATCAGTAAGTCATACTGACCAACTTTCACTGTGAGACCAACCCCGAAATCGCGAAAAAAAAATTGACCATCCCATACATTTTGGCTAGTCAGCTGACGATGTTTTGGATGGGAGGGTCAAATTTTTTTCGCGATTTCGGGGTTGGTCCCATAGTGAAAGTTGGTCTGTATGACTTACTGATTTAACCCCCAAAATTTTTTAGACGAATACACCCTATATAATAGGTCGGGGCAAAAGTATTTTCGTATTTGGACCGTATAAGTTGTAATCAAACCTCTTCGTCTATACTAAATGTACCTGGCTGGTTTTAATACCATTAAAAGTCAACATTCTGAAATACAATAAAATTTAAAAAAAACTGGTTCCCGGCATTTTTCAATTGTTTTTGAGCTATCAAAATGGACGTGTGTGACGAAGAAATTCGGTACATTTTAAAGTTTTATTACAAAAAAGGCAAAAAGGCGACTAATGCCGCGAATAAAATTTGTGCGGTTAATGGACCTAATGCGGTATCAATAAGAGTAGCACAATTGTGGTTTAAGCGTTTTAAGTCTGGAAATTTTAGTGTGAAAGATGAGGTTCGCTCTGGACGCCCTGTTACTGATAAAATCAATGCCATCTATGAAAAAGTGGAGCAAGATCGACATATTAGTAGTTAAGACATTACTGAAGAACTGGATATTGATCACAAAACAGTGTTACGTCATTTACAAAAGTCTGGGTACAAGAAAAAGCTCGATATTTGGGTGTCACACGATCTCACTGAAAGAAACCTAATACAAAGTGTGCGATTTGCGATTTATTGTTAAAACGAAATAAATCCGAACCATTTCTAAAACGGTTGATTACGGGTGATGAAAAATGGATTACTTACGATAAGAACGTCCGAAAAAGATCGTGGTCGAAGCATGGACAAACTCCACAGACAGTGGCAAAGCCCGGCTTAACTCGGAACAAAGTGATGCCGTGTGTATGGTGGGATTGGAAAGGAATTGTCCACTATGAGCTTTTGCCGCTGGGTAAAACTATCGACTCTGACCTCTACTGCCAGCAACTCATAAGATTAAAAGAAGCCGTTGAGAAAAACCGGCCGGAGTTAATAAACAGAAAGGGCGTAGTCTTTCATCATGATAACGCCAGACCGCACTCATCTATAGCCACCCAGCAAAAATTTAGAGAGCTTGGCTGGGATGTGTTGATGCATCCACCGTATAGCCCCGACCTTGCTCCATCGGATTTCCACCTGTTTCGGTCACTTCAGAATTCTTTAGGAAGCATAAAGTTAATATCAAGAGAACACTGTCAAAACTACCTGTCAAATTTTTTTAATCAAAAATCTCAGAATTTCTACAGCAATGGAATCATGGCACTACCCACAAGATGGCAACAAGTCATCGATCAAAACGGCATGTACATATTATAAATAAATAAAAAAATATAACTTAAAAAATTGTTTTTCCTTTGTACGAAAAATACGAAAATACTTTTGCCCCGACCTAATATATAATATATTAAAAATTCTTACCATTAAAAGCATGTTAGACGCTGGTGGACGAACTTTAGTGCGAAAGAAGTTGTGGTAGAGCACTATCTTCCTGCGCACGATTGCACGTCGGGGATTCATCCCATCCTCGGGTATTTTGTTAGACGGGAACAACGCTATAAAACAGAAGTTAACACTAATTATTAACTTATCTAATACTAGCGACCAACCATTGCTGGCAGATAGGACCTATTTATATATATTATTCCCATAAACCCGCAAGACCTGATTGTAAGAGCCCTATATCTCCCCGGGACGCCTCGGTCGCGCCACTCGGTCGCCGCGACCAACAAGATGTATTCAGCTAAATGGAGGGTAGGAGAGATATAGGTACAGAAAGACACTAAATTAGTTAAGCTGAATTAGCTAGCAACAATGTGTTATGTAGGTAACATTTTAGGTGGCATTTTTGCAAGAAAATATTCCTCGACCTTAGTTTCTCAGAATTGGGAATTTTTGGGTTATTTCCGCACATAATCAGGGAGAAGAAAGGTGTCCCAATCATATTTTCGGTTCCATTTTGTAACCATCGGATTTGTTATGGGTTTTGTATGCAAATGTAAAAAAAGGAATGGAAAAAATATTGATTCCTCCTATTTAAAACAATACGGTAGTTTAAGTACTAGCTAACAGTATTAAGTATAACTACAAAACTAGGTCCTTGACAGCAGTTGATACCTCATTTTAAAGAGGGTGGAATTCCCTATTTTAAATAGTTTCCGTATTTGGGGTTGCCATAGAGAAAACTAAAATTATTGGAAAAATTAAAAAGTGAAATTTTACAGTTCCTTTTTTTGTTCAAAGTTAGATACTAAAAAACTAAAAAAGACAAGTAAAAAATTTCAAGGCAGTTTTATACCGAATTTCAAGGAGTACTTTTCTGTATTAAGCATATAAAAATACCTTTGATTGTCATCAAGTTTTTAACATTTTACTAACTGCCGCACTCAGAGACGTAAATTATTTTCTAAGTTTGATTAAAGTTGCTGCATCTTATTCAATTGCTATTGCAAAGAAAGTGACAGCATCAACTTTAATCAAACTTAAAAGTTAATTGACGACTCTGAGTGCGGCCGTTAGATACTAATATTGAGTCAGTTTTGCACCTAACTGTATATGTATAAGATAAGATAAAGACAGTACGACCACTTCTTTTTTTGGGCAGTCGTGTAAAAAAAGAAAAGCATGAAATATTCAGTAGGTATGTCATGTTGCCTTACGCCTGTTGCTCCATTGTTGGCGACTATGCAGCGCCACAAGCACGTTGAAGAGGACACACAGACAAATCCACGAAGAAACTTGAAACATCATTCTGTAAAATATAAAATAGTATAGAAATTATATATTAACGCAATATAAAACCTGTGTCTTAGCTACTTTGAATCCAAAAAACCATAAGTAAAAATAATTACAACATGCACTTTAATTATTTAGTTACGCTCTATTAAGTAATATATTGCACGTCTTTTTCTATTTAGGAGTTTTTCTAATTAACACTGCAAAGTAATTTTAATATAATGTGACATGTGACGAGTGTCGTACGGTACGAGCTGATCTTCTGTCTGAGGCACGCGCATTGTTGAGGTTGCAAGGCAATGAACTTTCTTTACCTAAGTGTAATGCATATAAGAGTGCATCCAAACAATGACTCAACGCAGTCAATCGCAGCGCTGTAAATCATTGCAATAAATACCTAGTGGTATTATTCTCTAATGAAATGGTACTATTTTCGTCGACCTGCCCAAGTGTTGACAGTGTTTGCCATAGAAAATGATATTCTCGTTTTTATTTTTATTTCTTTCGTTTTTTTTAATATCCTTACCTTACCACCAGGATTTTTACATAACTCGTGTGTAGTCATTTGTTATTTATTGTAAAGTCCAATTGATATAAGATGGTCTATTTTAAATTACGGTGTATCCCAATTGAGTAAAAGCACCAAAGTTTCATATTTTAATTTAGTTCTTCATAATACACCCTACACAACCTACACCCGAAATGTTCTGCTGGGTTCTGCTCGTGTGAAGGGGTCTAGTAACATCGGTACGTTTGAGCGAATTCGCCTTTGCTGCGTAAATAATAACTCCACGATAGCAGGCCAGCAAGCTTACATGCACTGAAGGCGAAGACGCCAGAAATATTCTAAGCAAACTCGACTCCATTGTGAAGGTGGAAATCGTAGTTTATAATACTTTTTTTTTCAGTAAGTACTAACGACTTGATTGTTTGGGCTAAACAATTGAGAATAATAATTTTAAATCACCCCGATACGTTTCATGAACTTTACCTGCGCAACCGTTAGCTAAAGCTATGCTGATATACCTATGTATGTATGTATGCATGTAGGAACATAGGTTTGGTATTGAAACATGAGAGTATTTACGTCTGTAACTTATGATTAGCTGTGACATCGACGCTAACGTGTCGAACGCAGTCACAAAAAATTTTACAAAAGAATAAACCGTCTTCAAAAATCGACTAAAAAGGGTTAAATAAAGATCGGCCTCCTAAGAACCCTAGGAATTGCCTAATTTAGTGCCTTAAGGTACATGAAATATATCGAAGTCGGTGGCAAGAATCATGGTGTCATTGCTATTGTGTATCTACTTGATTTTTGAAGACGTTTATTTTTTTGTAAAAATTTTATTTTTTCGCTTTTTAGTGATGCACCTAATATTATTAAGTACCTATGTGATAAAGCACATAAATATCACATTAAGAAACAATAGCCTAATACCAATTTCTCATCACCCTTATCAAAATGTCGCTGTCCAAGATGCAGGGCCGTTAATCATTGAGGAGTTCTCCCGGTACTTCACCATCAGTTGCACTTCACCACATGCATTATAATCAGTGTAAGAGTAGCTTCATGTTCTTAATAAAGAAATCTCATTGCTGGCGTCAATTACTTACGACTAAAAAGTTCCGGTGGTCATCTCTGGTCTTCATCATCAGTTCCTCTTCACCAAGAGGTGCTTTTGTAATGCAATTTCTTAAGGTCTTGCAGGTAATACCAAAATCGCTGTATGTGTGCCTATAACTTTTGAGGAGTTTCCTTGATTCGTCATGGATCCCATCATCAGATTCTGATTTCGTGACAATGGGACCACCTCAAAAGTATACCCTTTCAAACAAAAAAAGAATTTTCAAAATCGGTCCACAATTGACGGAGTAATCGGGTAACAAACATACAAAAAAAAAAAAGCAACATACAGTCGAATTGAGAACCTCCTCCTTTTTTGAAGTCGGTTAAAAACAAAAGTTAGTAGGTGGCTAGTAGGGAATATGCATGAAATTTTTTATCGCGTTTCTTAACAAAATATGAAAATACTGTAAAAGAGATGGCCAAAACAACTGCAGCCAATGAAATATTAAGGGCCACTTGCAGGAAAAATGTAAATCTAGATTTACTGCCTTACTCAGACACGTCAATTAATTTTTAAGTTTGATTAAATTTGCTGCGTCTCATTCTATTGCTATAGCAAAGAAAGTGACAGCAACATTACAGCTTTAATCAAACTTTAAAGTTTATTGACGTCTTTGAGTGCGGCTGTTAGTCTTATATATTTAAGTCTGACAGTTCCATAAATTTCGACAAAACTAAACTCTACTTAAGACTTAATCTAAATAATATCATTTTCCTACAAATGGCCTTTATTTAGCATTCGCATAAAGAACATTTTGGCATACATATATTAATTGCCAATTTGGTGCCTAGTACGTACATAAAATATATCCAAGCCGGTGTCAAGTAGGTATACACAATAGCAAAATCACATGATTCTTGCCACTGACTTCGATTAGAGGCAATTCCTAGGAGGCTGGTCATTATTTTCACTCTTTTCAGTGAGTTTTTGAAGACGGTTTTTAGGGTCCCGTACTAAAATGGTAAAAAAGGAACCCTTATGGTGAGTCTTCGTTGTCTGTCTGTCTGTCTGTATTTCACAGCAGTTTTTCTCAGCAACTACACAAGCTATCAACTTGAGATTTGGTGTAGTTGTATAATAAGTAATATATGCTTGCCCGCATCTGTTTTAAGTAAAAAAAAATGAAATTAATTTTATAAATAATTGAAAAGGGGTCTTGATTGAAAATGAAAGTGATTTGATTATAGCAAATGGGGTGTCATATGAAAGAGTTAAATCTACAAATTTCAAAACAATTTTTTTATAATTTTCCGTGACGTACTTTTTGATTTATATTATAACCAAAAATTTCGAAAACATGACCGTTCCTCCTACCTTATCTTCGAAGTTTATAAACTGAAAAATCTGATAAGTTCCTAACTTATAGATAATTATAATTACTTAAATATTTCAGGAAAATATAAAAAATTAAAAAAAAAATAGTTTTCGATAAATTGACAAAAAAAAATAAAGAGCTGTACTAAAATTTAGGCAAGTCAAAATGGACCTTATTGCATACAATTAAAGTACATAAAAAGGTATATTTTTGAAGTACGGATATAAATATGGAGCCCTCGGTGCGCGAGTCCGACTTGCACTTGACCGGTTTTTTTTGTTATTTTTTTTCTCTTTTTAATGATGTAAGTACCTAATATTATTATGTGATTAACTAAAACACATATACATCACATTAAAAAACAATAGCCCAAAATGTCGCTGTCTAAGATACAAAGTGACAGCAGCACTTTCTTTGCTATAGCAATAGAATAAGACGCAGCAACTTTAATGACACTTAAAAATTAATTGACGTCTCTGAGTGCGGCAGACTGCCACCAGGCAACACCAATTAAAGGGGCTCTGCGAGGACTATGAACACTAGAACATCGTAAAGAAAAAGTAAACATTAACATTGCAAGTGCCAAGATGAAATATTCGATTAAATGCCACACAAAATAATGTTTTTTTTTTTTGGCAGTGAGTATATTTTGTATCCGTAGTGAACACATATTCGCGCACTTAACTTAAACTCATAAGTTTTTGATTTTACTCTCGGAGGAAACTCATTTGCATTTACAGGATTTAAAAAAAACTATATAAAAATGTTTTTTTCTTATTATACACGTAAAAGATCCAACTCGCGTAAACAGGTATAGATACTGAGGTTACATTTAAATTAAAATTGAACTATTGTTCGACTAAATCTGAGCCTAACATGAGCTATAACTATCCCGAGTATATTACTTACTGCTAAAAAAATTAAGCACGACAACTAAACTAGGTACCTACATACATAGATATCATTAGCGTAATACATTTGTCATTAAATCTCGCTATGGTTCGATCTTCTATATCATATAGACCAAAGTCAAACAGTGGCCTTGGACTAATTGTGTACTTACTAACACGATGCCTTATGCATTTAAGTAGAATGGATCCTGATACGAATTTTCATGTAAGTACCTTAAATATGCTAAGTCAGGCTTATAAAGAAAATAAATGAAAAAACAAAGCCACTTACCTGATAAATAAAAGAATTAATACCGTTTTAATACCAAATTATTTAATGGCAAAGTCAAATTTACTGGAACACAGTGGCAATCATTTTGTGGAACTGATTAATTAAAATCACTGTCTGCGCACGGACGTCTGCGTCGGCGCAGGTCGAACTAGGTATGTTGCGAATGATTGGCTTCACCGGCATTTTACCCAATGTACACACCATACATAGGGTATTCAGCTCATATTATACATCTCCAACATAAATCTTGACCTTTAACTAAATATTAATATATCGCACGTTCATTCCGTTAGTGACACAATGAAAAAAATGCACTATGCAAATGGGGTATAGAATGGGGGGTTGAAAAATGATAGTGATTTGATTATAGCAAATGGGGTGTTATATGTAAGGGCTCAATTTGCACATTTCAGAACTATTTTTTTTATAATTTTCCGTGACGTACTTTTTGATTTATAACCAAAAATGTTCAAAAAATGACCGTTCACCCCCCCTTATCTCCGAAGTGTTTGAACCGAAAAATCTGAAAAATTCGTAACTTATAGATAATTACTTATATTTTACGGTAATAATAAAACGAAGTGTTCAAAATTTATAGTTTTTGAGAAATTGACAAAAAACTTTAATGATCTGTACCAAAATTGAGGCAAGTCAAAATGGTCCTTATTGCATACAATTAAAGTACATAAAAAGGTATATTTTTGAAGTACGGACTTAAATACGGAACCCTCGGTGCGCGATTCCAACACGTAATTTTTTTGGTTTGCAGTTTTTCAAACAGTTAAATCTATTGATCAGCATATACTTAATGATTTAGTTGGCAATAAATAAACAACCGGGCGCAACACTTGGTCCGCAACTAAATCAAATATTATCGGCAAATTAATCAATAAATCAATTTTTTTTTATATTTATTAAGCATTATGCTCTCCGTGCTTTAGCTAACCAAAATTTTATTAAATGTGTCTCACAAAATGCTGTAAACATATATAAATGGCTTACCAATCGATTTTAGAGCAGCTCAATATGACATTAATTATTGCTGATCACATTTTGATATTTTAACTGAACATAAGTTGCTGACCAAACCGCCAATATTCTGCCAACCGTTTAAATCATACCCATTTTTAAGTGCATGTATTATCTAAAATACCTTTTAACTTAAAGTTAGGTTCGCTCTTTTTTGAGATTTGGTAATCCATTTCATAAAGGAAGAAGCGTAGTAGTGACGTAATGAATTCTGGCAGGTTGTAAATTATTCTCACGCTTCGCTCTCAATTAACCGCGGCACTAGATCGTAATCATGTCTCATCAAGAAATTTACGCCTTGACACCTAACAAAACAGTGATTATTTTCAATAACAGTCCCATTCTATTTGTATGTAAGGACGAATTGAGAGTAGGTACATATTCTGATGCCGAAACATAATTAACTAAAGACCGACATCCCCGCGGCTCAAAAAAGGGTACTCTAATGTTTTAACGGCATTTCCATTTTCCTTACCTTATTCTTATACCTACACTTGTATTTATGTAAACTTTTACAATACGATATTAAAACTTGTGTATATGTATAGTATGGGTATTTTAGTTTTTGAGTGGCCTTAAAAAGTTGTTCTTTATAAGATGTGGTCCACCAAAAACAGCAATACCTACCCACTATACAAAATTTTGCTCTCATCGTCACACAAGAGCTTAGCTTAATAACTTGCGATCGTGCCCAATAAGTAGATTAGATTACCCGTAAGGGCCGTAAGTCATCGAGTCAGTCCAAAAAGTGATGAAAATGGCTCCAATCACATGCATGTAATTCGAATAAATAGGTATGTTTTATATCCTTCAAGGAATATCGGTTTCATCTCACCAGCTGGAAAAAGCATTCTTTGCCGCACAAAATTTATGTGCAAAAGTCCACTTTAACCGCTGCGCTAGCGTGGAAAGAAGTTGGTGATGTGTGTGGAGGGCGCTGCGCGAGCACGCCGTGACTACGACTGATGTGACGCTCGTATAATTGTTTTTCCAACACCAAATGTTGTCCTTGCTACGGAGAGGTGAAAAATTGTCTTGCACACGGCAGCAAAGTTAGGGATCGGCCACAACGGTGCTCTAAAGACGTTGGCGTTGAAGTGACGTGACTTATACGCCACGTTTCTAACACATACCGTCCTCACCGGATCTCTTTCTCTCTCACTGCGTTTACGGTCAACGTCTTTTTGAGCACCGGTGTGGCCGATCCTTTATTTGGGTCTCGAGGCCTTGAATCCTGCGTTACGCTCATTATTCTATTTTTGAATTCAATTTTAGAATCCTTCGCTAACTCGGGTTACAATACTGGCTCTCGCGCCAAATAACAACTTTGCAGCCTTGCATAACAAATTGCGCGTAATGAAATAGTTTTCATTACGCGCAAATAAAAGGTCGCGAAGATTGTTATTTTTTATACTACTTAACCAAAAAAGGGTACAAAGACGTAGATACGTGTTTTATAACTTTATCTCTATCACGCATGAAGTTGGTGGAACTTTCTTGTGACTCAAAGAAGGTGGAATTAGGAGGGCTATATTTGCCGTATTTGCAAGTGAAGATTTTGTACCGGCTAGTTAGGAGCGTGGGGCGGAAGTCTATGAGAGGGATCGTTGATAGGGGGAAAGATTGGATGCGGGAAGCAGAGCTAAAATCGGAAAAGATGGTGTGCTTTACAAGAGACGGCCGCTCAGCATTGGGTGGAGAGAGATTTAAGAAGAGAGAGGCTAAAATGTCTGTATTCCTTGAAACGTGCTAGTGCGGTTAAGGGCTTGCCGTCATTTTAAGGAGGGCGACCCTAAGTTATTCTTCAACGCTGCTTTTTTTAACCTTAGTGCTCAGGTAATCTGGATACGAGTAGGTAGAGTGTTTTTAACTCACAAAGGTGCGCATTGACTCTTGCAGTCGCGCGAGTTGACGTTGCACGGTTGCGCACGTAAGCGCCATTGGCTAAATAGGACGGTATCGTTTGTCACTCTATGTTCAATTTGAAGTTCATTGAACATAGAGTGTTTTTTATCCATTTTATCCTCCTGAAGTCCAACGCCCTATATTTAGGACAATTGTCAAAATGACTTTTTACTTTTGTTGACTGACATAAGATTCTGTTTCGAACTAGCGTTGAGGTGGGCCTTAGGAGGTTAATTGGGGTCATCCATTGGCTGATTACCTAGGTACCAAGTAAAGTAACAAAGTCAATTGCAAGGTACGGTAAGCACAAGTGGTCCGCGACTACTTGTCGGTAACGATAAAGATGCACAAGCGAGAAAATACAAGATGTGCTAGCTGCGCTGCGCAGAGATAAGTAATTCGACTCTCCCATGTGAGACTACAAGTTCCTTATTAGGGAAAAGATTAAATAACGTTGAAACAAATATTATAGTACACAATTTATTTTAATAAGCGCAATGACTCATCACCCCATATAATATTACAAACTAACTTAGTTTATATTCTAAACAAATATTAGGCAAGTACATTTTCATATCAGGCAAGTTCATCTTTTAGGTACATGTTAATAGTAGCAAGATAAGTATAGTTACTTTACTTCTCACCACTTTAAAGAGAGTTCATAGAAATCTAGAAATGACATTAAGTAGGTACCTACCTACTTATTACCTAGTATTTTCTTTGCCTCGAACTTTCCAGTTAAAGTACCTTTAGAAGTTGACAAAATCGAACTCCCTTTGCAACTTCAATGTCAAGATTAAAGTTTCTTCTGCAGAATCCCAGTTGGCTTTGGAGATGTCAGGGTCTATTTCGTGGGGTAGTGGCAGCTTCAGGTGGTGCTGCGACGAGTCCACGGTTACGCTGTTGGTGTCGACTGCCAGCTCCACGTTTTCCATCTTGTCGCCAGGCATTTTGATTCTCACAATGAGGTTTTCGCAACTAGATGAAGAAGGGGTCTTTGGGCCGATCTGTTGGAAGGTGAAAATCGATTGTTTATAATCGTATTCCTAGAATAATATCACATAGAAACCTAGCCCGCACACCAAATGTGTAACCATTTTGGCATAATTGGCGATCGGCGCCTGTCAGTCGCAATCACGTCACACAGCGTCAACAGCTCCCGGATTTTATTGAAAATGACGGTTTGCGCCTTAGAATAATAACACATAGAAACCTAGTCCGCGCACCAAATATGTAACTATTTAAACTAAACCATTTTGGCTTACTTGGCGATCGGCGCCTGTCAATCGCAATCACGTCACACAGCGTCAACAGCTCCCGGAATTTAATTCAAAATGACGGTTTGCGCAATAAATAGGTGCGAAAATGCTATAAACATGGTAATGCTACACAGCAATGTTGCCAGTATAACGGAATATTTTCCCCTGAATTCTGACTTCAATCACTTGAGTAATTTAACCTCGCATTTTGTCAAAAAACATGCTCAGACATGCTCTTGCCCGTTTTTTTTGCATATATTATATGCCGATAGGTATAAGGAAAAATTCTGGTCGGATTTAGGCAAAAGGGGCCGATATTGGGGAAAATTGGTATGTCTTCCCAAATTTAATAAAAAAATAAAAAAGTCAATTAAAGTTCACAATAGGAAAAAATCAATGTTAACACCTAATATAACAGATTTACATATTATTATGACTAGTTGAAAACTTAAGGGGCCGATATTATGGCGGTTTACCTACTTATGTCAATTCCATACATTTTGACATATTTTGAAAGTCTATAACTAGTAGAATGCAACTTATCTAGGTTAGGTAGGTACGTTGTTTAGGGTGGTACGGCGTCGCTGTCATCACATCGAGTACCATCTCAATCGTGGCGTCGTTAGTTCTGTATTTATCCGCTTGAACAGATAAGTTGTGGCACTATAGGTACTAGATTTTGCCTGGGATACGAGTATCATCCGAGTAGAACTTATTGCAATTTCCTTTGGGAGCTCAGGATGAAAAGTGTTTAATGTCCTTTCCGGCGGTTGATGCTACTCCATGCCATTCCTTTATAATCTAAGCAGCGGTTAAGCTGTGAAAGCGTAAGAAATAGAGAGACAGGTGCACTGTGCGTCTATAATTTTAGTACCTAAGTAGGTACAGAAATATGGATAATGCAAATAATAGCATGTAAATTGCAGCGCATTGGTAAGATGGTAACCACAAGTGACCTGAAGGAACACATCCTCCGCGGAGACAGCCTGCCGGTAGTTCATGGTGTACTGCGGCGTCTTTCGGCCGTCGATGCCACTGCCGGTGCGCCCCGCCTCTTCCGCCTCCTTGGCCTCCTGTTCTTCGTACTCTTCGATGGTCTTAGGAGTCCTTTTTACAGTTTCAGTGGGAGGCAGTTTTTCTCTCGTTGAGGTTATCTCGCAACCTTAATGTGAGATTAGGCATTTGGTAACAAGTTTATAAACAGAGTGCTTCTAATTTGTTCAGTAGATAGGCCCGTTAATACCATGTTTCTGAAGAGGCATTCTCAAACATTGCAGGGCGAGCTCAGCAGACTTACTTAGGGGGGGTAACATTGCCCACCCTTAAAACTCATATTATTTGAATGATTGTCGTCTTAACTATTATTTGATGACATGACATGTTAAAACAAACGTTGATTTTGCGTTTCTTTTTAAAAATATCGGATTAATGTGTGTTGAAAGAAGTGTTCATTTTACGGGTGGGCAATGTTACCCCCCTGGGCCAAAGTTACCCCGGTACTTATTACACGCTTCGTACTAAACCGGCTCAAGTCGAAGTAAACCTATACCTACTTATTCCATTTTAAGCGTAATTAGAAGCGCTTAAGATTAAAAATCAAACTGCCTTGTTTCGACTTGAGCCTGTTTATTACTAAGCGTGCGATAATATGCAAACCTCATATAGTTACAGTACCAGCAATATTTTGGCCAACTATGAGATCAAAATATGTGACACGTTCCTATTAGGTAAGTACTAGTGGCATTACTAGATATTTATGAGCACAATATCGACTAGATAATTATTGATGGTGACTGTTGGTAACTTAACTACAATCATTAGTTACAAGGGAAACGCGTAATTTAAAATGCTCACCAGAAGAAACCATATCGTCTCCCTGTAAAACATCCGGTTCTGGAGTTTTCAAGAGGTCCGCCAACTGTTGAATCTGAACTGGACTAAATTCAACCATTTTGCAATATTTTTATTAAATTGCTCTATTAGAAATGCAATTGAATACAAACTTATTGAAAATATAAATATTGATTAAACATCCAAGTTGCTTGGTAACGATTTAATCAATGTAGGTACAATGTCAATGTAAAGCGCCCTCTTTATTACCTACTTAAATGCCGGTAGCACACCTTCGCCGCGAAACCGCGAAACTGTGGCGGAATCGTGATATTTAATACGAAATTGAAATTTATTTTGTTGCCAGAGTTTCGCTACTACAGTTCCGCGGCGGAGATGTGCTACCGGAGTTAATCGACGAGAATGCTTTTTAATAAGCCACTAACATACCGAGAACAAAAGCTTCCCGTAAATACTTAAACCGCCTCCGGGCTCCGACTCGTCTACGTCTCCGCTCATAGTGCATTTGCAGCTTTATAGTATTTTCAATTGACGAAGGCGCCACTCAAAATGAAGTTGCATGGTTGCTCCCATGTTGCTCCACAAAATGAAGCATTATGTAGGTACCTAATGCGCCGCTACTTCGTGCATTGAAAACACTACAGTCCGTGAGCACTTTCGGATTCAGGTAAAATCGGACGTAATCGTGTAGGTAATCGAAAATGGGTATGATTTAAACGGTTGGCAGAATATTGACATTTTGGTCAGCAGAAAAATCCATTTGGTCAGCAACATATGGTCAGCTAAAATATCAAAATTTGATCAGCAATTACCTAATGTCATATTGAGCTGCTCTAAAATCGATTGGTAAGCCATTTCGATATATTATTTACTAACTGCATTTTGTGAGAAACCAAAACATTATATGCTGATCGATTGATTTAACTGCTGATTTTTGATGCTGATGAAATAGAGAAACTGCAAACCAAAACATTAACTCCCATGGAAGGGGACAATGACTTACGGATTTAGTTGCAGTCCAACACCCAAAGAGTGCAGTAGTATATTTTGCCTATAGAGTAGTTAATACCACCATAACTATTAGGTACCTAATTTTCATTTGATATTTTTCGACAATTGATTTTGAAAAGGATATTTCTGTAATAGTCAGTCACGGGAAATTATATAGGCATAATGTATATAAATATTTTTCAAAAGAAGCGGAAAGATTTTAAGGAATGTGATATTACGCGATTACGTCCGACATTTTCCCGAAACCAGGGCTTGATTTAACGTTAAAAGTTGCTAACGTTACCCGCTGATCGACAGTTAACGTTAGCAAAATTTATTGTTAAAATTTTGTTAATTCTTATATTTTAGCGTTATTTTTACCGGAAAATTGAAGTAACGTTAATAGCAAAGTTTTGTTAATTTATTTTACGAACGTTATCCGCGTCCGTCATCCGCTTGATTTAATGTTATTTTTAACTGTATTTAACTTTCATTTAACAGTAGTTTACGGCATTTTTTTATGAAATTACCGTTAAGTAATGTTATTTATTATGTCAAGTAAACCTCCAGCATTGTAAGGACGCAATGTCGGAACTATGTCAACACATAGTAAGGGAAAAGACGGATATAGTCCTAATGCAAGAACCGTATGCATGGAAAAACCAGGTCACAGGACTGGGAAGCCTGGGGGGCGACCTCCACTTCGATAGAAATGGTGAGTTACCCCCAAGGGCATGCATTTACGTAAGTAGAGACATAAGAAATATGGGATGCTTAATGACCATATGTTTCAGAGACCTAGTCGTGGTAGAAATCAGCCTGCTAACAGGAGATGGGGAGAAAATCAAGATAGCAGTGGCGACGTGCTACATACCAAGTGAAAGCAGCGCGCCAACAAAAGAGCTGGAGGAAGCAATTACAAGATACAGAGGTAAGAAAACACCCATTCTTGTGGGTTGCGATGCTAACTCACATCATGAGGTGTGGGGAAGCAGCGACACCAACAAGAAGGGGGAGGAGCTACTAGAATTTATAGTAAGTAATGACCTGGACATACATAACATAGGGACAACCCCCACCTTTGTAACCAGGGCCAGAGAGGAGGTACTAGACATCACAATAACCTCAGGAGAACTGAGCAAACATGTAAAAAGATGGAGGGTGGACCAGGAGGACAGTATGTCAGACCACAGAAGACTGCTATATAACCTGGACTACTACACGGAAAGAACGAAAATAAGGAACCCAAGGAAAACAGACTGGGAACAGTATAAAAATATATTGAGAGAATGGACACCGAACTATAAAGCCCCTAAGACTTGTGAGGAACTAGACAAGGCTGCCGAGGAGCTGAACGGTGCCATATTACAAGCCTACCAAACGGCATGTCCAGAAAGAACGAGCAACGGAGATAGAGGACAACCGTGGTGGAACAAAGAGATACAAAAACTCAGGAAAAGAACTCGGAAAGCCCTAAGAATAGCTCTAAAGAAGGGCGGCGACCAGGGCTGGAACGATTACAGAAGGATTAGGAATCAGTACACTAACACAAGAGAAAAACTAAGAGCGCAAGGATGGAAAACATTCACGGGAGAAATACAGCAATATTCAGAGGCAGCAAGAATAGTGAGGGTACTGTCCAACGAGAAATCCTGCCAACTAGGCAGTTTGAAGGTAGGTTCGACCGAACTAACGGATCCCAAAATAGTACTGCAGCATATGGTAAGCACGCACTTTCCTGACTGCAGGGTATACGACACATCTGAAGAACTAGAGGAGAATAGTGATGTAACTAGAGAAGTAATGACAATAAAGAAAGTTATAATAAGTGATGAGGTAGGGGAATGGGCCATAAAATCCTTCTCCCCATACAAGGCGGCAGGCCCAGATGGGGTGATACCCATTATGCTACAGAAGGGACTAGAACTCATCTGGAGCAGCCTGAAAGTAATATATGAAAGAAGCATAGAACTTGGATACATTCCGGCTATCTGGAATGAGGTGAAGGTGATATTTCTGCCGAAGCCTGGCAAAAACAACTACAAGGATGCAAAATCCTTCAGAAGCATCAGTCTATCATCATTCATGCTGAAAACACTGGAAAAGATCATAGATGTAAAGGTAAGGACAAGCATGCAAGGAGGGAGACTACCCCTACACGGGCACCAGCATGCTTACATAGAAGGGAAATCGACAGAAACAGCCCTACACAACCTGACAACAAGATTAGAGAGAGCTATAGAAGACAAAGAGATGGCACTGGGATGCTTTTTCGATGTGGAGGGCGCATTCGACAGAGCCAACTTCAATGCAATAGAGAAATGTCTGGAAAGAGAGGACATAGAACCAGAAATAAGAAAATGGGTAATAGCCATGCTCAAAGGGAGGGCGATCACAGCACACCTAGGGGGTGACTCAATAAAAATAAGGACGTGCAGGGGCTTTCCGCAGGGAGGGTGCCTGTCACCACTCCTATGGTGCCTCCTGCTGGACTCGCTTATAAGAGAAACTAATAGGGGAGGGATACATATGCAAGCGTACTCGGATGACGGGGTACTCTTGGTGAGGGGTAAAATCCTTAGTGTAATGAGAGAAGTCATGATAAGAGGGATCAAACAGGTATTGACCTGGTGTCAAAGCAGAGGGCTAGACCTAAACCCGACCAAGACGAAAATACTACTTTTTACCAACAAGAGAAAGCTTCCCACATTTACACCTATAAAAATTAAAGGTGAGGAAATAGAAATGATCAAGGAAATAAAATACCTTGGAGTAGTACTAGACAGTAAATTACTATACAAGACACACATAAAAGAGCAATGCAGGAAAGCCGTGATATCCCTATGGCAATGCAGGAAAGCAATAGGCAGGAGATGGGGCTTAAGACCACGCATAATACAATGGATATACAAGGCAGTGGTCTTACCAAGACTGCTATACGGAGCAATCGTGTGGTGGCACAGAGCGAGAATAAAAGAAGCAGATAGAGAACTGACGAAAGTACAAAGACTAGCATGCCTAATGATAACAGGGGCAATGAGAACAGCACCAACACAGGCACTGGAGATAATGCTAGGGCTGAACCCCGTGCACCTTGAGGTAGAGAAAAGAGCCACAGAACAGTGGTATAGAATAAAAACGAGCAAAGAGTGGATAGGGTCTGAGAGGGACAAAAGACACGCAAGCATACAAAAAGAGTCAATGAGAGACATGGAAATGCTCATGTTAAACAATGACCTAATAAAGAAAAGGAAGATATTTGACAAGAAATATAGAATCCACATAGGGGGAAGAGATAACTGGGAACGAGAAATCCGGGAACCAAGAACCACATGCTTCACAGACGGCTCGTGGAAGTCATCGACAAAAAGAGCGGGGGCAGGCATATACAATCAAGAACTGAATGAGCACACAACACTACCGCTGGGCAATTTCACCAGTGTATTCCAGGCGGAGGTGTATGCCATCATGAAATGCGCCCAGACCCTCAAGGAAAGAAGCAACACAACGGAAAGCAACATTATAATTTATTCAGACAGCCAGGCAGCACTCAAAGCGCTGGAGAAACCAGAAGTAAAATCCTCCCTGGTACAAGAGTGTAGAAATGAACTGAATGACCTGGGCTCCACATCCCAAGTAACACTGGCGTGGGTACCAGGACACAGCGGAGCAGAGGGAAATGAAAAGGCAGACGAGCTAGCCAGAGCAGGAGCGGACCAACAATACCCAGGCCCAGAGCCGGTATTACCGATATCCGCAACAGTTACGAAAGGAGTCATTGCTAGAAGAATAGAGGCAAGAACAAACGAGGTATGGAGGACGGCACAAGGATGCAGACAATCCAAACTCATGATGAAAAGGGTAAACAAGAATAGAACCAGGTATTTAATAAACCTTGGTAAGTATAATCTTAGTATACTAGCAGGGGTGATAACAGGACACTGTCCACTCAACAGACACCTGACAATAATAGGTATCAAGCAGGATCCTCAGTGCCCACACTGTGGCAAAGAGGAAACTAGCCAACACGTCCTAGCCGAGTGTGTAATGTACTCGTCACTGAGATACCACACATTCGGGGAGGATAAACTGTCGACGGAGACATTAAGTAGCATCAACCTACAGGACGTACTTTTGTTCTGTAGGAAAACAAGAAGATGGGATCCATGCTGGGTGGGAGCGTCGCCGGACCAGTAACCTACGGCTCAACCAAGGGGAACAGGGAGGAATGACCGTAGGAACGATCGACCGCCCGCCTGCTCCGGCCGGGCGTCCCCACCCATCATCATCATCATCAATGTTATTTATTAATTTTATCATCTAGTAATTAACAATCCTCGGGCTATTGTTAAAATTAACGTTAGTAAGTTAATAATATAATATTATAAAATTACTGTACCACATACCTACATACATAACATAAAAATTTATAGGTACCGTTACCAAAGTGTTTTTATTTTAAGTAATGTTATTTATTATGTTATCTAGTAACGTTAACAAGCCCTGCCCGAAACCCGAATGTTATTCGTGCTCAAGGATTGTACTTATTTTAACATTACCTACGTTATTGTTAACATTATGCTAGTACTTCTTGTTTATTTGACAGGTCATGCTTCAACAATATGATTTCGAAATCAACATGACTTTACATACCGCACCCTTAGAATCAAACCGTCACTAAACAAATAAAATCTTTTATTTGACATCCAAATTCATTGGATAGCAATTGTGTCATTATTCGAACTCCGTTCTATTTTGTTTAGTGACGGTTTGATTCTAAGGGCCTGCGCAAACCGGCGGAGCGCAGCGCAGATCACTTTAAATTTATCAATGTATATTCTTTTCTATTTTAATTACAATAAGGTATAAATTTGAATGTTCTGAGACCGACCTCGGAGCATCACGGGGGATTTCTACTCTGCGGCTGTGGCTCTAAATTTATACCTTATTGTAATTAAAATAGGGAAGAATATACATTGATAAATTTAAAGTGATCTGCGCTGCGCTCCGCCGGTTTGCGCAGGCCCTAAGGGTGCAATACATAGTTGAAATAGAAGTGCAGTAGGTAAATATGTGTGGATCAGTAATATCTTTGAAATAAAATAAAAAATCGAGTAACCCATTTTATTGTTTTATTTTACACTACTAATTACTAAAGGGCATTTTAAGTAAATAAAGCAATATAGAGTTTTTTTATATTTTTTTTATGAATTAGTATGATGCATTATATGACGTTGCTACAATATTATTTGAGTTAATCAAGTCATAAATGTTAACCATCAATGTGTGTTTCAAGGGAAACCATCATCATCTTCTTCAGCCATCTCTTTAGCCAGTTCCAAATCCTGTTGCTCCCTTTCACGGCGCTCCTCAGCACTCTCCAGTTCTTTACCATAAGATTTAGGTGGATACCTCATAGCCTTCACACTCTGGTTATGCAGGTCTAAGCAGAAGGATATGCGCTGATGGAAAGCCAGTTGGGGCTCCCTAGTGCAGTAAATGTCAGAACTCTCTTTGTTACTCATGTATCCCCTTTCTGGATCCAGGGTAGCCTCAATAACTCCATCTCTGATAGCTTTGGCTACTATAAATTCAGCATCTTCAGCTGAATCCAAGCCCAGCTTTCTGGCAATATCTTTAGGTGAAATTCGAGAGTATGACAGTCCAATAGAACGGATAGCAGTCTTGATGACATTCTGACGAAGACGCAGGATCAGAGTAAAAGTGTGATCAGTACGGAACTGAGGACCAAAGTTCTCCAATACCTCACCAAATCTTTGCAAATTGCCAAGTCTTACAGCTTGTGTGAGTTGGAAATACGGAGCCAGTGACCTCCGCAATGGAGCTTGTCGGAAAATAGCACGCTCAGGAATATCTCCCAACAGCAGCTCCACCACAATGGCTAGCTTCTGCACAGTTTGCCGGAATCCAACAGCAGCAGTTTGTGGAGCTTTCCGCAGAGCTTGTACAAGATGCTTATGAGCATCACTATATTCAAGTCGGGCTGCCTTTATTCTGCCCAGGTAAAACAGAAATCTTGCCCACTCATTGTTACTTGCGTTTTCTGGAAATACCGACTTACTGACCAATTTATCAGCTTGATCATATAGTGAATAATGAAGATAGTTCCGGAGTAAACAATTAATAAGAACAGCTTGACCTTCATAGTCACTGCGGAGAGTGGAGGTCCGCAGGCGCGCATGCAACAACCCTCTGATCAAATCTAACTTGTTGGTGAGTTCAAACACGCGAGAGTGGTAAAAGTAGCATTTAGCTGCAATAAGATCAAGGGTTCTTCTGTTTTGAGCCGTTACTTTAGTCATTAACAGTTGTGAGCACTCAGTTGCCTCAGAGAGTTTGTTTGTGTCTAACAAACGCAGCAATACTAAAAGATGAATGTACACATCTACTTCAGGTGCTGGTGTCTTTGGAGCACTTCTCGAGCGCGGGGTTTCAATCTCGACAGCACCGACCTGCGGGGCTTCAACGAACGCAAACAGAGTTTCTTTGTCTGCGTTAGTAGGATAGAGTTGGTTGATAATAGCTCTTAAAACGTTACCATTCAACTTCCTTCGGGTGTTTGGAAGAGACCTAAGAACTCGCAGAGCGAATCTTGGCTCCTTTGAGGTAACTGCTTTATCAATTTGCCGGGCATGTTCTCGTAAGTCTTGAACTGTAAGAACATCGGCGTCCTTCTTCACTTCGCCAGTTTCTACATCACTTGCAGCCGCAGGGCTTTCCACATTCTTCATTTCAACATCCTCGATCGGAGCCATTTTAATTTTAGAGCACTGGATACTCCAATCTAATTTGTAATTATTTGCGACAGGACGAGTCTGACGAGACAATTTATGCTAAGGTTCATTCAACAAACGTCAAAATTATGCCGAGTAACCAACCACAAAGTTAAATAAAATAAAATTCAATATTAGCGTGCAAACATACGGCAAATAAAAATATGCAAGGAATATTAAAGAAAAATATTATATTTAACAATAACACAAAATGGCATATTTTATGTAATTAAAAAATATAACATTTGTACGAAAACAAAACTTTAAATTAGAAATTGCTTTTAGTTAGGTACCCGTCCAGGCGTTTTTGAACATGACTGAAACAGTTAATTTGAGTACGTGCTAGTGACACGTATTTTTATACTCTTTGCTCACACTTCTTATTGCATGTGTGTGACTGAGAAAAGAAATCAGCATTGTATATTGCGATAAATGCGATTACGTAGGTACCTAACTAGTGCGGTACCACAACCTATGTAATGAATAAAGTCGCAGAATGCTCTAGATTATATCTAATCTTGTTATCTTCAGTATTCATGCACGTGAATGTGAAATATAACAACGATCAATTACACGACAGTTTAAAAACGTAATATCTAACATAAAATAAATAAATAAATAGATTACAAACTGCATGCATTAATTGGTTTAAATTTAATGGCAAGACCGGATCGTGCAGCCCTAGCCGTTCATAGAGTATAGAATAGACAAGACAAAACTAACTACTCTACTTACTCTACTAGCATTGCCCGTGGTTGCTTAACCAATATAGTACTCTCGGGGAATTCTGATAAAAGCATATTACTACTAATGTTACAATTGAATAGGTGGATTACAACCATCACAATATCACAAAAACCGTGAGTGTCCAAGATTACAAACAACGGACGCGCTTCGGCTGCAGGGGACCGGTTGATTCTTTACACAAATTTTCAATGTGTTCTGGAAATGGTTTGCAAAGAGGACGTGGTATCATGGTTTAAAGAATTGGAAAGTTATAAACGCATAGACGCAATGTGTACATTGTTAAATATGTGCTTGCCATTTGAACTGCGTTTCATAGGCACATATCTAGAAGAGCTTGGCAAGCGCGATTTCCAAGAGTTGCGTGGTGCCGAACTTCGAGCTAACAACCCTTCAGACTTGGCTGCAGATATCGGAGGAGCGACCACAGATCCCCGAACACGGCGGAAAATGGCTTTGTACGTGTCTTTATTACGCTCGTGCAACTTTGCATGTGCCACTACGTTGTACAATGCCATGGTCAGTTTGGAAAAGAGTGGTTTGTTGAAAGGCTTGTATGGTGATCTTTTGGAAGAAATATTGTTGCTTTATACGATGGCGTTACATCACCCAGCGTTCACATTCGATCAAAAGTCACATTTTGGTGAGATCTTAGATAAGCTGAAAGTGGAAGACCAGCGGTGTCAGTTTCAAGAGCAGCAAGTAGAACGTGCGAATGTGCCGCCTGTGAGTGCTTGTCACACGCAGCCAACGGTGGCGCCCAACATGTCAGTGCCTCCGCCTGCACTGGGGAGTGTGGGCCCTCCACCAGGCATCATGTTTGTTAAATCAACTGGCGTGCAGGTCAGTAACTTTGTTTATTCTAACCAGTAAATATTAAACCTAAACAACACCATTACTAACTATGTAGAGAAAAGTAATGCTAGAATATTTATTACCCCGATTTGTTGTACACAAGTTAATTATTATAATTAGTTGATATTCAATATGTTTTACAGTTTTTTTATAACTTGCTTTTTTCTGGGACTCTAAAAATTGTTTATTCATTCCTACAAGAATTCTGTATTTTTTAGGGACAAAAAGTAGCTTAATATGTTACTCCAGCCATCCTGCTACTTTGCTACAAAAAATAGCAAATAAACTTTCACATTTACAGTAGTGACCAAATAATTAGGAATGCTTGTGTTTTTCCCATACAATTGCTTTCTAATATGACTTACCGAAATTGACCACCAATCATGTTAGTGACCAATTTTATAGTGAGTTACACTTAATGTTAACTAAAAAGATAAGGTTAAATGTTATGTATAATTAAGGCCTGTTGAATATGTAACTTTAATTTTAGAAGCATTTGAAAAAAGTAATCTTCAGCATTCATCTAGTTGAGAAATATTGGATGGATGCGTCAGCACCCTGTATTTAAATCCCTATAGAATAAAAGGTCCGTTTTCAATAGAAATTAATTGTACTTCAGTGTAAACCTTAGTAAAATGGTCTAAAAGTAAATAACAATAAAATTGGTCAAGTACTTTTTGATTGGTGGTCAACTTGACCCAGCTTCAACTGATGGAATCTACATCTTTTTTACACATAATTCTTCTGGGATTTAACTATAAATTGCAAGCAGAAAAAATCTATATATAATGCAGTTATTTTCCTCTTGATAGTAATGTTTAGTAATTAGTTCTTCTCTTCTCATTTTTATGATTCAGAGAAAGATAAAATAGTTTTTAATGAAACACCTTTAATTTCAGTCTCAAAGCTCAGATGGTGTACCATTAGAGCTCAGTTCGCCTCCAGTACTCAGCGGGGCGGGGAGTGTGGTGCCCATGCTAGGGGAAGTGACACATCCTCCACCGGGCCTACCCTTACCTCAGTACAATATGGCGGAGTACATGGGACAGCACCCATGGCCAGCCAATATTATTGTCTCTCCACTCACTCAGCCTATAGAGGTTTGTAATCACTGGATCACCTAAAGCTCACTATTCACATTAAAATATATACCTATGCAATTTAAATGCAATCTTTGCCCGGTAGGCATAATTTGCTTTCTCTTACAGCAAAATGCTAATTATCTGTTATGGTCCTTAGATAAATTGTTTTTAGGGTTCTGTGACCCCGAGAAGAAAAAAGGAACCCTTATAGGATCACTTTGTTGTCCGTCTGTCTGTCAAGACCCTTTTTCTCAGGAATGCGGTATCAATAATTTATTAATAAGGAGTTATCAAGTTGAAATTAATATAAAATACTTACTCAGGTCTGCAATCCCTTGAGCTGTTAAAAAAATCGAAATTTTAAGACATTGCAATCAATAGATACGGCCGTTTATGCCGCATAGTTTGACACGCGCAAGGGAATCAAAACCTATAGGGTACTTCCTGTTGACCTAATAGAACATAAGTAAAGGGAAAAATCCGAAAACTGTAAATTTGTAGTTGCATCACAAAAAAAAAAACTAACTCTCCTTCTGCCTATTTTAGTTAAAACCCTTCTTTTTTTCTGCTAAATGTAATGTAACTAATTAATAAGACATGAATTAAGGGTATCTATAATTATGTTTATTATGATATTGTTTCAATTCCTTTTGTAGTGATGTGATGTACTTTACTTGTTATGAAGCCTTGAAATTAAATAAAAGTATATGCATATGTATATGTATATGGTTAGTCTCACAATTGAAAAGTAAATTTATCTGCCACTTAAAGCTAGCCCTCTCCTTGTCTATTTTCAAGTGTGTGAAAGGGAAAGGCCTTAATTTATGTGACAGGTATGCTTTACTTGATGACTGTGAGAGAGGCGGTAAGAGTATTATATCCTTAAGACTATTTAGGTACAAACTGTTTTTAGTAAGCCCATTAATAACTTGCAGTTTGCATAATCCAGTTATGCATTACTCAATTTTAAGGCCTAATATGTACAGGAACAGCTAGTCTCGCTCGGCATTCTATGCGACAATCGCGAGTAAATACACTTAACTACATCCTAAATATAAAATGCTTGCCTAATGTTGTTTTCTTGGAAATCAACATGCATATTTACCCGATTGGACTGATTTTAACAAATGGGGTCATATGATTCGTCAAAAACGTGCGAGTGTCATTGGCTATATCCAAATCGTAAGGGTGTGTCATGTCATACAAGTCGCCTGTCTGGTTTTAGTTTGCGGCTTTATTTGGAAATGTTTAACTTCATTGACTGAAATGACAATGCAATTTTAAAGAAATGTGTACGTTTTGGCTTAAATTATGCATATCTTCTCCCTTTATTTTATTTTTTCAGTATTAAAAATGTTTTTATGTGGTCGTTTTTGAAATAAGATAAATAACAGTTATTATACTATTGGATTAAAAAGTGGCGCCAATACCTAATAGGCTTCATTGCCATATATATTTTGTTGTATTCATGTCTGCAAACCATTTCTCTTTTTAGGAAATTAAAAAATAGGATATTTTTAGGGTTCTGTATTTCAATCAACAATACTCAATTAGGTAACCGGTCACAGAACAAAATACTGCCGAGCAAATAAGAACTCACTTCAAAATGGGTTCTTGTTTTATTTAAGCAAGATTAAGCGTTGTGTGTATGAGATACGATTTAAATTAAAATGTTTTACTTTGACAATGAGCGACAAATATCTAAGTTTGTATAGGTTGCCCTAGGACACTTCTAAGAGGATTTTTTTATTGAACCCGGCTTATATTGGTTGGTACAGTTAGCATCAAATAGATAGAAGCAGCGAAAGTGGCCAAATATACCGCAACACATCTTTATTATTATAGGAATAAAGATGTGTTGTGATATATTTGGCCATTTTGGCTGCTCCTATCTATTTGATAGCTGCCTATACGTTATTGGTTCTTTAAGTACCTAAAAGGTAAAAGAAACCCTTATAGTGAGACTTCTGTGTTTGTCTGTCTGTATGTCATCGCAATATGGTGAGGTTGTACACCTATACTTTGGACTTCGGTAAACATTGCAGTGTGCCCAGTAAAAAGATGGGAATGACGTGTTTCATTACAATTAATTTTATTTATGACATTAGTTTTTAGAGGAAAGATGAATATTAAACTATTCTATTTCATTTATCTGGCTCGTTATGTTGATAACCCTTATATACCTAGGCGTTAATTAATTAATTAAAATTAATCCGTTACTACAGGAAAGGTTATTTGTATAACTGTTATCGTCAGTGAGTACCAGCTATCTAATAACTAATTATTGTACCCTCTAAGGACAATTACATTATGATGATTGTCATAATTTCATATTATAAGTGACACTTTGTAGCAAATAATAGTGGTCTTGTGTTAACCATGCGAAAAGATATATATTTCCTATTTCCTGTCCTTGATGTATGTGATGCTCAATATTGCCCTATACTTTTATTGAAACGTTCGAGACAAGTTCGCACGTGAATGGAGCGTGAGGATTAGTTGTGCTTGTTGATATTGCAGGTTATGAACTATCCGGTGAACGCAGGAGCGCCGGCGTCGCCGCTCGTGTCGTCCCCGGGCGACAGCCGCGCGGGGTCGCCGCGTGCGCGCCGCCGCGCCTCGCGCGACCGCAGCCCGCCCACTTTACCGCCCGAACAACACTTGCCGCACCTGACTGCCAACTTCGACAACTTAGCCGTAGGCGAGGTAACTTTTCTTAAGGTGCGTACGAATTTGGCCCCTCAGCCCAAGGCAGCCTCGGCGCGCACGACGAGGCAGCTCAGTCGCGCAAATGACGCGATTGGTTGTTGCGTTGAGGCACCGTTTTGGCGGCGAACGGCCATTGTGCGCCGCACAAAACATTGAGCGCGGCTACAGCTGATGCTGTTTCTTCATTATTCACAGCAAATCAATTACTCAAATCAGTTTTAATCATAATGAGAGTTTCATTATGATTATTTTAAATCTCAACATAAAACCACCGCGTCTCGCGCACAATTAATTAATTAATTATTAGCTTGACCTACACGTTCCGATTTACGTCCATCTACACGAGGTACGCACGCCGAGGCACCTATGATCATGGTCAAAATACCGACTCTGGACGGCTCGCCATGTTTTGTACGATTTTGAGCAAATAGGCGGGCCGTGCGTGCCTTGACCCGAGGCTGCCATAGATTCGTACGCACCTTAACATAAACTTATTGCTCTCAGATGCTCGGAATGATCTTCGGAGCATTCATATCGATTATGCGTATAAATTAAATACTAAGCCCGTGAGAGACCTCTTCGATTCTATGATGTCTTATAAGGGAAAATTAAAAAAAAAATACATAGTTAAAGGCTCAATTAAACTTTTACATGTGGTTAACGAAAATTAGTCATACAAATCATACACAAAGGAAAAAAAATAACGGATATTTAATTAAGGCCTTAACTGGGTAAGGCCGTAGATTTTTTACTACACTTTACGTTTTAACCAAAAATACCTAATTTTAATATAACTCTTTAAAAGGCATAATTTTTCCTGTTAAAATATTGCTAGCGTCACTACCTTAAGGGTTCTGGCAGAATACCAGTGCTGTGGCTTTCCGCATTTTTATGCTGAGCCAGCGCCTATTCTTCGCATCATCACAAAATGGCTCTTCTTTAAATCTCCAAATTTCAAATTTTAATTTATCTCTAGTTTTAAGTTCTCATACAGAGTTAGTTAAACTGTTTTAATTGCGTGATTCGGTTTTATATTCTTTTGTAAATCATGTTGGCCTTATATGGCCTTTATGTACGTTTGTGAAGAATAAAGATGTTTATCTATCTATCTAAAGAGAGCTACTTGGCGGTAGTTTATAAAGAAACAGCCTTGAAGGAGTTGTGTGTCTGTTCTTATTATCAAATTTGTGATTCTGTTTTGCTCGTTCTTAATAATGCGGCGCTTCTTCTTAGCAGTGTTCTCCTCTTCGGAACCGCTGGTAGATTTTGACGTGTAAACGTGGGCACGTAGGCCTACTTATTGAATAAATCTTTTGTCGAGCTTCTGAACGTCTTCTCCGGCATAATTATGTAATGTCATTATAGATCAGAAATAACACCGAGGCATCAACACTAGATCCGAACATTTCGTTTCCCCAGATGAGACATAATATGGACGAGAGGTTACGCGAAATAAGCGCGATGCAGCAGCAGTACCGGTCGCTGGAAAAGCTGAACGGCGTGCGGCGGCGCGCGGGCGCGTACCCGGGCGCGCGCTCGTCGTCGGATAGCGGGTCGAGCGCCGCGTCGTCGCCGCCCGGCACGCCGGCGCCGGCGGCGCGGCGCGCTGGCCCGGGCCCGCCGGGCGCGCCGCCGCCCGTGCCGTTCCTGCCGTACCCGCGGCCCTACGCCTACCCGCCGCCCGCCTACCGTCCGCCGCCGCCGCCCTTCGCCAACGGCGAGCCGCCGCCCTACCCCGCGCCGGCAGCCTACGGCGCCTTCGTGCCCGTGCTGTACGCGCCGCCCAAGCTGTCCTGCTGGAACTGCGGCGCCGCCGGCCACGCGGGCCACGAGTGCAAGGAGCCCAGCATGGAGGAGATCACGCGGGCGGGCGGCTACCAGCTCGACTTCGGCGCGCCGCCCGAACCCGCCGACAAGTAGCGACCGTCTCTGTTCCGACAGTCGATTCGATCCTAGATTTGGAATAGACCAGATTTGAGAACAGGTTTGATTTGAATAATGTTTAAGAGTAATTGCACTTTTGATTTCTCTGTTAGGAGCCGACTAAATCAGTTTGGAGAGTTTTATTTGAATATATCTGATATAATAAATTACGAACGCATCGTATTCTTTGTTTGTAGGCGTCATAATTTGCTTCAAAACTCTGCTTGGTCTTAGGTGTGAGGTGGGGGTTTAAAACGTTATGCCATTAAATTTTATCAAAGCGCATCCGGAACATGGAACCTGAGAACATAAGTGTTGTGTTACCTGTTAACATATTATTGATTAGTCCTTGAGCCTTTAGCGTATTGAAGACAGTTCAATTTTAAATTATTCGCCTTACATTACTTGGTCAGAAATCTAAAGATTACCTTATTTCGATTACCTTATTTGGATATTAATCGAAAAACAACCAACTTTTTTTGCGTTGTGTTTTCAAAATTAAAAGTGCAATTATGAATAGACATGTAGTATTTCCTTATATATTTTGAGGGAATTCCATGTGTAAAATATATGGAACAACATGAGCAGCTTATGTCTATAGTTGTACAGTCTATATTTAAATTATTTGCTATAATTGTTGACCAGAGATAAACAATATTGGATAAGGAAATTTCAAAAACTCGAAAAAATCCAATATAATTGGATAAAAAAAATACTTTGTGTTATAATTTATAATTAAGAAAGGAACTTGTTTGCATTGTATTGAGTGTGCCATATTGATAGAATTCTTTTGAAAAAATTAGAAGCAGAAGTGTGACAGAACAGCACCAGTGAAATAATCTCATGCAAAGCATTTATGTTAATCGATAGTTAATAATATACATAATAAAAACCAAATAAAATTAAAAGTAGGTAGTTTAAAATCGTATCACCATACAATTTTATGTATAGCGTATTGAATTCATCTCGAATGTATGAATTTCTCATTCAATTCGATCATTAACAAGTTTTAAACCTTGGGCTATATAAAACAGAAGTTGCGTGATAGTTTGTGTAATTATTGCAAGATGTATTGTGGTGTACCTACAACTTAACTGATAGCCTGGGCGAAGAGAGTCACACGCGTTATGCGTTCAGTAAGCATACATAAATAAATAATAAATGTCTGTCAGTCAACTAGTCCATTATTCCAATAAAAAACTTCCGCCATGCTTACTCTATGAACGCGGTGACACGGGTCACCCTCTTCGTCCAGACTCTCACTTGAGTTGTGCGCCTATAGTACGTCACCATTCTAGTACAAGTCTAAATTTATTAAGGAGTTTATAGTATGTTGCTCTTATCTGTAAGGTACAGTCAGCTTCAAATAAATAGGAGCAGCAAATAGGAAATTGTCAAATATATAGCAACACATCCTTATTCCTATAGTAATAAAGATGTGTTGCGATATATTTGGCCACTTTCGCTGCTCCTATCTATTTGATGCTGACGGTCCTGCCATCACTGCCTTAAGGATGAAGTGTTACAGGTATATTTTGTGTATTGGTACGTTTGTTTGTTTAATATTGTATATTTCAAAATAGTGTTGAATTCAAGTGTATTAAAACAAAAACTATTAACAGGAAAGACTTAAGTTAAAACTATGCATACTCTTTTTTATTATTGCGTTATTCTGAATTAGGAAAGTTCTAGTTTATGAGCGATTGTTGGCGAGTCAATAATGATGCGACATTCGTAAAAGTCTTGCCGCAATACTACAATTTTGAAGCGTTGCATTGAAACGACATATGGCTAGTGCTTGCACGACGGGTCACTAATAAAGCTGGGAACGTCTGAAATAACGATAAAATGTTATGTATCCATGGCTTTTGTATTAACGAAATCAAAAAATATCTCATATTTATCACTTAGTACGCTACTCGCAGACCAAGTTTGAATTAAATTTGTACAGAAATCATTGAAGCTATTGACATTTTTAAGGTGATACGAGTAAATAACATTAATATTTAATTCAGATATTCAGTCGAAAAATCAATTTCAATTTGATAGTGATGTTAGACTGCCATTTTACAGACTTAAACGGAATGAACGTCTTTCTTAACATTATTATTAACATTTCTATTTGCGACTGTGTATCAAGCTTTCATGGGTTTTAATTAAGATGGCAAGTTTAATCCGTATTCATACATAATCAGTTATTATTATTAACTATCTTTAACATTAATCTTTCGAATCAAACAATATTGATAAAAACCTGATCGTCTTTAACTAACGTTGATATGAGCATTCGTTTTTAACCCCCGATGCATAAAAGAGGGGTTTTATAAGATTGACGTGTGTATCTGTGTGTGTATCTGTGCATGTATTTGTGTGTGTATCTGTGTATCTGTCTGTGGCATCGTAGCTCCTAAACAGATGGACCGATTTTGATTTAGTTTCTTTTTTATTAGAAAGGTGTTAATCGAGAGCTTGGTTTGATGAAAATCTGTTAAGCCGTTTAAAAGTTATGAGCTCTGATCCCGATTTTGTCGGGAGTTTTTTAATATTTGTAATCTTCTAGTAACGAGGCCCCTCCACTGAAAACGTACGTGCTCGGAGCCCGTTGAAGTTTTTGCTCATTACTAAAAAAGGCGCTGATGTCGGGGGTTTTTAACTCGGTTAGGTTATTGAAATTTTTAATTTTCTGCTTGTCCGTGTGTAACTAATAGGTAAGTAAATGTTGGTAGGGTAACAGATGAGAAAGTACATACAAATTTAACCGAAATAATATATTTACGGTGTTAACGCTGCATGGTTTATAAGATGATAGATGAATAATTAGAGCAAGCAGCGAGTTAGAACAGAATACATATTCATGGAATTCCCTGGAATGAGATAGCTTTTATTGATAGGTACTTACATACAATATTTTTGCAAACAACAGACAATTACTTTAAAAGTAAGCTTAACATTACTGTTACTGATAAATGTGCTCTTAATAAAATAGTTTTAGTTGCACGGAACTAAATGGAACATCATAATATTACGGCGGATTTAGACGATTTTCGTAAAAAAAAAGCATGTACTGACTTGTTTCGGGTGATTCCACGAGCGTTTCAACTGCCGTCAGTCCTTTGAACGCATTAAAGTCGAAATTTCTGTGGCTTTGGATGCTATTTTCGGTTATTGTGTAAAAGTCAGGGCACTCTATAAAACGACCGAAAATGGCATTCAAAGCTACAAAAATTTGGACTTTAATGCGATCAAGGGACTGACGGCGGTTGAAGCGCTCGTGGAATGACCCTTTCCTTTAACCCAAGACTGATTTCTAATACTAGCTATTGATCCGGCTGTATATATATTTGTCAATTTTGGTAAAATAGTAGAATCATATTAATGTTGATTTCAAAACTGTTGTTTATTGAGTAAGAATATTTAACTTGATTGATATACTTAATGACGTCAACCCTTAATAATATACTTAATGTCTCGGAGCCGGCTCAAATAACCTCACAAACGAAGAAGGGGTCAATCAAAAACCATCGCCTGCACACTCATTTTGTAAACAACGTCGATGGAACCGTTTGGAGTCTATTGAACAAGGGATTATTTTGATCAAGCTCATCAATCGCAATGCTCTTTTAAATTAATGTTTGTACCTTATAGTCATTGTAAATAGTTGCAAAGGTGTAAGAGAGTTCGCACGCCGCAGTGGGCGTGAACGTATTTTGTAAATAATTCAGTTTATATAATTAGTTAATATTTAGAGATTGAGTATATTTGTAAATTACATTGTAATTCGAGTGTCCCTATATAGTTTAATATTTGGGTGTTTCTCTATGATCACTGTCACAAATCACAATTTTGCATTTTTGATGTTCCCGTTCTTAACAATAGTTCAACTTAGAGGGTTGTATTAGACTGCATAATGTAAAGTAAAGTAAACCGACGTTTGTTTGAAGCGAGTCGGATGCGTCCGCGCACGGGTGGGGGTAGGGCGGGGCTGCGGCTCGCTTCTACGGGCTTTGAGTTTCGTGCCTTCTCTCGCTCACGAGGTGAAGGTTTGCTAGTGCATCAGTGTAGTGCAATTTTAAGCGGTCCCCATCCATATTTTAAACTGGGTTTTGCCTGCGACTGTGCGTAGAAGTCGATTGCCGCTGTCCTTTATTTTCTTTTTAAAATCAGTTTATCGAAATAAAGACGTTTTATTCTATTTGTTAATTTCGGTTGTTACCCGGGGATTTTGGGGTTAATATTGAAAATAAAACCCTTGTTTGTTAGTATTAAACGATTGCTATGCCATTAAAGTCGTGGGCAGAAGTCAGTATCTGTACTATAAGTCTACATATCACCTTGTTGTAAATTTGTAACTTAATCTCCTAGGAATTTCAAATTTATCTTTGCTGTCGTATAAAAACAAAAATAGAACATTCATTTGTTGCCATGAACTATTCAACCCCTGAGCGGCTAGCACATCCTGTATTTTCTCGCATGTCGCTCAGTGCGTCTCTATCGTTATAGACTAGTTAGATAGGGATGTGCGAGCGACAAACAAATCGAGGGCAAGTTGTACTAGCCCCCCTGATGCCATAGGACTACTTGTAGGTAGAAGCACGGGACAAGTAATGTAAAATAGGAACATAATTTAATATCATCCTGTAAAAAGGTTGTATGTCCACATAACGTAACTATTGTGTTATTTATATTTATTTTATCATGATATTAAAAAAATGTTGGAATTTAGAGTAAACTTAGGAAGAATAACTTAATAATAGTATTCTATTTTATAATATTGCTAATAGTAAGTAGCGCAGTGGCGCGACCGCTCCCGGTAACTGGCTGCGTGTCTTCATTAAGTCGTGAAGGACGCTCCGCTTCCTCCACAAACCACTGTCTGCTCGGCTTCAGTTTCAATTGCATATTGTCTTTTGCAGTAAGCCATATTCCTAAAAAACATGAATATTTGTCACGTTTCATTCAACACGCAAAATTAAGCCCGAAGATGAATGCTAAATTAATTGTTGCTCTGCTGTGCAGGTTATGTTCTACTAGTAGAATCATAAAAATATTTTTTTACTTTGTACAGACGGTTATAAATGTGATAAAATAATTTTTGACATAATTAGAAATTGTGATTTAGTAAGGTGTGTAGTTAATTGTAACGAATATAAAAGAAAACTCGCTTTACTAAATACATATAAGTACCTACTTCCTACAGCTATACGTTGTTTTCCCACATTTTTATATTTGGGTACTTATTATTCTAAGCTGTTGTACCTACTACTAATAAAAATAAACATTTTCAGGAAAGATGACGTTTAGGCACAGTATTGTATGACCTATACCCCACCAATGCTGTGAACCATTCACTTCCTGACAAATAAACAACCAAAATCTGGGTTCTTGTTTTCTTTACCTACTACAAGTATTCACGGTAATATAAAATCTTACTTGGGTGTGCAGCTGGCGAGACTGGTACCTTACAGCTGCACCCAAGTAAGAATATTAATGTAAGAAAGAATAATACTTAGTAACAAAATTACAAACTCACATTTTAGTGGCGACACCTAGGGAGCCTGGGACGGTACTCCATGTAAACACCACGACGATATCTCGCATAACTTTACTGGGTAGGTATACTCCAAACCAAATACTACCTAGGTACGGTTATACACAAAAACTACAAGATGTCGCTTTGCTATAAGTAGTTTATTTACCTTCAGTTTACGATAGACGGCGTTAAACTCGAATGACACCATCGAACTTATCAAGTCGGGTAAAGCATAGGGCATCCCATAGCCCCCAAAAAGAAATAATTCATAATAATAATTCTTTATTCAGTAAGGATTAAGTATATTCTAATTCGTGTTAAGTACATAAAACTACTATTTATAGGGTTCGTAGTCAAACTAGGAACCCTTATAGTTTCTTATGTCCGTCCGTCTGTCTGTCTGTTAAGCGTCACAAAGTTGAAATTTTGCACACCTATGAATATAAATTTTTACCGCACACAAAGATCAATAATTAAATTTGTAAGAAAAAGTATTTTAAGGTAAGCACCTCCCATACTCCTACTAGGTAAAGGCAAGGGTAAAAATATTTTTTCCGTTATAATATCGATTGAGGTACCTATCATTGGATATAGTTCTTAAAAAAATATTATGTGTATGTCATTATCAATTTTTAAGTTAGGGGGACCGTTTAGGATATATTGAACCCGAAAAGTGTCTTTCTTCACACCCTACAGCCACAACAACAAGTACTAAAAATCTGGAAAATATCTTAAATGAAAGTAGGTACATATCGACGGGTCTCTGACTCAACCTCGTATATGAAAATTTATTTTATGTTTTTTTCAGATTGGTTTTTTGTACTTGTAGTAAAGGCAACGGAACGCTACACTGAGGCCCCACATAATATGCTCTTGCCCGGTTTTTTTGATACACTAAGAAAAAAAATGTTGGGTGTAACAAAGAAACTAACACTATACAACCGTCTAAGGTGTTTGATCCATGCAATAACGTTTTTATTGTCCAATGCTTATAGATAATCTAATAACATTTTATCAACAATGTTTTCACTTTGTTATTATTACGATTGTCGTTACAACAACAAAACTGCACTATTAACAACTCTTTAAGACTATCTCTTAGCAAAGCACTAAAGTTGCTATCTAGACAAACTTACTTACTACCTACTTAAAATACCAAAAAAAAATTAAATTAATAATTTAAAAAACCCCGCCACAAAAATAAAACTGTAAAAAATAAATAAATAATAATATGGCCCTTAAAGCTTAATAATGTCAGTAGTAAATATTTTGATTCAAGCGTGTCGTCACGTCGGGCGACCGCTAATAGCAAGTATGGTTTTATTTGCTTAGCGGTCCCTATTTTTTTGTCGCTGAGAAAATGCATCACGCATACCACCGAGGCCCTGGGGGACCAGGGTGGTTAGGTGGGACTCACCGACCGAGAGCGGCCAGCATATACCCACTAAAAACCCAGCGGTAAACCTCAGCGTCTTTCATGGAGGTGCTACAGGAATACTAGCAAGCGCATTCTGCTGTGACACCTCAATGCTTATGAATCCGGGAGAGCGCCTTGGTTTACTAAGGCACCCTCAAACCTCCGGTGCACCATGGCGCACGAAGGGGTCCCCCAACCCCTCAGATCGGCGCACTATTGCGGTGGGGTAACCCTCCCCGTCGTCTGCGGAGCGGATCAGCGAGGGCGCTGGTCTCTGGCCCTATACAGGGCCATACCTACTTTGGATAATTCCAGAGTAAAGGCGTCTGCACTTAGATTGGGTAACAACCTACCTAAGGCGGCTGCGGCTCCCACCCACTTCGGGGCGAGTAGAGCGAAATGCGACCCGAAGCTCCACCTCCCATCGAGTACCAGGCCGAGATACCGCATCTGGGCCCCCACCGTTATCAAAGTTCCCCGAACTGTGATAGTGGCCCCCCTAGGGGGCCCCTTCCGCGGTCTATGGAACAGAAGGACCTCTGTTTTGGGGAGCGCGACCCTGAGGCCTAACTGCTCCACTCTCTCCACCACCAACGACGTGCCAACCGAGGCCAGCCGCGCGGCCTCCTCGAACTCTTAAGTGATATTTTTTTGTCAACAAAGTACGGGCGCGAACAATAATTTAGTACATGCACCCGTACTTTGCACGCAACGCGTTTATGTTAAAAAATGTTTATTTTACGCGAGTAAGTCCCGTTTAACTACCAGTAAATCTGTTTCGATTATTGAATTTGAGATAGGTAGGTAGGTAATTTCTATTGGCATTTGAGTAAGACTACTTAATTAAGAGAAAAAATGAGATAGGAGTTGTAACACGAAAATTATTTTTGAGGTTATTATTTTATTTAATAAAAGTAAGAGACATTCCTTCCTTCCTTGTGGCAAACCTTGCGGGAGTCCAGCAGTGGACGACTTTCGGCTGAAATGATGATATGAGGACGAAGAGACATTTATTACTTATAGCCACTTATAGCTGCTTGAATCATCGAGTATTTTTTGTTACCTACTTACCTACTTATTCCAAAATACTTTTCCAGCTCAACTTTCCTTTAGTTTTGCCGGACAGATAGAAACTTTACGTTTAAATCAAACTTCCTCTCGAGTTGCAGGGCACGTTCTCCGTAAAAGATGTCCCAAAGAATAATATTTGTTCACAGTTTTTCAGAGGGACTTCGACATTTCGAACTATTTGCTGGTGATAACTTTAACTTCACTAAGTACCTTCTAACCGAATAAATATTCTTAAATGTTTTTTTTTGCTTTTGTAACTTACCTACAGAAGATAATCTTAGCAGATTTTTTTAATATTTTACTAGATAGGTAGTAATTAAAGAAATAAAGAAAAACATGAAAAACTTGACGTGCATATAGTACCCATTTAATTAAACACGTGAAAAACATGACGTGCACATACCAATTTAAACCCACATGGCCACATCTAAATTTGTAACGCAACTAAAAGCTACCTTTATTTTACGAAGATATCCTTTTAAAGATAAACCTCACTTTCTATAAAATTATTCATGACCGTTAGAGCGATGGTACTAAATAAACGGGAACCATCATATAACAAATCTTTTTTTAAATGTTAGGGTAGAAGTTGGTATAGAGGTGGTACCTATCGATCTACCTACTTACCCTAATGCTATCAGAACACAAGCGCTTGGTTGTGTTGATCGTAATCAAAACATGCTAAGTCTGAACTCTCGTTTTTAGGGTTCCGTACCAAAATGGTAAAAAAGGAACCCTTATAATATGGCAAGACTTTGTTGTCTGTCTGTCTGTCCTTCTGTATGTCACAGTAGTTTTTCTCAGCAACTACACAAGCTATCAACTTGAAAATTGGCATAGTTGTATAACTTATAATATATAAAGTTTACTTATAAACTCCGAAGTTTATGAACCGAAAAATGTTCATTTGTATTCGCTTATATTTTACAGGAAAAATAAAACGAAGTGTTCAATAGTTAAGTTTTAGAGAAATTGACAAAAAACTTTAAAGAGTACCTACAGAGGTACTAAAATGTAGGCAAGTCAAAATGGACCTTATTGCATACGATTAAAGTACATAAAAAGGTATATTTTTGAAGTACGGACTTAAATAAGAAACCCTCGGTGCGCGAGTCCGACTCGCACTTGATCGGTTTTTTTCAATTAGCCGGACCACTACTGACGAAGCTAACGGTCCGGGGTTCGAATCCCGGTATGTTGTGTGATGAGCGCGAGTATTTGTTCCTGAGTCATGGATGTTTTCTATATATTTAAGTATATATTTCTCTATATCAGTATGTTTATCGTTGTCTAGTAGGTACCCACAGTGCAAGCCTAGAGCTTAGTTTGAGACTAGGTCAATTTGTGTGAGATTGTCTCCTGATATTAATTTTTTATTATTTGTTATTTACTAGGTACCTACCTAACTACTGCCACAATAACCACCGTAGTGGGTAGGGTAAGGCGGTGAGTGCTCGACGCGGCAGGGCTAGGCGCGGGGTCGGACCGCAAAAGGCCTTCTTAACACTCTTAACAGTAGATTTTAAAATTTAATTAAACTCGCGTGGTCGCAACTGTTTGATGAACGCTTACACCCACCCACCTTTTTTCATTATCCGAGAAAATTGTGGGTCTAGAATTAAAATGTTGAAAACCTGCGTCTGCTTTTGATGTAATATTGTGAAAGGTTGAAGTGATGTAGGTATGCCTACCTATAACCTACAAGAGTATATTCACTAGGTCAGGGTAACACATAATTATATACCTACTCACCACATTTTAATTCAATATACTTACGTGGAACCACGTAAAAGAGTTTCGATATATTTTCTTACGTAAACCGTGTTCCCTAGACAAGATACAGCGTTAATTAGTTAATTACAAGAACTTATCTTAGATGTTTGGAATATCGCGTTGTTCAAGTTCATGGTAACTTAAGGTGCTTTTCCAACGGCGAGGCGAGGCGTGGATGGGTGGAAATTGAAATTTGTATAGGAAAATTTCCCGCGCGGCTGCGGTGGACATAGTCTGGATGGGCGAGACAAGAGTTGGAGTATTTGTTGTTAATAAGTATTAAACCGTATTACGTCACGTACTACACGTGAACCGTGTTACGTAACATAGAGTGTTTTAATAAACTATGCACTGTAACGAAAATAAAAGCATCGCGATTTTATCATCTCGCCTCGCCTCCACAGTGGAAAAGCACCATTATGCATTTTTTATTTTTCCGATAAAACATAATAATATCTAAATAAATACAATGTAAGTTTTGAGTTGAGTTACGTGCGAGCCGGGCGTATGTTCTTGGAACTTGGGACAGGTACCTGATAGATTTCAACACAGAGGCGAAACCATGTTCTGAAAGTTTACTTTGTTGTTCTTGCTGTTATCGACTGAGTTACCAAAATATAGGAAAGGATAGAGTCTTTACACTGAAGAAATGGAATAAAACTAACTTGTAGGTACTGTATTTACCTACTCATGCGTGTGAAAGCTGAGCCTATAATACTGCCCTCGTAAGAAAAAAGGGCACATCTGCGAATTATTCACAGAAGCATATTAAACCCTGTGTAGGTTAATAAAGGTCGCATGTGCAATACCAATTCGTTTGCACATGTGCCTTTTCTTCTTATGAGGGCAGAAATAGCGAGACTGTCTTGACACGCTACAATGGCCCTTTTTTGACCCAGCAGTTAGGTAATAAATAACTCATCAGTTGTTTTTTACTGATTTTTGATCAATGATGTTTCTGCAATGTAGATTGTACCTACAGTCGGTATCGTTAGAAAAATGCGTTTTATGCATTCAAGCACACAAGTAAAATAAAACAAGTTATACTCGTCGAGGTGAGGCGAGACACGCTTGCCATCCTTCTCAAACATATAATAAGTTAGAAAACACTTCGTCAAGCCGCGGCGAGAGTTTAAAGCTAGTATAGACAGCAGTAATAATTATTGCTTGTACATATACTCGTAAGTGTAATTAATCGCATGTGTGGTGGTTATATATTGTTTGCGCGTCGTCGCCGGATGCTCATTGCTCGTGTTTGCTACGATTTGCCGCGATTTGCCGCGTGTGCCGCGACTTGCACGGTCTTGGTTTTATTACAGAGCTATCGTAGGTATATAAAATTCAATATTATTAATTACCTACACACATTATACGCGTGATAATAATGTCTGCAGGCGGAACGATATGTGAGTAAGATATCTTAGAAACGACTGCGTGAATCACTTTTAAGGGGCTCTAGTCCACTATTCTGTCTTACTGTTTCCAATTGTTTTTATATTACTTATTTGGTTTTCTTAGCAAAGTAAGAGTAGGACAAAACAGTGCAGAAATCGATAGAAAACAATGGTGTAGGCGATGTCGAATATCCCTAGGCCAAGGTAAAGACAAAATACCTATGTAAGACAAAATTCTTGATTACCTACTCCAAAGTAAATGCTAATATAGTTATGTAACATTGTAAACGGCTTTTATTTTCTGAATCACTTTTCTCTTCGTTTGGGACGATTGGCTGGATGGTTACCACGAAACACTCATTTTGAAAGTTCGGATGCACCATCCCATTCACTCATCAATAAAATAGAATTATCAAAGATTAAAAATGAGAAAGGGAAGGAGCTGACGTAACTTCAAACTTCGAGTTTCAAAGTAGCCCCCTGACGACATGACATTGAGAAAATGATACCTAAATAGGTACCTACTTTAAACTTACGTAACTTTGAATTTCGGTTTCATTTAGAAGTTGCCATGCACGAGCGGGTAGGTGCAATAAACGACACTGCGTGGCGGTTGACTGCAGACAAAATGAAATCCAAATGTTTCTTGTCTACGAGTGTAGGTACCTACGTATATATAGCTTGGGATGTAAAAAAAGTTTGAAAAACACGAGGGCGTTGTTTGTTGGCACATGACCCAATGTTGGTCAAAAAACTGCTACTGCTTCAAATGTGTGGTGGTTGCCTCGTAAGAATATACTTACCTACCTACTTAATAAGTAAATCATTCTACCTATCACTGTCACCCAGTCAACATAAATATTGTATATTAATTTTATACATACCTACCTATATGTATTGTGTTGAATATTATGTGCTCATCTCATTTTTTTTTCTCTGGTCACGCAAATTTCGTTTCATGTAGATTTTGAACCCGCAGTCTTCGACACAGTACCTAAGCAATTTACGCTACCACCGGACCACCAAGTCAATAAATTCATAACGAAATATGCAAATTTTGCTTTGAATAGGTACTTAACGTCTTAAACCACCCGAGGGTTAGCAGCGGATTATTTTACTCTAATGTTTACTGAACTTCCCACTCGCGAGAACATCCAGCTGGACCATAATATATATTTGTCCTTTGGTCATAGAAATAATCTATGTTATAAAACAATGGTTGGAATAGGCAGACCTTATTGGACGTTTTGTTCAGCGATAAGGACCATCCATTGGATCCAAGGATCCATCCATTCGACACGTAGAATTTGTCATTAAGTATAGGTAGGTTGGTGACCTACTTATTGACAGGAATAGAATTGAAATTTATATATATTTGCATTGTGGATTGCATCCTATTAGTTCGCAAGAGGGCGTAATATAGAGTGGTTACAACCAAGAAAAAAAATTAGTTTTTTTATTATTAATTTGTAATCAATATTTTACCCGGTTGGAACTACTCTATTCAGTTTTCTATGCAAGTACTTATTCCGTAATAATCCACCATTCACATACACCGTGATTGGTTGTTTAGGGGTTTCTAAAGTAAATTAAAAAAAAATACTTTGTTTGTAAATAACTTAAATGTATAAACACTTCTTTTACACTTTAGGTACACTTACTTACTTAGTGCAGCTACCTAGGTATATAAATTTGTAATACAGAGTTCAGAGTTACGAAGAAATAGCTAACGGCTAATACCTACTGAAGCTGATGCATAATATTACCTCAGATTCTATCTCCCTTTATTGGAGGAATCACGCTACTATAAAAATTTATACGCGAGGGTTAGCGCAAGAAAAATGACGCAAAGATGCAAGCTGGCCTTTTGCGAGAAAAGACATTTTGTGGAAACCGTGCTTAGCGTTTATAAGGCAAACAAACACCACTTCAATTAAAAATACTTTAGCAGCTTGTTCGGCTGTCGGTGTGTCGAAGTACAGGACTAAATAATTTTTATAAAGTGGTGTTCCCGTATTTATATCGAACCTGTTGAATTTTGACAATTAAAAAAAGCAAAGTTAACACGATTATATTCAACTGCGATAACGTAGGTAACGAACCTAACTACCTATTAATTTGATCTAAATTCAATAATTATGTAATTTACAAAATAAACTTTTGATCGAAAATAGTTAAACGCCGGGGCGAAAATTATTTACTTAATTATTCAATTATTAGAAACAGTCAGTCATGTCAGTCCAGCATCAAACCATCCTCATAAACTCACATTGGACGACATACCAGGGTCAGTACGGAGTTAAAACACGGCTATATTTTATCCGCCGTGTTAATGTTGAATAATACTATGAAAACTAAATTAAGTACATACTTATGAATAAAAAAGCAATCTGATTTTGGAAATTAAACTTCGATCAATTCAGTTAAAAACTGACCTCGGGGGAATGAACGAAACTAGCAGGCTAGCGAAACGCTATGTACTTATTGTGAATGCACAGTTGTTCTTCCTATGGATTTTGCGGCGAAAGAAAACATACCGTTTTTTTCCTAAATTGAAAATGGAATTTATGTCGGGTACCTGCAAACGTGCGGTGCACACGGGCGCAATCTGCTTACACGTTCGCGAGAGGTACTCCTTGGAGTTTAAGGTGCACCATTATTTCACGAGCTCTAATCTAACCTAATGCCGCGCAGTCCCATTCTAAATTTCAATATATGGTTTGACTGCATATTCGTATTCAAAGGTACGGCTATCCAACGATAAGGGTAAACTATGCTTGCTACACTATGTCGGCCCAGATTATAGTCGAGTCCAGAATTAGGCGAACTAACTTGACAGCCGAAAATGTTGCCAGACATAGGAAAGAATAAATAGTGAAAGGTTTATGTCAACACAAAAATGTCGATATAACCTTGTGTCTTCTATAAATCTGATTCTATTTATATTTTATCAAGTAATTGTCATTGAAACTTTCAAACTCATACATACTTGCCAAATAGGGACGAACTACAGCAATTTTTATGATATAGGTAATATGATCTGAAGGATGTACGGTTTAAAGCGGATATTTACTTACTCCTCAAATTAGGAATAAAATACAAAAATAATGCTGTTATTACAACAGGTCATTGTGATCCTTTTAAGTGGCTTCTGTCGGGCTAGTATGGTACATTTCATGTCCATACATATAGCATTCATCCCCTTCTTTCTGGCAAATATGAAAGTGCGATAGAGACAAACGCTATATATCGTCGATGATAATTAAATTAATTAATAAATTATTGATGTCTAAAACGATGTTCGATGTATTTTTAATTCCAACCAATTTATATTATTATTATTTTGCTTAGTAAAATTATTAGTTTGATTCCAAACACAATAATAATGATTAACTAGACTTTTTAAATATCGATATTATATTAACAACACTGGCTAAACTGTGGCAACATTAGTGTACAATGAACTGTCAAGTTAGTTCGCCTGATTCTGGACTCGACTTTTAGTCGTGTTTATATTTGTGTAGGTATACATGTTGATATAACAACCGTCACTTTTTATTTATCGCTGAAACACGTTACGACGCGGTTAGCATACTTGGTAGGGACCCTGCCTACGAAGCTAATCATAACTATTAGACACTCGAGTATTTAATTATAGGTGTCATGGGTTACCTTGACAGGTGATTGATACCTTGCTTGGAGTGTGGGTCAGACTTAATTTTACACACGTTTTTTCTTAAAATGGTAAACTGTCTAAATTCTTAACTTACCTAAACCTAAAACCTACACCTAAAAATCAAGATTGCCTTCCTTTACACTCTAAACTTCACTAACAATTAAGTACGAACTAAACTAAGTAAAAAGAACATATGCTATTTAAGAATAAGTAGCAAGACGCGAAGGCATCTCGTGATTTCCTAAAAACTCCACTCAAGTTATAAAATGTAACGTAACTGATTTTACCTCTCAGTCGGCTAGCTTTTCTGACACCTGTCAATGATGTAACAATAGCTGTTTGAATTCGAAATGTGTTCGAAAATAAATACCTACCTCTGAAATAACGTTACTGCAGAATAACCTTTGAATTTGATCCACTGTGTGAGAGGAGTGTGGTCTTGTCCACGGGCCTTGTCAGAGATTTAGGTCTAATTAAAACAGTTCTAAATGAGCTTAAACTATTATTTAGGGACTATTCGACTTTAGCAGGTCCCTTAAACGTTTTCGGTAAGTTAACTTTATAAAATTATGAGTTCACATTTATTTTTAACTAGCCCCTTTAAAAACTTAAAAACAGTTAATTAGTTAGGACTACGTTTTTGTATAGGTACAAATAAAAACAAATATAAACACCTAAGTGCCAACAAAACTGGGCTCCGAAAAATGAGAGGAAAACACGACTTGTGATTTTTAGAATTATAATCAAACCAGCTACTGAAGCGTCCAGTCACGTCTTTGCTGGAATGCCTTGTTAGGGGAGACTTCCGTTGTTGAGCGGCAATAAGAAGAACGTGTAACGCTTATTTACCCGCTGAGATGTGAACCTCACGGAGACACCGTTGTGCGGCGTAATTTATTTAAGAAATTCAATTTCCATATTACAAAATAGTAACTAGGTACGAAAAACATCAAAAAATGAAGACGAGCCTATGTTACGCAGGCAGAATGTCGGGGTAGGTCAATGTGTAGGTATTGGTAACAATAAAATAGTCATATAAATTGAATATAAAACGAATAAGTTTCACCTTGTTTTTTATATAGCTTTGGTTTGATTTCTTTTTTACAGTGTACGCCGCTATGGTGGACAGGCGACGCTAACGCAGGCCGCTAACGCCTCGGAGTAATGAACTCCACGAACACTTCCCTCGGAAACTGAACGCTATTTTGAGATTGGATGTATGGCAAATTTACTTACGTAACCTAGATAGGTACATAATTGTGTCATTAGTAAATTGATCCTAACTTGTCCTAATAATATCAATTCACAAATTGATATTATCCCAAGGAATAAATAGGTGAAGCTAATTTATCAATGTTGGCGAGAGGATGCAATCGGGTAAAATACGTTTTAAATTATTTTATCGTTCAGTATTAAGTATTTAGTTTAAATAAAATAAATAGTGGTTCAATGCATTCCGGGACTGAGTCGTCAACGTGACAAAATGGCCAGTGGACGAATTGTTTAATGGTCATAAAGTACGAGTGTCAAAACGTACAAATGTCAAAACGTATAACACGAAATGGCCACAATGTTTTGGTGACAAATAATGTAATTGCTAAAATGTGTGCGGGTTAGAATGTGTATATGACAAAATGTCCAAAGCATTAATTGTCTCATGGTCATAAAGTAAAAATGTCAAAATGTCCAAATGTCATAATTATTCAGTGAGAATTTGAATAAGTGTCCAAATGTATATATTACTTACCGTGCAAATGACAAAATGCTTGTGTATTTCCGAAACTAAACGTTAGAACGTGTTATCCTTTAGGGCGTAAACGACGCCTTTATGGGCAATTTTAACAAATCTAACGTTTAAAACAACCCAGATGCCAAAAAGTAAATGTTCACTACCCTCATTTCATTTTTACTCACCGATTAAACACGGACGTGTAACGTAAATTAAGAAATTCTAAATATCATTTTTGGGATCAAATTATAAAAAAAAAAATTACATACCGTACCGTGTGACATATCAAATGAAAGGGCTTATTGTGAGGGTCTCGGTTTATAAAATATACTATACTTACGAATAGCACTACATGGAGTTTTATCAAATCTGTGGCTTTTATAAACAAAAATAAACATTTAATTTTAATTAAAATATTTAATAGCGTAAGAAACAAAAACTACTATTCTCTTAAACAATTAAAAAGGTCCAAACTTAAACATTACCTACCATGACACCTATACAATAAAATAACAAACTTAAACATGAGCATTTCCCCTAAGTATACATTGTTAAAACATAAAATTAACCCTAAACGTTATAATTATTTTGATTGCGTTTTAATTTTATAATGCACTTCAAAAAAAATGTAATTTCGTTGTTTTCTATTTGCCTTAATAATTGTTTGAGTTTTCTGTCGAACAGAATGTCACATTTTCGTCGTTTCGCATTTTGAAAAAGCATGTCTTTCATTTTGGACTCTTGATAAATAGCTTCCTTCCGCAGTAAATGTATAAATACATATAACCTTTGCTTACATCGTAGTCTTTTATTTAAACGGTTATGCCAACCTTCCAACGCATTATTCGTACGGCGTCGCTCGTTGGCACAACTTATTTCTGCCAACTGATTCTTACCTAGCCATTGTTTCATGAAATATTCTTCGAATCTTTCAATACCGGTAGTTTTTTCGGTAACAGTATTCATAATAGCAGTCCATCCGTCCAAAATGAGGTCTGCTGGTAGCATAGGTAAATGTGACGCCAGTTCTGTTACTTTTCGTCCCTCTTTAGTTTAATTTAGCTTAAGATTTTCACATTTCCTCCACACAGCTCTATTGAAATGAAAGAAGCATCCGCTTACTTGACATTCTTCGTAGACCTCTTTTACAGCACTTATTTCTGCTTTCTCAAAATCTGTTTTGTATTTCTTTATATTTATACCCAAAACATATTTAAGGTAGGAGAATAGACGTACATTCAGTCAACAAAGTATCGGGAATGGATGATTTGTTTCATCCATTCCCGATACTTTGTTGACTGAATGTACGTCTATTCTCCTACCTTAAATATGTTTTGGGTATAAATATAAAGAAATACAAAACAGATTTTGAGAAAGCAGAAATAAGTGCTGTAAAAGAGGTCTACGAAGAATGTCAAGTAAGCGGATGCTTCTTTCATTTCAATAGAGCTGTGTGGAGGAAATGTGAAAATCTTAAGCTAAATTAAAATGGTTCCAAATTCAAATTTTTGTTTTTTTTGTTGTTGTTAGATTGGCACAACTGTTTTCTATTTTGGCGCGGAGTTTGAGTTGCATCTGTTATTTATATTAAATACAGTGCTGTTTTTAGTTATATCATATCTAGTGTGTATTGCGAATTTCATAATGGACAAAAACATTGAACAAAGAGTTTGTCTTAAATTTTGCATCGCCAATGGAATTTCGTGTTCGGAGTCACTGAAAATGTTACAGAAGGCTTACGGTGATTCGACTTTATCAAAAACACGTGTTTATGAGTGGTACAAAGCGTTCAAAAGCGGTCGAGATGTGATGGAAGATTTGCCTCGCTCTGGTAGGCCATCAACGTCTGCAACTGAAGTTAACATCGCAAAAGTGAAGGAAATAGTGACTGAAAATCCTCATTCAACTTTGAGAGAGATAGCCGCCGAACTTTCTGTATCTCACGAGTCGATCCGTACTATTTTAACTAATCATTTGGGTATGAAACATGTTACCGCTCGGCTAGTCCCAAAAGACCTGAATTTTCTCCAAAAACTCAATCGCATGAGAGTCGCTGAGGACATGCTAGAACGAGTCAATTCCGACCCAACATTCATGAAACGCATTGTTACTGGTGACGAAACGTGGGTTTACGAGTTTGACATGCAAACTAGTCAACAAGCTTCGGAGTGGCGCCTTCCAACTGAACCGAAACCGAAGAAACCACGCCAAAGTCGATCAAAAGTCAAAGTCATGTTGACTGTTTTCTTTGACTATCGCGGTGTTGTGCACTCGGAATTCTTGCCGGAAGGTCAAACGGTAAATAAAGAATATTATTTGAGCGTTATGCGGCATTTAAGAGAGCAAATTCGACGAAAAAGGCCAGATTTGTGGAATGAAAATTCTTGGATTTTGCACCACGATAATGCGCCTTCGCACAAGGCCATCATTGTGAAAGAATTTTTGACCAAACACTCAACAAATACCATCGAGCAACCACCATATTCACCAGATATGGCTCCTGCCGACTTCTTTCTTTTTCCTAAACTCAAATTACCACTTCGTGGCACCCGTTTTCAATCGGTAGAAGACATAAAGGAGAATTCGCGCCGAGAACTGAATTCAATTCCGGAAACAGCGTTTAAAAAATGTTTTGATGATTGGATTATTCGTTGGCGTAAGTGTATCGTTTCTGAAGGAGCATACTTTGAAGGTGATAAAATAAATTTGGATGATTAACAAACAGTTTGTGTATTATTGATCTTTTCCCGGTACTTTCTTGACAGAGTAGTATATATGTATTTGTGTTTTTATTAGGCAGCAGTGCGTAAAGCAATGGAATTACATTCGTTTGTTCTTCAGTGCTGTTCACGTCTATGTGGATTGTAAACAGTTGTTTAAATGGTAAAGGTGCCGCCTTAAAAGTCCCGTCGCCAAAAAACATTTTATCGCCAGTTCCAGATTTCAAGACTTTCACGACGTAGTTAGTTCCAAATAGTAAGATTTTTTCTTCTTTGCCATCTTCCCAAAGTAAAAAATTGCGTTTTAAAATAAGTGGCATCTCCACATCTTCCAGTTTGTTAAATGACGTTGTTGTAACGTCTAAATACTGTTTTCGGGCTCTGTAAAGTGACCTCTTTTTATTTTCAAACAGTGGAGTCTCAGTAGAATCATCAGAGTCCAAATTTTCTTGTGTATTGTAGCATTCTTCAAAAATTTGCTGCACCGACTCGTAGCTTTCACAAACTTTTTTCATGCACTCTTGATGTGCAACGTAATTTTTATTTTTAAATACCGATGGTTGGCAAGTGTGCGTACTTTTTCGCAGAATTTTCGTTTTTCTTGGATCTAATGTTATTGAGGCACCACAAGATAAGCGATTTACACATTTCCATAGTGTACTACCTCCAACATTGTGTAAACTTAGATTGTATCTATGAATACCGAGTAGTATCGTTTCTTTCCCTTTCTGCGTCTTGCTAAATACGATTTCCTCTTGTTCTTCCTCCATTTTCTCACAAAACGAATAGCGTAAAATCAGCCATGACAGGAAGTTTTAGCCCTTTGACGACATGACATTCTACTGATTTTGTTTTATCTTAAGTGCCCACCGGCCAGTACTTATTGATAATTGAATAGTAATCATACGTACATAGATACCTATTTGGATTAGGTATATTTTGACACCTGTTTCTTTTGAAACTTGTACATTTTAACACTTACACCTGCCGTCGCTTTTGCCTTTTGGCACTTGGTTATATTTACACTTACGTATTTAAACCTCTGTACGGTTTGACACCTATTTATTATGAAATTTCTACTTTCTAACACTTACACATGCCGTCGCTTTTGCATTTTGGCACTTGGTTATATTTACACTTACGTATTTAAACCTCTGTACGTTTTGACACCTATTCATTTCGACACTCGCACATTATGACCATTAAACAATATATCCATTCGACATTTTGTCACGTTGACGACTCAGTCCCGGAATGGTTCAATGTACAGACTTGCTTACATTTGTTTGTAGTATTAATTACTTGGTAGAATCGTTACCTATTTGACTCGAAAGCTTCCAAACCGGATGATAACAAATGGTCAGGGCGTGTTTTCATAGACATAAGAGAACGCTGGACTACGCTGAACGCTACGTACGTAGACGACGTACGTTATTTATTTAACATTTTATATGACATACTTTTTATTTTTTGCAAGATTCCCATAATTCACAATAATGCGACTTATGGCATAGTGAACCAGAGCCATATATCAATACATTATGATATATTTTGTTCGTGTCCGCCTTGGGTATGGTTTCCATATTAAGGTGCCCAACCACCATTGATTATGTTATACTATAATATTCGAAAGCGTTTCGTTTACCTGTTGTCCTTTGTTATTGCCAAACATGGCATTTTTTCCGTAAAAGCTGTAAAGCGGTTCTATTTATCTCGGAAAAGAGGATACCTAGTTCCCAAGCGAAATGCAATAAAACTTTACGGATAAAGTCGCGAGTAGAAATAGTTTAACTTTAAGCAGCCTTTAAATAATATTTTAGAAAAAGTAATGTAGGTACATTTTAGTATGAACATAATATCGCGCCTTAGCGTATAGAAAATTATTTCGAACCCCCGGGTTCATCAGAAAAAATTGTACATATAGAGCTCAAGTTTACACTGTATTTGGTTTCTCTTCTAAAATGTATTTTATTATTGATTAAATATAAAATGTCAGTAATGCAGGGTAATTGTTTTTTCTTCCGTCAACGTGTTAGAATTCCTGCGTTAGGTACAATAGGTACCTACATCGGTGTCGTGCTGAAAAATTATAATGATTATTATAATTAGTGTTCATACAAATCTCATAAATTTAGTATGAACGCATCGGCAATGGTTTTTTAAATACTAAACTTTTTTAAACTACGAAATGTACAAACATTTGTTATATACCATTTTGAACCTTATTTAATCAGCTAACGAATTGAATAATATTACCTACGTGTAAAGCAAGCAATCGATGAATGCAATTAAAGGCTGCCTGCCAGCTGCCAGCATATTATGTATTTGTGATTAAACTATGCCTTTACCTTGAGTCTACTCGTATCTAATAGGCAATATTTATTGTATTTTATACTACATGCGACTTTTATTCAGTTCATTACAGATATGTATTTGTTTTTAGTCGATTGTTATCTCAAAGTAAATGCAAAATTTATTGCAACCGTATTGAGCAAAGGATTAAAACATTAGCAGACAAAAGCCGACACACAGAACAGCTGACACTTATTGAAATGGCTTTGAATTAAATTCGTTATAGGTACTTTTCCAATAATCGGAATCAATCTGAACCAGCTGGAATATTATTCATCACACAAATGCACCTGCAAACTGTTAGTTGATCTCTTGCTGTAAATTGTAAGCTAAATGAAATAACAAACAATTTATAATTAATATTTAATCATTAGTGTTGAATTTTTAGTGTAATGAAATAAAAGTGATATGATCTAAGTCTTTCAGTAGATAAGTTTTTTATTTGTTGAAACAGCGTATTAAACATTTTTTAAGCTAGAAAAAGATGAAAACTTGGGCGTCTTGCTCTACCGTAAGCTGACCATATGCATAAAATGACAATTTTAATTGACAATTCAATAGATATTTATACATATCACAGTATGTGTATTGCTTGCTCGACCCGCTGGAGTACAGACCCTATAAAATGTCACCAATCACATACTTCGTTTATTTTGAGTCTGATTATAATCATCACAGTGCTCCGTACCAAAAACAACGGAGGGGACAAATCGCTAAATACATTCATAAATTCATGTATCCGAAAACCTTTTAACCCTTCTCACAATCTAAAAATCAAAGAGGTTTCATGGATTTGGCAGATTACACAAAAGAGCATAGAGTAGATCAATTTGTCTCTCTCGTGTCGCAGGTGTAGGTGAGGTCCAAGGTTTAGGGTACACCTATACGTCCATTTATATACGCAAGAATTAGAGGGAACGGTATCGGATCCACATCTGTGTGGACTTCCACACAGATGTGGATCCGATACCGGATTGCCATGTCTATGAATCCGTAAGTGGGCACTTTCCTTTTTAGACCTGTAATGTCGTAATTTAATCGGCGGATTTAATTATACTTATAATTACATTTCATTTAATTAATTCAAAGCACTATCCTTTCCTATCTTACCCTGAAAAATAAAAGTCAGATCCCAATTGTTTCAGAGAAGGGCTGATCGGCGATTGTTTCCAAGTAATTTTAATAAAGCTTGCTTACGGTTTATTGATTTGTTTCAATCCAATCTAAATATCTGACCTAATTTTTTGCCTTCGTGGTCGTTTTGTCTAGCAAACAAGTCAAGCACAATACTACACTTAGGCCACTTAGGCCCGTATTAATAAACTCATCTCGACTGTGATCCCCGTCTCAAGAGACGTCAAAGTAAACGTGAATCCATAAAAAACTGTCATTTTTGACGCATCTCGTGACGGCCATCTCCGTCGAGATCAGTTTATACCGCCCTAAATTATTAAAGGAGTAAATAAAAGAGCTCTTAACATTTTTCACATTTTTATTCATTCTTTTCATTTATGTAATCATCGGAATTGTACAACTAAATAATCACAGTTGAAACAAACATAACTAGGTATTAATTATGTCTAAAATAAACCTATGTGCACAGTGTCGGTGGCCCGCGGTGCCCGCCGGCGCGGCCGCAGTGATCACGACGCATAAATTACTACTGACGCGTCCACAATGTCCACATGCAAGTGCCGGCAGTATCTAACCGCGGCACAGCGCCCGCTCCCGCCCTCTAACTCCCTACCAAACACAGCACAGAGATTCGACAAAGAAATGAGCGGCGCGGGCGTAGGAACGCCCACCGAGCACAGTCCGAAGAAATAAAACTTATCAACCTGTTAATAAACAGTTCCAAAAGCTTATAATACGTACATTATTGTATAAGACTGAATTACAAAAACGGACTGAAAACACTATCATAATTCGTTTATATGTATGATTACTGGCAGTGTAATAATATTAATAAAACGTAATAAAAACATGATGTAGCTCGGGTCTTTAAACTAGATATATTGTAAGTAGGTATTCTTATATGAATAATAATTAACGAGAATTGCTTTAGTATTATGTTAGGATGTTGAATGACATCTACAAGTGTTCGTATCGAGTGCAAACTATAGGGTGGCCTTACAGTAAGGTAGGTACTCAAAGTCTATTATTAACCGAATCTACAAAATCTTAGGCTTTCAAACGCATAATAAAATCAGTCATTTTAACACAAGTCAGTATATCCTAAAATGTACACTGATCGTTATTCGATGTCGAAGTGAGACAGTCTATGGAAACATTAATCGGTAGATAGGTATATTAATTTATCTACTATAAATTCTTAAAAATTAGTTTATAAATTAGTGACTTCTAACGGTTCCCAATAACTATCTCACGTCAAAATCGTAAGAATAGAATTCTAGCACAACACTCTTAATAAGTTATTGATATTTTCCTAGGTGCGACTAAATTTATTTATGTCAATATACGAATAAATAAAGTGCAAACACTTAACTCTACAGTCATCAGCTGCGTCGATAATGCTAAAAAATTGGCACAATCCCATTCATATCAGCGGCGCGCGCGCCCACGCCACGTTCGCGCCACGCAAGCGCCTAACTCGCGCCACGCAAGCGCCACGCTCGAGCCACGCATCCGCCTCACCACACGCACGCACCCTCTCGCACAAGCACGCTCGCACGCACGCCTCCATGACACTATACGCAGCCACGCATGCATGCAACAGAAAACTCCACGAGCCATGACTATTTATTCGATACCTTCTAGTCCCATACAGCCTATGTCTTCTAATTCTACACGGAGACGTTAGGAAAGGAACACCATAGTTAGGTTACTGTACAGTTTCATTTTTCTTATAATAAAAGTTGAATTACCATAAGTCCAATATTTGCTAAGATATTCAGGGGTAGTCGTGTCACATTATTTTATGTACATTCCCTCATGAATATTTCACATGTCGTATGAGCATTATAAACTCGACCGTTCGAATGGACACTTTATCTAATTCAATCACTATTATAAAATATAACATATTCTTTCTTTAATATTAATGATGTTATGCAAAAGGGCCATTTTATTAAGTGGTATCACGTAAAGCTGTGGACTTACAAAATACTCGTATAAATTATTCACATGTATATAGCACACTATCTACAAACACCCACGATCCAGGCTCACGCTGGCCCTCCTGCACACATCCGCTTACGCAACAACTTCCAATAAAATACTGACTCATAGTATGGCTAACTTGAATAAAAACTTATGTATCAAATATTTGGTGAAGATACGTTTACATTTTATAAAAAATGTCGCAATTAAATATCTAAAACGGGTACTTAAAGTTAATTTAACTACAAATAAAGTTGTATAAAATTGATAAGAATAATTAAGTCCGAGCAGGGGTGGTCCCTCGCGCGAGTGGTGTGCAGGTATGTACAGGATGCGGCGGTCGCGCGGAGACAATTGACTAAGGGGGGCCGCGGGGCGCCTACAGCTGCTCGTCCGGCTCGGGCCCGTACATGTCGGCCAGCTTGTCGAAGCGCGGGCCCCACGCGCCCAGGTACTCGTACTCGTGCGTCTCGTCGTCGGTTCCTGCAACACCCTCTACTTTGATACGTTTGAACACTACCCTTGTAACGCAACCTTCATCATAGACTTCTGTGAACATCCATCCTTCGGGATATTCCCACCTGTTGGTAACAGACACACACACACTTTTGTTGGTTTATTACCTGTTGAATAAAGTTCAAAATGGCAACAAAAATACGCTGGGTAGTATCAGGTGGGAATAACCCGTTCCTTCTACATAAAGGACATATTAACCTTTTGACCGCCGTAGTCTGATATATAATATAAGACACCACACCATAGCTAATGTCAACCTTCCTCAAATACACTTAGGTCTATTTTACGCTGTCAACCATGACGGCTATAGCCGTCAATGGCGTTCAAAAGGTTAATTATTAGATTTCTAGGAACTCTTGGCAAGACCATTAAATAACAGTCGACCATTAAAAATATTAATTGTTGCCAATTGGCAATTAATCTGTAGCTAATTAGAATAATTAATCTCATGTTCACAATTATTATTAATAACATAATAAGTCATCTGTACGTTGAATAATTGATCTGAATAATGGCAAATTAAGTGGCCAGCCAAAAGAGATACAAATGTGTGTGTTCACGAACTAGTTTTTTTCATATTTCACTACCTAGGTACACACGAGTGGACACGAGTACCTACTGCCGTTTCATTAACAGCTAGCGAGAGTGATAGCGACAGGCAGATGACAATCAAGGGAATGGTAGTAGTGTAGGTGGAGTGTGTCGTGGTTACCGGAAGCGAGGCTGGAGAGGCTGCCGGCGGTGCTGCCGCCACCCTCGTACGCGTAGTTGCGCAGGTCGTCGAAGGGCGGCGCGTTAGGGTCGCTGTCGGCGCGCCGCTTGTGCTCCTCGATGAACATCCCCACGTTCGTCTCGCCTGGCAGTCCCACGCCCACCGCGCCCACGCCCACGCCCACGCTCATCGGCCCTACGCCGAGACCCACGCCCATCAACGGATCTAGTAATTATAATGGAATTAGTATCGGTCGCAGACCACTGGAAATAAGACATTGATTTACCGTTTGACATTCAAACGACTAAATTTACTACAGTAATTTATAGTTTTGATCAAACAAAAAATAAGGATATTTAATTGCATATTTATGCCCGTGGAAATCAGTAAACTGTTTAAAGCCACAATGGTTGTAATGATCAGACAATAATCTTTTTCTCCCAATGATCATTACTAATGAGCATACGTGTGCTAACTCAGGGCATGTTCTTGGGATTTGATATCGATAAATAAGATTTAGATATTATTTATACATGTGCTCATTGAAAATCTTCGATTACTATAAAGAGGTTCAATATCATATCTCATGGATTAGTGAATATCCTGACATATAGGAGTCAAAGTTACGTGAGTCAAAGTTATTTTGCTCTAAATGTAATGTCAGTTTTCAGTGAGAATAAAGGATATTTCATTATCCTTGAATATTATCTATATGTTGACAGTAATATCGATATAATTCATTGTCCTAAAATATTTTGCTACATCACTTTAGAATTCGTGCCCCGAGTTAGCACACGTATGCGAACGGCTTTTAATGCGGTTTTCACCATCACTTACATAATATTCCAGGAAGGTTTATTTTTAAAATAGTACCCAGAGCAAAGCGAGGGCGGGTCGCTAGGAAATAATAGTATAAAAAGGTAAAGTTTTAAAATTTTTTTTTTTCGTTTTTATGTAAGGGGTAATCTCCGGAACTATACATCCGATTTAAAAAAAATATTTCACAAACATTTAGAGTAGACTTTCAGGGTGGACATAGGCTATACTTTAACTTACGAAAGTACTGACTCTCCGCAGACGAAGTCGCGGGCGGAATGCTAGTTTCATAAATATTTATACCACGCATGTCATTATAACAATAATAATAATAATCTTAAATAAGTAAATGTGTATTTAATACAGATAATTCGTCTATTGATTTAGTAAATAAAAAAATAAAAGCTCCCTTCCAAGCAACAGCAGCGGCAACACGGAACTTTAGGTAAATAAGTGCCCGAGCCTAACTGTTTCACTAAAAAAGGTCAAGGTGTTGCGCACAAAGTTAACATTTTTTTAAATAATGAACTTTAAGTTTAAATGTTCAATCTCGGCATCAGAGCAATCATATAGCCGTCAATTCACAAAAGAAATAGAAGCTAAATAGCAGGCTAACAAAAGAAAATATAGCTTAATATTAAAAGCACTATTCCATTGGCGTGATTCTAAAAAGCCAAGAGATAATAAATCTCGCAGATTTTACGCTTAATATAGACTTATAAATGGAAGAGTAAACGAGAACGCACACCATCTCATTTTTATAAATTAAGGTTTAGGGAAAAAATAGTAGGTTTTTGTGAAATTTAGAAAGGGTTTGGTGAACTGCCACCTAAAGCCTTTGTATACTTTCTTCTTATAGCCAGTAAAGTACATTACTCGTCCAGATGACGTCCGTGGAAAAAACCCTCTCAAGTTTCACTTTCGCCTCTTATGCAAAGCTTGTTTATTTGAGTTCGATTGGCGTCGCCGTGCCGCTGCTCGAAGGCGGGTTTCAGATAAATTGTAGAGAAGGGGACTTATATTAATAGGGATAGTTAGTTGGGAACTTACAGGGTAGTTTGGTGGGCGCGTGGTCGGGCAGCGGGCCGCCGATGGGGATCTGCAGGGGGGTGATGTCGAAGGCGGTCATGTCGTCCTCGCCGCCGCCCTCGTCGTCGTAGTTGATGATGTTCTCCCGCACGTCGTCGTCGGGCCCCGGGTACTTGATGTGCGCCTCGCGCCGCCGGTTGTACACCACGAACACCAGCACCAGGACTACGCAACCAAACGAAACCGTTCCACCAATGGGTTCACACTTCACGCGAACAATCAAACAAGACACTTTGAAATAAGTTAACATTCCTGGCCGAAAAAATAGTAGTTTGCTGTTGATGCGCTCATTTAAAAATGCACTTAAATATAATAATACGGATTGCGTTTTTGTATCTCTTCAACAAATAAGATGGCAAAGACAGCATCGAACATTTTGCCAAGTATGCAAACATTTATATCTCCCCTACTTAAGCGCGCGCGAGTTGAATTCAACGGAAAACCTGTGTATACAAACAAAGTGTAATTAGGTATGTACGCACTGCAGTAGCATTTTATCTCTTGAAGAGAGAGGTTAAGTAGTCTAAGCTCAATTCACATCTCGTACAACGCGAAATTGAAAGGAAATGGTAACCACTCCATAAGGGCCTCGCTAAATTCAAAAACCGATTTTTTTTATTAAAAGCTGCTCATATTCGTCCCAAGCAAAATTGGGAATTAAATATCTGAATTTTATCATGGGTATGAAATATTTGTCCGTGTAAAATAAATAAAGGGCTGCCAGCGCAAAGCGGGTTGCTACCTACCTATATTATCAGATAAGAAGCAACAAATCTATTAAATAGAAACACGGAACAAGATTAATTTTCTACCAATATCCCACAACAATAAGTTCTATTATAAAGTGGGATAGTTTAACTGCTTAGTTCCGGTCGCGAAACGGAAGACGTTCAAACTCGAAAGCTGCTGAAATAGATCGGTTCATCGTTATTGTCGTCTTACTATCACAAATTCCAATTGGTCTTATATAACCGTGACAAATTGGGATATAAAACCATTATGGTTTTTGTTCTTATCTTTTGAGTGCTTATGTATTTATGACGGTAGGTATTAAGTAGGTACAGATAATGATCGCCCATTAAGCGGTTACCATTATGATATCGGAGCGGTGTTTATTCGTTTCAATTTCCATCGGATATTGAATAAAGGTTCGTACCTCCAATATTGCGCTTAAGTAACTTCATAGAGCTCCTCGATCAGTACCTATATTTTATTTAACTATACGTCATTTTGTTAATCGTTATTCTCATTTTCAACCGCATTTATTCTTTGTTGATTTATCGCAACTAAATCCCTTGTCAAAAACAAAATGCATAATTACTAACAAACAATATTAACGCTTAGCTTTTCATACATACATACAACAAAATTTACGCTTTCAGTAAAAGAAACGGTTCATCTTGGGAAATATGTTAAATGCAAATAATTCGGTAATCCCACGATATCAAGTTGTAGGTACTTACCGTTGAACAAAATAAGAGATTTTGTTTAATATTTAGTATTTAGTATCTGTTTTCTCATGGAACAATACAATACTTTAATTTTGGCAGCTAAGTAACTATATGCAAATCCAATCCAATAGTGAGGTGGACAAAGGTGATAGAAAAAATGTATAAAGATGATTTAAAAAACATATCAAACTTAACAAAACCGTCGTTAAAATAGTTCGGACTCCTTTTTCTAACAACGGCTTTGTTCAGGCTGGGATCCAAAAACACTCAGGTCTGAACTAGGATCAGTGAATTTGGTATAATGTAAATATTCGGTTGGTCTACGTAGGATCCAAGATAAAAAAAATTGTCTGTAAATTCAAAGAACTCAAAAGAAAAATAAAGCCAACCAAGAGAGATTTTCACTGAGTTGACATTAATTGAATAAAATACCTATGGTATTAGTTATAGGTATCAACCAAAGCTGATAGCGATAATAACAACATTAAGTTCATTGTGATTTTACTAAATCTTGGTTAAAAACGTTTATTCACAACAATTATAATTTTGACTTTTTTCAGTTTATTTATTTTGAGACTTGTAACCGGCATTGAGGTTCGGTCGAACATTTTTGAGATACTCGAAGTTCGCGTAGAGCAGCCGAACTGTACCGAATGATGTTTGATCTACCATCTTAGCTAGCGGATATTTAAGAAGCCCAACCTTGTTAAGAACATGCAAGCTAATGAATTATAGTGCTTACCCAAAAGCACAAACAAACAGACAATGATAGCGATAATGAAATCCCTGGAGGGCGTGATGAAGCCGGAGGCGAGCAGCTCGAGCTCGCAGTCGTGGCCGGTGTAGCCGAGCGCGCACCGGCAGTCGTAGCGGCGCGCCGGCTCGCGGTCCACGCACGTGCCGCCGTTGCGGCAGGGGTTCGCCGCCAGGCACTCGTCCACGTTGACGCACGACGCGCCCGCCCGCGCCGACCCGCCCGGGCACCTGCACACCGCGCGCTGTAGCCCCGCCCCGGCCCGTCGCCGCGCACTGAGCCTCTAACATGCACTACTCTAACTTCTAATACGACAGCTATATATACATAAATAATACGTCAAATATAATAATGGATGATAGATGTCGGTGCGTATATGGAAGTGCGATGGGAGTCGACTAGAACACGACACGGGAGTGCTCACTCATTATAATGAGAAGGCAGACGAGGATGGCCGCCAGCGCGCCCATGCTGAGCTTGAGCGTGCGGCCCTCCTGCACCAGCTCGCAGTTCTCGCCCCAGAACCCCTCGGGGCAGTGGCAGCGGTAGCCGGGCTCGCGGTTCACGCACGAGCCCCCGTTGCGGCACGGGAAGTAGAGACACTCGTTCTTGTCTACGCAACCCTTCCCGTCGCTCGACAATACCAAACCTTCACCGCAACTACATACACATCATAGTATACGATATAGTAAAAACAACACGATACATTCATTTATATTTTAGTAGTTACAGAGGATTTTAATAAAATAAGTGTTAAATGTAAGATTTGTTGTCAAAGATAACAAAACAAAACAAATATATACATACAAATAAAAATGTTAATTAGTATGCAAATTCCGGAGGCGTTAACTTAAAAGATAAGAATAATAAATATTTATTATGTGAAACCCAGTGCGCGCGTACGGTACAGAAAATAATGTTACGAAAATAAAACAGTGTTAAATGGATTCATAAGACATTTTCGTGTAAATTGTTCAGAGGTATTTATCATACAATGTTTCGTTCATATTTGTTCTAACAATAATGGATAAACCTGGGAATCGGACCCTGGGCTGGACAATGCCAATCAATATAAACAGACGAACATAGTACTAAAATGTATATTGTAGAAATTTAAAACTATGTATTTAAACGTATAGAATACTCACGTGCATTCGTATTCATTCCACAAATCGACGCAGACGAAAGGTTCGGTACAGTGGACATTGATGCAAGGGCTATTGGATGGGCAATTACGATCAAGGTTTCTGGCCATAGTCGCCTGTCCCCACTGGGTGCCGTTCATTGCCGGCGGCAGCGGTAAATGTTTCCCTTCCAATCTGATGTCATCTAAGCAACCTTTTTGAAAATCGGCGTACACTTCAAACGTCCTTACGCCAGTATATTCTGCTTTGCCACCTGCATATACACCTTCTTGTTTATCAACAAGCAACCATTGATGACCTTCGAACGTAAACGTCTCATTGTATCTCCTGCCCTCACCGCCGTCAATTTCTAAAGTTGCGGCACTTCCATATCGACTCACGCGTGCAATGTGCCACTGACCATCATCAACAGGTACTGAATTTAGCCATACGTCTCGTTCTTCGGTACGTAATGAGTTAAGATTGAACCGGAAGTGTAGGCGAGAATCTTTTACTTCGAGTATACCGAATTCTCGATTGTGTTGGTCGCTTACCCTAAAAAGTTCGCCATGGGGCTCACGAGTTCTAAACCGTAATTGTATTTGCGTGCTAAATCGATCTGGTTCAAAGCTGAGCGCAAACTTTACATAGCTCTGGGGTCGAAAACTTGTAGGCGTTGTCGGCAAATTACATGACGGGCCGGTCCAACCTGGCTGACATTGGCATCTAGCTTCTGAAAAGCTGCCGACACAAGTTCCATGTTCCCAACACCTTGATGTTGTGTCTGCCTGATTACAAATTTCTTCGGTCTGTGGACAACCCGCAACAGAGTTTCTGCTTAGGCCTGGGTGAGATAAATCATAAACTTTACTATTATGTATTAAGTTTCGAATACAACCGTCGAATCCTTTGCCAATAGGCATATATTGCCAGTGATAATGAGTCGGGTCAAAGTGTTCTATGTACAGACCACCGATTTGAAGTGGTCCATTTACATTCAAATATTCGTTGAATGGAGGAATAGTTCCCATTGCCTGGCATGTTGAATCATCGAATTCCGGCGGTGTACCATCTTCCATTTCTTGAATATCCGCTGATTTACAGTAATCAACTATCATTCGTACGTTTTCAGTATCCCAAAATATGTCGATTCGGTGCCATTCGCCATCGTCTAATGTTTTCTTAGTTTTTACTCTCAGTTCTAATGTACCAGAACCAAAATCAATTAATAATCTGGGATTTCCTCTTTCTAGTTCCAATGAAATAAAATCTGATACCATAATCTCTTCCGTTTCAGGAGGAACAATAGGCCCATTATACAATAGAACGCCCTCCGATTTTCGTGTGATAAACTCGAAACTTAAATGAGAACTATCGCACATTTCCAGGGCGGGATACCAAGCCCACCCAGTTCCTCGGAAACTCCTGGATGTCTGCTGGCAACGCGGCCCTGTGTACCCAGGCGGGCATGAACAAGTCAATCCATACTTTCCTTCTATACATCTTCCTCCATTGTAACAGGGAGAGTTACGACAAGTTTCTGCTTGAGTGAAATTCCTAGCACCACACGTGCACTCGGCGATTACGTCAACTCGTACGCCAACCAGAGCAGTTTTATTAGCATTGACCATGTATGGCAAATTACTGATATCTAGAACATTAGTACATGATCCTTCACACATTTGATTTTCATAAAGACACTCATCTATGCCGACCATGGTAATATTTATTCCCACAGCTCTTTCAATTTCCTCTCTGTGCATCAGTACGATACCATTTAGTCGAATTGGTTTGTAGTAATGGGCCCCATGTGCTGCAAACCTAATGTCAGTTACTGGAGGACGTTTTTTTCTAAGCTGTACACTAAAAACGTCGATATTTTCACGTTCCGTGTTGAGTAAATCAGCTAGTTTATCTTTGAATATGTCTAGTTTACTTCGTGAAACGCTTAACGTTTTATAGTTCCATACTCTGATAAAATCTTCATCGGATATACCCGATATTCGTATCGATCCTGAATTAATAATGGCTTCATGTGATATTTCTTTAACATAAACCGTCACATTAGCCGGGACATCTGTTTGCGTATGTTTCCGGTCGTACACTTTGAACATTAAATTGTAGCGACCTTCTCTTGTTTTGTGTTTCATCTGTATCATACCAGTTTCTTCGTTTAATGTGAAATTTGGATGTTCTGTACTTTCCCAGAAGAACTTTTTATCGGGTAGGTCCCAATCATCAAGATCGTATACATACACGCGACCGATTTCGGTGTCAGGAGCCTGTCCTTGGTAATTATATACAAGAATATCTTTTGAGCCCGGTTGCATTTTGTTGTCATTAACGTCACCAATCACAACCGTGAGCGTACTTGTTCCAGTCATAGATGGGTTTCCGGCATCTTTGATAATAATGGGAATCAAGTACTCCTTTTGTTGCTCCCTGTCAAAAGATCGTAATGACAAAACAGTAGCCATGCCATCCCCATTCGCTCCCTTTTGTTCTTGCTCAATTTTAAACGAAGCTCTTATAATGTCGTCAGAATTAGGATCTAGTCGAAATTGGAAAGGCGGACCATTGCTTCTAGATCTATCATCATCGTCAGTGGCCAAAATGTCTACAATTTTTTTAGGCGTGATGTGTTCAGTTAGAACAGGTCTGTAATCTTTTAAGAACGTCGGAGCATTATCGTTTATATCTTGTACAATAACAGTAAGCGTTGCTGTTGCCGTTCTGGGAGGGATACCGTCATCTATTGCTAAAATCTTAACTTGATGTCGAGGAGTATCTTCTCTGTCTAAAGATCTTTGTATACTAACAGTTCCTTCTTGGTTAATCGAGAACTGTCTTTTTCTGTCTGATGATCTATCAATTGCATAAGAAACTTTGCTTTTCCCGCCTTGATCTGGATCGGTTGCTTTAAATGTTTCCAAGCTCTTACCTACTTCAGCATTTTCATAAACGGATACTTCTATGTTGGCTCTTTCAAATTGTGGCTTATTGTCATTAATATCCCTTAGTTTGACTACTACCCATGAGTAAGCTACATGGTATTTATCATTATCGTTATCCTCCCCTTTGTCATTTACTTGGATCCTAAACCTGAAACCATTACTTTGTAATTGGTCTTCGTAATCTAGAGGCTGAACAATTTTTAGCGAACCAGTACCATCATTATTTCTAACCATAGTGAATTTATCGGCACCGTAACCACTGTTTTCTATAACTTTGTACTGAAACTTATTCGTCTCATCTTCGTCATGAACAGTTACTGTAAGAATGGGCATTTCTGGAAGATTCGTCCCATCAGTTTCGTCCACTTCTGTAAACCACTCATCTTTTGTAAACTGTGGAGGCATGTCATTTATATCTTTTACTCGTATAGAGGCTGTACCGGTACCCTTTAACCCCCCTCCATCCGATGCTACTATTTGTATTGAATAATCTGGTGTTCTTTCGCGATCTAAACAGCACACCGCTGTTTTAATAACACCAGTTTCAGGCTCAATTTCGAAAATAGGCGACCCGGTTTCTTCCTCTATTACATTTTTTTCGATAGAGTACCATAATTTTGCATTATTACTTTCTGCTGGGTCGTCGTAATCTATTGCGGTCATTGTCATAACAACCATGCCAGCTGTGCCATTTTCTGTGACATTACCGAAATACACACCTTGAGGAAAGATAGGCGCATTATCATTAATATCCTTTAGATTGACTTGTACATCAGCGTATCCTACGAGACCTTCGCCTCCTTCATCTTGGGCAAATACTGTAAATCTCCATTGCGGCCTCCCATTTGGCTGGTCTCGATCTAAAGGCTGTAAGAAAATATGCCACTTTTAATTGGAAAACGTGGTTAAAACTAAAACAGTCATGATACATTTATATAACATTTGAAAACAGCGTGAGTTATTATTATTATTATTCTGTAGACATTCCCGATTCCCCGTTGCAGAAATATTGGTGTGCCTGTTATAACACAGACAGAACACTGTACCTAAACGTGTGATTGTAATGTGCATGCAAAGCACGCGTCGACCTGCTGTTCGGTTATCGCTTTTCCAGAGTCCGTGCTCTTACACGGAACATATTACTCTAAATAAAACCACAGTTAAAATCGACTAACATAACGTGCTGGAAAATTAAATTGTGTTTAGTACTAACCTTTAGAACAAATATTTCTCCAGTAGTCCGATTAATATCAAACTTGCTGTTTGTTGGGTTGTCAGGATCGATTCCCTGACCGGTGAGAAAATAGACAATATTCTGTTGCCTGTCTTTATCGCCATCAGTCGCCGTCACCTATAATGGAAACAGTTTTGTTTCACAATAACACCACGTTGACGCAGTTAAACACAAACTGCACGTATTAAATGTAATACGAGTAAATTAACTCAAAAATAAAACTAAAAAACAATCAAACATGCATATAACGTATCTACAAAACACCAAGTTATTTAATTTATCTTAACTTACCATTGTAGTATTACTCGTAATATCAAATAATGCCGAAGATAAATACAAACAAGCAACTGTATTATTTACTACCCCTTAGAAACTTGGACTTAGAGTTTGATTATCGAATCATATACATAGTACCAAATACTTAGAAAGTTATGCTTTCGAAGAAGGGAAAATGTCCCCCGGCGCGCCTGAAAGGACGTACCTACTCATTTATTGATTAATTTATTTGGTAAAACAAACACATTTCGCTTACAATGAAACCATTCTTAAGACAAAACACACCCATAAACGTCCCAAGTTCTTATTCCGAGAAACATATATTGGGGTTTAGCCTACCAAACACACTACTACTGATAGTGTAATAGTTCACATAACCGAAGTTATTAATTACATGAAAGGCTTTCAGGTACTTTCAGGTAAATTGTTACCTATTTAAGTACGAGAAGCCAATTATCGGCTTTTATAGGGTTAAGTACCGGGTATTTACATGAGAATGTTGCCGCAAAACTGAGGCGGTCGGAATATGAATTACTATTTGGGTAGCGCGGAAGCCGCGGAAGTTCTACGAAGTTATGAACCAGCCAACACCCCAGATTGTTTGGACCGGCGGCGGCGCGCAACCGACGACGGAAGGACCATAAACTTTCATCTTATAAAGATTTTTAAAAAGAAGCTCTATAAGTTTTAGGCGTTGGTATGCTATTCAAAGAAGGTGATTGTAGACGACGGAAAAAACTTCAATAGGTTTTATTACAGCTTCTAACAACTAGACTTGGCGCGCGTGATTTTACAGCTTACAGCTCAAACTACCGAATCATGGCAGCGTAGACCTACACTTAATACTCCCCAGTGGCTGTAGAAATTAGAACTAAAGACGGCACTATAATCATGTCTGTTCGTGCTTTTAAGGACGGACATGAAATGTACATACAGTAATTACAGTAAGCAGTCAGCAATAAGCAAAGGAATTAATGTAAATCATTTTATTAGGATCGTAATGTAAAACAGGGTGGGGTGTATAATTATATGTATGTGCCTACTAAAGGCAGGTTTCTAAATGATAATTAGGATAGGCAGATGCTCGGGTAAGTACGTAATGGAGTCACTGCTCAGTCGAGAATTGCCATTGCCTGGCTGGAGAGAAATGAAGAGGGTCGACGTTTGCGTAATTACTCGGATCATTTGCGAATCTCACTTCAATTATAAAAAAAAGCTTGTCACTACAAGGGACGACATCGAGGGCTTTACTCTCTTTGTAGAGGGGCATTCTCCGTGATTGAGTGTAAAAGTCAAGTCAGGGTAATCCTAACGAATTTTGAAGAAAAAGAGGACACATTTTAAATAAATGTTTTTATAAACTAAATAAAATGACTACAGCATAATATTAAATCAGAGGATATTTTAGTAGTTTACGAGTAGTCTACAACAAAAAAGAACCGATGCTTATACCGGAATAGTGGGTTGCTGACCAACTGAAACTAATAGGGTGGAATCCTTTGCAACTTACATATTTACTGTATTCACTGGATTGCAATTTAGGTTACGGGAATACAAATTTCTTCAGCGCCTTGCTAATTGATTCGTTCATAAGACTTGAATTATTATTATTATTCAATTATTTTTTCAAGTAATTGTGTTAATCATTTAGGCACCTATTACCTTTATTTTAATTCTCAAATCATTGAAACATTTAAATAAATTGCATCGCATTGCTGACACATCGTCGGCATGATGAGAAAACCGCAAAAATTCAATTTGCATTTAAATACTTAAGCCACAAAATATAAAAGCAGAATGATTGAGGCCTGCGGACGACGACAGGTACACCTATCCGTTCCTTTTTAAATTACCATCCTAAAGATTGCTATTATTTTAAGGATTCTTTTAAATACCTGCGTTTAAATTACAAATGCGTTATCTTAACCAAGTCCAAGTTTCTGTGACTGAATCTACATAAACGATAAGTGAAGGGTACAGGGAGAGAACATGTTTATGTATATTACAATACCATGGACATGGACATGTTCTTTCCCTGTACCCTTCAAGTACTTATTTTTTTTACCTCGAATGTTAATTTAGCTTAATGTTCGTTTAAAAGTGGTATCTACTCTCAGTTGCAAATAATGTCTTTTTCACTAAAAGCAATAAGCCGTGTTTACTTTATAAAGAAATCCAGAGCGAAGAGGAGACGGGATGGGTAACATACTTAAAAAAGATGATTTTGTTCGATATTTTTTCAACTGGATGTATGACACATACACATGCAGTAAATGTGCTTGTTAAATTAAAATTTACACAGAAATGCAGATACGTCACTAGCAAGTTACACATTAAAACTTAGATCCACGAAAAAAGCATAGGATAAACTTACCCACCGTTGGCATATTTTAAATTAAAGTTAAACTCAAGCATCAAGCTGGTTTCGCCGAAACCCTAAGCCTATTCCACCGTAATAGGTTCCCTTATACAAAGAATTTTAATAGAAGTTAAATGAAAAGCTAACAGACAAATAAATAAAATATCCTTTTTAAGTTTAACCATCGCCGACCTTATAAAAGTCATGTAGGGTATAAAATCACTAGTTGAGTTATGAGTTAATAACTTTGTCTTAAATTATGACGTATTAATACAGATAAAGAACAAGGAAATAATTAGTTACTTAGGCCAAAATGAAGTTTACTGAGCGCAAGTTGCAACTGTTTGTTTCTTATCTGTTAGCTTTTTTAACACGACATCGTAGCACGGCCGACGTTAAATTAAGAATTTAGCCAGTCATTGTCGAAAAAGAAACGGAGGTAAAAAGCCGGGGGGGAAGGGGCATGATAATATTAAGAAATTAATTACATTTTAATATTGGGTTATAAAAATTAAAGAAACTTTTAAACATTAAAAATAAACAGAAAAATGACAATGCAAAATTTTATTTTGCGTTGTCTATCAACTTAACGTAGGTAAATAACAAAAAAATTAACAAAAAAAACCTGTATAAGGGGATGAGGAAAGGGGCCGGTTTCCTCGAGGGCCTGCGTGAAGTACGCGCTCCGCGTAAACTTGGGTGGCAGGTCGTTGACGTCGACGACGCGCACGACGACGAGCGTCGAGTTCTCGTTGCGGCCGTCGGACGCGACCAGCGTCAGCTCGTACTGCGCACACGCACACTTTACACACCATGCCCATGCTACACAAATAACCTTACTATGTCGAATTAAAAAAAAAGGATATCCATGTACATGGACTCAATTGATCCGATATACACGCAATTCTAATAAAACGGAACCCTTATAAATTCTTCACGTACGTCCGTACATCACAGCTGTTTTACTGACTGACGCAATTGGCCTATATTTTTTTAGGTGGACGTCTTCTGTGAGCTGTAATTTTGGAGGTGACCCTTACATGAAACAGAGATGTTTTTTAACGTTATCGTCAACATTAGCGTATCGTTAAATAGGTCATTATACGACCTATCTATTGTTTTTAGTAAAACCTTGTAGCAAATAAGAATAAGAATAAATTTACACAAATCACATGGTTACAAACACAGGCATTTATCCGGTGGATACCAAACTAGGCTGAGCATAAATCTTGGGATCCACGGAGAATTAAATAGATATTGATAAATGAATAATATTAAAACGTGTAAGAGGGTAAACCTTTTAATGTTATGCGATTTGTTTGACCTAAGTACTAAAATTATAGGTTTTGTTAAGTAAGTTACGTAAAAAATTATGTACTTAATATTAGAATTTAATCGACTCGATGCGCCGTTTTGTTAGTTCCTACATAGTTTTCGCAATTATCGCGTCGGATTGAAATTTATGTTTTTTGTAGATACCGTACCGAGGCATCGCCGCAATTTCACACCCGCAGATTTAACGAATGCTGTGGAGCAATACATCACACCGATATAAAACGATTTATATTCGTGTGTGGTATGCTCATTTTATTTGGTTTTGTTTTTGTAGACAGATCATTTATATCATTTTCATTTATTATTCTCATAAGTCTCATAACAGAAATCAATCTATCCATAATCATTTGAAATGTTTGCAAAGTTCAACCATAACGCAAAAGTTTTAAGTACAAACTTTTCCTTTTCAGTTTTCGTGTAAATAACAATTGAAAAGAACCTACATTTTACCCTCCTGGGTGGATGCCTCGATCAGCCGAAGTTCTCGACATAATTTGAAAAAATAAAGGACGCAAGATATCTGACGCCGACGTACTCGTAAAATAAACATGAAAAAATAGATGCCAAAAGAAAGAAAAAGAATAAAACTGATGATTGTTTAAAGAACATTATCATAGCAGGCGGGCTGTTGCACGATCCGCTGAACTTCAATCGTCCACCCTTCAAATCCTGGCATTTTCATTCTACTGTGAAATGTTTTAGGGAAAGCTCGAAAAATCATGCCCCGTCCCGGAATAAATTATAACGAGAGTCTCCAATTGATTAAAAATCATGTACGAGACTACAATTGGGATGCATAATTTGATGATGAAAACAAAGAAAGACACCTAATGAATAGGTTATAAGGTTAGGTAAAGGTATTATGAATCAACGTAAGAAAAAAATATTAAAAGCATACCAAATGTCAACTGAAAACCTCACAACGGTGGATACTAGCAAAAAACGCTACAGAAAAATAATCGCTTCTACGAGTACAATGCCACAAAAGGAACGCTCATGCCATGCAAACCCAACAAATACAAAAACACGTCAATAAACGGGAAACGGCCGGACACGAGAGACGTTTGCATTACTCAATTCCTATTTGAAGTCTGGAGCCGAGGAGGCTTTTGAGTTCAATAAGAGTCGAGCGACGCGCGTCTCTGTGCGGACCTGCAGCACGCGCTTGGGCAGGTTCCGGTCGTCCTCCTCGGTGATCTGGGTGCGGTAGGTGGGCCGCTCGAACACGGGCGGGTTGTCGTTCACGTCCTTCACGTGGATCACCACCGTCGTGTAGTTCTCCTTCAAGTTGTCTGACGCCGCTAGCTTCAGCTCGTACTGCCATCGATCAACAAACACATTTAACTACATCAACTGACAGTTTACAAAAGATAATATAGCGAATCGACTGAACTTTTTAAGTTCGTTTCTTTGATGTTGATAAGACAAGTGTTCTTTACTTAACCGCCAGTATTATCTCAAAGCCTTTATCATTCAAAAACTTGGCATCTAAACCTTTACGCTGGCTTCTTCAACCTAGCGAATCTAGCACGTTCCTTATGACGCGGGGGAAAAAATGGCAAATGGGTTTTTAAAAACAAAGTAATTTAGTAAAGTTTACGGCTATGGACTATAAGTAATTAACGTGATTGAGTCCACTGAATAAAATAACCAATGATCAAAAGAAAAGCAACTCTGCTTAAAATATAATATCAAAGGTCTCGTTTTCATGGCTTCCATTTCATTTTCTGAGGCTTACAAAAACTTTTCATTAAAAATTACCAAATAATTTTGTGAAACAACTTTCCAAACAGTACATATATATGTATATATATTTCACAACAGCACATATTTCACAAGATATTTAATTAAATTGGAAAATTGTAAAATGTGTTTGATTCCGATGAATGTTAATGGTGTCATCTGCCAGCGGCGTAAGTAATTTTCTCAGCTGTGAGGAAAATGTTTGTTTTTAAAAGTAATTTCAAGTGCCCGTTCGGAAGCCGGGTTGCTAAAATTTTAACATGGAACTGGCGTTAGTGGCATCGATTCATCAAATAACCAAGTCATGGCGATATGGTTTCATGTGTGTAGAAAGATTAAAGCCTCTACGACTCTGCTACATAGGAGCCATTAACCGCTATACATAGACAGCAGTCGCAAAGGCCCAGGCGAGCGGTATACATACGAGTATGTCGCGTTTGCAAAACCATTTAATGGCCACCGAGCAAAGTGTCGGTTTACCCCTCTCGCCCCGAGAGCTCACCTGCCTGTAGAAGCCAGATAATGCCTATTTCATGAAGTTTGCGTTAGGTAGCTGTGTGGAACGATGTATACTAATAGTTTATATTCTCGCCTACATTAGTGTTTGTAGACGTAATTTTTGTCGAAGGAATTGAAATATTTTAATCGTTGAATTATTTATTTCGAATTGCTTATGGAATTGTATAATTGCAATATTAATTAAAAAGCATTTTTATTTAATTACTTTGGAAGGTTCTATATCGGGTAGCATAATCATAGTTTGACCTAATGTATTGTTTGGTCGAAAATGAAGAGTAAACCAGTTAGCTGCCATTAAAGCATCGCGGAGATCTGCAGGTTGTAGCTATGTATACAGAGTTCGGTAGAAACTACGGCTCGCTTAAATGGGTATTACCTAAAGTTTAAATTATTTATCTCGCGAAAAGTTCAATGAAACTTTCTGTAACAAAGAGCACCCGCCTGATGCCAGCAGCAACGCTTTGAAAGTGAAACTCGCCAGCGGACAAAGAAAGTAAAACATTATGGTGTTTTACCGCTTAACGTGGTGTACTTTAGCATAAATTATTTTGAAACAAGTCTTTAATTTTCATAAATCCCCCTCAACCCACTTCAACTTAATACAAGCATATACTAATTGGGCTTTCACAATATAACAACACACGCGTACATCGTACGTACGTACTATGATATGATATCACTTCCATAGCGTTATACTTATTGTTCTCCCTCGGGCATCAGTAATTCTATCGTGTCGAGGATTTTTGTCTTATTATGTACGCAACCGGCAGACAAGTAATTACCTACTCAGTAATTCGATTCTCCAAGTTATCAGAAGGGAACTTCCTCCATCTTCCACCTGTTTGTTTACAAGATTGTTTAAGTTAAATTACGTTCGTCCCTTGTCACCGACACTTACTTACTGTCGCACGGCGGGGTGATGTGCCAATTATGGACAAGTAAGTTTATTAAAGACTTCGTCTGACTACATAAGTGGAACATACCTAAATTCATTTTCTAGGTCGAATCGTATGTATTGGCTGTTATAATATTTCAAGCATAGGTACATATAAAGGATGGCTTTTAGTTGGTTAGCACCACTATGATGAAGCGAGAGGCAGAGGCGTAAAGTGGAGTAGGTGCGGACGCGCGGCGCGCCCCGACGTCCGCGGCCGCGCGGCGAGCGAGCGCCTCCCTCAACACGACTTCCATTAGTGTTCCTGTCCCCACGTCATACTAATGCCGTACAAAAATGTTACAAAACCTTTCTATTTTACACTCCAACAGCACACGAATCGAAACAAATTTGTTTGCCCATGCATATATTAAAGTCGACTCTATCGTACTCATCTCCCCTTAGGGAGCCATTTATCATTGTTAAAATGTTGACTAGTTTTAAAAGTAAATATAGCAAATTGTTCCAAAGTTCATCTCTTTCGTTTCTAGTATAACGTAACAACGATGATAATTTATACCCTCATAGTTTATAATAATAACAATGATTTGTATAATTAATGTTCGCAAAACATATACCTATTATATACAATGTGTATTTAAAGTTAAAGTTATTAATTCTTCTATAAGTGCGTATTTAACTAATTTTTTTAGTCATTAAAAACAAGTGATCATCATTAGTTTATTCAAATTATATTTGTGAAGCCACAATAATATTTGCCCGAACAATATATATTCAGTCAGTCACATCTCCACCGCGAATGCGATAGGAACTCAATACGCGGATAAAATGTGCTATATTTTTTTTGTGTGCAGGGAACGTTTGACACCAGATGATAAGCATTGGAATAAACTCACCCGTTTCCTGGTCTCGTAGTCGAGCGCGCCGGCCACGTAGATCGCGCCGGTCATGTTCTTGACGGCAAACGCGCCGCCTATGTTCCCGCTCGTGATCTCGTATCGAATACGCGACGCTGCAACAAGATAAACACGTTCGCATGTCAAAGGAATCGTCAATATTAAACGCTAAAGGAAAATGTTTACTTAGAAAAGGCAGCGCGAGCTGAGAACGAAAATAATGTGTTGCCAAGACGCTGAAAAATATTGTAGCAATATTTTATGCTTGGCGGGCTTTCTAATGCTTTCATTAAAAGCCCGTCAAGACTTACAAGACCGTTTACGTCTTTTCGTCACAATAGCCATAGGGCAGAATGGCCTGTGGCTATTGTGAATAATAAATCGTTAAGTCACAAACGAGACCTAGCTAACCGTATTAAATTGTTAAAATTTAATTTAATACAAGGTTGTTTACTGTACAATATCTCCACAACATGTATTAAACAAAATAAGAGAGGCGGGTTCTGTCCGCCCAACATAGACGTCTCTCGATTTACAAGAAGCCGCAAGGGGCTTTGTATATGGCAATAGGAGTAGGGAATGCAATAACCGGTAAAATTTTACAATCGAGTTTTTGATCGGTTACGACCGAAAAATAACCTATAACCGGTTATAATCGGTTTTTTTTTTTTTTTGCGGAAATCAAAGATATATGAGCATAAACATAGTTATTATGCTGCATAAATGAAACAGGCTTTGTTTGATTATTTTTTTTTAGTTTAGTACCTAGTTTAACTTTTATGCTATATGTAGGTAGGTACGTCAGGAATTTTAAAGATTTTTTGGTTCATAAACTTCGTAGATAAAGGGGTAATTTCTTGTACATTTTCGGCTATAAATCAAAAAGTACGTTATGGAAAATTATAAAAAAAATGTTTTGTAATGTGCAGATTAAGCCCTTTCACGAGACACCCCATTTGCTATAATCAAATCACTTTAATTTATCAACCCCCATTCTAGACCTCTTTTCAAATTATTTATAAAATTAATTTAATTTTCTTTACTAAAAACAGATGCGGGTAAGCAAACCTCTTTTCAAATTATTTATACAATTAATTTATTGTTTTTTAATAAAAACAGATGCGGGTAAGCAAGTTATACAAATATGCCAAATTTCAAGTGGATAGCATCTGTAGTTGCTGAGAAAACCTGCTGTGACATACAGACGGACGAACAGACGGACGGACGGACGGACGGACAGACAACGGAGTCTCACCATAAGGGTTCCTTTTTTACCATTTTGGTATGGAACCCTAAAAAGAGAAAGCGATGTGTCGACTTGACTGTCTGTCGTGATGTTTTGTACGTATTCAATTATTGTATTGAGTATTTTTACCACATGACATTGCACTGCACGGTTTTTCCATACAATTCTGACCGTATTCTCTTGTTGTTCGATAATATTAGTATAGAAAAAACGTGCCGTACAATGCCGTGCGAACCCACGCTTAGTGTTAAATTATTTTGGCACACTTCAAGAATAGATACACTAAAAATGTTCATGTTTTGCTGTTAATTTATTTAAATGTATATTTATGATCCATTCAATCAGAATCATGGACAAATCATTCAGGAAATAAAATGAATACATAACAATATAAACAATGTAAATATAACCGAACCGTACCCGGTTTTTAATTTTATGACCGGGTATAAAAATTATCCAATATAAGCGGCTGTAACCGGTTATACGGTTTCGGTTAAAATCGGTTTGCATTCCCTAGACAGGAGCAGATTTTATCGGCATAAATATTTAATTTAACGTATTTCAGAAATTGAAGGAAAAATATGCATATTTCAAATATCTAAAAGTTTTAATATAGATGTTACACTATAGACACGTTACTACCGCTTATAATGATAGTTCAAAGTATATTATGGCCAAGTTATTTAAAAAAAAAACTAGTGAAACGTTGAAGACTAAGTAAGTACCTACTTAAATGAATCGAGATTCTGAAAAAGTAAATTGTGAAAATTTTATAGATTTACGACTAAGCCGCTTGGGCAATCAGCAGTAAATTGATCCCATTTAATATTCTCAGTCGGTCGTTTTAAATAATACAGGGACTTTCAGAATTCAAAGTTATACAAAGTATCGACCTTCGTTCGACTCTAGCCGGAACACGTCTCAATTAGTTTTCAATTGTGTACTCTTCGAGTGAGTTTGAACTTCCATGTGTGACTTGGAGTCGGCCGGAGCGACGAGCGGACGAGCCGCACGTTTTCCGTTTATCTTGCTTAAATAGTAATTGGATTTCCATTACTAGCAATGTTCAGTGTTCGTAGATAAGAGTTGTGCAAGTTGGAAGGGTCTAGGCCCGGCCATGATTGTTGGAAGATTGCTTTCATTTCGGGCTTGGCCGTAATCTCAGGGAGTATTTTGTACGGGCTGGTTAGGAGCACGCAGGACGAAGACTGCGTTTCATCATTACGGTCACACGGCGTCGTCGACGTTATGATGTCTCGGGTCGAGCCGCAGTTACAGCTTAAAGATTACGCCCGGATTTTGCACCAAGTTATGCACATAGCAAGCGGAAATGACCCCTATTATTTTCTGTTCTAAAAGAATCGGTGCCAAAACGAAAGTTTGTCTGGTGAGGTAATAAAGCGAAAATGAGTAAATCTGATAAAAATGCTTATACAGCTCTTTTGTAACTTTATAAGTAGTACCAGCAAACATCGAGTCTGATCTTAGGCCCTATTCAGGCGCGAACCATGTATTTTTTTGTTATTATTAGGAGAATAAAATAGCTGCACAAATTCCAAAACATTGGTAACAAAAAACTCAAGACCGACCTCAGTGGCGTGCCATGGGAAAGGCCTATGTTCAACAGTGGACGGAAGTGGGCTGATGAAGATGAAATACAGCATAAAATAAAAGCAGTGAATTCATAAAGTCGTAGGTCGTAGTTTTAGCCAACACTATGATATACATTTTATATTTATACCAACGATACCGCTCATAAGTAATACAAGCGCTACAAAGGCCCCATTGTAGGTAATATAAAGTTGTTAATAAATAATTAACCCTAAGTACATAGCTACATATAACCGCATGCGTCGTGCACGCGTGCGGGGTACGCTCCCGCTTGTATACGAAGGGGGATAATGAACGCGTAACGTATTCTCCGGCTAATTGGCCTATAAAGAAGGGCACCGTTCGGATCCGTTCGCGAACCTTTTTTAACATAAAGCGACTCAGGTGCCGGAATGTCCTTTCTGAAAATATTTTTCTTGACCCTCTGCCGCCTTTTTACATGAAAATAACCTAATTCATTGCCTTAATAAAGTATCTACTCGTACTTAATTAACACAAAATATGTATTTAAAATGGAAATATTTGTACAATGAACTTGAGCACTAAGATTCACTTTTATCATGGATGAAAGTAGATTTTTCTCGTATTTTAAGAGTGCAGCGGCGAAATTTGTACAGCAACAACCGATTTTGAGTTTAAAAACGAGCAAGCTTTGGACCCCTGTTGTCGTAGAAACTCGTATCACATAAGGTGGTTCCCAAAAGCACTCGGACAGATCAGCATAAGCAGGATTTATAGTAAGACATTTACAATGATAACATTTTTACTAGCCGACTGTACACATACACAATGGTCAAAGTATGATGATATTGATGATACGTCACTATTGCTAAAAAGTGATAATGCCAAAGGTCCGATAACGATTTTTACATCAATAACAATTAAAGCATTCATCCAGAATCAGGCCCAGTTTACAAAGATATCAGAAAACATTATGCCAATGTGTTTGTGACATTGTTGTTTTGATTTAATACAGCAGTGATGTGCTTCTAATTTATGGTGTCTTAGTTGTAAGTCTTTTATTGGATACACGAGCAGAGCGGAGGCAATAAGATCGAAGTAAATCGTATCGAGAGTCCGACGTGAATCTTGGCAGCTTAATGACCGGCCTAATGGCCAACTATGAAAAGCCTTTTTGTCATAGCCCCTTGTCGACTCTTAGTTGCCTATTAAATCTTATGTATTACTTATGGCCGCTATTTATATTCGTTGCTATGAAAGCAGCCCATTTGTTTGTCACACAGCTGCACTGGTACATAACCGCTATTAACCATCGTATTATACCAAAAACTAGATAATATTAAACCCATCTAATTGACTACTACGTCAAATAAGCGAAATCCCCGAACAATGAAATAACAAGAATTATAATAGGTATTGCACTTTTTTTTAATAGGGATATACGAGTATGTACGAGAACTTGAGTTTAATTTTATCTAAATAATGATTACATGAATAATTTCAATATCGGCACCTTGTTAAATACTGCTAAAGAAAAGACAAATGTTGTAAAATGGGTCACTTTGATCTATTTCAAAAATAAATTTCCTATATCACCTGCATTTATTCACATAATAAAATGTATAAAATATTGTATTGACCGAGACTACTCATTTCGAATAACTTAAAGCTAAGTTAAGTTAGGGGTGAACTACGATAGATAGCTCAGGAGAAAAAAAACATAACTTAGCTTAAAATCTCGACTCTGCTTTGATTATCCCTGTTTTATAATACAAAATATCTAAGTCAACCCTGAAACATGTCAAAAATTAGGGATTTTTTGCACATGCAATTGTTAATTTGATTCTCTCAAACATAAAGATAACAACACAACATCCAAATAGTGTTTAATTGACGAGTACATCAGAAGTGAAATCTTTTGGGTCCAAATTGCACACAGTGAGGACTTTAATTGTCAATGTTCGTAGAGAATAAATGGAACTCGTAAATTTGTCCGCTGGAATTTCAAAATATACGATTTTTCTTTCACTGAATCGAATACCTATTCAATACAGCAGGGCCCGCCGGTGGACCACGCGGTAAATCACTGACTAGTGCCATTTACTTGGAGTGCCTCTTCTTATGGCGTGCCCGCTGGATATAACAAACAACCAATAAAATGGATTAGGCGATTGAATTTATTAAACTTTTGTTACTGACATTTAAAGTCAAATATTACATAATCGAATCTTTGCACGCTCTGTACGAGACAAAAATTAAACAATACATATATTTTGTTTCTCGCAGGAAGGTTTCGTTGAAGCGCGATGAAAATTATAGCAATAAATAAAACCGCTGTATATTTCAGCGCGAGAGATTTAGGCAACGCGGTTTATAAAGGATAACGAATCCTTTCAGAAGCCCAGAGTTATCGCATTTTGATGCTAAGCGCGCTTACTGATGGAATATTGCTATTCCAAATCAATTTACCACCGCTGGCGCAAACGCCCTAAGACCTAAGACACAATATTCTTGAATCTTTTTTAGTTTATGTCACCGTAGGTATACACGAATTTAGGAAATAATTCTGCCAAGTTTGGTAACCACCGTAAGACCATGAATTTAGGAAGCAAATTTTCCATAAATAAATTATATACCACGCGATCTTCCTGAATTTATTAATAGAAGTGAGCTTTAACGCAATGCGGCTGACTTTATTATGAAGCCAGATAAGCAGAGACATAAAAAAGTAAAATGTTGGGATTTCCTGCGACGTTTTCACGGACAAGCTCAACATCAAGGGAGTCGTTTGGAGGGCGGAAATTACAGGGAGATGGTCGGTGCGAGGTGAGCTTTACTCGAAGTGAGCCTTCGGTCAAATGTCACAGGCAATGAGCAACGTGCCCTCGCCTCCCCAGGCTTCTCATTTGTCTATGGAGAGTAGAAGAACTGCGGCGCATGATCACCTAAACCTACACGCTACACACATACACGCACGTCCGACAGCGATCGTTCATTCCGACAAAGATAAAGTATTCTCGTCATTGGGCTCGTTAACTCTCACAGTTCTACTCAAATATTAAATTTAAGAGTCAAACTAAGTCGAAAAAGTTATAGGCCTTTGAATTATTTCAATCATTTAATGTAAATCGAGCTTCAAATGATGTAGGTCTAAGAGTTCGATTTCGATACAAAGAAAACTTCGGTGGATATGTAGGTATTAGGTCCCGACGAAATGATAAATACGATTGTTTTGATTTCTCGAAAGCTCGCCTGTTTGCTGTTACGGATTTACTTCCTAACTTTCTGATGCCTGATGGCTAAAATTCGGGAAGTTAGCGTGACTTTATTTATACCAATAGCTTGATTGCCTCACACACTTACAAGAACATAATGAATTACCAGCCTCATTAGGCAAAATTTCAGGGTAATTCATAATTTTCATAATTCTTTATTCAGTAAGGATTTTACATGGTCATAGTTGTCACGTGTTGAGAATTAAATAAATAATAAATATTATTAATAACAAAACATAGTAGCAATGTCATTAATTATAAGTTAAGTACAATGTTATAATCATTACAGCTGAATTTCAAATAAGTAGTCAGGTCAAAAATTAAATAATTATGTCAATATCATCAAGGTACTCATTGACGGAATAGTAAGCCTTCTTTGTCAACCACCCTCGAGGGGTACTCGAGGGAAATAATCAAAGTAAACTCATTTTCTCAAAATGTAACATTACACAATATAAGGTTTAAGAAGGTTGGAATCTCAATAATAATAAAGGTTTTACTAAGCGTGGCAAAAGGAAAATTCGCGGGGGAACTAAAATACTAAAATGTTAGTTTTTAATAATTTCAATACAACATTCTGTACTAGCCCTGATGATGACACGTATGAAACGTCTCACGAACTGAAAACTGAGCGCGATCTTTTTTCTCCGAAGCCTAGTGGCGAGCAGTAGGTACTCACAGTATGATGAAAAGCGCAATACAATGTTCACTATTTTCATAAGCGCGACATTTTCTCAAAACGAGCCCGGCGACTGGGTCTAGCATAAAAAGTTGCAGCATACGAGTCACTCGCATTTCATTAGACGAGAAATGAACGCGGAAAATAAGCGGCGAGACTTTTTTATGTAGTATAAACGTAGACGTAAAACGTCTAATATACGAAGGATGAGCGCGCAGTAAATACTCTCGTTATAAATTGGGAGACGGATAGAGCTGGCTCGAAATCTGGAAGGCGCAGAGGGTCATCTATCACCATTTATCCCAGTCCAAACAGACAATAAAAGATTGTCTCGAGCTCATTACGGAAGTATCGCGGCGACGGAGACGCGGGCGGCGCGGGCGGCCGGTCGGCCGCCACCACGGTTAGTTAACTCGCGATTATTCGGGGCTGCCGCCACAGCCCCGGCCCCGGCGCTGCATGCCCTCTGCTCCGCATCTACGATTTGATCAAGATTTGTTGCTGCTGGTCGCACACAAAACAGCTGCCAACTCCTGCAAACTCATCAAGCGGTTAAGCCGCAGTTACCAGTTTTGCATTAAATTCAAGTCATATTTTGTAAGATATAGTAATAGTACGAATAGCAAGATTTATTCCACTGTGAAACAGTAGCATCAAATACACAAGTATTTAAAAAATATTCAATCCCTGAGAATGCTTATATATGTGTATATAAGGGGCTGAGAAAATTTAATTACATTCCGCACCACAAGATTTGAAACATAAATCTCAAGTATCTTTAACTCAAGCCTAAGTTTAAATAGCGCCTATTCTACAAATGTAAGCTAACGAACGTTACCTTGACCACATAACGGGTGTAACATACATACATGCCAGTAAATACACATTGAAGATTGTCGGCTTAGACAGGCACTGACAGGTTGACTTGAGTAATTCCCCGCACGTATGGATCACACACAGTGTACATAATTCCTTGGAAACGTGCCAAGCACCACTGAAAAACGCGCGGCGCTTCTTCAAACTGCGTTACATATGTAATGGATGACTATCTGAATCAAAACAGCTTGCAGCATCGTAGTACGAATTTAAAATGCATTGCAGCGTGTGGCTGCTTTTTCTGTGTGTATTTAGGTAATTAAGTATTTATAAGCAAAACTCTTCATTTATTGAAAGTCGATGTCATATGTCATAATTAGGAGACAGCAATTAATAATCACGCTAAAAATAATTGCTCATTTAAATTCGTAATAAGAAATTGAATATAAACAGTAAAGTAATTCTTAGAAATTATCACGGTCGAGCTCGTTTACTGACTGCGCAGGAAGATACAGGCAATTTATCTTGGTAATCTCCGGAGGCTCTATATGGAGCCAACCAATTTAGCCGGGGATCGGAACATCACTCAAATCTTGTTAAAATTCCAAAGACAGGATTAGCGGGTCCCGTGTAAACAAGGGCCGTGTTATCGGGCGATCAGATGGCGCGCTAGAGGCGGCTCTCCATGCATTATGCATGAGTAGGCACCGCCAGCGTCTTGCTACAGAAGGCACTAAAGTAAAGGTAACTTTCTTTTCAGCTAACCTAATGTTGTTAAAATATAATAAAACTTATCTGAACCAATTGCTTGCCACCCGATGTAAAAAGTGACCTATAAATTCTATAAATCCAGATACTAGGAAGACGTTCTAAGTTGTTTTGCAGTTCTCGGAGCCGAGCCGGCGGCCAAGGGGCAGGGAAAAGTAGGATACTAAAGGAAACCCGTGCTGCTCTGCTCTTAATAAAAATAACAAAACAAAAAAACTTTAAAGTTCACTTGAACTTTTTCTTGTGAACACTCCAGATGTTTATGTAACATTTTAAATGTAATGCAGATTTCCGTCTTTATTGACTAAATAATTATTAGTTACCGATTACATGTCACCGAATCTACGTAAGTTAGAACATAAACCAAAGGTTTAATAGAGGTATTATTTAGCGACAAAACAAATAATTACATAATTTTTAACAAAACATCACCAAATCTCGGAAATGTACATGATCGATAATGTACTTAAGACCTAGTGCTTTTATACCGCCTATTTCCATGGTAATCCGCGCAGGCCTCTCGGCGGACTTTAATAGTCCTCTAAATACCTCGGAGTCGACGCAGACTTGTAATTCACCCGGCCGCGTGCCCTCCTTGCAGGCTTCATGCTGCTATTTACATTTTAAAAAGAGTGCAGCCGAGTGATTAGAACTCACTTGGGCTGCTCGTAAATACAGAATCCCCAGCTAATAGTGATCTCTTGGAAGTGCTACGTGGTTTCGACATTTATTTGGAATTAGATTAGACTTAGCCAGAAACAATGGAGAGATGTGTTTTACCATACATCTTAAAAAAATATCTTTGTGTTTGCGCGTTTTAAATTAAAATATACTTAAAAACGCACATTGAGATTTTTCTACAAATAAAACAAGTACCTATGTTAAAACCTCTGGGCGGTAAGTAGGTCCTAAATCACGAGAGATCGTGCATAGAGGCCTATTTAAATTCGAGCGAGATGTGTGAAGGAAGGCTCGGGTGATTTATGTTACCGCCGGGCCGATCCTTTGTAAAAGTTTAAATATGAGAGTCAGTGAGAGGCGGCCGGCCGAGGCGCGCCGGGCCTTCTTTATACGGATCGCTTGCACTAATGCACACTTCCGCAATTATTTAGAAGATAAAACATTCGATAGGTACCTACCTAAAAATATCTAAATTAAAAGTATCTATCATATCATGTAGGTACGAATAATTCACTAAGGAGATCTTTATGTGTCCAGTATTATTAGTCCTTCGGTTGAAACTCCCCATTGTGGCAATAAATCAATGAATAACGGCGAAGGTAACAAATAATACAGCGAGGGTATACGCTGAATGGGAAACAATTGCGTCGGGTCGACGGGCGGGCGGCCCCGCGCGGAGTAAACAAGCCGCGCCGCGCCGCGCCGCGCCGCACGGGCCGACGCCATTCTGAATAATTCACGGCACTGGAAGTGTTGAGGCGTGTGCGCAAACACTGTAATATTCGCTTACTATTTATATTATTACCGCACACGAATAAGCAATTCTGATAAAAACAAACACGGGAACGCTTGCAAATTTCCACTTACTCAGTGGCATTCTAGCTAACGCAGTCTTTTGATTACAATAAAAAGAAAATATTCCAGAATATATTTCAAGAACAATAAAATTGCAAATGGTTTTCGTGCACATAAATATCGTTATTTTGCAAAACAATGGACGTCGCCGGTAACCGTCGGTAACGCCTTGTTTATCCCGACTCGCTTTATTACTTACGCGTGCGCGGTCTGTCAGCAACAAGCTGATTACATTCTATCAGTGCCAGGGTACGTATCCCTGCGGTGATGAATGTCTCGGTAATCAAGTCATGTCAATTTTGGGTGGAAACTCCCAAAGTTTAATCACGACAGTTGAACATAAGTTACCGGACTCGAATACATCGTGGTACCCGAGACAAAGATAATTCACTATCATCATCATCATCTCAGCGTTCAGTAGTCCACGGCTAAACATAGACCTCCATCATTATGATCTCCAGTGCGAACGATCCGTTGCGACAAAACTATAAAGAACCAAAAATAATAATAGATCAGAGTCATTATCAGAGAATGGGAGCGAAAATATAGAAATACAAAAATACAGAATGCAATAAAGTATTAAAATTTGAATTAGAACCTTTATAGCCTCATATAGGTCTAATGAGCATTTCGGGTATTAACAACATTTAGTCGCCTTTGTCAAATGTCCTATATCCAAGATTTTATAATTTTAGCGACCAATAATAAGAATCACGAATAAAAGTCGGGGTCAGATTAAAGTATCGTTCAATCTCCGGAGTAGTCGAGCAGTTCGGCTAAGTGCACTTATAAATCAGTGCGTGACGGTAGTTACCGAACGAAGTAGAGCTTCTCTTTCTCATAGATGTCGTTAGCTGAAGTTACTGATGTCCGGCTTTCTTACTGACAAAGCGACACAAATCTAATCACTTTCAAATGTAAAGTCCGATCAGTTTAATAACAGCGTCTCGTTGACGTGGTGTACAAGCGGTCATTTCAAGTTTTGCTTGGCAAGTAGCCTTCAACTTCGCGCCGAAACCCGAGACGCGGCTGCTCTGACCAGTGTTTTCCAATTAATATCAGTTTGGCAACTTCTGTGGTCACTTCAAATAACGAGCACTCAAACTACGTATAGAATGTATACTCAAGGCTGTCATTCATATGCGGCTTTCCCCTCATTATTTTGATCTGGCAGGTTTGGTAGGTAAGGTTTTTAAAATGAACTGACTGCCGTCTGACCTTCCCAACCCTCGTCACATGGAATCAGGAACAATTGCATCACAGGTACATACTTGCTCACTAGATCGCACAGTTTCTCAAAAAAAGTAACCTTTTTTTCAGTAATTGCTATAATTTTCCAACGTTGTTTGCTGTAAACCGACAGTATGGGTATAAACGAATCCCGTCTTTAGCTTAGCGTGCGCTGTATCAATTTACTTTCTGCTTATTAATTTTCCATCATTATACAACAGTTAATTAACAAGCGTCTTCGTAGACATCAGTCTGGTAACAAAAGCAACGCTTGCGATGCTTATTTTATAAAAAAAATGTATAGTTGACTCTTCAAAATCTTATAAAAAATTACGAAAGTATATTTCATTGTGCATTTGACCAGCAAGCAGCTTTCGCAAAAATAGCAAGCCAGTACTCGGCTCCAGGCACAGTTAAGCGCAGCCAACGGATTACCTACAGCAAAATTACATTAACCACGTGCCTTCAAATGTACGATTCCGAGATCCATTCCGAGCACGAACGTGACGTTACAAAAGGTTTATTTAATAAAATTTGTTTTGAACGACAGAGCACAAACGCAGCATCTAAAACGTGGATGATGTTATTTTTAAAACGACCTGAATAGAATTATTTTTCGCACGCCATTTACCAATCTACCTGGAAAACGTTGTCCCGCTGGTGGAATATACTATCGTTACGCCTCGTTGTTTTATCTCGCAGACCGGTATAATATGCGTGAAACTTGATAAATTTATTTTTATTAGTGCAAGTCCAATTTATTCTGTTATAAATTTTTATACATGAAACAATGTGGGAACGAGGCTGGGCGATACGGTCAGGGCAGAGTCGTAGTTGCATTGAGATATGGCGCCCGTACCGCGCCCGCTCGGCGCCCGCGCGTGTCCATACCGCGCCCGCTCCGCACCCGCGCTATCGTTCGGCTATCAGTCGGTCCGCGAATAATCGTTCCGGGACCACCCGCGATTATCTCGATGATCGATGCCAATACCCCAATTCGATAAATTGCGCATTTTTGACACGGATGATTTCGTTAATCTCTGGTTTGGCATGCTGCGATAAAACTACAGTACATTTTTATATGCGCCAAAACAACGAAACGCGATTAATGAAAACCATTAAATTGATGAAAAAGTAACCGAATATGACAGCAGGTATTACATATTCAACGTCCGTGGAAAATCTCTGCTACAAATTACCATTTTACATTTTGCAGGCACTATTATTCACAGATTACGTAACTCGTACTGCGAGTTATTAATAAAGCTCATTTATTTATTTATTAATAAGTATATTCACATCACGTATATCAAACACTTATAAACAATTATGGATAGGGTAATAACTTCTAAAATTGTCAATTATTACGGACTAGCTTGATTAAAAATATAATGAATAAATAGAAAATATTTATTTCGCATAAATTTTTACATGTTATGTTTTATTTAACACATAAATAAAGCGAACTTGATTATAATAACACTTTGTATGAATATTTCCATTAACTGCTAAGAAACAAACAACGGTCTGCACATCAAAGATACGAAAATCAAAAGAACGACAAATAAAGAACTTTCGAAACAAAGCTAATAAAACGATAAAGAAACAGCGGTGAATTTGTAAGAAGCCCGGGCAAAGGTTTTTTGAAACAATGTGACTCTCTAACCAAGCCGCTCGCAGCGGCGAGCTTGATTGCGCTGCTCTAACAAACCGGCACCTTTTTCCTACATAGTACCTACTCATCACATCTTACACCATCCCAACATCCTCGGCTGTTTACCTAAAATAGTCTTAGATAAAATAAACTAGATTAAATATTAACGGTATTACTAAAAAAACTTGAACAATCGTTGAACAGGGTTTAGCAAGTGCCAATGCATAGAAAACTCACATTTTAGGAGTGTCTAAGATATAAGAGAAGATTTTTGTCGTAAGAATAACTCTTCTTTAAAATGAATTTATGTCCGGTCCCTATATTCAAACCGCGGAGAGATAAGGATACCTCGAGTTAAAATTTGACAGTTTGCCTCGTACAATGTGTCAAATTTTAATTTAAAGTAACCTTATCTTTCCGCGGTTTGAATATAGGGACCGGACATAAGGCAAATTCAAGATCCGAAATAAGTGATCTGACAATTTACGCTTCGATTTAAAAAAAAATCGCTTCATTAGAAGTGTGAGTGACACATTTTTTTAAACAAAAAATTAATAACATCAAATGAAGTTTAAAAACAGGGCCAGGAATTAAATAGTTAATGTAATAGGAACGCTCTAAGCTGTAGGTTGTCATAATAACATTGTAACTGTAAATAAAATTAATGTTGGTATTTTGGCTGTTAACGTCAGTTAGAGCTCCGCTAAGTGCTCGCCGGAGTCGCCGCCGTATGCTCGCCGACGCGCTCCGATCTCCACTACAAACTTATTAATTTCACGAGTATTTTATACGAGCACTTATTCACTAAATTACTGGAGTCCAGAGCTTAATCGTTAAATAACATCGCGTGCTACGTTAGGTTACCACTCTCAAATGTTTGTTGGGTGTTAATGACACTGTATGCTTTTGTGCACCCGTAAAACACGAACATGTTTATTGTGAAAGTTATGTTCAGAACGATAGCACTGTTTTGCAGGTGGTTGCTGGCACAATGTTGCCGTTTTGTTAAATGTTTCAATGGTCAAAGTTTGCGGAGTTATTTAAAATATTAGCTCTTTAAATTACTCTGAAAGATTCCACTGTGTAGTTGTTGGACGTATTTCGCTTTATTTTTGTTCAAATAACAATTGCTGCTTCCCTAAATTATTGGCTTTTACTTAATGTATGACAAAAATAAATGCCTGAGTACTGCCTATGATCAATGTTTTAATAAAGTAGAAAATTGCAGTTATCGAAAAAAAGAACCATATTTGATTTTTCATTAACAAAAAAGCAAGGCTGTTATAATTGTATCCTGTTTCGTTATATTTTTCTGATCAACTCGAACGCAACAAGCCAATACTGACTGTTTTTTATGATCTGCCGCCACATCAATTCCGAGGCTGAAACGAGTGAGACAGGCGTGAAATATCCGGCTCAACCAACTATTGTACCGTACAACATAAAATTTCCACAATAGCTAGATATTAATTTTAATAGAATACCTACACACCCGAAAATCATACTTATACATACATATACATTTTACCTGTTGCTGTATTGTGGCTTCTGGATAACACAGAAGCCGGTATAATCTTATAACTAAGATTGGGGATAAACGTATTTTCCACCTATGGAGTCGAGGGTATTCTTTATTATATTAGAGACTCACTATAAAATAGGACTACGAGTATCTATAACATATTTAGACTATAATAATCCAGCCTATCTACGTCCCACTGATGGGCACAGGCCTCCACTCACAATGAGAGGGTTCGGGCTATAGTTCCCACGCGGGCCCAGTGCGGATTGGGAACTTCTCACACACCGTCAAATTTCTTTGCAGGTGTGTGCAGGTTTCCTCACGATGTTTTCCTTCACCGAAAAGCACATGGTAAATTTACAAATTATATTTTTCTATAACATATTTAGACTAGTCGCGTCCGAAACCTAACTATATGGAATAACTACACTCACCGGCAAATTTAGCGGAACAAAATAAAAATACATCTTGAAAAAATTTTTTTGCCCGAGTAAAATGTTTTAAGTTATTTGTTTTTCATAAAACATAAATTCAGATAACACGTAATTAATTTAGCGTAGTAAGAAATAAAAATTGTTATATTTGTGAAACAAAACTATTTCGTTAAAAATTTTGACTTTTTATTTTTGTTACGCTAAAAACAAAAATAAAATAAATAAAATACAACCCATTACTTAGAGTGTTTATAATGGTCATTCCGGTGATTAGAAGCAGAATAAAAGTATGTTACATACTCGTACTGGCATAGGTAATTAATATACTTGAACCTAAAGCTAGTAACAAAGTAATAAAATAAAAGCTGCATTTTATGATTAATATTTAGCAGATTCTGTTTAACTGCATGATTTCATTTGATAAAATTTACTCCATTTTACTAGAAACCTATAAATACCACTAGTATCCCCGTTCAATTAAATCAATATCCGTCAACATAGTTCTGGCTTACTTCAGCCAAGCATTTTGTTTGTAAGTGAAAACCCTACGGATAAAAGGTATTTACCTAACTTTTAAAAAAGATTCGATTCTAACAGCATATTTTACATTGGCAACGGCCTAGGGACTTATTGAGAGATCCGCTCGATTGCACGATGTTCGCTTTTAATTAGTGTCTCCGGAGGACTCCGAACAGGCACAGTCTCACAAAGAAATTGCCAAGCACCGGAACTGGTCTGAACCAGTATTGGGCGTCACAGCAAAATGACTTCCAACAAAGAAAATGCAAAGCACTTCTTATTTCCCGAGTTCTCGGTGTGCCTTGATTATTTATACACAGTTGAATCTTATATGAAGCTGTGCTGAAAACATTGTTGATCTTATCGACAGAGTTCTACGTTGTTGATAGGAAATCGCTAAGTCTCAACTGTAATCAAAATTGATTTTATTCCAAATATATAAAGGAAGATCTGTTGCTGATAGTATGGTGGTATACGATTGCAGAGGGCTTAACCCAGTTGTATCTCGGAGTAGGAGTTAAGTAACTATGACACCACCTAGGCCTCTATTCTACTGTTTTCGCCCGTCTTGCTTCTACGTATATTGTAATCATATTGTTGACGTTACGTTAGCTTTACTCTTACTACCTAAGCTGAATTATTCTACTTATTAATATTAAATCTGTGTGGTTTATTCGAATGAATTACAAAATATTTTGGTAGTTATCGTATCAAAGTATAGAATTGACATTGTAATAGTATTCACAGATTTCTGCATTAGTTTACTTTCGTATAATGCAACTTGTCTAACTTTACCGGTAGATCCTGGGGTGTTTGTGTTGAACAAAAGTAAAACATCAATTTTGTGATAAAAAATTTAAAACGGAATTCGAGGTGGAATAGAACTAAGCGACGGTATCAGAAAGAAAACTGAAGTACTTTAGATCCAGTATTTAAAGTAGGAATAAACGAATTCCAATCAAGTAAATCAAAATACCAAACTTTGATAACATTCAAATGCGTGGCAGACATGATATTGCATTTAGACGTCAGGTTTCCGCACGTAGACAAATAGTGAAGTTATATCGGCAGGCATGCAAGTGAGCTAAGCTAGCAAAATATATTTGATTTCGTCGTTGAGGTATTTCTAACGTAGATTTTGCTTTCAATATACGTAATATAATGGATATGGAAGTGCGGTAACCCCGAACTTCACATAAACCATTCCGCAAGCTGATTTATGAGTACTTAGACCAATCCTGTGTAGATGCCGTGCCGAAGTGTTTTAAAATCATAGGAACGCGCATACGTTATCAATTCATATCAATGTCCAAATCAAATGATTTATATCGATAGGTAGATACAGTTTTCTTATTGTAATCTTTTAATTAGAATATCTAGAACATTCTTATTCAACAAAGTCGGTTTGGCCTGGTGCTATGAGTAGGTATACGGTGCACGGGAAGATGTGAGTAGCAGCTTCATATCCTACACTACAAGTTGGTAAATAAATATTTGTAAGATATATAGGTATTCAACCCTTCACGTGGATGTACGAGAACAAGAAAAAGCGTTTCTCGTAAATAAATAGTGCGGGGCTTAGCATTATTAGTCGCCAGAATAACAAAAATATCGTTTCTTTTCGTCAGAATAAACTTCAAAAGCTTATAACGAATGCGGGGTGTGTAAGTCCGATTTCACGTTCAATTGGTATGCCGAGACTGGGTAGCGGGGCAAAGAAATGGAAGTGGACAATGTAGCGAGGGCAGTGTTGGATCGGGATGCAAATTAATACGCGGCTCTGGATCGGACGCATGAATATGCATGGGTGGTCTGGGCCAGAATAATATCCGAGAGGCTCCGCGCCGCGCCGGGCCCAGCGCCGCGGTTCCGGCGCCGCCGAGTAGCGCGACATACCGTGGGACAACCACTTCACACAACATTATGTAATGAATTAACATTCTAACTAACACAATATAAAATAATATTTCATATTTTTTTTTAGATGCGCTCGAACATTAAATGTATTAAGTTTCCATCAAGAAAAGAAATTTTGGGACAAGCTTTTACTACACAATGTCCTTTTTGCATAGTCAGCATCTGCTTATCTAGACAAATCCAACGAACCTAAACACGGTGGAGTTAGCTTGTTTTGTCGCGGAGTTCTTATTTTCCGATCATCAGACCAGCTCCATGATACCATTGTCACTGAAGTTATGTAGGTACGAGTATACCAAACTTCAGCTCAATCGGACACCGGGAAGTGGTTCAAATCTTCCTTGCAATATTTGAACTCAACATATAAATATACAAAACATACAAATACACAAATGTGAAGTTAATACAGCGTTGAAATATCGAAAGCACATTAAATAAAAAGGTAATCACCGTCTACATCGCGTTGATACTAAATATGTCGAATGTAACCGTGAATTATAAAAACCTGTTAAGTTAAATAATAAAGCTTGTAAAAAGAAAAGCTAACCCGTTTATGCCTAACAAATGCACCACAAGAATTACATATATGGTATTCACTCTGGGAATACCTACATCAATATTTTTTTTACTTGAGAAAAAATATTTGAGTAACATTCTTTTTTAAAACGATCCCTGGCACCTATGCTTGCGCGGATCGTGGGGCCCGTTATTTGCCGGTCAGCGGCACAACCCGACGCACTGTGTGTATTTGCAAATGTATAAATTAATAATGGACAAAATATTTTTTTCTGCATTTTTTTTTTGTGATATATTTAACATCTACCTTTTATGTGACATATCACTTACTTAATAGAATTTTTTAGGGTTCCGTACCAAAAGGGTGCCAAACGGAACCCTATTACTGCGCTTACTTAGCTGGTTGATTTTTTTTTCATTTCAAAAATAAGTGTTATGAAAAACAAAAAGTAAAATAATAAGGGGGATTCTCATATTTAAATTGGTTGCCTCGCGGACTTCCATTTCCTGTTCAATAAATAATACAAAGTTCGAATCCGTTATTACTGACATTATTATCGAACAGATCAAACAAAGTATCCTCTGGGTCAAACGGTAAATGAAAAAAAAACCTTTTTAGGTATATACTTCCTAATATTGCTATGAACGACATTCAAATTAAATAAATGATAAGTGACTAAAATAATCGTAAGCGCAGTTTACCTGCTTTAATTCTCGGATAAGATATCAAAGCAACAGAATGTTCGAGCAAGTCGCGAGTTAATTGGGGTCACGAGCAACGTCTTAGGACATTCGGCCGAGTGCTGAGGCGGCAAGTCGCGAGTTCCGCCGGCAACGCGCCGTCAGCGAATATGCCACGCCTTTAACATTACTGGCGTAACAAGCGAACGGTACGTCCCGGCTAGCTCACCTAGCGCCCGTGACACGCCTGGCGGGTTCGACTTAAGTACGACTGCAAGTTGGTGGCAGCAAATGTGCTAAGCGCCATGCCAGAACCCGGCATTGCCGCGTGGCGACCTGCGCTCCGTAGCTGTTTACACCATTCATAACTTCAGGCGACAACCACAGGTAAATGACAAACACGTTGCATTTAAACAAAGTTTAAAAAGCTATATTTTCAACTTACTCAGTGAGACAAAAAGAAAAGTAAACTAAAATACAGGAAACAATATTTCCCCAGAATATCAGAACGTCAGCAATGTAACCTTCCGTTCGGCGATATTACTATTGCATGGCATTGCAATTGTCCCATGATTGCTCGGCAAACTGCATAGATTAGTCCGCTGGGAACGGCGGTCGCCAATGCATGTTCAAAATTCGACTAAAACTGAGCATATGGATGTAGTTGTAACCCGAAATGAAAATAAGTGATTATAAACTCTACGACTATAGTTTCTTATTTGTTTCAAGCTTATGTTTATTATGTTTATTAGCTTGTGTGAATTATTTAAGTCACAAATAAGTGCGTTATTGTTATTATCTTTATTGGTGCTCTGTTTATCAGTTAAGTAGCTAAACGATGAGATTTCAATTAAAATCTCGTTTGAAGAGCGCAGTGCTTTAATTAAAGCGGTTTTTTTTACTCGAACGCCGCCGTCGGAGGTGGCTCTCGGCCTCCGCTATTCATTATTCTTCGAGGCTCCATACGCCGATGTTCGGTTTAATTAGTTTTAGTTGGGGGAACTGCGATCTGCTTGTAAAAAGGATTGCCAATCGCCATGGACACACGAGTTATCTTTGTTAATTAAATGCCGTAAATTCACAGGGCCGATTAAACTAATATACATTGCTATTTGTCTATTAAATCGTGTAATTGTTTAAAATAAATATCACCTAAGCCGAGCTTAAGTAACTTTGTTATTATACAAAACGTACGGACATAGTTTTTGTTTCGACTGACCACATATCAAAAATTATTCGAAATCGGTTAACATTTAGGGGGTGGAAAGCGTTATCGTTACTGTGTACCTATAGTGTATTTACGTTGTTATTTCAGTAATATTAACGCACCTCTGAGATTACATCAAAATGTTAATATATGTAAAATTTTTCGTGTTGTTTTAAAAATAAATAATCTCTTTTAATTATTCGCATTGCCAGCTTTACTATCTGCATCTAACTGCTCGTATAATCAGTTAACTTTAAAGTTGTCAAGTGTTTTTTGAGAAATCATCTATTCTAGTTATGAAGTTGTAATAACCTCTAAATTTATTAAGAAAATAACAAGTTTTGAAATATCAAATCATGGCGTCTGTGAAAAGCAGCTTCCACCCGCAGTTTCAGCTTAAATACATCGAAGTAATTTTACACATCTGAAGCTCGAAGTTATTTTTATGTCTCTATTGCAGTTTAAATCTCCAAAATAGCTGCTACTTCTTTGTAATCTGCATAAGAGTTTCAATTACTTCTGTTATGTAACTTTAAGTAACATAATAGTGGCTTTTGTAGCTTTTATACAGTTGCATTTAAACGTCTAAAATTAACTCTTTTTGTAATACTGCGGTGTTTATAACAGGGGCAATAGAAGCTTGTTTGCGGCTTAAAGTGTTGACAAATCTTTCCTAGCTCTCAGTAAAAGGCACAACTAAGCTGCAAATGAGTTCTAAAATGAACTGTCATGCAGGCGGGGTGGCTCTTGCTGCTTTCTGAACTCTTATACAGCTTTAATACAACTCCAAGCTACAAAATATAATACATATGTTGCTATTTTCACTAGTGTGTTAGTTGAGAGTTGCACAATAAGACACATATCACAATTTGTTATAAACTTAAGTATTTTTCTCAAATCAATGTTAAATTTGCAATCCTGAACTTAATTGATCTTTATAGTACTGTACAGGAAAAAAAATTGTCGTCGCCACATGGAAAAGTAGCATAAAACTTATAAATTTAAAGCAAAATTAAATACAGAAAAATTAAATTAATTAAATTGTTTAAAAAAGTTATGACTAATTTAATGGCGAAGGTATTGTGTAATCACTAAGTGCTTTTAATTTAAGTGTTTCAACGTAACCATCCGATAAACAAAAGTTTTAACGACTGCCGCGAATGGTAAAGTTCGAGTTTCCTTTGGAAATAGCTTCGGAAATAGAAATGTATTCGGTAATTTCCACCCCTTCGCCATAACATTTTTCATAACTGTTTTTTTTTTTAACAATAGGGATATTTTTTATCGCATTTCTTAACAAAATATGAAAATACCGTAAAAGATATGGCAAAAAGTAAAGTTAAAATTAAAATCGGCCAAAAATACGGATAATATAAAACCTTCTAATTAGGCATTTAAAACCTTCTAATTAGACAGAGAAATCCGACAAAAACTGTGACGTCAGCATACACTACAGCCATATTAACTCCATGTTAAATTCTGTTTTGCTAGTAAGAGATAGAAACCAATCTTTAATGGCTTATATCTTGGTTATTTTTTATAGTTATTCGAAAAACACTTTTTCTGTACTGTTTGTTACATGACTGACTTTTTATTAAAACAAAAAAAAAGTTCATGCATATTCCCTATTGAATTAATTTAATTCTTCCAAGTCAAGTTTTTTTAACACTTATACTTGCAGAATAAAATATTATTCTGACTACGTGCTATCATATTTTTTTTGTCCTCAGTGCTTCAAAGTTCGATTAAATTTTTTGCCAAGTCCATTATGCAGATTTAATTTAATTTATGAGAAGACTATGAATGTTTGTTAAAAATTGTGATGCGTACACATCTCGTAGCGCAACTACTTTGCAGCAGAAATATTTAAATAAAATGTATTAAATCTTTGGAAGTTACGGAAATGGCAAAAAAAAACCTTGAATAAATAAGATGCAAAAAATCATCAGCAATTTCATTATGTTGTGTTTATTTTGAAACCCGTTAGACTTTTACTAGACCCATGTTAGGCTGTTTGGATAAAGTACAAGTTTCTCTGTATTAGGTAAGTTAAAAGGATGATTTTAAATACAGGACACCGTGCGTGCGTGTATATGTTTATATATGTCGGAGATCGACATTATTATTTTATTAAAGGAGCTCAACGGAACAATTGTGCCACCGAAGGCGACACCAGCGCCCTCTACACCTATTGGCGCGCTCGACAGAGTCCTGGTGGTCACTCCAGCCAGGGCGACGAAAACAATTCTACTTGAGAAACCGTCCAATAAACACTTCTGCTTGAGATCGCATCCAGTGAGCACCTTCGGTTGGAACTGCTCTTCGTTTTAAGTTACATTTGTAGGGAGTGAAGAAAGTGCGCGAGAGAAAGAACCTAAGCAAGTATTGCGCTCATCTCCCGAGAGTCTGTTATGCCGCGAGGGACTAAGTGGAGGGACTGGTAGGGCTATACTGTTACGTTTAGCTTGACATGTTACTGTTAATTGTAAAAGAGTTTAATGTCCATCGAGTAAGTAAACCTACTTTCTTCTACTTTGTGTTCTCTTTGTTTCGAGCCTCAACCAATTAGAGCCCAAGATGTCTGGCCATAACCTGAAGATTCCTGGCACATCAAACCCAGCCCCTGTCCCCGACACATATGTGTATCGTCGGGTTAGTGCAAGAAGTCATTTATTAAGTCATTAATTTAGCTGTAATGTTAATTGTAAAAAGTTGTAAATTGTAAAGGCGTCATTAGTTCAATTAATGATTTCTTGCACTAAGCCGACGGTATAATAGTTGTGTCTGTACTGTTTATGCTGAGCTTTAAGAAATAACATTTTAAAACACAGTTGAAAAATGACCAGATCAAAATACTTAGGACGAATTAGCGACCGCAGCGGCAACCGGCCGGTCGCGAAGTGAATCATTACCGGCCGGCCACTCCAAACCACTTGTCATTCAAAAGAATTATTTTAACTAATACCCGCTTCAGCTTTTGGCGGTAGCTCCAGCAATTTGTCACAGCTCCTAGTCGGGGATGTTTATTCAAACGAGGAGATTTTATTGCAACGACATAAATCTTCGCGCTAAGACGTGATGGAAGTGACGTGGTTTTTACAAAACGCACGACAATGGTTATTTTCTTGCGTCTTTTCGTTTTTCTTATCGAAATATTCATCTAAGCAAACGTTCAAACTACGTGCATTGCGGTTCGTAGCACTTTTGCAGAATAGGCACATATGGTTTGTCATTCTTCTTATTTTTTCTTGTATTTGTAAACAGACGTTTACAAATAGTATTTTCAGTCCACGAATACGCGCCTAATCACTTAATTTTACGATGCACAATGCGTAGATTGTACATAACATCAGCAATGGGGCGCTCCCCCTTAGATTGAATACACTATACATATACGTTACCTACCTACCGTTAACTTGTTAACCGGCCGGATTAGCGAGTTCTGTATTTAGAGTAAGTTATAATTCTGTACTTGGCTTTTACACATTGCCGTGTGTCTAAAAACAGTGTTTCCCATTTTCCTGGCGAGCAAAGGAAGTCTTACACTCCAGTCGAATTGAGGACGTAACCCGCAAAATGTAAGAGCACAAAGTTAAACATATAACCCGGAACATGTATAAACCCTTCCAAATTTAAAACAGGAATTGAAATCCGTATTGTGGGCCTCGCAGCGGCAATAAGCGAGTTATTAATTCAGCTGGCCGTCAGTAATCCTCGGGTGCGCGAACCGCACGACATGTCGTTATCATTTCGGACATTAATAAAACTCTATCCGTCGTTTCTAACGAGCACGCCGCAAACTTTGCCCGTGGGGAAATATTCAAATGGCGATGGAGAGCGTGCGCAGCGCATATTGACGCGGCTAATTATCGCGCCGGCAGCGGTCGGCGGTCGGCGGCTCGACGGCAATCGCACGCAGCGCGTTTGTCCTGCCTTTATACCGGTCTGCGCGAGCAACAAGCACCTTCATCTTCCAGGCACATACAACTTAATTCCAACTAATTTACATTTTCAGATAAGCTATTCTATCTATGCTCGAGCATAATTATATTTAAAAAAAAACCGGTCAAGTGCGAGTCGGACTCGCGCACCGATAGGTCCGTATTTAAGTCCGTACTACAAAAATATACCTTCTTATGTACTTTAATTGTATGCAATTAGGTCCATTTTGACTTGCCTAAATTTTAGTACAAATCTTTCATTTTCTCGAAAACTATAAATGTTGAACACTTCGTTCTGTTTATGTTTTTTTTTTACTAAATAAGCGTATTCAAATTAGGTAGCCTTTTTTGTTTTCTTTTCATTTAGCGATATTTTTATGTGTGATTATAATATGTACGTGTTGATAGGCCAGCTGGAGCTGCCATTTTCAAGGTTGAACAAAGCTTCTCTATGATACCTATGATATCTTCATACTTTAAGTGCAGACACTTGGTAAGGTAGAGTGTGCAGATAAATGAACATACTTATTTCATTAAAGTTTTCAGAAGAACCTTCGTTTTATCATTGACGTTATTAAAATATGTTAATACATTGAAGATAATTTCTCGGCACCGACCACCAATATATTTGTACTATTTCCTAGCCATCGTTTCAAAAATTTCGTAAAATTTGATTTAACAAGTTTTAACGCGTATTCTCCCTCATCAGCAAATTCTAACCGCAAAATTAACTACTAAGCGTTTGCCTTATTCCAACCGATCCAAAGACCAAATCATATAAATTGTAGAAACTACCATCGGATAAAATGCAAACTTATGGGCAATATTACTTTGTCGTTACAAAATGACAATAATAATAAGGTATCTTGTACAATGAAACTTCCGAGAAACGCGTCGTTACGCTTGTGTACACACGAAGGGGATTAAATTCAATCTACCTACTCCGGAGTCTGAGGGACGAATACCTAAGGCGCTTCTCATAGCTTACTTGTCTTGTGCATGATGGTATTGAGGATAATCCAGATTTAAGATAATGGGACACTGGTTGTGGGGTTAAAAAGTAAAAAGCGAATCAAAGCGCAACAGCGAAATTATCAAAAATCGACTTAAAGAAATGAAAAAAATAATAACTGTTATTTGGAGACTGGACGAGATTTCTCGGAACAAAAACCGGGTATTCTTTCGGCATATAAAAAGTAGATAAGTATATGTGCACACTATACACTCATGGTGTGTTAGCTCGCCCTGTCACGATGAATCGCGATTGCGAATAAGCACCGGGCGATATTCATTCATGTGTTGGCACAGTGGCAAGATTTGCAAGCGATATTCGTTTGCAGGAAGCCGATTTAGCGTGAACCATTGATTTGTTAAAAGTTTTCAAGATGTAGTTCGAGGCGGGTAGTATTCAGCCTAACAAAAAGTAGCAATAAGAATGTGAAACATTTAATAAATTTTCATCCCTATCGTCGTCGCGATTTTTGCTTTTTAAAATCTAAAAATGAAACATTTAAGGTAACCCGGTGTTATTTTATCTTTAAATGTGTCTTTTAATTTGTAATAGCTTTTGGTAAAAAACCGCACCGACTCGCGCACCGAGGGTTCCGTACCGCTCAATTCGCACTTAGCCGTTTTTTTTTTTGTTTTTCTTTGAGTTTGCACTATAATCATACCAAATTTGAAGCTTCTATTTAATAACTATTTTACGATAGAAGAAAATAAGGGATCCCAATTAATTTTTAATTTAATTTAATTTTTATTAGTTGTTGTTATAGCGGCCATAACACACTCTGTGAAAATGTAAAAGTAACTACCTATTACGGTTCATGAGATACAGCCCGCTGACAGACTGACGGACGAACAACGGAGGCTTAGTAATAGGGTGCCAAAACCATTTGGTTACGGAACCCTAAGAAGTGACATCTTAGAGCGGACATAAAAATTTAACGTTCTCTGAATCAGATCGCACCCACTACGACTTAACACTAACAAGCGAACTCCCCGATCGTAAACTTGGTTTCGTAATACATATCAAATTAAATACCAACACTAGAAGCAAAATAAATAGATTTACTCAAAGGAACTCGTAATATAGCGTAGTTTCATTTGTATATGAGATATACTCGTGGCATTGTATTTCCGCGGTCGCCCCGCGCGAGCAAACACGGCTGAGTAAAGCGAGTAAACTGACGCCGCCTTCAATACGCCGCAAATGACGCGTGAGAGATATTGCGTCAGATGCGCGCCGCAAACAATACCGAACACTCGTGAACAGATAAAATATGGCCATTATTTAAATACATTCTATTTCTTTAGAGCTCCGAAGTAATGGTCTGGATTCGTCATCATCACGTCCTTTCCGTCGTATCAGCGACCACTACTACCAGGAAGTATATTTCCTGTAGGTTTGTGGGCAGTTTGTTAAATGGCCGATACTTAAAGCTACGAGTTCAAGACCTTTAGACGAGTTCAAGAGTACCAAAGACGCAACAAACTTTTTGGTACTCTTTGGTTAGGGAAATCGATTCACCTGTTCGGGTCCGAAGCAACGACAAAAACAAACAAACCGCTATAAACGTCAACTGCCTTCAGATGTCCCAGTTTGGTTTGTACCCTGCATCGTTTTCATTGGCATAATAACACTTAACCTTAGAAACTCTCCTTGAAGGTTGTCGAAACAAAACTGCAAACTCATTTAGGCATGAATACATCTAATTAAGAGTGGGGTAATCCAATCTCGCGACATAAGCATTGCGTCACGTTGAATGGCATGATACCCATCGTACAACGTAACGGAGTGAGCCGTTAGCACGTGTATTAATTTCCGTACAAGTGGCCTAACGTAATTTGATTGTCACCGTGTCCTAGTATGGAGATTAGCCTGGCCCGGCAGTGTTATTCTCTCGCTAAGGCGAGCTTACTCAACCGAATATCGAAACCTAGCTCCACCTCTGTTCGTGCTAAGACCGAGTCGTGTGCTCTGGACAAACCGAGGTCGTAGCTTTGAGACTTCACGCAATTCTAGTGCTGACAGGGATCAAGTTATACCAGTTCGAACAACTTTGTCACGTTAGAGAATAACACCAAGGGAGTCAATAAACAAGCAGGGCGGCGTCGACACGCTCCTAGTGCTGTCCTTTAACAGCGATAGCCCAAGTTTACAGTTAAGGGACGTTTGTTCGCAATCTCAAACCATGGGCCCAGAACTTTGAGCAAATAAATAAGTTATGCTCGTATATTCGTATTAGCAGTTGCGGAAATATAAGGATACGTCATATTGACGTATTGTTTTTTGTTATATTGGTGTCATCATCACTACATATTATTATAAGCTAAAGTCCCGCTCCGCGCTAACTTTGTGTTTGTTCGGCGGGCTAATCTCAGTAACTACGATGCGGATTTTCATAAGGTTTTCAGTAATAGAAAGAGGGATTATCTAGGAAGCGTATATATAAGCTTTAATTAATTAATTTAGTACTATATGTTTGCAGCCGGGGCGGGTCGTTAGTATTCCTGAACTGAATCAAAAGTATATTTAATACTGTCCTTCCATTTTCAGTAAGGATTTCACGTTAGATAATTAAGGTCTAATTAAGTGCTACGCGTAAAAGAACAAAAAGAAAGCTTTGAAACCCGATTCCCTGTTTAGGATACGAGTACTCATATTGACGACGCGGTTAGCCTAGTTGGTAGTGACCCTGCCTACGAAGCTAGCGGTCCCGGGTTCAAATCCCGGTATGGACAAATATTTGTGTGATGAGCGCGAGTATTTGTTTCTGAGTCATGGATGTTTTCTATGTATTTAAGTATGTATTTCTCTATATAAGTATGTTTATCGTTGTCTAGTACCCATAGTACAAGCCTAGAGCTTAGTTTGGGATTAGGTCAATTTGTGTGAGATTGTCCCCTGATATTTATTTATTTATTTATTTATAACCCCTGCAGCATCAGGGCTAAGCAGTTTAAACGTAGGGGTTTTTGCTTGATAAATATCACCAACACAAAAATAAAATGAGCAAACGCTTAAACCTCTTGTTAGAAGGCTTAAAATATGGCTGTGACACTCTTTGATAAATACCGATCGAATTAAACTTCGCATTATGAAAACCGTTAAATCGTTTATTGTACAAAATGTCATAACCTAACCTAACCTAACCTCAAAAACTAAAACCCGACTGGCGACAAGTATGACGCACCCTTACAATTTTACACTCGCACGTTTTTGACGAATCATATGACACCCCATTTATTAAAATCGGTCCAATAGTTTAGGAGCTAGAGTGAAACATCCGGATTTTTGGTCACATACATACATACATACATAAACTATTAACCACATTACCCCTCTTTTTGCTTCGCGCAGTGGGGTAAAAATAGACACAGATACATACCCAAATACAAACTTAAATAGTTGCACTACATACAATACCCCTTTTCTTTGGATAGCCGGTAAGAATATTCTAATAAACTGAACTTATTATATAGAGCCGTAGACGCGTAGCACTTTGTAGCCGTAGTCGCGCGCGTAGCACCGTAGCGCGTTTAGACTATCTCGACTTCTCATATCACGTTTATTGAGGCAGAAAAGTTTTTAAGGTTAGGGTAGGGGGTAAAATGGTAAAAAAGGAACCCTTATGGTGAGACTTCGTTGTCTGTCTGTCTGTCTGTCTGTATGTCACAACAGTTTTTCTCAGCAACTACACAAGCTCTCAACTTGAAATTTGGCATAGTTGTATAACTTGCTTGCCCGCATCTGCTTTTAGTAAAAAAAATATGAAATAAATTTTATAAATATTTGAAACGGGGTCAAGAATGGGGGGTTGAAAAATGAAAATTTATTTAATTATAGCCAATAGGACGTCATATGAGAGGGCTCAAACTGCACATTTCAAAACCATTTTTTTTATAACTTTCCGTGACGTACTTTTTGATTTATAACCAAAAATGTTTATAAAATGACCGTTCCCACCCTAATCTCCGAAGTTTATGAACCGAAAAAAAGGGAAAATTCCTAACTTATAGATACTAAATTACTTATATTTTAGGGGGAAAATAAACCGAAGTGTTAAAAATTTATAGTTTTCGAGAAATTGGCAAAAAAACTTTAAAGATCTGTTCTAAAATTTAGGCAAGTCAAAATGGACCTTATTTCATACAATACAATACAATTAAAGTACTTAAAAAGGTATATTTGTGAAGTACGGACTTAAATACGGAAACCTCACCCCTTAGAGTCTAAGATGCAAATGGTCGATGAAAAGCTCAATTAGTGAATACTAATTTGTCGCTAAATTAAGTGCGCCGACAACTACTTACAACTAAGACACGTTTATCGTTAAATATACATAAAAAAACACTTTCGGAAGACAGTCCACAACCGGCATGAGCCTATACTTAACCTAACCTATACTGAGGACGCACACTAATCAAGAGCGACTCAGACAGACAAACAACCAAAACGGTACTCTTTTAAAATCGGAGAAATATATAGTTGTCACTGTCCTTATTTATCCGAGTTGAAAACCGACGCCGACCGATGCCATCGAACGTGTATTGCAAGTTATTAATATGAATAGTTTTTTGTAATATTTCCTCGCAGTAGTTGAAAAAAGCACTATGTCTGCCTCGGCAGAAAGTGCAATTTTTGGTCTCGTACACTAGAGGGCCTCAACTGCGTTTCAGCCCTCTATATGACTCGTCCAAAAATCGCTTACTCGGCAACAATGTGCTATTTCATAGAAGGTTTCCAACGTGTCTGTATAGAGTCCCAAACTTTGTCACTTAGCATAATACGCGCATAAGTTCAAAATTAAGTTAGAAAGTGGTTCGGCAGGCCGGGAACAAAATCATAATGTAATTTGTCAAGTGTCGCGGGCCCAGGCACCTAACACTTTCCCGTCGCGCCGCGAGATGTCTCCCGCCCATATTATATTCCCATCTGAATTTCCATATCTTCAGAATGTTTTTATAAATTAGAGGCAAACATTTTCATTTATCATCCTTTAGAAAATATTTGTTCAAAAGTCGACAACAAAAAGCCTTTGAGCTATTCGACGTTTGATTAATTTAACAACGCACATGGGTGGAGTCGTTGCAGGGAATATTGTGCAAATTAGTTTATATTACGTTTTTAAATAAGTACTTTAATTTCGCAGAATGGTTCTATTTATTTTAATACAGCTTTTAGTAAAAAACGATACAGGCAAACAAAATTATAATACAAATATCAAAAATGAAACATGAAATGAGATGAGAGAAAAAGTGTCATAAAATAAATATCGACCAACTTTAGAAGGTACCTAGCAGTGACAAGCTGCCGTCTATTAGCATGGAAAAGTTAATCAAGAAAGATTTCTCCATCATTTAGGTGCGCATTCCGGAAACATTTTCTTATTCCATTTTGTCTTTTGTGCTGAATGAATGATTAATGTTCCCTTATGACAGTTCGCGAGAACTGCAGACTTCAGGTACCTAGTTACGCAGAATTTAAAACCCGAAAGCGACGACGCCGTATTTTTAACCGACTTCAAAAAAAGGAGGTTCGCAATTCAGTTGAATGTTTTTTTTTAGTGTTTGTTACCTCAGAACTCCACATCAATAAAACAATATTCAATAAAAAAAACAAATCAACATCATTAAAAAAAAACAAAACAAAAAATATAAAAAAAACCGTGTTCAAAAACCCACTGAAAAGGGTTAATAATGACCAGCCTCCTAGGAATTGCCTGGAATCGAAGTCGGTGGCAAGAATCATGTGACATTGCTATTGTGTAAGTATACTACTTTACACCGGCTTGGATATATTTCATGTACCTACTAGGAACCAAATAGGCAATTCTTGACCAGCCTGGTCATTATTTAACCCTTTTCAATGGGTTTTCAAACACGGTTTTTTTTAGTAATTTTTTTATGTTTCGGAACTTCAGTCGTCGTCACGTAGCATTCGAATATTCTAAATATAACCTCCGTTACAATGACCCATACTTTATAATATTCGTGGAAACATGTGGCCGGGTAGGGCAATAAAACTGTGCACGCTGCGCAGAACGTGGCTCGTGTACATTGATTGCGAGATTGGGACATCGGACAGCGGTGTGTGACGTCACGGCGAATTAGCAATACAATCGCTCAGTGTGACGTCACGCAGCTTGAGCCGCGATGCAGACTTAATTAATGGGGAATTGCAGAGTGGTCTCGAGATCACCCCGAATCTGCATTAGATCTAAATAGTTAAATCAATTACGCCACAATCAACCGTATCGTGCTGAGGTGACTTCGCGGGTACAACTCGATGGCCAACAAACAAATTGTTGTAGTAGGTGCTTAAAAAAGTTATTAGGTATGGTTAGAGTTAAGTTACCGTTCAGTAAAGGTTTATTATACACTTTCAAGTTTACATGTACTTAGAAGTAATCATGTTTAGAGTATTTGAGGCGTGCTCTACCTACATAATACCTAATCTCTACTGTATGTACACCAGAACGTTTTTTTGAAACGATACAAGAAACGGGTCACTACCCTGGTGTCGTGAAAAATTTCGATGCCGAGCAGAAAAATTATATCGGGTTGTACATAATAAATGACGTCATGTACAGTTCGAACCCAAAAAAATAAAGCCGTCTTCAAAAACCCACTGAAAAGGGTTAAATAAAGACCAGCCTCCTAGGAGTCCTAGAAATTGCCTATTTATTGCCTAATAATATGTACTTACTTGAAATAAAACTGTCTTCAAAAACCCACTGAAGTTTTTGAAGACGGTTTTATTTTTTGTAAATTTTTTTTTTCGCTTTTTTAATGATGCGCCTAATATTATTATGCGATAATCAAAAGCACATACATACATCACATTAAGAAACAATAACATAATACCAATTTCTCATCACGCTTAACAAAATGTCGCTGTCCAAGATGCTGGGCCGTTAATCATTGAGGAGTTCTCTCGATACTTCACCATCACCAAGTGCATTATAATGAATATAAAAGTAGCTTCATATTCTTAATAAATAAATCTCATTGCTGGCGTCAATCACTTACGACTAAGGAGTTCCGGTGATCATCTCTGATCTTCATCATCAGTTCCTCTTCACCAAGAGATGCTATTGGATTGCAAATTCTTCAGGTCTTACAGGAAATACCAAAATCGCTGTATGTGTGCCTATGACTTTTGAGGAGTTCCTTCTATTCCTCGTGGATCCCATCATCAGATTCTGATTTTGTGACAATGGGACCACCCTTTGAAACAAAAAAAATAATTTTCAAATTCGGTCTATACACGGTCTATTGACAGAGAAATCGGTAAACATACCTACATAAAAAAATACTAACAGTGGAACAAAGAACCTCCTTTTTTGAAGTCGGTTAAAAATCTATTTGGAAGCCGCTGTACAGTCCACTACAACGAGATGTATCCACTTTTGAAATTACAGTGCAATAATGTGAAAAAGTGATACATCTTTGTAGTCGACTGTACGACAAACATATAATTGGAGCACGTTTTGAAACTAAACAATTGACACGTTAATTAGTAAAATGAGATTAATCCTTACGAACTGCATATTGCCCATGACGTAGGCATATTTAAACCAATGATTCTCACTGGATAATGAGAACGGACGCAAATAGCAATGCAATACCCGCGGGTACTTCTGTTACCCGTAATACTACCTAAACGAGCTTATGGCAGTGAAGCACTCTGCTCAAATATAATTATTCAACGTGAAGAGCACTGCTCATGACAGATAATAAAAGCTAAAATATCCATTAAAATATTTTATGAGTGTTTTTGACTTGATTAATTCGAAGGTGCAATTGATGACAGAAAACTTTGCTCAGAACGATAAACATTAAAATTTTGTGAAGCTAAAACGTGTATTTAATTGCATTATTTTGTAGAATTTTGTTTGTCAATAAAAATGAAGTTTAATTTTGGCTTTACCTAATCGATAGATAAGATAATACATGCAATTCAAAACAGGAACATACGCTAGGAGAGTGACAAATCGTCTGAATAACTTACGTGGGAGTTTCTGAGGTTCTTTCGGGTTGATATAATGTTTTTCATACAAATAAACACCTCACTGTGTTCGAACGGGACCGGTGGCTAACAACAAAAGATTTATCCTCGGTTGAGCTGACAACACTAATCTTTCTTTCGAAATAATTTCTATTTATAGCCCCCACCATGATCGACTCTTACTTCACTGCAGACTGACGTAAAGCGTCATATGTGCAGTATGTAGATGGATAATACACTGACGGGGGGAAGCAATTTATCAAGCATTTTAGGGAGTTTTCCATTGTGAGGTGAAGCGAGGTTTTACCAGCCATTAGCGGCAGCGGACGCGATGCGAGTCGGTAGGGTTGCCAGAACCCGGATTAACTCGGATACGTTACGCTACTATAAGTCTTGTCTAAGCACGATTGACGATGCGGGCGAACTTTACTTATAAACTTGACCTTTGACATTAGTACACGTTAGTAAAAGTAGGAGGTAGTCAGAAAATAATCTATATAAATAAAAACCAATTACCGCATCTGTGGAAGATCATCACTTGTGAACGGCTACACCGATTTGGCTGTTTTTTGAAACTTAAATATTAACCCTATCAAATCACTATTAAGATAACGTAGCCAAAACGACGAAACAGAGGCATTAGCGTCGCGGATTGTCCCGGCAACCCTGTTTGCTGTCGCTGCACATAATCGCGCAACTTGAAGACGAAGCTAGCAAAAGATGTCTTCAATTAAAAAGCGTTATTAATGTCTCGACAGAATTAATTAAAGCGCTCTCCCGATAGCACTCGCAGTCTTGAATTAACATTCATCCGGAATTCACGATCCAAACTTAAAATTTCTCAAGTGTTCTAAACGTACGAAATATGCATTTTATTTAGTAAAGGACGGGACGAGTAAAATTTCTAAAAATAATTTATTTGTGTATCTTACTCGTTCAATGAAATCATGTTTCACAACGAGAATAATTCAATACTTTTCTCGGTAATTAAGTTAAGCCGAAATAATTGCGAAACGTGGTGCAAGTCAATGTATTTCTCATCAACTTCGTATACACGTTTCAAACGATGAAAACAGTAAAACAATTTTTTAATAAACCACAACTCCCAAAACACTCTTCAAAATTATTTTTGAACGAAGTCATGGCAATTTTATTTTTCCACTCATATTATGGAAACTTGAAATTCCATTGAAAATTTAGCCTTCATTCGACTACGGTGGAGGACATTTAGTTTGACCCCATTCGTTAGCGAGATATTGACCGTGGCTTAACGAGCGGGAAGGATCTGTTTCGATACAGACTCCGGCAGTAACTGCCAGACCTGTTAAATGACGCGTCACAATGTCATTACATTACACTGAGGGACAGATAACTACGCAATCAACGAGCGACTCTAAGGTAAATGCAGATCGACTACCTATCTCGAGCTAAGTGGTTGCACATGAGTGGGTTGACGGACAGCAGGCTATGAGGAAAACATAATTAACATAATTATAATGCTATCGATACGATGAACATCGATATTTAAATAGTTCATGTTTTTGCAAGCATTCTCTGATCAGGTGCGTTTTTGTTTCGGCTGTTTTTAATGAAAATTTGTTATTTGCAGTTTGTAATCCGGTACTGGCATCCGCCGCAGTCATACCGCGCTCAGAGAAGTCCAAGTCATCAGAGAATACTACGACACTACAACGACACGAACTACAACAGCTTAGAATATCTCTCTGTTGGTCTGAAAAACATTGTTAAATAATTCTAAATACCTTTCTAAAATCACATAATGAATTGAAACGTATAAACAAGTCTAAAAAAATGCAAGTTTTAAAAACCCTACTGCATGTTTTGATATTTTCGTCTATGTAAGTAAAATATAACATGGGTACATCTTATTATATTTTTAAATCCGGCATTTTGATTTATTTTTAATTCAAAGTACCCAGTGACACTCGCGACGCTAAGACGAATCTAAAGACATCTCGTTTATCGAAATTGGTCCATCCGTTCACCATCTATGAAGGAACAAATAACTATACATACATACATGTAAAGACATTCGGACACAGACCCTCTACGTCTAAAAATAACTGGATACATCTCAAAACCTGCAAAATACTTTAAAAGATTGAGACTTTCACGGTTTACTATAATTAAAAGTAAATGGAAACGTAAAGTAGGTACAATGTGTCCCAACTCCCACAAATAATTAAATCCAAGATACTCGTACATCATCTTCAAGGCGAAGCTGGAGTGACAGAACTCTGCGTTTGACTGTAAACAATGCGGCACAACGCGGCAACATGTCGACGTGCACGAGTTAATAGTTTAACAAGTTCACACAGATAACACGCTTCCACAAATTGTTAGCGTGATTAATCACTTCAGAGATTTAGAATTGCGTGAGCAAGCGCCACCCCTGGCCGCAAGCCTCTTTCAATAGTTATACTTGTACCTAGTATTATTCTATGTAACATAAATCGAGGCCATAATTCAAGACGAAACATAAACACAACGAATTACACTGGTAGTCTGGTGGAAACAGATAAAACTCTAATTTGTCACGAATTGTGCGGCAAATATTTTAAAGCGGGAGGCGGGCTGCAGCCGCGGGTGTACTCGTATAGGTATGTTTCACCGCTTACGCTTAATTTCCTCGAGGCAGAGAAGGCAGTTTTAAAGCGGGATTGGATCGGGCCGCTCCGCCGACATCTGCTGGTGACGGTTGGAAATTTTAATACCTAAGGATCAGACAATCGCTTGCAGCTGATGCAGTGCTGGCGGGAACGCCCGCGGGCGCGCACCAACGGCTGCGCTCTGTATAATGGATCTGCATCTCTGACACGGTTAATTCTCTTTACATAGGGTTCTCGCTATTTAAATGTGTAATGCTCTGACTATTGTTTTAAGAAGGAGCGATTGTAAGGGTGCTTTCAAAAAGCTTGCAGTGCGATGTCCCGCCGTAACATACAATTAAGGTATAGTTTTAAGATGCAACATCGCACAGTATAGATAAGTAAGTATTGTACAAACATCGTAATTATTTTATTTCGTCACTATATCGGGAATAGTATTACAGTTAAAACAATGTGGTTTCATACCTTGTTAAGGATCAGTTTGTTATTATTTAAAAAAGGAAAATTTGAGAAATAATTTATATGAAATTCGTTAGGGCACCGCAGATAATAGGACAAATATAGTATAGGACACAATTCTACACCTTTAGACTAAAGGACGTCACCAGGCAACCTCCTGAATAAAAAGGTACCTTACCCAAGTCAAAAACCAAGATAAATCTACGGGTAACAGCAAAGTTTTAAAGATGTATTGAACAACTTTATGGGGCGGATGAAAATAATTTTCCCTTTTGCTTCCGACTTCGCGGATATTAGATTCATCCATCTATAAATTTCCATCTCAGATCTGAATTGTGGGTAGGAAGTGGTGGAATATAATTATTATGCAATACAAAAAAAACACCTGAATGTAATATTAAAAGTGGTTGCAGTTGCAAGTGCTCTTGAAAGTTTTCTGCTAAAACTGAATTTTCTGCTCATGAAAATATTTTAACACGTCGTAACTTAAGTTTGCAGGCAGTTAATAGTATTTGGGAGCTTACTTGTGGTATGATTAATATAAACATGGTACCAAAAATATTTTTAACTACACAGACTTACGTTAAATTTAGTTTTATGTCAAATTATGACACGAACGATTTAATGAGCTAAAAAGCATCCTATGTTATGATTAAAACTTGTAAAATCTCCGTTTTAACTTTGTGAGGCCCAGCGGCCTACATTTAGGACATTTGTCAAAGACATTGTTTGTTATTGTTGTTTGTTTGATTTAATTCTAGTTGAATGACACATAATTCGATACAGAGGTTTAGAGGCCGTATTAATAAACTCATCTCGACTGTGATCCCCCTCTCAAGATACGTCAAAGTAAACGTCAATCCGTAGAAAACTGTAATTATCTCAAGATCAGATTATTAATACGGATTTAAGTCATGTGCAGGGAATGACAACAGAGAACCCTATCTTGTATCGCAAAATAAATTTCATTATCGACTAGTGTTTGGTGAAAACAAACGACCGGACACGACGGCCCCTAAAGATTTACGATGTAGTAAGAGAAAATTTTATTATACTTTCAATTTTGCCGGTAGCCTTGGAAAGAGTCCTTTCGGCGATATAAAATGGTCTTTGCTATCTCTGGAGAGTTCGGTCAAGTAACCTGAGAATTCCGACGGCATGCCAGATTGCCAACGCGCAGGAGGGCAATTTAAAGTATTACCTAAGTTAATTATATTAGCGAGACGGGGAGAATTTGAGATGGTATAATGTTATTATGAAAGTAAAGGTTGGAAAGGTTTTAATAAGGTCCCGGTTGACAAGTTGAGTGAGAAAGCAGGGGTCGGAGCGGAGGCGGAATTCCTCAGTATAATGTATCGCAGTAAGTGTGCGAGCTCATCGATCACCGCCGCGCACTATAGCGCATACGTGTAGGAACACTTCCCGTGAAACTTTCCGACGAGTACGAACGTATGCCAAACTCCCTCGCGTCACGGGAGCGGCGCCGAGCGCTCATAACTCGGCTGTACGGAATCGACGCCGCTATTATGACTAACAGCTCCTTACTTCCACATAAACGTGACACGTTTCATAGGTATGCAAAATCCGACTCGAATGCATATCGTCACTACACTACTAGGATTCGAATATTGTTGAAAATGTTTGATTTATTGGGACATACGTCTAAACGTGACTTTCTAAACAGCCGTGCTGAATATTCACATACGAAACATCGCGTGTCGTGTTTCCGTACCGTCGGCGTATACGATATGTTTACATATTCCACCTTTTTAAGAAAACTAAGGTACAAAAAAGTAAACATATATTTGACGTCGACTGTGCTCTCGTACAGAGCCATATAATTTAGTAACAAAATACAATTTATTATATTTTATAAGTGACCGAATTCGGACCAAGGTTAACATTTTTAGCTAACATTAAAGAATCACCTAAAAGATTCATATTTGGACCAACATTAGGACAGCCGAATCCTCTTCTTTACATATTTCACGGGCAAGCCGCTTATGCGACCTAAATAAATAATATTTTTCTTTTGTAAATATATCGTTTTAATCTCGTGAACCCAACCTGCGTATAAACTTATCTTTGGGAGGTCTATTTATTTACGGTTAAAGTTGTTTATAACGCTTTATATGTATAAAAATAATTAAATTGGTCTTTGTTAAATACAGTCCAGTACTTGGATCTATTAAGTTATGATGTCTGTGATTTGACTTTTCCTCGTTTTATCGTCCAAACTCTATACTTCAAATATTATAATATATACAAGTACGCGGGAACTTACGAGGCTAAAATGTCTACCACGCCAACGCTCGTTTAAAAAAAAACCGGTCAACTGCGAGTCGGACTAGCACATGAAGGGTTCCGTACCATCGTACAAGATTACACTATGTATGTTCTAATTTTTAATTTAACTTAATTTTTATTATTTGTTGTCTAATTTTTAATTTAACTTAACTTATACACACTCTGAGAAAATTTCAATTGTCTTCCCAACTATTAAGGCTCATGAGATAAAATCATTATTAAGATCGAACAAAAACAAAAGTTTATTTCATGGAGACCCCTTTAGTTTTTTTTTTTATAGCTTATTTGGGTGTCCCACTGCTGGGCAAAGGCCTCTCCTCTTGATCTCCACGAGTCCCTATTTATTTTGCTTTATTCTTTAGTTAAATAAATAAAATAAATAAAAAACAATCAATATATAAATATGATTAACTTTATTTTATTTTCATTATTAGTGGTAGCATCCTATAGTATTACTCTCTTGCAACGATAAACATAATTAAATATTCTATATATTGAATGATATTGAAATACATACTTGAACACATATAAAAGATCCATGACTCAGGAACAAATGCTCACGCTCATCACACAAATATTTGTCCATACCGGGATTCGGACCCGGGACCGCTAGCTTCGTAGGCAGGGTCACTACTAACTAGGCTAACAGCGTCGTCAAAGTGAATTATTATACTTTGTAAACACAAAACCATTTTTAACTTCACTTTTCCCATAAAGTGTAATAGCTTTTACGAAAGTCCGTTACATTCTAAGTTTACTACACAAACAATATTTGATACTAAATAAACAATCTATAAATATATCTTTTCCTATTATGGTAATACGAGTATATTATGGATCTTTACTTCTTTCAATTTCCATGTTCCTTCTCATATAATGTGATTATAACTAGTTGTAATAATCTGTGATGATTATAGTTGCAGTGATGATGTTAATGATTCGTTTGATTTATGACACTGTTTGAATTAATTGTATATTGTTTAACTGTGACTTGAGCTTTCTGCATTAAATGTTCGATTTGATTCTATGAGTCATATCTCACTTTATTTTATCCAGTCAAAAGAAGATATTTAATAAAACAATATAAAATGATATTAAAGTTTTACGTTTTTCGGGATAAAATAATTTGCTTTCGTCAAGACTCTCGAAGTTGTGTCTCGTATCACATGTCTGTGACTTCACTGTTTATTGCACTTAATTAAGGAAGTTTCAAATAACAGCTCTGTATACACTCATAACGCGCCATAAATATTAAACTAAATTTAAGACAGGATCTTGTGACGCGCTAATCCTTTATAACTTCAAGGGGTTCATTGCTTTAATTTAAAATAACATGAAAGAAGATAGCTAGCTTTAGTCTAACTAGGTGCAGTTTAACGAGCCCTTATTAAACTTCGCTATAAATATTGTTGCTGTCGCATATTGAACGCAAATTTTAACATTTTTAAGGTACCTACTACGTACTTATTGTTTTTCATGTATGTTTCAACTCTTAATTCTCAAATTATTGTGATGGGTTTTTTGGTTTTAATTTCGTGATGAAGATATCAAATAATATTTCCTCTAAATTTAAATTTAAGCTCTTCAAGTCCTGATGCTGCAAAAGTCAATGTCCGTATTCTAAAGAGACAGATGGGGTTTTCAAAGTTTGCTATTTGTCAGACTATAAAAAACTGTTGCACAAACCCACCTAGTATTAAATACAATATATTGCATAAACTACACTGGCCCGCAAAACTAAGTATCACACTTTTAAAATTGCAATAACTAAAAATGGCTATTTTATTGTTTTTTTTTTTTTTTTAAGTTGAAAATGTTACTGTTTATTTTAGTTATAGTTGGAAAGAAAGCTGATAAAATTTGCTATAAAACGCTTTTTATTTTAAATCTCTAACTTTTATAGTTTAGAAAAAAATGAAATTTTAAAAGTGTGATACTTAGTTATGCGGGCCAGTGTATATTTATCTAAGCATTTGCCCGCGACTCCGTCCACGTAGAAGTCGTTTATCGCTGCTCCGACGGAAACTGTCTATTATTTCGGAATAAAAAGTAGCCTATGTGCTATTCCAGACTATAATCTATCTCTGTGCCAAATTTCATCCAGATCCGTTCAGCCGTTCTGGCGTGATTGAGTAACAAATATACATCCATCCTTTCACATTTATATAATACTAGCTTTCCGCCCAAGACTTTGTCTGCGGTGAGTCAGTACTTTCGTAAGTTAAAATATAGCCTATATCTACTCTGAAAGTCCATTCTACATGTTGGTAAAAGAATTTTTGAAATCGGTCTCGTAGTTTTCGAGTTTATTCGTTACATATAAAAATATAAATCTTTCCTATTTATAATATAGTATAGACTAGGTTCTGCCCGCATCTCCGTCCGGTAGAAGTCGTTTATCGCTGGTCGTATAATAGTAGGATTAGTAGGATGTGTGAAACAATCGTCTTCAACACCGCCGACGTTAGGTATATTATTATTATCGTTCTGAAGAAATGAGTAGTAAATTGGGTTCCTACCGCGGGTTCGGGACGTGGCCAGAACTTGTCACCAATACGTTTGTATATGTCGACTATGATAGTATTAATTAAGGTAAAGCACGGGGACGGTAGTATCCTTTACCTTAAATGATATTTTTTATAGTCGATGTGCATTAATCTATTGCCTCTGTAACAAAACAAATAGTGACAACAGAGTCAATCATCCATTTCTTGATTATCAAAAGGAATTGAACGCGGCCCCTCGCCTCAACACAAAAGCGGGCATTGATTGACAAAAAAGCGACAAAACTGCTTTGTTGCTTTAGGTTTTAACAAATTACTTAAAACCGAAATGAACGCCCCAATTTTTCCTTAACGTAAATAATATGTTTGATAGGCGAGATTATATGGAAGTAAAATTTTTGAACGTCACTTTATTTGTATTCTACTTGAATCATTTAAAGTTGTCCACCGGCTAAAGTTGAATCTACTAACTACACCTATTGTGATACTATTTTTTGCCTAAGTAGCTTGCAAGCTTAGCTTCATTCTTCTTCTTCCTCAATTATTCGCTGAAAATAGTTTCATTTTGACGGTACAATGTAAAGTACTTACATTCGTCGTGATCTTTGGCGGTGACGGTAAGCACGGTGTGCTGGATGTCCTCATTCTCGTCGACTTCCGCCTCGTACAGCTCCTTGTCGAAGTAAGGCGGGTTGTCATTCTTGTCAGCGATGCCGATGCGGATGAACTTGGTCACTGTAAAAAAGATAACTGGTTAAATCATATTTAAATGATTAAAATTCACAACTCGACGAACAATTTACTAAATTTTACATTATAATATCTAAACGTCACGCTACTTTTCGATCACCACGAATTTAAAAAAAAAAACTGCCTTGTTCTATTATTTCGTTTAAGAGCATTATTCTGGCGACAATTTATCATTATCACGCTCAAATAAACTCAGCATAAAGCAGTAGACGCCAGCAATTCTAAGAAAATTGCAAAGAAGGACAACAAATAATGTGTAAGAACTTTTTACGACTCATCGATCTCCGTTTTTGTTACAGACCTCTTATAGAGGGACATTCTAATTGGAAGATATGAAATGAGTTCTAATCAGTTTACCAGAGAAGTCGCACGAAAAAGAAATCTAGACGGAAATTGCTTTCGTTTGAGGCCATTCTAACAATGATAAATTAGGGCCCCGCTGGGCGAAATGTCCGGCAGCTTTATTAGCAAACATTACTGACACTTCCATCGGAATTTTCATCTCGAGTAGTGTAATGTGGACTCTACGGCTTGGAAATAAGTCTGTCGGCAGCCAGTTAGTCGACGCAGGCACGATGGAAGTCCCGCGCCGCCTGCCTTCACGATACCGAACTACGGACTTCGCTTATTGCGGCTTCAGTAATGGCTCTGGCAGACAGACCAACACAAAGATAATACTAAATATCTAATGGTTTCATGTTGTAAAACAGAACTCTAACGTTCACCCTAAATGTTGACGTTGAAAACACGATGCGCGCAAACGTTCGTTCAAACAGCATCAAAATGCTATACCTGAGATATTAGGCTTTTATTGAAAATATTGAAACATCCACGAAATTGTTTTAAAATGCTGCAAACACTGCATTATACTGCAACATGCTCTAACACCTTTTACCATAGAATCGAGTTCATCGAAATGTTTTTGAACATCTTTTTTGTTTTGATATATTTGATGGCAATAATATAGCTTAATTCCGTTTTAGAAAGAAATATTCTACAAATAAGCACTAAGATTAAATCTAACTTAAAAGTTATCGTATCTTGAAAAGAAGTTTCCCTTATAAAATTTGAAAGTTTAGCTGAATTGGACGACCATAAAAACTAATCAGCGACGTAAAGAGCGGCCTAACGACGCTGCGGGCGACTTTTCGCAAGTAAACACGCGAGGGGAGCAGCGGCTTCGGGCTTTGCTGAATTATTTTGTTACGAAACTGCGTTAACTCCCATAAAAAATGATGCTAACATTTCACAAGCCAAAGAAATTGTCACATGAATCGATTCAGGCCTACAGGATACGTTATACGTTATGCAGCGAAGGAAATCATTTTGCGCCGTAACCATTAATCAATAAATATTACACAGAAATAAAATCCACAGGTTTTTTTTACTTTTCTTTTCTTAACATGCACAAACTACACAAAGTAGATGTAGGATTAAGACGCGGAGTGGCGGAAACGTAACCTAAATCAACAGAACCCTATGACTAGATATATATGATCAAACTGTAATAATTAACTTTTGTTACAAGCCAAATGTCATTTGCTCTTGGGCGTCGATTTGTATCTGAGCATAAGCAATTACCGTATAGAGCGCTAAAAGAAAACCCCTGTAAGCTAGGGACATCGCTGTTCTACCAATAACACTCATAAAGATAATTTAACGATCGAGACTGACTTAATTAAGCCGATAATTCACAATTTATTTGCCAGCATTTTTGTAGCAGATGGGCATATATTACGTATATAATAATACTTATAAATATCATAATGGTTGTACTATTTTACTTTCTGTTATTTACGTTAGAGCTTGTGTTTGTTCTCAACGCCTTGTTCAGACCATATTAGTTATTTATTTTGTTTAAAAATATATAAAGCCACGGATTCACTAGGAGACAAATGTGTCGCGACACGTGTCGCCAGCGACGTCGGGCGAAGTGGTACAACGTTGCCGGACTTCGCTCGACGTGTCTGGCAATATGGTCTTCGCTGCCGACCCGTGTCGCGTGATGTCGCCGGATATGTCAAGCTACTTCGCTCAACTTCGCCTGACATGTCGCCGACACGTGTCGCAGAGCATTTGTCGCCTAGTGAGTCTCTGGCTTTAAATAATAAAAAAAAGGCGACGCAGACGGGGCAGGCCTAAACGAAGACGGGGGACGACTTGGACGCATTCCCACTCAAATAGGCTATTAAAAATATATATAATATCGAATCCGCATTAAATACTCAGCGTATTTACCTACCAATGAACACCCATGTAGGCAAAAATAGCAGCCGGAGGCAAGACTTATAAGCCGAATTTCTGTATAGTAATAAAGGCTCATAAAACTTCGAGATCCCCTTCTTCTACTTTGATGAAGTCGGCGTGAATACATTTTGTAGCCAATCGCCTGATTTAAATACGTATGGATATGCCGTTTTCGAGAGTTCTCGAGAATGGTGCTTTTGTAGGGAGATTCTCGAGAAAACACAAAATCTCACGCCTTATTATTATGATCTTCAATTAATGACCGAATAATGCCTGCATTTTATACAGTAAAACTTATTTTATTTCGAAGCTAACACTGGGATTAACAAAGCAATTGTCCCTTGAAACAACAAGTACTGCCATGTAATATCATATTATATAAACTGATAACGTCGTTATTTAATTTAACCGTTGAGTGACACGTCGGCAAACACAAAAGTATACGCAAAAACATAATGCTGTACTAGAAAATAAATTTATCCGACGCGACGTCAAGAACTAATAAGCATTCCATCCATTTAACGTCAGCGTTAACAATTCTCTGCGAGCGAAATACCGAGCTCTAATATAATACCTACATCTATCTAATATTCTCTGTGTGCGTATAAAACAAAACATCTTATCAGGGTGCAAATGTGCTAAGATCGAATCTTCAGGACACATTCACATAGCCCGAGTGGTGGCCGATAATGAAATTCTTTATCAAGAGGTGCACAGAGTGGAGTGGAGGGACGTGCCTGCGCGTCGCGCGATGAGAAGGTCGCCTCCTCACATAAGCTGCTTCTAGCTGGAGCAACACCCTCCGAGCTCCCCGCCCCACTGCCGAATTCGAAAGATTCAGGACACCGATGCTCTGATCTTCTTAACAGATCTCCCCAAACTACTTTTCAAGATAAATAAGTAGGAATTGTTCCCAACCATTGAAGCACTTGAAAACCGTACGATATCTTTTGTACTCGACTGTGCATTCTTGATAATCCAGTTGAAAAATTTCCCAGATTCTTTTACAATACAATATACCGGCCTCATTTCTTTTAGTATTGTTTTCATTTTAATTATTTTATTAAAAGGTTATGAGATATCTATCTATACCACTACTATTGTAAGAGAGGTGCATGGTTCGTATCAATATTTTCTGTGGGCAGAGCATTCGGGAACCATTCATTTACACATCGATTCCATTTTCAATTACAGTAGGTACGAAGTGTGCGTTTTTGCGAGGCTTCCGAACGTTTCAACGTTTTGCTTTTTGCGTTAAACGGTCTGTGTCGTAATGGTCTCGGAAACAATAAAATACGAGTATTGTAGTGTTGCGATTTCACTTAAATTTCAAATGAAAGTTTCAATTAAATGCAGTAAAAAACTATGCATCCGCTTTCATTAAAAAACCTTTCGCAAGTAAATGTTGGTTACGATGACTTTGAGGTTGTATACATTTCTCGGAGAATTAGAGAATTAGACCATACCTACAAACTATTTTCTGATCCATTTATTGCAGCTGGGTTCTGGCTTTTATAACAGCCAAACATTTTGAAGCTATTTATTATTGTAAGTTAACAACATTAATTAGTGTACATTAACGTGTCCGCACGACGACCGCGCCGCGTCCCGTGTGGCGTGGCACAACTTCTGCAACGGGTCGCGAACTTTTAATGGCTGAGTGTAAAATTTCGTAATTGGATTGATTGACGACGAGGTGTCTCGCCAGTTTGTCTTTTCCGATAAATCGTTTCGGGTTTTTACTTTTCTGCGATTACCAACCAAAATAAAAAGTGCAACAGCTCGCCGTTATTACTTCACGAAACTTTTAAACGTATTTAAAAATAAGAATATTTTTCATTATTTAGTCCATTAGGAGAGGCACCTGCCCAGCAATGAGACACTTAGGGTTGAAAATAAAGTTGTATTCAATTACATAAGTTAAATTGTTTAAATTACAATGCATCGCAATGCCGTGAAAACCTCCAAGCTATCCAACACGTCAATACCTAAGAGGGGATGCTGCTGTTTTATGCCGGAATATTTTTGGGCAAATTTCACTTCACAAATAAATTTAAGGCCCAGGGTTCTCCGTGCGATGGGCGATAGTTAGGGAAAATGATGTATTTTATTGCATCTACATACTTTTTGATTTCTGTTTCACTAAAAGGTTGACTGGTAGAGAATGCTTGTAGCAATAAGTCCGCCTTTTATACACTTTTTGTGTTGTCAAGTGTTTAAATAAATAAATAAGTATAATTAATTCTTCTAATTCTAATTTATATTTTCCGTATAGCCAAAATAACGATGCAAATCTTTTGCCATATTTTATTATGAGTGACTAAATCATAATTGGTTTAACTGTTACATACCCATATATATATATATATATATATATATATATATATATATATAAAAAATCGGTGATTCATCTTAACAGTAACCAGCCTAAGAGGTGTGACATAGTAAAGGTAGTAGAGACAGCGCAAACGCTCTCATTTTATTTCAGAAATACTTTTTACGTCTAAGTTTGTACCTTCTTTTATGCCATACCAGGATTGCAATGCTAAACTGAAATGCTGATGTTAAACCGCCCCAACGTTGTATGCAAAATGAAACACTCAATTACATACACCGCGTACATTTGCCAAGAAAACTACTCCGAGATTTTTTATAAAAAAGCGCGTCATTTACATAATGCGCGATGGTTTGGATAAAAGTACTGTATGTAACGTGACTCTCCTTTAATATAAACGTCCAATTTATCAACAAATCAAAATAACTTTGTAGAACACGATGTCTGTGCGCTAGTGTTACACCTTCTCGAAGCAAAACAAGCATACTCGTACAGCTTTAATAACAACAAAAGTTGCGGTTGAACGTTAGAAATTGTATGTTGATTTCCCGTAGGAGCTGCGCGGTTAGAGTATGATTCCGGCCTTGCCTGATGCGTCGCAGGACGCTTTGGCGGGTCCCTACTGGTGTACGACGACGACCGCTCTATTAGATTGTCCGGCACAACGGTAAATCTGGAGACACCTTTTATTACGATCTCATACACGGTAATCATTTTGTTGTACATTTTTATATTTGGTTACTTGTATATTTTGCAACGACTTTATATTTTGATTTCTTTTTGTCATGCCAAAGAGCGGAGAAGATTTAATTGAAGTGAGGAAGTGGATCTGCTCTGCTGCTGCAGTTTTAGCCTTCTTTAAAAAAATTAGACACAAGGAAGCGTGTTTTATGCCTATTACAACATAGTTAAATCTAGCATACAGTAAAATTCAAAAAATAAGTAAACACGCACTTTAGGACCACGATGAAATATAAACAAGTTTACGAACTACACACATCAAACAAATAAAAAAGTTAAACAATACCTACAAGCCCAGTTCAACGCCTTCATTGAAATTAGGTGGGAAAACTCAATGATTCGATATTTTCTACAAAGAAAAAATACAATTTCCTGCGAAGAAATGCTTCATAAGGGGAAATCAATCGAATAATATTAGTTGGGCAAAGGACGAATGTTATGGAACTTTTGCGACGAGACGCCGCTACGAAGAGCTTTATAACGATTATCTCAACATGCACTAGCATACCTACTTGTACATCCAACCAAGCCAAGTAACTTCAAAACTACAATAAAATTGCAATTGAATGTATTACGTCCTTCTCAACGAAAGAGCTTTCACAAAAAGCTACGTATTACTATTTAACTCCATTTACTCTAATCTATTAGCAAATAATTTGTAAGTACTAAATCTTAAGTGGAGCACACGTTTCGCTTAATATATATGCGGTTGGAAGTAAACACATTTCTGAGTGTTTATATTGGCCTGCAGGAGTAAATAGCTTAGGTCCGCTGGGTAAGTAGAATAAACAAGGACAAGGTGGCGCCCCGGGTGCTCCGCGTGCACTCCGGCCGCCGGAACAAAAACGCGGCTGCCGCGGACGGGCTCTTGACACAATTTCCTAATGATGGCTCGCTAAATACCAATTATTAGAGCATCACATTAATCTACAACAATTGAAAAAATTTAAAAACTATCAATATAACGACAAAACCCAACGCAGACCTCGTAATGGTAAAACGTTGCTAAACTTTAATCATCAATTTAAACCTCATCTTAGTAACAATGTTTTTCTAGTATGAGGAACAGAAGAAATTACTCAAAGAAAAGAAAATAGTAAAACTGTACATAATTATAGGTAAGTCTATTGTATAAAATAGGAACAACCTTATTCAAATAACCTAGTTTGGTTTTACCCTGAACAAAACCTGAAAGATAATTGGCTAAATATTTTCCTACGTAAAAGAAAAATAATGGGTATGCCAGTATACGTGTAGGTACAAGCGTTATAAGGCGTAAGAGCCTATTATCATGAAAACAAATAAAAGGTATCGCAACAGAGAAGAAAATATTTTTAGGTAATGTTTGAGTATTTTGACCAAATATACAAAATGTTTATTCACTTACTAAAGGGAACGTATACAAGCGTTATAATCTATTTACGACTGTGGCGTTTTACGATAAATTCGATATTGAACTATACAAAATAATGCCTAAATTCGGCTAGTTTCGACTATTCGTATTCGGTGAATATATAATCGTTTTTCGAAAATAAATATCGTTGAATCAATTCTATAAAACGTTATTCCAGCCAATGTTACCGATAATTGACCGAGCGAGCGAAGCGTTTCAGCTTGGGCAGAAATGATTTCGTATGTCTCAACCGAAACCGTTCTCAACCGTTTCATAATTACTTATATGGAATTTCAGTTCAGTTTTTCAAGAAATTTCAAAATGGCGGTGATATGAAGGTTTTTGCTATTACCAACTTATTTGCGGTGTTGGTGAACTGACCGCGACCTATGTCGATGTATGGGGATACCAGTTATCCAACGGCAAAGTTAAGTTTGTCGCGAGGTCTACAGCTCACAGACCCACTAGTAATATTTATACTCAGATACTGAATTCCCTGCCATTCTCTAGGTCCCTACAATCGAAACCCTGCGACGTCAACAATTTAAACGGAATAATTGGTCAATTATCAATTACAAATACGTACAATATATTTGGTTGCAACAAGAAGGCCCTAACAAGAACATATACAGCAATCGCACCAAAACATGAATTAAATCAAATATCGCCGATGAACCCTATACTATGGCAAAACTTAGAGCACCCTCTCGGCGGCGGTAAAAACAAGAATTAATATTGTTAGAGCTGAAATATACCGCGATATGATCAGCGTTCCCGCGAAATGTGAGCGTTGCGTGGCTGCCATGTGTTCGCCTTAATTCATAGAGAACCGAGATTATTGTAATGCTAAGCAAATTCGTTAACAACGCGTATTTATTCTTGCGCACACGAAACGCAGATTACTTAGCTCAACCGAGAATTTATATTAGTTATACACGTACATTAAATGTCGTATCGTCGTGTAAGGGTGTAAGGGACGGTCTTACGAAAAAGGAAATAGTAGTTACTACATAGTTGCATGTTACAAGATTATTTCCGTCGCGCTAATATATAATATAACGCATACCGCTACGCCACGCGTACTTAAGATGCACTGGAGGTTTTTACTAAAGTATTATTATTTTTACTGTTTTTAGGGCGAAAATTTACCATTCCCCCTCCCCCCCTATCTCCGAAACTACTAGGTACGCATAAAATTTTGAAAAAAAAAAACAGAAAATAGTTCTATACCTATAGAAAACAGGAACACCTATAAAAAGTATATGGTATTTAGTTACTTACCACAAACTAATTTGGTTCACATTTAGATAACTTATGGACCTTAAATAATCATGTATGTACCTACGGAACCGTCTCTACGCGAGTTTAACTCGCACTTGACCGGTTTTATTTTTCTCATATTTTTCCCTAACGAGTGTGTAATGTAAGGTTATACTTTTTAACATACATAGTAAAGCAAGCTTTGCTTTGTCTTGATCTATTTACTACGCCTTGTAGGCGTACCGCCAGTACAAAATTGCGTAATGCATCCACCAGTCGAAGCCTGTTTCATGCCTGGTGCACTTTTTAGCTATAGTGTTATGGAGTGAGTAAATAAACAACTTACACTACCTATCACTAAAAAATGAAATGACAAAAAATAATTTCATCCAACGTAAAAAAATACCCACAAAAAATCATAAACATTTTTTTACATAACATTTTCACGATATGTAAATCACTCTGGGTGAACGTGAAAGGATAACAAGTTGTATTCAGATCAGTGATTTACCCGTAGATACGAATCCTTGGTTGATTGGAAAACAGATACCGAGGCTAAACTAACTCACACGCACTTCGCAAACAAAACCAACGTTAGTAGCAATTGTAGTGCGGTCGGTTCAATAGGACGCATTAGTATAAGTGGGTTTGGGTGATTGCGGATTGGCTGACTGTGGCAGGAGCTGCGTCGATTACGTTTGCCACTCGCCGCCTGGATCGAGTTATCGCCTTATCTCGGGCTCGGCGCCTCGCAGACGCAGGTGCACTGGCTGCACATTGATGCATTTTTTTATTGCGTTCTAGCCTAGTCATGCATTCTTGTGTACTAATCATTATCTCCTTAGAAATACGATGATACTTGAAAGACGTATTTTCACGCATTTTAACATTTTTTAGAACCTTCTTAGTTCTATATTGTAGCAGCATTCGTGCCTCACCCTATACTTACAGGAAGATAATAATATCCTAATTGATAATGATACGTACTATGAGATTACAACTGTGAAAGTGTTTGTTTGTTTTTTTATCTACAGTTCAGTCGCTGTGAAATTTGGTATAGACTAACCCCCTTATTCATAAACGCTTATTTTAGTAAAATTATGCTTTGTCACTTTCTGTCAGATTCAAATGTCACAATAAAAGAGATAAGGACAAACCAAACTTCAAGCATACTTTAACTATTGTGCGATTATGAATAAGTGGGTAAGATTATAGCATCGTACGTTTTAGGCTAAAAAATCGAACAACTTCCACTACGAGTCACTTCTGCGTAGACGAAGTCGCGGGAAAAAGCTAGTTGACTATAAACACTTGAAAGGAAATCACTAACAGAATTATTCCTATCAAAAGGAAGTTTATTGATACCATCCAATATTTTACATTCCATCCAAGGAAATAACTAAAAGGACTCGATTTTAAAATACTAGTTAAAGACGTTCAAAATTCAAATAAATAAAAGCAGTCAAAAAGAATAAACAGAAAACGTACTCAAATATAGGAAAACTTAGTTGAAAAGACAATAGTTTATCTTATCTAGATAGCGATCTCTTTCAGGCAACCATACAACGCAGGAATTACAAAAAATCTTACAATAGCAGGCAGTAAAACTTATTGAAAAGAATGGGTATTTACTTTTTTCTGATGTTCTGATATGCAGCTAAGTGTAGACTTTTTTAAAGCAAATGTTTTTTTAATAATTAAAAACGTTTCTGCAATGTTACGACAATTATATTTTGTTTGAACCTTTGAACTCGCTTTGCGAACCTGAGTACACTCAGAAACTCAAATTATATTGTATTCAAACTTGTCCCGCCACACACAAACTAAGTATATTTTAAATTTAAGTTAAAGCACACATTAGTACAGTTCTCAAAGTATAAAGAGCTACTAACACATCCAAAACTTGATCCAAGTTACGTCATTCAGAACCCGTGTTAAATGAAATTCCTAATGATTTCAACTTGTACACGTAGCTAACCACCGGTGAGATAATTTGCCAAGTTTCAGTACCAACGGCAATAAACAACGGCAACTGTAAATAAATATCCTGCATTACCATTCTGAATGTTGTTCTTCGTAAAAATTAAGTAAACTTTAGACATCAACTTCATATTTAAAGAGTTAATTTCCTGTCCGTAATGTCCCTCAGACCGGTTTGTCTTACGCAGGGCTACTGTTTATCACAATTTTAAAGCCTACTTTCCGGAGAGAAGCTACTTTATGCCTTTATTTTTGCAATATTTCGAGGTGTATTTCAAAATAAGCAATGTTTCTTTCCGACTGAGGAAAAGCGTGGATACCGATAATTTCCGCTATAAATCTGAAGTGTTTATTTTCCTTATTAGTCTTAGTGCTTTATAGCAAAAGGTCGGCGGAATTTAATGTAATTTTTTTTCACGATGTGGTTTGAATCGGTAAAATAAGACCGAGAAGGTTAATTCATCGAATACTTTGGAAATGCTCAGTGCCGCCGATATAAACTGTTACCTATCCGCTGTTTTATTATCATCTTAGGTATATAAGTAAGAAAAGTTCATAAAAAACGGTCAACAAATAACTACTACTACTCACTTATATCTATTTAACGAATTTTTCGTTCACAGTTCTTGAATTTCCTTTCTATTTACCTTCTCTAAAGTTAACAAAGGAGAACATTTTCAAAAGCAGCATTGTACCAAGTATGGATCTAATCCTTTAGATACTTTTATATAAGAGTCTTACCATTATTTACTCATAGAACTTTTATTAACCATTTTCAAACAACTTATTCAGACCTTTTATGTATTTTATTTTGTTAACATTAAATGCGTCTCTATTGGTATTGGTATATCATTAATAGCCGGAGATTTTTCCTCTAGGAGTTTAAATGTTAAAACGTTAATATAACTATGTATAATTATGTAGATAGAATACATATTGTGGTTTGTTTCCGGCAACAACCAGAGAAATGGTCAGCCAACCAAGAGCCAAATAGACCATAAAACAGTCTTAAATGATCCACCTTGTCACGCTCCACGGGAAAACAGATAAAAAGACAGACCTCGATATAAAAAATATATGCCACCCCTACATAGAAGGGGATAATGGCAAGATTGGGCTATATAATTCCATCCCATATAACACCAACATATACTAAGTATATAAGACGAAACGTTCACAGCTACGGATGTGAACAACAAGATATATATTGCGAGTTGGTGTCAGAAACTTTGTTCCTTATTCGACGAAGTTTGGATAGTAAGCAGCGGGTGTCGAGACTGTACTTACTACTTACTTGTTCATTTTAGTAGTCAAACAGATCAGACTTTTTAATTACAAAAATAAAACAAAGTTAAAAATACAACAATAATCTGCATTCATTAAAAATATAAAATACTTCTTCTTTAAAACAGTAGTATCTATCAATAATTTTACCTAAATAGGTGCTGTTAGTTAAAACCCAGAAGATTTTCAAGGGGTCAACCATATCCGCGTGCTGGTAGGTACCGGGGCGGCCTTTCACCACATGCCACTCTTACTGTTATTAATTATGAATAAACACCCACACTTGTTTCACATAGCTTTGCACTTAAAGTCAGAAAATTCAATCACATCGTGGTTTATGAAAGGGGGATGGTATGGTGGGGAGCGGTGCAGCGCACGACGCGGCCGGTTGCGGAGCGGCCCACGGCGGACTGGCGCGGGCTGCAGCCCGGCCCGCCGCGCTACTCTCGCGGGCTCTCCACCAAAAACATCTTCTACATAGCGAGTCTAACAATTATGAAAGATAAACAAAAGTGCGGCTCGAGCTACATGCGCGGTTTAGCTTTAAAAGCCGCTCTGTCTATTTGTTCGTAAGGTTTTCTACGAGTATTCATATTTCGACTATCAATTCCTAAAATACACACTTTGATTTCATCTACATAACGGAAGACCGAATCAGACTCTCACTGCAAATTCTTTCGTAGGTAATTGTTATTCTTGATTCCCCCAAAATGTTTTAGAATGAGGATGTTCCGAAAGATACATTCAATTTATGCTACTGTATACATTATTATTATCAATAAGATTTAATTTGCCTAAATAAAAAGGTGTTATTAATTTAAGGCTGCTTCGCGAAACAGTTTGTTCAACTTCAATTGGAGATTATATTATATTATAACACAACACTGAGCTTACCCATTACCAAGAGTTAGAACTTTCTTTACATATTTTACGATGTCACGAAATTTATAAAATATCATTTATTTCATACTTTATCCGCCAAAGCCGGCAAAGTGTTGAAAACGTTCTTGTGTTGTTCTTCATTGTTTTACATTAGGTACAGTCACACTCACACCACGCGATTGTTGAGCCACTTGCTGACATTCTTAATTCGGTCGGGTTGTCGAATCGTATACACGGTAGGTATATTACTATTGGAATTTGACGATTTGACAACCCGACCGAATTGAATGTTATAAACCAATTCTAATCATATTTTACTGTAATTTTACTCTAGTTGGTTCGTAATTTTATACTTTACCTGACCTTTTCAAGACATTGTATTTTATACAAAACCTAGGTAAGGTATGTAATGGTGAAAGGTAGACAAAATATTTTATACATTGCTTAAGCAAACCGGCATTACATAGAATGGCTAGGTATTACGTACAATGCGTAAATTATATTCTTGATCGGTTACATAGGCACTTTATTGTACCATAATGTATTATTTAAATTGGACCATAATATATTATTTAAATTGGGTTCCCAAAATTTCTAATCTAAATCCCAATTTTGTAAAACAAATAAATTAATCAAATTATTCTTTATTCTAGGACATAAATATCAATGTCTATTTACGGTAACCGTACCGTAAGTACAAAATTGATTATGCATTAGATTCCTAAGTAATCAATTAAGGTACAAATGTATGTACGAACAGCGATCTATTAAAATATCGACGTTACAAATTATGGACCAATTTCTAAAGGTAACGGAGAGGGATTTAAAGCTATCAGTGTAATTAATTTGCACCTTTTCGAGGAGAGGCCCGACAATTAAGTCCGAGGCGATCGGTCCGCTTAATGTACAGTGGTGTCGGGAATCTGATAAGATTGCTGTTAGCCAATTAACGAGTTCAGTCTATTAACGACCGAGTGATTAACGTTCGATCATTCAAATAATGACAAAAACTGGGGCCACTCTAGCGCATCCGCTCAAAGCTTCCCTCGTCATAAAGAATAAACAACCCAATACTCTAACAAAAATAATATACCGAAACTCTTTTTTGACAGAACGAGGCACACTCTTCCTTTTGTTTGATTAATTTTAATTTTCGAAAATAAAAAGCTTCGCCGGCACTATCCCTGCGCCTGTCTGCATACAAAACGATTAATTAACAAAGTCAACAAAATTTCGTAAACGCAGAGAATACAAACGGCAAGCGGGTGCGATATAAACACAAGAAAATCGCTTGGTCCACAATGAAATATTTGTGTTTTTCATTATGCTTTGTCTTAGATACAGTAACGAACATAAATTATCAAAGGTGAGGTATATTTGAATTTTGGTCATGATGGTTTTAGAGCTAGCAGCAGTAGTAGTAGTATGATTAATCAAATCGATCTTGTCAAATTCTTTACCAAAAAGAATGCAAATCTCATTAGTGAAGTTATGACAAATTAAAAGTTTCTTCGGCGGGGAGGGAAAATTAATAATGGAAAGTGGAGGGCGAAAGACATTAATATTTGATACCTGCTAAGCTAAGGCGATACTGAGGTAAAGTTGTTTGTACATTAACAAATTTTGTAGAATGGAAAACATCTTGAATTTAAAGTTTACTTACAAAATGTATTCAAGCATGCATGAGTAACTTACTTTCAGGGAATACGTGGGGTCTCAACGGTGTTTAAAAATAATTATTCAAATAAGCTAGTAGTTAAACATAATACCTACTCTAACGTCATTTTGAGCTGAGTTTGAATAGAATATAATAGAATAGAAAAAGTCTGAGATCACGCAGCGCCCCAGCAGTGCGAAGGTAACCAATTAATGACCCAAAGTTCAGTTTTTTTCTGTCACAAATGGTACAAACCATAGACATTTATTGCCATAGAATAGAGCACCAAATAACTATGTATCACAGCAATTAATAAATACAACTAATGCGAAAACCACAAATTTTTAAAAGTCGAGTGTTAAATTCTTTATCCTGTTACGATTGAATATCTGAGAAGTGGAAGTAAGTAGGTAAAAACATCTTTCTTCCACACCAGTATTCTCGCCGTACATTAGCAGCTATAAAGTATTCTGCAAGAAGGAAAACAACAATAACAATGTTTAAGCAAAGAAGTTACGGGAAGACAGCGAAGTTATGAGTTTGCGACTTCCTTTTTTACACTAAATTACATCGTATTTCCTAACTGCGGGAACGTCGTTGCAGAATTTAAAGTACCCAAGATCTTCAAAAATCGGAAACCACATGAATTAATTTCGACGGTAAAATGTATCTGCTATATTATATAGATAATATGTATATGTACTAAATACAATCATGCAAATGCAATTTAGTAATTCAGTATCTTACGTATTAATTGAAAAATATAAAACCAATTGAAGTTCACTAGCAAATCTTTAAATATAAATATAAAGAACGTGTAAAACCATGCCAAGTGCGAGTCAGACTCGTGCATTACACATAATGAACGCTAATAAAATGGTAAAGAATACCTATACGATAGAGACCAAAGCAAATACGGACTCGTTCGAGGACCACAAGAGAATACCAATATTAGACAACCGCTTAAAAACGTCTAAAAAAAAATTTGTTGATTTGATTTCTTTTTCCATAGTTATAGCAGTTGACATATAAACAATAGTTAAAAATTGTATTCTCATTTTTTTGTTTATTTTGTTATCTCTACTAAAAGGAGTCGCCTAAATGCCTGATTTAAAAATGGCCTTTGTATTTTCCGAATCTCTTATTGTTGGTTGAACAAATCTTTTTTTTTACAACGCCTTTTTACTAAACGTTTTACGGATTCACAGTTTTCCGTCATTTAATTACGGAATGGTTGTTATGTACACGAGAATGCGTACAAGACGAGAGGCACCTTTAAGCTGGCATGTTGTGCAAATAGTCGCCTGTATTGACCCGCTCTGGCCGGACTCTATTGTGAAGGAACCGAGCGAGCGAGTATTCCTCATAAAATATAAGTACGACCGTCGTTACATTAACTACTACGCGGGAATAATCTGAGCAATACACAATTTAGCCTATAATATCCTACTTATCCTTACTTCCCACTCCTGGTAATATATTATAGTATTATACGAGCAATATTTGTATATACATATAATCGCGTTCTCATAAACGACTCGTCGATAATCCACACACCTTATTATTAGAATTTATTATCATCTGTAATAATTCATCATCATCAGTTCCACTTTAGCAAATAGTGCTTTTGGAATGTTTAAGTTCTTATAGAGAATATGAAAATCACTGTCTGTGTTAATATTTTTGAAGAGTTCTGTCAATCTGCCTGGGATTCCATCATCAAGATCCTGACTCGATGACAATGGAACCTCATCGGAAGTGAATCCTTAAAAAAACTTTCAAAAGCGGTTCACAATTGGCGAAGAAATTGCGTGCAATACACACAAAAACAAAGTCAAAATGAGAACCTCCTCCTTTTTTGAGTCGGTTAAAAACGCAAAACGTGGTATAAAAAATATAAGTGGTTTAGATACCTAATAGCTATCAAGTACCTATAACAAAAAAAACAAAACACGAAAACTCATATTTTATATTTAGAAGTCTAAAAAAACCAATCCCATATACTAATTATATAACTTCAAAAATAACCAAACTCTCTTACAAACTTTTACACCCCATTTCACCCCCTTAGGCGAAATATTTCCGAAATAGCTAAATGTACCTAGTAGTACCTTTTACAAATTTCCACTTTTCTTACTTCAAAAGGTCTAAACTCCCATACAAACTAACACCGCCCTTAGGGTAGTTTATCTAAAACCGTCGAGAGTTGTAATTTTTTATTCATACACAGTAGCTTAAATACCAATTTCCACGTTCCTTACTTCAAAAATTACTCCCATACAAACTTTCACCTACAATTTCACCCCTTCGGGGGTTATTTTCAGGATAATAAATACTCTATATCCTTCCCCGGGATTCAAACTATCTCCATACAAAATTTCATCGAAATCGGTTTAGCGATTTTTAGCCATGAAAGCGTAACAGACAAGCAAACAAACGTACAAACTCACTTTCGCATTTATAATATTAATAAGGACTAATGACCCGCCCTCGCTTCGCTTCCGTAAAATAAGTTTAAATATAGTTACGTTACTTCTGGAGAATGTAGCTTTCTAATGGTGAAAGAATTATTAAAATCGATTTAGTAGTTTCAGAGATTAATAATTACAAAAAACAGGGCAAGTGCGAGTCGGACTCGCGCACTGAGGGTTACGCACACATTTGGCTGGTTTTTAGTATTTATTGTTATACAAATTTTGACGCTTGTATGTTTTACCGTTTTACGATACAACAAAAATAAAAATACGTTGAAAAAAAATACGTTTCTTGTATGGGGACCCCCTTTATTATTTCACTTTATTATTACTTTTTTATTTGTTAGTAAATCCGCCGTAATAACACATACCTATTCTGAAAAAAAAAAACCCGCTATCTATTACGGTTCAAAAGATAGACAATCATAGACAGCTCTTTATAGTAAGGACAGACAGAAAGACAGACAGACAGACAGACAGACAGACAGACAGACAGACAGACAGACAGACAGACAGACGGACGGACGGGCAGCGTAGGCATAGGTCCCGTTGGGCGCCCTTCGGTTATTGTGATTTAACTATAATAGTTAGACATAACCTCACGAATTTTTTGTGGGTAAATGATTAGTACTATAAAAATGAAGTACATCATTTCATTTATCACCAATAGTTTTCGCAGCGCAAGCTACATAATGGCTTTTATAGGCAAATTTTTGATACCTTGGGTTACATTATTGTAACTTTCGTAGGAATCTCTAATTTTTTTGAAAATAAAATAAAATAAATAAAAGGTGAAAGGATTTTTAAAATTAGTTATTTAGTTTTTGAGTTTATCCATTAAAAACTAACATACAGAAAATCAAATCCTATCTCTTTATAATATCTGGGGGCACGGCAGTGCCCCCGCTAAGTCGAGCAAAAAAGCACGGCCGTACCATCCTTTTCCCGAAGCCATTCTTGGCAATCGCATGGCAACATAATAACATATTTATTTCTCTTCTGGCCCACTTGAATGTTCCACTGCTGGGCTTATCTACCTAATATAAATTAATTAGCGATTTGAAAAGGTATTTTCACGCAGCAGCTCTTTATTTGTGCTGTGTGATTGCCAAGTCACTATACTTATAGAAATAAAGATGTCTAATATTAATACATTCACTAAATGTCTAATATCAAACATTTTTGTACATCAGATACAGATAGATACATCAGATGTAGTTCAGATAAGGATTAGTATAGATAGGAACAATAGGTTCATGAATAAGTGTTATTATATTTATTATTTTGTAATTTTGAATAGGAGAGTGAAACTCTGGGATTCCCAATTGTTGTCATAGAAAAACAGTCCCATTACCGCGAGATCTATTTGGGACAAGCTATTCTTGCTGACTGTAGTGGATTTCCTATGACCACCTTCCCATTGCCTCATCAAATCAGCTTCATGGTACCATATTATTGCGTTGTCACGGAAGTTACTTTTAGCTCAATCGGACACAGAGATGTGGTTCAAATCTTGCAAACATACAAACATTGCAATTGCATTTTAAAGTCTAATGTGTATGTGAGTCATAAGCAGGATTCGAACTTTAAATAGAACTAAAAGTGTGAAACTAAAAATGTAATCACTATGTCCTAAGGCTGTTCAGAGTGTAATTGAACAAGATAGTAGAGATTACTGGAGAAACGGGTTGTCCTGGGCAGGCTCGCCCCGGCAACCCTCGACTTCCGCTCCGTGCGGCAACACTGCCTGCGATATTTGTTCAACTCATTACTTTTTGTTTCCACTTGTTTTATCTTGAACAAATAATAAACACAATATTCATTGTTTGTGCAACGGTTTGAACAAAACTTAACAACATTTAAGTTTCACGTAGAACGTAACCAATTTCAAAATACTGGTTGAAATTTTTCAAATCTGCTTTGGGTAACAACAATATAATGCCGTTTTGAACCAAATCTGTTTTAATAAGGGAAAATCTTCGTTATATTTTTAATTTTTATATATAACATCAGCTATTGCCAATTAATAATAGTAGGAAAGGAACCTGTTATAAATAACAATCAAATTACGAGGTAGGTAATAACTAACCCGGCCCGAGGCGCTTGCAGGCACGATGGCGCAGCCTTAGCTAGGCAAACATCCTCTGGATCCTCTGACATTAAAAATAGTTTTAACATTAACCGTTTACTTCCCTTTTTAGGGTTCCGTACCCATAATGTCAGACGGGACCCTATTACTAAACCTACGCTGTCAGTCCATTCGTCCGTCCGTCTGTCCTAACTATAAAGAGCTGTATCCTTTGAACCGTGATACATAGCGGGTTGATTGTTTTTCAGAATGTATGTTTATTACGGCGGGTTTCCTAACAAACGAAAAAAAAAAGAAAGTTAAAATAATAAAGGCCCCATACAAGAAACGTTTATTTTTCAACGTATTTTTATTTTTGTTGTATCGTAAAAACGGTAAAACATGCAAGCGTCACATTTTGGCATGATTATAGAACTAACCCTATAGACTAACAAAAAATACTGAAATCCAGCCAAATATGTACGGAACCCTCAGTGCGCGAGTTCGACTCACACTCACACATAAACACAATTAATTCGATGTTAGTGGTCCGAAGTTATATTAATAAAGTATCACGTGTATTTGGACTTTTATTAAGGAAGGAAATATTTGAACGGGATTTTACTTAGAAATCTTACAACCATTTAATTGCGCCTCGCATGCTGGAGGGCGAATCTTTGACTGAAACCCGAAACGAAATAGTGCAGTAATAACCCGTATTTAATACCCGTTACCCGTTAAAATCACAGCTTGAGTAGGTATGCAATGGCGTTACAGATAATCCGGATAGTTCAATAGTATAATTGAATTGTATGGGCGTGTATACGAGTTCACACAGCGGCTCGTACAATGCTTTAACGTCAGGCGCCTATTACCGCCCGCCCTCGAGCTCTTGTCTACAAGCAAGCGTCGAACAAAAGCGGCAGGTGTATACCTAAAATCGAGTATGGTAACGCTGGAACTTGAGACTAGCACGAATTTACTGTGGTTAGTCGGCTATTCAATTAATACCTTTGTAGCACATAGGACGCTTCATTAACTGACCGAAAACTAGTGCAAGCTATTTATAAAACTTTAGTTATCCCGACTATTCCCTGTTAGGAGTCTTAATATCGGAGATTTAATATAATCTGAAAAATAAACTATTTTGCTGCAGAGAAACATTAAATGTTATGTGTTAAGACTTTCCCCATCCATTCAAACATAACCCGTCAGCCAAGCCTTCCATACTGCGGATGATATATGGCAACCGAGCTAAATATGTATGGGCTGTTTGAGTACGCACATCACACCGCTCCGACATATCGAAGCGCAAGATAATGCCAATGTATGATTAATGGTAACAGTGAAGTTTTACCAACGGATGCGATCCGAAAAGAAGGATAAGTTACCGAGCGGAAATGTACCTACATCTACTACATACAAAGTGCCGCGCCGCCAAAGATGTGGGCTGGAAAGGCCACCGGTTTATCTGTGCTTATTCATTATGTACAAATAGATCTCCGCTTTGGTTGAACCGAACTATAATTTATTTAAATCAACTGATCCGTTAATGCAAATAAGAGCCAAAGGTAAAGTTCATGTAAGGCCTTATTTAAATAGCAGGCTTTTACCTCTTAATCTAAACATCCAATCTTACACAAACTGTTCAGGTGCAGCGCTTGTATTGTAAGTTGGAGCTGGCCAATGATTGCCTACGGTGAAAGTTGTAATGAGGCCACTATATTCAAAAGTAGATCCAAGATCGATAGGTAAGTGGGGTAAGAGTTTGCACGAAGTTAGATACAGGAGCCCACGGCTCATTTAACTTGTACCATCCAAATGTTTTGCTTACGTCTCGATTTAGAAGATCCTCACGGATCGCAATGACACTTGTTTGTTTTATCGCCGACCTTTTAGATCGTACTCAACCTACTTCCGTCCGAGAAAGGTTAATAGAAAGGCCTGAGGAAAAGCTTAAGAAAAAACACGTTATTAAAGTTAGTTACCTAACACTGCTTTAATCAATACACAATAGAAGGTCTAACTTGGCGCTATACTAGTAAGTACAGTACGACACACTTGATAAGGCGCGTCGTGAATCATCGTTGGCGCAGACACGAACAGACAAAACCGATGATGTCCGAGAGAATTATTTCAACTTACAATCATACCTGTATCTAATACTTATAAGGTGTAAATTACACTGCAGCTGTTTTCCGCGCTTACGACACACGGGACACAAATAATTTATAATGAAATATTTACTCCTAATCTTGAATCAGACTTTTATTGGTATCAAAAGAATCCTCAAAGCGCACAATTTATACCGATCTACATTTAGTAAAAGTGATTTCGTATCATGGAAAAATTACTGTGGTCCATGTTCTTACGTTCTTGCGCATTAAACTTACCGTGCTTATTATTAATAACAACTTTAACGCGTGTTTCCTATTAGGCGTATATGAAACTGCATTATATGTGAATAACGTTACAAAGCGATGGAATAGGTTAGGTTAGGTACAAATTGTGAACGTAATAATCAAAAGAAGGTATTATTGTACGTACCTATGCAATTATTAAGAAGGTGTATTTGTATTCTTGTTATGTTGACTTGTGATAAGAGCAGCGTATCGTTGTGATATTTTGTAACGGCCGCACTCAGTGACGTCAATTAACTTTTAAGTTTCATTAAAGTTGCTGCAGTCACTTTCTTTGCTATAGCAATAGAATTAGACGCAGCAACTTTAATGAAACTTGAAAAATAATTGACGTCTCTGAGTGCGGCAGTAAGACACTCGATGAAATGAGCTTTTTTACTCTAAAGATTAAATATTTAACAGCGCATAAGAAGATCACGATTAGCTTGATTAGCGATTAGATGTATAGACTAACAACCGCACTCAGAGACGTCAATTAATTTTTAAGTTTCATTAAATTTGCTGCGTCTTATTCTATTGCTATAGCAAAGAAAGTGACAGCAGCTACTTTAATGAAACTTAAAACTTAATTGACGTCTCTGAGTGCGGCCAAAAGGCGCGTAATGGCAAGGCTTAGTTACAACATTACTAGAATTATGTTTAATCTTTACTTACTTGTAATTTACTGAAGCTATATGATTAGAGACAGGATATTCGGGCGCTTATTTACCTAAAGTTGCATGTTAAGAAAGCGGACTTTTAATTTAGGTACTTAGTAGATACGTAGGTACGGAATTGTCTATATTAAAAAAGCCAGTCAAGTCCGAGTCGGACTCGCGCACCGAGGATTCCGCATAAACTTGTATAGGTATGTAAATAGTTGGTAAATCACGGGAATACAATAGAAACAAAGTCCAGTATAAACTGAAACGCACTAAGTATGCACTCTCGTACTTAGGAGTGTCAGTTTGTAGTGGAATTTATTTTTTATGCGATGTAACTACAAATTAACGGTTTTCGGATTTTTTTCCTTTACTTGAGCTATAAGACATTGCTTTTTGACAAATAACATGATTCTAAGTCAACGGAAAGTACCCTATAGATTTAGATTCCCTTGAGATTCCCTTGAATATGCGGCATAAACGGCCGTATCTTTTGATTCCGTTGACTTAGAACTTTGATTTTTTCACAGCTCTAAGATATTGCAAACTTGAGTACTTGATATGAATTTCAACTTGATATCTCCACGTGTTCCTGAGAAAAGGGGTCTTAACAGATAGACAGACAGATAGACAGACAGACAGACACACAGACGGACAGACGGACAAAGAAGAGATCCTATAAGCGTTCCTTTTTTCCTTTTGAGGTACGGAACCCTAAAAATGATACTTAACTGGTTAATCAGCCAAGTTTAAAATAATCTTAAATATTAAATAAAGTAAATAAATAACTTATTTTAAGAAGCTGTATAGTCTACATTAACTTAGCTTTTATTAAGCCTACGCGAACTTTAGGGAAATAAGCGCCCGAATATACGATCTATATACATTTATATACATGACCTTTGGTCAAAATAAATTATTTTTAATTTGAACCGTAAGTGGCAACTTACGAGTAGTAACAGACTTGTTGGGTCAATAATAAAAGTATAGCGTAGCAAACTAGATTTATTATATTGATAATACTGCAAAAATATTTATCGGGTCTGGTAATTTTTCTTCAACTGAAATGAAATTTTATTGTATACCCCGGAACCTTTTAGGATTTGTCCTGCATACAAATAAGGCAATAAACTTTGATCAGGATAAGAAAAACAATTGGCAGAAATCCATTTTATCAACGATATGACTATTAGTAGTAAGTTATGCTTGCGGCCGCGGTGGCCGGTCAGATTAATGCTTTGTCACTAATCACTACGTTCGTGATTAGTGTGAAAAGAGAACTGTGCAATGTAAATACTACTGAGCATTACGACTAATTACGCAACATGGAAACAAAGGAAATATGACCATAAAGAAAACTAAAATGGAAAGAGCACTTAACCTACTATAGAAAAATTAATGTAAGAAATAGCGCCCCTTCGATAGGTACGACTACAATACGCTCATTATACGCGAGTTCAAATCCTCCGCGGATTTGTCAAAATCCTATTGAAAGTAACACAATGAGTTCGCTGCAGTTTGTGTTATTTTCTTGCTACGTTCGGGGGCCAGAGCACTTGAATTAAAGATTCGTATATTATCCCCGCCTCTCTCGAGCACAATGGCACACGACGCACCACAGTAATCCGGTGAGCGGCCGGCGGCCGCATTGTGTTATTATACCCACTCGCATTCCTCGTAAACCACAAGACGATCTAATTTAAAGGTGGGCTCCGGGACTTTTGTCAGAAAATCAAGTTCGCCAAGTCAACGTCAGGCGGTGCTTGTAATTAAAACCCACCCTAATAGCTTTCACATTCAGAGCAGGAGCAACGAGCACGAAAGGAAACGGCCAAGACCGAACTTCTAAACCGATAACTTCTGAAACAACTTCTCGACGTAGACGCTCGTAGAAAATAAAATAAAGGAATAAATCGAATTCATGGGATTTACTAAAACGAGTTAAACAATGAGATTTCTAGAATGTAAAGGTTTTTATGATTATATAAAAAAAATCGGGACAATCTCATAAAAATTGACGTACCCCCAAACTAAGCTCTAGGCTTGTACTATGGATACTAGGCAATTATATACATACTTATATAGAAAAATACATACTTAAATCTATAGAAAACATCCATGACTCAGGAACAAATACTCGCGCTCATCACACAAATATTTGCCCATACCGGGATTCGAACCCGGGACCGCTAGCTTCGTAGGCAGGGTCACTACCAACTAGGCTAACCGCGTCGTCTAAATATACCTTTACTTAGTAACTAAATATTATGTAACTAAAGTTACATAATATTTAGAAGCTCTAATACTCTTTTAAGGAGAAATAACTATTTTCCTATTCAGCGGCACAAGTACCGTGTTGGAGGACGTAGCAAATAAAAGACCCAATACATACACCAATCGTATACACAAAATAAGACCGTATCCCGACCCGGAGTCGGCGTATAGGCAAATTGTGATCGTCACGAAAACGACTAAGGTCACGCGTCAGTGGCCTGACATTATTTGTCGGAGTGGATCGGAAAGCAATTTCGGCTAACACGAGACTATTTGTCACACATAAAACTTGATCTATTGATGTGCCCCGGGTATCCGCTCGCTTCGGATATTGTCACTGTGCTGGACTTGCATTAAGAAAGAACAAAAAGCGATTCGGAACATATTTAATGTTATGGTTAGAGATGTTTAGCCATACGAGTGAATGAATTGAGTAACAAGGCAAACATACCAATTGAAATGCTTTAAAGATGTGTAAAACTACCAACATAACCTTAACAATTTAAGTAAAACTGTTATGTAAGCTACCTTTCCATGAGTGATGTTATTACGGTCAGCAGACACGCTAAATTTAATAAATACGGTCTTTATTGATAGCAAAATGCGAAACTAAGCTTAATAAAGCATAGCGAGATGAAATTTTTGTAAGTATTATATTATTGAATGCTGTATTACTCGCACAGTGAATGCAGTTATACAGGTATAGGGATGGGTTAACACAAATACACAGCAACAAGTCTATAGCGCGCTGTGTGCTCGCGGTGTTGGCGGATGATGTCAGCCGGGACACAATGTACGCCGGCCTTGTTCAGAGTGTCAGTCAGTGGCGCGAATAAATGGTTCTCGCACACTGCGGCTGGGATTTTCGGCTTCGGACAGAAAATGGGATTGGCTTGTGTGTCGACGAAGCAGCCGAAATATTGGCTTTTAAACTTATTCTGCGGGCAAACGGAGCGCCGCGCCGTGCGGTCAGTGTTGACTTGCAACGGCACCGCCGCGGCGGTCCGAGACCCGCGCGATGCCAGGCTAAGTAGTTAATTGTGTCAGTGGTCTCACCCTTGGACATCGCCGACCTTTAATGAAATACTAGAGTTTTCATGTACAAATAACCCAGATTAACAAAAACCAGACGGGTAACGACTAACATTCAATTTTCACTTGTGAAATAGTATTTTTAATTAAACCTTTCGTTTTAAAACTCCATTTTATACTTTAGCAGAAAATAGCTGATTAATAATACTGCTTTAAAAACTCTAGCCCAATCCGGCTTGAAATTAAATTAAAAGAAAATAAGCTGGATTAATCGAAGTATCTCAACGCATTTTCTGCTAACAAATTACTTCAGAGCCTTATCTTATTTTAAACCTTTTTTAATTTTCATCGATCAAAGTGCTTAACGAGACAGGTTTTAATTTTTACACAAAGCACAAAAAGAAAACTAAGGTGTTCGAGATTATTGTAGGTACTATGTTATCACACTAATCACATAAAAGATAAGGTAAATAGAGAGTCTAAATGGGTTAGACTGGAATTACATTTTGAAAAGTGACGAAGGCAAAGCGAAGCATGTGGCTTTCTTGGGCTTAAGTGATACCTACTCGACGCCGCACTCATTAGACAAGATCAAACGGTAATGCAGTCTAACTCCGTCATTCATTTCTCTCAGTGGAGGCGTTAATAAATTATGTTAACAGCAGCGTTTAGTCCGATGCGACCTCATTTTAACAAACATATGTATTTGAACGCTTGGATTCGGTCGTTTTCATGCAAGATAAATATTTAGGTAGGAACATTATCTTAGGATTTCACGACAAACTTACTAATTGCAGTGTTAATGTCCTGCCCAACTAGCAAAATGGTTTTATAACAAAAGCTTTTTATGGCCTGAAACCTTGTATCCGTTATATAAAAGTATTACATAAAATGTCAATCAACCTTTTAAAAGTATAATCTATGAGTTTTCGGCTAATATGGCCTTTACTTCTTTAATTTGGTTGAGTAAACGTCTATAAGCTACCTAAGACTATAAGTTATATGATTCTTATAAGGTTTAGGGCTTATTTAGTTTTTAGACTAATAATTTCGTCACATTGTCATCAAGTAGACCGAGCGTCGTCGCTCGGGTCGAAACTGAATTTTCATCGGTCGAAAACAAAAAAAAAACGATCCATTGCTGGGGTTCGAACCCGCAGTCTTTACGTAGTAGGCTAACGCTCTAACCATCAGTCTATTCAGACGGCGGCAGCCTCCCCGAAATAACGACCAATATAGCGCGGGAAATCTTTTTGCGTGAAAATACGGGGAAAACTAATCTTTCCAGATATACGACGTAGCTAGAGCGAATTTTCACCCCCGTAAATATCGAAATCGTTAGAGCCATTTTCGAGAACGTAAGTACAAGTATATATCGTAAAACACCCTATGTTCGCCTGTCGAGAACGATAGTTTAATAGTTTTAGATAAAACGGAATTATATGACTATAATAGAGCCATGACGACGTACGACGTATCATATAAAGGTCATATATTTTGCTTTTCAGCTGTGATTGTGTAAAAGCTTTACTCCAGATTATTCAGCCATATTAAAGTAAAGTATAGAAGACTTACATAACTTTGTTACTAATTATATTACGGTATAGAGAAAATAAAAACTTGCTGTTTATACAGCAAAGTAATCGGTGATCAATAATATGGTAATTTTGTGACTTTTATTCTTGAGATTATTTTATAGCTAAGGTTCACATAGCTAAGCCAGTATGTAAATACATATTTAACACTTTTGAGTAATAATGACCAACAACGAAAGTAGCGAACCTGCGTGCGATTCTGTAGAAAATTATAATTTGGTATTTGAAGTTTCGCGTGGACTCCGAACACGAACCCGTTGTAAGAATACCAACCAATACCACAAATAAGTTTGTAATCCCAAAAACCCCCATATCGCAGCCATCTTGAAAAATTTCGAAAAACTGAATCGAAAAAAAATCCATGTAATTATGGAAGCTGCTCACAAAATTTCACGCGAATTGGTTGAAAAATGCGACCTGTAGAGAGGAGAACAACATTCGGACATTCGGACGGACATACGAAAGCATTTTTGCCTAAGCTGAATCGGAGACGCTTCGCTCGTGCTTAAAAAAAACGGAAAACGATCGTAAAGAGTATTTTAGTCGTTAAAGTAATCGACGTCAGCCATCACTTAATGTACGTTTATTGTACGCAAAGCTCAATTTCGACATGACATCCTAATCTAATATTGAAATTGGACGAGAGACGTGTGGGAATAAATCAGGGACGCAACATTTGGCGATAATTTAATATGTGGGAATAAAGGGCAAGTGAAGTATGCGAGGATATTGCGCGCCCGCGCCGCCCGCCCAGCTCGCCTAACGAGACACTTATGAAAAACTCACTTTCGCATTCAGAGATCCTTCTTAATATTTTATAGTTAAAATGACTTTTATATCGGATCAAGTGTTTCAATAATGAGTCATTCAAGTGATTATTTGCTTTATATGTACCTACACTGACCTATATTATATATACCTACTAGATTGCTTCACGGGATGAATTACAAAGACCCAAACATTTAAACATCATAAAACTTCACTTTTATTATAATGTATTCGTAGGATTTGTCACCTGAAAACCATTGCTCGATGAAATGTACAGATTATTAAATAGTGGTTCAGTTCGCTACCACAGACAAGTTGATTCGAAATTGCGTATGACGTAGTCGCATTTTGTTCACATATCGCTACCTCGCATTCAAAGCGCAGCAAACTCGGGAAACTATGTCAGGAAGACGGATAAAGCGGTTAACTAGGGATTCTTGCTCTCTGAAGGGAACAGTAATGAATGGAATGCTTCAAATTCCGTAGGAATAAAAACTTACCTGTATTGAAATTCCCTGGTTATCAAAGTCGTAAACGTCTAGTAAACATTTAAGACATAAAGCGATGCTATTTTTTCGTATATAAATTGTCTTACTATAATATCCTATCGTCGTATCATGGCTCGGAATTGATTAAAGGCTGGTTTGCCGCAGTCAACACCTGGCGGCGATGTCACCGTGTCTCCACTGCGAGTAATATTAACAAAGTTTTATTGTAATCTGCCAGCTCATCTTTCAAAGTAGCTGCTTCTCTTAAATAAGAACCTTTGTCATTTTGATATAAGCAGGGATTTTTCGCTAACCTGTCGCTTGGCGCTTTTCCCTTGATTATAAAGATACTTGTACCTACCGTCAACCGCGCTGGTATACAAGCTTTTACGGTTTTCTTTCGCAATTATTTTAAACTAGCAACCTGCCCTCGCTTTTCTCCAGGAACTATTATATACATAAACCTTCCGTGAAAAATTATCTAACTGATGGTAAAAACAGCATCATAATCCGTTGCGTGGTTTAGGAGGAGCGGATAAACAGACAGACGCGGAAAGCGACTTTATTTTATACTATGTAAGGATGTTTAAATAATCCTTCTAGATTCAAGCTCAGTTTAGGGGATGGAGTTACATCGACAAGGGTGACCAACATTATTAAAAAAGTCTTGTTAATGTGATTAGTCAAAAATACCAAAAAGTTACAGCAGCGGTATCGAATACTAAAGTTAAGCTCCAAACGTAATGTTTTCGTGCAAATAATGAACGTCATTAGCCAGCATTATGAAACAAAGCATCTACCTACCCTCGTGCATCAAACAAGACAGTTTCAGGATAATTGTGTTTTTCGATATTGAAATTCTTCGGCTCGTTATTGTGTATTCGTGTTAGGAGGAAGTTATGCAACAGCTACACCTCTGTTTGTAAATTCAGCATCTAAGGACCGTATTAAAAGTGATATTGCCGGAGATATACAGCCAAGATCAGTTTATTAATACGACCCTAAGAAACATACTTGTTCAATCACTATGATTTTGAGTATGGCTATAGGACGTTGAGCATCCCATTTATCATGGCATAAGGCGCCACGCCTGGGTCATGTTTATGAAAACAGATGTTTAATATCACCAGATGATACCAATGAACCGTTTAAATTGTGTTCGTTTACGTTAAATTTATTGTGCAAACAAAAAGAACAACGAAAACAATCTCTCGGTTAACAATAACGATACATGATGAAAAAGCAATGGACACATAATACTAACAAACCCCATTGTTTAATTTTGTAAACTTTGATGAACATTGCGCAATAGTTAAATTGACATCATTAGTTTACGCACCGTTCAAACCAAATCGATTCGATACAATCACGAAGCCCACGAATAGTTTGTGAACAATGTAACAATATCATTAGCGAATAATTGTTGAGTAAACCGTAGCGTATCCAGAGAATCTGATGGATGTATTTGTAGCGAATTAAACGGAGGGAGCCGCAAGGCAAATGTGCGCGGGCTGTGCCTCATTAACGCTAATAGACCCACATTAATCTATGTTGATGAAAGTAATAATGAGCTCCGTGTCTCTAGAATCGATTCAACTTCACGACTTGAAACCGCGATCATGAAACAAAGACGTGGTTTGTAAGTGCGAGCTATGCGTTATGAGAAAGTTGAAAACTGTTCATCGTAATTTACAGGCAGCTACACCGTGTCCACTACTTCATGTATTTGCTTTCAGTGCTATGTGTGTTTAATAAAGATAACTTAACTCGAATTCGTATTCGTATATTCATTGCGATTATTTAAAAAAATAGTCTTCCAGAACCACCGACGATGTGTTATAAATCGATGCAGCTAAGCCTCCACAAAGCTCTTCATTTTTAACCGTGGCGTCCACATTTTGTCGGTTAGTTTTTCGGACACATTACGTTCGGACGCTCGCAGCACTCTTCGCGTCATTTCCACTCTTTTTGTGGCAAAAAATGTCAACGCTGAAATTAGAGCTCTGCTCCATCTCGGCTTTAAGCTTTGGGAAAAAATTCAAACAAGCGTGACTTCATAATTGAAACTTTTTTTGCGATGGTTTCAGGACATCTTGATGAAACGCATATTTTGAACATGTGAAGTCTCTATATTAAAAGAGTTTCTTATCGTTGCTTTAACAATGTATCGCTCAACACCAATTGATTCAAACATGTAGCAATGCAGGGAGTTCGCGGCAGCCAGGTGCGCCAAGTGCCCGTGAGCGTCGTCTCCGAGTGAACAACACAATAAAACATTATACTTAACTCGGCCTGCTCGCCAGCTACTGGTTTCTGCTCCACAGCAGACAGATCCAATAAAATCCTTCTCAATCCGACTCACCGTTCCTTTACGACATCTAATATATAAATGGAATATACGTCTTTGATCTCGGTTCGCTGCGATCTATATTTTCGTGCTTAGATCGCGCAATAAAGTAAGAATATCGAATAAATATTCGTTCAATTACACCCTTTGCAAGGATACGATTTTCAATGATTTTTAAAACGCGCTAAAAGTACGAATTAAACGTGGCGGGGGTTACGACTTGCTCGGGTTACCGACTTCTCAGTCTTGATAGCACCCTTAAGCGACGCACGAAATCTGTGTGTGGAACTAAGTGCCGACATGAGCTCGCTGCGGCTCAAAACACTCGGCGTTCAGAACCAATTGGCCTGCCGCTAATGGCGACAGTGTTTTACAGTGTTACATGCTGCAGCAACAGTAATGCCATACAAGTAATCGTTTTTACTATAAGGAAGATTTGCAGCATCCGACATTACCATCATTACATGAATCTTGATAATTGCAAAAATACTAAATATTGAAAGACAAATAGCCACGCACATAGCCGTCATTTGATCCGCATGCAGGAACCAACTCAAGGTTTTCAATACTTCCATACAAAGTATTCTAATATAATGTTGATACGGGAATCGGGCTTAAGTCATAAAAAAACATAATAGGTACCTATCATTTTAATAAATAATCAAACAGTGCCACCCCTAGGTACCTAAGAAGACGACATATTGACAACAATGCTAAATTTAATGTAACCGGATGTCAAAAGCTAATCTGAGCGCAATCACTGTGGTTCATTTGAAGAGGCGCCTGTAATATAACGATATATAATTAATAAAACGGGACACAAAAGAGAAATGTTTGGAGAGGAAAATTGCAATGTTTCAAGACGACGAAATTGCGGCGCCTCGTCGCTAGCGCCGGATGAACAACATCGCGATCGCGACGGATAAGATTATGTAATTCACAGTTCCTCTACGGAACTAAATTTCTTAATTTGAGATGTACACGTACAACTTTTCAAGAATGTACACAAGTAAAATAAGTTACATCCGGTTAAAGCTGCTTTTTATTCAATTTAGTAAAAAGTTGCATTACACATTTCTAGTATATCTTTTATTTAACTACAAAACATGTGTGTATGTTCTATATAAGGATATATTTCGGGACTGTAATTTAAATAACAAGCAATTATTACACTGCTATAATTGTATAATACATATAATATAACTGATTATCACAATTACTAGCTCCCGAAAACTGGCATCTGAATGTTAACTTTTGGTTTCCGTCTCAGAGAGCAACCCTTCGTCAACGTCAGGAGCCAATGATCCTGAAAAGCGTTCATTTGTGCCACTTTTCATTTCTTTACTGACAAGTAAAATAAAGTTAATTAAATTTTTTATAATGTTCAAGTCATTTTTAACAGGATACTTGAATGTACTCTACATGATCTTTCCTAAGGTAGAACTTTACACGATAACGCTCGTTTGTCCGTCTTATTTGTTAATTTTTCTATTGTATAGGTATCTAATGGGGCCTAACAGATAACTATTAAAAAACCGCTCAAGTGCGAGTCAGACTCGCGCACCGAGGGTTCCGTATTTAAGTCCGTACTTCAAAAATATATCTTTTTATGTACTTTAATTCGTATACAATAAGGTATATTTTGAGTTTCCTACATTTTACACAAATTTTCAAAGGTAGGTAGTTATTTCACAAAAAAATAAATTTTGAAACCTTCATTTTATTTTTCCCGTAAAACAAAAATAATTAGCTATACGTCAGGAATTTTTCAAATTTTATGGTTCTTAAAACCTTCGGAGATAAGTCAAAGCACTTTAATTTTTCAACCCCCTATAATCAAAGCACTTTAATTTTTCAACCCCCTATTTTAGGACCCCTTTTCAAATAGGTATTTATAATTTATTTTTTTTTCTAAAAATAGATGCGGGTTATACAACTATGCCAAATTTCAAGTTGATAGCATCTATAGTTGCTGAGAAAAACTGCTATGACATACAGACGGACGGACGGACAGACAGACAAAACGAAGTCTCACCATAAGAGTTCCTTTTTTACCATTTTGGTACGGAACCTTAAAAAAGAAATCGCAAAGGGAAATATAAAACATAACTTTTCATCACACAAGTGAATTACAACTAAGTATTCGGCAGTAAAATTTTTGTAGTGTCTGATTCCAGTAAAGATCGCGGACTGTTTGTATACATTTTAAGGTTACGGCTGAGCTTTTAATGCCCAGCGTATTTAAGGGTTAACCCGCAAATATGTACGTATTTTATTCTTAATATAAAGTGGCTACTTTATCGGGAGTAAACGTAAAAACATAAATCCAACTAAATAAATAAATTGGTAGTTTGTATGTTGTAAAAAGGTATTTAAAAGTAAGTGCGTAAGTAAATAATGCCTGTTTGTGTTGAGGTTACTTGGGTTTTAAGAGTACATTTGAACGTTAACAAATCCCTGTTGACACGTGGATCAGCCGCTCAGCTGAACTAGTCGATCCGCTGATCATCGAGCGGGATGCGTTGCCCCTCTCAGTGTATGACCACGCCGCTTTGTGTTGTAGAATGGTGCCGCTGGCAGAAACTTAATTAGTGAAATAATACATTTGTTTCTACCGTTGTTTACATTAACAAAACTAACATTCGAAATCATGCAAATTTAACAAATAATAACTTAAACACAGACTTTAAACATCATTTAAATTCCATTAAGTTTTTTATTCAGAAAAGTATATTTTATTCAAATTAGTTTTTTTTATGTTACGGTGCGCTGACAATTTTACGATTAAAGAAAAGTTATAAAATTGTTACAAGTGCGAGTTCCGTATATCTTCGAGGGCGGAATTGAAATCGGCATTGAGAGTTAAATTATGCTTTAGACCTGCCATAAAAGAGCTGTCAACGAATAAAATATGAAAGGTTTTAGGATGAGCATTAACAAAGAGCAACAGTGTCCCAATACTAGCAAAACAAGAAACGTTATTGCGTACAATTTATGAAACGTAACGTGTAATGTATACTACTTTTAATGTCTCGTGTGAAAATTGTAAATACATTCCTATTCTTTTAATTTAAATAATTTATTGCACGTCATTTTCTCGTGTTTTTTGCGCATAAAAATAACTTTCCTTTTTTTATATAACCGCGACGAACCTTGGTAGCAATTAATTAATACAACCGCTCCATCGTTAATTATTTAAGTCCACAATACCATAAAAGCCATTTTTTTTTAAATTACCTAGCCTACCGGCATAAGAGGTGTATTTAAGGGAGTATGGATCGATACGCGACGTTAGCGGCAACCCCATTCGAAAATCGCATGACGGTTTACGATGCCATGAAATAATACCATTCCGCCGCCCACGAATTATGGCGAGGCTGGCGCATCTCGCCATCGAGTTTGTGGCGCCATCGGCCCGCTGAAAAGTTCCGACGCAAAATATTTGCTAATTGCACCCAGCAATACACAACAATTTTATTTGCAATAATAAGATTAAATTTAATAGATGCAAGTGCTGCAAAGCCTTATGCATGTGATTGATGACAATGCGAAACAGATCAAAGCTGCGAAAAAAATGAGTTGGTACGAGTATCAGCATTAATGTCAACCGATAGATATCTACATGAGCCTCCTTCAAGGAGCGTCCAAAGTCTAATAGTTTTAATAATTTACTTCATGGTTAATGATAAATGTAGAACAAATTATATCAATCTTTGACAAATACTTGTACTTATAGCTAAACAAAGTCAAATCTGCGGCAAAACTTGTACACACCAACGCAATCGATATCTAAGTAAACATATCGATGGCCCCACCGAATAAACGTGCAAAGGTTAATACAGTAAAAATTTTTTTTTGCCGTTTTGGATTCCCCATGTTGTAATACACCCCCCCTATTTTTTTGAGGGGGCCACGCTTATTATTTTCCGATTTATTAAAGAAAATATTTTTATTCTACGGAAAATATAATCAGCGAGACCACACGAATAGTGTTATTCTCACTTGTTACACAAATTACAATCCATCGCCTAAACACGAACAAACGTGCGTGAGTCTAAAACATTTTTGTTCAAATCTTTACTAAATTTTATATTTGTGTATTGTTCTGATGCACGCTTTTTGGTGTTATGAACGATATGAATTTTGAGAGTATCGCTTCTTGCAGTCTAAAGTCGCTATAAAAATTATAGTAACAACTGTTTGCTATTTAATAAAATAACACTCACATTGTGTAATAGCGGTTGCAGCATATAATTTCTCTACGTAATATTGTAATAATTCAAAATACGAATATTCACTGATAAAACTCTACGCGTCAAATTTCGTTTGATGAGCTTAGACTTTCTTTGCACCTGTTATTAAAACAGCAATGGCTGCTTAGTTGAAGAAAGATAGGGGCAGGGAGTGGCGCGTGACATCAAGACTAGCTAGTAAACGTTTGCAACGCGCACTAGGTGCATTGTCGGCTTAATTCTAAACTATCGAGCGTGCTCGTACATGGTGCCAAATTTAAGAAAGTGAAAGAAAATTCAAGATTATTACGGTGAGGTTATCTTATCCAGACGTTTTGGATCACGCACAATCACCTCTTTGACGCTGTCGGAGACCCGCGGTTGAGAAAAGTAACGAAATGAAATGTTTTCATTGGATCCTTGTTCCGGAGCAACGCCTTCACCAGCCAGCGGTGTGCCGAAGTCTGCGCCAGATGTAGAAGGTATATTCCAATACAGATAGGTGGTGGTGGCGATTGTGCAAACCACGATAAATGCGATGAAGATGTAGTGATGCGTCTGATAGGATGACTTCTTCTTCTTGACTTCGAATGCATTCTGTTGTCCTTTTACCGCCTCAATGCTGACCTTTATTCTGTCTAGAGCTCCATAGTCTTCAATTATAAAGCGGTAGTTTTTCTTCACAGTTATTTATTACGGATTGCTGTATATACATGTCGTTGATTGTGATGTAAATAAATAAATAAATAAATATCAGGGGACAATCTCACACAAATTGACCTAGTCCCAAACTAAGCTCTAGGCTTGTACTATGGGTACTAGACAACGATAAACATACTTATATAGAGAAATACATACTTAAATACATAGAAAACATCCATGACTCAGGAACAAATACTCGCGCTCATCACACAAATATTTGTCCATACCGGGATTCGAACCCGGGACCGCTAGCTTCGTAGGCAGGGTCACTACCAACTAGGCTAACCGCGTCGAATGTCACTGTGGAAGTTGGTATAAGAATGGATAACATGGTGCTCCCGTTTCTATCGTAATTATTCCTGTGCCCTGTAACAAGAGTGGCGTCACGCCTTTCCTTTTCGAGGTTGACTGCTAAGTATTCCGATGTTACGACGACTCGCTGAGTGGTGTCCGAGACGATTTGCGGAATTGGAATACAGAATTGACGCAGGGTAGTGATAATTCGCTAGGAAGTTTTCCAGCGATTTATTTAGTCGTTCCTCGAATTGTTCCGGCTTTAGAAGGTTGGCATCATTTATCAAGTCCAGTAGTAGCCTTTGTTGTGGACGCCGCAGGTTGTCCATGTCCATCCCTGGGGCGAGTGCTGTGGCAGTCGTATACGGTTGTCTTGGCGGTCAATCTTGTCTGATTCTGCTAAGTGTTTGTTAATAGTGAGTTTGCGACTTAACCCACGCCGTTAATAAGACCACGTCTTGTTCTTTTAGCGTGTGATCCATTTTCAGTCGATAATTAGGTCGTTATAATGTTCCAATTTTCTCAAATCATGTTGTAGTTGTGTTGTGCTGTGTAGTTGTATTAATATAATAGCACCACCGTTGGTGCCCATTTAAACTTGAATACTTGCATGATGGGTGTCCGTAACTCTTCCTAGTAACCATTTCGCCGGAGGTATGTTATCCTCTTTCACTAAGACCATGTCTCCGACTTTCAACTCTTTTGACAGTGGTCTATTACTCCGGGTCTGTAGAGTTTGCAGGTATTCAGCCAGTTTTCCGGTTAGTTGCTACCATGTTCGAAGGTTACGTGGTTCTGTTTCTGGCGAAAAGGGAGAAATGCCCCGGAGTGAGGTAATCCAAGTCACCTATGCCCTCTGTTAGAGGTGTACTATTAAAGGTCTGGAGTTGAGACAGTTCTCTATTTATGCCAGGAGGGTGGAGTAAATACTCTTTAAGTGTTCGTTTTTGTTCACCAATCACTTGTCGTAGGTGGTTTTAACTGCAATCTTCCACTCTCCATTATCTGTAGGCTATGCGGGCGCGGTAAAATTCCATTCAATGTATGAGCTGGCCCAGTGTATCCATGATCTCGGTGTTGATGTAACGTTTAAGAGCTTTTCCTTTTTATTGTGCCAGCACCTTTGCCGCAATAATAAAATTGATACCGTTGTCACTGTAGATGTGTAGGGGTAGGCTTCGTCTAGCGCCTATTCTTTTAAGAGCTGCCAAAAAACGTTTCGGTGCTTAAATCTGACACCAGTTCTAAATTTTTTACAAGGTGAGTACCGTAAACACGGGTAACTTTAACTTAAGCCCCTATATTTCCAGCTTTTCTTCGTATATTTTGCAATTTTAAGTAACAAATACTTTCTTTAGAATACGTAGTGAAAGTCCGTATAATGTATTTTGATAAAAATAAAAAAGTAAAGTATTTTTATTGGGTGGGCAATGTTACCCCCCAGGGCTAAAGTAACCCGTGTTTACTGTATGTGTTTACTTTACAAATCCATTTTTAACCAAATTTTTATTAAATTCACAAAAAAACAAAAGGTATATTAAGTTTAAATAGTAAAAAAGAAGACAGTTTTAGTTACAAAACATTAACAAGAACGGCTTAATTATTGTTAAGAATATTTGCACAAAATTTTCTTACGCAATCTTTCACAAGTAAGCGTGTTACTGTTTAAAACTGATATTAACAATAGTGTATTTCTTCCTAAAAAAGCATGCGAGAGCTTAGTACCCATCACAGCAGTAGTCTGGATTCTACGCAAAAAATAACGCAACATTGCATTACATTTAAAATAGTCGGACCTTATAACACGAAAAAACGTGTAAACGTTTAAAGCACGTACTATCTGCGCTTATCTACACTAGAATAAAAAAATAACATGCTTTTTCTCAATTTTCTTGAAAACTAGCATTTATACTTAATGTATTATAAAGTTAATAGAAAGATTATTTTAAAATCTATCTATTTTATGAACATGTTATATACCAATTCTGTCCCATTTGCTCGTAATCACAGTTCTAACGTTTTTATTTTTTCCTGTAAAATTAGCTTTTTTCACATGCACGTTTATTCGGTGGGACCATCGATATGAAACCATTTCATTTCCAACTGACCCGAATATCAACTCCCAATCCTCAAAGGGAAAATTTGGGGAGAAAAGGATAAAACAATTCTAAGTGCACAAATTCGCGCGGATCCAAAAGTTCATCGGTAAACACAAATGATAATGAAGAGTCCCCTCTTCTTCTCTCATCCCTCATCTTCTTTATGTTTTATATTGTAAGGTTTGCTGGTATAGTATTAATTTACTACTAAACTAATATTATTAGTAAGTATATTTGATATTGGATAGCATTTACCATCAAAACCAATTTTGCGAAGAGTAAGATTACCTATGTTGACCCTATAATGACTACTTTAACTTTTTGTTGGCTTGACACGAACTCCGATGACAAGGGCAACATCATCAAAATTTGATTTCATTTCATTTTTCAGAATCGATGAAAAATCGTTATCTCATGTTATAACAAAGTTATTGCAATTATAAAAACCGATTTTGAAACTTTTCGACATAATACAGTGTTGTAATGGGGGTGCGAAATGGCAACACGTATCTAGGGCTGTTAATGTTTTCCAAGGCTTATACAAGGAAATTAAAAATCGATGATAACGAGTCCCTAGGGATTAAATGCATCACTTTAGACCACCTATAAATGGCTATATTAAGTGTCATATTAGAGCAAGAGAAGTGAAAAAAAGGAATCGAGGTTGAATTATATATATAAATTATTATACACATAATATATGCTAAACGCCGAAATTGCGGAAAAACCTAGAATAAGGCATTACAAATTGTTGTTTGGGGTGTGGAGTTATTTCCTTCGTGACCACGATTGGGTAATGAGGCGAGAGCCGCGATCCTACAGACAGCTCGCGCACACCAACAAATACAGCTAACGAAGGATTTAAATGTATCACGTAAAACATCAAACAAACGACGTATTATTTTTTCACTTTAATCGAATATAGTTTTATTTTTCAAATATTTAGGGTAAGAATATTTTATCATCAAAAAGGAAGAGTTTTATAAATGCCGCATTCTGCCTCGGGCAATGCTACTATGGATAATAGTTTATTTTTGCGTGGCAACGTTATATCCAGACACCTTGTAGATTCAAGACCTAGAATCACTGTTTACTTTACCTAAACAACAAGAATTAAGTCTTCCATAAGAGTTCTAAGGAGTTAGGATACGAGTATAAGAGCTAACCGTTAATCCATCGATTTCTACTTTGAAATGAATAAACCATCAAAAAGCGGTACTTAAATTTAATGTTTAATAGACTTAAACAATTTGGCAACAATGGCGGGGAAAAAGCTGCATTTTGTTACTTTCCCGGTTCACTGCTCTTCCGCAAATTATTACAGTAAACGACGCACGTACTGCGCCTGCACAATGCATTCCTGTAATTATGGCGAGAGGCCCGCAACACGCGCCGCGGGCGTCGCCCCGGCTCTAAAATCAAACGCCACAAACCCCGCTAGAATGCAAGCATTTAGCACCGAAAATCGGAACACGGTCAGACCAGACTCCCGCAAAAAATAATTATGCCAGCGCACAAAGCCGAAATATTTTTAAGCTCCGCACCATCGCAAAACGAAACCGACATTTCACTTGTATTTATTGCAAGCGCATGACGTTAGCTTTATGTTAAAACGTTTACAAAGGATTGTTTAAGCTAAGAACAGTGTTCTATGATGACACCTGGAACTAATAAAGTCGTGTCCTTTCCTTTGTGCACATTTCCTGCATAGGTAAATTCAGAAAACAATTTAAGGTATTTTTAGGAACACTGCACGTCTGCACATAAAGAGCGATAATTACCGGTATGGATGGTCGGTAGCGAGTAGCGCCGAACGCTAGCAGGTGAATGGTGGGTATTGAACACGGAAACGGGAGCTGCATCCGGCCGCAACAATCGAGCGGGACCGCGTCGCCCGTCCGCCGCTACGTACCAATCGTCACTTAAAAGCCCACGTTAAATATCGACGACTTTCGACGTCAATATTTATTAGGGTCTCCATTTCAGTGTTTCTCAAACTATATACTGTTATTTATTTGCTTACGATACGTCAAGTTAAAACGAATTATTTGTACTATTTCGTTCACAATAAAAACGATGTTACATTATGTCGTAAACATACCTCTTTGTTTTATGACAAAGTAGATTAGAGGCCTAAGAAAACAATTTAACTGGAGAAGTCATGTCGTCGTAACAATACGTTGACGTCACATCACATCTCGCTTTAATTCGGAATTTTATATTATCAAGTAGTAATTGACTGGACTCATTGATCCCGTCGTGATGAGACGTGCCTGTTCTGAGAGTCGTGGCTCCAAATACAGCTGGTTTCAAATTAACATATAAGTTACAGTGCAATAGTCCATAAAGTATTTCAGTTTCCGGTAAATTCGGCTAAACCAGCTTAAAAGTATATGAGGGCGAATTAATGAGAAATATAAAACCGGAGGTTGTTCTAAGCGCTACTGCACTGTATGTGTATATATATTATCTATTAATTATTTTATTATTTTTAAAACCACCCTTTACAGGCTCCACTGACGCGAAAAGCTACACAATGAAGGATTAATGTTTAAGATGGGCCCGGATTGACGAGGCTGAATTAAAATTATTTGTTACTGAATTCAAAAGCAAGTAATTAATATTCGAAAGTTTCTTACATCATTTAAACGTCCCTATAAAACGTACTGTCAGTGATTAACGTCTAAAATTAAGCTCGTAATATGTTATTTTCCAGGAGCATAAACACCGAATGCTCTGTTCTAACTTTGATCCTACTTGAGCGTAGTTTTGGTTTGAATAAGTTGAACATTTACGCAAAATGCATGTTTACGTGGCCGAGTTAGCGAACAACGGCGACAGGTAGACGGGCACTCCCGTGTGTTTATGTTCACATTTGTTACAAGAAAGTACTTCAAAGCGATAGGTGAAATTGAATAGAATATAATAATTAAAACATTCCGTCAGCGGTCCAGTACACAACCAGCCAGACGTTATACACTTTGAAATAACTCAAGTAAGAGTAAAAATAACTGCCGCAAGCAGCTTTACTCAAAATTCCCGTGTTTTTCTGCGCGTTTGTTTATTTGCGGACCCTTTAAGATCACATTAAATAAACATGATCCACAGCGAAACGAGAACTTGACCGCAACCAAACACCTCAATTAGAATTATAGATTTTTCATGAAGTAGGGAAGCAAAACGCGGATTGGAGTTGAACATTTTATATTTCAATAAACTTGGTTCATTAGCAATTTTCTTGTATTGTGCTAATTTAATCTCTACCGAATCGCGAACTTAATAGAGGCATTTGCAACAAATTAACTCGAAGCTACAATAGCTATTTGCATAACAATCACGGGTGACAGTTTACTGATTGTAGCTTGTAATAATTAACAATACAAATTAACTGCCGTGTTTTCGGCGTGTTCTATATTCGATTACAATCGAAATAGGGCTGGTATTTAATGGAAAGCCATTAAAAGCGAATCTATACCAAACGGTTGGATTGGATGATTGCTAATGAACATGACATGTGATTGGTTTGGTTTGCTTGTCACTATCATGAAACCGTCAATAAACCTCTTAGGTACATTAGCATAATTTTATATTTTTACCCGACTTCCCGAAGGAGGGTTATTAAATAAGAAATGTATAAAAGCGTGTACGAGAAGAGAGTAACGGCAGATGTACTAAACGTGTAGTATGTAGAAGAACGCCCATTTTGCGTAGCTGATCTTATCTAGCTACGACGGCTACGAGCGTAGCGCGTAGCGCGTAGTGCGTAGCGCGTAGCAAAGCTAGGAAAAAGAAAAATAATTGAGCCTGATATAGTTTAGTTCAAAGTGAAATTGACCAATGGCATTAAGTCTGCATGTTTGAACTATTATGTATCTCGCTATAGATAGATCTTCATTTTTAATTTAACCTGGGCCGCTATTCCCCTCTGTTTAACCTACCTTGTATAATATTGTTTTTACGTGGAATATAGACAGTGCCGTTTACTATTCGCGTAGTTGGTTTGTTCTAAGAACGATATATATATATATATATATATATATCTTGTTGACGAACAAATATATAAGTACAAAAAATTACGTTAAACTATAGCTGAAATACAATTAATGTCATTTTCTCGCTTCCTTTCGCCCGAAAAGACAGTTACAGACAACATACATTGAACTTCACCTACGCCGCCGTGATGATGCGAACAACGTCACAAGTCCTAATTAGAATTGAAGACGGTCCGGAAGGAAACATGTAAGAATAATAGGTCGGAAGTAGGCTTCTAAGGTTACACGGACCTCTTTCCGGGTAAACCTATACTTAGTAGTTATCCACAGAACTTGCTAAAAGGGTACACGATAATTTTCCAACTCAGACGGGTAAAAATATATGATTTACATGCCGGTAAAGTCAATGAATAAATTTACACTTTAAAATATTTTTGCTTTAGGAAGTTCTGTTGAAAATGTCGTAGCTATTACCACCACATAAAAAAAACTGGCAAGCACTCGTGGGTCCGATTTTTACACAAATAAGTTGCTCGACTCTGAGTACAGTGTTCATACTTACTCTTTATTCTTTAATAAAGCAGGTGTAACCCTTTGAAGAAGGTTTTTGCTGCCTTACCTGTAACAGAATAAAATAACTATTAGATAAATAGAAATAAATAAATTAATAGATGTGTTGATTCGTACATTCGTTGTGTTGATTTATACACACAATATAAGCAGTATAACAAGAGCCTACGTTCGTCATTGCCTGAACAATTTTCACTGATATTTTGTCTCGTTCTTCCTTTCCCTTTCTTGGCAAAGCAGTAAGACAGTAAAATAAAATGTAGCGATGTATCAAACGATCGAGAACAATATTGTTTAGGCAACGGCTAATATAGGTATGGGCATCTTATCTAATTCGCTATGTTTCTTCTCTGTCTTCCCTTCATTGTCATGGCAAAGGATGTAAAAAAATTAATCTTATAAGGGTTCCGTTTTTCAGTATTTGGTACGGAATCCTAAAAGAAAGTAAGGTCATTCCTTGAATCCACGTAAAAATGCACATAGCTTGACTTGTATAATGGCTATTAACTTGACGGGTCCTTAATCTTCTCTCAGATCAATTGCCCGCGAGTTTTTTGTTTGTTATTCAATCACGCTGTGAGTACGCGGAGAGGATAATGGATGGGATTAGGCCTACATTACGAGTACGACTCCCTGGGACTCCGGCATCCCGGGACTCAGTCCCGGAGGCGTAACGTACCCGTAACAATTAATTAGCTCACGTAAAGATAAAACCTTCGACATTGGGGATACTTGCTTGAAGCTGAAACGGAAGGAATATGTGGAAAGCTTGTGCTTTTAACCTGACTTTTAAGGATAAATAATTTAGCCACCCCAAAGTGTATATAGATGACCTGATATCAGTGACTAATATACTCGTAGATATACAGAGTTAAATAAGTATTTATTTGTATTGCTTTTTTTAAACTGTTTTGTATTTTAATGGGGTAAAATAAAGGCGAGAAATAAAAACAAAATACTATTATATTCATATCGACAAGATTGGATCGTACATGAAGATATGTTTGTTCCTTTCATTTTTATTGAATCACAGTTTATGTGCTGTCAGAGAACTAACTTCCTGTTTATTTATAAGACAGAAGTCCCCGTGCGCTTCCACATGGGACATAATTGGCCCTTAACGTCTATATTGAACTTATTTATTTTTATTAGATAATAGAGACAAAGTTCTTTCAAGAAATTGTTCGAATCCACGCTTCGTCCCATTATTATAAGAACTATATAAATAGTTTATCTTTATATCTGTATCAATATATTAGCTATTGTTATTTTGTCAGTCATCCCACTCCGACCATTACACAGTTTTAACGTATCTTCAAAACAAGCTCTTGATGCATGATGAAGCATGCTTCCTCTAACTAAAGGTTTGTTTTTGTGTAGGTAAATTTTTCCCCGAGTACTTACTTAACTATGCAATCTTGAGATTGAAAATGTGTATACTCCCTAGAGCCAACTTGCTCCCAGATCGCCTGTGTGCTCGTTTACCTTCACCAGCCCATAAAATACATTTATATTATGATAGATATAGATAACCCTGCTGTCCAAATCCAACAGCATCAAATTCGGTACTTTGGAAATGGTTAGTAATTAACAGCACCTTTGTTTCCTTCAGGCCACCTCTTTGCGTTTCTACCCGCAGCCTAGTCGACAGTGATTTGAACCAAAATGCTTTTAGGCGTAAGTACGACTGCAGCGCAGCGAGAAGGATTTTATAAGCTAATTTCCTTCCTAAGTCCTCTCTGAACATTAATTTCCTCTAAGCCCTTCCATAAATGCTTCTTTATGGCAAAACTCAAATGAAATTGAATAGCTCTCCAGGTGTACCGTGGGCTGAGTATTTTTAAACAGATTGTTCTTTCAAAACAACTGTTAGAAACTAACAAAGCCGTGCAATTACGAGCAATGAATCTGTTTTTAAATACACACTGTTCATTTCTGTTTCTTCGGCTTATTCAATCGAACCACGAAATAAGGTTCCACGACCCACGCAGACCAAACTGAAACTCCGGTGATGTCGCCATTTGGATTGTATCTTACAAGACTCGGTAAATTTAATAAAACAAAAAGACCATGTATTACTTACTATTAAATTATAATATACAGAATACACCTACTTGACATTCCGAAAAAATATTCAGTTTCCAATGAAGTAGGCCTCCAAGCACGGAGGACAAAAGCTTATAAAATAGACAATTAAAGGAAGTGGAAATTTATAAAAGCAGTTACTGTAGAGGTTGGTCTACGTCTTCTCTATGGTTTGCCATTCAAATTAGGTACACCACGTCATGCTTCCTCAGCCAACAAAAGACTTCATCAAAACACGTTGCAGTGATCTTGGCTATGTAATTTTAATCTCGAATATAAATTACGAATTTCATTAAATAGTTAGTAGCCGCGCCCTACCACCCCTCAGTACCTTTAACATGATATAATATTATACTCTTTATAAGCAAAAATAATAATAATGTCTAATAAACTATCAATTAAACGAAGAAATAGTAAAAACTGCTTCAAATAAATAATTCAATTATTTCAACCTCAATCAGGCTGTAGGATCAAAGCAGGAAAAATCTCTGTTTTCTGTCCTAAGGCACTGTTAATTTAGGTATTTGTGTAATCAAAGATTAATATCCCTGAGAAGTTGTAAATATCTACTTCACTACCTACTATAGAATAAAGAACTACTTTGGTGTGTATACATATTTTTAACCGTGGCTGTGCTTCGTATTTTTTCCGTAATTGGGGAGACTAAAAAAAATAGCACACCTTTCACTTTTTCTTCAGATTTGGGAAAAAAATTGCACGCTACTTGGGACCATCATTCTGAACAAGAAAAATAGAATTCCTTATGTGTCCCCAAAAAGATGTATGGAATTATCCGTTTTGTTACCTAAATTCAATACATTTCTTGGTAACAAAACGGACAATTCCATACATCTTTTTGGGGACATATCAGGAATTTCTATTTTTCTTGTTCAGAATAGTGGTCCCAACCAACGTGAAAGGTGTGCTATTTTTTTGAAACTCCCCAATTTGATTAACGAGGATAGAATCTTTTACGCCATCTGTAGAAAAGGAGAGCCTTTAATTTGGAACCTACACTACTAAACTCCTCCGTGCGCCATCTGTTAGAACAAACGAGAACCATATGTTCTCGGGCTTGCCAACTAACTCCGCTGCAATTACCACGCACAGCGCCATCTAGCGGAGGGTAGCCAAGAGGACCAGCTACAAACAACTTCAAAAATATGTAGCAGCATCGTCCTAACAGAGGGCGTAGTAGTCAGTCTCTGAACGATTAACTCTCAGAATCCTAGATGGCGCTATTTCCAACTGTTAGTGTACCTGTAACTTTACTTATTAATCGCATCCAGAGAAAAATTAATCTGTATTGAGCTACGCAAAATAGTTTTGGTGTGCAGAAAAAAATATTTTGTGGGTTAGGTTTAAGTAGGTTTTTTTTTACTGACTAAAATACATTTTTTGCTGACCAAATCTTTTTCGCATAGCTCAAAACAAATTATAATATCGATTGATTTGATTTATTCGTCTCTGAGAAAGAGAATCAATCATTAAAAAACCGGTCAAGTGCGAGTCGGGCTCGCGCACTGAGGGATCCGTACATATCGATTTTTAGTTTTTAATTTTGTTGTTTTTCTATAGGGTTGGTTGTATTATCATACAGACGCTTGTATGTATTACCATTTTTACGATAGAACTAAAAATAATAACATAATAATAATAATCCAACCTATATGCTTCCCGCTGCTGGGCACAGGCCTCCGCTCACAACGAGGTTTGGGCTATAGTTCCCACGCGGGCCCAGTGCGGATTGGGAGCTTTGCACACACCGTTAAATTGCTCTGCAGGTGTGTGCAGGTTTCCTCACGACGTTTTCCTTCACCGAAAAACTCATGGTAAATTTATAAATTATAATTCGCACATAAATTCCGAAAAACTTAGAGATGCGAGCCCGGGTTCGAACCCACGAACCCTCTGCTTAAGAGTCGGCAGGTCAAAACGATAGAATCTAATACAAAAAAAAACGTTGAAAAAAATGTTTCTTGTATTGGAACTCCTTAAAAAATCCGCCGATACATAAAAAAAAATCAACAGGCTGTATTTTACGGTTGAAAAGATTACAGCTCTATAAAGTTAGGACGGACGGACAGCAGCATAGGCTTAGTGATAGGGTCCCGTAGGCACCCTTCGGGTACGGAATCTTATAAAAAGATGACCGTTTAGATTTTTAAAATTATCATTTAAATATTTCCCATTGTAAAAGTCACTTACCTACTCCGATCACATAGCCTTAGTATTAATCATACAAATATGGGATTGCCACAGAGAGTTTTTGGATTGGAAAGTGGATTGTCACAGGAAAAGTTGCAAATACGATACTAAATGAACCTGCTAGATCAGATTCCTGCATTAGTACATTTTTGTTATAATGTTTTTAGCATTCTAGCATTCTGAAATATTAAAAAAAAAAAAACATATTATTGTTTTAATTCTACAACCACATAATTTTTACAATAGAGGACTGCCGAATACCCTTCAGAAAGTGTTTGCATATCGGCGCTCTAACCAACTGAGCTAAAAACCTGACTACCCTTGAAAGGGCGAATAACGAATAATTTTGACGGTAGATAATTCCTTTCAGTTCTGTTTATGGCAACGATAATGGAATGGATTTAATTGAAGCATTCCCGAATAATAAAACTCGAAAATGTTAATATAAATTCGTTGATACTGTTGCGCATTTCATCCATTATTTTTCCTGTCCCACATACCGTATACGCGCGGTACAAAAAAATCAGTCATTTATTTTGGAAAAAGAGAGAATCCATACTAATATTATAAATGCGAAAGTAATTCTATATGTCGGTCTGTAACGCTTTCACGGCTAAACCGCTGAACAAATTTCGATGTAATTTGGTTTGGAGATAGCCTGAGTTCCGGGGAAGGACATATAGGCTACTTTTTATCCCAGAAAATTTGACAGTTCCCGAGAGAGCAGCGATAAACGACTTCTACGAGGACGTAGTCGCGGGCAAAAGCTAGTTCCTAATACTTCTATAGATGCTAATAAACAACTTAGAAGAAATAAAATGAAAATATAGAATTTTTTATTTATTTTGATTTGTAGCTAAAATTTGAAGTGATATCTCTTCAGCCCGGAGCCGGCATCGACGTTACTTTCGTGGTCGCCATAGAAGAAGGGTAACCGGATTACAGCGCCACATAAAAGCTACGCGGAGGCAAACAAAAGCCTTCACAAAGGACACCGCGGCCGCCACATTGAACATTTTTTTATTACAAAATCTTGTTACATTCGTCAAAATTACAAAGACACAAGAGTAATCTGTTTCTATGTCAACAATGATCTCTGATCTAGTACCAATGAAATTGAGATTTTTGTTATTTACTCAATATGTAGATATCAAGATTGTCAAATCTTCATGGAAGTGAAAGTTTCCCGTGTTTGTGTTCGGCCAAAGTTGTTGAAAAATATTTGGACACTTAAAGTGATCAAAATTACTTGAAATTTCCTCTCTGTTTCACATGATGTTGACATTGAGATATTCTATAAATTCTATAATACTGTTTTTAATAATTGCGAGTTTAAAACAAGCTTATTAGAGTGTTAGCACTCCTCTACTAGCCCCAGGGCTTCTTTCTGATTAATACCCCCTATGCCTCCATGCCACATAACTGTACAGTACGAGATAGAATAGAGAACCAAAATAGCGGCAGCATAGCGGCTAAAATTAACAAATGCCATTGACTTTAATAAAATTGCATTTCACCTAAATGTTCATTCTGTGTCACCGGCAGAAAAATGTTAATAGGATTACAGTGGCAGATGAGAGCAAGCCCCGGACAGGTGGGCCGGCGACCGCAGGCTGCGCCCGACGCGGTGCGGTCGCGCGCGCACACGGATTTGCTAATTAAATCCAAACGCGCAAGCTGCCCCTTTCTACTGCGTTTGCATGAACCTGCAGCTTCCTTTACACTCCGTATTTTTGTAAAACGTGCTATGAAGAATGGGAACTGGGGTTATTAAAACTTTTTGTCTAACCGTTATTTGCTTACGTACTAGTTTTTACTCCGATCTGATTTCGCAAGTGTTTTGGTAAAAACAAACACAAAAATCAAGATCAAGAGCAAGGAAGAAGGTATTTTTTTTTTATTGAGAAGGGTCTTGTATCAAAGTAACAATTTATCCATTCAGCTTAAAATAAGCTAAACAGATGCCAATTCCAAGTCAAAAATTAAAAGATTAACATGGACAAAAATAAATAAGTACCGCTTTTACGCCACACGTGTAGATGTATATAAACAGCGCTAACCAAAGGGCTGTGAGTCTGTCACGGGCAGTTAAACCCATGTTTAGTGTCCGCCTTTACTGTAAACATCCCCACGGACGCCCCTTGCGACATAGTCGAAGGATCACAGGAGACGCAAACTTGGCGACGAATATTCCCTAGCGCAATAGGTGTTAATAATAAATACTAATAAATATCATGTGGGACATATTCTGGTTTTCAATAACCGTCAATATTTTCCCTCGCTTGACAATCTTGTTCGAGTAAATAACAATTTTAACAAATTGACCCAGGCTGGATGGATAAAACACAAACACATTTATATAAATTACAATTTGAAAAGTTTGATTTGAATTTGGTATGTAAACCTCGCAGGGTTACATGTATAGTAAGACGAATAAAATCAAGGCCACATAAACAAATTACGTGTTATTCAATTCTAATTTTAAAATTGAATCACTTTTTTCATTGCGTAGTGAGAATAACCTGCTTAACGACACGTTGTAATCAATAATCATCATCATCGTGGCAGTCGAAACACACCCACTGCTGGACACAGATAGGCCTACCACAAAGATGTCTACGATTTCTTTTTTATTTCTAAAGACTCGTGTAATGCTATTATGAAACTCGCCTTGCGGCTCGTTTCAAAACCCACGCTCGTGGTGTAATGCCTGACATTACGCAGCCGTCACGTTAACTACTATTATGCTAAAATTGAGTCCTTAAACTATTATGTCAGGTATGTTATATTTGTTATGTGATTTTAGGTTTATGAAACGAGCCGCAAGGCGAGTCCTCAAGGGTGGGAGTTGAAGGTCCTTTTTTCAGTGAACGTAAGTTCATCAGGATATCTCAAGGTATAACTGTACCAATTAACAAAACTACACGAGTTATTTCCGCTGATTTTTATTAATTTTCTTGAACTAATTTGTGAAAAATCTATTACGTTCAAGCACAAGTAACTTAATTTATTTGATATATCACTGCCGACTCTGACGTTATTCTAAATAATGACTAATAATCTCGATTGTTGCAACCTAATCATATTTAGCCGTCACAAATTGAATTAAGATAACCTAGTCAAATGTTTCTCAAATACAGACATGCAAAATAAACATAATAACAAAAGTTTGAAATCATTTATACTTACTATTCTCATCGAGATATGCACAATACACTGTTTACTCAGTCCAGTGATGTATCAATTGACACGCCCGTGCTCCCAATAATCGGTTCTAACATAATACGCGGCATCGCCAACATGTAAGCCGTATCGTTGCACTCTACTAGTTTATCTCGTAATTAGAGTATTTTAACCAAGTAGGTACCTATTAATTAATTGCGTTTTTTTTCAGAACCAGTTTGAATAAAGGTCGGGTTCTCTCGCAACTCAAACTAAGTTCATAAATTGAAAACCAATTCTCCTATCTGGACGTATAAACTAGAAGTATCTGCGATACGAAAGTAGCAATAAATTATTCTTATTTACCATAATATATAGAAAACAAAGGCGATAAAGTATAAGAGTGGACCGAACAATTCCAAAGGCATAAAATATTTCAAATTGTATAAACGGAGACTTATATCTTCTCCTGAGCAATATTATAAATCTGTGAGGAGGGATAAGTTATGCGGACGATTTTATGGAAGAGTCATCTCTCAGTATGAAGTTTGAGAGGGTAATACAAAAAGAGCGCATCAAGATTCCGTATGCGAGCGGGCAGCGGCGGAGACGCGGCGGGCCTCTTTATTAAATCGCACGCGGCATGGGCCCATATCCCCTTCGCCCGGTTAGGTGCCGATTGCCTCGCACTAGCTGTACATTCCTCACAAAGTACCCGAATTACACCCACTTCGCAAGGCTTCGTCCGCTTTGTGTGCTCCGGAATTGTGCTGAGCCAGCACTGTTGATTCAGTCCGTGTTTTTGCCATAATAGTGTTTAAATAGGCAGGCGTCTATTGAATCTTCTGGACAGGGAAACAAAACAGAATTAGAAAAATATGATTTTACACTTAATATGTTAATATTACTTGCTGTTGTGGAGACTTTTTCGTAGATTTACTTAATGCTGAAAAAAAAACAGTAAGCGTGCTTTTAATGTATTCTTACGTATGAAATCGGCTTTATGACCAACGTCAGCATTTAAGGCTTAATGAAAGTAGGGTCTCAGAAACGTTTTGAAAGCTAGGCTGAGACGGCGTAGGTCGAGTGCGCGTCCTAGCCCCCTTGACACGGCGGGACGCGGCGCCGCGGCGTCGCCGCTACCTATATTTAAATTTTAGTAATTACGAGTATTACCTAACAAGTTTCTCAAACTAAAATTAAAAATTAACCCACTATTGCTCCTCCGATATCAACGACACAGATATTGTGTCACTGAAGTTAATAATTAACTTTAAAGTTTCCCGTGTGCCAAGTTTGACACTTCATCCCGTGCTAGAGAAGTAAATTTTCGCTAAAATTGTCTAGAACGCGGGCATACTTGCAGACTTCATTATGAAGTTAGGTCGGTTGCCAGTCAGACGTCTCGATCTTAAATCTACTGCAGACTCATGATTGATTTGCATTATACACAATTCAAACCTACATAGCAAAACATCTTCGAAAAGACGTGGTATTTTTGAATAACTTGTCGTAAATAAAAACGCCGCTACCGCATGGTAACGTTACACAGCAAGATACGAGAAGGTACTGTTGCTTTGACGCACTATATTTCCTAGAATAGCAATATTGTATGGCATGTTAATAAAACACACCAATGTAAAAGTGGAACATATTATTAGGATTAAAATGTTGATGAGATTGGTATTGGTACTCATATGATTATAACAGTACAGTCCAAGTGGCTTGGAAACAAGTAGGTAGATAACCATCATACATACATGTATGTACGTAAGTACAATGTGTAAAATTTACCAACAATATCGCGAGTTATAATAACCGAAACATTACCGTACTTTAGGTAAACTACCTACAGTAATAATAGTTCCCCTATAAAACTAACCGTGTGCACAGCTTGTAATAACAGCCTCGGCTGTGTAAGAACGTTTCGCTCTTTACACTAAAGAGCGAAACGTTCTTACACACAAATTAAACAAAACATAGTAGGTACCGGTTAGCATAAACGTGCGCGACCGTTCGTAAAGAATTCGCACAAGCCTTAGGAACGACGCATTAGGAAGATTAAAACTTGTAAAAGCAAAGAAGCGAACCAAGTGCCTCTGCAGCGTCACTGCATACGTACCCGTAAACAAGTACGTAGCGCACGCTCTTTCCCGCAACTTTACACAGGGATTTGAATCGACTAAAAGATTAAAATAAATAATCTTGCTCCGTTTTACTCAATGTACCATGTGTAATATTGTACCTCCGATACTTAGTTCCGTGTTCCTTTTCTTTTGATTTGTAGCTTATCTTTAGTATCTTTTTACGTATGTCCTGATCATCTCGCGGGCGCGATCTTCAGCCGCCGCCCATGATTTTTCTTACTAACGGTTATTTGGATTCATTTCGTAGTCAATTTATTCCTAAAATTGGGTGTTTACATTAAACTGTTTGGTACATATAACATACTAGATAAAACCGACCGACTTCGGGAGCTTCTATTTCTCTTAAGAAATATAATTGCGCGATGAAGCAAGCTTCTAGATTACTTACGTACTTTTTCCTCTTGGATTCTTGTTATTATAATATTATTTCCTCGTTTACGTCTGATATTTTGCACTTTTTGTTTATTTTTATACATTTGACAATATTGTTATTTTCGTTGTCAAGACAGCGGGCAGAGACAATATATTAGTTTTCATGCTGTACCATGGAGTAAATATCATTGTTTTGCTATAGAAATGCTACCTGGCATCTGTAATTTTGTAATTTTATGAATTTAGAATTAGTAATTAAAAAAAGCTAGATCACCAGGGTATATAAACGCTGGCTCTGACTAGAGCGATTAGTTCTCTCTTCGGTTCCTGAAAAGGAAGTTTGAAATCGGCCTTGTGCGGGGCCAAGTAAGGCCCCGCACCCTAAGAAGCCCTACGTCAAGAAGTCTCTACGTCCTGCTCTTCGAAAAAGTATCTCTACGCTCCGTACCTACTCCTAGTCATTCTACGTGTACTCGCACTTCGGTTGGCATCTCTGGAAGACTCCACTCCTGCCTACTCCTGTGCCTGAGCTCCAAGTCGCGGGCTCCTATCTTCGTGCTGCTTCATTGGTGTTCATCCTGGGCACCCCTATGGACACTCGCCCACCTACGTGACACTACCTTATCCTACCTACCTACTCCCTTTTCCTTCTTACTCCCGTCTAATCTTTTACCCTGGTGATTTTCTCGTGTTAGGTTATTTTAGTTTATATTTTACCGGTAATTCTGTGAAACATAGACATACGTACTAAGTGTTAAATAAATTTCCTTTTCCTATTATTTTGCTTACTTTCTTTTTCTCTAAAGTTTTCTTCAACGTCTGTTACCTGATCTTCTGAGCCTTCGGAAGATCACGTAACACGACACATGTTACCTACAATAATGTACTTATATAATTATCAAAGTTGATAATGATATAAGTACTCAAGACACAAATGACACAAGTGACTAGCGTCACCCGCGCTTTTATCTGCGTAGACTGTATCGTTTTACGTTATTCCTACGGGTACTACCAAATTTTGCGGGATCTGCTTTATTAAAGGTCGTAGGCCTTTTTTATACACGCCACTTGATGGTAAGCGGTCACCGTCGCTCATAAATCCTAAACATCAGCAATGCTAGGGGACAGCCAAATCGCTGCCTTCCTGACATAACTCTGTTTATGCGTGATCGAAAGACAGTACATCCTCACAAACTTTCATATTAATAATATAGTGCGAAGCCTAGATAAGCAGAGAACTTACCTATTATAAGCCGAAGCAGGCTGGCGGCGAACAGACCAAAGTCCGGGGAGTTAGCCATGGATCACACGCGCACGGACATTGTCACAACGAGCACGATCCATCACACACCGCGACTAACTGCACTGCGACAACTTCCCTCCAACCATTCACGTACTAAAGGATAAGAAAACCCAGTCTCTTTTTAAACTACCCCACAAAAGTCCGCAGCGTTCACACAAAGTAAAACAATACATTTATAATTAACCCTCTACAATTATTTAATTCGTTATTATTTGATTCGACAGAAGTAAACTGGTTCCGTAAAAGCAATAAAAATATGGGAGTGCCGCGTCAGTATTCCCTAGAAACCGCCTTTGAACATTGCACAATAACTCACTCAAAATCTGCATAACTTTTTTAATTCACGGCTCCAAATAAATGCAAGCTTTTTCTCTGATTTATACGATGTAACATTGATTAAAATATATAATATCTGTAATAACGCGAAAAAATCCGTAGTCTATACAAAAAAGTACTATCGTGGAGTTAAGCTTCAGTTTTGATATAAAACAATGCTTTGGCTTTGCCAGCAGGTTATTTATGTCTACCGAATTTTAGGGAAACAACCGCAGAAAACACGTTGTACCAGCTAACCTGCGCTTTCTGCAAAGCACTTTAATAATTCAAGAAAGACCATAATTTTTATTTTAGGCTTTTGGGAAGACCATTTAAATTAACTAGGTAAAAAATGTTAACTTGATTCTATTTCAATACAAAAATCAAGTACCTACCTGGCTTGATTTTGTGCCAAATTCCTGGTGACATGCACCCCGTTTTAGTTTTATTACTTATTCTAAGCTCTGAGTAATTTATGACCTCAACCCTAACAATGGAAATTAATTTACATAGATATTACTAACCAAGTGAAAAGAAAATCATTTGAAAATTATGGTTGTAAAAAGAAAATGTCCTCTGGGCTTCAGTAACAGATATTGCGGCCTTTATCTGGCACCTGAACTAAGAAAGTGAATGACACTGTCTCCGGTGGGTCCAGAGGAAATTGGAGGGCGCCACGGCCGAGCTGGTCCAGTTATCAGCTAGTTAAAATGCAAATTGTTGTCTTTTGTTTGCGCAAGCCGATCGACAGCGTGCTATTCGTCGCCGCGCAGGAAAAATGCTAAATATTCATTTATAAGCAACGCGGGTATATCCCTTCATCGTTACGGCCAAATTCGAAATTCGCCGGGGGACTCCAACCCAGTGTTGCCGTTTTAGGTCGTGTTTTCAAAGCAATACGATTTACGAGATAGTTACTTCATTTCGCTACTGACCGTCATTAAATAAACTTATGTCGAAACAAATATTTATATAACGTTATTTATTAATTACTTTTTTACTCTTTACTATATAAACAGTATAATATCTGATTTTCTTTCACATAACTAAAGATACGGACGGTGCATAAAATATTTATCTGAACTTTAAAATTTAGCCCTAATATAAATAAACAAACAGGCCTGGTACCAAAATGAAAAATAAATGATGTTTTGCTTTTTACAATTATTATTCTTAAATATTTGATGTTTATGAAACTCAAAGTATTGACGACCACACGCCAACGCGCGACTGTTAACGCCTACAAGTTTATCGCTACTTTTACCTTAATGAATTAGGCAGCGCCAGAGTTCCGTTCGGTTCCGGTTGAAATTTATGAATAGGGAAATGCTTTCTGTGTTCCAGTTAACTCGATGCCAACCCGATTATAACATCAAACTTCACAGGAATACATTGAGCGCTACGGAGGTATTAACGCTTTTGAGAAAACTCGCTAGGTCGATGCGATCCCAATAATAACTGGGAGTTCAGTTCGTAGTAATATTAAGTGAACTGGTTTTTGCCCGCAACTTTATCTGCGTAGAAGTCTTTATCGCTTTTCCCTCGGGAACTATTTAATGTTTCGGGATAAAAAGTATGCAACTTATGTTTCAATCCGGATGAGGACCGCCCGTCTGTGTGCCAAATTTCATGCGTTTAAACGTGATTCAAACACAAACATCCATATAAACTTTTATATTTATAATATAAGTAGAATAGTTACTTTAACTTCAAGTCACTGTGAACATTTGACAGGTGTGGGATAGTTCCTTCAATGAAAACTTTGCGAAAATCCGATTGAACTGAGCTGATTGACTTTTACCTATGTGAAATAGTATAGTTCTAACTTTGATTAAATCGCTTTTTTCAGGATCATCAAAGATGAGAAAACTTCTATCTCGTAGGTACCTACTTACCTTATTTCTAAGTTAATACAAAATCTGTACCCAAATGTGCATTACTGAATCAATTAAAATAATAGAACTCCTTATCATAGCTAGAAGTGGGAAGCAAAACAACATCGTTACATTTAGGTAATGTGCCGGAGCACAAGTCTAGAAAACTAAGTGAGGCTTTAAGGCTCTACGCATGAACGAAGACGTTGAAAATGTCACCCGCTCGAGCCTTTAAAGCTCCATTGAATGGGAACTCTTAAATCAGTTCTTCCACATCTGTATGTAGGCACCACTACAAAATAATATATTCGGAAAGTTCGTGAACAAAATACAAATAAGGCCGGGTGCGGAGTGGCGCAGTATGAAAGGCCCTCGAACAAAGCGAGCGCGGTCACTTGATGTCGATTGCCGGCCGCACAAGTAGGTACTATACTTATTTCGCTTCTACCGAAAACAACTAAGCGACTCCGCCACTATTGTAAATCATTAATTAATTTAGTTTAATGTTTACTTGCTGCAAACGAATGCGAAAACTCCGCTAATTGGAATTCGCATGGCAAAAAGTTACACGGACACAAGACAAAAACATTTAATCGCAAATTGTTTTAGGGAGGTGTTTTAGTTATTTAATTTTCCTTTTGTGATTTTTTATCGCAACACGAGGTAAATGTTTACTTCATAATTATTATATAATAGAATTGTACCTATACGATGACACTGATTCAACGTGTTCCCATTTGATTCAACGTCTTTCCATTTGATTCAACGTGTTCCCATTTCTACCTCTCCCATAAAAAGAGGGGCGTGTGTATTTGAGTCCTTAATTTGCCTGTGTGTTTGTCCTAGGGCCTAAACTGGGAATGAACCACTTTTCATGCCTTTATTATATGCAAAGTGGTTTTCTGAATGCTAAGAAGCAAAGTTTAATGATAGTCCAATAATAGAGTAGAGTATAGTTGTCAATCCAGATTTAATACGTGATAACATGGATTCTTGAATTTTTTTATGTAATTAAAGCATCTTTCGACATAATTCCAATTTTACATGTTCCCGAATTGTGATCTGATTTTGATAACTAAATATGTATGCAAACACGACAAGATCGATGAAGTTTAATCTGGCGGCGTTACACAGCGGGACATCTCAAAAGTCTTAAGGGCTTACTGCGGCCGCGGCTATAACAAACTTTCAGAATAATTCACAGCCGGATTAGAAGTAAGTGTGGATAATACCATCGCTTTCCGAGATAAAATAAATCACGTCTTAAAAAAGTGTTTTAAAAAAGGGGTGCGTCCCACCGTTAAGATTTGTGTCACGACTGGGGCGGCGCAACTCTATGCTATGTTCTTTTCATTGAAACCAGTTGGGGATTCATTTGACTAAAAATGTATTTAAATGAAAACTCTTAATACAATTATTCACTGGCGATAAAAGTACTTTTTGGTATATCTGCTAACGCTAACGCTTGGCTGCCCTGTTGACGGCAGCGGAGCGGTCGCGGAATGCCCTCGCCTGCCCAGCGGAGATAAAAACCAGCCACGGTGGCCGCATTTAATAACCCCATCAAGGCATCCAGGCCATGACGCCACAGCACAGACACAGTTAAACGGACAGATAAATTGAAAGGACGACGGTCACTTCAAATTTGAAAAGGAACTGTTTTAAAAACATTTGTAGGTCAATGCATTCATTTTTATAATAAATTACCCGACGTAGTTTTAGAGTTACCCCTTCCAGCACTTAAAAATTATTTGAAAAAGTCGTTGATGTCTAAAGCGTACTATAGGATCGAGGACTATCTAACGGACAAAAATGCTTGGCCTAAACCAGAAAATTAACTAATAGCTGCTTACTACCTCACAAAAATCATGTAAACACTGTATATTGTCTAGGGGACACGGTTTATGTAGGAAGACATGTCGAAACTCTTTTATGTGGTTACATATGTGTAGATATATATGTGTATACTTATATACCTGTGTATGTATTTTTTTAATTTTTAATTTTTTTAATTTTTTTTCGTATTCTGACATGTTTTCCTGCAGAACTATGCAGATATTTTATATTATTTTTATAGTTTTATATAATGCTAGAATAAGTAGTATCATTGTTATAAGTGAATATTCTATTGAAAAAATTACTAACTGTTGAGTTTCTTGCGGCGCTTCTTCTCAGCAGTGGTCTCCTCTTGGGAAGCGCTGGTAGATTTTTACGTGTAAAAGTGCCCGTGTGGCCTACTTACTGAATAAATATCTTTTATCTTATCTTTAGTAGGAACAACTAGCTAGTAGTACCTACCTAACGAGTACTAGTAGCTACCTATGATCCGATCCCCTTTCACCCAGATGTGTATACGCAATATATTTCGCTTCGTGTAAACGCGATTTATTTCACATAATAAACGGTCTTGAAACCGACGAAAACGGTTTCAAGAGTTATTCAAGGAAAAGTTTTAATGAATTAATAATAAACGTAAAACCTGTACTTTCATTATATTCAATTAATAACTTTTGTTCAAAGGCAATTGATTGATTGAATTTTTAATTAAACGTTATTATGTTTTCATTATCAAACGAGTTATAAGTTATATAAGCAGGGAAAACGTATATTTGTGCATTAAATTTTAGTAACAAGTGCTTTCCATGCTCAAGGTCAAATCACATATCAATATACTTAAAACATTACAGTGGGCGGAATAAATCCGTCGAACCGCTGACAAATGTTGTGACGGAGGGTAATGCTGAGTCGAGATGCGAAAAGTGGAAAACCAAGCGAGATGATAGATATGAAACAAAACGGCTTCACTGAAATAAAAACACGGAAGCGTGCGGCAAAGAACACGAAACGGATCGTAACACACAACTTAAGGCGAGGCGTGAATACTAACATAACAACGCTCAATAGAATAAAAGTAACTTTGACTTAAATTTGCGATAGAATAGTAACAGCTTTGAAGAAGGTTTACGTACAAAGAACAAACGCATAATAGAATAGATTCCGTAGTAACCCGAGAAAAAGGTTGCTCGGAGATATTTATGTGAATACCAACTAGGCAGCTAGATCTCAACCACATATTTATCACGTCTCCTGTAATAACAATTTGTTTTTTGGAGGGTACAAAATAGGAGCGGTAGAATGTTCCACGTCGACATTTAGGAGCGTTTCCTTTATTTATAGTAATAACAATGCCGTACCTGTTCTCTTTTTGAAACAGCCAACACAAATGATAAGTGGAGGTAGGCGGGCCCTCTTTTTGCCTTTTTGTCCCGATGAGTAATAAAAATACTTTATTGTAAAAAGAAAAGCCTAGTGCTAATGATATTATTATATGCAGGTACACAAATACACATAGTATAAAACAAAGTTGCTTCCCGCCGTCTGTCCCTTTGTATGTTATGTACGCTTAAATCTTTCAAACTACGCAACGGATTTTAATGCGGTTTTCACTATCGATTTTCGGAATTTTTCACGGAAGGTTTATGTATATAATACCTAGTACCCGAAGTGAGGGCGGGTCGCTAGTAAACGAATAAGAATAAGAATAATTTATTTGTATAACCAATGAATGAATGTAATGAATATAAACCGGCATTCAAATGACAATAGCACATTTTTAAGGTTCCGTAGTCAAGGTAGTTAAGGTTTCGGAACCTTTGTCTGTCTGTCTGTAAGTATGTCATAGGTACTCAGTTTTTCTCAGAAATTGTAAGTGTCACAAAGCTGAAATTAAGTCATCCATCATAGATAATCTCTTAAACGTGTATGTTAATATCATTTTTTGAATTAGGGGGACCGTTTAGGAAACATTGAACTCGAAAAGTGTAATTTTCGCTGGAGTTGCGTGTTCCCAACCCCTACAACTAAAACTACAAGTACTAAAAATCTGAAAAGTATCTTAAACGAAAGCACATTTAACGAACTTATAAGGAAAACTTTCACAACTAAATATACTTTATTGGTTCTTAAGTTACCGACGGCTAAAATGTTAATATCTACCGAAAATAAGAGCTAAGATAACTTGAATAGAAAAGTAGTTTATACTAGCGACCCGCCCTCGCTTCGCTTCGGAGTTGCCCCTCCCATTTTCTACCCTTAAAGTTGAAATATCAAACTTTTCTTTTCATAAGCTGTTCATAAGAACCATCTCCTGACAATAACAAACACAACAAAAAAAGAATTAGCGAAATCGGTCTAACCGTTCACGCGTGATGAGGTGACCAAGGGAAATAGGGATTCCTCTATCCTACTTTTTAAATTTATTAAATATTAAATAGGGAATGCAATTACCGTCTTTCTTTAACTAAAATTCGGTTAATAACCGGTTTTTTGCATTTCCCTAATTCGAAATGAGAACTTCAAGCTGAAATTAATTAAAAAGTGCGTTAACATGAAAATTAACATTCCTCTTTGGCAACATTCCAAAACCGCACACATCTTTACTAAGTAGGTAAGTACACGTCTTTGTAACCGCTATACCACCGCCCTAATTAGGCAGAACACGAAACTGACGATCGCTTTGATTATTAAACAATTAGACGGAAAGTTTGTGAGGCTCTGATACCTTGTAACACCAAGCCGAGGGCGAGAGGTGTTTGTGGCCGCCGAGATATTGCTCCACGCCCGCCATTACGGTCCCATGCATATTAAAGGCACCAATCAACGCAAAGGTCTCCAGTACTCATTACTTCAGCTGGTAAATGCTAAAGCCTCAGATAACCTCGACTCTACGAGGAACCAGATTAATTACAGCCCAGGGAGTTGTCGAGTCGCGTTCTACCCCAAACGACTGGAGCACAAGAAATGACCTAGTTTACAGTTTTCTCTCAGTGATTTAAACAATTATTTTGAATAAACCTCATTCACTAAATTCTTCTGTTTTAAGAAAAACAGCTCCTTAAAGCGTTTTCTTTAATGTGATCACAAGCTAAGATCCGTCCGGAGCCCTTGGCCAAGATGCCCATCGTTAACTAGCGTTTCTATTCGTTTCGTTTTTAAACCAATCGCGTCACTGGTAGATCATGTGACTCTCCGTATGACGTGATCTACCAATGACGCGATTGGTTTAAAAACTAAACGAATAGAAACGCTAGTTAGCGATGGGCATCTTGGCTAAGGGCTCTGATCCGTTCGGTCCGTCTTAGTTAGGCTGGTCTATCTCAGGTGTCAATGTGACGTACGACTTATAAGACACCCTATTGATTTGATGAAGGTTTTATAAACCATGCCAAATTACAGCTTTGTAGTAGGCACCAATAGTCTGAGTTACACCGCGGACAGACGAACGGACAGACGGACATGGCGAAACTTATAAGGGTTTCTTGTTGACTACGGAACCCTAAAAAATACTATAAAATGATGAGCTAAAATGAAGGTAACCATATTGGAGTCAACCCTCTTCCTCCTTTTTTTAGTGAGATTTCTACAGTTAATACTGAGCGTACCTACGAATTTAGCGATCGCGGGGATATTGACTTGACAACTCGCCCTTAACCTGCTGGAGGCTGTTCCGTCTTTTGATTGTACTAAGCAACGAGTAGCAGTAACTAGGTTAACTTGGCGTATCCAGGATCATCGAGTTGCACATTCACAGGCGGGCGGCGCGCACGCGGTTTATCGAATATTTATACAAACGACAATCACGAGCAGTAAATGTAACAAATGATGATATCAACTGCCAGTAATTAAACAAAATCAAATAAATATATTTCAGTATCATTATAAAATAACAAGCGACCCGCCCTCGCCTAAATCTGGTTTGTATAATATAGATACAGATGTAAAAAGAAATAGCATACTTGTCTCCAGACATATTTTATTATAAATAGAAGCCAATAAAGCTGATCTGATAGATCTAGCGAAATATGTTTTTTTTTACAAAAATCGATAGTTCCCTTTCATTGACATCCAAAAAAATTACACGGTCGTAAAAATTCTACCTCATGATCGGTTTGCTGTTTATATAACAAAGTTAAAATAAAGCTGACCTGATATATTAAACTAAATACATACTCGTATAAACATATTTAACACGCACGCACAAATCCTACCTCATATTGGCTATAGTGTGTTTAACAAACCTCAATTTAGTATTAAGTGAAATTGTGAGTGTGTGTGTGTGTTAAGTGTAAATGTTACAGTACCTATGCCTCAAAACATTTTAAACAATAGTAAAAGAATATGACGTATACATATACATATGCTATAAAAGGTATAAATCGATAAATGGATTGATTGTACAAGCGAAGACGTTCACTTGCAAGAACCGTACTTCAAATGAGATTGTAATTTTTTGCCTTACTGATTTTACTACCTACGTTAAATGTGTCTTTGAGCTCACTTAGAACAAGAGCTACTCTTGAAACCAATATAATGTTCCTATCCTGTTAATGTCATTCATTACCAAAAAGTGAACCAATTTGGTTGATCATTTGTTTTGAATGCCACCGAATATTTGCTCGTTTCAATCTGTTGTTCCGATCCAATAAAATATTTATTTAACATGGGTGGAAATCCAGATACATTATTAATCAATCAACGGCGAACAACAAACGGTATCAAAACAGCGTCAAGCAGGCAATAAACGAAAGTGACAAATAGCTCTCATTAGTGAGCCTGTCGATAGGCTTGGACCGATGAATCACTGTATCATTGCTATCGCAACGAAAATATTATGCACAACACAATACAACTTTGTGAATTTTAAAACTATGAATTATCCATAGTGTGTGGAAAGCACGCTTGTATCATAGACCAATTTAAACCAATGATAGAATCGATTATTAAAGCGAATACTTGGACAGAAGGTACCTGATATCCATAATGGAAATCTTCGTTGCGTCAAGCGAAAGGTCATCGATTCGGTGGAAAATGATAGATGAGATCCGGTGCTCACAAAAGTAACGAGACGCGAGGCGTCGTGAACGGGTGAGGTCAACCGTCTGACGGCGGTCGGCGCTGGACCAGCCTGCGGATTACGGTCAACGCTTTCCTACATCTTCATTCAATCGGAGCCAGGGATATTCAAAGCGACAATAGTAAGAACTTGCTATACCTAACAACGATTCAGCACTTTCTGTTGGATCGGAAGCAATCCAGGCAAAAACTGAGTGGAAGCGTTTCTGATAAAATAAAAACCATTAGTGAACGCTAAAACAGTTAAAATTACATGGATTCAGAAGAGCAACTAAAAAGATTAAAAGAAAGAGTTAAATTGGAATGAATGGTCGTTTGAGCTTTAAATCGTGACTTGGGATTAAATATTTTAACGTTAACGAATCTAATACATTGCCTACTGTTTTATCACAAGGTAAACTAGCATTATTGGATAATATTTTGTTCCTTCGTTGAATAAACTTATGTATAGTTTTGCCAGGTTATTTTGGGCTCCGTTTACGAAATTGTGAGTTCTAACTTATAGTTGAAGGGGGACTACAGTGACCCTACCTCCTACAACCCATTAAACCCCACTAAGAATTATGTACATATCTATAAACCAAAGAAAACCTATCACGACAAAACGGACAAACCGTTAATGGGTCACAGCGACTTAATAATAATTTTGCAACGATAGTGAATTCCATATTATAAAACTAGAAGGAAAACAGCTTCCATTTGTTTACTTAATTAGCCCACCCTCCGGTAGCGAAGCTAGGGGGTAGACATGGCTTCGTAACTTTATTGTACATGGCTCGACAAGCACTTGGTTGATTTATTACCTACTTATAAGTACAACTTTAAAAATAAACAAAATTTGTTTACGATTTCAAATTTGGTATGATAGTTATTTGTAAATCCATAGTTAATATCTTTACATCAAGAATCCTGTAGTGTTTAAGTTCACTAAGTATGTACCTACCCTTTTTCTGGAATCCTTTTTTAGAGTTCCGTACCTCAAAACGAACCCTTATAGGATCACTTCGTTGTCCGTCTGTCTGTCTGTCTGTCAAGACCCTTTTTCTCAGGAACGCATGGAGGTATCTAGTTGAAATTAATATCAAATACCCAGGTCTGGAATCCCTTGGAGTTGTGAAAAAGTCAAACATTTAAGTCAACGCAATCAAAAGAATCAAATCAAAACCGATAGGGTACTTCCCGTTGACTTAAAATCATGAAATTTAGCAAGAAGCAATTTCTTATAGCACAAGTAAAGCGAGAAATCCGATAACCGTAAATTTGTATTCCAAAAAAATATTTTTTCTATAGGTAACTATTTACATACCTACAAGTTACGGCACGAACCCCTCAGTGCGCGAGTCCGACTCGCACTTGGCTGGTTTTTTTCTTGCATATAACGATTTCATTATGCCAAGTACCTTACAGTAATATTTCAATTAAAAGTTTCCAAATATTTGGTGTCAAACTAGGTCTTGAAGTACGGAAATGTATGTGATAAGTTGTTCTCGCAAGTTCGCGAACGCATGTCGTAAACGCCTCAAAACAAACGGGCTTGCTCCCGGATAGTGTTTATTATATAAGTAGTTATCAAACGTGATGAAGCAGAAATATAATGTTACAAATTGAATTAAAAACCCATTTCACACGATCATTGGATCATTAATTCTCACGAAATCCTCGTTACAGCCGTATAAATATAACAATTATTGTTATAAATATGTGCTTGCTTGCTTTTTGAAATACTGTAGTACCTAATTTAAACCGAAAAAAGCAATTTCACGTTAAATTTATATATATAAATATATATATATATTTATATATAACAATGAACACTAAAATGTATATAATAAAAAGTCACTGAATTATTTACTCAATCATTGCAATTTTAGAATATTATTCGTCTGTATATTCGTTACTAAACAAACAATGTACGCACGCGCTCAAAAACATAATGAATTAATACTACAACATCAAAATTGTTTGTGATTTCGAAAATTAAAATAATTTTATATTCATTAAAAAACCGAAAGGCTTTAATAATTCAAGAACAATTTACAGCTATCAGTATAAAAGCGCTTATATAATATATCAGCAGATAAATAAAATTAGAAAATTAGCATAACCACCTGAGTGGGCAGAGCGCACTTAACTTATCGGATAATCGGCCATATTTGAATTCGGCAGAGAAGGCAATAAATTTCCCATTGACGAAGAGACGAAGAATTGAACAAAAACGGCTCTTGAATACGGCGCCCAACAATGGATAATTTATCGTGGTCGGCTCAGGCACCCCGATGTGCGTGAAATAAGAAGCTACCTATCTGCCCCAGTAAATAACTTGATTGATCTACGAGTCTGCATGCATACGGGGGTGCACAATTCTGAATTCATATGAACTTATTAATATTTCAGGATCTAGTTTTTTGCTTAGTATGTATTGGAAGTTTGTATGGATTAATTAGAACTATGTCAGTCAGTGTCGATGCCAATAGAGTAACATAGGTACTCATAGCATGTTCATAGCAATCAGGATGCATTCGACAGCATGGGCTTTCAGGCCATTCAATATCAGCGCTTCATTAGACTCGGAGACCACACTGCTGATATTCATGAACGGTTTCAGCACAAATTACCTGCTCACTTAAATCGGCAAAACGAGAATAAGATGTATATACAAGTGGGACTAATCTGACTTGAATCTAAGGTAAAGGTCTTAATTTGCTTAATCAATTCAACATAGAGGGAATAAAATAAACCAGAACCCATTCACGACGAAGACAATTACTACATAGAATTGCATGTAATTTAAACGACGCTCACGTAGACACCTATGTAACTGAAGGTAAAATTACCTACAAATATTGTTTAAGTTGCACCTCAGCACGTTTTATTTAGCACATATTTTAGCATGAACATATTAGCTATGTTGCATTTCATATACTACGTACAAGCAATTTGTCTCGGATCAGGCAGCTGAAATCCCTACTAATGGGTACGTTTAATACATTTGCAGGATTTTAACGGCTAAGCGCCAACACCTACGCGACACAACAGCACACAAAAGTGGTTTTAGTAAATTGTGCCTATACAAGGGTCAATAATTACTGCCGTACCGGCTAAATGGCATACTGATTCGCTTTTATCACGTCCAATTGTTGTGCGAAGCGGCTGCTCTATTCGCCTCGCCGCGACTGGAATCCGAGATAACCTCTGAGCTGGAGTGAATTTAGTTTTTCTAAGGCCACCGGGCAACTCGAGTGAATTTAAGTCACGTCTTGACGACATCCGGCGATTAATGCTAAAAAAGATTTTATTTAATATCAGAATTAAGTTCAATAAAAATATTTGCGATAAAAAATAACTGATTTTTTTTTGGGTGATACATTAAATTGGAGCCATAAAGAACCGTGTCCTTGTTATATTCCCAATTAAGATAATTAGGTTGTAGGTAATAAAAGGACAATGTAAATTCATTATCATATTTATCGCAAAAAATGCGATTGTTCGGGAAAACAATAGCATTTTGACAATAGCAAATACATTACCGAGGGAGTCAGTAGCGGCGCAAGTGCCGTGGAGAGATATTTTCCGGCTCGCATTTTCACCCGGAGTCGGTTTTTCAATTTATTTCCCCGTTTTAGCCGAGTGACGTCGTAATTACGATGCCGCGCAGCACACCGCATAATCTACGACCGATCTTTTTTTTTGGAAAATTCGCCTACTCAGTCATTACCTTCACAGTAAAAAGTATTTGCTCAAATCACGGCAAACTCAATTGAACGCTACACGTGGACGCCAAAGGGACTTTTTATTATACGGAAAACATGCCTCGATGAACTGGAATAAGGTAAAATTAATAAACATTGAATATAAAATTGAATTACATGTATGACTTGCAAAGCATTAAACTGTTAAATTACCCGGTAACTAGGTTGGTTTAGGTCTGAGTCACATCTATCAGCATCGATTCGCATTTTGTTTAAAGAAAATGGCTGTTTTGTATTGTAAGCATGCTTTTTTAATGAGAATTGATACGTACGCATCTTCATACAAAACAGCCGTTTTCTACGTACAAAATGCGAATCAATGCTGATAGATGTGATTCAGGCTTTATCTGACTTAATGCATTTAAAACATTTCGTCACGGGTTGTTCGGTCGACCTTATAAGAAGCTGTATTCTTATAAGGTCGACCGAACAACCCGTGACGAAATGTTTTAAATGCATTAAGTCAGATAAAGCCTGAATCACATCTATCAGCATATTTTCTAAATTGAAACCCTTCTCACTTTAATACGTTACTATGACACAAGGTTAAAATGTACAGCTTCTTATAAGGTTGACTTATAGGTGACAAGCGTAATCGGACGATAAGGGTAGGAACTAAGAGAGTTTAACATAATTTTACGGGAGAGTGAGTGCTCACACCAGGAACTGTTGTGATGGCGGCGTTCAATTTGCTCGCTGTAACGCGCGATAAAAGAGAGATTGAACTTACTCCGCCCGTAATAAATATGTGCTACGCATATACATACATTGGCCTGCGCGGAACTTGGCGTTCAAAATACGGATATTTTTAGTATACAATTCAGAGGATATGCTGCAGATCTATAAATGAGAGAATGATTTTTATTTTACAAACGACTTAGGCTCGTTTGTTGCAATGCTTGTCGATAATATAACATTTATGTTGAGTTTTTATTAGTTAGATATTTCATTAAAAAAAATACTTCTTATAATTAATATTGACTTACACATATTTGCGATTGATTTGTTGATGACGGCAAAAAAAAAATAGTTGTAAAGAAACCGGTGCAAACCTAAGTAGTTTTCGTCCAGTTTAATTAGAACTATAAATGAATTTGCGAGATATTTTGTTGAACAATAATTCTAAAATACTACCATGGCAAAACATTATACTAAATCAATTGCAGACAAATGAGACCACTATTGGTTTACAGTTTTACAGAAACTCAGCGGGAAACGAGTCTTTTGATTTGCCTGAAATAATGACTTACTTGATCATAATAATATCATATACAAAAAATAAACAAATAACGGCGTATAATAAAATACGTCCCTGGTTTGCGGTCGCTACTTCCGAGATTTAATGAGTTTTTTTTTTTTCAATATTTGCTTTAATTTTATTACTCGAGTCGGCAACGCAAACTCTAGACTGTCGAAGTCTACATAACTACATATCAACTTAATTTGAGTTACATTAAGTGACTCGCTAGCTCAGCAAGCATAAAAATTGTACACTACGTTTTTTATTCACATTAAAATAATAACGGTAAATTTATAATGTTCTAATTCTTGTTATTGATTACCTATAGCAGAAACAATTGTATTCATTTCTAATTTTGACTTCATTTAAGGCGAAAACGTGTGCAAGTATTTCCCATGTTTTAAGAAAAGAAACGTAGGCACACGAGGAGGGTGGTTTAACAGGCGTCTCGGACCTTCCTCTTAAACGTTGAAATATCCTAGGATATTGGTTCCAACAAGTAAGGAACTCAATCTTGTTGCTTCCGCTCACATAACGTTATCCCCGGCGACGGTAAATGCTTCAATATTTACAGTACAAAGAAAATATGTAAACATTCAATCGAATTCAAACGAACATCAGTATCAGTAAGCAAAAATATATTTTAATATTGTGGGGGCGTCGGCAAAATAATAATAAAAAAAACATTACACCTTTATTAGTAGCTTCTAACACACATCAATGTATACGGGTAAAAATATTCTTAGGCTAATTTAAATGTTAAATAACGTGCTACATTATGGTAACTACTTTAAAAAAATAGTCGAGGATATTTTCTAATCTTGTACACCGCAGACACTTTTGCCTGCACAGCGCGAATCTTCAAAGCATAGTGAACAAACCGATAACACAAATTTAACAACTGACAAATTCCCAAAAAATGTATTTATTTATTTATTTCCCACACCCAAAATGGTAACATGATACCTTTTTTTTTGAGATGCAAAATAGTACCTACAACTTTGTTTATTCAAGTTGAAAAGCCTGTTATTAGCAGCCTGTTATTAGTCTAAATAACCACCTATAATAAAAAAAAAAACAACTAATAATCACTTCGTAGCACAGTACTAGACCAAAAGTACCTAACTCCGAATACCTAAACAGTTTCTGAGAGTATTGTAATGTTTTCACTAAATGAAGGGTCACGTCCTGCAAAAACAATTGTTTCTAGAAAGATAGTGCTAGGAGTCCATTAAGGACAATTGTGTGGATGACAAGAGTGGTGATCAATAGAGCACGCCGGGTCGAGAGGCTGCTCCTATCTGCGCCATGATACAGGCATACACGACGCGTTATTAATTGTTGGCTCGCGGCCGGGATAACATTATGCTGTGGCATTATGGCTACTAAATATCGCCCTGACTTCAGAGGGAATACAATCGCGACAGCTATTACGCACATCTTGGAAACCAATTTGAACAATAATAAGTACTTCCACAAATATATCTCGTCGAATCATGAACATGTTACTTATATTATCAAGTAAATTACATAAAGAGTAAGCAACGCCAAATTGGCACAATCAAAATTGATTCGGCATTTTCCTTTCAATCAAAGATACAAATTTAGGAAAATTATGTAACATAAAGATAGGCGGGTATTGATATTTAACGTCAGTAAGTAACGCCAAACGTGTTATTGTACATACTTTTAGCAGTGTGGTTCAATAACGAATCTGATGTGAGAAAACAACCCACTCTCATCTCGTTGAAGTAACAATTTAATGAAATCAGATCACGTTTGAACAAACACTTGAATTTATCTATTACACGCCGTAAAGTTACCGAGCTACGTTCTTTTGCTGATCAAAGAGTCACAATACTCGGTACTTGTAACGTTCAACAAAAGGAACTTTAAATTCAATCGAATTTTTCGCCACTTTGATTCGTATTCCCACTTTGGAACATTGCATTCAGAGAAACCGGGCAACTGTCCTAAATCTAATTTAAGGCTATTTGAAAATCTGTTACATTTCCATAGATTTAAATCTATTCTGTTCCAGACCATTAGGCGGGTGAGGAACAAAGTATGATAGCGGAATTTAATTTGCAGAGTAGTAGAATACCTACGTTCACCTGTGGCCGCGGGCGGCGGCGGGAGTCGTTATCAAAGGCACTTGTCACTGCGAAGTTTAACGCGTATGCAACCGCCGCGCCGCCGCCGCCGCCTCGGCCCCAACTATCCGAGCCGCGTCGCGGGCGACAAAGCCCGCGCGCGCTCTTTACTGCTCGATGAGCATTATGTTAATTCTACTGGATTTCATTCAAAGAAGTTTCTCTGGAATGGTTTCCACCAGTTTCTTGCAGGTTAAATTACGTGTTAGTAAAAAAATTCGAACGTAGTTTGTTTTTCAATTTAGACACTGTAAAAACAAAATGGCATAGACATAAAAAAATACTTTGTGGCTTTACTGAACAAAGGAAAGAAGCTGTAAGCAAGCAGATGGAAAATATCGGATGTAGTGTGGGTTTCCTCGCCTGTCCATTAAAACTGGGTCGGGGTAGAATGCGGGAGTTCCTATCAAAAAGAGAAAAAATCTGTAGTGCCGACTTGGAAGATGTAATGTACCGGCGACGTCGCGCGTATTTCCACTGGCTACTCACTACTGCAAAACGGATTAGTTATAATAGGAGGCACTCGAAACACAAAACGCATTATTATTCACTAAGGCGGAAAGGGAAACTAAGTTGCTATAAACTTTGCTGCTCCATTAGCTTTGACGTAGCGCCGCTAAGTCACGCTTTCAATCGAAGTAGTATGTTAAATACCACGCTTCATAAACTTTCCAATATATACTCTTTCTGAAATACCGTTTACTAATATTGAAATATTGTGTCGCAATGAAAATGAACAGGCCATTTGGAATCGGATGCCTCAAGCCTTTAGCAAAAATTGCCCCGGAAGAATACTCAGAAACATCAATGACATAGGTCATATAGAAGAGTCACACCGAGTTGGAATTCATGCGCTCTTTTATTATAATGCCACTTGAACTCGTTGAAATGTGAACTGCTCCAGAACTTTTCAAAAGTCGGCGCGCAAGAAAAGAGGAGCGTTATCGTCATTCTTACGTAACGTTCATACATGCAAAGTACTGACTAGAACATAACCTTATCTCGGTACGGCACCCACGGTAATCTGGGTACACTTAGCAATGCAAATATGGCGCCCTAACTGCTTAGTAAGAGACGGTTTGAGAATTAAATGGATCAATACGAGGCAATTATAGATTTCATTAGTTGGACCTTGATTCAACGTGTTACATAAAGCAGACCTAACAAATACTAATAAACACCTACTTACCTAATATGTAAACTTTATTTCATGAACTAAGAATAAATAAGGAGAAAAACAACGAAGCCTCGGGACAGCAAAAAAATAAAAACCGATAGGAGCTATACGCGGAAATGTAGTTAACGCTCAAATAAAACTACCACAAACAAGAACAGCACCATCGGGATGTCATTTGTTATAACGAGTGTAAGTATTCACAAGGGAGTTTTTACATGTAATTCATTGCATTACGCAACGGTACTCGCTTAAGAACAAGCTATATCACAGTTTACAAACCCATCCATATTATATATCATATATATTATATATTATCTTAAATAATAAAAGAATAGCATTGATTTGTTGTTAATATTAAATACCCACATGAGACGTCAAAACGGAAATAATATAAAGTGTAAAGCAACTCCATTTGTACTCGGTTCGCGGTAACGTTTGACACTCCGCTAGAAGCTGTGTAAAAAAAGCGAGCCTCAAGTCGAAGCTACATAAGATGACACATTGTTTCAAGCAAAATTAAGCATTGTGTTAATGAGATACCATTTAAATTAAAATGTTTTAGTTTGACAATAATTCTATACAAGTACCTATGCACGAAGTTTGTACAGGTAGCCATAGGACACCTTTCTAAGAGAAATTTGTTTTGAACTTGGCGTCTATTGGTTAGTACGTCAATGCTCATGAATGGGTAAATTTCAACAATAATATGATTTATGTGAGATCCAAGCGCTTAAAGTTATAGGAAAACTTAACGTCAGACGCCGGGTCGGTCGCCACGAATAATAACTTTTCGGTTCAAATGTATGATGATTGTGTGCAAAGATATATTTACTATTGGGCATTAATCACGGAAAGGGCTGAGGAGCCCGAGGAGTGTGTCAAGAGCAGCCAGCCAGCTTGATAAACTGTCGGAAGCATGGGGCTGGGAAACATCCGACATGCCCGCGCCGGCCGGCGGCACGCGCCGACCCCAAGGCGGAGGCAAATAAGCTTAGCGAAATGAAAAACAAATTCAATGTGAATCAAAACCTACGGCTACAACCCGCCTCAATTTAAACGGTCGAATACGATGAATTCGAAAAAAATCCATATAATTATCGAACCTGCTCACAAAATTTATTATGCGACCTGTAGAGGGGAATAGCCGGACAGCCGGACATATGAAAGGATTTTTGACCAAGCTGAAACGGAAACGCTTCGCTCGCTCGGACAATAACACCCTAAAAAGGTACATGTAGACTTTAAAAAAAATTACGTCCGCAAATAAAATCCTGCAACGACCTAAGGGGATACGTAAACATAGTAAAATTGTGTACCTATTACACTCGAACGTACAAAGTTTGAATGAATCTGAAACAGCTATAAACGTACCTTCAGATAGAAGGAACGTCGGCACGAGACATAGTTGTTTTCCAGTGGAGTTGAATAAATTCGTGTCTTTCGTTTTCGGAAAACAAGGGGAGGTCGGGTTTAACAGTGTAATACATAACACCGCGCAGCAACGGCCATAAACGACCCTCTCGATAATTAGCAGGCACCCATAAATATTAATTAACGGTGATGAGGGAATTCTTTTTTAGAATACCCGTAACATTTTTAACAGATATATTCGGATAGCCTAAAGCGTAAAAATATGCCAAACCATTTTTAAGGCATTTTTTTTCTCATAATTATGACATCTTGTTTTATTTTTTTTTTATTCCAAATTATGTTGCAAATTGTTGGTCCGCAAAAACTAACTTCGGTGCGGATAATTCAATGGAGGATAAGAATTATCCATACGTGTTAGACATGTTATAGGTTAGGTTAGTCATGCATAAGGTTTGTTAATCGTGTATATATACTTCTGCTTTATTGTAATTAAACTAGATTGTAACTGACTGAAAAGTGGTTCCTTTCTCACCTACCAATATGGCAATCTCTTCCGGTAAAGTGAACTAATTTCAAAGACATGTATATGGAATAGTAATTTTTAATGCAAGGCTGCAAAGATGTTATTTGTCGCGAGAGCCAGTATTGAATCCCGAGAAGAATTCTAAAATTGAACCATGAGTGCAGTGAGTGGTTCAACAATAGAATCCTCAGTGTAAGGAGGGATTCTATAGGTCTCGAGACCCAAATAACTTTGCTGCCGTGTAAAACACAAAAATATTCACCACACGAGCGCCACATCAGTTGTGTCACAGCACCAGCATTCAGCATTACTTTCCACGCTAGCGGTTAAAGTGGATTTTTGCACGCAGAATTTGTGCGTCAAAGAAGGCTTTCTCGAGCTGGTGAGGTGAAAATGTTCGTATGTGCTTTTTCTGGAGCGGTAAGTAAAGGATAAAGCGAGAGAGGCTCGTTTCATAAAGCTTCAAGTTCGTGTCGGCGGGTAAAACTTTGGTAATCTTGTCAGTGGTGTTGGTCCTACTCGTAAGCCGCAAGTTTCTATCGCAGCTATCTGCGCAGTTCCCGCCTAATTAGATTGGAGAGAACAAGCTCCGAGCACACGGATGTGCATATGCACAAATCTTCTGCATATATAATCTAACAGGAACGAGTAAAGTTATCCACACTAGAAGATTCGTCTGAAGAGTTAACCAGGACAAAAAAATAAAAATTATATTAATGATCCAAATCTCCTGTGACTGCGTGGTTAAGCCAAGCAGGTGCATCTCGAATAAAGCCACAATGACCTATATCACAGCACCTGAAGATTTTGATGTATTTGTAAGTCGATGGTCTGATGCGTTTTTCAGTGTCTTAGGTTCTGTGAGAAAATGTATGGAAGTGGAACTCGAAGTGAATAATGTTTGATTAATTTGTATGTTATTATATGAAGTTTCTAATTGCATTGGTTCTTACTGTAATGCTGTGAAATTTTGTTTTATTATATAAATGGATAAATAATAAATTAGTTATCACCGCTCGATAGGTATTTTATACCTAAAAAGTTGATAGTATCCTGCACCGATAAACGAATTCATTCTGTCAAGGGCTAAAGCTGCTTCATAACACGAGTGTGTATCTTTTGCGTGCTGACACTGCTGACTCCTAATATTACCGAGAATCGAATATCGAGAATTGGTTAGTTTGTACATAATACTGAGTCGACATTCGATATACATAACAACAGATGCTCTATCGTATGTAAACAACTAACTTCATTATTCCTTCTGGACAGCAAGCTAAAGGAGACTTCTACGATATGACGTAGTTTGCTGCTCAAACTGAAAATGAACATTGAACTTAGCACTATGTTTACAACTGCTATACTTTAGTGGTTTTAATAAGTCACATGGATCCCTACAATAAAATCAAATTACTACAAACTCCAGATTACAAAACGTATGTCCAAAAACGCCCTGACATACTAAAAAAAATCATGACAACGCGGCGTTGTTTCCATAAGACGCTTCTATGCTAATTTACCAGAAATGTCTACTCCATTTTAAATTTAAATAAACGCTTTTTGCTCTACTCGCTTGGTAATTTAATTGCAATTTTATTTAAAAAATATAATCACTTTACAGCAGCAGCAAGTTCACAACACAAAAGCTAACTTTGCGAGGGTCGATTTCACAAATTAAAGGCCTGCCTGGATGTGACTTTACGCAGCTCCGATACCATTTTAGAGAAAGAATATGAACATTATTTATATTATACAAACACTAAAAGTATGACAAGACCAAAAGCTAAGAATTTGTTCAGTGAGCTGTTTAAAGCTCGGCTGCCAGTTGCGACTCGCGTAACTGGGTTCACTTTAAATTCCCAAGCAAAATCACAGTTCTGTGTAGAATGAGCATAGAATCAAAAAGTCGAATACATTATTTTTACCCGACTGCCCGAAGGAGGGGTATTTTTTTTCATTTTCAAACGTATGTATGCATGTGTGTGTATGTGTGTATGTATGCATGTATGTAAGTATGTATGTCTATTTCTTTGTGTCGCTTTGCAGCCTAAACGGCTTGACGGATTTTAACATATGAGGTGTCATACGATTCATCTTAATTGTCGAAGTGACATAGGGTATATATTATTTCAATATGGCGTTCACGAAAAAAAATGGAGGGGGATTTAAAAAAAGTATTTTTATTGTAACAATATAGGTATCAAATGAAAGCTAATAAAGAGCCCATTCCAAATATATATGGATTATAACACTTTGATGCTACCATTTTAGTAAAAACTAAAAAAGTATGAAATAAAATAAATTACAAAGAACCCCGACTGCTTTTCAGTTGATATTTTTTAAAGCAGTCGGGTTTTTTGATTTTTTTAATTAATTTATTTGTCTATTGTAGAGCCTATTCAACGTCTCACGTGACCTGTGCGCAACTATCAGCGAGACAAGAATCATAATGAAAGAAAACATCCTAAACCGTTATACGTAGGTAAGTAAGTATAGTGTTTTCAATTCACGATCGCGCACCCGCCACTGAAGTTAACGTTGCTCGTTTCCGTCAATGCAATGTAGCCTACATTATGTAGGTACGTAAAATTAAGAAATGGGGCGTGCCGTCATGGATTGATAACACTACACATGGTCACAGCCTTTCAAATAAATAGCTCACTTATGTGCGTTTACCGTATGGATGCAAACATAATATCTTGTTATTGTTTATGTGTAATAACGAGTTACATACACACATAAATGAACTATAAGGTACATATTGTATGTATTCATTGAAAATTACATTCAGAAGGTACAAACAAAATATATAAATTTTACTAATTTCATCCAAAAACAAATCAAAAAGAAAAAAATCTAATTTAGCACAGTACTGCCACATCGAAGGATCACTTCGAAGGGTAGGACGTAGTAGATAACTCCTATTAATTTGTGTAGTTTTCTATGGGGTGACGTTTACTTTGACGTGTCTTGAGACGGGGTTCAATCGAGATGAGTTTATTAATACGGCCCTAAGAATCATTATTGAAAGTCTTTAAAACAAGAAGCTTATATAAGACACTGGAGATCGCAATGGAAACAATGCCTTGAAGCGAATAAAAGTGGCCTTGAATGAAGTCGCTTATGTTTTTTTGGCCCTTTCTTCATCGGCCATGGTGTCAAGTTGATTGTTCAATCAGTGTTGCTATAATATTAAAATTGCAGCTGCCAGCAATCAGAGAAATTAAGGGCGTGAAGGGCAGATGTTTTGTTTGGATTTTTATATTTACTTCAAAGAAGTAGGTATATATTATTTCAAAACTCATCTTAAATCAGTAAAACAACAGTAGAATTTGAGTAAAAATAACCTTCTTGGGCTCATCTTTCCATTACACATTCTTATTGGCACCTTTTGTATTTATCATGGCAATTTCAGATAGTGTCAGATGGATAGAAAACATGACTAGGGGTAATGAAGCTCGTCTTCATAAAAAAGTTCTAGGTGCAATCTCCAGTGTCTTATATAAGCTGCTTGCTTTAAAGACCCGAAAGGCACGTAGGGTAGGAGCTAATTAGCAGTCCTACCTCCTCTCTATGTTGCATTTTACTTAATATATATTTCCATAATACAAGAGTCATTATTTTTGTGTAGGTTCATCGTATCGGTCGGCATTAACCGATTTCACGTTAAAAGACAATGTTAAAGCTTAAGGAAGAGCAATATAAACTAATTTTAGAGTACGCACAGATTAAAATAAATATACTCGTATTTACCTACGTATACCATAATTTGGGGGTTGTATCCACGTACCTTTTCCTTCTAAGTTGCTTTCCTTACTTTATTAAATAAAACCAAATCCCAGCTGAGAAACCCTTACTACCTTTCTTTCCGCTTGTTCCTTGTAAACATGTAAATATACGGTATTTTTACAAAAAACTTAGACAAGCCTTAGACAAGCCTAAAATGACGGATTTCTATGAATTTACATTTACTAAACAAGTGTTCAACGGTTGTTTGGTGGTAGCGATGTGGATGACCACTGCTCACCTATCACCAACAAAACATGCAGTTAAGAGCAGACTTGGGGAACTTGACTAAATAACTCATTATCTATCACGACACTCAACGGTCGCATTTTCCAAAAACGCTACTAAGTAAGTTTTACAAAACCTAATTAAAGTATACTACCAACCGTTTTATAAACTGATCAATTCAAAATACTTGTACTGTTAACGGATCTAAAGATAAATAATCCTCATGTAGGTATGTATTCAGGTCGACATAAGTTGTCCTTACCCGGCCTATTTCGTACAGTCGAGTTCAAAAATATGTACACACTTTTGCACCTCATTTCAATGTACCGACTGTGCCTACAACGCATTGCCGGGAGGGATTTAATATTTTCTTTTGACGTTCATTCGATTAACTGCCCGGTGCAGATACACATTAATTACGCATGTTTACAGTTTTAATTACATTATACCTAATTAAATATCCTTTTGTACGAACATCAAAAATACGATATTTTTTACAACTCCATCAGTTTCATATCTTGATGTTATTTGATCAATTATTATATTACTGTTTGTTGAAATATTATTGTTGGTGAATGTACCCAAACATCAGTGTCATTTAATTAGCCAACTCTAGGAGACTCGGTCCAGCATAAAATTTGTACCATTTTTTTTTCAACCGACTTCCTAGAAAAAGCACTTTTCTATAAATGTATTTATATATTAAAATCGATAAATAATACTTATTATGATACGAACTCCCTCGGCACATTCAAATTAGCGAAATCAAATCTAATCAAATTAGTGCCATAGACATGATTCTTCAAAACTTTTTCATTCGTTTTCGTGTTCCTTTTCATTTAATCATCTGGAGGCAAGGCTCCGGAAAATTAAGCATCGACCTCAAAAGACTATCTAAGCGACGAGCCTTCATACTCAAAGCCCTTTTTCCGAGCTTAAAGTACGAGTAAGTACTAAGGGTACTTAGGTAAACTAGTAAACTCGGTTTGAAATGAAAATATTGTCACACACAATTTCTAAGAAAAATTATAATTTGCCAGACTAAAGAAGAGGAATACATATAAAAATATTTAATTCCAATTTATTATGTTTACTATGTCTATTCCCACTATAATTATATAAGTATGTTTGTCATCTAGAACACAAGGAATTCTGAAAGAGTACTATTTTCATATAAAAGTACAAGGTTGTTTATTAATCAATCAAATCTCTAAGCAATTAGAACACCACAACCTTTTAAACAATGTGATATTTCGGTAGGTACGGAAGAGAAAACTGAAAGATATAGTGAGTTTGTTTGCCTAAGTAATAATAAAAGGCGGCAGTAAAAGAAAATAATTAGGTCCCATACCGAAAGTAAGGACGTCACAAACGTTATTATAAGGAAACTATTGTTTCATACAATGACCGTAATGCTTTGTCAGCGACTAGACGCCCCGACGACCCTCCTCAAGATCCTCCATAACATAACTACTCGTAGGGCGCACTTTTCCTTCATTCATTTTGTATAGTGTTGGCGATTTTTCGCCATTCCTACATCCGATCCGTTATTCCTTATCCGTTACCCTCTTCAATTTCCCATTTCGGCTCGATTCCACCAGGATCTTTACTTTCCATGCAGCTGTTACAGTTTACGACCAAACTTATATTATGTTCCAAGCATCATTGTAAAGTTAGTCAACAATTCTCATTCAGGACGGTGGATTCTTCATTTGTAACTTTAACCGCGTTTTACCTCCATTTCTAGAACAGGTAAGAGTTGCGTAATAGAACACGTGTTTTTAGAAAAGCTATTTCGATCCTCCTATTTATTTAATTTATATGCGCGCAATATGGTTCGTAATTTCGATGCGGCCGCCGCCGTCTGATTAGAGTAATGGTTAGAGCGTTGGCCTACTACGCCAGGGTTCGAACCCTAGCTATGGGCCGGTTTTTTTTTTTCTTTTTGTTCTTTTTTTGGTTAAATCTTTTGTTATTGTTTTTTGTTTTGTTTTTGTATTGAAATCGATGAAATTTCGGTTTCGACCCGAGCGACGACGTTCGGTCTCCCAGGTACCGAAGTATTAAGCCCGAATCTTTGTCATAACCAATTACTTTATTTGGTCAACTTTATGCAACTTAACTTTAAGCGACGGGAATAACTCACTTATGCTTTAATTTTCATGCATATTAATTTCAACAAAATGGTTGTCTTTTTCAGAATGACACTTCATAATTTACTTTAAATCCTACTCAAAGAGTTTAGCTAAACTTTAGCTATCAAACTTAAGGTACGCGAGTAAATCTGAGTTTCATACCATAAAACTGTTTAAAAATAGAAATAGAGCTTTTCATTACCCACGCTGCTAGTTAAAAAAAACCCGAGATATGATTAGCTATTAACAACTTCTTAAATTTATGAAAAAATAATATTATTCCTCCATTTATCCATATTTAACAATTTCCAAATGGATAATTTACTTCCTTAAGAAGCAGTGTTCATCAACCACTTTCCCTTAGAAATAAAATTTGATCAGCCCATTTTAACTTATACTAGCGACCCGCCCCGGCTTCGCACGGGTAGCACAGCATATACGCACTAAACCTTAATGAATTATACCCCTAACCGTCCCAACCTTCCTCGTAATCACTCCGTCCATTGGTGAAAACCGTATGAAAATCCGTTCAGTAGTTTTTGCGTTTATCGCGAACAGACAGACGGGGGGACTTAGTTTTATATGTAGTGATTAATGGGTACTCGAAGACATTACATTACTTCAAAGTTCAAAACATTTTATTTATTGACATGAAATATTCATACGTTAATAAATTAGGTGCTAAGCATTCAGAATTATGACAGCATTGAGATATCAATTCAAATATACTAGTTACAATTTAACGTACTTACATACATGTCATATTTTCTTGTCACTGGCGCAAAAACAGAATCAAAGAAAACTAATGTTTTCCGTACCCGACGTAACTAATATGTATTCCTGAACATGCAAATTGAGTAATAAATCTAATAAATAACCATCTTGCAAAAAAGAGTTGTTGATTTTCATTGGCCAGTTACGCTGAGTTATCAACGTAATATACGCATTATTATGTATTTGCGAATAGCCAGGAAGCTCCCTCTAGGCTTTACGCAGAAAAGTCTTTAATCTTTAGTCTTTAATGAGTTTTTCTAAAAAAAATCCGCAAATACTTAGATCAAAAGTTTACCGAATAGAATTAATTTGATTGAAGAATCGCTGTAAAATATATTTTTTAACTTTGTTTATACATACGTAATCTTGATAAATAAAGGTAAATAAAATAAAAAAATCTAAAGAAAATGAGGTCGAGAACAAAACACCTTGTTTTCCATATTAATTATTGTGCAAAGTTTATGCGTTATTCGCAAAAAACAGGCCGAAAAAAAAATGGATATCTTAAGATTAACTTATCTGAAGAACGAAAATGTAAAATAATAAAGAGAGTAATAGTATAAAGGGTTGTTATTCACAGCGGCCATGAATATCTTTATCAAGATGATGAATAATTTAAATTAGGTATCTAACTGAAAAGTTACCGTAATATCTGGCAACTTTGCCAACAATTACAATTTTCATATACAAACCAAGTGCGCTCTGTTACGATAAAAAATCGATTTTAAATTTTATCACGTGAAAATATGCCTTATTTTCTTAGCTCTACTTCACACTTTTAATTTAATTGTTCCTGTTAAATAAATAGCTATTTATCAACTAGAATCATTACTATTTTTTCGCCATTAAACATTTTAAGATAAATTGGGGGAGCGGTCTTCTTTTACTAAATATCAGTCGAAAACTGCCCGTTAAATAAAACGACGCCCCTATAAGTAGTTTTAAACGGAAAATAAAAATATTTTTCCAAATGCAATAGACAGACGGAGTAGAAGCAACGTAGGGTTTTTTCATTACCTTTTTTGCACGGAATCCCAAAACAACATTATTATTCCAAACAACATTAGTTTCTGAACAACGCTTTAATTTTTTTTTATAGGAGATAAATATTAACCAACTCTACTTAAGGTGAAGAATATTAAGCGCAGCTTGATGTAGTAGTAAATTATAGTTTATTATTTAAAATTTAAATCGAAACAGTTTAACCCATTTACGGTATTGACATTCCAACAGAATAGAAATACGATAAATTAAAATTAATTTGAGATTTAATATGATGACAACTAATGTCGCCATTATGCATTTTAAAAACTATCAATATTCAGCAAACTTTTTCGCCAGCTCGATTAAAGAAAATACGAAGTCTCTTCAGCCAACTTCATCAACATCCCTAAGGAACTGATGTTCTAAGGAACTGAGCATTTTGTATATAAAATAGAGACCACAGATTTATGTTAAAATTCGACGAGATATCATCAGAAATCAATTAACCGATTGTCAGAGTATAAGTCTGGACGTGAATGTGGCATTAAGTGGAAATTCGTAATTAGCTGTCAGTGTCCCCACAGATTTCATCTCAAGCATCAAATGACGCCGCGTACGTTCAATCGATAGTTTATTAGTAAGCCAATCAGTTTCCGAGTCAAACATACAACAACCAATCAACAGAGCGTACCTACCCTTGTCCGAGCGTGTAATTAGGAGCCTAAAAATTAACCTCTACCCTTCCGAAATGTAGTACCTACGACATACATGACCCAAAAGGGCAACCTACGAGTAAATCTACATAGCTTAACTATTTCCATAAACCAAATTTGAATAATCAATGTAAATACAGACGTTTGAGCTACTATTCCATTATCTTATGATACCTGCGAGTGCCAAAACATGAAAATTATTTTTTGTTGTATTCGAGAATACACCCAATTTGGTGTTTGAGTGATTTAACTATTTAATCCGAGGTTACCTTAAAACAATCACATTATTGTTTTTCTTTTACCTATTTGCCCAGTATTTTGATAAACTGGTTCGAATTCTTATACGAATATGGCATAGGTAGACATACGAAATTGTCGAAGTATATATCTCTTATCAGTTCTCTATATCGCTATTCACTCAAATATTTGTCACGTTTTCTTTTCGCCACTTGCGTTTATAGCTACGCGTAGGTACTTACATATCCGGGACGCGGCAGAAATCCGTACTATGTCTATTATTAAGCTGATTAAAATAAAATAAATAAATCTTTATTCAAAGCACTTTTTAAGTATTAAGTGTTTAACGAACATAAAAAGTGACAAAGTTATAAAAACTATGATACACCGTACCAATTTATAAGCGGAAAGCCCACTTCGCCCTAAATTCAAATAAGGCTTATTGCTTTCGTAAAAGGTTCAAAAGAATAAAATGTTACCGATCACACGGGTAAACTGATCTTATCTGTTAATTATTCGCCCGTTATGCGCACTATGAAATAGGATTTTAAGTTCATGGCTGGAGTCTGACCAGCGAGTCGTGCCACAAGCATTTTTTTTTTAAATTCTTCATGGCAACAATTTGATATATCAAACAAGCCGTTGAAATTTTTTGTTTTATTTCGTCCTATATTTTGTGTTACCAGCTGAAGATTTTTTTAATTTACCGGCGTTTATTGTGACACCGCTCATACTGGTCAGACTCTACTAGAACTTTTTAACGTGGTCCTACCACAGTAGTCTGAAAGGTTAAGGTCTCTTTGAGACAGACCCACGTTTGTTAAATATGCCTACCCAGTCAATCCGGAGGTGGGTTGAACTCGCAAAGCGAGCGATAATCACGGAACATCAGAGATAACAAGCAGTTCCTACTTTAGTAGCAAAATCCCCGTCAGAAGGCAAAGATTAGCGAGGACATAAAATATGAATACGTGCCTTTATTTATATAAGCCTTCCTCAAAGTATGAGCTCCGTAATTGCTAAATCCGAGTGGAAACGGCTGAGTGGCTTTCAAATTACATCTGATCATCAGATTTTTAATAATACTTGCCATGTCTCCATAACATTTCTTTTTCACATTTTTTTAACTTTATTTTTCCGTTTAAAGTACATAATGCGGGACGCGCTGACTTTTATCTTTTTGCTATTAACGAATCTTTGGGTACGCAAAAGGCTTCTTATTATTTAAGTACCAGCCTTTTATATGGTTCTCTAATGTTTCACCTAAATCATCAATTTATAAAAATCTGGGAACAATCTTACACAAATTAACCTTGTCTCAAACTAAGCTCTAGGCTTGTTATATGGATTCTAGATAACGATAAACAGACTTATACAGAGAAATAAATACTTATATACTCGTATATAGACAATATCAACGACTCAAGAACGAATATTCGCGCTCATCACACAAATAATTGCCCTTACGAGGAATCGAATACAGTATCGCTTGCTTCGTAAGTAGGGTCATTATCAACAACCTAAGCTAACCGCGTCGTGAAACTTTAGGTATCATTAAAAATACATTTTGCATTTCCCGTCGCAGCATTTTAATATTTTTGGTGGTCACCTAACCACAACTAACCTAACCAAAGTTAAACCGAATAATTCGAAGAATATTGGGTTCGGCAATGCTTACTAAAGTTTGTTATTTTATTTTAGGTGAGTATAGTGTTTTCAATCCACGACGTCCGTCTCCTTTCTTCATATACACCGACCGAACGCAACGGTGCATTGACAGTTTAACTGAGGAGGCGCGCCGTCGTGGATTGAAATAACTAATTAGAGGTACCTATATATGTATATGGCCAAAGGCAAATTAAGATTTTTACGTTAAAAGAAAATCAATACAAGCAGCTTTTCCGTGAACTGTTGCATATGTTTCAGAAAAAACATTAAGCGGACCTAAAACAACTTGTAAAGTGTACTCTTTTAGTCGTTTAATTACTTACACATGTTTATTCAGATGTAATTGTTCCAATCGTACATTTTATGTAACGAATAAACTGGACCAAAATTTAATATTTCGTCGTACACCGTCCTTTAAGATGTGTATCTGCTTGTTAAATTACATTCGCAATAAAACAGGTACATGTACTTTTAATTCTTAGAAGAAGAATATCCTAATACCTGGTAAAACGAATCCAAAATTTGCAAAACAGAAGTATTCATAGGTGCAAGAATGATCTATTGAATCCTAAAACAACTCTATTATTAAGATACTCGAACATTAAGTTATGAAAATTAAATCCTTTTAAAAATTAAAAATATTTCACAGTATTTAAGTAGATGTCAAGACCGATCTGAGCCGTCGTGTTACATTTAGCGCGGCGGAACTTCCGGATTTCCCGCTATGAAAACCACCCGGACACGTCCGGATGCTTACGTGGAAATTGCCGGGTTAAATTCCAACAGCAATTCTGTTAATACGTTTAAAATAATATAAAATATCGATTAGAGGATTCTTCTGTACATCCATTAGACTTATTTACAATTTAAGGATGTTAATGTGAAATGTATTTTTGTTGACCTGCTGAGTATTGGCAATACTTTCGTGAGTTAAATACGTAAAGCTTTCGTCATTAATTAATTGAATATTAATACTTAAACTTTATTAAGCGACCAATGTTTCATGTAACCCTAGACTCGTAACTTTTCGTATAACTAAAACGTGGAAGAAAGCTTCCAAGTAGAAATTCTGTGTTAAAACTCCACACTTTTCATTTATATGAAGCAATTAAGCTAGTTGGCATGTTGGTTTCAATTTAACAGAGCCTTTAAAGCGTAATTAGAAATAACAATACGACTCCCATATTGTTAAAATAAATATAAGTAAAAAATAAACAGCTATGAACGTAGCTTACTTTGTCTACAAACTATGTGAATTTATCACTGTCACAGAGGGATATTCAGAAAGTTTTGACTTCCTGTTTCAATCCTTACTGTAGGTAATGCTCATTCCATGATCTCCTAAAGTTTGTGTTCAACTTTTAAAGCGTCACTGTCACTGATCAACCGTGTCGGTGAGGAAGCCGTTGAGTCGGGCAGGTGCGGGGCGCGAGGCGCTCGCTCGCGGCGCGGGTCGGCGTGCCACTGGCTCTACTGCCGCCCCCGCGCGCCGCCCATACACAAGATCGCCCCTTTATTACAATACAATTCACTTTCATCTCACTTAACTCAATTAATATGCAAGCATTTATAATTACCGACCATTGTTAAGAGACCAATCCGACTACTTCTACCATCATCATTTAAGTGCTTTTAAAATGTGATTCCGAACGAAACTGCGTCCTGTAACACAGGATTTCCTAGCTCAGGATGCAGGGTCGTGCAATATCCACTGAAGTGTTTCATTTATACAATAAACTTTTTTCATTTTCAAATTTTTTTTCATCTAAAAGCCCGCTGTCATATTAAACGTATGTTTATATATTACATTAGGTATACTAAACATAAAGCCCGTTTGAATATTTTATTCATTTTAAAAATAGATACTTGTTTCTAAAAGTTGAACATCCGAGAGTATGTCGAGGTTCTTCTAGCAAGCACTGAACCTTACTTGTCCCCTTTAGACATTCAATGACGGTACCTGAACCTGAAACCAGCATTTACGTCGTGTCGCGTTTGCCTCGGCCTCCTGTGCAAATGAAAACAATATAAACGTTTCACGGTTTTTCAAACGCCGGACACAAGAGCTCGCTTTTCTTTGAATGTAGAATGATACTCCGATATGTTCCACGCCCTATTTGTTTATCGAACACGGCGCATTGTACAACCCACGTGAAGCTACACCTAACCGATATCGCAACATTAAATATTGAATAAACGCTACCATTATTTTACAAAAGTCCGTTTGTCTCTTGTAATTCCTAGTGAAGGAAATACATTTAAGCACGTAGTTCTTAATTATATTATCACCTCCACTAACTCAAATCACCTCACGTATTGGAAAATTTCTCTCTTGCCAGCAGTAATATGTGCTGCCCAGGAAGACATAACGCCCACAGGTCAATTATTTAATGGATTTCCTTTATTAATTTTATTATACAGCTTGCGAGGAACTACTGTGAAACGAAATTATATGCCATGGTTTTAAATATTGGATTAAGGGTCACCTACTCGCATAATATTAAATATCTTTATTTTGAGACTTACAAGTATTCTAGCACGAACTTTTTTCTATAACTGCCTTACCTGCAAAAAAACAACATAAATGTTAAATTATGTATGTGACTTAAATAAGTTTGTGTTCATTCTTGTAATTTCTTGTAATTGTTCTTGTAATTTCTGTTACAGTATAAACTTGGTAATTACTGTACTTTTAAACTTTACAGGAGTTTGTTAACGATAGAAAAAGTCAATTAGATACAGAAGTTAGCCGCGTGCTTCAGACACTTGAAGTTTGCGTCACAATTCAAGACGGGCGGCAAAATAAACTGCCACAAAGTGCAAGATCACAACACAATGAGGGACTAATTGAACATTATAAGTGCTTTAAAAACTGCCGGTTTCTATACATCTCGCTATAGCTAACTTAATCGTAAGATGTTTTCAGACAACGCAGGAAAAATATCAACACGAACAATACATTCATACAAAAACACAACATAATAAACTTAGGAGATAATAACAGAGTGATTGCTAAAGAACAATCACCAGGGAACATACGGTTCCGGATATTGTGCCAGCGATATCGACAGTGAGGAAACGGCGACGCCTGATGCCGACGGAAAATGTGAAGCTCGAACAAAAGATTGCAATGGTGGAGACTTCCAAATCATTATTTATTGTTTCGTTAACGAGCCGGCAAGAAGCCGCGGTGGATCAGTGGCCCCGCGCGGCGTCGTCGGGTTGACTCGGACGACGACTGATATTATAACTTCACCTGAAGACCTTTACAAACAATTTACTTGAAATATGGCATATTAATTTGCACTACACTAGTTAATAAATGCTGAGGCTTACGCTACTTGAAATCTCAGTGATTATTACACCCTAGTTTTACCCCGCGACTCCGTCCGCTTAGAAGCCTTTTATCGCTTTCCCGGCGGTAAGTACTTCTCGGGTGAAAATGTAGTCTATGTAACTTTTCGGATCATAAAAAATATCTGTGCAAAAAATCAAGTCAACCCGTTGCTCCATTTTGATGTGAATTAGTGAATTAGGACAAATAAGTAAACACACTTACTTACTTCGGATCCATATAAATTTTTGTTTTTCCGGAATCGGTCTTTGATAAAGGTACCATTCCATCAGCAACACAGTTAACTGACCATTTGTAAATTTTGTCACCTTACAATAAGGCTCACTAGTGGTCAGTTAACAGTGATGCTGTTTGTATGACTGTCCAGTTAATGCATCAATCAGAATTCGGGTAAATTATAGAGCGCTTATTGGTCTTCATTATTTTTGCGAATTTGCTGCATTCGCTGTTTGATTCTATTATTTATTTCGTTTGTATTCTCTGTGGTGTGCAGTAAGGAGTATTGTATTGTATTAGGTAAATGTGGTGTACGCTGGCATGATATGATTATTTGTTTGTAATAAACACAGAATTAATGCGACCAAATATGAATCCATTCCATTTTTCAGCAATTCAGCAATTCAATTCAATTCAGCAATTTTCAGTAATTTACCTACTAGACATCGAAAAGAGTGAATTAAAATTACGTTATCTGCAACAGTACGTGCAGCAAGGAATAGGCAAATGATGTTATTACATAAGTCTCTGATTGAATTGCGAGACGCTAACCTTGTTAGGCAGACGACGTCCGTTTCCGTCGCCTGACGTTTAATAGAGTAAGCGCCCTTCAGAGACGTGCCCTGGCACAGGTCTGGCGGTATTGAAAATCAATTAAAACAACTTAGCTTTGATAAAAAAATATTTACAACGTGCCCTTAGATCTTAGATTAAACAAGTTAATTATGAAGTCAAAGCTTTGCAAGTATTTTATAGATATATACAATAATCAAATGCATAGTAAGACAGTTAAAAACTTATAACGATTAACGCTTTTGTATTGGTGCAGAAGAAAGGAAACATTTATCTCCTTGCATTTTGCGTCGTTTTGTTGAAGTCGCGCAAGAGAATTGTTTACAGCTAAAAACTGGGTCGAGATCGTTTTTCTGTACCTGACGCGACAAAACTTGGTATCTCGTTAACTTTTTCAATTAGTAATTAGTTGATTGAAAACTTTTTCGTACCTGCCAGCCGCGCGGCGATGACGCGCACATTGCGCGATTTACGAGATCGCAAAGACATTTTACACGCATCGACGATTGAGTGCTGAGTTTGTAATTTGCGAAGGCACTCACCGAGACAGGAATGAGCTAAGTTTTCGGGGAAACTGCGGGCGAATGAGAAAACATTGGAGAAGTTGCTGCCAAGTTGATAGACAAAAACGGCGAAAATATATGTTGGGATTTAGTGGATTAAGACAAGACAATATAAACGTATAGGTATAACAGCGAGACAGATTTTCGTGGCAGCTCATTATTAAACAAGTACGTATGCAAAATCTTGTTAATTTTACTAAAATACTTAATTAACCGCCTGTTTCACAGTCGTCAAGTAAAGCATATCTATCAAATAAATTTAGCCCTTTCCATTTCTTAATCCTTTTAAGGTTTAAGTGAATATCAAAACAAAAATCTGCCGAAAGAGTTTCCCACTCGAATATATCAAGTGGAATGTTTCGTAAGCAAGTTAGATGGGTAATTTTGGACAAATAGCTCAATAAGCGTCAAGAAGGGGAGCTAATGTAGAAGCAAGGTTAGCGTTATGAAACATGTCCCGCGCCCGCAGTCGTAATAAGCCCGCTCAACTCGACCATAAATAAAAGGAGAACCGCGTATAAAGGCGCTCCCAGAGCGTCAGGGACAGCTGTCGCCGCGAACTGTAATGCCGTCACGTCATCGGACTAACCTGCGCCCGATATACAGCAATGCGAACACCTCCGTGCCAGTTACTCGAGAACAATAATAACATTCCCACCTACTAAAACTGCAGGCATCACGGTCTTGAAGATGAAACTACTAAGAGCATTCCCTTCCTTTTACGTTCCGCAAACTTTTATCCACAAACATTAAGGAAGAATCCGTAGCGCGAGAAAACGTTGTTATTGTTTCAACAACAAATTATCTGTTTTAGAGTTTTACCTTTTTGTGAGATTCCTTGCAATTTATCACAGAGATATGTCGATAGGAGGAAACGACGTGGATGACGCCGCACGCGCCCATGCTGCTCGGCGCGATAAATCATCGCGATCAAAATGAATTTATCCCATCGTCTCTTATCGGAGTGCTGTACTCCTTGATATTACATAAAATTATTTTTAATCCCCTTCTTACCCCAGACTACATTTTTCGTAAGTACTTGGAAGAATTTCGTCACTCCCGCCGAGGAGTAAGCTTTTATTTATTATGAGGGACTAAATAAGCTTGCATTAATCTTAGAGCGTTATCTGCTTTTCATTTCCGTCGAGATTTTTTCTAATGAAATAAACGTTACTTTGCGTAGCCCGTTAAGATCGTGACGCTACTCGTTATTTTCGTGATCAATGATTTGTTTTCTGTAAACGTGATGAAATTTTAAGAGAAAATTTTAGGTATTCAATAGGTATCTACTATTCTACAAACAGAGTATAATGATTATAGTAATAAATATTGTATATTTTAACGATGAACTCACATTTATCTGATCTCAAACTAGGAACCCCTGTATAATGTTTACTAGACGACGATACTTACATTATACTACTCTGTCAAGAAAGTACCGGGAAAAGATCAATAATACACAAACTGTTTGTTAATCATCCAAATTTATTTTATCACCTTCAAAGTATGCTCCTTCAGAAACGATACACTTACGCCAACGAATAATCCAATCATCAAAACATTTTTTAAACGCTGTTTCCGGAATTGAATTCAGTTCTCGGCGCGAATTCTCCTTTATGTCTTCTACCGATTGAAAACGGGTGCCACGAAGCGCCACTCCGAAGCTTGTTGACTAGTTTGCATGTCAAACTCGTAAACCCACGTCTCGTCACCAGTAACAATGCGTTTCATGAATGTTGGGTCGGAATTGACTCGTTCTAGCATGTCCTCAGCGACTCTCATGCGATTGAGTTTTTGGAGAAAATTCAGGTCTTTTGGGACTAGCCGAGCGGTAACATGTTTCATACCCAAATGATTAGTTAAAATAGTACGGATCGACTCGTGAGATACAGAAAGTTCGGCGGCTATCTCTCTCAAAGTTGAATGAGGATTTTCAGTCACTATTTCCTTCACTTTTGCGATGTTAACTTCAGTTGCAGACGTTGATGGCCTACCAGAGCGAGGCAAATCTTCCATCACATCTCGACCGCTTTTGAACGCTTTGTACCACTCATAAACACGTGTTTTTGATAAAGTCGAATCACCGTAAGCCTTCTGTAACATTTTCAGTGACTCCGAACACGAAATTCCATTGGCGATGCAAAATTTAAGACAAACTCTTTGTTCAATGTTTTTGTCCATTATGAAATTCGCAATACACACTAGATATGATATAACTAAAAACAGCACTGTATTTAATATAAATAACAGATGCAACTCAAACTCCGCGCCAAAATAGAAAACAGTTGTGCCAATCTAACAACAACAAAAAAAACAAAAATTTGAATTTGGAACCATAAACAAATCATCCATTCCCGATACTTTGTTGACTGAATGTATATACTTAATTATAAATAGATAAATACGTCCTTAAATAGATGACTCAGATGTCAGATACAAACATTCCTTCCTGCCCATAACACAGTTTGCCTGTAGGCGGACAAAAAGAAGGTACGTCGCACTATCACTGGCTAAAAATAATGAATAGTAGGAACTTTTTTAAACACAAACAGAAAAATATCTAAATTACTAATGACTGATAGCAAGACTATACATCTGAAGTATTTAAAGTCAGTGGACGTCAAAACCTTCATAAATATGTACCTAACGAAACCATGATGGATTTAACTTTCAAAACCTGGGCAATAACCTTCGAAAATTATGTGCATATTTAAAATAATTTTGTATGTCCTCAAAATGTATTAAAGCCTTTAAAGAAATCCAAATAGATAAACTTCATACTTCCAACGTAATGTACATAAATAAATATCAATCTTACAAATGGAGACCGCTTAAATAACCGACAAAAACGTCATACAATTCATAGCACCGAAAGGTATTTTCTGCTGAAGTCTTGTTGTTTTCAGGAAATCCTTAACATTAATTACATAGAATAAGTTAGACTTGTGACAACATTTAGACGTGGTGAAAAATACCTGTCGATGAAACCACAACCCCACGAATTGATGCAACCTAGCCATTTTATGAAATAGTGTCGACGTAACCCCTTACAAACATTAACCTAGTCTTATACCATGGGCGACGAACTCATACTTAGGTTCGAATCGAGTGACTCTGTGAATGTCCAAAATTTTATGAAATTAACTTCTTTATCATCTTGGTTTTGAGATCCATGCGAATATAAAAGTAATAGAATTGGATCATCGTAAAGATTTTCTAAATATAGCTCCAAGTCAAACATCCTGAACCGGAAAACCAGGAAAATTACTGAAGTTGATTATACAATTTCGTGTTATTTGCTAATCCGACGAAAACACATTTTCAGGGAGCGATAACTTATAACATTAATATTACTTACGTAACAAGATAGTTAAAACCGAGTGGCTACAACGAGTTGAAGAAAAACATAAAACTGATATTAGAGATTCGACGAATTACGCCAGTAACTTAAGTTTAGGAAGGGTCCGAGGCGGAATGGGCGCCCGCGGAGGCCTGTCTGACCTTAGCGGCTGCGGCAGAACTTATCGCTGTTCCCAGAAAGACCAATTACAGAGGTTAATTAAGCTGCGCGAAGTCCCTTGTTACAAAATCTTAAGCGACAACAGCGCACACTTGCTAACAAGGCGTCTTGATAATAAGTGTAAAAAAATACTTAAAAGTATCATGGAAAAATTAGTCAGCAAAATTAAAGTATTACGCACCCTCAGATAGTCCATCCAAAATTAGTATTAATTTAGATTAGTCTAAATGAAATCACTTAAGCTCTTAAACAAAAATCCGTTTTAAGATAATCAAGTTCGTGACCAATAACCAGCAAAATGCTGTTTAAGCACGTCATAGTCGTTAAAAGGGGTCTGTACCGAAAACTTGTAAAGGTAATCTTAATTAATATACAAGTAAACAATAGGTTGAGAAACATGGCGGAGCGTAGTTTAGGTAAGTGCCTATTTAGGCAGTAGCACGTTTCATATTTTGCAGTTTAAGTTGGAGCTGCGGAAGCGATGGAGTCGGTTGGGGCGGTCGGGCGGCCGGCAGCAGTCGCCGGCGGTCGGGGGGTTGTCGGACGACCGGTCGGCCGCGCGGTCACGCGCCCCGGACTATCACCAGCACGGCGCACGACCTTAATTGATATTGCCTTAACCTACCCATAGTAACAAATTCAATACGCCAAACGACTGCTTCGTAATAGAATTATATTAACAATAAAATATTTTGATCAACAATATATTTGTACCTGACAAACAATGTCAAACGCATCCTCTACTTTAATAATATTTGTGATAAAACACGTTTTTATACCTGAACTCCAAGATTTAAGTAACTGACTCGTTTATTGTAAGTATAAAAAATACCTTTACTAAACTGGTTCAGTGGGTGAGGTAAAAAAGATGAGGACAGTAACTCTGTTTAAATTGGTTTTAATCATTTTACCAAAGAGACATTCCAGGCTTGTGATCAAAGCAGATTTAATTAAAAACCTCGCTATAGAGGGTTGTCTAAATTCCCAGCAAGATCAGGATTTTTCTTTCTTTTGTAAAAGAAGATTTAATGAAATCTCATTCGGTTTTAGGTACCCTGCGGTTCTGCTTTTAATCTTTTCCTCGTCGACGAACGACTTGCCATTGAATACACAAAATTAGCTATTAAAATTTTCGTAATTAATGGAAAACTTTATTGGATGTCCTTCAAAAGCTATTCAACTAAATTCAACTGTAAGAAAACCGGCTAAATAAAATTACACAAGTTTCACAGCCCTTAAATTCCAAGAAAAAATTCATGCGACACGATTTATTCAACGAGAACTTAAATAATGCGAGAATATATATTCTGAATTTCCTTCTACGAGGCCGCATATTAAATTAGAGTTAAAGGAGTAAAATAAAAATGTAAAGCGGATCTCAGGGGGAATGAAAACGAAAAAACCAGTCAAGTGCGAGTCGGACTCGCGCACTGAGGGTTTAGTACACATTTGGCCGTTTATCGTTTTTACGATAAAAAATACGTTGAAAGTTTCTTGCAAGGGGACTCCCCATATTACTTTACTTTTTGACATTTTATCATCTGTTATGAAATCCACCGCTATATCACATACATACCTATTCTGCAAAAAAAATCAACGGGCTCTCTTTTACTGTACAAAAGATACAGCTCTTTAAAGTTAGGACGGACGACGAACGGACACCGCGGACAGCGTAGGCTTAGTAATAGCTAGGGTCCCGTTAGGCACCCCTGGGTATGGAACCCTAGAAACTACGTGTAGGTGAGTCGAGCAGCGGATTCTCGCCGAGCGGAGCGACGCAGGTTAGCGAAATGCGAGGTAAGGCAGGCCTTAGCGAAATGCGATTTAGCGGGCGGAGTACCGGGCGCGCCGCCTGCCCCAGCGGCGGCGAGCTGCGCCGCGCTCCGGACAAAAGGTGTCCCGATAGTCAAATAATGATCAAGAGTAGCTGCCCATTAGCATATCAATATAAAATACGTTTATTACAAATATGATATTGATTTATAACATTGTTAAACTGAATTTCGACCTGTTTCAGCCACAAATGCGTAATAGTTTAATGATTTGCACAATAAACAACATTTTGCTTTAAATATTACAAGCTTAAAATATAATTTACCTAATGCACTTTACAACATTAATTACAATCCCCATAGTACCAACCACAACAATACAAATACATTTAATTCATTTTGCAAATTAATTCCGCCAATAATCTGATGCTAATTGTTAGATTTAAAATTGTTATCACTACATAGTAGGTATAAAACAAATCCTTCCCACCGTCCCTCTGTATGTACGCTTGGATCTTTCAAACTACACAACGGATGTTAATGCGGTTTTCACCATCAGTTAGGTATTTTTTCACGGAAGGTTTGCGTACACAATAGTACCCTGTGCGAAGCGAGGGCGGGTCGCTAGTTCCTAATAAAACCACTAATGTAACCCGATAACCAAAACCTGACATCACTACGTTACAATACAATTCCGCGGGGGGTAGAGTCTAACCTTCGAATCAAACTTGTCGCCCGGCTATACTATCGCCAACACGAATGTCATTAAATCATATTTTATCTTATCGAAGACTCGAGTGGACGCTCGACGTCGGTGAACTGTCCGTAATATTCCGTTTAATGCTTTTCACGCGGGTATAATAAGCAGGGCTGAGCGCGGAAGCACAATGTGTTTGAGGTAGTATAGTGAGGGCGTGAGGCACCTTATTTACGAGGTCGCCTTGCCAGCCGTCAACCGCTTTACGAGTTGGCGACGCTCGTGGGCGTGAACGCTGCCGACGCGAATTTATCGCGTGCACCCATACGAGGAACTTGAGACGAGTGTGTCCACGCAATAAACCGCCACTTCAATGCAAAAGACAATGGCACGCGCGCCTGCCAACCACACTTCGCACCATGCAACTTTTAAACTTTAAAGTTCAAGACATGTACAAGAGATATCTTTAAACACGTATTTCTTTGGAACTGAAATGATGCTTAAAAATTCTGAAATTATTTTCACCTCTAATAACAATTCCATCGTTTTTTTTTACAATTAACGTGTTTACGTATTTCCCGACAACTCTTTCTTTTTAACCGACTTCAAAAAAAGGAGGTTCTGTGTTTGACCCGTATGTATATGTTTGTTTGTATGTATGTATGTTTGTATCTCAAAATTATTTCGGAAATATAATCCTCGTACTTCTGAGATGGATGGTATTATATCTAAATTTAATTTTTATCCGGTGTTGCGTGTGGCAAGCTTAAAATATCCTAGACTCCGCGCAAGTCTGCTTATAATCGCGTTTATCTCAATAAGTACGGAATCGATTTTAACCATTCTATCGACAATATTAATGCTGATACTTTTGTGATGGTTTTAGTTAACAATAAACTAAAGAGTTCATGCAGCGTTGCTTGAGGCTAACTTAAAACATCACATAATCACTCAAAATCATGAAATAAATATTAAATGTTTTAAAAAACCATGAACCGACTTTAAAAAAAGTAAAAATAACACCTTTTCAAATCATCTTAGGTCAGTCAAACTGAAGTCGGCGTCCAATAATATTTAAAACTAAAAGCCGACTTCAGTAAGACTGACCTAGGATTTTTATTTTTTTTCACTGCTCATGCTCTAAAAGTTCGTCTTTATGTCGTGCGTAGGCGACATAAAGTCGCTTCTTATGCTCTAGTGCATAAAGTAAAATCTTCGTCGAAGACCTAGGCATTCGGTCCAACAGCCACACGAATAACTATAACTTCATAGAATAACCTCTTTATATTATTTCGTTTCGTTAGTATTCTAAGACCAAGGCAAGGATACCAACAGCCAAAGTACACAATAAAGCTTCATGAAATAAACTTATAATTTTTATTTCGTCGCATTTATTATTATTATTATTATATTATTTTTATCATGTTGCTGTTTCATTTCCTCGCAATCGAAGTGAAAAGTAGAGTGTACACCTCGTCCATAAAACCCATTTAAGTATACTCGCTCGCAAGCTCGCTTGGATGGATAAACGTCTCGCGTAAAATGGTGCGTTTTATGCACTTGTTGTACAATCTACTATTCGAAAGTATTTATCTATACTAATAATATAAAGAAGATAATAAATCTCCGTAACTACACCTCCAATTAAAAAAAATCTTTCACCAACATTTAGAATGAACTTTCAGAGAGAACATAAGCTATATTTTAACTTACGATAGTACTGACTCTCCGCAGACAAAGTCGCGGGCGGAAAGCTGGTTTGTAATGTATTTGTTTCCAAGTACACAGCGAAAATGGAATAGAAAAGGAACTAATGAGATAATTGAAAACTTTATTTAATGATTTTTGTCATTAAATTTGTCTCTTTCTCGTTAAGCCACGCTGTGCACGGTGAAAAGCATGCAATAAATAAATCCCGATTTTGAAAGTTTTTAAATAATAACTTTCCAGTAGCGCCAGATGTTGACGAATATAAAATCAGAGTTATGAATTATAATCTCTGCTCCGCGAAAACCGGAATGAATATTGAACACTTTAAAAAAGGAAATAATTAAGCAAGAGAAGGATGTTTCCTTAACGAAATGGTTTAGCGGGAAACTTTACGAGAGACGTTCAAAAATAATTAAGATAGAATTTCATTAGAGACTTCGGACTAAGAGGGCCGTTCTTATTGAGTCGACCGACACGCTACAGATACCTAGTTCCAAATTAAGGGACACAACGTTAGTAACAACAACAAATTCCGTTTCTTGATTTTCAATAAAATACCTATTTAAAAAACTAGTTTACCGAATAAGAAGTAAACCGAACCATAATCATAAAATACCGTCGCTAGCACATAAATGCAAACGGGCCGTTTTAATGGAATCAACGCAGCCAGTAGGTACGTAGTTTTATTTTTTTTATATTTGGAACGTTTCCAAGCGCAAAGACTTCAATAAACAGTCGCAGACAGGAACAATTTACACAAATGAGTTACACGATTAATTATAGAGCTGAATCCAAGAGCTATTAAATAATTGTTCAAGTAACTTTTTCACAAATGGTACGTGTAAGTACATAGGTTTTGTCCTGGGCCATTTTACTTATTATGTTACATGGACAATATAATATTGTACAGCTCAGGCAGAGTAAACACGTCCCGGAGGGGTGCTAAGGAGGCATCGATTTCGTAAAGCTGAGTATCGCCCCGGGGCATGCCTATACGATGGCGACGAAGTCTACATTGCTCGTAGCAATAATGACTGCCCCCAAACCATAGGCAAAGCCAAGATGCGCCCATATTACCGACATATCAAAAAGGATGCCATGATTAGTATATCATGCATGGCAATCTATGAAAGCTTTTTAAGGGACAATTTTAGCACCTTTGTGAGCAAATATATCTATTTTTCGTTTGATATTTATGTATTTATTGAAATAAACTAACGGTAGCAATGATGGACATAAAATATTGCACTCAAGAGTGCATGAAATGTGTTGTGTGTGTGTGTTTCTGCGATATGTAGGTGGAATGTTTGTGTTAGTTTTGGATTACAATGTGGATACACAAGCTGTGTGTACTTTGAACGTGAGTAGCGATGTGTTTATGTGACGGTGGCTTGGGGCAGTGCGGCGAATCGAGAGAGCGGGCGGACTGAAAGCCTTGCCCACCAACTTCGAACTGCACTAATCCCTTCAGTCGAATAATCAGCCTTTGTGCTAATGACATAAAATACATACCTAGATATTATTAAGCAATTTAGAGACACATAAGATGGCAAACAAATCAAATATTTGACTCACTAACTAGTATCGATATAAAGAGTATTGTATTAAATATTATCATTATACCTACCAACCTTGCATTTATAAATTCTCGCTTTAGGGGGCCGGTAAGCCAAGAGACACGAGCTGATGTACAAACTTGCTGTCTCGATATTAAGGCATCAGGTGCCTTGCCTTGCGGCTGCGTGCAAGGTCTTCTATAATGTATCATACTCATATCAACATTTCAATAATAGCTAGAAATATAATCCACTACCACGCTGATTTGTCACCACACACACTGGACAGTGTAGTGTTCTTAAGGTATGTAATATACAGCCTGATTTAAAGATTTTGTAAATCTCATTTGAACTTAAATATTTTTCGTAGGGTATTTTGGTTACTGCTATAACAAGTACAATAATTGATTTCAAATAAGGGGAACTGTTTCAGTTAAATAATACGATTAAAAATAATACATTTAAATAGTTTGCGGATCTACTTATTGTCTTTCATCACGTTGGGTTACGATTTTTTTCACGTTACATACATAGCAGCCCTTCGCATTTAGTCAGAAAGTAAGCATGTACTTATCTGCGAAACAGCCATCAACCATTCCGCAATATTCATCATTCATCGGTGTAGACAATGCTGTCCGTCGCCAGGTGTAGCGGGGCATAGCACGGGTCAGGTCCCTAGCGCCTTTGGATGCAATTTCCAGGAATCATTTGGCTGGCTGCATTACCGGTGACCGGGTATCGCCGCCGCCTTTGTGCCGGCGCTCGCCACGGGGCGGGCTCATTCGAATGCCGCTCGTATCGCCGCGCACCGCACGACGCGATAGGCCATTGCGCCAATAACACTCCATATTAAAGCGCCCAAATTGCAGTTTAATTTATTCGGAACGTGTCTAGGCAACGGAATCGCAATAACCAGCTAACCATACCTAACGCGTGCCATACGAAGTATATCTCGCAAAAATATAGCTCCGCATTATTTTTGTACGATTGCAAAGTGATATCAGTATTTAAAACACACAAAAATCTCGGAGCAAAAACATTCATATCAACGAAAACGAATTTTAGAATATAACTCCGTGTGAACCGGGAGTGGCAATAGATTGGATATGCTAAAGTCAATCTCGTAAATGAGGCCGGTAGCGTAAGCCCCTCGGTTTCACGAAAATGAATACGAGATATCTACTTCAAGCAAAACGGAAGTAAAGGCGAGCCGCGGAGAATCTGTTTATTTCAGAAAAGCGTCAAACTAAGACTGTTATTTATTAAGCCCCAGCCAATTGGACGCGTTAATTACTTAGCCTCGTCCGGCTCGCTGTTCACAGATTGACAGCGTCGGACACCAACAACCAACAAGCAGAATGCTGGTGGGTCGAGTCTTCCTGATTTACGTTTGCTGTTAAAGTGCATTTCAAGCGCTCGGTTACGTAATGAATTCCAGCTGGAGTCCGAACTTAAAGCTTTCGTGACTTAAGCGAGCTACCGATTGTTCCCCGTTTAATTACATTATTTTCATAAACTCAGTCAAGTTAACGCTTGTTTACCTGCGAAAACAATCAAGCGCCAAACAATCACATCGTTAACATTTATTTTATGCTTTATGTACTCGTAGATCTACCAAACATCAACGCGAAAAAATAATTCGATTTTTTCAAGCTATGTATTATTCTCGACTGCCGTAGAATAGATATTTGTTACAAAGATTAAATGTAAGATAAATACAGTCAAGAACTACATTATACAGGGTGCCCCATAAGTCGTAGGTACGTCACATTGACACTTGACTGGAGGTAGACCAGCCTAAGACGCACCGAACCAGCCTAACATGACCTCAGTAAAAGTCGCATGGTTTTCAAGACAATATGCCTCAAGATATATATATATATATTTGCCAACTTAAACTTTAAACTGGAAATATCTTGAAAACCATGCGACTATTACTGAAGTCAAGTTAGGCTGGCTCGGTGTGAGGATGACGAGTAACGCATTTCCAACCGTCAAAAAAAAATGGCTGGTTCGGTTCATCTTTGGCTGATCTACCTCCGGTGAAAATGTGTCGTACTCGAACGACTTATGGGACATCCTATATATATACAATATATATCTAGGCCTTTATATTACTTTTATAAAACACAGATCAGAACTAACGACTCACAAACAATGTAGCCAAGAAGGACGAGTAGGAATAGTAGGTATATCGAAGAGCAACAAATATGGGGTTTTATGGGGATGCTGGCACAAACAATATTCTCGCAGTTCTGACCACTCTTAAAGCCTTTTCATATTTACATCATAATAAAAATAATATGGTTGATATGATAACAACAATTTCCAGCTTCATAAATATTCCGGAGGTCGTCACTGGCTCGAGTGGAGGGAGGGATAAGGGGCTTTTCAGACATGGAGCTTTAGTTTTCTTTGTCCCTGGCACATTAGATACTATGCGCTCTTGATATATTACGCTCGAGACGCAATCATTTACGTTATATATACTTTCATTAGATTGCGTATTCAAACAGAAACATAATGTTAAATGAAACAACGTTAATAATGTAATGTATAATGTGAAACAATGTTAAATGTCAAAACACTGATTGAGTACCTTTGGAAATAATGTATTAGGTAGGTACTAGGTTTTACATGCAACATAACACCAAAATTCCATATTACAGATTAATTTAGCACCAGCATCTATATTAGTATGAATCGATCTAAATGGTCACACAGACTAGCAATTTACTTGCAGTTCCTGGTCTGATCAGGCGGCCTGTCGTACTAAATCCACAGAGCGATTGGTTTTTCGATATATTTTGCATTTAAGGGGGCCATTATAGAGCTCATTTGCAGTAAAAAAATGTCACGTTTATCGAAGATTCATAACACCGAATTTGTAGAGGTAGAGTAAGTAGGTAGTTATAATAGTTATAAGTAAAAATGTAAGAAACAAGACTATTTAACCTAGAACGACTAATCTTTAAACATTTAACACATTTTATTAAACTTGGCACGGGTATAGGAAAATAATCACTGAGCTAAAGAAGAACTTTGTCCGAGTAGTGTGACAGCGATTGACACAAACTCTAGTAGCTCGCGTTCATGTTGCGGAGAACGGGCAACAAACGGGAGGCAAACGTCTGGCATGAACAACTTGTTCTGCTGTTGTTTCAAACACCAAGCTCCAGTCTAGCGTTGCAACCACAACCCTTCGAAATCCCTTTACCCTTGTAACCTCACCCTACCAACAAGGTGACTTTCGATACAGAATTTTTAACAAGAAAGTACCGTAGAATCAAAATGTATGATACGTTAGTTACAAGAAACGACAAAAGAAGGGAAGGCTTTCACTTAACATTTTAAAAGGATTACGGGTGTTCTGTGGTTCACGATTTATCTTCTTAACGACTTCCTCCGCGTGACGTGTTCGTCGAGGCGCACGCGAACGTCGCTGCCTCGTCGCGGCCGCGGCGGCGGCGGCTAACTTATACCGTTAATTAAATATCATCAGAAACCAACTTTATTCATTAAACGAGAATGATGATTGCAAGTACCTACTTGATCTTAAAATACTGACGTGGAAGTTTGTTGTGAACTTCTGTTGCATAAAGCGATGTCCCCAGCGCAGTAGTAAAGGGCGCATCGCGCGCGGGCGTTGACGCCGCGGGGCAGTGCGCCGGCTGGCGACGTATCTCGGCTCGTACCACTCGCACATTTGTCGCCATTTTTCATCTCGACATGCATATTCAACGCAACAATAAATCATCCAGAGCCATCCCCGCGTCAAACGAAATAACCTACTGCCCTCGCGCCAACTCGGAAAAATAACGCACAAAACCGGCGGCAACAACAAATGAAACCACCAAAATATAACGTTAATAATTACCTACCCTTTCGAGTGGCTGATAAATAGCGTCATTATTATCACCAGCACGGTGAAAAATGGTTGTCTCTCTCGATATTTATTCAAATAGGCTACTAGGCTACGGGAATACCTACTCTTTTTGTGAAAGTCATATTTATTATTTCAATTTTACCTTTTGAATGTTTTGTAAAAGGTTTACACTTTAGATGGGAACTGAAAGTTTTTAAAGTTATTATTTCTTTTTAATTGATAATCGTTTTGCTAAAGTTAAAGTTAGTTGACAGGGATTATATGTCACTATAAACACATGTTTTTTTACAAAGCGACGTTACCATATTTGTATTTTATTTCAACCTCCTAGTAAAACTGATTATGCTGCAGCGAGCACGTTTCATCGTATTATTTAGCACACAGCGTAGACTAAAGATATTAATATTAATAGTTGTTTTCACTCCGCCATTTAGTGACGTTGGGTACACCAGAGCGCGCGCACGAAAACATAATAACTTTAAATCGGCCCAAAGTGATGGAGCAACGCGTCACGCACTGCAGCTGAACGTGCCGATGGGTTGGTTGGATCCGCGCATTACGGCGGGCAGCATATTCTATCGACACGAGCTGCTCCCGAATATCCTATTTACATAATTATAGCCATACGCGCGAGCGCAGCGGGCCCGACACGCTAATTTCACTAATCATTGTTTTAGTCACAGCCCCGGCTAATGTCACGCCATTTGGACGACCTGAGCCAACACTAATGCCACGTTTCATTTTAGGCAGAAAACGCCTTGCTCGCTGCTCACAACGCATGATCTTGCTAGCCACTTACATCTGTCTTATTATTAGGTACTCGTAAATTGGAATGTGTAGCATAATCACTTACGCCATTTTTTTATTATGGTCGCTAGCTCTAACTATAATAGAAAGTTGACGTAGTAGGTATTCGTTCGACATTTCAACTGAATTCAATGAACGCTTGAGATTTTTTTTATCATTTAGAACTTTAGCCCCAGGACACCACCGGGAACAGGAACGGTGAAGAACTTTAAATTATTCGAAAACAAAAAGTGCAGGATAACAGAGATCGCGTGTTTTATGAAAGTTCCGGTACGGCTGCAACGAATAATTTTATTTAGTTTAGGAACGTTCTGCAGCCCTGCAATGTTTTTCTTAATATATCTTGCTATGATCACGCAGACATTACTTTGATATTATAATTGTAACCTGTATTTTTCAAAGGTTTTTTCACTTATCTGGTCCATATTCGTCGTCTTGTTTATTCATATTATCGCGCGGAGTGATTTGGCAAACGTAAGCTGCAACTAATGAGCCGAGACACTACCTGTGCGTGGTGCGAGCAAGCGATTTGTTAACTCCGACGAGGCCAACCCTTGAAGGACCCCCTTCCCCCACTCTACGCGCGCCCATATCTTACAAACCCAAACAGGATAGTTGATTAAACGAACACATAAACAACAAACTGTGTCATTAACTTCAACGCAAGTTCACATTACAGGAATACTACATATTTATACTATAAGGTGAGGTAACAATATAATAATTTAAGAGACACTTAAATATTTTAAATCTCAATATTTCGTGGTAGGTACATTAACAACAAGTTATTGCTACTAAGCACAAACCCACAACTCCCAAAAACACCTCAAGTACTTAATGTAAAATATGGACAAATAATAAGTTTCTCGTTGCAAAGGCAATAAAAGGCCAAACATAATCCGGGTGATAACGAGGTACCCAGTCATGGACTTTAATTTGAGTGGAGTTGTGCCCTTGTCTCTGGTTACAGCGGCGCTTAGCCTAGCATACATTACGATAGTAGGCATACTATACAGGCAATGCCTGCAGATCATGGTTTCAGAATAAATTTAGGACTTTTAAAAAAACACGGAAAGAATTATTTGGACAGAAGTAATTTCATAACACGAAGAGTCTTACAGTCCCAAAGTCAGCCGCTCAACTGCCAACTTTGCTATAGCCCTGAACGCTAACTTACCTAAAGCTCCAAATCTCCTACAACCACGAGTGCTAATGTTGCTAAAGTATCGACAATCGCATTATGAAACAGCGCTGGGCGATCCACGACTTTAGAGTATCCATTCCGCACCACACGAGCGGATCTCGTTGGAACGACATTCTCATTCGATTCGGTGAACTTTAATTAACTACTAATATATTAAATGTTGTAACCGCACCCGTTTAATCTACCAAGGCATACGTCGATACCTTCTAGAAAAGAAATACAATTTTAATTATAGCCTAAATAGTAAATGTTTATATAGAGCGAGTCTGGTAGAGTGTAGGCAACTCGACAAGTCGACGATGGGCTGACACAAACATTTAAACAAACTTGAACAGTTTTAATTGAAGCGCCGCGTCCCTCGTCACTGCAGACACTTGGCCGTGTGAGCGATTTCTCTCCATAAACAGTAGCGCAATATACATTTGTGAGAGTATGCCAAACATTGAAGTCAACAATTACATTACCAACCAGGAAATTATTTAAAAGCCAAAACTCAACGAAGCGAGATTCTATAGGTGCTCCGGCAGTATGTTCGGTTAATAAAATTATCGACATCGACAGGGCAAAGGCTTATAAGAGAGAATTGATAGGAGCTAACTTAATACGCTCGCTGCCGTAGTTGCTGCCGTATTGCTTTTTCGGTCCCTCGTGATTTACTTTTGCCCGCAGTTGACGAAGAACTTAAGACTTTAATCAGATATTGCCGGGGCTCATTTTCTACGCCACAAGAAATACTTGTACGATAAATCTTAAAAAAGTGTAACTATGAATTATATAATAATTACATTACTAGAACTTCTGCAGAATCGCTTACAATTACGAAAGCCACAACCTGTATAATTAAGAGTAATTAAGCGGATCAGCAAGATTCATGTCATAGCGATAATGCGCCGTAATTAACAAAAATAAACAGCTTGGAAGAAGATTAGTTGGGTGGAATCTAGCTGACATAAAGCAGAGTTAAATATAAATATATATTTGAACTCACGTTCTTGAAAACGGCCCTAAAGATTATGACGGTTTACGGGGGCAAACAATCGATCTACCTATTTCTCATATCTGTGTCATATGGTTCGTAATTTCGATGCGGCCGCCGCCGTCTGATTAGACTAATGGTTAGAGCGTTGGCTTACTACGCCAAGACTTCGAATTCAAACCCCAGATGGACCGGTTTTATTTCTGTTTTCTTTTTGTTCTTTTTTTGGGTAAATCTTTTGTCATTGTTTTTTTTGCTTTCATATATATTATTATAAATCGCTGAAAATTCGGTTTCGACCCAAGCGACGACGACGCTCGGTCTCCCAGGTACTACCTACTTATACTCAATCTGTTTGACGTGTCTCCCTAATTTATAAATTGACGAAGGTGTTGTGATCTATGTTGCGTAACAAAACCAACTATTTGACATAATTAGCAATTATTAACTGCGTAATTTTGCGTGCGTGCGTGGGCGTGTATAGTCCGTTCGCTCAAATAGTTTGCATGCTTTGATGTGCCGCTACAAAGAACTCACCGGCGCATGCACAAAGCGGTGTCGGCGGCTTCAACGGTTTGTACACCTGCAATATGCGCTGCAGGTAAGTCGCGGCATGTAGTTGTGTTTAAGATTAATATTAATAAAATGTCGGCATTATAAGTATGTGTTTTTTTATTTTCCCTTTTTTGATTATTTGTCACTATTTAAAAAAATTATTACATTATTCAAAAACTGGTTAATTGTTATTCAGATAATATTATATGGTTTCCGTAGCAGTGTGTCGGTGTACTGCACACTATTTGAACGAACGAACTATAGAGAAGACGGTACGCGAGAACTCCGATTAGGAGTAATCAGTATGCTTACACCTAAAACGTTTAGAGGCATGAGAAAACCCGGGAAAGCGTCATTTGCTAAAAGTAGGCTAAAACTTGCCGAGTCGGTGGGGCTAATTAATGGAGACGCGTCAACGCACCGCCTGGAGCCGCGGACGCAGATTAATTATGTAAATTAAGTTTGGGTTGCGGTGCCGATAGCCCACAGATCGCTGACAAAACGTCCGTGCGACGCACCGATGGCTTTCTCCACTCTTCTAACTCCACTGAAAATTCAATAGGCTGTTAATTAATCTATCCGGACGACGTAGTGGCCCCGAGCTTTTTACCGTCAACAGGCACTTTTAAATTCTCAAGAAAATGTCCTGCGACGGCAGCCCCGTGTTTGCGCTTATTATTTTTAATTTAGTTTTCGATCCAACATTACTTTTACTTCGGTTAGTACTCAATCCCTTTAATACCATTCCCCGTTTACCACACCAAATTAAACTATCGTGATATTTGGTTAGCTGGGTTATGCAATATAATATACAACTGGGTATTTAGATAATCCCCTGCGTAATCCACCAATATTATCGACGAGTTGTTACCGCGACAATTAAGATGAATGGTTACAATGATGAATGGGTACTTACAATATGTAGGCAACAAGACGCGAATGGTTATTGACTGCTGTAACGCCGGTACATAAACAGATGTAGATGACGGGTGGACTGGGAATGATAGCCATTCCTGCATTCCTGAGGTTAGCGGCGGAATGCTGAGGCTTCTAAATTGAGGTGACCAATCAAGGACAATCTGCCGCCGCAGTGGGAAATAGACAACGTGTAAAGACTATACAAATACTAACCTAGATGTGTATGAAATAATGAAATTCCTGAACGTACCCTCAATCTATACCTCAATATAATACCTAGCGCTCAATACGCTTACGTGCTTGCGTTATACAGATAATTATGTGAGTTTGCCATGTAACATGTACTGTGCTATCCATAATTTAAGCATGATTGAATCCTATCCTACACCTTTTGTAATTATACTGATAAAGTGATGAATGAAAACGTCAACGGAATCCAGAAACATAGGCCAACATCGCAACTTCCAACACAACAACCAAATTAAAATTATCTTTATGACGTTTAAACCTCACAATTATTAGGTTTGTCATAAGAATACCTACATACAAGTGACTTCGCGGAAAAATTCAACAGCTAATTTTAAAGTCGATGCAGTGGAGATAAGTCACAACGGCAATTTGATAAAGCGCAAGTTTAATTTAACGCGTCGTTGAGCGTCGCGTTGCGAAACTATAGCGCTTTGGTATAAGTGGAAGCGTTGGGGCGTAGGAGTCTGGCAGCGTTAATGGCGCATTGAAAAGTTGTAAACTGGGCACTGTGTGGTGAGCAGGATCTAAAATTGCTTACACTCTCGGATCGAGGCGCGGGCGCGGGTCTATCAATCATAAGCGCGGGCGAGGCGAATGCGCGCACCGTTCCAAGCCGGTGCCACGACCCCCTCATTCATCACACTTCGAGCTCTCTTAAGTGCTTTATCGCACTGCGCTCTCGTGCGCCAGAAACAATTCTGATATTCCATTTTGTTGACAAGGACACACTTTGACGCGAAATCGATTTTCCTTAAAGCCTCTGTAAGCTAAAATGACAAAATAACAATAACCTCTCGAACATAACCAGACTATACGCACATAGGTACTTGGCACACATATACAGGCTTAATTTTTCGAACAAGTACGTTATTCGCTTCGTTGAAACTAAGTTATCATTCCCGCATGCTTTAAGATTCCATGGTATTTATATACAGGGTGTCCCAGAAACAAACGTCAAGCCATTAAGGGCAATATATTATATTACTAAGAAATCTGATTTAAAAAAAAAACGGGCAAATGAGTTTAAAAACTTCGCTGATTCGTAATGTTTCTAATAATCTAATATACCACTGAAAATCTTCTGAAATAAAACATGAAATTATATATATATACACCGTGTCCCAAAATTCAACGATAATACGTTAAGGGCTGATAGAGCAGCTAAAAAGCTATCGATTTAACCCCTATGTATGTTCAGCGATTTTTACTAGTTTCGGAGATATTGATCATCTGAATTTTGTAATTTTCCCTTATGCCCATGTCACGAAATATCCTTAATTTCATGTTTTATTTCAGAAGATTTTCAGTGGTATATTAGGTTATATATATTATATACAGCAGGTGAGCTATATATTATTCAAAACAAATTTACATCCTTATCTTATACATAAATATGGTCACATTTGTCGTAAAAGCGACACAATAGAGCTTTAGGCAGAGGTTCAGTATCATTTAAATCAGCCATACTCAACCCTATTTATGCAAATATGAACTACGAGTATGACTACTTGGAATATGATAGCAGATTCATGCCAAAGTTGGTTGTCTTTTGCTTTCTACCATACAGAATAAACAATAAATATGGACGTTATTTGTGTGTATTGTTTAGCAATATCTTCGCTAATTATTAACAAATTTTAATTAAAAAAATAATTATTGGATAGGTAGATAATATTTCAGGGGTAGTCCCATTTCAATTTCGTCAAGAACTGGTCATGGGAGCCATGGAAAATCTACGGAACTTCTTAATAATTTGGAGTTGGTTTATAGTATTTTAGACATTTAATTATAGAATAATCGACGATAATATAGAGATAGTCTGCAGCCATAACAATTAACTGTCAAAATTACAAATGCCTTACCAAAACTAGTCCTCATTCAGCAATACTCCAAGCCAGTCGGAAGACTGGCAGAGAGTCAGAACAACCAAGGCGATGACACTGATACAAAAGTTAAAAGAGGGGCAAAACAAGTAGCTCGTCGAGATAGCAACTGCTCCATTCAGCGCTTCACATTCGACTTGTTCGCAGGGACCACCCAGACAGTAGGATAACGCAAACCTTTCAATGTTTATTTTCGTGATCATTAAAGTAGATGTTTTTTTTAAATTACTCATAATCACTAAAATAACTACACCATTATAAATTCAAATTCAAATTCAAATTCAAATATTTATTCAGTAAATTGGCCACATACGGGCTCTTTTACACGTCAGTAATATAGAGTGAATCTACCAGCGCTTCGGACAAGACCATCATTGCGGAGAAGAAGCGCCGCAAGAAACTCCAGCAGAAGGTCATTTTTTCCAATATAAAATACAATAATACTTAAAAGTAAGTTACATTACAAGGTAATAAAGTAACAAATATTAATTATTAGAACTAGCACAAATGAAAACATTACAAATGTAAGGTCAAATACGTTACACTAAATGTAATGACTAGGAGAACAACACGACGAGGTCTCTTCGTCAAAAGCCATACCTAGAATAATTAACTGAACAAGTCCTTGCAGACAGACAGACAGATAAGTAATAGCCTAGACACTACTTAAATACATCTTGGTCACCAATGAAGTCATTTACAGTATAGTATGCCCTACCCATCAAGCAGCGCTTGATGTGAGACTTAAATTTATTGAACGGCATATTGACGATATCAGATGGTATCTTATTGTAGAAACGTACACAGTTCCCCGCAAACGAAGTGCTTACCTTACGGAGACGGTGACCTGGAAGAGCGAGCTTATCCCTATTTCTAGTATTTAAATTATGAACGTCGCGGTTATGCCTAAACTCATGTATGTGTTTGCGTACATACATGATATTCTCAAAGATATACTGCGACGCGACTGTAAGAATATTGATTTCTTTAAATTTATCCCTAAGCGAAACACGAGACCCCAATTGATATATAGCACGTACAGCCCGCTTCTGTAATACAAAGATGGTCTGGATGTCAGCCGCTTTTCCCCACAGCAAAATTCCATAACTCATAACACTGTGGAAATAACTATAGTACACAAGTCTCGCCGTCTCGACGTCAGTAAGTTGTCGGATTCGCTTTACCGCAAAAGCCGCTGAACTAAGTTTACCTGCAAGTGTGGCTATATGCGCACTCCATTGCAGTTTTGAGTCCAGAGTGACACCTAGAAATACTGTTCTATCTTCGAATTCCAGTGTCTCATCCTTCAGTCTTATACTAGCTGCATTCACTCGCTTCACATTAGACAATGAAAATTTAATACATTTAGTTTTTTTGGCATTTAAAAGTAAGTTATTGGCCGTAAACCAGTCAACAATTGTGGATAACGCATCATTAATTTCATTAAAATTATCCTGTTTCCTATCCGCTTTAAATATAAGTGAAGTATCGTCAGCAAACAAGACTATTTCGTGTTTTTCGCGCACTACAAATGGGAGATCGTTAATATAGATTAAAAACAAGAACGGACCCAGAATAGAGCCTTGAGGCACTCCCATAGCAACAGATGACCCAGAAGATTGTGTTCTGTTAATGTCTACCCGCTGAGTTCTGTGAGCAAGGTAAGATGTAATAAGATCTAGTGCAATGTTTTTGATGCCATAGTAGCTTAACTTACGCACTAACGTAACATGATCAACACAATCAAATGCCTTGGACAGATCACAGAAAACTCCGATTACGTCTAGTGATTTTTCCCAGGCATCAAAGATATGTTTCACCAAAGTAGAACCGGCATCAGTTGTAGACCGTCCCTTGGTAAATCCGTATTGACTGCTATGAAGTAGCTTATATTTATTAAAGTGTGAGGATATTTGATTAAGAATTAATTTCTCAAAAACTTTACTTAATGCTGGTAGTATCGAAATAGGTCTAAAATTTGTGGGGTCTGATTTTGCTCCTGACTTAAACAAGGGAATGATCTTACTGTGTTTCATCAGATCAGGAAATACTCCAACATCGACACACTTGTTAAACATAGTAGCTAGGTAAGGCGCAATTGACTCTATAATGGAGTGTAGTACTGAAACAGAGAGGCCCCAAAGATCTTCAGTCTTTTTGATATTAAGAGACCTAAACGTTTTAATCACGTCTTTTGAGGTGATATGATGGAATTTAAACAAATTTGGGCATTCCTTCACATTGGATCTTAATAATGTTTCAGCCTTATCAGGAGATGATAGTAAAGATTTAGTGGTTGCCAAAGGTATGTTCGTAAAAAACCGCTCAAATTCTTTAGCTACATCAAGGTCCGAGCTTACTAGAGTATCTTCAACTTGCAGGCTGTAGTGCGGGTCTCTAATTCTAGTTTTACCAGTTTCAGTGTTAATTACATTCCAGACGGTTTTAATCTTGTTGTCAGAGTTACAAATCTTATTAGAAAAATACTCAGACTTCGCAGCAGCACAAAGCTGCTTGAACTCTTTAGAATAAATTTTGACGTACTCTAGAAACTCAGGCCTATGATCGACAGCTCTTAAAGCATATAACTCATACAATTTGTACCTCTTCTCATGAATATCTGGTGTAGCCCAATCACTAAATTTCGTACCTTGCTTGGCTTTAACATTTTTCAGACTAAAGCAGGCATCAAATTCTTTAATAATACAATTAAATAACGAAGTACATAAACTGTCCGGATCTTCCCTAGTACACTTCATATAATTCAGTTGTTTAGTGACCTTAGTATTAAATAATTCTAATCGATTTTTAGAAATTGGTCTAAATATAAACTCGTGGGGCGCAATATCAGTCTTCCCCTTAAACGAAGCTTGCTGGCCGCAGTGATCCGAACTTAAAATGTTGATTATGGATTTCCGAGTAGGGTCAAAATTACTAAATATATTATCAATACACGTAGCACTAGTTGCTGTAATTCTAGTAGGCTCATTGAACAAATTCACTAAATTAAAGGATTTAAAAGCACTCAGTAAGTTAATAGACGTGGGTGATTCCTCTAGCAAATTAACATTAAAATCACCACACACAATTATGCACTTTTTACTATTAAAAACGCAACTAAGTACATCTTCTAAAATGCTCTCAAAAAGCCTGTAATCCGCCGCAGGGGGTCTGTATACGCAAATAATAATAAATTGCTCCAATTCAACACAAGCAAGTTCAATATGACGTTCAATTGACTTCGCAACAATATCTTTGCGCTCCTTACATTTAATGTTGCGTTTAACCATAATCAGGGATCCTCCCCGACTGCAAGATTGCCTAGCAAACATGCTAACAATGTCATGATTATTAAAATTAAACATGCACTCATGCCCTTTTAGCCAATGCTCAGTAACACATAAAACGTGTATATTAGCACTATCTATAAACAAACCAATTTCTAGTTCCTTACTAGAAAATCCCTGTATATTTTGATGAATTATATTTATTACATTATTACCTAACTTATTTGTAATGTTTGTCGGCCTGTGAGCAGGCGCGGGGCTGCCGTGACTGGCGCCGCAGACGACGGCAGCCGCGGCCGTTGTCGAAGCTGTCAGTTTAAATCAACCGGCAGCTCCGGCGCGGGGCCAGCGCTGATAAAACTCAGCGCAGGCTCCGATCTACAATTGCACGCTATGCTAGTCATAACGGGGTCTAAAATATTATATGCTAACAACTTAGCACACTCATCTAAGTACCTACTTGGTAAATAACTATATTTACGCGTCAAGTCGAACTTGTTTACAAATTTATTTGTATCGAAATACGATATTTTAGAATTATATAATGACATTTTATATAATATCGAGTTAAGGTAATCAATGTTTCTATTACATTTATTTGTTAATTTGTGGGAAAACAGACAAGCACAAATTATTATTTTATCTATATCACCTTTGCTAACTTCAATGAGGGCCTCAGACAAATTAAATAAGTCATATTTACTTAATACCAAACTATTTCCTAATAACACTACCAATGTTGTCTCACGACTGAATGTGTCTGCAGAAATTCGTGAGATCAGGTGGTCCATAGACATTCCTGGTAAACAGTTGTTTACTACGTTAACATTCCTGGTAAACAGTTGTTTACTACGTTAAATTATATTAAATTAACGTAATTAATGTAATGATTTTAGAATATCCTTTACGCCTCCACACTCATGGCTCTGGTTTATCCTTGTATCCATGAACCATTAAAATCCACCACGCCGTACATTGATACAAAGTTGAACAAGAGCGAACTCTATTGTACGTTCTGTTTACTGCGCCGGGCTCGATCACAAACGGCATTGTGATCGTTCAAGCCGAGCGTACCCCTGCGCTTTCAAACTAAAGTTTGAATAACAAATTAACGACGCAGAATACTACGCGAATATCTGAAACAGTATATGCAAGGCCTATAGCTGACGTGAGTTTAACATAGCCCGTGAATAAGGTCGGCCGGCTGGCAAACATTGAAACTTTTTTTACAAAAGCTATCTCTTCTTATTCGGTTATTATAACACGAATTCCGAATTGAAGAAAAAAAGTTTAACGCTGCCACTCCATCGTATCAACATTGCCAATTCTGTGATTATGGACAACAACTAAGTACCCCTTTTACCGAGAAAGTGCGCTAAATGGATGATGTTATGAAATTTAATTATTCGATTGATAAATTGATCCTTCAGTTTGTACTAACTTGAAGTGGTCTAAATAAATAACGCTGCGTTTAAAACGACCTATACATAAAACGGTGTTTGGTGTCCCTTCTATCTTCTCTACATTTAACTTTAGACATGAAAAACTGCCCCGCGATGACGCGATTTAAGCGAGCGCGTGTGGGATTATTAAAATTAATGGCTTTATTAAAGCGGTAGCGCATCAAAATATGTAAACTACGCCGCACTATCCATATGAATGGGTGAGCTGCGGTAGGAATATGACGGGAACCCTTATTCGGAGCCGACAGCGGCCGACGGCGGCGCGACGAGGGCGCGGCATATTAGGACCTCACATTCACCCAACCCGACCCGGATACACGTCTTTATCAAATCTGTTATTAAACTTGGCAGCTGTAGAATACGTAAGAAGACAGATAAACGGATTGGTTCAATCAGACGCTATCCGCCGCAAACCATCGCTATCGCAAATGTCGTCACTCCGAATTAATAGCTAATCGTATTACCGAAGCTCAAGAGCTGTGCCATCATTATAGTACTTGATCTCCTCGTAAAGCCTAATGGCCTACCAAAGTAGCTCCCTCTACACTACACTTATAATATAACACGTCTATTTAAATCAGGTTAGTATTTACTGGTACATATTATGATGCGGTTAGCCTAGTTGGTATAGTGACCCTGCCTACGAAGCTAGCGGTCCCGGGTTCGAATCACGGTATGGGCAAATGTTTGTGTGATGAGTGCGAGTATTTTTTCCTGAGTCATGGATGTTTTCTATATATTTAGTAAGTAGGTATGTATATCGTTGCCTAGTACCCATAGTACAAGCCTAGAGCTTAGTTTGCGACTAGGTCAATTTGTGTGAGATTTTCCCTAACATGTTTTTTTTTATTATTATTATTTATTATCTACCCACGTCGCAAATTGGGCGTAATCCCATTCAAATCTATATTGACCTACCTGACTCTGTTGATCAAAACTAGTACTAGAACATCGTCACAAAATCTTTCAAACGTCATAAAGCCACATCGCATCAACATCGCCTCGACGAGTGGCGATGTACTAGCGTGAGTTTCAAATGGTATTTTTGCCTCGTGCAGCAAATCTGTGGAATCTACTCTCATCTGCGATATATCCGAACAAATTGATTAGTGTACATCAAGAAAACTGGTTCTTCCTCATTTGTCTACCTATATTGACTTGCAAAATTTGAACCGGAATGCCCTACGAATGAACGAAGCAAGTTAAATAAAAGCTTTTTCACTTCTCCTATTCGAAAAAAAGGCTTTTCTAACCCGTTTTGAGGGAGCAAAACTCGTTTTTGTTCCCTCTTAATATATATTTTTTAATTTTTCATTTCTACCCTGCCTACAGGGAGCAAAATCGGTTTTGCTCCCTAATGTCAATTTCCTCATTTAGTAAAACCACAGATAAAAGAAAACTTAAAATATGACATTTCTACACACCAGAGACACCACAGAACACTAAAAAAATCCAAATTTTAGAACGATGTTCAAGGCGCTATTTTTCTTAAGGTTTAATTTATCGTCTTCTTGAACGCGTTACTTTATTACACGATATATTTATTTACATTTTTTTTTAATATGGAATCAATATACATTTTGTTTATTTTATGTAATCATTTGTTTTTCTTAATTAAATGTATGATTGATAACTACTGGTATTTTACTTACTTATTGGATGAATAGTTTTTCTCATAGGAGAAGTGAAAAGAAGAGTGTATTACACGGTAGCAAAATTATTTCTATCTCGGGCATGGCGGTTTGAATCCCTCACTACGCTCAGGATTCTATATTAGAATCCATCGCTTCGTTCGACATTCAACACGCTGACCCTCGATGAACTATTGCATTTTGCTGCCTTGTAATACAATCTACTATTTTCAATTTCTATATAATACAGAAGGTTCTTTTGTATTCTAGATACTCCCTTAAAACAAATTAGGATTCTTTAGGGAAGCAAAACAAAGATTCAACTATGTGGTGTTTACTTGCTATTTCTAACAGCCTGTTTCACAATCGTTAAGTAAAGTATATCTCATAAGTTATCGTTACTTAGCCACAACAAAGTAAGGTCCCGTACTTAGAGGTCGAAACATTAGGAACATAAAATTCTAGAGGCTGACCAGCAAGGGAATTCGTTTAATTGCAATTTAGACTAAGCGCAGCCAGCGATCGGCACTTAATACCAATTTTACCATACGATATTAAATGTTAATCGACTGTTAGTTCATACATTTTGACAGCTGTTAACAATCGAATCGTCTGTTAAGTGGTTGGTGAAATCCGACATTAAGCTCGCCAACAGTGATGGCACCTTTAACTGCCGTTCCTGCCGCTGCGCCATTTTCTTGTAACTATCCGCTTTCAATGAACAACAATCTCCGCTAAAACACGCTAAAATGAAAACTAGACTTGAAAAGCGCATTAAACTCTGTAGTTTGCAAAGTTGTTATGTTGATTGAAATCGTATTTCTTGGAAAGTTTGGGTGAAGAAGTTTAAAGATCTACATAGTTTGCAGAGATTGGGTTCGGTAATACGAGTAGTACTTTCCCAGTATCAGCGGCTCAATAGGCAGATTTCAAAGTCTCTTACTCGCGATATACGCCTCTACAATACTAACCGTTAAAGAAGCTATCAAGCGAAACAAGGGCTTAAAAGTGTTCGCACGAGATCTGTCTGTTGGGCAGAGCGTGCTAGCAAAGCTGAAGACCGAGGACGGCAGAATCGTATCGTCGAAGCCCGAGCTTTTGGGAGAGACTAAACGACACAGTCACATGTCAGCAACCGAGCAAAAGACCAGAACACATCCCGAACATCAGCCTGTATGAGATTAGTATGGCTCGGAAGCAGCTTAAGTATGGCAATGGCACCGGGTGATAACGCACTCAAGGCTGAGCTTTTGAAAGCGGGTGGTACCCAGTACAGAGAGCTCTTCAGAAGTTATACTCGATGGCAAGACGCCACGAGCATCGCATAGAGGTGTGGTGGTGCTGTTCTTCAAAAAGGGTGATAACACCCAATTGAAGAACTACAGACCCATCACACTTCTAAGCCAAGCCTATAAGCTGTTCTCAAGAGTGATCACGAACCGTCTCGCGCGCAGGTTTGATGACTTTCAGCCTATCGAAGAAGCCGGTTTCCGGAAAGCCTACTCGTAACAAACCATACCGTACCATAGACTACATCCACACGCTGCCGCAGGTTATACAGAAGACAGAAGAGTATAACCAGCCACTATGCTTAGCGTTTGTGGACTATGAAAAAGCCTTTGATTCGGTCGAAACCTGGGCCGTGCTATAGTCTCTACAGCGGTGCCAAATTGACTACTTACATCGAAGTAATGAAGTGTTTGTATGAAAACGCCACCATGTCAGTCCGTCTTCTGGACCAGAATTCGAAACCCATTAAATTACAGGAGACAGCGAGGAGTGAGACAGGAAGATGTTATAACTCCGAAACTGTTCACTGCTGCGTTGGGAGACATTTTCAAGATTCTGGACTGGAAAGATCTTGCCATTAACGTTAACGGCGAATACTTCACTCACCTTCGATTTGCCGACGATGTTGTCGTCATGGCAGAGATCCTGGAGGAACTGGGCACAACGTTCGATGACCTCAGTAGTTTCTCAACAAGTGGATCTCAAAATGAATATGGAGATGACAAAAGTTATCTCAAATATCTATGTTGCACCCACTCCTTTAAAAGTTGAAAAATCTTACGAAATTCGTAGGGGAACCAAAATCACCGACATAGCCCAGCGAATTGCGAACCTTAAGTAGCAGTGGTCGGGGCACATTGTTCGTAGAACTGATGGCCGTTGGAGCGGAAAGGTTCTAGAGTGGCGGCCGCGGACAGGAAAGCGAAGTGTTGGCAGGCCTTCCACAAGATGGACCGGCGATTTGGTGATGATCGCGGGAAGCCGATGGATGCGAGTAGCACAAAACCGGCCGTCGTGGAGATCCTTGGGGAAGGCCTATGTCCAGCAGCAGTGGACGTCTTTCGGCTGATATGATGATGGTGATGAATAGTACTTTCGTGAATATGGCTTGTCAGGTACGACGTAGTACGTGCAACAGTGACCGCAGCATTGGAGCGAAAAGCAGCAATTACGGTCGTCACACTCGCTGCGGATTGATAGCACTTGTCCTAGAATCTCTGTCTAACGGCAACTATACAGGTACGGCGGTTCACCGGCCACAAAACTGTTTACTACTTTATACATAAATCTCAATACAATAAAGTATGTATTTGCTAACTGCCTGCAAGTCATTTTGAAAACTGGTTAGTAAGTTGTTTTTTTTTATATTAGTACAACTAGGCTAGTCTTTTATGAGTGATTTGTGAGTATACGAGCTGTTTACAAACATGAATAAGGTTAGATCTAAGAGACATTTAGTGGAGCAATATCGTTTGCCGAAACAACAGTTGATCGCAGAGGTGTCACGTAATGGGGAAACGCATTAGGCTATCCACGAGTTTCGCGACGGCTCGGTATAAAATGCACTAATGATTGTAGTCTCGGTAACGACCTCGCGATTAATGTTACTACACTTAAACGCACTATGTTTACTTTCAGTTAAATATTGTTCGTGAGACAAAACACTACGAGCAATCTAGACACGCGGCAGCGTGTCCAGACAAGTTCAAAGAAAAAGGAACAGGCGACGCAGCAGCCGTGTGAAATATTACACGAACCATTAAATATATGAACATTACAGTATGAACAAGCTCTATATTACATCAATAGAATGAACATTGTTTAGTCGAAATAATGATGTTACAAAATCCCTACAAAACTATAAATTCGAAAGTAACTCTGTCTGTCTGCCTGTTACCTCCTTACGCTTAAACCGCTGACCGATTTAGATGAAATTTGGTATGGAGTAGTACATTATAATTCTAATAGCTCCGCTTAAATATATATATTTCTAATGCATCCATACTTTAATCAAGCTAACATGAATGAGACAAATCAAGCAATTTCACGATGAATGAATCAGTTTTTTGCGAGAAAATTACCGGAAATTAATATCCCTTGAATTGAAATAGATAAAATCGAAACAACAATTGGGGTGTTGCGTATGAGCCCCGTGGCACAGTAGCAGTTCATGTTGAGCGTGGGTGCAGTAGTGCCGCGGGACAGCGGCCGAGTGCAACCGCATCAGATATGTCGCGGCGCGCGCTCGCTATCGTAATAGCACTGTGCCTAGTTGGTTTCAATCAAACAGATAACAACAATTTTGTGAGTACAGCTTAAATGTTTCAACCCACTGTGTTAATCTACCAAATGTTATCTCTCTGAATGAGCCATTTACAACTGAAGTTAGATAATTGTGTTAGTTATCATTATCATCCTAACATAGAAATGTAAATGAACCATAAAACAAAGTCATCCGACGAAGTTATACTAAGTTCCCGAAAAGTCATGAGCCACAAAAGTGGTTCTGAAGAATTATTTAACTTACGAGGAGAGCTCGGGTTCGCTTGTGTATAATTACTTAGAACATCAGCGCCGAGTAAACGCTGAAACGCGCGCTAGTATGAAGTATAATTAAATTCTAATGTTAAGTAATCTTATTACCTAGGTCTTTATACATATAAAGAGGAATTTGAAGAGGATAGGCATCGTTTATACATATAAACGATGCCTATCCTCATCAAATTAACCAGTTATTAAGTTAACCGTAAGTTGTCAGGAAGTTAAGCCGGCGACCTTTAGTAGAACTATTCTGACGTTTAGGGTCCTTACCGGGCTCGATGGCGGAAATTTGAGACGTGCAAGGGTCCGAAACAAGGCGAATGCGGAAACTTTCAAGTTCAAAGTACACAAAACATGTCAGACGTGATTTTTCTCATGGACTTTCAAAGGGATTGTCCTATAACAAAGGTATGTTTTATTTCTTATTTGATACTTGAAAAAGCTTTACCTACATTCCTTTTTAAAAACAACCTTTTCGCAGGCACGAATTACAGCGGGAACCGTGCTAAAAAACAACCACACAAAGAAATTGTGGAACTACGCTTTGGATAAACCGTGCCAGCATTTTGTTCTGGGGCCCATATTAGTAGATTCATTTAACTTGAGTAGCTCCTGTAAAATCAAAAAGGTAAGCAGAAGCAGGTACTAAATTAGCATCATATAAAATGATCGTTACCGAAAATAATAAATAGGTCAATAATATGTGTACACGTCGTCACTTTAATCGATGTGACATTAATATATGGCAGTTTAAGTACCAATTTACCAAACGATGTTAAATGTTAATCGACTGTTAGTTCATATAGTTCATACATCAAGTGGTTGGTTAAATCCGACATAAACATGACATTAAATAAACAAGGTACTAAAATGTACACATATTTATGAGCTTTACTGTACCTATGTATTTACGATGTTGTTTTTTTTTTAAATATGTCTTATGAAAGAAAATGTGTTGCAGCAGAGAATCTGTATTTCTATAAAGGTCATTATACTGTTAAATAAATTCATTTATTTATTATTTAAAATTATCCGCATATGAATAATGGATAATGGATGGAATGGATGGATGGATGGTAGTTAATACGGCGGCTATTACAGCGGCACGCAGGCAGACGTTATACACGCTTCTCAACTTACGGATACCTATAATCATCTTTTGTTTCGCAGGGTCATTACACGGTTCATCTGAACATGGAGGAGAAAACAAAGATGTTCTTGGGAACGAACTTCTTTTACGGCGCCTTCGCCTTCAAAGTAATGGCGTTCAACAATGTTAATAACTTTTTCTGTGTCCATTCCATATATGAAGCTGAAAAGCTATAAAATGAAACAATTGAGTCACTTTAAGGACTGAAATATTGTCTTATACGTAGAATTTTACTGTCATTGCCTTTTCCCGAAAAAATGTAGGGTCGCGTTTTTTATGATATCATAGTTCGTTTAATGGAGGTAGAAGGCTGGGGGACACCGGCGCGCCGCCGGGGACGAATGGGGAGGACTGGCAAATTTGATAGAAGCTACGCGATTGAAAATCGAACAGTAATTTGTTCGCAGCGCTGCTCCCTGTCGGAAATACTGTGGATGCATCTCGCCGGTGCCCTTCCAAACCGAGCTCCTAGATCGACCCTAATCACAATATGTGCTCGTGTTGTGTTGCAAACTAAATCGGGTACTTCGTTAAATATAACATCAGTATTTTTATTAATATGAAAGTATACTTTTTATTACTAAGGTGAAGTCACCTATTATGGACAAGATTCCAGTGATGAATAATTACATTTTTTTATAGAAAACTTGGCAATACCGAAAATTTCATTCTAATTTCAATGTAATCTAATTTTAACGCTAACACTACTAATTTTAACAATAACATATACATCTCGGCATCTTATATTTATTGGATTGTTCGTAACTGGAGCACTATACATATTCCATAATAGGTGCTTTTACTTTATTTATACGTTAAAAATCCAGATTAAATCATCATGATGTTAATTTTCATGTCGGACTCGTTAAAAATGATTAGAATGGAGTACCTGAGTCTATCACCATTCCCGCAAAAGAGGAAAATGAGACCCGCATTAAAATGTGCTAAAAATTCCTGAAAAAAGATTTTATCTTTGCTTTGGATGTTGCATTTAAATGGAGGGTTAATCGAGAGTATGGTCCCTGCAAACACCAACAGAAAGGCCAAAATTCGGTTTACAATATAAATGTTGTAAGGAAATGTTTCTAGAGATACTCAATGATGCATTTATGCACTTATTGCATGGCATAGGTTTAAAATTTCCAATAAATGCGGCGTTGGTAAACGATAATCATGCTAATTGTAATGCCATATTACGGACTCTATCATATGAAAATAGCTTATCAAAACTAACCAATCAGACTAAAATTACTACTAGCTATTAAAGAATTAAATTATTAATAAATTCAAGTATTCCACATTATCAGACTAGCTCGATAGTAGCACATTACTGTATTGTCACAATAAACGTAGGTATTTCCTTAGTTTAAAAATAATACTTGGAACAACCGTAGCAGAAGTGTTCGATACGACGCGCGATTTTCACGGTTTGAGAACTATATTATAGAGGATTACAATTTAAGCGCAAAATATTTACAATTAACATTATAGTTATTCACATCCACTGCAAAAGTGAAATTACACGGAAAATTAAATCAAGGTATAAGTACCTAATACATTTTTAATGGTCGGTAATAAGTAAGCAGCAGATTACTCTCGTCTTAGTGCGAGGCCGACTAAATCCGGTGGGTAATGGCGCGCTGCGGTATCAGGGGCGTTACCGCCAAATTCGCGGCTACGTTGGTCCTGTTTCTTTCTTTCCGTTTTGTAACAACCGTGGAGGGACAGAGATAGGAGTAAGTAAGTTTCAAATTAAGTGTTACGTAGTAGCACCTGAGCACGGCGCCAGGCGGGCGGCGTGCCGTCTGCGGCGGCGCTAATTTCGCTAAACACGATATAAAATACGGCCGTAAACAATGACGCTGGCCCACACGGACCGCCCTGAATTATGGTTCGTTTCATTTTACACCACATTGTTATGGCTCGCATTACATTGATACGTAACATTAAAAGAGTACGTTTATTTTACTCACATGTAATTCACACTCGTTACAGCTTTATACTCGAGGAATAAACGCAAATAGATTTCTTGACAACTTTCACTAACTTATTTCGTATCAATTTAAATATTTTCCCGATAGTTATAATATAAACAAGCACTTCAGGGGTTAAAGTCACGAAAACATTATTCTTTAAAGCAACGTCGGATGATAGTCCTTAAGACGGGAAAATAAAAGAAGCAAAGAAATCAGAAGGAAACATAGCACTGTAAAAAAGGTTACGGGAGTCAAAGGTAAGGAGAGGTATTTATAATTTTAAAAAGGATAATGAAACAAAATAATATGAATATTGCAATTTGCAACTCCATGTTTTATAAATAGCATTTACCTTATCTAAGATAGACAACATCGTCATATAAACTTACATTGGGTCAAATTTTGCGTGGGTGGTTTTCTAATCATAAAGACAGTTCGCCGAGTCAGAGCTTTACACATTTTTGCGACTGGACTATTAATTGACTTTTAAAGTACAGAGAAGAATTACCATTTTTGAGTTTCAGCACTCGCTGAAGTTGAAGTACCAGGAACAATTACAAAACACCGAGAGGCTCCGACTCAAACAATTTGAATACTTTCTTTTTTGTCGAGTCAGACGGTTAATTATTTTCGACGGACAATGAGTTGCCGAAGTCGCCTCATTATCTTACAATGAATGTACATTTTTCAAGTAGATTTTAAAGAAGCCGGTAGGCGATGATGTTTCCATTATGGAAAAATCTTTTCATGAACCCAACTGTTTCACTAGGCTGCTATATTCCTTAACCTTTGCAACGGCATTGACGGAAATATCCGTCATGGTTGACAACGCAAAATAAACCTGAGTATGTATGAATTAAGGTTGACATGAAAAGGTTAAAGCATTATTTTTTTACATTTCAGAAACAATTATCTTTAATTTCAAGTTACAATCAAACTTAAGTACTTGGTTTGTGCTGTTCGAATATCCTAATATAATTTCGTTCAACTGTTTGGCAAAACGCCTAGACTCCTCTGTACGTCGCTCTACTCGACATTAATAAACGGTTTCTTACATAATACTATTAAACTTCCGTAGTGTTATTCTAACAAACGGACCATTTCGTACTCTTAGTGCCCAGTACCTATTTATTTTTTATATAAACGCAAAAAAAAAAAACTGAAAAATATAAGCAAAAAATAAACACGTCTACAACTAAATAGAAAATTGTATTATGCATGTTCAGAATAAATCATACCTGAATACATGTTGTGAATAAATCGGGTCACGCACAAGCGTAACAGTGAACAGTAATAGTGATTCGCGAAAATGTAATTTGACAGGCCAAGTTCGTACCAGATGTATTATGGTTATGATTCATAAATAAGGTTCTACAGCAGCACATTCCAAAGTAAGGTTTATTATTTTAAGGTACAATGAAATCTTACCATGGCACTAATGTGAACAGCGACATACCACGCTTATTAAGGATTAATTAACCCGTAAGTCGTTAGTTCTTTATCAAACAATTTAATATGTACATAATATCATATCATGTCATCAAAATTCGAAAATCTACTCCATATTTTATCAAACACGCTGAAATTAGAGCTTACAAGCGCTAGATTAGAACAGCTACGCATTAAAATGATCTTCATATTCCTTATCACCTAACATAAAGCGGAAAGACAGCTCGCAAAGGTAGAAATGTAAATGACCTCACTTATCTTATGGCTCCCAAAGTTCGCGGCTAGTACAAGGGAGCATGCTAATAAATAGGTAACCATCGATTCGAATTGTAAGTAAAATGAAGGATATGAATTTTATGTGAATATGTGCGCCGTTTTGATCGGGAGTAGGCTATTTAAATGCGTGACCCGTCATTAGGCGCGCGCGCGGGCGGGCCGGGCGCTCGAGTACGCACTCGATGGGCTCACATAATCGACCCGTTAACGTTTCATCGTGCACTACCCACTGCTGCCGGTAACCCTATTACCACCGCTTATCTTCACCCGCTTATCCAAGAGCTAAGCCTACTCCACGTTTAACAGTAGGTTATACCGATTGGTTAATCGCATCAAACGGCACGGATTACTAACGATCTATTCAGTCAAACGTGCCTAAATAACGGAATGATTGATGCCTGAAAAAAACTGACAAATAACTCACCCGTGTCGTACCCTGTCGCAATATTGGAGTCAGAGCGGAGTTATATGCTTACCTGTAAAGTAATAAAGCAATATTTAACAAGACGTATCAAAAATCAAGTGTATTATTGAAACGTGAAAAGAATCTCATTTCAATTATACAGTATACACACGACAAATTTCGTAATGTTTGCTAAAATCATTTTTGTTTCTTATTTACAGGTCATTATTTATTCCATCTTAATGGTGAACATTATTAACGATCGATTTTATGCCTATAAAATAACCATCCACGATTACGATTTATACGACGCAAAATTCCTAGACTTAAGACCGTAAACAAAATCATGGACGAGCTCGCATTCGAAAACGAGGTTCCATTAATTAGTGCCTCGTTTAAATCCCATTCATTTCTAAAGCACTCAGAAAATGTTGTAAAAATAAAAATGATCAAGAACAACCCGCTCCCCACTCAGTGTCACTGATAAATAGCAGGCAGATGAAAACCCTTTTTAAATGAGGAGGTCCTACCTGTGCACTCCGAGCCCGGCCGGAGGGTCTTCTTGTGGTTTCTTTTCAACAACGTCCATGTTTATTCATGGGTCGGACAGACCTATCTCTACATTCAAATTACTATACTGAGAAACATTTATTATCATTTAAATAAGTAGGTATATGAATTATTGCGCCCTAAAACATCACTCAGATCAGATCGTATTTGTTCGCAATATGGAGTTATAGTTTCGAGCTCTTTTTCGATGCCGCTGCAAGGTCCTCGTGTCACGTGTATCTTGTATAAAAGAAAACCGATGTTATTTCGCAATATTTCAGGAAGGTCGTTTAGAGGTACATTTTGCGTTGACTTGTCGATATCCAATATTAGGTGAAAGCTGTCAATGCGAAGAGTTTTATTAAATCTGTCGTAAATGTATCCTTAGCCGAGAAACCGCGACGAAAGAAGTAAAAAGCCAAGTCACAATGAGATGTTATTATTATAACAAAATTACATGTTTGAAGCATTTTCATGATTGCGAGAATTAGCACTCCCATCTACCTACATATATATAGCACTTATTGCCGCACTCAGACACGTCAATTAATTTTTAAGTTTCATTAAAGTTGCTGCGTCTTATTCTATTGTTATAGCAAAGAAAGTGACAGCAACAACTTTAATAAAACTTAAAAGTTAGGGCCTGCGCAAACCGGCGGAGCGCAGCGCAGATCACTTTAAATTTATCAATATATATTCTTCCCTATTTTAATTACAATAAGGTATAAATTTAGAGCCGCAGCCGCAGAGTAGAAATCCCCCGTGATGCTCCGAGGTCGGTTTCAGAGCATTAAAATTTATGCCTTATTGTAATTAAAATAGGGAAGAATATACATTGATAAATTTAAAGTGATCTGCGCTGCGCTCCGCCGGTTTGCGCAGGCCCTTAATTGACGTCTTTGAGTGCGCCGTTAGCTTGCTACAGAGTTAATCTGGGAGCTTTTAACATACCTACATACTTATATCAATTTTGTGGTCACTGATTATAATTTAATCGCATGATGTGACATGGGTGGGAATCTCACTTTAAAACAAAACGAAAACACAAATTGTACGAGTCACAAGTATAGGCATTATTTCATTGTTTAGTTAAGGAAACTTCGCCTTTTTGCTAAAGCACATACACCAAAGAGCTCCAAGTTGACTTGTTAATATTCCACTCATTTAAAATTCATCAAGCCCTTTACTTAGCTTTTAAGTTACCAGCGCCTATAGCTGTGTATAAAGGTTTGAGTAAGTATGGTGTTGGATATTATAAACAAAGAAGTGGGAGGTTATTTACTATTCAGGCACATAACAGGTCTGAGCCTTAATGATAAGACCCTCGAGATAGCGCGGGACAGGTTCATCCGCTTGTACCCAATCAAATACGATCAGATAATACAGCCCGATTATGTTCACGTTACGAATAGATATAATTATCGCTATGAACATAACTCGGTTTACTTACACAGATTCATTAGACAAGGATAAAATGCGTGGTAACAGGTAATTTTGGTACAAATGTCTAAATGTACCAATGGTTCAAAATGTCTCATTATCAAAATGTACAACGGTCAAAAAGTATGTAAATGTAAACATCTTATAATGAACAAAAGACGAAACAATCAGACGTCACAAAAACCTAAGAGCCTATTCAATGGATCCCCTTTGTCAAATTGTACAAAAGTAAAAAAAGTATATAATGTCAACATGTTTGTAAGAACAAACGACAAAACTGTAGCGGGTAATATTGGTACAAGTGCCAGATTGTTCAATGGGTTAAAATGTACAACGGTTAAAAAGTATATAAATGTAAACATGTTAATGATCAAATGACAAAACGTTTTGATGTCCCAACATGAAACCAACAAAGTGTCTAAAAATCCCGTTGACAAAATGTGCTAATGTCAAGCTGTGCCGACCGAATAGCTACGTCCTTGTCAGTTGGCTGACTAAATCGGCCATATGGACAGAACTTTACTAGAGTACGTGTTGATTTGATTTTCGATTTTCACTTCGACCATTGTGAATTCTATCGTGAAAAAAATTTCGAGAGCACATTTAGTCAATCGCATTTTGTACATTTTGGCCACAGAGTATTTTGTCCTGAAAACTTCTAGACAAAATGACATCTAGACCATAATTAATGCAACATTTTGACTACAGGAAATGTTGACCAAAGCATATTTTGCCCTTAAAATATTCAGACAAATGACCCGGTGGCACAAACATTTTGTACTTTTGACAAAATTACAACTCAACATTTTATGCATTTTGGCATTTGTACCAAAATTAAAATGTGAAATATCTTCATTTATACGCCCTAAAGTTAATAAAAAAAAGTTACGTTCATAATGACATTATTATGAAAAAAGTACACGCAAAATAATATATGTAAAGTATGAGTACGCAATAAATAAATATATACTTATCAAATTACTTGGTTCAAACCTTATATTGAAATAAAACCTGCATATTTTGACAGTCAACATTTGGGTACGCTCACACGGACACATCCGTTTCTTTACGGGAACTGTTTTTTGTACGATCCGATTTAGTGACAACAGTATTTCAACGCACGCGTTCACACAAGTATACAGTTGCAGGATCCGGCAAAAAACGGATCCTGCTAAATTTGTCATCCGATTTTGTGACTACAAATCGGTCGGGTGGTACTAGAAAATGTAGGATCCGATTTGTTTGTATTTCAATACATGCATTCACACAAGCTCGGATCATGAATACCGCAAACCAACCGTAGGATCCTACAAAAAAAAGTAGATCCGACAAAACTTGACACCGTGTGAAGGGGCTCTTAGCATAGCGTAGTTAAAGTGAGAGTCCAGGGAGGCAATTAAAAACTCTAGACCGCGGCACCACAACCTAGTAACTGTCATAAACACTCTTATTTAACGACATTTCCTTACTTATTTCCTTCCCTCTGTTATACTGGTATCATATCAATCCACGGATCTGAATGTCGAGTGAAGTTCAAAGAAAAGCAAACGGCGTGTTTATTCGAACCATGCATTATGTCAGGTGACTTTGCCCCGACTCAGAGCAAAGTCCTCCGCGGGGCGCCGGCGGCGACGAGCCACACTCGCCGAGATACGAGCGCGATCGGTACCACACCCTGATTAGGCGAGCTATGTTACCTACAATAAATACAAACATTATATACAAACGCGTCGTATGACCGGCGGTATACATATGTACGTACACGACCTCGCAGGCCGAAAGCACAAATGAAATTCGCAACTAGCGTTGTATTCCATTACGCTGAAGCCATTTTTGGCTTAGTCTATGAGCCCAGTTGATTATAGTAGCCAACGCCGCCAAGACTTTTCGCCGCTTCGGTGTTCTCTAAAGAGGGCCTACTACACAAAACAAAATATATCAATTGTGTTTTATTTTATGACTGTTAAAAACATCAACAGAGTTAAATCTTGATCGACTCAGGGCGAGTGTTTTTATCCGTAGTTAACTAAACGAACGGTAAAAATCGTAAATATGACACATTTACTTATTTCAGATTTAATCGCCTGTTTAGTTGTATAATTTGAATATTTCCTTATATTATTGTTCAAAACAGAAACACAACAAAAACAAAGTCAAGCAAGGCGAGAAAATAACTTACGTCAATGAAGGCATTACATTAATTTTTGGCATTCAGATAAAGGTGACTAACTAAAGTAGTCGCTCACAGGCAGAAATATTGCTAGTGGGTTAGGATGTTAATGAATGGCGTGCAATGAAGATAAAATCAGAGGCAGAGCAGACAGGAGTAGATGGCAGAAACATAATGTAATCTACGCCGCAGACGGAGCCTAATGATTCCTTGCAAAAAGATAATGTGAATGCCGTAACATTATTGTTCCGAGGAAAAGCGGCGGGATGCAATCGAGATCGTTTCAATTACGTAAGCCCAGCAGGCAATAATTGTTGAGAGCTTAGGTAAGTAATGTTACTGCTTTACTTTGCAGCACTCGTTCATCCATTAAAAACGGTTCTTTTTTGTAAATAAATTTATTTTTCCCTTTTTAGTGATGCACCTAATATTAAGTCATATAAACTAAAGCACATAAACATCACATTAAGAAACAAGCCTAATACTAATTTCTCATCACCCTAACAAAATGTCGCTGTCCAAGATGCAGGACCGTTAATCATTGAGTTCTCCCGGTATGTCACCATGGCTGGCATCAATCACTCACAACTAAGGAGTTCCGGTGGTCATCTCTGGTCTTCATCATCAGTTCCTCCTCACCAAAAGGAAGGTCCTTTTAAAATGCAAATGTTTAAGGTCTTGCAGGAAAGACCAACATCGCTGTATGTGTGCGTATAATTATTGAGTTTCGTCGATTCCTCGTGGATCCCATCATCAGATCGCGACTTGGTGACAATGGGACCACCTAAGGAGTATACTCTTTAGAAAAAAAAAAAAAAATTTTGGAAATCGGTCTACAATTGACAGATAAATCGGTGAACGTATACATAAATAAAAAAATAGAACAGTGGAACGTGTAACCTCCTCCATTTTTGAATTCGGCTAAAAAGTAAGTGTGTTACACCCATCGTGTTTTATTAGTAATTATTAGTAATCTAATCACTGACAATCAAGTCAGTCAAATCAAATTTTATGTAAAAACAAAAAACGACGACATACGAATCTCGGGCGTAGATCGTTGGAATTGTAATATTGATGTGAAATTGTATATGAGTTAAGGTAATTATAGCAAATCCGCGAATTCTGGGATCATGGTCAAAACGCACCTGGAAAACTAGTTTTCTTAATTTTTTAATTTTACTTCGCGTTTTTGCCGACTAATATATTCATTCTAACAATGATGATAAACTCGTTACCAAAAGACGACTCGAACTAGTTCAAACTCTACTAACTTATTACTCTTAGCCATTGGAGAGTTGCTATGGTCACTTCTGTCTCCATCAACTTACCATTTCCATATCATAATTATTATGCAAAATTACAAGTCTATTCGATTATTAGAAATAGGTTAAAATCGATTTGTTCACATACATAGCTAGAAGTGATGCTTGTACAGTGTATGAATGGAATACGAGCAAATGGAATACGAGCAAATATTTTAATGACGGTTAATATGCATCTTAATTAACAAAAAAACATAATACATATGGGTATCGTTAACATAAGTTGTATTTATTTTCATACTAATTAATTCGGCACGCAATGTATCACACACAAATAGCTCAATTAACTGAGACTTAAATCTTAGTTTCAACATACATTGCTGCTCGATGGAAGCTTTAAAAATTGATTACACTCTGTGTATTAGATTAGAGTTGTTAACGAAATTCCTTCTTTATATGATTTGTAGAGCCCTAACCTACGCGTCTACGAATTTAAAAGTTTGCTTGTATTCCATTTACACACTGTATAAACATAACATCATAACATCGCTACGAACGTATTGCTACGCATACTTCGCTACGTGCCGTAGCACATTCCTACTTATACTCGTAAAGAAGTTCAATATCAGTTTCTCAGCAGAACTCTCTTAATAAAGGGCTCAAACTTCTAACATGTATCAGATAACAGTGAATATTATTATAAAGATATAATTGCTGGTAACAACCAGCAAGTAACGGTACGTGTAAATTATATCATACAAAATACAATACTAAAAGCAAGATATCGTGTAAATTATATCATACAAAATACAATACGAAAAGCAAGATATCTGAAACTCGTTTGCTAGAAATAATGAATTCAATTCAATTTAATTCTTTTATTTTCATTTTTACGGCTGATTAAATATCAGCTGCTTGTCGGGACCAATCTGAAGAGTCCATTGCAACCTTGGTGGGTCTACGTAGGTAAAGCGGGATCCTGTTTAGAAATCATAATATTGCATTGACATAGGTTTATATTATGTATTTACTTACCTATTTCAATTACCCATACCCCATTTTAAATACTTACAGAAACTGGTTCAATATTTACTTGCAACATTTGTGAAATTAAATCTGCATAGAGCGCGATCAAATAAACTGACGATGGGTATAATTTTTTTTCGTCCTGTGGTAAATTCGGTTTTGATAAAGTAGTATCGTGGCTAGTCTTCTTCGTTATTTAATTTGAGCGTTTCTCTTTAGCCGCGTAATAACACGCTCCGTCGGCACCCGTGTGCAGTGCTAGCGCAACCGGTGTATGAAACACGCCAGCCTAAACAATAACGCGGATCTGAGCTGAAAACAGGCAAACATCCAACAAGCAAGCGTTTCAGCCGAGAAACAAAGAAACGAGACCGCGTTGCGGGTAGCTAACAACAAAATATCACTTAGCGTTCACGTGACCGAACCAGGCGCTACTTAGCACAGGCACGTACGTAGTGTTGGCTTTTTAAATTATGCACAAAGCGCGAAATCCTAATTGGGAATTATATTCCGCCTGCAGCAAAATGTTACCTTCCCTAACGCGTGTTAATGCACTGAGTGAAAAAATTACGCAAATAATGTAAATATTATTAAATAATACAATGTTTACACACAATACAAAGTTTCCTTCTTAACTTAATGACAGAATATAACATATCAATACATATATTTAAAATGAGAGCATTTTACTTAGTTCTCGGATATATTCCCAGAGGTTTGAAAGTAGAATTTTTACGGAATGCCCTGTGGGCACTATAAAATTGATTTATTATGGAGTTAAAAAAACGCACAGTGTTCCAAGAATGCTTGGGACCGGACATTGTTTGCTGACTCTGCAGATCGACGTAGTTCAATATTCTAATCAAAAGTCTAGAAGTGACCCCCTGTCAATTCTTTATAGATTTAGAGAAAAACAATATAAAGTTGGCTAATTCCGACAGGTACTGAAACGGAAAAATTGCTTATTTTCTTTCATTGTGGTTTTATTAAATGTTTGATTGATTTATTCAATTTATAAAATTTATTAAAAAAGTTTAGAAAGAAAGAAAAACATTTATTCGTGACACATATAAACAATCATCATGTGATAATGCATAAAATTGTGCGTTTTTGAGCTACTAAACGAGCATTAATAGTTGAAATAGTCAAAGAAATTGACGAAGAACCCATTTTAAATTTTTTAGGGTACCGTACCAAAATGGTACTCTTATAATGGTAAGGAACTCTTATGGTGAGACTTCGTTGTCTGTCTGTCGGTCTGCCTATATGTCACAGCAATTTTTCTCAGCAACTACACAAGTTATAAACTTGAAATATAAAATTTAAAATATGAAATTAATTTTATAAATAATTGAAAAAGGGGTCTAAAGGGGGTTGAAAAATTAAAGTGATTTGATTACAGCAAATGGGGTGTCATATGAAAGGGCTTAATCTGCACACTTCAAAACATTTTTTTAAATAATTTTCTTATATACTTTTTTACACTTTTTATACTTTTTTTTAATACTTTTTTGATTTATAGTCAAAAACGAACAAAAAATGACCGTTCCCCCCCTTATCTCCGAAGTTTATGAACCAAAGTCTGAAAATTTCCTGACGTTAAGCTAATTATTTATATTTTACGGATACAATAATATTAGTGTTAAAAATTTATATTTTTTGAGAAATTACTAAAAAAAATGAAAAAATAGTGTTAAATGTAACTTAAAATAGACCTTATTATATACGAGTTAAAGTACATAAATAAAAAGGTATATTTTTGAAGTACGGACTTAAATACGGTACCCTCGATGCGCGAATCCTACTCGCACTTGACCGATTTTTTTTATTGGTAACGTATTAACACTTAATTTTTGTTGCGGATGATTGCAACTGTTAATTTCTATAGCCATAAACAATTCAACAGACAACAGTTCCAAATCTCATGCAGTCACCGAGAAATTGAATTTTAACTTTCCCGTCGAAAGCGCCTGTTGTATTTAATAGCGACATGTCAAAAGTACATTTCATAGTTTGGTAGCAACTTATTTGAAAGCAAGTTACGGCTTAAGTCGACATTTAAAACAATAAAATTGAAGAATGAAATGATATACAATGCCATTATATCGATTCATTCTTGTTCATCCATTCATCTTGTTCGTCATAAGATGTTAGTGATCGTGATCCTAAAGAAGGTAGTTAACTGCCGCACTCAGAGACGTCAATTAAGTTTTAAGTTTCATTAAAGTTGATGCGTATTATTCTTTTGCTATAGCAAAGAAAGTGACAGCAGCTACTTTAATGAAACTTAAAACTTAATTAACGTCTCTGAGTGCGGCAGTAAGTTTCCATAATTTTATTGTTTTAAATGTCGAATAACGTAAGTCACGTAAAAGGTTAAGATTTAGCAAACTCAGCCAAACCGGAGCGGTGCACTACATCTTTTCATAAACTAATCACAAACCTTATTACTGCATGGTCATTTATTCCTTAAGCTGATTGGTATGCTCTCTTACAATGGAATGTGTAGCAGAACCGTAATAAGGTAATATTATTTCCCGCAAGTCATTGTTGGACAGTCACGCGCATCGGCGAGGGCGACTCTCCGCACCTGCCGGTGTTTGCTGGCGTCTTCCCGGCGCAAGAGGTAAGATCGAGCGAATGACTTATTTGCTTAAGTTCCTTTTAAACTTGCCGCAGCCATAATTTAAAAGCACAAACTTATAAAGTGATGAGTTTGTTTAAAGTTGTTTATAATATACGTGTTAAGAATCACTGATACAACTTACTTATCTCAATCTGTACAAGTTTTACTACTTTCTATTTTAAACATTCCTGTTTTGGCAGGATAAGTGATATACATTCAGTCAACAAAGTATCGGGAATGGATGATTTGTTTATGGTTCCAAATTCAAATTTTTGTTTTTTTTGTTGTTGTTAGATTGGCACAACTGTTTTCTATTTTGGCGCGGAGTTTGAGTTGCATCTGTTATTTATATTAAATACAGTGCTGTTTTTAGTTATATCATATCTAGTGTGTATTGCGAATTTCATAATGGACAAAAACATTGAACAAAGAGTTTGTCTTAAATTTTGCATCGCCAATGGAATTTCGTGTTCGGAGTCACTGAAAATGTTACAGAAGGCTTACGGTGATTCGACTTTATCAAAAACACGTGTTTATGAGTGGTACAAAGCGTTCAAAAGCGGTCGAGATGTGATGGAAGATTTGCCTCGCTCTGGTAGGCCATCAACGTCTGCAACTGAAGTTAACATCGCAAAAGTGAAGGAAATAGTGACTGAAAATCCTCATTCAACTTTGAGAGAGATAGCCGCCGAACTTTCTGTATCTCACGAGTCGATCCGTACTATTTTAACTAATCATTTGGGTATGAAACATGTTACCGCTCGGCTAGTCCCAAAAGACCTGAATTTTCTCCAAAAACTCAATCGCATGAGAGTCGCTGAGGACATGCTAGAACGAGTCAATTCCGACCCAACATTCATGAAACGCATTGTTACTGGTGACGAGACGTGGGTTTACGAGTTTGACATGCAAACTAGTCAACAAGCTTCGGAGTGGCGCCTTCCAACTGAACCGAAACCGAAGAAACCACGCCAAAGTCGATCAAAAGTCAAAGTCATGTTGACTGTTTTCTTTGACTATCGCGGTGTTGTGCACTCGGAATTCTTGCCGGAAGGTCAAACGGTAAATAAAGAATATTATTTGAGCGTTATGCGGCATTTAAGAGAGCAAATTCGACGAAAAAGGCCAGATTTGTGGAATGAAAATTTTTGGATTTTGCACCACGATAATGCGCCTTCGCACAAGGCCATCATTGTGAAAGAATTTTTGACCAAACACTCAACAAATACCATCGAGCAACCACCATATTCACCAGATATGGCTCCTGCCGACTTCTTTCTTTTTCCTAAACTCAAATTACCACTTCGTGGCACCCGTTTTCAATCGGTAGAAGACATAAAGGAGAATTCGCGCCGAGAACTGAATTCAATTCCGGAAACAGCGTTTAAAAAATGTTTTGATGATTGGATTATTCGTTGGCGTAAGTGTATCGTTTCTGAAGGAGCATACTTTGAAGGTGATAAAATAAATTTGGATGATTAACAAACAGTTTGTGTATTATTGATCTTTTCCCGGTACTTTCTTGACAGAGTAGTATATATAGAGATAGATATATATAAGTACTTTTGCTTGAGATTCCTTAGAATTAATTAATCACTTAACGTACGAAAACTAAAATGACATGGAGTCACCGGTGGTCTTTATTTATTTAAACTTAATTGCATAATGAAAAAGTACAAATGGCGGACTTAGAGCCTTAGGGCATTCTCTTCCAGTCAACCAACCAGCCAAACACAGACAAAACAGTTTGGTACTAATTTTAAAGATACCGGCTAAATATATAATCTATCTAAGGGCCTGTTTCACAATCGACAAGTAAATTCATCTGTCAGTTAGAGATAGCCCTCTCCTAGTCTATTTTCAAGTGTAAGAAAGGGAAAGGGCTTAATTTATTTGACAGATACGCTTTCCTTGACGATTGTGAAACAGGCGGTTAGTGTAATAACATAGTATGATAATATGGTATGATACTCGTATTAGGTATCTATCATGTGTAACTTTTAGAACTTCAATTCAAGTGAATCAGTACAAGCTGTGAAACGGAACCAACCCATAAAGTCAGTCTATTCGCGTACCATATTTCCTCGACTGTACATGTAAGGATTAGGACGGATTAAATATAATGCTAAACAGTCAGGTATCTTTATCATTAATGCTCTCCTAACACCACGTAAGCCTACTCGTATTTGACATTCCCTCGGGCGCTAAAGTTGTCATCATAATAAAGGTCGGAATGGAAGCGGGCACACACGCCATTTCCGACAAACTTTGGAGGACGTTCTAATTTGAATTAAAACTTAACTACTTTCGGTTGCATTACCGCGGCTCTCCTACGTCTGCACCCGCGCCGCTGCCGCCAGGGACTCCGTTCCAAACTATTCCTTTGTACTTCCACCACGCAATACAACTTTATTTCATTTTTCTCCTGACTCGTCGATGAAAGAAAATGAATCGCCCGGTTGTCGGCGGAAAACCAAAGAAGGCTTTGATGTAACAAAATGCCAGCAAAATTCAGTCGAAGTATGCCAAATAATTACGACCATTTATCAAACACAAAAGTCGTCATTTTACAACGGACGTTTGATTCAGAATTCAGCTACGCCATACTTTAACATTTTTAATAGAATACAAATACTACTTTGTTATCTCCGACATTTTTAACAAATTGACGAGGAATTCCAATCCAATTTTAAGCTCAGTTTTAAGCAAAATGTGAATAGGTACTGCTTTCGCTCTCCGCTCGGCTACGAAAATTAAACGAGTTCAGGAAACAAACAGCGCGTGAAAATAAAATTACGCTATCACAGAAAAAAAGGCCGGGTTTATACCTATTTCAAAATAGTCATGCATTTCACAATGTTTGTATAATGGTATTTTATGGTATGGTTTGGGATGGTACTTTATCATTCAGCTTGATGAATTTTCGTCTCGGTTTATAAATTATGAATTGTCAAACAAAGCTCAATTGAAAATTTCCACGCGCCGCCTACGACGTATTTGTACCGCTGTCGTCGGCTTACGCTAGCTTAGAGCAACGGGAATCAGTGAGTCGACACACATATCGACTTTGGCTTATTTAGAATTCGACTTGGCTTCACTAAACCCATAATGTTGTAACTCGAAGCATTGTAAAAGCCACGTGTCCGTAATAATAGTGTACCGTAACAAATCTTGCAATATTTCTTAGCACGTTTTTACTCTTGCATTTACAGTCATAGCGCATAACTGAGAAGGTTCCTGCGGCAGGGGAGCGATGCGGGAGGGGAAAACTGACGTAACAGAACTGTCTCGCTATAAACGTGATGAATAGTAGGAAAATAACTCTTACGATATTTACAAGATAAGATAAGATAAGATAAGATAAGCTTTTATTGTCAGACTGTGTAAATTGGTGTTACATGTCATAAATTTAAAGTTCCAACAGTTTGCCCATTTCGGACGTACAATAATTTTACATTGAAAATATCTATTCTAATAATTTACAGAAAAAAAATCATTTAAATTGTAGAAGCATTTGCACATTAGCCATTCCTTAAGTTTCCTTTTGAACTGCATAATATTATTTAACGACTTAATACATTCCGGTAAATGATTATGTATTCTAATACCAGTGATATAAGCGCTTTTCTTTAGTATATGGCTAGAAGCCCGAACTGTACATAAGTCAGATTTATATTGTGGTCGTAGATTTTTCTTAGAGTCAGTTTTTTTCTTAAAATAGTCAACATTTTCCTTAACAAATAAACAAATTTCTAATATATATATGCACGTCAGAGTTAAGATTTTGTTAGTTTTAAAAATGGATTTCAAGGATTCCGAATTCTTAATATTAAATATAATTCTTAGGCACTTCTTTTGAAGAACAAAAGTGGACTGAACGTTTACAGAGTTGCCCCAAAATATGATCCCATATGTTAGTTGAGGATACACATTACCATAGTATGCCTTACACGCGACCTCTACTGACGTTATATTAGTTAATATTGATATTGCGTAACAGTACTTCGAAATTCTTTTATTGATCTTTTCAACGTGCGACTTCCAATTTAAGTTGCTATCTATTGTGACTCCTAAAAAGTTTGTGTTATTCACTTGTTCAATTTTTTCATTATCTATAATTATATCTATATATTGTGGTACTTGTCTGTAGTTAGTAAAATTTATAATTTTTGTCTTGTCTAAGTTAACCTTTAAATGTAAAGAAGACAACCAGTTTATGACCAACCTCAATGTTTTATAAGCCTCATGAGAAATGTCCATGCCGTTCAGTTTGTCTTCTGTTATAAATATTGTAGCATCATCAGCGAACATCACACATAAGTGGTCAGTCACCAGGGGAAACTCGTTGACATATACCAAAAACAACAAAGGCCCTAGCACGCTGCCTTGAGGCACCCCTTGTTGACTTTCCACATAGCCTGACTGTATTCTGGTGATTGTTTTTGTAGTTTTATCGTATGTATCCAATACTGTGGCTTGAGGTCTATTTGTAAGATAGGTTTGTATTAATTTTAATGCAGTTCCGCGAATCCCAACATGTTCAAGCTGTCTTAGTAATATTGTGTGGGAAACACAGTCGAACGCCTTTGAAAGATCTATAAATATTCCTATAGAAGTATTATTTTTATTAACATCTGTCCATACTTGCTTTAAAATTTTGAATATAGCTAATGTTGTGTTTTTCCCTTTTTGAAATCCAAATTGATGTTTATTTAATATGTTGTTTTTATTGAAGAATGATATTATACGATTAAGTATAATTTTTTCGAATATCTTTGAAAAATTGGACAACAACGCAATAGGTCTATACTTGTTAATGTCATGTTTTGGACCTTTTTTGTGTAGGGGTTTTATTAATGCAATTTTCAAGTCGTCTGGAAATATACCACTTTCTAGTGTTAAGTTTATGTATGCCTAAAATGATTTTTTTTATTATTTTATTATCTGATTCCCCATGTCGTAAATCTATAATAAATTGATCCATTATCTCGTCGCTAAAACGGTCATTTTTGTACTACTTATGTACTTGGTTTTATATACATTAATGTCATTGTGAAGCTCGTTGCAGAGGTGATTGATTAAAACGCGTATTCAGTAGTATTTGAGTATATTTCGTTAACCAAAATGTGCATATAAAATTGCTAAAAATTAAATGCAACAGAAGGCTACTGAAACCAGGTATGTAAGAACGCCGCGCGAGGGAGACAACGCGATTTGCTGTCTCTTGATTATAAATATAAACGTGTGGCCGGCGCGCGGCGCTCTCAATCGCGGCGGTTCGCCGCCGCGGTGCCATCTCGCTAGGCTGCAGCTACATCATCTTTATGCTCAGTAGAATTGAGATCTGATTTTCTTGCCTTGAAATATTCGTACACTTTATAAACAACTTGTTTAATCAGAGGACTCATCTTCGGTTGTAAAATCTCGCGGCCAGTCCAAATAAAACGTGACGCCGACGCCCGACTGAAGTGAAGTCTCGCGTCATTTGGCGTAACGAAAACACACTCCTCCCGCATGTCTCCACTACCGCAGGAACCAACTCAGTTAAGCGCTAGTCCTGTACATTCGAAGCACAAATCAGTCTTACCTTGACGTCGCTCATCTCCCGGAATAAAACTCGACAAACTGACAAGACTGAGTAAAAACTTACAAATCCATACTAATACTTATTATAAATGCGAAAGAAACTCTGTCGGTCTGTAACGCTTTCACGGCTAAACCGCTGAACCGATTTCGATTAAATTTGGTATGGAGATAGCCTGAGTTCTGGGAAAGGCTACTATTTTATCCCGGAAAATTGGACAGTTCCCGAGGGAGCAGCGATAAACGACTTCTACGCGGACGGAGTCACGAGCAAAAGTTAGTTATTAATAAAACTAAGACGGAAGTTTATTTTTTAAAGGACCGTCATTATGAACTCGTACCTATTTAAAAAATTGACTTTATAAATAAACATCCTAGATATCAAAGATTAACTCGCATCCATGCTAGGTTTAAATATTAATTGATTACCGTTAAAATTACATCGTTGTGTTTTGTGAGCATTTATAACTTAAAACAAAAAATAAACACTGATACGGTTTACCTACTCACGTTTCAGGAAACGGCCCGACATGTTTTCAGTTTAAATTGGATAATTTATAAACTTAGTCATTTATGTACGATACATAAAAGACTATTGGAACTCAACAAAGGACATTAACTAGCAGGCACATTATTTTTAGAAAGAGGCCTGTGCGATTGCGAGCCATACATGCATATATAAGAACGCGTACGAGTATGTATAGGTATTATGTTGACACGATATCGTGCTTGACGAGGCTTAAAAATTGTCAACGCGGCATTTCACAAATGCCAAAATGTTTAACGTAAATTTCAACGAAAAGTTACACCTCTTTGTTTGACGCCATGTATTCACATTCGGTTGGTTTTGTTTTGCTGTACTTTTCAGAGTAGGTACATTTCCGTAGAACAACGGTAAAAATACTTTATTTGCAAAGCTTTTGACAACACGTACTTTGATAAATAGCTGCCTATTTATCAAAGTACCATAAATATATGTAACATAGGGAGGAGTAAAAAGGTGTAAGTGTTAACTTTACGTCACTTAACGCTATAAAAGTTAAGCGAGACAAATAAAAACAGCGTCGGAACCATGCTCATAAAACGTAACTGTACATAATTGAAAATCCACACGAGTAAAGCCGCGGGTAAAATGCAGTAAGTATCCATAAACAGGGTATTCCAAATAAGCGAAGTGCCTTGTCGTTACGACTAGGCGTGGACGTGAGTTGGAAGAGGCGGCGGGGAGACAGCGTTTATTGGCACACCTGCCTACGCCCTGCAAACGGCCACTTGATAAAATAAACGTATTCAGTAACGGATAGCCAATATCAACACCGAATACTGTCGCTTCCTCTATAACTCACATAAAAAAAAACACTACCTAGAACTAAATTAAATAAGCTCTATTGTAACACCTACGAATAAAACATTCAGCTCGCATAAAAGCCTCGAACGCGAACTAGCGTGAAACTATTTAAGCTTAGCTATGGTATATCGGTTACATAGTACATTACAATGGCACGTGAGCTGAAAATTCTAGCGAAAAGTTGGGTAAATTGAAGACAGTCGAGTCGTGTCGTATATTTAACACCGGCACCGCCAGCATCGGGAAATGCGAGTTTCAACGGAATTACCCGACTCGAATCTTCGGCACCAACCCCGTCGCTATAAATTTACAATACGGCTGAATTAATAGCAGACCCACGGCAATCTAAACAAATTTACCCCCTACAAATATCATTTAATTAATTAATTTTAGCTGTAGGTACCGATTTTTTTTTTATGTTGTTTTATCGTGTCCGTACAGAAATAAACACAGTCGTATTATAGGAAACGATTAAATTTGCAAGAGATAATTAGATATCCCATAAACTAAATTAATTAAGCTGCCTGAAAGCAGAAATAAATTCGGAATATACTTTAGTAGTTAATTAGTATTCGCGCAAGTGACTGACGCCTGGATGCGACTTCATTAATTGGCGAAATTTCAACCGATTCCATCTAACTTCCATGTTAAACATTAAAACAATCGAGACAGATTTTACTTTTAACAATCTCCAAACTTACCTACCCTCTTTATTTGAACAAGTTAGTAAACTTTAAGTTGATACTCTGAAGGTATGAGAAGTTCGTCTCGCCTATTTTATCATAGGTATTCATAAGACACTTACTGCCGCACTCAGAGACATCAATTAAGTTTTAAGTTACATTAAAGTTGCTGTGTCTTATTCTATTGCTATAGCAAAGAAAGTGACAGCAGCTACTTTAATGAAACTTAAATCTTAATTGACGTCTCTGAGTGCGGCAGTTAATCGATTATCGGCAATGTTTCGACTTTCGTACGGTTGAAAAAAATATCTTTAAAATAATTTTTTATCTTCAAAGTGTTTATCAACTGTTTTACTTATAGCGTATCAAAATAATTCAGTGTTACCATAGCGTAATAATTACTAATAGTGGGGTGACTCCTTTGTCTCGGCGCTAAATGCCGACAATCTGACAGACACTGAAAATGTATCAGGGTTGTCACAATATTTTATTGTGCACTAGCGACCCGCCCTCGCTTTGCTTCGGTTAAAGTCCCCATTTCCCCCCATAAAGTTGAAATATCCAATTTTTCTCTTCATAAGAACCGTCCTCAGCCTTCAATGAATATTTAAAATAAAAAAATTAGCGAAATCGGCCCAGCCATTCACGCGTGATGCCGTGACCAAGAAAAATAGGGATTGCCTAAATGCATTAATTTGAACAAACATACATTATCAGTCTGTCATTATCTTCTTCGCGACAATCACAACGCACGAGCCGAAGTAAGTGAATAAAACGCATGATTAGACCTTCAGTTTATATATTTTTAAACATGCTGAACCTGAAAATTGTAAGACTGAAACTTGTAAGACCTCTGTAAATACTATGGATGCAATAAATGAATATGAATATGAAAATATTTGTCATATTTGCGGAATTTATTTTTTTATTATTTTAATTGTCTGTTTTTGAACTTAACAATATAATGAATTCTCATCCCTTGGAAATTGATGCAATCTCGATTTTTTTTTATCATATCTGCTGTAAGACATTGACAAACAACCGTATACTGCACACGAACGCATTTTAAACAAATAAAAGGCCGTTCATGTGTCGCAACGTGGTCGCAACAATAATTTGATTAGCGACAACGTGATAGGTATTTTTGTAATTATTTAATTATTGAGAAATTTGGCTACCAGAACCATCAGTTTAAGCAGATACACGACAAGTAAATTATAAAAAAACCTTAGCATTAATAGTAAAGTAAATCAAACTAAGACTAGACTTTTTTTTCCTCAAAAAGCAAGAGAAAAATGAACTAAAATATTTATAAAGGGCCAAAATCTAATTTTTAAGGTAGTCTACCCACCTTAATGACAGATTGTTTACATCTATCTGTGGCTGACTGTACCTACCTATATCCACAACCTAGTCTCACAAATACGATTACAAAGTTACTTGTGCAGTTAAAAAAATATTTGTCATAGATTTAATATGGAGACGTGAATTTACCAACCATAAAGAAAACGGGACTGAAATTCCAGGATGTTTTCAGTTTTCCTTTCTATGTGAGCTAAACTACTACCTGAATGCAAAATTTGAAGTTTGTGTGTCTGCTAGAAGTACCTTAGAGTTTTGATGATTGGTCAGTGTGTCAGTGAAAAAATTAGAGAATTAGACTGGCTATAGCAGGTAAACTATAGGTAGAAAAAGTAAGTTATTTAGGGGTATAGCTAGTTAGAGTAGATACTCTTGGTCACTGAAAATTCAAGCTTCTAGCTTTATCCACAACAAAGTTACAGGGGGGGGTCAAAAGTGCCCTGAATGGCTTCGAAAAAAGGATGGTACGGCTATGCTTTGTTTCCTCGACTTGGCGGAGGCACTATAGTGTCTCCAGATAACGCGTGACTCACTACAGAGTCAGTACCGGCGCACAGTGGAGGTCGGACGGACGGGGCGCCTGCGAATTAACGGTGGGGGGACGCCGCTCTACCCCGCACCGCACCGCACCGCACCGCACCGCACCGCACCGCACCGCACCGCACCGCACCGCACCGCACCGCACCGCACCGCACCGCACCGCACCGCACCGCACCGCACCGCACCGCACCGCACCGCACCGCACCGCACCGCACCGCACCGCACCGCAACGCACCGCACTGCGTAGTTGCCCTGTCTAGACGGCCAGCTTACCCCACTATTAAGTAGTAATTATTACGCTATGACATGACGTTACGTAACACCAGCCGTTGCTAACTAATGCTTTGTAAAGTTTAAAGTGCTTAATTACTTATTAGTCGTAGCTTACTAGTCGAAATACTACTTTTGAATACTTGAATTTTACCTACTTAACATTTTTATATAAAGAAAAAATATCGTATTATATACGTAAATGTCTATTTCGCTAATAGATAAAATAATATATGCATCATATATTTTATTTGGTTCCTTAGGTAACCCCAAAGACAACTGTGCAGTTGTCTCTTTCTGCATTAAAGAGTAAAAAATATAAAACATAAGTTGTATTTTTTTTAATTTGTCGGTCTTTGAAAAAAATATTTTAACTATAGATTTATTACTCCAGTAATTAAATTAAAAAGTAGACTGTTTAACTCTAGACTGAAATGCCATAATGTCACTCGACCTATAAGTACGCTTGCTTTGTGTGGGCGTATTTATGTTCCTTGATAAATAATCTACTACCTAAAACAATGCGTAGTTGAAAGGGCCTTTAAAGGACTCTTTTGTTTGAAACAACGAAGTACGAGTATAATAAAAATTGGCTTTATTTGGCTTTGCATGCACAGGCTACTAGTAGTAGTAGGCTCCCGATAGTAACTCTTGATAAAGATAAAAGATATTTATTCAGTAAGTAGGCCGCACGGGCACTTTTACACGTCAAAATCTACCAGCGCTTCCCAAGAGGAGACCACTGCTGAGAAGAAGCGCCGCAAGAAACTCAACAGTTAGTCATTTTTTAAATGAAAATATAACAATGTCACTACTTATTCTAACAATAAACAAAACTGTAAAAATAATATTAAATATCTGCGTAGTTTTGCAGGAAAACATGTCAGAATGACTACGAGAAAATTTATATATATATCACACAAAACAGTTTTGACATGTCTTCCTACATAAACCGTGTCCCCTAGACAAGATACAGCGTTTACATGATTTTTATGAGGTATGTACGAGTAGTAGGTAAGCTATTGAACATTAAACATTAGTTAATTTTCTGGTTTAGGCCAAGCATTTTTGTCCGTTAGATAGTCCTCGACCCTATAGTACGCCTTTGACATCAACGACTTTTTCAAGTAATTTTTAAGTGCTGGAAGGGGTAACTCTAAAACTACGTCGGGTAATTTATTATAAAAATGAATGCATTGACCTACAAATGATTTATATACTTTACGGACACGAAACTTTTTTATGGCAATTTTATTTTTATTCCTAGTATTTATATTATGTATATCAGAATTTTTAACGAAAGAGTCTAGGTTCTTAATAACATACATAATATTTTCATAAATATATTGGGATGCTACTGTTAAAATATTAATTTGTTTAAAAAGTTCTCTTAATGAATCACGGGAATTTAAGTTATATATAGAGCGAATGGCCCTTTTTTGTAACACAAATATAGTTTGTATGTCAGCTGCTTTTCCCCAAACCAGAATACCGTATGACATAACACTATGAAAATAACTATGATAAACTAAGCGAGCTGTCTCAACATTGGTAAGTTGTCTAATTTTCCTAACGGCGTAAGCGGCCTTACTTAATTTGCCTGCTAGAACTGCTATATGGGGACTCCATTGCAAATTATTGTCTATAGTTATGCCTAAGAAAAGTGCCTTATCTACCATTTCTAAACACTCGCCATTAAGAAAAATACTAGAATTTACCGGTTTAACATTAGGCAAAACGAACCTAACACATTTAGTTTTCTTAGCATTGAGTAGTAAGTTGTTACTCGTAAACCAATTAAGTACTTTAACAAGCGCGGCGTTTATCCTACTGTAGTCGACGGATTTTCGGTCTACCTTGAAAATGAGTGATGTATCATCAGCAAATAGTACAATATCACAAAGTGTATCTACTATGGGTGGTAAGTCATTTATATAAACCAAAAATAAGAAAGGACCTAATATAGAGCCCTGGGGCACACCTAATTTAATTGCAGCGCCAGCAGACTGCGTATTGTTTACAACAACCGTTTGTGTTCTATCACTGAGGTAAGAAGACATAAGTCTTAGAGCATTATTTGATAGACCATAATGTTCCAATTTTAAAATAAGGGTCGCATGATCAACGCAATCAAAAGCTTTCGAAAGGTCACAAAATATTCCTACTGCATCACAAGATGTCTCCCAGATATTATATATATATTTAATAAGAACAGATGCTGCATCAGTAGTGGATCGTCCCTTGGTGAAGCCGAACTGATTACTGTTAAGCAGTTTATTTCTATTGAAGTGACCTAACATATCATTCAACATTAACTTCTCAAAGACTTGGGTACGGTACCCTAAAAAAAATAACGCCACGGGAAGCAGAGGAGATTAAATCAAACCTACTACAAATAACAAATCGGTGAACAATATGAAAAAATAAGACAAATGCGAGTCAGTCTTGCGCACCGTGGGTTCCGTACCGCCATACTTTAGTAATAAACTTAGTAATTGGGCACGTATACCGAAAATTAATACCTAGCAATACCTGATTAATCATTACTGTTTTACGGAATAATCTCCTACATTTACAATGTAGTCCCTGCTATCATGTTTTGTGCTTATTATTTACAACGTACATAATTAAACTTTATATTATAACTTTGAATTTAGTTAATTATATGATTCGCGAGATTCCATGTTGCCCACACTGCATTAAAAATATAATTTGGACTTTATTGTAACATAAATAAGTGCCACATTAGCGCTAATTGCCGCGTAAACTTAAGTGACTGCTCCAGGCTTTAAATTATGCAAACCTGCGGCTAGCTGGTCATAAATAACCTCTCACTTTAAAGTCGACCTTTAATTAATACAAAAAAGTTTCTGGGGTTCAGCAAATTCATAAAACTGATAAAACCTTTAATATACCTTTAACATTGATTAAAATATAAACCTTTAATTGCATATAAACCTTTAGTCTTGATTGATAAGTAAATTGCGTAGAAATGTCAAAGCATGATCACTTAAAATTGATTTCTTTTAAAAATATCAATAGGATAATCTTGAACAATTGAGCTAGATAGTTCCAAAACAAGCTGTAGGCTTGTACTGTGGGTACTAGACAACAATAAATACAAACATAGAAAACATCCAAGACTCGGGAAAAAATACTCGCGCTCATCACACAAATATGGGAAATATATCGGAGATCGAACCCGGGACCGTTAGCTTCGTAGGCAGGGTCGCTATCAACAAGGTTTACTGCGTCGTCAGACGTTACACACGTAGGTACCTACAAAACCAAAAAACCCAATGTCAATCATTAATATTTATTTAAGGGTGCAATGTACCACTAACTACAAATTATAATGCTCGTCTGGCATGTGACATGGCGCCAACTTTAATTACAATTATGTAACGAAGACAAGTTACTATCACCAACTAATTATATTCCCAGACAAGGGTGTAGTTACATTTACAATAAGAACCATTAATTAGTCGAGTTATTCGTCCTACCAACGTGTTCATTAAGTGGGTGTTCAACGATGTTCAACGATGTACACTTTTTTGAAAACCGCCCAAGTATCAGAATTCAGAATTATTATCGTATATATTATTGGGCCTTTTATTTCATTGATCACGATTTCAGAAGACCCCATATAAACGATCGTAAATAATAATGAGATGATAATGTGCTCTACAAATACAAAAAATAACATGTTACTGCGCTTACAATAAATCACGCTGATATCAGCTTACGCTTTATTAAGGACCTGGGGGCTTATTGCCTAACGCACTCGCGATCGCGATCGACTTGAAAGTGACACAATTGCTTTCATTTTGTAGGCAGATTTGACTTCAACTGTCAAATATGAAAGCGATCGGGATCGCGAGTGCGTTAGGCAATAAGCCCTCTGGTCGATGAGTTAATGACGGCCATACATCACCCCATTATCATAATTATTGAACTAATATTACAGGCTCCTGTCACCGCTCGGTAGGTAGGTCACTCACATGTCGGAGGCGTCTCAAATTGTAAAAAAAGAACTATTTGGATCATTGATCATTGTAGGGACTTTAACACAGATAAAAAACAAACCTTCGAAACGAAAAGGTTATTGTTTCACTAACTAAATATGTACACTGTAACACACTGGAACAATAAATGCTCAATAAATGCTTGCTGCTAAAAAATATAGGTAACAACAAATCGGGGTCACGATTTGCTCATTCAGCAACTTGGGGTTATAGGCTATTCAACTATTTAGTTCTATACGGTCATATGGTTTGATCATACGAAAAATCTGTTATAGTCGAGAGGCATTATCAATCATAGCGCAAGACAAGTGGACCCTCCTCTAACGCCAGCTAAAAGTTCCATTACTCATGAGGCCCCGCCCTGTGCTGATACGCTCTCCGCTGATGCCGCATTACCCTACTGATTGCCATTATTCTTATAACCAGCATACTAAAGTAGAACGTTATTATTATAAGTAAGCGTCAGAGCTTCCATATATTATCCGTAAAGAGACGCAACAAATGTTTGCAGAGATCAGGTAAATGGAAGAATTGGCGCTAAGTAGGTTTGCTAAGTCAAACCCGCTTCACCCGTTTGTGAAGACAAGCGTTGCCATTACGTTGAAAGCATTCACAATCATTAAGGTAACAGCAAGTTCCGAGGTAATTTTATGGTTCAATCTGTTCAGATTTATTCGTATGGACGACGCTGTCAATAAGCTTATTTTACGATGCTAGGTACTAAAAAACCCGGACTAGAAAAGGTCTTGTCATTTATATAAAATAGTCAGATGAAAGTGCACTTAGAGCAACAAGTGGGACAATTTTATAGCGCGAAGATTTAATTCTCTCCGAGGCAGTATTGAATACTAAGACGTCCTCTCGGAGGTAAGGCAAGAGGCAAAAATACGCGCAGCGTTTTAATTTATTTATTTCAGGATTATTTTCTAATTTTTACCGCATAGAAAACTCACGAAGTGCTCAGAAGGTTTTTCTAATAAGTACTTATTCAATATTCAATATAATAAACTATTTAGGCAGGACCAAGTGACCGCCGATATAAAATCGCGACCCTTCGCGGCCCACATAAAATAACAGTTTCTATATCTACGTTCTATTACGTCAATAAAGATTCAGTAGTGATGCCGCCTGATTTCTTCAGATTACGATGTAAATGAATTCGACCTATTGTGTTATTTTCCTATAAAAGTCTTGGAATCAATTGGTGTAACGTATAACGTAGAATTTAATTAAGCTAGAAAACTTTCACTGGGGCAATAAACAGTGTTTTCTTAAGATAAGCACAGCAATTTAATGGTTACATTGATACTAGGTACAAATTAATTATAAGGCGCTTATTGGACGGTCCTCGCCGGCGAGGCCCGGCTATGCTGTTTTAATTAAACTCCTCTCCCTGCTTGTTTGAAAACGGCGTTGTGTGTCTTCCCTAATAGCGAACAAGTCAAATATCACGACATGAGAGCAATGATCATATTTATAATAACGAACAAAATGAAAATGAAATAATTCTCAATTTAATTCATGGACGAGCAGCGGGCGCGTAAGTGCCAACGAGCCGAGCACATTCGGTTTAGGTGGCGGTTGGGCGATTTTTACGAGCTCGAGGCGGATTCCTGTAACTTATGGCGCCTATAAACGCTCCTCGTGTTGAGTTGACGATTTAGGAAAATTTGAAGCTTGGCGCGAGACCGAAACACGCGGCTCCGCACGCCCGCCCCGCTCCAGAAAGCTTTCAAATTACCGGGATTCGTCTCGTGAATAGCCGCCGTAATGACGAGGAAAATTCTGTTACAAGCGGTGTTATAATATAAATAAAATAATTTAACGACAAGACGATAAACGCGCCCTTCCTTAACAGGATTCACATTGAACATATTTCAACAAACGACCTTTTAAAAACCTTATCAAAAGCATGAAAGACCTTTTAAGATCATTGAGAGGTCATAAAATTAAATTAATTTTACAATATTCTTAAATTTATCTACATCATAAACTTGGGGAGAGAGCTTTACTTAGGTTAAGTGGTATGACTACCGAAGCGACCCGAAATTGCAGTCGCATTTGAAGATCAAGGCGTGAAAAGCAAGGTTGCGTCATAAACAGAGATTGTTGTTTAAACGGCAATATTTAGTACCTAGTCGTAGACAGTAATCCGGCGGCGGTGCACTCAGGTCCGCTCATCACGGATTCTCGAGGGCGCAGCGTTAAATGTAGGCCACCAAGTTCCCGACGCCGCCAGACGGAATATTGCTTTGTCACTTGCGACATTGTACAGCCCCGCTAAGCCCAAGTAATTGGAAATAGTTGAAATAGGTGACTTGTGCAACCCCACTTTGCTCTACTACCGGAAAACTTGTTTTTAAACGAATACATTTTAAAGTCGCTTTATTATATTACAACAGAACCATAAATCATTCTTGCGCTCTGTAAAGTCACGTAGACGAATACGATAATGTAGAATTCGTTTTAAAAGCCAAATAAAGGAAAAATGAAAGTCCTGTGTTGATATTCTCCACACTATTCGCCGGTTGACCGACGAAAAACGAATAAAAAACCAACAAACTGCGGACTCTAATCTTGGCAAACCTCATGCGATGGCCGCAATCGATACTTTTTGTATCTCTTATAACTAGTAGCATATCACTGTTGTTAAATCTCCTATATTTTCGAAAGGGATAAAATTATTACACCACTGCATACCAAGTATCAACATATTTTCTAGGGGCATATTCACTCAATAGAGTTTGCCCTACTGGAAATGAATGTTCTTCAGTAGGTTGATAAACATACATCGTTATCGCGGGAGCAAAAACAAATCAGTCAAAGAATACATATAACAGAATGTCTATTTAGTAAAACGGATACATTATGCCTACAAATTTTAAGCATCTAAGTTCATCATATCTGGTACAGGGTTTTTGCTGGAAAAGATCAATCTAATTTTAAGTATATCTATTGTTTAAATGATTACTTACCTAGAAGTCAATATGTTTACTTGATATATATTAATAATAAGCCAGCAGTTTGTGTAATTTTTATCAACATGTATTTACTTGTATTTAATTTGGTTTTGGTTGGTGGATTATAAAAAAAATATTTAAATTTTCAACAGTTAATTTGCGGCGTCGTGCAGAAAATATCCATTTCAATTGATTAAAGAAGATTTTGATTTTGATTTTCCACTGAAGATTTGGTTTGACGGAAACTAACGTTGCACTTAAAGCAATATAATTCTGTATCGCGAGCACATAATTTCGGATAATCCTTTATCCACAACTCCACAAATTCATTGCACGTTTTCTTCCTTTTCGGCATTTTTAAAAGAACTCCGTAATTATGTTGTGAACACATTTATTATTACGAATATTTAATAAAATAAATGACAATATCAAACAGGAAAAGTGACAGAATAGTTTGCGTTGCGATAATCTGAGTCCTGGGGAAGGACAAAGGATACTTTTTATTCAGGAAAATTGGAGTTCCCGAGGGAGCAGCGATAAACGACTTCTACGCGGACGGAGTCGAGGGCAAAAGCTAGTAACTAAAAAAAGGAAAAGTAACTCTGTCTGTCTGTTACGCTTTCACGGTTAAACCGCTGAATCGGTTTCGATGAAATTTGGTATGGAGATAGCCTAAGTTCCCGGGAAGGGCATAGGCCACTTTTTATCCCGGAAAATTGGATAATTCCCGAGGGAGCAGTGATAAACGACTTCTACGCGGGCGGAGTCGCGGGAAAAAGTTAGTAATCTAATAATATTATAAATGCAAAAGTAACTCTGTTTGTTTTTAAGCTTTTCACGACGAAACGTCTGAATTAAATTAATTAAATTTGACAAGGAGATACATATACCCTGGAGAAGGACATAGGGTAATTTTTATCACGGTGAAATGGACACTTCTTAAGGGATCGCGATAAACGTCTTTTACGCGAAGTCGGTAGTATAAAATAAAAACGCAACCGCGTCTTTACAAACTTACACTCTTTTCAGAAAGGATTTAGATTGGTTCAGACAAATCATTCTAACGTTTTTCTTTATAAACTCCTCAACCATTCTCGTTTGCTGTTCATTACCTTGAATGTCACGAAAATAATATTATTCCACCGCAATAACGCTGTCAAATAAATAAATAAGCGAACCTATCAAGGGCAGTCAAATTAAAACAAGTCGTAATAAACGATAACAGCCGCCAGGGGACGCATGGGTCGAAAGAAAGAACCGCAGAACGTGCAGGGAGGAGGCGCAATAAAAATAGAACGCGAATTTCGAGCGAAGAGTTTGTAGCGCATTGGACAGAAACACAAATAGAAGCGAGCGACGCTTACCATTCACTCGCTTGTTTCTGTCACACAATTCAAGCGCCTATTCTAAAAATAGTAAGGGTATTTTTCGACTAACGAGCAATATTTCGGACTTTTATTAAGTATATCGGCTAGTCGGAAATTGTGCATATTGAATGGAAATTCAAAACTCGTCTGTGCTTTAAAACCAATTTAGTTAAGTTATGAATACACATCGCTAACTCGTGGCATTAAGGTAGCACTTGACAGATTAGTGTTGAGACAAGTTTTTTAAGTGTCTTTTCAGATAAGATAAAATAATAAATTAATATTAACACGGTCTTAACATATGATGAAGTAGGTTTGATCACTAGTTTAAAAACATCAATGTCAATATTATGATATTGTCATTCATTTAATAAATATTACGAGACGTGTCGCGAAACCTAGAATTTTTCCAAATAATCATTAGAGAGAATTGCAATGTTTATATAGTTTGCAAGACATAATATGAACAAGCATGTGAAGTCTTGAACTTATAAAAATTTAGAACATTTATTAATGGTTTATCACGAATAACATATAATAAATGATTGAAAATACATTTTTTCTAATTGGTTTCCTTTTCTCGACTCGTACAGGAAGAACATTGTCACATCACTAGTCTGTTAGTAACTGTCAAGTGCTACCTAAATGCCACGAGTTAGCGATGTGTAGTAATAAAAGGGGAATTACAAAAAAATAGCACACCTTTCACTTTTTCTTCAGATTTGGGAAAAAAATTGCATGTTGGTTGGGACCACCATTCTGAACAAGAAAAATAGAATTCCTTATATGTCCCCAAAAAGATGTATGGAATTGTCCGTTTTGTTACCTAAATTCAATACATTTCTTGGTAACAAAACGGACAATTCCATAAATCTTTTTGGGGACATATCAGGAATTCCTATTTTTCTTCTTCAGAATAATGGTCCCAACCAACGTGCAATTTTTTTCCCAAATCTGAAGAAAAAGTGAAAGGTGTGCTATTTTTTTGAAGCTCCCCGAAAACGATATACATTCAGTCAACAAAGTATCGGGAATGGATGATTTGTTTATGGTTCCAAATTCAAATTTTTGTTTTTTTTGTTGTTGTTAGATTGGCACAACTGTTTTCTATTTTGGCGCGGAGTTTGAGTTGCATCTGTTATTTATATTAAATACAGTGCTGTTTTTAGTTATATCATATCTAGTGTGTATTGCGAATTTCATAATGGACAAAAACATTGAACAAAGAGTTTGTCTTAAATTTTGCATCGCCAATGGAATTTCGTGTTCGGAGTCACTGAAAATGTTACAGAAGGCTTACGGTGATTCGACTTTATCAAAAACACGTGTTTATGAGTGGTACAAAGCGTTCAAAAGCGGTCGAGATGTGATGGAAGATTTGCCTCGCTCTGGTAGGCCATCAACGTCTGCAACTGAAGTTAACATCGCAAAAGTGAAGGAAATAGTGACTGAAAATCCTCATTCAACTTTGAGAGAGATAGCCGCCGAACTTTCTGTATCTCACGAGTCGATCCGTACTATTTTAACTAATCATTTGGGCATGAAACATGTTACCGCTCGGCTAGTCCCAAAAGACCTGAATTTTCTCCAAAAACTCAATCGCATGAGAGTCGCTGAGGACATGCTAGAACGAGTCAATTCCGACCCAACATTCATGAAACGCATTGTTACTGGTGACGAGACGTGGGTTTACGAGTTTGACATGCAAACTAGTCAACAAGCTTCGGAGTGGCGCCTTCCAACTGAACCGAAACCGAAGAAACCACGCCAAAGTCGATCAAAAGTCAAAGTCATGTTGACGGTTTTCTTTGACTATCGCGGTGTTGTGCACTCGGAATTCTTGCCGGAAGGTCAAACGGTAAATAAAGAATATTATTTGAGCGTTATGCGGCATTTAAGAGAGCAAATTCGACGAAAAAGGCCAGATTTGTGGAATGAAAATTCTTGGATTTTGCACCACGATAATGCGCCTTCGCACAAGGCCATCATTGTGAAAGAATTTTTGACCAAACACTCAACAAATACCATCGAGCAACCACCATATTCACCAGATATGGCTCCTGCCGACTTCTTTCTTTTTCCTAAACTCAAATTACCACTTCGTGGCACCCGTTTTCAATCGGTAGAAGACATAAAGGAGAATTCGCGCCGAGAACTGAATTCAATTCCGGAAACAGCGTTTAAAAAATGTTTTGATGATTGGATTATTCGTTGGCGTAAGTGTATCGTTTCTGAAGGAGCATACTTTGAAGGTGATAAAATAAATTTGGATGATTAACAAACAGTTTGTGTATTATTGATCTTTTCCCGGTACTTTCTTGACAGAGTAGTAAACTGTCAGGGGTTATATTCTGATCAGTTTTAGTCAAAACGTAATTATATTATTGACGTTATAGTACTTTCTTACTGTCAAGTGAACAAAAGGTACCGCAACATCAACGATATAAGTACGATATAAATAGAATCACGATGAGCTAAAACAACGCAAAATAGAGGCCCAGTGGGTCGATTTTTGAGAACTCGAAGGTCACAAACCGCGTTGGTTTGTGACGTTCGAGTTCTCAAAAATCACTGAAAAATAACTATTTAACGGTCGAAGGTTTTATTCGAAAATGCAAAATTTACCGTTTAATTTTTGAATGAAACTTTCGAGCGTTCGATTTCTTAAAAATTTACCCGCAGATCGCTTTAATAAAAAATATCGCTACCGCTTTCGAGTTGTCGACAGCATCGAATATCCCGCCGCGACCAGAAAACGGGCGGGAGCGCCGGCGGTGACTCGCAACGTTTGTTCTCATTATGATTGGACTCATTGTTTTTCGCTTCACGCCATCTTCCGTGTTTTATAATTTCGTGAATAATTCATGGGAGCATTCATCTCTACTAATAATGCGTTCGTAACAGTCTCGCTTTGTTGTTTTTTTAAACCGAGTAAAAACGTTATTTAGGATCGTGGTTACATGATGTGTTTTTCTGTACTTTTACTTCAGTACTTTTGGAAGGGGTGCGTACGTCTGGTCAACAGTACCTACTTCAGATTCCTAATTTCATGCTGTACATCACTGGCCGTCAATAGATGCGTGTCAATAGGATTAAGATCTATAACAAGAGGCGACTGATGTCGACTGATAGGAGAGGTTGGTCCACGCTTCGTGTTCGTGTATTGATTAATTAAGCCTCGCTACCGGTGCTCAGCGCTTCGCTCTCTACTCGTCAAATTGTATGATTTAATTGCATGATCAATTTCGTGTTATAAGCAAGTAAACTTAATTCGTTAGCGGGAGTTATATATTTGAAAGTCAGGCCGCGGATCAGAGGCGTCGCTACCAAAAGCCTAAATGCAACTTTTATTTTGTACCCCGTTTCACTGTGCGAACTCCAACAGGTAACAGGATATCTACCGTACGGTTACAGTAGACGATAGATATTTGACTTTAGAAGCACCAATACAATAAAAATATAAATAAGTTTATTTTATCGTTCGTGGAATTTTAGTTAAAGGTTTTAGTGGAATTTTAGTAGAATGTTATACGCAGCTGCAAGAAAATGTCTTAACATCAAAGAAAATAATCGAATTTAAACAAATGGGAGAACAACGAACTGATTACTCGGCATTTCCAAGTAAGTCTTAATAACCTACCTTCTTATACGTAATCATGTGACTAATTAACGTAAAACTTGGCGGATAATGTCGGTGCTGAGCGGCTCCCGAGCGCCACAATCAGTATGCGCGCCGCGCGCGCACTCCGCGCCCCGTCCGCCCGCACCCGCAACCGACTGCACACCCAATATGCCGAAATTGCTACGTGGCAACCTCGCAATATTCACGAGAAACCCCTTCCCGCGCCCCCTATCTACAATCCTTCACATGTTTATCATCGTAAGCCATTTTTTATGATCATAACAAACATACATATCGAATTAACACCTAATGAGAAGGACCTTGGAAAAGGCAATTAATCTGAAATTCACAGTCCGATTGGTTACGGAAGCGGATACCAAATATGAAAACCGCAGACGCATTCTCCATTCCCGGCACGTAAACAAAGATAACAATATAAATTTACGATCGAGAAGTAGTTCGCTATTTTATAGAATAGCACGAAGAACAGCATTAGTATTCGCGATACATCAAGGAAATTGTGTACCTATTGTAGAGGTAAGCACTGAGCGGGATTAAGTTCGCTATTGTGCACGTGAGACAGATATAGGGATGAAGAGCTTAGCTGGATTAGAGCCCAGAGCAGCGGCTGATTATGCCGCTGCTTGATTTACGATGACGCGATACGGTGCGACCTGCTTGTCGAGGGACCTACTCACCGCCGTACGAGTACGTGTTGTACCTCGATACAATCAATTCTGTCCTACTGCCTCACCGCACCCAGGCGAGAACACACTGAAATATAAGATACCTACCCAACATGTCAATTTGCACGCCAGAAAGGGTCGGCCGTCGCAGCGACACGGCGCTTCTGAGCAAAGTAAAATATAAGTAGAATAAGTTCAAACAGAACAGCGTATTTACTTTCAGGAAGGAGGTCGACGGGTCTGTAAATTTCGAACTTGGAAAATATTTAAAAGAGAAAAAAGTAATTTAAATGCGGGCAGCGGCAGTGATTAGGCCGAGGAACGGTACCCAAAAAGCCTAACGTCAGCGCGCGTGAATCGAACCTTTTCTAAAAAGCTTTTTCGCGAGTTTCTAGCGGTAATGACAACTATTCGTGTTTACAACTTAAGTTATCTTCTCTTATGCGAATTTCATTCTAGGTTATTTTTATTTGTCATCTTTCAGAAGAGGAACAAGTTTAAGATTTCGCCTCATTGGTATCACAACGATACTGGTAAATCGCGCAAACTTTATTTCTTTATTATACGAACGTGGACAGAATAACACGCATCGAAAACGAAATCGTATCTATATGTTGGTATTTTCCGGCTCTGAATAGACAAGAAATCGTTTTCTATTATTCTCCATGGAGTTGTATGTAGCTAACAACGTACATCTTTATACATTTAAGACTCATAGAAGATTTGAGAAGATTAAAAGCCTCGTCGAGAATCTTATGGAAGAAAGTTCAATTGTACTTGTCTGAAATGTCTGTACGAATGTAAACATAAAGGGTTACAAAGGCTTGCGGAATCAACGTAAGTGGAGGGACAGAATCTCCTAGATACATAAACCGCACCAACCCAACCTAACAAATCTGACAACACAAATACGACGACAAACTTCTATCAACTTTAAATGACGAGAACTTAACCAACAATAGTTGTATGTGAAGCGATGTCGTAATTGCTTCATTTTCGAAATTAAGTTACTTGGATTGAAAAACAAGAAATAAAAAAAACCGTTAATTTGTATTTTAATACTATTGTTTTATGTGATGCAAATAAAGCAAAAAGTTTCAGCGTAGAGTTTCCGAAACATAAATTTATGTATTTTGTATATGGTTTCGATAAGATCTAATTGGACTCGTGAAAAGAATTGCTAGACTTAAGTGGCAGTAGGCGGGGCACATCGCTCGCAGAACAGATGGCCGTTGGGACTGAAGAGTTCTCGAGTGGCATCCGCGTACTGGAAGACGCAGCGTGGGCAGACCTCCAACAAGGTGGACCGACGACGTGGTTAAGATTGCGGGAAACCGATGATGGATGCAAGCGGCGCAGGACCGGTCCTTGTGGCAAACCTTGGGGGAGGCCTATGTCCAGCAGTGGACGTCTTTCGGCTGAAATGATGATGATGATTTAAATATAAAAAGAGAAGGTCTGACTGGGTGACTCATAAACGCCCAGCCTAAACCTTTGGACCTAGAGAGCTGAATTTTTTTACAGGTGTTGTTTTAAGACTTAGACGAGGAATAAGAAAGGATTTTTCGAAATTCAACCCCCAAGTGGTTAAAATGGGGGGGGGTGGAAGTTTGTATGGAAGTAATTCATTTATAAAGTTAGAAACGTGAAAATTGGAATGCTATTTTTTACAAATAAAAAATAAAGCTTTCAGCGATTTTGGAAAAACTACCCCTAAGGGGTTGAAATGGGGGGTTAAAGTTTGTATGGGAGTTTGGTCATTTTTTAAAGTAAGACATGTGGAAATTAGTATAGAGACTACTGTTAACAAATGAAATAAATGACTTTCGGCGATTTTGGATAAACTACCCCTAAGGGTTTGAAAAGGAGGGTGGTAGTTTGCATGGGAGTTTGATCGTTTTTGACGTTAGAAACATGGAAATTGTTTTGATTTTGAATTGTAGGCGTCGTTTAAGAAATGATTTTTCGAAATTCAACTCCCAAGTGGTTAAAAATGGGGGGTAGAAGTTTATATAGAAGTCATCTATAAACGTGGAAATTAGTATAAAGGCTACAGTTAACAAATAAAAAAAATACTATTTTCAGCGATTTTGGATTAGGGACTAAATGGGGGTGGTCGTTTGTATAGGAGGTTGGTCCTTTTTGAAGTTAGAAACGTGGAAATTAGTACCTATGCAAACGTGCAAATAAAAAATACCCGCGATTTTGGATAAACCACCCCTAAGGAGATGAAATGGGGGGTAATGTTTGGTCAATTTTGAAGCTAGGAACGCGAAAATTGGTATTGGCTACTGCTTAATGAAGAGAATTTCGATGACAATTGCGACTTGGCGGTTTACGGGGGCGAAAATTCGATCTAGCTAGGTCTTATATCTGGGAAAATTCGTTTTACCCGTATTTTCACGCAAAAAGATTTCCCGCGCAGTGGTTACAGCGTTGGCCTATACTATAAATAAAGTTTGTATGGATGTTGGTATGTTTTTTTTCAATCACGCCTAAACGGTTGAAAGGATTCGGATGAAATTGTCACACAGATAGTTGTTATCCTGGATTTGCACCTTTTTAACCCGGCAATTTGATAGTGTCGGCCCGACACTGTCGGGGGTAAAAACGATAAACGACTTCTACGCGGACTAAGTCGCGGGCAAAAGCTAGTAACCTATAAAATGTCCTGAATAGGCACCAAAAATGTTTAATACCTAGTGTCGGGTAAAATAGGTTCCATAACTATACATAAGCATTCTCCTTTGGAATGGACCCCCCAACTTGTATTGCAGGGAGTCACCTAGTCGCCGGCCTTCGTCCACCTTCATTATTGTGGGCTTATGCTAATGGCGAGGACTCTCAAGTGTGTACGAGTGCTTTGGAATCAATTAAGGGCTTAATCTATTATTTACTGGAAGAGATCCCTTAAAGGGATAAGATCGCCTTTGTGCATTATATTAATTTATTGTCTGTTTACATAATAATACCAATTTGTCAACTTATTTATGTGCAATAAAAGAGTTTACATACATATGTACATGAAAACAATTTGGTATTTTCAATCCAGGAATTCCCACTACTTAATTTTACGTTCATTGACGTATCCGTTCAACGTTAATTTCGTAAATGAAAACACTATTAGGGTTCCATACCCAAAAGGTGCCAACGAAACCCTATTACTAAGCCTCCAATGTCCGTCCGTCCGTTCGTCTGTCTGTCAGCGAGCTGTATCTCAAGAACCGTACTTAACAGATAGAGTTGAAATTTTCACAGAATGTCTGTTTCTACTGCCGCTATAAAAGTAACAACAAATAATGAAAATTTAATTAAATAAGTAATTGTAATTAAATAAATAATTGAAGAGAGGATACGTGATTTATATCGGCGTTTTTTTCTCTTACGAAAGTATTTAAAAAGTACGTTAAATACCTAGTGTTAAAGTGTTAAATCATGTACGATAGTACGAAACCCTTAGTTTGCGAGTCCAACTCGCACTTGGCCGGTTTTACTAGATCTAACATCGACTTATTCCATGCAAACAGTATTATATAACTTTCCAAGCGTACCTGTCCGGTTTTTAATCCGTTCCGAACATCGCTATGGCGGGATTATTACGGAGCGAGTGCCGTCTGACCTCGAACCCGACCCTCGTGACAGGGAACCAGATCAAATGGAATACCGTAACACATTCAATTACCATAAAGTGCACTTCCATGGCATTTCCTCTTAAGTAAAAAAATTATAATAAAAAAATATGAGTACAATTTTTATTTTTATTTTAGCTATGTTATTATAGGTACAGCTGGTTAAAATAAAGCGGAATTAAAATAAATGTGATTATTGAACCTTGTCGAACAAGCGGTGCACCCGAGTTAATGACAAAAATTATACCGCAGTCAAAACAATATAGTTAAGTTGCATTTTAAAGAATTTACGATACTTACGTTTTAAGATACTTTTCCTAGACATTTATATTAAAACTATCTCACAACTATGGTATGTAAGTGGTCACGAAGCCGAGAAGTTGAGTGGTTCAAGTCCTAGTCACTTAGCATAATGAGACCCATAAGTTATAACTTTCCCGAAACACAAATGAAGGAAGCACATTCAACTCGTCAGTAATTTGTATTAATAAAGATAAAGAGAAACTACATTCTAACTTCTCACCGGTGCACGGTGTGTTAAAAGGAAATGCTAAATGAGTATGGCACGACTGGACACTTCACAAGCCCACTATACCCTTATGTTTTATAGTAGGTATATAACAAGTATACTTTAATCACTTCAAACTTTGGATGAATTAGTTTTGCCAACACAACAATAATTTAGAGTAATTTTGACGCACATATCTTTATAGTATACTATAAAAAGAAATAACAGTTACTTTCTATTCGTGTCAACACACGCAAATCCACACCTAAAGTGGTCGTCTATATTCTGGAGAACTAACCTGAGTTGGGCTGGTTGTCGGAGTTGGGCCGGGCCGAGGGCGCTCCATCGCGAGCCTCCACCTCCAGAGCGTAGGCGCCCTGCTTCTCCCTGTCAAACACCACCTTCGTGAAGATCTCCCCCGTCTGCATGCTGATCTCGAAGAAGTCCTTGCCCTCGTTGCGCGGGGAATCCACGATGTAGTAGTACACCTGTGTAAGAATAATAATGCTAAGAAATGTTTCAAGTTACTTTTAAACAGAGAACACACGAGGAGACAAAGTAGGTAAGTAGGTACGAGTACTATGTATGCTTACTAATATTTTAACGCAAGAGTTCTATTCGTACAATTTTCATTTAACTTGCAAAATTTGTATGTGTACTAGCCTAATTGAAAAAGCAAAAATAAATGCAGTAAACCGTGTAGTCCGGTTTAATGTTTCCGACTGAACTCATCAAAAATACCTAAAAAGAGTATAAATTGATAAAGAAAGAAATTTAAAAATACAAAAATTATAAAATTAAATATTTAATTCTTAAAACAAAATATAAACGTTTAAACTAATAGTACAAAGTGAAGATTCTCGTTAACAAAGCTACGTAAATCGATACATAAAGGTGCGTCCACATTTGTGACATTTCATCATAACATAGTTCCGTGACCGTGTCAGAAAAACCGTCCACACTATCGAGCAAACACGCGTTACTGACACGGTCACGGAATTATGTTACGTTGAAATGTCACAAATGTGGACGCACCTTTACGCATCAGTTCTACATCGTAGCACGCACTTTAAAGTTTCGTAGCTATAGTAACTTATTAGAGCTTGCAAATGATTACAAGTCAGCTTGTTTTACTTGCTTCTTAACTTTGAACATAAACACAATGAACGTCGGTCAAAAATAATAATACAAGAGACTAATACCTACCTATGCTTATACTAGATAGTATACATCTCACGTTATGTAATTTATATTATAAATTTTACCTTCTATATTTTTATGAAAAGGTAAACTCTAAAAAGACACTAATCGTCGTGGTAAATCGCTTTATACTCTAGTAACATTTTCCTCGGAAATTTTTGTCCCGAAACGTGACAGGTCGGCGTCACCTTCCTTCGAGGCAATTTTGCACGAGTAAGAAAGGTCTCCTTGACTTAAAGCGCCCTCCAGGAGTTTAACGTCCCCGGCATAGATCGTGTCTTAATGAAATGAAACTTGCATATCCTAAACGTATAATAATAGATACGTTAACATATTACAACAGCAAACTTATAGTTTGGTTCTTAGGGTGAAGTAAGAGTAATAAATTCTACTGTAATAAAAAGGCTCCTTGACTGATGACCTTTAATTGAGTTTCACAAAATACGATGTATGAAAATATGTTAGATTATGTTGATACATTCCTTCATATAAAATCCACAAAACTATTTCAATACTAGTTATAAAACAGAAACTGGATAAGGGAAAAGTTGATGGGAAAGGTCGCGTTATTCAACGCCGCTGGAATGTTTGGCGACCTCACTCAGGCACGATGTGACCAGTTTATGTCCCGGTATAGCAAACGGGGCGCTTTTTATTTCTGACTTTAAAAAATTAATATAAAACGTATTTTATGGTCGACATGTGTTAAAGATACGATATGATATTAGTTATATCTTAATTTGATTATACAGGGTGAAATCTAAGTATAATCTGTGAAGTCTAACTGGAGATGGATTTTTTGATACGCCTCCTCATCACCTCCTATAATAAATGTAAGACACTTAGCATTCACAGGAAATAACTAAAGTTATACTTAATTTTATTAAAGCCAAATTATTAATTTATATTTATTTACTTTCCAATAACTTAATACAAATTTTATTGTCGCGTCGTTAAACCACAATTAATATGTTAGGTTTGACATAGTTGACCTACGCAATAAAGCAATCTGCAAGTGCTACATATATGCATGCATTGCATTCTGCTCGTAATCCTTAGGTTTACAATTTTATTTAGTGGTTAGTGGTCAACAGCAATTATCATTTATTTAAGGATTTATTTGTTGCTCGTATTTTAATAAACAAAATTGTAAAGTTTATTTTACGAACTCGCACCTTTAGTACTTACCAATTTCACCATACGATGTTAAATGTTAATCGACTGTTAGTTCATACATTTTGACAGCTGTTAACATTCTATTAGTCTGTTAAGTTGTTGGTGAAATTCGACTTTACAAATCCGAATATTATTTGTTGGTTTTCACATGTCATAATTACCTATAGTCTGTTTCAATCCAATTTGTTAAAAATGTAAATTATGTAGTTACATTTTACATTAAGGCGAGGTTTGTACATTTTGTCGCAGTGGATTGGTCGAATCTACTGACCCCTAAACTAAATATTACTGGTAAAAGTTATGAGATATCAAGTTGAAACCTTCAAAATACATGTGCATATGTTTCTTATTCAATAAAGTGAATGATTGTGTTGAAATATTAACCAAAATCGGTTTGTTTATATTATTAACAAATGGTATTTAACCAGACCTCACAGTAAACATCAGCGCTCACCACTGTAAAGAATAGCCTTTTAATGGCAGTTCCCGAAACGGTGTCGCGCTCCACGTCTTTTTGTCTTGGGTCCAGAGTAAGATCTATCCATGTAAACTCACTAACGCTTTTAAGAAAGTGTGGCGAAACTATGTTGTGAAAATATATTAGTTGATCCAGGAGCACTTAAAGAGCAGAAGGTTTAATTGCGCGAATTACTTTTTTATACCAAGTATGAAAACACGTCAAATAATGCTTAATTGTCATTGTCAGTTGCATAGTGTCAAAGTGAAGCTGCTAGCAACCTAGACACAGAGAGGTTAAAATGCACTAAAAGGGAAAAAAAAGAGGTTTAATTATTTTTTTTTAGGTTTGAAGGGACCAATCAATGGTGCGAGGGAGGGGCCGATGTATGTTTAAATGTTAATGACTAATTATTATTTTTTTATGGTTTCTTTATGTGCCGGTCGTCACATATTATTAATTAATCGTACCTAGAATAAGAGTTATCCGTTCGCGTTAGAGGTGTTCTAAGTTATCTAGATAAGTCATGCATACGTTATTGTTAATCTTGTAAGTATACATATATACTTCTGCCTTATTGTAATTTAATTAGATTGTAACTGACTGACAAAGTGGTTCCTTTCTCACCCACCAACATGGCCGTCTCATTCGGTGAACTTTAAGGCCCGTATTAATAAACTGATCTTGTGTGAGACGCCCTTCACAAGATGCGTCAAAAATGACAGTTTTCTATAGATTGACGTTTACTTTGACGTATCTTGAGACGGGGATCACAGTTGAGACGAGTTTATTAATACGGCCCTAAGTTACCTAATGCTAAAGTGTAGGTAATTAATTTTTGTAAGGATAATTAAAAAAATGCAAAACACAAAAGATTGAATTTTAATAAATGTTCCCAACTACATAGGTACATTTCCACAGAATTATATGGATAATCTATTCTTATATTATAAATAAAGTTTGTAAACTTGTCTGTCTGTACGCGATAAGCTGAAAAACTACTGAACGGATTTTCATACGGTTTTCACCAATGGACGGAGTGATTCATGAGGAAGGTTTAAGTGTTTAATTCATTAAGCCCTAGTTCACGTAAACACGCGGGTGAGGTCACTAAATATCAAACATGTGGCATGTAATATGCAAGTGTTCACGTACGAAACGCCAAGGTGTACACCAACTCCACAGCGCCCGCCACCGCTAGTTTTACGTGAACAAGCACTGAGGTTTAGGTGCGTATATGCTCTGCTACCCATGCGAAGCCGGGGCGGGTCGCTAGTACAAATAATATTTATGGACAATGTTAATTTCTCACGGAGCACTTAGATTAACAATTACTACCTATCATGTCTATCATAGTTTCAGCAACTCAAATAAATGTTACAGTTATTAAGTTGTTGTTTGATCTAATCCCGCGTGTTATGAAAGCTTAAATAGTGGTAAATTGTTCAATAATATCAGAAAGCAAGCGGAATAACAAAGATGAACGTTTCAATCGTGAGATGAGCAACATTCGTATGAATAATAGACGTCTCCGCCAGGCGCTCCGTCTTGTGGAGTTAGACTGATTGTGCCACTGTCTGCGGATCTAAGATACACCTGCAATTACACCAGGATTCTTTTGCGCTGCTTAAATATTAATGTAGAAAATTAATATGAAATGCCCTGCCAAATCATGACAATTATGCAGAGTTTACCTTACTTTTTAATACTGAAAATGTAAGTTATTTTAATGATTCTTTTCTATTTCATACACGCACGCGGATTTTATACATCCACGAAGGCGCACCCCGTCCGTCAAATTGACATTACACTGCAGTTGCGTCAATACGTCAGTACACGTATAAATTAGTAGTATGGCAAAATTTCGTTGACTAGAAACACTATAAAGTGGTAATGTCAACTGACAAAATAGCAACATTTCAACGCAACTTTAAAACCTCAAATAAAAGTAGGCTAGCAGAGAACTTTAAGTAAGTACGTTGCATATAAGTAAAGTAGACTGATAGTGATAACAATGCCAATGTATAGTCATAGTAATTTATTCAGAAACAATATACATTGCATTTGAAAGATCTTATCAACATAATTCACAAGTTAATTTAAGATACATAATAAATCATTAATAAGAGCACTTCATACTCCATTGTTACAATCAACTAAAGTGTCTAATAGCAAGTTTAATATTCCACAAACTTGGTTCCAGAGGAGATTATAAGGGTCAGTTTCAAAAAAATTGTACATAGTTAAAGGCTTAATGAAAAAAAAATCACGATAGCGTCCTTTGTGTAACGAAAGTTAGTCATACAAACTATATGGGTAACTTTCATTATACAAAAGAATCGATTAAGTTTTGTTTTAATTAAAGCCCTTTACTATATACAATTTTTTTGAAAACGACTCATTCTTAAAAGATGAACTGACGCAGGGACATCTTTTACTTTGGTATAAATTAAAACAAAATTAAGGTTAATAACCTGGGTACACAATATCTTAGGTCGAGACAAATGTCTACTTCCCTGTCGTGGCGTATAATCCTAAGGGATCTCTATAATACACGATCTACAATCGTTTCTAGTTGGGGATGTTGACTTATTTGCCGTCCAACCGGAGAACTATCTCATCCTAGAATCAATTAACATATTTAGCTTGGCGTGGATGAGTCCGGTACGAAGAGGATTTGAAAATTCTAACTAAATAGTTGTTTAGAGCTTTCGCTACAAATTAAATTCTTGCTAATGTTTTCCCCGTTAAATAGAGATTACGTAATTACTTCACGTCTACACGGAAAAGCGGTTTCTAACGGAAACATTTTCCCAATTATTCTACAAAGCCGAACACCAGTCAAACGGCGACGATTAATTAAATAACAAAATTCCCTCCTGAATGGAATTTCGCGGTCCTTCACAATTAAAAGTATGATTGCGTTGATATTTTAATTGCGACAGCTGAAACCGGCATTGCTAGTGGGTACTAATTGTATATACGCCAAACAACGTAGGTACTTATGTACTTGTGCCATCATGTCAGTAAGGTTCCATTAGTTCTTAACAAAGTTTACCTATACAATTGCGATTCTAGTATAGGTAACAACATTTAAGGGAGGTAGTGCGGCATGCTGTTTGCTGGGGACCGTCAAGAAGTCAACGAGGTAGGTAGGTACATAACGATTAAAACACAAGTTCTCGTAAGTCTTTACTATCATTTTCTTCGCTGGAGTTCCGCATAAACGCCGTTGGGTTCAAGTCTACTTTGCATATAATTTCCATAATAAACGTATTGGAATATTACCATAATATCAACTGACTGGAACAATGTAACCCGCGCTATGTCTACTCCGTCGGAACTAAGAACGGGTTCTTAGCGAGCAGTTCTGAGCTTAAGTAAATCATCTTATTTACTCAACAGGTGTTTCCGAGGTGTTTCCAAGCTAGCGGTTTCCAGATGAATAAACAAAACCGACAATAGCAATCCTAATTTGTACAATTTGAAGCTTCACGCAAATTGGTTGAATTTAAAAACCAATTACTTAACCTATACACATACATATATATCCAAGTTCCTCGTATTATAACTTTTAAATGTTCGCTGACCTAACCTAACCTTAGTTTAATTTTGGTAGTACCTGTCAATAAACCATTTAAAATAAAATAAAAATTATTAAGCAAACCAAAGTTGGAATTTTAGTTTACGTAGCCAGTAGATAGAATTAATTAAACGAAATAAGCACTCGACGGATTAGTGTCTGCTTTGATTTGTTATTTGTTTTTCAGAAATTAAATTGGCTGCACGGTAATCCGGGATCCATCTCTGTTTTCGATCATCAGCTTGTAACTGATTCCTAACGAAAATTACCGCGAAGAGGAGTATGATAATTGTATCCTTTATATTTTATTATTGTGCGCGGGGCTGGTTTGATATGTGTTATTTTATCGAGGTTGGCTTTTACTTAGAAAAATTAACAACAAAAAAACAAAAATGAAGTCATAGCAGTAAGTTATCGTCGCACAGTACGTCTCGGGAGATTGAGCGCGGCGTGTAACCCGCCTGTCTGGTTAAAACGGGTCCATATCTGTTCCCTAGGTATTTGGAGGAACGTTAGTGGTCAAGGTTTAATGCTCTTCACACCTACATGATACATGAGTACTAGCCAGACATTTGTAGAAGTAAAAACATTGGATTTATTAAGAATAGCTTGTAGAAATGTCCGACTAAAGAATTCACAGAAAAGTAAATGAAACGGGATATTTGATGTGTTAAAATAACTTTCGTGTTTACGGTAAAGCAAAGAGCAAGCGGGAGCTAAACGAAGGCAATCTATTTAATATTTCACAATCGCACACCAATCCAAAGTGCAATCGCAACGAGTGAAAATTGCATTTTTATTCCCTGGCGCCCGCGAAATTATAGGCAGAGTAAATTGCAACCGTTGCATGCCTGTACAAAAATATACAGGGTGACCTCGAATTGGTAATACAAATTCAAAGTACTACAGAGAGCTTCCCTAAACCAATCGCTTCTACGAGGTCTCACGCTTAATTTTAAAACATAAGTACTTTTTTTTAAGTTTTCTAATTATCCCATTTTTTTTTGCTTAAATTGGTTACCCTACCATTACCTTTAAAGTGAAAGAGGTTTAAAGTATTTCAAATGAACACTTTCCTCTTTGGTTCGTTATCTGACACATCATTTATGATAATAGCGTATCTTGATTAGTAAATTGTCACTTGTCTTGTCAAAGAAAGTAAGAATTTTCGTATTTAATTAAGATAGTAATTAAACAAAATGCCCCGAGCTTATCCTTATACGAATATTCAGCGAATGGATATGTTATCTTTTTATTTTACGTCACGAAGTACCGTACGAACTCAAGCATTGTTTCATGAACGACACCCTGACTGCCCAACTCCTACTCGTGTTCTAATAAACTCCATTGTCCAAAACTTAAGAGATTTTGGACAGTTTACTGTCCCAGTGCACGCTCAAGCTCCGGGCCGGCGGCCGCGGTACTCGCAGACGTTTCGGAGACGAGTTCTCGATTATTTTAGCCACCACCCAGAGGCGAGCTCAAGGGACGCTGCCGCAAGATTCGGAACGAGCCAATGGTTTATTTGGCGATTCTGAATGCTGAAGGAAAGTATCCGTTTAAATTCCAAAGGGTGCAGGATATCATATTAGCCGATTATCCTAGAAGAGTGCAATTTTGTCGTTGGCTGCTGCAAAATCTACACTTGAACATTTTATGGACCGACGAGGCAACATTTACAAGAGTAGGCATGTTCAACGTTCACAATGAACACTGGTGGTCTGATCGTGAAGCAAATCCTCACGTAACTCGCAGGGACTCCTACCAGACACGTTTCTCGGTAAATGTTTGGGCAGGAATACTGAACGACTGTTTGATTGGTCCTCATTTCATTGACGGAAATTTAAATGGACCGAAATATGAAGAATTCCTGAGAAATGTGTTACCGGTATTGCTACGAGAGGTGCCGCAGCAAAATTTGGAGGCTCTGTATTACCAGCAGGATGGGGCACCAGCTCATTTTTCCCTGCGTGTGCGAAGCTACTTGGACCAAGAGTTCCCTGGGAGATGGATTGGACGCTGTGGCCCAGTCGCTTGGGCTCCTAGAAGCCCTGATCTCACACCTCTCGACTTCTTTTTGTGGGGCGAAATAAAAAGGAGAGTGTACGCACGGGAAACAGATACTGTGGGTGAACTTCGCCAAAAGATAGTTGAGGCATTTAATAATGTAAAAACCAATGAATTTGTTCTCCACAGATTGAAAGACAATCATAGGCGACGGGCAGAGTTATGTATCCAAGAAGGCGGGGGTCATTTTGAGCACATTTTAAAAGTTGTTTAAGTTTTACAATTTTGTATTTTGTACTGTACGTTATTCAACAATAAATTATTTTTAATAATTCACTCATTATTCAGTTATTCACTTTATCAGATAATTTATTAGGGTACCTACTTAAAACTAAAGGGTTGGATGGATATCAGCACCTAGTTTATTAATAACATCGAGTGATAGATACAGGAATGGAAATTGAGACACATTTTGTTCCTTGTCGCTTTGGGTGGCAGTGCGTCACGTTGAATGTCCACTGTCATTATCTCCGTCGTTGTTGTGACAGAGTACAAAATGGTGCGAGAATCAATTTCCTTGTCTGTACGACAGATATGCATGACGTCATGTAGGTTAACCACACTTGGGATTTTAAATTATTTTTATTATTTTGTTTTGTTCGAAAATTAACGATAATTAAGGAAAGCTAACTTTAACAACTGAGTTAATGCAATACACTATTAGTGATTAACTGAATCATAATCAAGTATTTTGTATTACCAATTCGAGGTCACCCTGTACATTCCATAGAACTATTCCCCGTAACGGCTTTGCGCATTCCGATATCAAGTTAAATTCTTAGAAACAAAACCGGTCGAGTGCGAGTTGGTCTCGCACACCGAGGGTTCCGTATTTAAGTCCGTACTTCAAAAATATACCTTTTTAAGTACTTTACTTGTATGTATGCAATAAGATCCATTTTGACTTGCCTCAATTTTAGTACAGATCCTTAAAGTTTTTTGTCAAATTCTCGAAAACTATAAATTTTGAATACTTCGTTTTATTTTCTCCATAAAAAATAAATAATTATCTATAAGTTAAGAATTTTTCAGATTTTTCGATTCATAAACTTCGGAGATAAGGGAACGGTCATTTTTTTAAACATTTTTGGTTGTAAATCAAAAAGTACGGGTCGGAAAATTATAAAAAAATAGTTTTGAAATGTGCAGATTGAGCACTTTCATATGACAATCCATTTGCTATAATCAAATCACTTTAATTTTTCAGCCCCCCATTCTAGACTCCGTGTTTCAATCATTTATAAAATTAATTTCATATTTTTTTACCAAAAACAGATGCGGACATGCAAGTTATACAACTATGCCAAGTTTCAAGTTGATAGCTTGTGTAGTTGCTGAGAAAAACTGCTGTGACATACAGACAGACACACAGACAACGAAGTGTCACCATAAGGGTTCCTTTTTTACCATTTTGGTACGGAACCCTAAAAAAAGGAAACAATCTGAGGAGTTGAATAAACAAAACTTTTTATTTTAAACTTATCATTTTGTAAATACGGTTTTGCTACATCTTGCTTTTAATTTAATATTTTAAGATATAGCTTTCCGCTCGTCACTTTGCCTGCGGAGAGTCAGTACTTTCGTAAGTTAAAATTTAGCCTATGTTTACCCTGAAAGTTGATTCTAAATGTTGGTAAAAGAATTTTTGAAATCGATCCAGTCGTTTTTGAGTTTATTTGTTACAAACATTAATAAATACAAATCTTTGTTCTTTATAATATTAGTGTAGATTATGTAGATAGACAGTCATAATTCAAGGAAAACTATTATAAAGCTAGAAACACCATCTAGTCCTTGTTTTCGACACGTGTGAGAAATAACAAACTGCTAAAGACACGTTTAACACCCCGAAGAACAGCTATCTCAAGTGCCATCAACGTGACATCGATATAAATAATACTTCAGGCTTTCCGCACCTTTATTGGAAAGGGGTTTCGTTCAGGATATGAATGGAGCCAATTTTACCAACACACCGAGTTAAGGTTTACAAATCCACATAACTTCCTGCAATGGCGTTCACTAGAAGGGACCGGACGCTAAGTAAATGAGAGCAAAACTGATTACTGAACGAGCATCGGTCGAAACATACGTAATCCCGGGAAATTAAGTTACCCACATGTTCGGGTACTATGTCTATAAATAGCCAATACCTGAGGAGTCGTTAACTTGATCAAATAAATGAAATACTTACCTACAATTACGCGTAGTCGTCTTACGTGTTTTTGTAATGAGCGAATATCTATCAGTTATTTGGTGTCCGGTGAAAGATTTATTCGTACATTTTTGATATAGTCAGGAACTTCAAGAAAAAAAAATGTATATTTAATTTGTTTATTTAAAAAATTCATCCTAGGTCAGTCAAAATGAAGTCGGCTTTAGGCTTTAAATATTGTTGGACGTCGACTTCAGTATGACTGACCTAGGATGATTTAAAAAGGTGTTATTTCTTACTTTTGTTTGGAGTCGGTGCATTTTTTATAACAATTAAATTGTATTTCATACTTTTTAGTGATCATAATAGCGAAGTAAAGCGAAATCACACGGTATCTCTCACAGATGTTATAAGTTTGCCGCAAGCAACGCCGCATGAAATCTATAGTTTATTGTTTACTAAAACTCTCACAAAAGTATCAGTATTATATTATCGAAAAAATGATTAAAATCGGTACCGTACGTATTGAGATAATCGCGATTATAAGCAGAATTACGCGGAATCTAGGATGTTTTAAGCTTGACAAAAACAACGCCGGGTGAAAGTCATAGTAAGAACCATCTCAGAAGTAAGAGTATTATATTTCCGAAAGAATTTTGCAAATGGGTGCAGTAGTTTTTGAGATAACAGCGAAGATACAAACATACTTACAAACATAGGTGTACATACGGGTCAAACACAGGATCTCCTTTTTTTGAAGTACTTATGTTAAAAAAGAAAATAGATCCCGAACCCCGGTGTGGGCAAATATTTGTGTGATTATATGAGCGTGAATGTTTGTTCCTGAGTCGTGGTAGTTTCCTATGTATTTAAGTACTAGCTGTCTGCCCGCGACTCCGTCTGCGGAGTGTCAGTAATTTCGTTAAAAAGTAGGTAGGTACAAATAAAATTTTCATTAAGTACGTATCATAAAGGGACAGACTTTCCAAAAAAATAGTAATGTTTCCTAACATTTGTTCGCTTTTTAGTGTTTGTTTAATTATTATGTGATTATGTATTACACGCAGCACATATACACTACATTCATGGCATTAATGCTTATTGCCAATACTTCATCACTCTTGACAAAATGGGGCTATCCAATATGCAGGGACATTAATCGTTGAAGAACTCTCCTATTACTTGGCGAAACTTCCATTTCACCACATTCATTAGGGGCTGTTGATTTATTACGTAAGACAATGTTAACCAATTTCTGACCCCCCCTCCCCCTACGTAAGAAAAAATAAGACATGGATGAACCCTCCCTCCTTTTTAATCTTACGTAAGATCAGTATCTACCAAAATTGCAAAGAAAAAGTAGCAAAATATAAAAACGCTTTAATTTTTGCTTGTTTTTGTGATCTTACGTAAAAACATCCTACCCCCATGTTAGAAAAAATAAAACTTGTTCTGACCCCTTCCCCCCTAAATCGTCTTACGTAATAAATAAACAGCCCCTTACAAATGATGGGCAAAAGTAGCGTGTTGTGAAATACTTATTATTAAGGAGTTCCGATGGTCATGTCTGGTCATTAATTTCACTTTACCAAATGGTGCTTTTGGAATGTAAGTAAATGTTCTTACAGAAGTTTGAAAATCGCTGTATAAGTCCTTTAAATGTTTGAAGGGTTCCATCAATTTACCTGGGATTCCATTATCAGAAAACTCGTATTTTTTATTTAGTAGATTAGAAACCAATTTTCATATATCTAACTTCAAAAATAACCAAACTTAGGGGTCGTGTTTCCAAAATCACCGAAAGTACTCTTGGTTTGTAAGCAGTAGCTTAAATACCAATTTCGTTAACTTCAAGAATGACTTCATTCCCATTAAAACTTTCACCTTCCATTTCACCCACTTAGGGATAGTTTTTCGGAAATCACCAAATGTTTTATATTTTATTTGTTAACAGTGCCTTTTATACCAATTTCCACGTTTTTGACTTCAAGAATGACCGAACCACCATACAAATTTTAACCCCCCATTTCAGCCCCTTAGGGGAAGTTAATTCAAAATCACTGAAAGTGTTTTTTTTATTTCCTAATAGTAGCGAATATACCAAGTTCCACGTATCTAACTTGAAAATTGACCGAACTCCTATACAAATTTCTACCTCCCATATCACCTACTTAGGGGTAGTTGTTTCCAAAACCGCCAGAAATTATATTTTTTATTTGTTAAGAATAGCCTTTATACAAATTACCACGTTTCTAACTTCAAAATTGACCAAACTCTCATACAAATTACCACCTCCCATTTCATCTCTTTAGGGGTAGTTAATCTAAAATAGTCAAAAGTAGTATGTTTTATTTGTACACAGTTAAGTAGCCTAAATACCAACTTTCACGTTTTTAACTTGAAAAACGACCAAACTCCATCATAAACTTTAACCCCCTATTTCGTCCCCTTAGGGGTAATTTATCCAAAATCACCGAAAGTAGTGTTTTTTATTTGATAACAGTAGTCTCTAGAGCAGTTTCCACGTTTCTAACTTCAAGAATGACCAAACCCCCGTACAAATTTGAACCCCCCATTTCAGCCCCTTAGGGGAAGTTAATCCAAAATCACTGGAAGTTATTTGTTAACAGTAGCCTATATACCAATTTCCACGTTTCTTACTTTAAAATTGACTTAACTCCCATACAAATTTCCATCCCCCATTTCACCCACTTAGGGGTTGTTTTCCAAAATCACCAGAAGTTGTATTTTTTGTTATTTAACAGTAGCCTATATACTAATTTCCACGTTTCTAACTTCAAAATTGACCAAACTCCCATACAAATTACCACCCTCCATTTCATCCTCTCAGGGGTAGTTTATCCAAAATCGCCGAACGTTATTTTTTCATTTGTTTACAGTAGCCTATAAGTATACCATTTTCCGCGTTCCTAACTTGAAAAACGACCAAACTCCTATACAAACTTTAACCCCCCATTTCATCCCCTTAGGGGTAGTTTATCCAAAATCACTGAAAGTAGTGTTTTTTATTTGCTAACAGTAATCTCTATAGCAATTTCCACGTTTCTAATTTGAAAAACGGACAAACTCCCATACAAACTTTAACCCCCCATTTCTACCCCTAAGGGGTAGTTTATCCAAAATCGCCGAAAGTAGTTTTTTTTATTTGTTATTTTACGTATATGTAGCAAGTTTCGAAGGTCAAACTTCATTGGTTTTCATTTTATAGTTGTATGAATTCCAGTAATTTTAAACATAAAACCCTCTTTTTTGCGTTTTTGGATGAGTTTAAAAATAAACACTGAAACAGGTATTTCTTTATTTTTATTAATAAGTATTTATTCTGAGTTTCATGATCCTAGAACAATCTAAATTTGTTTTTTCATACAAACTTTACCCCCTCTTTTTACCCCCTTCTTCTAACATTTTCCAAAATTTTTATAGCCTAAATGTTATTCTGATGTTATTTAAATAGATTTATGAAAATTTCATCAATATCCGTTCAGTACTTTTTACGTGATGCTCAGTCAAACAAACAAACAAACAAACAAACAAACAAACAAGAATTTTAAAAATGGTTTTAATATGTTCAGTTACTTATTATAAATCGCCCTGATCGGTTTTTTTTTTAAATCTTCAATGTACAGACTTTTTGGTCTTAACGATTTTATTATACATTCAGTCAACAAAGTATCGGGAATGGATGATTTGTTTATGGTTCCAAATTCAAATTTTTGTTTTTTTTGTTGTTGTTAGATTGGCACAACTGTTTTCTATTTTGGCGCGGAGTTTGAGTTGCATCTGTTATTTATATTAAATACAGTGCTGTTTTTAGTTATATCATATCTAGTGTGTATTGCGAATTTCATAATGGACAAAAACATTGAACAAAGAGTTTGTCTTAAATTTTGCATCGCCAATGGAATTTCGTGTTCGGAGTCACTGAAAATGTTACAGAAGGCTTACGGTGATTCGACTTTATCAAAAACACGTGTTTATGAGTGGTACAAAGCGTTCAAAAGCGGTCGAGATGTGATGGAAGATTTGCCTCGCTCTGGTAGGCCATCAACGTCTGCAACTGAAGTTAACATCGCAAAAGTGAAGGAAATAGTGACTGAAAATCCTCATTCAACTTTGAGAGAGATAGCCGCCGAACTTTCTGTATCTCACGAGTCGATCCGTACTATTTTAACTAATCATTTGGGTATGAAACATGTTACTGCTCGGCTAGTCCCAAAAGACCTGAATTTTCTCCAAAAACTCAATCGCATGAGAGTCGCTGAGGACATGCTAGAACGAGTCAATTCCGACCCAACATTCATGAAACGCATTGTTACTGGTGACGAGACGTGGGTTTACGAGTTTGACATGCAAACTAGTCAACAAGCTTCGGAGTGGCGCTTCGTGGCACCCGTTTTCAATCGGTAGAAGACATAAAGGAGAATTCGCGCCGAGAACTGAATTCAATTCCGGAAACAGCGTTTAAAAAATGTTTTGATGATTGGATTATTCGTTGGCGTAAGTGTATCGTTTCTGAAGGAGCATACTTTGAAGGTGATAAAATAAATTTGGATGATTAACAAACAGTTTGTGTATTATTGATCTTTTCCCGGTACTTTCTTGACAGAGTAGTATGTATAGATATATAAATGTTATATTATAAGGCATATTAAAATAAATAAATAAATAGGGTAAATTCATTTTTTATTTCTTTTTACAACGTTTCATTGCCCTCAAATATTATTACTTCCAAAATAAATAAAATAGTAGGTAGGTCTACCTCTATTAGGTACATTAAAATGTACCGTTTCTGAGGAATGTTTTTTATAGTGTACAATAGTAGTATTTTATGTAACTGATACATAATGAGAAGCCTTAAAACACGAGTGGCGAATTTCATAATAAGATCACACGAGTGTTTTAAGGCTTAATTATGTACACTTGCATACATTACTTTATCTACACACGTACCTATTATAAGTACTCTAAGATGTGTTCAGAAGCCGAAGGCAAATGACCTGCATAGCTCAAATTCACGATAGGTAACAGGCGGCACAACAAACAAATGACGACAAAAATGACGGCAAAACAAACCTGTGTCACGAATATGATTTTTTTATTAATCATAGACAAACTAATAGTCCGTATTCTAATGTCTATAAATTTTACTTAAAATATACCGAGTTGACGTTTCAATTCTTACTAGAATTGGGGCCTGTTTAAATTGTGTTGGTTTTGGAAGATGTTCCAAATTGGAAACTCTTAATAACTTTATCAAATTTTATTTTTGCTTAATTTTGTTGTGGCGCGCGACGAACAATAAATGTGAAGGTTTGTCGCACGTCCTTTTCCTTACTGTTAATTAGCAAGGGCAATAAATGTGTAGGTTTGTCGCGCGTCCTTTTTCTTACTGTCAATTTGCAAGAACAATAAATGTGTAGGTTTGTCGCGCGTCTTTTTCCTTACTATTAATTGGCAAGAACAATAAATGTGTAGGTTTGTCGCGCGTCTTTTTCCTTACTTACTGGGATTATGTAAAGCTTCACATGATACGGTAAAACTTGATATTTAATAAAAAAAACAGCCTTACCTGGTTATTTGGAAACGTGCCGTCCTTGTCGATTGCGTTGACTTGTGTGACCTTCGTCCCAATGGGCTCTCCCTCTAGTACAGTCTCTTGTTCTCGTTCCGTGAATAGTGGTATTTCATCATTCACGTCTTCGAGCATGATGAACACCGTCGCTTCTGAAGCCAGTTGCTGAGCACCATTGTTCTAAAAGAAAAAAAAATATCTCATTTTTTGTACTTATAGCGCCATCTTAAAATACGGAACGAACTAACAACAATAGCGCCATCTATGGTATTATGAAAGCAAATCTACCAAACTTAGGTGGTTTGGAACAATTTATGTTAACCTTGTGAAACTAGAGGGCGCTTTCACATAAGCTATGAAATAATTGTATACCCTGGCAAAAAAGAGTAAGGAAAAAATGAGGGCGCTGTTCGGAATGAAATTGGCAACATAATCCAAGGTTTACTTTAACCTGGTGCTGGTTGCCATTTGAAAATATTGTAGTTCCAGCTGTCACCTAAATGCACTCATTTTGCCAGGCTATACCTTTTATGTTTTGTTGCTCATGCTCACCTGTTTTCGCTGTAATCTTTACAATAAAAAATAGAATAGACACAGATACATCAACATTCAGTTTACTGAAGTAATAAAAATCGAGAAGGGCTCCAGCTCCAGGTAATTAAGTATAATTTAAAGTAGTCCTAGATTTAAACTGAGATTGCTTGTAGGTCCAGGAATAAATTATCGCGTGTTTATTCTAAACCTATGACTGATGAGACGACATAAGTACAATAAATGTAACAGATGGGAATCTGTCTCATCCTTCGAAGTCTAAATTGAGTTGTTTATCTATGTACCTTCAGTCAACAAAGTATCGGGAATGGATGATTTGTTTATGGTTCCAAATTCAAATTTTTGTTTTTTTTGTTGTTGTTAGATTGGCACAACTGTTTTCTATTTTGGCGCGGAGTTTGAGTTGCATCTGTTATTTATATTAAATACAGTGCTGTTTTTAGTTATATCATATCTAGTGTGTATTGCGAATTTCATAATGGACAAAAACATTGAACAAAGAGTTTGTCTTAAATTTTGCATCGCCAATGGAATTTCGTGTTCGGAGTCACTGAAAATGTTACAGAAGGCTTACGGTGATTCGACTTTATCAAAAACACGTGTTTATGAGTGGTACAAAGCGTTCAAAAGCGGTCGAGATGTGATGGAAGATTTGCCTCGCTCTGGTAGGCCATCAACGTCTGCAACTGAAGTTAACATCGCAAAAGTGAAGGAAATAGTGACTGAAAATCCTCATTCAACTTTGAGAGAGATAGCCGCCGAACTTTCTGTATCTCACGAGTCGATCCGTACTATTTTAACTAATCATTTGGGTATGAAACATGTTACCGCTCGGCTAGTCCCAAAAGACCTGAATTTTCTCCAAAAACTCAATCGCATGAGAGTCGCTGAGGACATGCTAGAACGAGTCAATTCCGACCCAACATTCATGAAACGCATTGTTACTGGTGACGAGACGTGGGTTTACGAGTTTGACATGCAAACTAGTCAACAAGCTTCGGAGTGGCGCCTTCCAACTGAACCGAAACCGAAGAAACCACGCCAAAGTCGATCAAAAGTCAAAGTCATGTTGACTGTTTTCTTTGACTATCGCGGTGTTGTGCACTCGGAATTCTTGCCGGAAGGTCAAACGGTAAATAAAGAATATTATTTGAGCGTTATGCGGCATTTAAGAGAGCAAATTCGACGAAAAAGGCCAGATTTGTGGAATGAAAATTCTTGGATTTTGCACCACGATAATGCGCCTTCGCACAAGGCCATCATTGTGAAAGAATTTTTGACCAAACACTCAACAAATACCATCGAGCAACCACCATATTCACCAGATATGGCTCCTGCCGACTTCTTTCTTTTTCCTAAACTCAAATTACCACTTCGTGGCACCCGTTTTCAATCGGTAGAAGACATAAAGGAGAATTCGCGCCGAGAACTGAATTCAATTCCGGAAACAGCGTTTAAAAAATGTTTTGATGATTGGATTATTCGTTGGCGTAAGTGTATCGTTTCTGAAGGAGCATACTTTGAAGGTGATAAAATAAATTTGGATGATTAACAAACAGTTTGTGTATTATTGATCTTTTCCCGGTACTTTCTTGACAGAGTAGTAAATGTCAAAACGTGTAGCTACAGTATAAAATGATGGGTACTTCAAACAGCCTACCTCCACTCGTATAGTGAGATTGTATTCCTTGATGCTTTCATAGTCCAACGGATGATTAACTTTTATGTCCGCCCAAGTAAATCCATTATCGGCTCTTTGTTGCAAATAAAATGTATGGAATTTGTTAGTCTGAGCCGTGGATCCGGGCATCAACCGATAAAACACGGTTGGGTTGTTTTCGATGCCCGAGCTGAAAACAACAATACGTTACGGAGACGATTCAGCGATAACGCTCTCACGTGATCACTGAATATCTAGCGGGCGCACATGACGACACCAAATAAGTATAGCAAATGTTTTGATGGAAAAATTTAAGGTTTCCAAAAAGAAAATGAAAAATATTATAAACGCAATTTGTTAAGAGCCCGAACATATATAGATATTTTCTGAACCTTACGGGTTTTTTTATCCACATTCGTTGGATTATGTATCATAATTTAAGATAATCTACGATTTGCCTTAACTTGCAAGTTTAGTGAGCTTGGTGGTCTCGAGTGCAATAACTAGGTATATCACATTATAAGCACAAAATTAATTTAGTGATCGATATGATAAGGGCTCTTAACATTACGTAAAAAGTGATCTCTACGACACGGTTTTAAGCAGTCAGAGAAGCCAAATAAAGTTAATATTGAGATTGTTCTTAATCTATAGATTTTTATCAATTAAATAGCTAAATTTTACTACATTTTTAAATTTTTTCATTTAACAATTTACTATATACAAATAATTTACTAAATTTGGAAGAGCGAGGCGAGGCCTCCTGACATAGGTTTACATACGAGTAGGTACTCATTCGGAGGTCTCAACAACCTTGTAATTAGCACTAAGTTGTTAAATGAAATAAACTTTATTTTAATTTAATTTTTATTTAAATAAAAGTTTGGAAAATTTCATAGAAAATTCAATTTAATTTATTTTCACAATCGTTTCAAGTTCGTAAAGGAAAATTTGTTCAATTATGTCGAAGACAATTGTTTTGTTTTGTTACGTATGTATGATGGCAATGGTAACAGAAACCGCATGTCACAAGTAACCATTAATTGAAACGATGTTGTTTATCTAAGTATAAATCATCCATGAATACTTAAGTACCTAGGTATATTTAGAAAACGACAAAAAACCGTGTCTAAATTACAAATACTAATGGCAAAGTAAAATTTAGTTTCGAAAGTCGATTGAGAAACTCATTTACAAGTTTATTTCAATACGTAATATCCAAAAACGGTTTAAAATTTCAATGACACCAGAAAGACAAGGTTTGAAAGAGATCCCTTAAATTGGTAAATTCGCCTTGTAGTGGAGTGCCGTAAGACATCGGACAAACCTCGGAACCCGGTCCCACTGAATGGATTTTCGTGAAACCTTTTGGAATGTATTTTCAAGGGGAGCGGGTCTAGTCGCATACATATTGTTTGTCATAATATAATGTTAGTCAGAATTTTTTTTAGTCATACACCCTTTCAGGTTGAAAAAACAGGATTTAATAAACGTCCATCGTGTAGTTTAGTAAGGTTAGATTAGGTTACTTTAATAAAAATCCTGGAAAAATAACGATGTAGTGAAAAAATGCATTATGACTTGCGAAAATTATGACTTAAAACACATTATTATTATGACTAACAATTTGTATGCAAATACTAAAATGTTTACACATTTATTTTCGCCGATCTAATTTTTTTTTAATTATTAAAATAGATGGCTTTTTTGGAGGTTTTATTCATTTTTAGGTTCCGTATCCGAAGGGTGCCTAAAGGGACCCTATTACTTAAGCCTACGGTGTTAGTCCGTCCATCCGTCCGTCCGTCCGTCCTTCCGTGCGTCCCTTTGTCCTAATTTTAAAGAGCTGTATCTTATGAACCATAATAGATAGCCCGTTGTTTTTTTTTTTTGCAGAATACGTGATATGACGTCCTTCTGGACGGACGGACGGGCGGAAGGACGGACGGACTGACAGTGTGTGTATAGAGTGCCTTGGCTTCTACAAAATAACCGAAAATGGCATCCAAAGCTACAGAAATTTCGACTTTAATGCGATCAAGGGACTGACGGCGGTGGAGACGCTCGTGGAATCACCCTTACGTATTTGGTGCGCGGACTAGGTTTCTAATGTTTGTATGTTTTATTATTCTAAGGGTAAACATTTTAGAATTTAGTGTTGAAAACACATTCCAAAAGGTTTCACGAAAATCCATTCAGTGGAACCTGGTTCCGAGGTATAAAGCTTACGGCACTCCACTATGGGAGGTAGAGGTGTTGGCACAAATAAATAAAATATAAATAAATAATATAACTTTTTAGTAAGTAAATAAATTAAGGGATACATATCATTATATTAAAAAAAACTCCATTACCTACAGAAATAGATATTTTTGAAGTTTTCGGATATATCAAAGTGGAATTAAACTACAGACAGCGGACAAACTACTGACAAAAAACTGTAAGTAGATGAATTTCTCAATACTTACATTCTAAAGTAAAACTATAATATCATGGTATTAGTAAAGTGAGTTAGTGATAGTAATGTTGTTCGTTTGTGTAAGTAGGAAATGTGTTGTTTAGGTCGAACAGATAGACATCAGACGTGAACTTGCCAGCGGCCAACATTGTGATTGATGCACTATAAAGTCAACTAATAATATAATGCAATTGCTAACAATTAGCTAATGAGCCCGTGGAACATTTAGAAATACACATTCACTTTAACAGGTCATAATGCATGATAAAATTTTGATAAAATTGTATCCAATTGTTATGGTAACCACCAGCCTAAATCATTTCTGTAAACTGAATTTATGCGTGAAAAGTTGGTGATTATGAAAGTTCATATGTGAAACCTTACAACCGGCGAAATGATTGAAGCCACCGACTATAGTACTTACTGTTCTACCGAATTCCTCGATAAGGCTACAGCGTATCCTAGAGCAGAATCTCAAAACAGCTACACGATCTACTTATGTCGAAACTTTCAAGACCTAGGTATTAAAATAAGAAACAACTAAGAAAAGGACCAAACTTTCTTAGAACGCCTAAAACGTGTCATTAATGGTAAGTTTAGTTTCAAAATCAATTCGTTGCAAAAGAGTTTTTTTTACTTTCTCAATTAAGTATATTAAAAAATTGAACGGACATTAAAATATTATTTTGGGACTCTAATTGAACATGAACGTTTACAAGCATTAACAAAAGATAATTGAAAATAATTTTTCGAAAATCAAAATAATCCTACTTCAACTCTACGTTCTACGTCGAACAATATTTATAGCTGACATGCTATTTAAATAATCAACCGTTGAACTGAAATGTCGTAAAATTAGAGCTAAATTCAACAAAGATGACTCATAATCCATAATGCACTGATGCCTCAGCCTACATGCAAGATACAATGGACATGGACGTTCGCAATACGTAGGTACCAATCATCACCTCTCACCATTTGTTCAAAAACACTTTTATGCTCTACTAAAACATCAATATTGTGTAAATCTAAGTTTGCACTAAAATATTTTTGAACAAATGTTTTTTCTTTGTGATCCCGGTTCCATGGAAGCAGTGAGCCCTTTAAATTGCACGCAGGTGAATCACGACAAGACCGAGTGTAATCGTGATGATGCTTTATTATTAACCCATGGACAAACAGACATTGTCGTCAGATCACCAAGTGAGAGGCAAATAAAACGATAGTTGAAGACGCGCACAGCGCACAAACATCGCATGCCGTATCCGTTTAACTCGAAGCCCTTATCATTTCGCAACGCAACATCGCCTCAAACAGGGAAACGTTTGAGAGGATGCGGGGTATGCGACCGCAAGCGGCGGCAAGCTAGCGAGTCGCGCAAGCCATGTTTGGGCCGCGGCGCCGCACACTGCGTGCAGGTGACGGGGCTGCGTGCGGTGCCCGTGCCGAACAGTTAGACACGCACCTTGCTTTCACGGACACCACTTTGGCACCCACGGGTAAATTTTCTCGAATGTAGATCGGGCCGTACACCACGTGGTCCCACACGGGGGGATTGTTCGCGCGATCCACTACGTCTATCTGGACCTCCACGGTTCTGGACAAGGGCGGGAAGCCCTTGTCTTGAGCCATAGCCTCCAACTTGTACGTTTCTCGCTAGCGGGGAAAGAGTCGATGGAAACAGACAAAACCACGTCGTTAGTAGTGTTAGGGAGTGGAGGTGCGGCGGGCCCTGGAGCCCGCTGCGCCTTATACCAACCTGGCTTTCACACTGGTCACTACGGTACCCACTGTGACATTCTCTTTGATGTGAACGGGGCCATACGTGGACATGTCCCAGATGGGGGGCTTATTGTTCCTGTCTACCACGTCTAACTCAACGTCCACGTCTGCGGAGGAGGGCGGCTCGCCTCTGTCGGAGGCGCGCACGCGCACGCGGTACCTGTCCCGCTACAGATACACGGGTCAGAGGTCAGCGGGGACAAATAAAACAGAACACAACTCAATATCAACACAATTACTCATCGCTAAGAAACCAAAACAATTAAAATATAAATAAAGTATCGAACTCTTTCACTATAATTCTATTGGCTATTTAATAATTATCGTTAGCTGATCTCCTACAAACAGATAACATACACCCATTCGTCGCACAAACATTCATGAAGCCAAATAAAAACAAGGGAAGAGAATTATTTAAAATTTAACGCAATATCCTGTCAATCGTCTACTTGCAGCGACACATTCGAGCAGAATTACAGTATCATTCCTGGTAGCCAATATTAGATGGTGCAAGAAAATAATTGGAAACATAATATTTGTAACATTTTACAAGATCCTTCTGTACACTAAGGAAAAAGACAAACTGTACAATATAAATAATTAATTACTTTTTAGAGTAAAACTAAACTAATATAAAATAAAGAAATTAACATAAAGCAGGCAAATGCATGCAGCTCTGCATACAAGACACGGCGGATAGGTCAGTTTGTCATAGAACGGTTTGGTGACCTCGGTATGTATCGACTACAACGAAACGACACTCATTGAAATGAATATATTACAAACGATGGACGTTACTGTCGTTCTGTACAATTTGGGAGTGGAAACGTTGCCCCTTTCACAGAAGGAATATGTCACAACTGGCCGATGGCCAAACTGCCCGCGGGCAATCTGGCCACCGTTGTATTCGATTATATACTAACAATGTACAATATATATCAGTTAAAATCAGGCGCCCTGTAAAAAACTTGTAATTATCATGATAATATATAGATGATAAAAAGATTTATATGTATGTATATGATAGATAGGTAGCATGAGTGGTCGTCTACTGGCCCAGATGATGCGTTGAGGGGAGTCGAACCCTCCGCGGGAAATACTCCGCAATACTCGGATATTAGTAACAAAACATGTACGTATATAACAGAAAGGTCATTAAAAGCGTAAGCTTCTTAAATTAATTAATCGGTTACTTACAATAAAATAAATATTAAATCTAGTCTGTGCGAAATATACAGAAGTGCTTTTACAGAAACTGTACATGTTTTAGAACTAAACATAGGTATTAATTGTGAAAACATATTTACAGGAGTCTTATCTCTGTTTCAGGTATTGTACACAGGTCATTTTTTTCGGCAAGAAAGTCGAATGCAAGATAGTGCTGCGGAAATAAATCTTAACGAAGATTTAGTGCGGAGCCGGCGCTGGCGGCAACTGAAACTAATTGTGCTGCAAGAAGAACAAGCCCCGACGGCGCGGCGGCGGGGGCCCGCGCCGTTCAATGGACAACTACTCCTCCAGCCAGGATAGCCGCTCTCCACAGCAATGTACAGCAGCAGTTAATTTAGAACTATTTACATTATCAACTTAAAAGTTTTGTGCCAATTGAATCCTACGGCTTGTAGGTGTAGCACTCATCCACCAAACTTTGTAGTTAAGTCGATCTCATTCATCCATCACTCTTATCACAAACTTATGTTGTACTTTTAAAATCCTAAGTCAACCACTGCATACTTACGTCTAAAGGCTTCTTTAAAACGATCCAACCTGATTCAGGCTGGATCTCAAAATATTCAATATCCGCCGGATTGTACGGCGCGCTCAAAGTGTAAACTATGGCGCCGTTATTGTCGGCATCCTCGTCCGATGCCGACACTCTTAAAATGTTTGTGCCTATACTGGCATCTTGTTTTACATTCTCCACATATTTCTGCAAGATACATAATAAAATAACGATTTGAAATCCCTTGAAGTATTTGAAGACAGGGATCCATGCAGAGATACTGGTGACTTCGTGCAATTATTGTGCGGAACTAAGAATTTATACTTACTTGTCTGTCGAAAAGTGGCGGGTTATCATTCACGTCAGTTATCTCTACAGTAAAAGAACAAACACCTTCCAAAGATGGGTCACCCTGATCCGTAGCCTTTATCGTTACCGACACGAACTTCCCATCGTCTCCTTCTCTGTCGAACACCTTGTTGGTGGACACCTCTCCAGTTTCCTCGTCAACGTTAAATTTTGTACCTTTCTGATTTGGTTGCTGCACTATTGAATATTTAACTTGCCCATTGACTCCTTTGTCTTCGTCCGTAGCATGAACCTTCAGCACGGGACTGCCATTGGGAGCTCCTTCTTCTACCTTTGGGTAGTAAGTCGGACATTCTTTAAATATAGGCTTATTGTCATTGACATCAGTTATAAACACCACGACTACGGCTGTCGATGTATGTATCGTTGCATCTCCATTAACACAACATGCTCCGTCATCCAGGGCTGTCACGTTCAGTTCATATTTGTCTCTATCCAATGATATTGCTTTATTGTGTAACCGAATTACACCTGTTATTTCTTCTATTACAAATTGCCCAGAACTCGTGCCACCACCAACAAATCCAAATCTTACATTGTCGCCATCTTTATCTGACGCTACAACAGTTGTAACTAATGTGTTTGGACCAGCATTTTCGTCTACGTTAGGTGTGTACACTTGTTGTGAGAACTTAGGTTCTTCGTCATTCTTGTTTTTGGTATAGACACGAACTGTGGCTGTTCCAGTTTTAGCTGGTTCTCCTTTGTCCTTGGCAGTGACTACAAACTCGTAGTAAGCATTGTTGTTGTCTGCATCCAGTTGCTTGGCGTTAGTGATGATGCCATTGGCGTCAACAGTGAAGTGATCATCTGAAACATATCAATTATGAACGTTTATGGAGTGACACTTCAAACACCTTTAATTTTTTTATGTAATATAAAAGCATGGATAAAACAATACACGAAAGTGTGCAAAAACATGTAGCAGATTAATAACTTTATTTCGTCAGAATGGCCAAAAGGCTTCTTCAATTCCTCAGATTTTTTTATAATTAGTATCAGGACACGTAGGTAACACAACACTATAAGACAAAATAACTTTTTTTCGTACTTTATCCCGTTAAAATTTGTACAATTTTGAATTATACAGCCAACTCTAGTTTCAGCATTTTTAGGGCTGTATAAACTCCTAAAAGACATCACTTATTTTTGTCCTTTTTGGAAATCTGAATCTGGGCTCCTATCTAAAACTTTTCATTTCTATTTTCAGTAATCTCTCATCAACCCAGCCATCACTTTTGCGTACTATTTATCACGCGAACCAAACGCTTTTGGGCTCCCCTACCATCCGACCTTGTTGAAATAAAAGTTACAAATGGTTATGGTGATGAATGATGTACTACAGTCAGACAAGAATCGGTCTTTAAATATATTTTTTTATACTACGATGGTGGCAAACAAGCGTAAAATCATAAATATGTTTCAATCGCAATGGGTTAAAATTGCGGTTATTTAAGGTATTGGCGTTAAAATAATGTTTTTAACACTTAAGAAATTAGAACAACTAAATGTTTTATATTAGAAAGACTTATTTAATACATAAATATTCAAAGGGCCGAAGTAATTACATCATATTGTGTATTTCCAAGTCCAGTGCAAAGCAGAGTACCTTTATCTATAGACATACCGTTCAGTTTTTAGTTTAAGTCAAAATAAATCACTAGATGGCGCGCGAAACTTGACGAACAATAATATTCAGTACCCCTCGACGTCGTTGTAGTGTTTGTGTGGGCAAACTTTAGCGTGCTAAAACCTACAGTATGGTACACAAGTACAACACGTGTAACGCTGGCAAGCTTGTCGGTATCGGCAGCAGGCTAAAGAAGTCGTCCAAGATCACCCAGGCCATGGGCCCTGCTGTGTACAATAAGCTACCGGAGCACATCACCAAAGCCCACAGCATGAGCAGTTTTAAGAATCGCCTGAAACGCTGGCTTATTGAGCACTCGTTCTATGGTTTTCACGAATTCATAACATTTAAGTAAGGTGATGTGCCTGTAATTAAATCTAGCTTAAATATTGCGTTATTTTATGTATTCATTATTTTCAGTACATTGTTACTAACGTGTCTCTGTTTCAGGAAATGAAGTAGTAATTTAAATTGTTTTACGTGACATTTTTCAATGTCAATATCGTAATAAAATTGAGTAATAAAATCTGAATCTGAATCTGAATCCGAATCTGTATAGACTTCATCGACATAATGCAGATATAAGATGATGTAACTACCCTTTTAACATGTAACGTGGCTTTACCAAATAAATGACTTATCATGTAAGCATATTATCAAGAAGAAAGGTTACCTGAAACTAAGTATTCAATTTCTGCGTTTTTTCCAGAATCGGCGTCCATAGCTTTGACTTTTAGGATGCTGGTGCCAAGCGGAATGTCCTCATCGACGTTGTGCGCCTGGTAGTCCGGTAGTTCGAATTTCGGCGCGTTGTCATTTACGTCTGTCACGCGGATTGTCAACTAAAATAAAAGAAAAAAATGCATAGCGCACATATTTTTGTATGCTAAAAAAATACAAATATTGAGTCTACACCTGCGAGCTCCGACAGTCACAACGAGCTGATGTAATAAAAAATCCTCAGATAAATAATCACAATGCATTTCGTTTGACAAAACTAAATCTTGTCAACAAATTGTATCTAGGTAAGTCGTGAAGTAACAATTTTTGGAGTTTACACCTTAATAATCGATTTTTCATATTAGGCCAATATAAGACCCCCGGTATGGAAATTATATGAGGATTGAAATTTTATAATAAGCGTAAAAAAAGCATTACGTTTCCTGTTAAAAAGAAAAACAAAAGTTTTCTGAAAAGTACCAGGAGAACAGAAAACAGAAGAAGTAACTGACCATTGTTGACTCACCAACAACCATGGATAATAGTATCCATATACCTCTATATCCGGGTGAGTCATCAACTAGAGGCGCTTGTGTCTCTGTGTTTATTGTAAACTCACATACTATACTAATAACCCAACTTTCCAAGCGTAATACATATCATAAACATTTAATAACTACCTCGACGGACGTCGAGAAGCCTCCAGAATCTTCTGTAGCAGTGACGACCAGGGAGTACACATGGGGCTGCCTCAGGTCCTCAAAGTCCAGCTCCTTGGCCAACTTCACAATGCCGGACGTGGGCCCGATGTTGAACGTGCCCGCGCCCTGGCCCTGGGCCTTCAGTGTGTAGCGAATTTCACGGTCGGCAAACGACTTTGCTTTCACCGATATTATACTGGAATAAGAAGATTTATTTTTATCCAAATTGAACCCCAGCGGCAGTGTGCTAATGCAGGACACAATTCCAAATCTGTTCAACTATACGTGATTGAAAGTTAGACATCTTACAAACTTTCAAACATAACATAATAAGTAAATCAAATAATATCATGTAATATCGTAGATGTTTCCGAAAATTAGCAAACCGCCGTCAAGTGGGTATAATTATTACACCACGATAGAATCAAATTGACTGCGTCTGGCCTTTGCAGAATTGCTTTATATAGAGCACATGTCATTTCAATTGGTGTAATAAAGACGCCTCCCTGATTTCTTATGGTCATCGACCTCGTTTAAGGTTTGTTTACAACACTTTTCAACTTCAGCCCATACTTAGCGGTTAAATGGAGCCCAACTCAGGAAACAGGGTTTATCAAAAATGTGACAAATATTGAATTGAAAAACACACCCAATGGCCGATCATCATATAAAATCTCTAAATAGTATAAAACAATGTTGATCACGTCGTATGTCTGTCTGTTTCTCCGTTTACTTCTTCTAAACTACGCAACGGATTTCATACGGTTTTCACTGTCATTTAGAGATTTTTTTACGAAAGGTGTACATATAGTGGAAGCTTCAGAGTTCTAGCAATCGTATAGCGCCATCCGTTTCTCTACTGAACCCCTCACAATACTCTGAAAGACTTACTCAGAGTCCTTCTTCTGGTTCTCGGCGATCTCGGCCTCGTAGCTGGGCAGGTAGAACTGCGGGGCTCGCTTTCCACCCACGATGCTCAGCCGTTCCTCGGGCGTGGACTGGAATCTGCGCTCGTCTACTCGCCCGCTCTGAAATTACAAGTATATTCATAACTATAAATCCTGACCATGTAGCTAGCTATGGTAACATGTAGATAGCGACCACCGAAGTTATAAGACTGACGACAGGTAAAGTCTCACTGCGAATTAGATTAACCTGTTGTATTTAAACATTTTTCGGTTGGTTCTTTGGATACCTACTGTACAATATAATAATGGAGCAGTGCCAGAATTATTATCTCAGTTTCTTACTATTTGTCGCGGGATAAGAGGACAACGTCCTCTACTCCAAGTTATTTTAGTTCATCTTGTTTCTATATACTTAGTAGGTACCTAATGCAGCATTGCCGCTGCATAAATAAATATTTTCATTGTCCTTCTTTTTCTTTTTAGCCTCCTTTTGGTTTTAAACTCTTTTGGTATTTCTCAGTTTCATTTTTAATTTTAGTTTTCAAAATTTTAAATTTCTGCTGACGGTTCGTTCCCATTGATTGCATCTCTATCCCGTGCCTTATAAAGGGCTATTGAATAATAATAACGAAAAGATTTTCTGAAAATAAGTTTTTTAATAAAGTAAAGTTCTTCAAAGTTTGTAAATTGTAAAGACTCTGTGTTCGTGATCAGTCATCACAAATAGTTCAGTTTTAAGCCGATTTTCCTGGGTGAGTGTTTAGTCGATTTTTTCTCAGATAATCGCTCCCTCCCATTCCCCCGCATCGTAAATTCCAGAACTTATGTAACAGCATTGTTACAGCTCACCCGGTTCCCGTTAGAAGTTTCATTAAGCAACAATTTTTAACTTCTGACTTGGCGTCCCATCGGTAACAACATCCATTGACTCCGTGCATCGTGCCACCAAATCCGTGAATTATAATTTTTATAAGAACAATTATATTACGGTGAAGTAATTTTAAGAAAACCAATTTTGTCATCATTAGGTAAACGATTATTTATCGGAATAACCCGTTGAAGGTTCATTGGAAAAAGACGTATTTTCCTAATATTACCGAACGTAGTTATACGTACGTGACATAACATTAGGTCATATCTTCAAATCCCAAAATTCTTAAAGGCTAAATTCGCCCCCGTATCTATTTTTGGCGTCTTTTCTGGATTTCCCATTATTAGTATCATTATTTTAGGTCCGGAATAGGTAGGTAGGTAGGGATTTATTATTTACAATGTAAACCGGCCAATTATACGCTTTCAATACTTATTGAGCCTATCGGCTCGAAAAGCGAAAAAGATTAGTTTCATACATGCGTTGGTTTGAAATGTTGGCGAATGCTACGGCGGCGGCGGCGTAGCTCGTAGTAGCGTAATATGTACTTGCAGGTTTCAAATCATGTAGATTGGCTACGAAAACGAACTACGCACCGAAATAAATGAAGTACTAAAAAATTCTGCAACTTTTTGATTACTTAAGTACCAATTTCATCATACGATGTTAAATGTTACTCGACTGTTAGTTCATACATTTTGACAGCTGTTAACACTCTAATCCTCCGTTAAGTATTTGGTAAAATTCGACGTAAGTCTTCTGATTAAATCAAGCCCTAAAAATATCGGGACTGATGTGATAGATATTAAGATTAACATTACCACCGATATATGAAAGAGCAACTGCTGAATAAAATATTCCACAGTTCCAGATCACATTGCGAAAACTTTTAAGCACATCGGACGCTGTTATGCAAAAATGAGTTAACCCATAATAAGTTAGCAATAAAATATTAACTCACATGATGGATACTGAAGGTTGACATTTTATTGCTAAATAATTGTGGGTTGACACATTTTTGCGTAACAGCGTCCATCTAAAACTAAAAATATTTACCTGATCTTCCGCCTTCACATATAGAACGTATTCCATATCCAGCCCGAAGGGGTCGGTTCCTTTGGTGCGGACCACACCTGACCGCTCGTCGACCTCGAACCTCCCCCCGGTTCTGTCCCTCACTATGAAGTAGTGTATGTTGTGATCTGTGTCAGGGTCCCGAGCCTGAAGAGTGAAGACTGGTGTGTTGGGAGCAGCGTTGAGTTGGACCACGGTCAGCATCGGCAGAGGCCGGTTGATGAAATAAGGAGGCTCGTCGTTGACATCCTTGACGTGGATGATCACGCGCTGGTTGTCAGTATCTGAAAATACATTATTCAAACTTTTAAATAGGAACTAAACAAATTTAAAGTTTAGGACGAGCGGAAATTCCAGATTTCCACAACAAGGCGCGTATTAAGATCAAATTTAATTAACATTTCGTTGAGTTTATGTGGTCTAAGTTTAAATTAAGCTTAACAAAGACTGCAAACGCGTAGTCTGAAGAATAATAGTTTGTATGTCGGCGCGTTGTATAGAACAGGGAACGCGGAAGTTTACGAGTGTCTAAGCAGGAAATTATAAAGGCGGAGTGCAATGCAATCTTCGAGGAAGTTGACGGCCCTATCTAAACGCGAAAACGTTTGAAGCATTATATAAATTACGTGAAAACTGTCGTAAAGGCAGTTGAAATGGCGCTGGATTTTGTGAAAGCGCGCATACCAACAGCAGAGGACTATGTAAATGTGCCCTTTGTCGCCGGCTAGGCGCTGCTCGGTTCACAGAGTCCCGATACTTTTTCCGCTTATCACGGAGCACCGCGCTGAAAGTACATCCGTCGTTACGTTCTGAGTTAATGAGACTTTTAACATCCTTTGTTTGCCTGTGTACTAAATAAACGTTTCAGTGGGATGCCAGTACCTTACTTAATATTCAAGTGTGCTCTACAGAGCAATATATTAAATTCACAAGATAAAAACAAGAGTTCTATTCTCAGAGTCAATTTCCTGGTATACTTTTACATAAAATAAACATTCGGCGAAGGATTAGAAGTAGTTGATAATACTTACATTTTAATGCCACTGTTGGATTAGTTGCATGAAAAAGAAAAGCGTTAAATATTAATAAACCGACACCAGGTAAAGCTTTAATATATGTCGAATACAAATCGAGTTTATTTAATAATATACTCGTATATGTGCATAATACAAGCTATTCATAATCACAAAACAGCAAAAGAGATATCGTCACAAAATTCAATGACTTTTTTGTCATGACCTACTAAACATGTCTATGTTTATACAAAGTGTACCAAATGGCTGAAAGCTTATAGCCACAGCGTACAAATAACGCTATTATCAAACATTGCGTCTAATATCCTATCCTTTTTGTCCGCAGGGATTTCCGTAAATCCGCAATATAAATCCGCCGTTTGGTGTAATCCTACTCAACGGCGCTACATAGGCTCGGGCCTGTTTCACTCACACTGTACAGTGTACATTGCCCCAAATACTAGCCCCGCTGTTAGCTTATATTCACTAAAATAGTGTATACTATGAATGAACACTAATAAAACAAGAGAAATTTGTATATAATATTATTTGTATATTTGCATTGTAATTTTCCGCAAAGTTTTTCATCTGATGTCATCATCATCATCGTCATTTCAGCCGAAAGACGTCTGCTGGACATAGGCCTCCCCTAAGGTTTACCACAAAGATCGGTACATACTACTCTGTCAAGAAAGTACCGGGAAAAGATCAATAATACACAAACTGTTTGTTAATCATCCAAATTTATTTTATCACCTTCAAAGTATGCTCCTTCAGAAACGATACACTTACGCCAACGAATAATCCAATCATCAAAACATTTTTTAAACGCTGTTTCCGGAATTGAATTCAGTTCTCGGCGCGAATTCTCCTTTATGTCTTCTACCGATTGAAAACGGGTGCCACGAAGCGCCACTCCGAAGCTTGTTGACTAGTTTGCATGTCAAACTCGTAAACCCACGTCTCGTCACCAGTAACAATGCGTTTCATGAATGTTGGGTCGGAATTGACTCGTTCTAGCATGTCCTCAGCGACTCTCATGCGATTGAGTTTTTGGAGAAAATTCAGGTCTTTTGGGACTAGCCGAGCGGTAACATGTTTCATACCCAAATGATTAGTTAAAATAGTACGGATCGACTCGTGAGATACAGAAAGTTCGGCGGCTATCTCTCTCAAAGTTGAATGAGGATTTTCAGTCACTATTTCCTTCACTTTTGCGATGTTAACTTCAGTTGCAGACGTTGATGGCCTACCAGAGCGAGGCAAATCTTCCATCACATCTCGACCGCTTTTGAACGCTTTGTACCACTCATAAACACGTGTTTTTGATAAAGTCGAATCACCGTAAGCCTTCTGTAACATTTTCAGTGACTCCGAACACGAAATTCCATTGGCGATGCAAAATTTAAGACAAACTCTTTGTTCAATGTTTTTGTCCATTATGAAATTCGCAATACACACTAGATATGATATAACTAAAAACAGCACTGTATTTAATATAAATAACAGATGCAACTCAAACTCCGCGCCAAAATAGAAAACAGTTGTGCCAATCTAACAACAACAAAAAAAACAAAAATTTGAATTTGGAACCATAAACAAATCATCCATTCCCGATACTTTGTTGACTGAATGTATATACGCTAATTTTTCACTCATTTTAAATACCTACTTTGATTTAATTCCGTTATTTTTTTCGAAATTTCTGTACCTACTCTCGCTTTCGAGCTAATTAAGGAACTCGTAATTTCAATAATCAGAATATTCATATAATACTATTACGGTAATGATTACGTAATAAAATGATACTGCGACATACCTACTTGTGTATATTCATTCTGTAATAAAATGAATTTTTGAGACTCGATTTATTACAAAAACTAAATACATTATTCACTTGGTTTCTTTGACAACAGCGAGGCGAACGGCCGCCTAGGGGTGCATTGTACATGTAGGTAGTTAGAGAAAGCTGGACGATTGCCAAAAATAACGTATGTAACGTACGAACAAGAGTTACGTTATTCGCTCGGGTTTAGTTTGTGCTCAAGCAAACTTGGGTTTTATACTGGGTGTTTTTTTATTCGTCGAAAAAATTTTGGGGGTTCATTCAGTAAGTCATACTGACCAACTTACACTATGGGACCAAACCCGAAATCGCGAAAAAAAATTTGACCCTCCCATACAAAACATCATCGTCAGCTGACTAGCCAAAATGTATGGGATGGTCAATTTTTTTTTCGCGATTTCGGGGTTGGTCCCATAGTGAAAGTTGATCAGTATGACTTACTGATTTAACCCCCAACATTTTTTCGACGAATAAAAAACAACAAGTATAAGTAAACAATTTATGCCACAATATAATCTAAATGCTTGGGTATCATAGTTGTTTCCGTTCCTTTACTACTTAAGTAATGCAATACGACTGCTGGTGGCTTCTTCTACATTAGGTGGTTGTTTGTAACTTTGTCTGCTCGGTTTACTAGTTTATATGTGCAACGAAACAAATTAGAACATAGCATTGTTACTTATTTTTTATTCATGAACATTGTAAATTTACTACATGTTGCTCACGACTTTGCCCATAGTTCCTTCTACCGTATTCCCTCAGTGACTGGCAAGCGACAATGTTAAACTAGTAATTCGAAACAGTTCTATTTTATATGTAAAATTTAATCAAATACACTTAATATAGAATACACGTTTAAATGGTCTTGATCTGAACAGAAGCTAAACCTGCAAAACGTCTGGTTGCCGGAAGGAATCTCCGATAGCCAGGTTCACCGCTGCAACACCCTTATGCCGTTGCTTGGCCGTGCGCCAGCGCCCATTGATAAGATCCGCCGCTGCCAAGATAAAAACCTCTTCATTGTTTACTATACAGTAAGTGTCGAAGTAATTTGTAACTTTCCAAATTTAATTGCTAATAAGCCTAAAGATCGATTTTATGTAAGAGTTTTTTTAGTAAACGGAGAAGAACTATTGCAACTAAAGACTTCCTTAATAATGGTTACAATTTCCTATTTTTTTTGTATAAAAAGTACCTACATAATACAAGTGTTATATATATTGCAAACTAGATGGTCTAAAAGTAAAAGCTTGTTGCTATTTCCTGAGGTAGCGTCAAAAAGTTACAAAATTTTAAAATTATCATTACCTTTATTATTAGCTTTAACAATATGACGCAGACGAGATTTGCATAAAATCCAATTTCTCACGTGGCTATACGCTTAATTATCAAGAGCAGTGACACTCGGATCCCGTGAAATACGGGCAGGTTTTAATATCGTAGCGGGCAGGCAGCAAAGTTCGGGCAGGTGGGGGGCTCCCACCCTCGTTTGTCTGGACCCGGAGCTTCCAATGGGCGGGTAGGGTATCGTATGCGCTTGACGCATGCGCTCTTCGCGGCCGCGTGCTTACCTCGTGGTCGCTGGCGTACCGACTTCGCCATTCGGTTTTCTGCGGGCGATTTTTATGCATATGCCGATGAATAATAAAATTAGCGCATCGAACAAAACGTTGAACAACGATGTATAGGATGAATGATTTGTATATTGCCAATTTTATTATTGAAACGTGTTTTGAAGTAAATTTTTATCCGCTTGTTTATTTAGCCATTGAAACTGTCATTTACCGCATGAGTTTATCATTCTTTAAATTCCTACGTTCACGAAATGACTATATAGACTGAATAGAGAAAAATTTCCTTGCATTCCATAGTTTTTTGATGGATTATTTAAAAGAGACGCTGAAACTGCATTATCTTTATGGAAGTTTGTATGTTTGTACTTCAAAAATATTCCTTTTTTTTTACTTTAATTGTATGCAATAAGCTCCATTTTGATTCGCCTAAATTTTAAGTTAGGAATTTTTCTGATTTTTCGGTTCATAAGCTTCGGAGATAAGGGGGCGGAACGGTTATTTTTTGAATATTTTTGGTTATAAATCAAAAAGTACGTCACGGAAAATTATAAAAAAATTACACCCCGCTAGCTATAATCAAATCAAAATTAGGGTTCCGTACCAAAATGGTAAAAAAGGAACCCTTATTATGAGACTTCGTTGTCTGTCTGTCTGTCTATATGTCACAGCAGTTTTTCTCAGCAACTATGAAATGAATTTTATAAATAATTAAGGGGTCCAGAATGGGGGGTTTGAAAAATTAAAGTGATTTGATTATAGCAAATGGGATGACATATGAAAGGGCTTAATATGCACATTACAAAACATTTTTTTTTAATAATTTTCCATGACGTACTTTTTGATTTTATAGCCAAAAATTTACAAAAAATTTCCGGGTCCCGTCCCCCTGACTTACCTATAGCTAATTATTTATATTTTACGGGAAAAATAAAATAAAGTGTTCAAAATTTAGTTTTTGAGAATTAACTAAAAAACTTTGAAAATTTGTGTTAAATTTAGGCAACTCAAAATCTATTTTGAGTTGCCTAAATTGTACCTGCTTTAATTCGTATGCAATAAGGTCTACCTATCATTATTCAGCTTGGCAAAGCGTTTTTTCTTTAGCTTACAAATTTAATTAAACTTCCGACGTGCTTTGTTCAGATGTAATCAATCATAATTTTGGAATTGTGTACCAAAGTTTTCTAGCCCCAAGTTTTATTTAGAAAAAAAGGGCCGTGTCAATTTTTTTCATCGATCAATTAGCTGCTTATAATAACATTTTGATTTTTGAAGCAATTTTAATCTTGCAAAACATAGAACGTTTACTGTTTTGTAGCCAACATCAATTGAACCCAGTGGTAGCCACATCTAGCAGGGAACAGTAAAACTTTAATATACTGATCTCATACTAAATTTATCGACCGTGGCAAAAAAGCGCTGGAGGTGGCTGGTGAATATGTCTTCTTTTTCTGTGCACCTACTATGTAAATTTCCAATTGGATACGTGGTCGACTGGTAGAGTATTCCATTAGGCATTAAGTCCGCCATTTGTACTTGTTCTTGTGAATTAAAGATTAAATAAATAAATTTACAAGACAGCGATAATTATTATCACCACAGACTAACATAGAAAAGTACACAATCGGCAATTGGGCCAGTTTGTATTTGAGATAAAAACTGATTGTCAAAATTGCAAGTGTCTACGGACAGTGTAATTTCACTCAATAGGCGAACAAAAGAAAAATGTATTTTCTATAGACCGAGTCAAATAAAATTTAAAGCTTCATAATATACCTAGATTGGACAATAATACATAATCTGAAACCAGTTTGAGCTCTTTGAACAATTACTCGCTCCAAGATCTTAGTCTGCATTTACATTGCAACCCGCTCGACTAGCAATTTCAAGATCCGTAAATGTAAAAGAATCTGAATTGGAGAGCTGCGGTACCTACTCAGGTATATATTGAAAGTTGAATTATTTAGGACTAAAATTTGCTGCAACTAAATTTTTATACATGTGACGATTTCTCTTGAGCAGTTTGAGTACTTAGCTATTTCCAAATTTCACTTCGAAAAGCGTGGTGAATTAACTCCGATTTTTTACCTGAAAAAAGAAAAGCATACGTTAATAAGGCTTAAAATATGTTTTGTGACATTCTTCATTGCAGACTATAAGTGTAGCACTGATAACTTTTTCATTAATAAGATAAGTTAAATGAGTCTTAACTCGACGGACCCTACAGTCATTATTAAGTTCTAGCTAGGTAATATTGATATTACAATATTAAATTTCCAGGCAAGCCGACGATTATAGAAGTGTGTGAAGTCCGTATCAAAAGATGCTGTTGCAAATATGTATGCCAATATGCGAATATTTTAAAAATAGTAATTTCAGCTTATATAAATATGTTTATCCCAAAAAATATATACATCGTACTACTTAAGAGCGTTTTAACTACATGTGTACTACGCTACGGCCATTTACTACTATCCTTAATAAATTGGCCCCAACTATCCATTGTCTGTCTCTGCAAAGTTGTCTCTATTGTCTCACCAAATAGTAGGGAATATCGCCAACATCCTTTTGTTACGGAGCCTCTTTAGAGTCTAGTAACATTAAAGAGTGTATAATGTACGGCAGCGACTTCACCCGAGGTTTACTTGTTGTTAGGAGGTCACAGCCACAACGTGTAGGTAATAGAACTGCTAATCCCTGGGGATACTCGAGTAAGTTACCTAAGCTAAGCCGGCTCGTTACATGAATAAATGATATGTCTAATCCCACCAGTAACTAGGTGACTATAAATGGCTAAAGGCAAACCATTTGATGACTTGAGGGATGCGGTCTTTCGGTGTTTTGGTAAAGCCAACATGACAATGACAGAAAAAAAGTACCTATCACATCTCGGTTCTTATGTAAGACTGAACGTCCGTTTCGATTGTCGTCCATCTATTTGTACAGGCTTACACACACGATAGAGAAGGTATTATAGCAACGCTGCAGCAAACGTCTAAGTATGTACCTATAACGGCAGTTACAAAATTGTGCATTGCATGGTCACTGAACGAAAACATTGTAGGTACGCGTTATTTGTTCCCCGATTATTACGAGACGCACTGAATACCGGAGCAGAAACATGGCTACTAAAATTAGAGTCAGTGCTAGTGACATTAATTAACACTGGGCTCAAATGCTCGTGAATTGCGGAAGAGAAATATAAGCGCCTTTACTATATACGTATACCGTATACTAACTTATGTACGTGTAGGTACCATTTACTATAAGAGTAATAATAATCATTCAGGATTATTATTCTTACTATATCATAGATAGTAGATTCTGATACGTATCTTTCACCTAGCAACAATGCAATTTTATAAAACAATTTGTAGTCGATTCAAAACCTATTACTGTCATTGGAATATTAATAAGCAGATAATTATCTACCATCATAAAAATGAAGTATTGCAATCGATTAACTAAAGCCAACTAAATATTGCGTGTTTCAGTCAATTTGCTGGGTCATTTGAGAGCGTTAGAGTTCGAATACGGGCCCTTCCATAATAGGGCAATTAAATAGTCAGTGCGGGGCTTCATTAGCCCGATACGGGCTTCCACCACCTTCGAAAACTATATACCACATAACATAATTTACTTTGAGGAGTCCAGCAGTACTTGCGAGGCATCTTTACTAGAAGCGCTGCCCGACAAAGTTTCGACGATAAGGAATTCCTAAAATAGTTTTCATTCATATGTAAGCAGTAACACACAAATGAAACAAACGTCCTGAATCTTAACCTTATGAAGTCAAAACTATCCGTATATGTCTAGAGACTAACGCGAATACAAATATTGCTTTAGTACAGTGTATTTAATATTTCATTACAACATCATACAGTTAAAAGTTTAACTTACATATATATTAATTTTTTTTTAACTTTAAGGGGGGAAATGGGAGCGGGAACTTTAACCGAAGCGATGCGAGGGCGGGTCCCTAGTTTCTTAAAAAAAATACAGTAAACAAAACTAACCAGCGAAATTCTTAAAGCAAAACTGACATCAAAGGGATGCAATGCAATAAAGCCTTTTACTTACTATTTTAACGATATATTTTTCATGCCCACGAACGAATCCCTTTGTCAAACTTGTTTAACAAGCAGATTCCGGAAGCTCGCTTCTTATTAGACTTCCGAGGTTTAATTTGCGCATGAGACATGCCACAAACGGTTTATCGTCGTTTTCGAGAAATATTGAGATTTCATTCCGTGGAATTAGGTCAGTAAAATGTGTTTTGGAACCTTAAATTGCTGTTGCTAGTCGAGAGCGAGTGTATGAGGTGACCAATTTTCCGAGAGTGGAGCCCGGGGCGCTGCGCCGCGGAGGGCGGGTCGCACCGCACAATGAAACTCGTCTAACTAAAAAGACGTGCAATTGACAGTTTTGCCGATGCTGAGTCCCGCACGATGTCACAAAACGGGCGTGGTAAATTGGCAAAATGATTAATCATAATCTTTGATCAGCTCCGGAAATTTTCAATCAAATTGCATAACTAAGCAGCTCAAAGTTCTTCTGTAAACGTAGCGGAAGGGAATCCTCATAATTTAATTTTCAGCAATCTTGAGGATCGTACCGATTCGCATTTTGAATATAACATATATTTAACAATGTTGATCAAGATAAGTAGAAACCGTCCGTCGGAATAAATTATATGAATTGGTCAGTGAGATAAGTTATAACCTAAATGGTAGCGTATTTATAAAGTTCCTCTAGAATATTAAGAGAATCATTATCGTATCGGTTCGGGACTCGAACTTTATTCCAATTGGTTTTAGCCCATCTTGCTTCTTTATCGTAATCATATTGTAAACGGTATAGTAGCTTACTGTCAAGTGAATAAAAACTGTCTTAACGTCAACTATATCGTATCAACATAGAAGCAAGATGTGGTAAAAAATGTGGAATAGAAACCCATGACCCATAGACACACATGATAACTTCCTCCTTGGTACAAAACTTTAAACAAAGTTTTGCTTTAAAAAATCTTGTGAACAGGGACTGTAATACCGGTATAATTTGGATATCGATATCGGATATCGATATCGGATATCGATATAAATATCGATAATTAGGTATCTTTTAATCGATATAGTTATCGATATATAATTTTCGGTATTACATCATTTTATCGAATTTCACTTCATCGAACAACGTATCATTTCATCGAATTTCATTTCATTGAATGCTAATTTTTGCTGAAACCTTATTGTATTCAGGTTATCTTAAGCATGGGTTACGTAGGTAAGGTTAGGTTAGACATGTGACCAACAAAAAGTAGAAATGCCTTTCGGTGAAATTAAAATTTTAACCCACCCACCCATAATTTTCGGTACATTAATATCGATAGTTTGACAGAACTCCGTCATTTATGATCCGATGTGAAAATATTTTTTTATTTAATGAGGTAACATTTCTTACATACCCGAATGAAACATCGCGTATGTTTTCTATTCTCATTTCTATAAGAATTATTCAAAAATTGTAAGTACAGTCAAAGGCGCTAATATCTATACACCCATTGCGTCATAAGTGGCAATATTTGGCCAGGTGATTATGTATCTGATTACTAACACGATTTGCTAAAAAAATATGTACCTATTAGTAATCGGTACCAAGTACTGATAAAAGTATCGATATCTGTTAACCGATATTTAAGTTAATCGAAACAATTATCGATATATTCGGGATATATTCGGGATATTGTTATCGATATTTTCTTAAAAATACTGATATATCTCGGTTATTTATATACAGTCCCTGCTTGTGAATACTTCGCCATTATAATACTTCCTAATTCGGGCGTGTAACACAATGGGTAAGATTAGGTGATATGACACAGTGGGATTTTGGCAGTTACAGCCCCCAAAGTTATGAGCAAACTTATTAATAATCCATAAACATATTTATTACATTATTTAGACAAGGTTAGTGTAGTTGGTTGGTAAGTAGTAACCCTGGCTGCGACGCTAGCTGTCCCGGGTTCAATTCCATGTAAGGGCAAAAGCATATTAAATATGCTTATTAAATATACTCGTGTTCACACAAATTTTGTCTGAACACGAGTGTTTTTTCTTGAGTCTTGGCCTAATGAATGAATCTAAATATGTAGGTTTGTATATCATTGTCTAGTAGCTACACAAGCACTAGCACAAGCCTAAAGCTTAGGACTAGATCAATTTGCGTGAGATTACCCCACTGATATTTATTTACTTATATAGATTTATTTACCAAGCACAATAATTATGATTTTAGCAAAAATGTGTGTTGTTCTATTTCGTGATAAATCGTACCTAATAGTACTTTGACTACAAACTGGACCATGTCATTAAGATATCAAAAGAACACCTATGATCCTAAGGCAGTTTTCGTAACATTTATTTATTTATGCCTCCCTCCACTTACAATGTAGGGACACCTCAAGAGTTCAGACAATGGGTAAACCCACGCACGTCACGTCAAACAAAACGCAAATTAAGAGTATATACCATATTCTCACAAGTACAACAATACCCGTATTAGTGCGGGATTATTTGTATTGAAAAAATCCCGTGAACTGTATTTAGAAGTGACGAAGGGTTTCACTTTAATGGTTGTTGGGAGAGTGACATGATCGACTTACTGAAGTAGCTTGATGAACCAATAATAGCCCACAATAAAAATACGAAATGTTGCAAATAAACTTTAATCCTCTCTTCTCTAGTCTTGGTAAACTATCCGCAAATAATTTTAACGAACTGCAAGAAGTACGACGCTGACGGTCTGATTTCAAAATAAGTTGACTACTTACTCGGTACCTACTGTTAACAACGCTACAAAAAATGTGTATAGATAGTTGTATGACAGTAGAGGACAACGTCAAGCAAGAGGTTGGCCATGTTTCATACAAATCCATACGTTACGGATTTGTATGAAACAGGGCCAACCTCTTGCGTGACGTGCACGTGCACATACGTGTAATGCGTACCGCTACGCAATTGCAGCTCTCTTGAGAAAAACCGGTTGCGTGCCTGCGTTGAGCGGAATGACAAAGTCGCATACGCGCGTACCGTGATGCTGATGAGATGACACTGTGTTCCAGGGCTTTCCCTATTGGACGGGATACCGAACAAGTTTGAGCACGCACGGCTCCTTGCTGCGCGTCACTACGCGCGTCCCTGTTGTATTTGTTTACAAATATACCGGCTCGCGTGGTGATTTTTGTGGCACAATGAACGAAATAAAAAGAAAAACTTATGGAAATAGTAAGAAAAAAATAGTGTTTGTACGATATTCAACACAACGACTATACAAATAATACGTAGGTAAGTTTTGGGTGCTACACGGATCTGTTGCGTTGCGTATGCGGCACGTATGCATGCGTATGCGTATTTAGCGTACACACTGCGTAACCCGGTGTGTCAGGGAGGTAGGTACGCATGCGATACTATTTACGCAAACGTGCTGCATACGCATCCGGTGGGTTCCGGCCTTAAAGCACAGTATAAATATAGCTAAACCAGTTAAGAATCTACGAACAAACGTTCGAAACGTCGCACTCACACAGACGCGTGTCTTCACGAGAGACCCTAAGCGGACATGGCAGTGCTGTCAGGGGCGGGTGTCGCGCGCGTCTCAAAACGAATGGTTGAGACGTGCGTCTGTGTGAGTGCGACGTTTCAAACGTTTGTTCGTAGTTTCTTTACTGCTTCAGCTATATTTATACTGTGCTTAAAGCGTGTTCACAATGAGCACCTGTCGTTAGGTCGTTACAGCACGTGCCCGCTGCTCATGGGCTAATGATACAGGAGGACCAGGCGACTAATGATATACAGCCTCGCCCACGGTGCAAGAGCAGTAGCCGTTCATTACGGCTAGTGCTGCTATTAACCGGCAGCTATGCAACTTAAGAACAGTTTTAAACTGTCATTACGAACTAGTTTTTGCAATAAAGGTAGGTAAGAAGCAAAACTTTATACAAGTAAGAACCTCCTCCAGCGTTTTAAGAATACTTAAAACGTTTCAAAGTAGATTAACGTTATACAAAAGCAAAAACGTTTTTGTAATATAAAATTCTCGGTTAACACGGATATATGGCATCTTTTCTTAATATTTTGATATGTGGAAAATTTGTTCATTCGCGAAAACTCGTGATAGCTATGGGACACTTCCATTACTGCGATGTCCGGACCGCCGCCGGTTCAATGTCCGGTCCGCTCTATTTTTAACCCACACTACCCCGTCGCGCACACACCGAGCACATGTTACGATCTGAACAATGCGCCCATTTCCGATACCACACTCTGACCTTTCACACCGAACGCTTCTCCTATTCGCCTGCTGTTTCGGTTATGGAAAAATGTTGCATTTACAAAAGAGCTGCGGGGATTAAATTACAATTTCTAGTCACGTATCGGCGCAGGTCCTTCTCTTAATGAAGCCGTTCAAGTAATTAGTCGGAATTTGTGGTTTATTTACTGCATCGCTGCGTCTCTAGAGCGAGCTCATGTATTCCAATGCCGCCGCTTATTACCTATAAGGTACAAGCAAGGCAAGGAAATCAGTTCACTAATGATTTACCAAATCATCATTTGACAAACTAAATCATTTTACAAATTTTCATTTCGCAAAAGGGTATTTCCCGGCGTAGCATTTTCTTTTTCATATGGTCACAAGTCTAACCTAACCTAACTTTTCTAATAAGCCTGTGTAACCTATGTAATATATATGTGACGGTTTAAGCACAAATAAATACGTTTTAGCGAAATGAAAATTTGTAAAATGATACGTCTGCCAAACGTACTTTTGTTTAAACCTCAAGGAAATCCAGCCACCCATACAGTTTTAACATTAATATAATTTCAGCTATGATTGAAAGACAATTTCTTTCTCTTTAAATTGTTGTTTTTTAGAAAAAAATAAGGGATTTTTTCCAGTTTGTACAGAGCTTCAATATCAACCACTCTCAAAAAGCAACTAAACCGATACCTGACGCGTATTTCTGATACGGTTTTTTGAAATCCAAAACAATTTTCAATCTTAAATAGCGTGTTTTGCCTTTTCTAGATAAAGGGCATGCACACGTGCTGCCGCCCACTACGAGTATTTCGTGAAAGATCCATTCCCACTCATAAGACCCATAACGAAAATTTCTTTCAATAGAGGAATAATGGACACAATTTTTTAACTTTTAAATTGTAATCAATATGTACTTTCTTTTACAGTTTATACAGAAATTGCATGTGTAGCCTCGATTTATTTGCTCCCAAGTGTGCATTTTAACCGTATTCATATTTAAAGTTATAATCATTACAACACAAGCCATCAAGAACTCCAAATCATCTAGCAGGTTTGTATAATATCAGAGCGTATGTGGCCTTAGTGGTTTAGGGTGTCAACTCGTGATCGTAAGGTACCGAAGTCGAACCCTAGCGGTGACCATACTGACCATGTACAAATAAGTTTTTCTAACTTAAATATGTACTTTATACTATGCTATTACCGTGAAGAAAACATCGTGAGGGAGGATACTTTGGTTAGATAACGGTATTTTCGCCTCACTTATTTTTCAGATAAGTATAATTGGTGGCCTACCAATAGCCCCCTAGAATTTTTTTGTAACAATCCTAAATAGAAAAGCAACAGAAGTCAGGTAATTTGTCTGGCAAGGGAGCGAAAACTTTGCGCCCTCGCGCTGCGCGCAATCGATAACGCCGTCTCGAGACCGCGGCGCGACCCGGCGTCTTTGCAAACGTTTTCACTTCTTAATACGCAACACACATACAACTACGGTAACCAATGTCACATTCTTAATTTTCTATATAATTTATATTGTAGCATATGTATGTATAAGTACTATATTTAGTTACACCGTTCTAGCATTTCGGTGCTCGCATTCTCGCCACACGGCAAGTTCAATCTGAATAATTACTTTCTTTATTATAACGTGAAATTAAGATCTATTTTTAACTGAAAAAAACAGCGCTGAAATAATTGAAATTGGGAACGCCTAGGTTAATATTTCCCCAAAGTGGCGAGCAATTTTCTTGTCCTCGAATAGGTACCTCGAGTAGGTGTTTTTATTCCATGATTTGTTCGTGTTTTGTAAACTGTTACTAACACGTGCGTCGTCGCATTGAGCTTTTTATTTTTATTTTACAAGTTACATCGTAAGGACCTCGGTGTTTAAAATAAAATGATTTAAGTATATTTAAAAACATAACTTTTGCAAAGGAAGTTCGAACTGAAAACAAACATAAACATAGGATTAGGTACAGATTTATATTTAAATGCTATTTTTATAAATCTGTGGTCGTAATGTGGTCAGGGGTCGTGTTAAGCCTACAGTTAACGTTCGATGTAAAGCTGGCAACCACCCCAGGGATTACGGGATGGGTGAATTCACCCGAAGAACAATATGTGACCAAAATAAGTTTTCCTTTCTATAATCGTAATAGAATACATACATTTAACATTTCGCTGCTTAAATACAAAAGCGTCACAAATCAAAAACGTATATAGTTTGATTTAAAATTTAAAGTAAATAGCGTTCCGAATTTAAATGCAACAAAAATTCATTTTGATTTGTGACGCAGTTTTGTATTTAATCAGCGATTTATTATGTATTTTAACCCTCGACGAAAAGAGGGGTGTTATAAGTTGGACGTGTGTATCTGTGTATCTGTCTGTGGTATCGTAGGTCCTAAACGGATGGACCGATTTTGATTTAATTTCTTTTTTGTTAGAAAGGTGTTAATTGAGAGTGTTCTTAGGTTGGTTTCATGAAAATCCGTTAAGCCGTTTAAAAGTTAGTACCGAGACCGAGCGTCGTCGCTCGGGTCGAAACCGAATTTTCGTCGATTTTCTATACAAAAACAAAAAAAAACGATCCATAGCTGGGGTTCGAACCCGCAGTCTCTGCGTAGTAGTACAACGCTCTAACCATCAGTCTATTCAGACGGCGACGATCGCATCAAAATTACGAACCATATTGCGCGGGAAATCTTTTTGCGTGAAAATACGGGGAAAACTATATTCCCAGATATGAGACCTGGCTAGATCGATTTTTCGCTTCCATAAACCCGCATAGATACTGCAAATTTAATCGAAATCGTTAGCCGTTTTCGAGAATTTGACTACAAATATATATACATATTTATACAAATGTTTCTCGTTTAATAAGCAGGGTGAGCTCTGAAAGCGATCTTGTGGGGAGTTTTGAATACGTGAAATCTTGTATTGACGAAGTCCGTCCCGTGACGTAGCTGCTGCATACCTACCTACGTGCTCGGAGTCCGTTGAAGTCTTTGTCGGAGCCTGTTGAAGTTGTTGAGTTTTTTTAGAAACTGAACAGAAAATGGAGGCAAAAATCTCGTCTCGCAATTTCGTGTTTCTTTCCGGAAAGTATTTGCGTAAACTGGGGGGATAGTGTCGATGGTAACGTGTCTACTAGAATATATAAAGTGTAAAAAACATGAAATGAAACAAAAATACCCTAAAAAGTAAATGAATAATATGGCCCTTAAAGCTTAAGGGCAGTAGTAGATAATATTTTGATCCAAGCGTCGTCACGTCGGAGGACCGCTAAGTAAATATAATAAAAAACAATTCGTACTAGCTATTAGCGGCCCCCCGACGTGACGACGCTTGAATCAAAATATTACTATTGACATAAAGATTTAAAAGCCATATTATTTATTTACATTTTAGAGTTGTATTTTTGTGTCGGGGTTTTCTTTTTAATTTTTAATTATTTTTTTTATTATTTACAAACTCAGTTATAACGTCCGTAATAACAGCTCTATTAACTAACACATATAAACACAACAATATCTTTGTTACCTTTGATATAGTCTTAATAATTACCTAATAATATTTCGGGATAGGTAGGGATTACAAGGTCGACTGAGCACGTCGCGTAAAAAGTGTAATTCCATTTCATCTAAACATGTACACATCTCGATAGCCGTTATTGAAAGTATCGAGAAAGAATAAAGTTTGTCCGGCGAGCACACGTATCGCTTAGCGTTCAGGACACGCCTGCAGAACAGAGCTCGCAACTCGCAAGGACCAACTTCCTAAACTCATCAGCTAGCCTCAGAGTACGCCTCATACCCAGGGCTGCCAAGTTATCCCCTAATACAGGATTACGATATCCGAATTGAATTCCAAATCCACCGCGTAACTCATGCAAAGTAATTCAGGGAAAGCGAGGTGCATTTTTCAGAAAATTCCCCAACCGTAAACGAATGTCATGCGATATGTTACACTAACAATTTTGCCAACCCTGCCACGAGAGCGCTAGCTTTAGTCGAAGCAAACTTTCTAGTACGTTTTACTTTAACTTCACCCTGATATATCGCACTAAACTGACGTTTAAGGCCATCTTGGGACAGAGTTTTTACATGCCGTAAGTATGCGGCGTGAGAAGGTTGGTCAAGTGCCATTTTTTTTAATGAATATACCTATAACACCGTAGCTTTCACTTTATAGCATGTGACAGTCAACTGACAATATTCACGACATTAATTAGTTCCTACCAAACAGAGGACCTTCACAATTTTAAAAGTACCTACTGCGTCAACGAACAAATGTGTATTAGTTACAACAATCCTATACAGGGTGAAATTAAATTAAGTGTTCAAATTTTGGGTGTTAAATCATACTGTTAAATCAACTTTCACTATGAGACCAACTACGAAATCGCGATAAAAAAAATCGACCCTCCCATACAAAACATTCGTCAGCTGATTAGCCAAAATATATGGGATGGCCGATGTTTTTTTCGCGAATTCGGGGTTAGTCCCACATTGTTAGTTAGTATGCCTAGTTAGTTAGTTAGTATGCAAGTTGGTTAGTATGCCTTACTGATTTAACCCCCAAAATTTGGACACTGATTTTAATTTCACCCTGTATTTTCATCGAAATTGTATAGGGATAAAAAACGAAGCTGTACCTATTTGCAATTGTAGGTATCATCCGCCTCAAGTGCTTTATAAAACTCACGTCCCCAGCAGACGTCTCAAAAGGGTATTTTGCGAAGAGGACGCGTGCAATGACGCCGAGAGGGTTACAATTCCAGCAATCTTAGCTCTGTTCAAAATCACTCCCCATTTTTTATAACCCTTCAGGGAAAACAAGTGAAGCGAAATTACAATAGCTGTTTGGAAATGTAAAAGCACGTCTTCATAACGACGCTTTAAATAGCCGTTTTGTGCTAAGCGCAAATTTGTAAATGTAATTTTTAATACAGTGTGCGTGGGGGGTGAAATGAGGAGATAAAAATGCGTGAGTTTCTATCGTTATGAAACTGGATGAGGCAATTTAGTGTGAAAGGGTTTTATATGGGCGGAAAGCACAGCTGACGACAAAGCGGACGTAATAAACAGCGCTGTAGCGGAACGAACGCATAAACAAGAGCTGGTTTCAGAGAAGCAGGCGCGACGCGCTGTTGCCTTTTCAAACTCTGGAAATTCTTTGGCAAGTTACTGTAGATGTACAATAATTAATCCGGCGTTTTCATTCATAACTGTACTTTTAATTAAGTATCTTATATAGGTATAGCGAGCGTTACGAAGCCGTAGCATGTAAACATGAGACATTTCAGTAACATTTAACTTGTATTTTGTCATAAATATTAAATACCTACCTAAGGGATGGGATGTAAAAACCGGTCCAGTGCGAGTCGGACTCGCGCACTGAGGGTTCCGTGCACATTTGGCCGATTTTTAGTATTTGTTTTTTTCTATAGTTAGGGTTTGTTCTATAATCATACCAAATTTGACGCTTGTATGTATTGCCGCTTTTACAATAGAACAAATACAAAAAAAGTTGAAAAAAAAACTTTTGACTTTTTTTATTATTTGTTAGGAAATCCGCTGTTCATCTTCATACACATTCTGCAAAAAAAACAATGGGCTATCTTTTACGGTTCAAAAGTTCTGTGTAGTGTAATAGATTTTCTTCCTTCCTATTTGTCACCCTTCTAGTAGTTGGGTCATACACAGATTTAGGTTCAAAATTGTCCCTTCTGTTCCTAAAAGTTAACGACGTGGGAGTTTCTAACTCATATAATTCCGATACAGGCCAAGACTACACCAGACGCCCATTACGCCGATATATCCTAACCCGAAAAATTTGGTTTCAAAGTCCTTAACTTTCTGGAACAGGTGAGACAACTTTTGTTTCTGTGACTGTGTAAGACCCAGTTATGCCTCACATTAGCGTACATCTATAACATAGCTTTTAAAATTTCGTGTCACACGTAAATTACATTAGTAATGCCAAATTAAGCTGGTTTTTTTTTGAGATTGATAGTACTTAAGTAAAATATCAATACTCTGTATGATCAAGTAGTGCTTCGTCTTTAGAAAAGTTTATAATATATAAGCCTCATAAATCAGGCAATTTATCTGCAAGGGCCCAGGAATAAGAGATCCTTTTATTCGCGAATTTCCTCAATTTTGACTTTGTCTAATTACCTGCGCAGCGTGACGGGGACCACGACGATAGTAGATAGGTATTCGGATTCTGTATCATAAAATATGAAGAGCAAGTACGGAGTCCACGTTAGACTGTTTTATGAACTGCTACACTCGGTGTCAAAAAAACGCACCTTTAGAAAACTTGACTTCAAGCAGTTATAAATCCTAATTTATTTAGCGATCATTGTTTTCTATGCAATCGAACGATTCGTGTTCTTAACAGTCATTTAATAATTGTGCTTTCAAATGATACTAATATTCGGTACAATAAATAATTTAAGAGCTATATTCGCTTGAAGCTAATTTTCGTAGATGTGCGATTTTTTTGACGCCGAGTGTATAAGGACTAAGTTATCCTATATCGATTTTAGAAATGTTTTATGGTTATTGGTTATCAGTTATTTACCTTCCTTTTAACACAGGCAAATGGGGCGCATTTCCAGTAAAAATGACAAGCTCTCGGTTTATTTTTTCATATTTTTAGGTAATTCTTATATAGGAACAAAGCCTTGAAACGGTTCGGCAAAAATCATTTATTTACTAGGTTATTTATGACGTTATAAAATGATCGGTTTATTACAAGAAATACATTTGTCAACAAAAATAAATGTAAGAAAACGACAGACTACAAAATAAACCAGGCGTTTGTGAAACAACCCCCGAGTAACGCCTAGAAGCAAATAGTAACAGTTGATTCAAAGTACGTACGGAATACTGATATTGTACACGAAGTTGTTTGTATAGGATTTAAATTGCAGCAGACTGGGGAATAGACTGCGAGCATTAAAAACTGTATGTACATTTAGCAGTCAACTGTGTAAGTTAATACAAGCAACCTCTTTGCTTTGTAGAAATAACCGTGACGGCGCGCTGCAGCTTACATGCTTCGTAATAATTTAACAAAAATTTACTGATTAACTTTTCTAGTCCAGTGTTTCGTGTTAAAAACACGTTTTTTTAATTAGTGTTTTATGGCATTGTGTCGGTTTAATTTTATTTTGTAAAAATGACGTACAGTAGGTACAACATACTAAAGCAAACCAATAGACTTTTTGAAAGATCGTTAGTTTGATAGGTAGCCAGTTTATCAGTATTTCAACTTGTATAAAGGGATAAATCATAGACGCGTTAAACGCTCTTCAGGACTTAAACTACAACCTGAGCATCTAAAACAATCGTAATATTGGGTCAGCGAGACAACAATTGCGGCCAATTAAAACTATATCACGCAAACAAGCTATTAGCGCACTACCGCTCGCGAGGAAACTCCATTATTCACTTACGTACTCGGCCCGGAAAACAGATGCAGGGGCTCTATCCTACGGGCCCTCGAATGCAACAAACTAGCCCCGTCAACCACTTAACCTCTCAAACGTACACCTGAATATCAACGTACAAAGTTACGACACGTTTGCAAAATACACAGTCTTGAATCCTAAAAAGTTTTTAACTGCAAGCCTGGACATTCGAAATTACAGCCGTTGCGTCTATATGTTATGCGTGGCGTGCAAGGCTTCATAAATATGTTTGACGTCTCTTTTGATGAATTAGTGACTTCGACCGTACAAATAGTCAAATAGAATAGCTAGTACGCAAATAACCTGCCTTTACCGGCCCGGAAATGCTTTCTTGGACTATTCATAATATTCCTATGCGTTATACTTAGTTGGTAGGTACGAGTATATTACTCGGAGAAGTACGACGACGTTTTTTCCGTTTTAGTGCCTGACCTGGCAGTTTATGTAAATTTGTATTTGCAAAACGGAGCGCTGCTGTTTCCATCTATTTGCAGACACTGAATTCTGGCGCAAAATTTATTTTATTTCGCCCGCCGCGTGTGCGTCCGGACGCAGATTCCCGCTTTCTTGAGGGTTAACGCTAACTGGTGTCCGATGCGAGCCGCAGCTGCATACATTAGGGCGACCCGAGCGCGCGAACGCTCTGTAATGTTGTTATAGGAGTGCTAACACTGCGCAACTGTGCGGAAATTCCTCAAGCATTCGGGTTTTCGTCGTTATTATGTCACCGGCTGAATAACGAGGTCATTATTATTTAAGTTACCTAGAGAGCGAACAACGTGGAATACTAATTACCTTAAAGTAGATAATATGAAACACCTACATCAGGACTAAGTGTCATACTACATATGAGTTGGCGGAGAGATTGTAACGGAATTAGCTGCATTCCCGACATCAGCTCAGCGCTGCTGTTCCTACAAATTTCATTAAAATTACTAGTATAATGTTCGCTTCATGTTTTTAATTCGTGGACTGACATTAATTGCGCGGCGCACAATTAAACGTATAATTTTTCAAACAAATAAAACACTAAGATTAAATATTTGTGTATGAATACATCTACGGCAAAATTGTATACAAAACGTTCGAATCATACATTTTCAATTTTTATACCTATATAGTATTCGCTTGTAATTAGTAGCGTTATCTTGTAACCATATCAACAAGAATTAGAATTATTAGAACTAGATCCAGAGCCCTTAGCCAAGATGCTCATCGCTAACTAGCGTTTCTATTTGTTTCGTTTTTAAACCAATCGTGTCACTGGTAGATCACGTGACTCTTCGTATGACGTGATCTACCAATGACGCGATTGGTTTAAAAACTAAACGAATCGAAACGCTAGTTAGCGATAGGCATTTTGGCTAAGGGTTCAGGTGTGTTTAGTGTCCAATTTTATTTTATTATTATGTCAACTGAGAGTCTGACTCAGAGAGTTTATTTATAGTTTAGTTTCCGGTAAAACGAATACTTATTTTTTAACACAGTTGTTCAAAAAGTGGTACTTTTAGTAGCTGTATATCGTGCGGAAAGTTGGTTTTCGCGAACTAGTGCTTTTTACTTTTCCAATTTTTTTAAATTTATACTTATTCCAATTCATGACTACTAATTGATGAGTGTTATATTAGTTTCCTTTAAACATCGTAATCAACATAAAAACCTACTGTTAATGTAAGAATACGAAAAATATACATATTTCATATTTTATTACTTATCTCGTCATCATTATAACACGTTTATTTTTTAATATTGAACATTGAAAAACCGTTCTTAATAAGTTGTCTGAATGGAACGGAATAGCTGCCGAAACGCCTGTCAACATTTTTGACATTATGAAGTTTCCCAAGGCAAAATTCGATATTGTTTTTATAAATAAACGACACACAAATAATCGTAAAAAACAATACTTAGGTAATAAAAGTACAATGTTTTATATTTACATTTGTTTATGTTTATGTATAGAACATGCATTTGAACCGAATAAAAGGTAAAAAAAAACACCTCTTCATAATGTCAAAAATGTTCACTGCGAAAGATCGAACTTACAACAGTTTACCAATCTTAAGTTTTCAAAAAGTTGCTTATAAAATGAGTGAATCAGAGTTTGAAATTGATTTATTCTTTCGCAACTGTGTTAAAAAACGTCGTTCGATACACGTGCGGAAATGTCATTCTTCACTCGTCCGTACTCGTGAAGTATGACATACTTTCCGCACTAGCAACGAAAGGTACTATTACGAGTAGGTATATTAAACGGCTTTGTTTTGCACTGAATAGTTTGCGTTCTACGAACGTTAAGGACTGCAGAAATCAAAGAAAATGTGTCAATCATTGTGTTAACGTCATATTATTATAGGTTTCTAAAGTCGTTAGTTGATGTAGATGTTAGTAGTCTACTTTCGCTCCTTAATAAGTATACAAACTCAAACTCAAACTCAAAACATTTATTTGACAAACACATTTATTATACCTACGTATAATAGTAAATTACTCATCATCATCATTGCGTATGGTATGGCAATCATCCTGCATAGATCAAACGTCAATGTCCAGGTGTTTCAGCCAGTTTACTGCGGCGGGCGTAAATGTATGCAGCTCATCCGTACCTCCGGGAAAACAGCGAGGTGGGAAATCATTTACCACGTGGGAGAGAGTCTCAGGTGCTCCGCAGTAGCATTGTGGTGAATCCCTCAATCCCCACTTGTGCTGGTGGTGATTTGTTTTCCCGTGGTTAGACCGAAACCGATTTAATCGAGGCCAGGGTTTTCGGTCGGCACAGAAGCCAGGCAGTTTGTTCGTGGGATCAGTTACGAAGGCGGCGTTTGCTCCAGCAAAAAGGCCCCACTCCTCTCGCCACGCCTCATTCAGGTGGAACTGGTGTTTAAGCCCCTCGTCAGTCCACATTAGGGACCTGGACGTTAGACGGGAGGGGGGCAGATTGTCCAGAGTGGACCTGATGGGCATGGGCTTGGAGCCGTTCAGCTGGAAGCATGTTTTTCCACTCGTTGGCAGCCGCTTTTCGTCTGCGCAGTCCGAGCAAAATTCTAGTCTAACAGCAAGTTAGAAGGTATTATACTCGAATTATGTAATTGGCATCACAATAAATGCCAATATTAAGTAAATAATTAAGATAAGTTTTCATCAATTTCCATTTATTTGGCCGAGTTACTACGTAAAAATAAATATTAGATGAATAGATACATGACAAAGTATTCGTAAAGTAAATCTCGTTATACCCCGGACGCGATGCTCCAACTGAGGGCGCGACCCTCTTTCTTCAATAATAAAATCGTTACTATTGATTTTGGTGTCGAGAACAATCAATTTGAAAGCCAAGTCGCTGTTACAGCTAAATCGCCGACATCCGCCCGTCTCCATTTATTATGGGCCGATCAATGCACTATCGTTATTAAAGAAAACAAACTCCACAATTTTACGAGCAAAATGCAAATCTGAGATTTAATAGATTAATGTAGAAATGTCTAAACACTTAAAGTACGTATTTCGTCTGGTGCTAATGAACTTTTGAAGCGAAACAATTAAATATTCAGAGTAGTACGTAGTTATGATTCACTAGCCAATAGAAATTTAAATGAGATATCACTGCTCGATCAGGGAGCTCGATTAGAAATGTCACGTTAACGGGTTGCTTATTTTAGCTTCTAGAATCAATACTGAGAAACAAAGTTTTTTCTTTTTATAAATACTCAGATTGATAGCGTAGCTGAGTAACACACGTACCCTCGTAGCGTGCGGTCGTATAAGCAGTAGTAAAAGGAACTCCATTCGCTGTACGCGAGTAGCCCCTCCCCCCCGCGCCAGCGTAGCCGCCACTCACTATCCACTATCCTAGCCTAGCTACCCCATGCATTTACTGCATTGCGGAACCAGAACTACACATATCACTTTTAGAACGCGAAACTGTAGCATTATTTAATCTTGTATTGCTGAAAAGTATTTTATTATGAACTTAACGAACTATTTGAAACTACTTTATCGCAAAAGGCGATTTTGGTATTGAAAAGGAAACGGAAACCAGTTTTCGTCGCATAGTAATTATTTTCTGCTTCATGCGGCGCCCATCGTAGACAACTTTAATTAACTAATAATAATAGTAATCATAATATTTATTGGTAAAAATCAAAGTATTTACAAGTCACAATGTAAACACAAAATCATATTCTTAAATATATATACGTATATAGGTATATATAATTACATATATATTATATAATAAATAAATCATTCTCATACTACACAAGGTAAATATTTTTATAAGTACAGTTACAATAAAAAATAAAAACTTAATTTTGCGTGATGTCAAAAATAGAACGACTGCTCAATAAATAGTGCATCAAGCAACCACTTTTTCAGCCTTATTTTAAAACTGGGCAAGATCGGTGCATCGTTACTGATTTTGACAACTTACTGTACGCAACTGATTCCATCGCATGAATTAGTTTAGTTAGAAAGTTGCTTTTAAAAAAGTTACACTTAACCGTGCCTGTGACCGTGTGCAGTAAGTAACCATTTACCGCCTCGTTGAATATAGGTTAGTAACCGTATTATCTATTAGTTTATTTGATAATGTTATTTTGAACAATAGATATTAGGAATTAAGGATTCAAAGTAAACACATACGCAACACATCGTAAGGTCTCTAATGCTCCTTTACTTTGTCATCTCGGAATGGAATCTCCAGATCCGTTTCATCTTTCTCGATTTTTCACAAAGGCTGGGGAGCAGAGATTCGCCCGCCGCGCCCGGCCGCTACATCTCGCATACGAGGGACGTTACTTTATATCGCGTGCGTTGGACAATATTTCTCAGCGAATGTGCCGATATATCACCCGCCCCCTAGATATCTTGCCCCGCGTTTCCGCTGACTGGCCGGCCGATTACGCGCAGACTTGAGGACTCCAGTCGCGACCAAAAAAACATTATCGTTATTTCTCCAGTTTATTATAATCTTTTTCACATCTTATTGTGCCTGTGACAGATGTCATTTGACAAATTAAGTGATGTGGCTAACTATGATCGCATAATTTTTTTTCGATTATCGATAAGGTTTATAAAGGAATTGTATTCGATTTTGTATTCTGTTGTAATTTAGTTAACTTAACTTAATTTAATTTACTATAAAACAATAACGCGACAGAAAATAACAACAACGTAACATAAAATAACAATTACTCAATTTAAACAAACTAAACACCACACGAAGAACTTGGAACAACGAAAAACAACGACATACAAAGGCAGACGTATTTGGGTAGGTAAAGTTTTTGGAAGAGGTGTAAATTATATTTTTTTTCGATAGTCGTTATCCTAAAGATCAAGGAACTGCGGCTCTTTTATTTTTATTTCCTCTAATATTTTAGAAAGATTTTTTTTAGTTATTAAGTTGACATTTGTACACTTTATTGGCCGACAAGCTTGTTGCCTTCGTACTTAATGAAAAAAAAAAAAACTGTCACTTCTATAACTGTCATTGTCAATCAAAGTAAACAAACGATTCAATTCTTTAAGCATCTGAGTAAATCTTTGTAATACTCCATTTCCAAAGTCCGTGTGGGATTGCTTGAATTCATTGCGTGTATACGATTCAAACGTGCTCTCGTCGCTATCGAAAAGCAGGGCAAGAGTCGTCGTGAAAGGAAGAAATCGGTGTCCAATAAGCAGTGCCAATGGGGTCGAAAATAAATCGTACTCCAAATATCGTGCAAAGGTCAAAGCGAGCAAAGCTGGAGGAAAGCGGCAAAATCGAAAGTCCGGAGTTCGTTCTGAGGTCGTTAAAAATATTTCTAAAAACACTGATCACATGAAACGAAGGCAAACAGAAAAGAGTCGTTGAATTGAATCGTTTGTTTACTTTGATTGACAATGACAGTTATAGAAGTGACAGTTTTTTTTTTCTTTTTCATTAAGTACGAAGGCAACAAGCTTGTCGGCCAATAAAGTGTACAAATGTCAACTTAATAACTAAAAAAAATATTTCTAAAATATTAGAGGAAATAAAAATAAAAGGGCCGCAGTTCCTGGATCTTTAGGATAACGACTATCGAAAAAAAATATAATTTACCCCTCTTCCAAAAACTTTACCTACCCAATTGTACTAACACTACTAACGTTGACAATTGACAGCGTTGACGCGAGTGACGCGATTTTACAAAATGGCGAATCGATTCGGTCGAAGAACGAGGTTATTGTCAAACACTATTGACGGTTCGTTTCACATATGGGATGTAAAAGTAGTTGATTAACTTGTTTTTAGTTCCATTAAATATGTGCATAGTTTTGCAGAATTTGTTTTTAAAACTGCGTAAAACAATTGTTACTATTTTTTGTAACTAATTTAATACAGATGCGTATTTTTTAAAGTTAATTGACTGCTCAATTGGTTGGAACAACGTTCGCGTGAAATGTAAATTTTCAATCTGTCACAGGCACAATAATGTTGGAAAAGTCTACTGAGATAGCTCTATTAAGTAGAAGTAAGTGAGGATATACACCGTGTAGTAAGTAGTAGACTAAACTTCAGTTTTATGTTTAACACCGTAATTATACAGGATGTCCCATTAGTCGTATGTCACGTTGACACCGGAAGTAGACCAGCTTAAGATGCACCGAACCAGCCTAACATGGCATCAGTAAAAGTCGCATGGTTTTCAAGATATGCCACTTTAAAGTTCAAGTTTTATGCCAATTTAAACTATAAACTGGAAATATCTTGAAAACCATGCGACTTTTACTGAGGTCATGATAGGCTGGTTCGATGTGGGGATAATGCGTAACGCATATTCACATAAAGCATTTCCATCCGTCAAAAAAAAAAGAAATAAGAATGGCTAGTTCGGTCCGTCTTAGGCTGGTCTACCTCCGGTGTCAATGTTACGTACGACTTATGGGACATCCTATTACTATCCAACGGCGGTGGTGGTGGTGACATTACATTTGGCAGTATTTGTTAAATATGGATCTTACATCTCTCTCATTTGACTTACAGAATGAAAGAGATGCAACGAAAATGTTTGAATAATAATAATATCCAAGTAAAGTGCCACCACAACGTTTATTATTAATTGACGATAGAGTTGCCAAGTTGCTTACTTTCCCGACTCGTGCTGAGCTGAGACAAGGAAAATTAGGCCTGATGCAAATAGATATTTTTAAGCGACTTATAATAAAATGAGGAGGTTCTCAATTTTATTTTATTTTTGATGTTTTAATGCGTTTAATAAATATTTCGTTCAAACAAAACAAATAAACTCACTAAAACGTAATAAACTGTAACGTATAAATTTTAGACTGACCAAAACTCAATACTAACTATACTAATGAATTGACTTTTTGATTTATCTGACGGCAATCATAAAGGTTAATTGTAAAACTATAAGTTAATTTTCAGGGTAGTAAGGGTCGAAGATCGATTGCAGCAGAAAGCGCTACGTCTCACTCTATTCACGTCACGGCGACGGCATGGAGATTTGCGAACAGTCTGAACTTCGCGCTAAACTTGTTATTAGTTTTAACTATTTCACCTTTATGACTAGACGATGACCTTGCCTTCAAAAGTAACTTTACTAATTGCAAATTGTTGGAAAATGGGAGACAATAACAAAGAGATTTTTACCAGATTAAGTGAAGTCAAAATAAGATTTTAACAATCTATACGTACCTATGTGCCGTATGTGTCCAATAATCGGATGTCCCACTCTAGCTCCTAAACTATAGGACCGATTTTAATGATTCGTCAAAAACGTTCGAGTGTCATAGACATGTGTATCTCTGTAGATACAAATGCCACAGACAGATGTGGATGGACCGATTTTGATTTAGTTTATTTTTGTTACAAAGGTGACTTAATCGAGAGTGTTCTTAGCTTGGTTTGATGAAAATCTGATAAGCCGTTTAAAAGTTATGAGCTCTGAAAGCGATTTTGCCGGGATTATTAAACTGAAATCTCGTAGTGACGATAAGTCCGTCCTGTGACGTGCTCGGCGCCCGTTTATGTCTTTGTCGGACGTAACGACGCTTGAATCAAAATATTACGAGGTACTGACATTAAGCTTTAAGGCCATATTATTTGTTTACTTTTTAGAGTTTTATTTTTGTGCCGGAGGTTTTTTTTTGTATATGTAAGTAGATATACAAAAAAAACCTCGTATGCAATAAGGTCTATTTTGAGTTGTCTAAATTTAACACAAATTTGCAAAGTTCTCCTTTTTACCATTTTGGTACGGAACCCTAAAAATTGTTAAGGTGCGACAGTCGCCGTCAAGTTTTATACCCATAACAGAGCGTCTGTTCCGGGTATTAGTTTGCAACTTTTGAATTATCTTTAATAGAAGTGGAAGTATATCATCATCATCAGCCGCAAGACGTCCACTGCTGGACAAAGGCCTTCTCCCCAAGGTTTTCCACAACGACCGGTCCGGAAGTATAGGTATACAGTGTGAAATTAAATTCAGTGTCCAAATTTTGACCCTCCCATACAAAACATATCGTCAGCTGACTAGCCAAAATGTATGGGAGGGTCGATATTTTTTCTCGCGATTTCGGGGTTGGTCCCATAGTGAAAGTTGGTCAGTATGACTTACTGATTTAACCCCCAAAATTTGGACACTGAATTTAATTTCACCCTGTATAAGGCGGCCAATATTTCGTCGTTTTTTAGGGGGTAAACGTTTATTAATTTATTGAAACTTTATTGCAAAATAAAAAAGTACACATTTCATGACGGACTTAATGCCTTAAGGGATGAAGGCTTGAAAGTTTGTACGTTAGTTTGACCATTTTTAAATTTAAATACTCACATGAAAAATAATAACACTTATAATATAATTGAACATAAATAACAAAAATGTTTCTTTATTTATCCCGTACGCCCTAAAAATAATTTTGATACGGTTTTCACCTTTAGAATACCCGGAAGGAGGCTAACAATGCGATAATCATTGCAGCGAAGCCGCTCAAAGGCCGCTAAAACTAAAAACAGACAGACAGACAGACAGACAGACAGACAACAAAGTAATCCTATAAGCGTTCCGTTTTTTTCATTTGGGGTACGGAACCCTAAAAATGGATTGATGCGTTAACGATGTTTGTAATTTATTTATTGTCCCGGGGTATTCTCCAAGGGGCATCTAATGTGACGATTAATCACTATAAAAATAATTCACATAAAATTATCATAACAATAAAAAAGCTTGGCTCAAACGACGTAAGCGTACAAAAGCAGTCGATTAAAGTAATAAAGTCATCAGGGGTTAATTTAAAACGAAGCGTGATAAAAGTTATTATCGTTGATGTGTCTTGGCGGCCTTAATTCCTTATCGGAGGAGGAAATATTGTAGCCAAGCCACCCTTGAAATCGCTTCCCTGCTGCGGCACGGGGGTTAGGCCTCAAGGGTTGCAACTTCCATCTATTTTGTGTTTAATTTATAGCCATAAGAATATTATTTATTACTTTTAAAGGTTTTATGATGATTCGATACCTTAGGCCAGAAAATCTCAAATGGTTTTAACCCCTACCTATTCATCATTATCGTCAATATCATATCCATAGTAAAAAAAAATGCTATACTTAATATCTTATACCAAAAATTGGTTCTCTTCTCTTTCTTGTTGTATTTGCTGTCCTTGCTGTATGTGGTGTTCAATAAACAGTTATTGTATTGTAGTGTATTGTGGTTTCCGTTTAACTTTAGTTTAACGCTCGTTTAACTATATTTTACAAAACAAACTTTAAAATTAACTATCTAACAAAATCTTACCAACTCGGAGCTCAAAAAGACATCGCAAATTTTCATTTATAACAATCGATAAAAAATACATAACTTAAATATTTTATGACACATTATAAAAACCACAAAAAAATAACAATAAAGCGGCAACCCTACAAGGGCGTGCGGCGGAGGGTGGGAACAAAGCGGCGGCCGTTGACACGAGCGACTGTTTATGCAGCCCGGATTCATCTGGAGCGGCGCTCCCCGCCCGGCTCGCGTGAGATCGCTTATTATCGCTACAAAAACGGTACAATCAAACTTCCTGATCTTCTCTATGAACTATCGTTTTTTTGTTTTGCTTTAAAGATACAATTTAAATATACAGGTGTGTAGATAAATTACGTGCTAGGTCGCCTTCGAATGTAATGGATTAAGCAACAAACATTTAACAGGAAATCTATACACACTTCCATGGTGTAATCTTTTCGTTTTTATATTTACACACACTTAAGCAAACTCAAGAAAAGTTCAACTACAAATGGTTAATGCCCAAAATTATGCGATTAATTGCTGCCAGCATCTTTGGCACAATGCCACGGCGGCCTTATTTATATTAAATTTAGTTATTTTTATTATTATTTTATAGTAATAAAATAAGCTTCTATTTAATTAATTTACGACGTAAGTAAGAGTAAAAATACCGGTCAAGTGAGAGTCAGACTCGCGCACTGAAGGTTCCGTACACATTTGGCCGGTTTTTAGTATCTGTTGTTTTTCTATAGGCTTTGTTCTATAATCATACCAAATTTGACGCTTGTATGTATTACCGTTTTTACGATAATAGAAATACAAAAAAATGTTGAAAAAAAAAGTTTCTATTTATTTTACTTTTTTATTATTTGTTAGGAAATCCGCCGTTATATCTCATATTCTGAAAAAAAAAACAACGGACTATGTTTTACGGTTCAAAAAATACCTAAATTTCGGACGCACGGACGGATAGCGTAGGCTTAGTAATAGGCACCCTTCGGATACGAAACCCTAAAAAGAGTATTGAATACTAGGTGCGTGACTATAAAGCCTGGGCCACACCGGATGCGTTGCGTAGACGTGCACATGCGCGTTCGCGTTCCACTGCGTTGTATAGCTGCGTCCTCATGTGAGGATTCATACTATACAACGCAGTGGAACGCGAACGCGCACGTGCACGTCTACGCAACGCATCCGGTGTGGCCCAGGCATAATACAAATATTTGACTTTAGGAGTAACATTAAATTGTAATGCTTTGTATTGTTTTGTTTCCATTACTCGAGGAAAGCAATAAACATTTTGAGTCAAAGATCGGCCCCCAAGGTACGCCTATTCTCCTACCATGAGTTGCTATCGAAAACTCATATTACGTTCTACACTAGATAGCGAATAAACGATGCTCGAATAGTTTTCGATTAAACTCGTACCATGAGTCACATAAACGTTTACTATTCTCGCTAACGTTAACTCGATAGTTGGTGTAGTTATCGTTACGAGCCTAAATTGACACCAAACGAAGCTGTCTCTTTCTAACTATTCTGAAAAGACTGAGTAAGGTTGATATAGGGCAAAAAAATCCATGCCTTCCATAAAAAAATATAGAAATAACTCTGCTAATTTAAAACCTGCAAGAGGTGTTTTATTTATAAAAAAACGCACAAAACCTCAAAAACTTCCTTACTGGCTCAGTAATAATATTATTCTTTACCTAATAAAATTATTGTCACGTAAGTATAGGTTCAAGTGGATATCTTAATGTATTTCTCATATCACCTTAAAATTTTCCCTGTCCGCGTCGTCGTTCGTCTTAATAAGGAGCTTTCGCTACGCTAAATACATTCAGTCAACAAAGTATCGGGAATGGATGATTTGTTTATGGTTCCAAATTCAAATTTTTGTTTTTTTTGTTGTTGTTAGATTGGCACAACTGTTTTCTATTTTGGCGCGGAGTTTGAGTTGCATCTGTTATTTATATTAAATACAGTGCTGTTTTTAGTTATATCATATCTAGTGTGTATTGCGAATTTCATAATGGACAAAAACATTGAACAAAGAGTTTGTCTTAAATTTTGCATCGCCAATGGAATTTCGTGTTCGGAGTCACTGAAAATGTTACAGAAGGCTTACGGTGATTCGACTTTATCAAAAACACGTGTTTATGAGTGGTACAAAGCGTTCAAAAGCGGTCGAGATGTGATGGAAGATTTGCCTCGCTCTGGTAGGCCATCAACGTCTGCAACTGAAGTTAACATCGCAAAAGTGAAGGAAATAGTGACTGAAAATCCTCATTCAACTTTGAGAGAGATAGCCGCCGAACTTTCTGTATCTCACGAGTCGATCCGTACTATTTTAACTAATCATTTGGGTATGAAACATGTTACCGCTCGGCTAGTCCCAAAAGACCTGAATTTTCTCCAAAAACTCAATCGCATGAGAGTCGCTGAGGACATGCTAGAACGAGTCAATTCCGACCCAACATTCATGAAACGCATTGTTACTGGTGACGAAACGTGGGTTTACGAGTTTGACATGCAAACTAGTCAACAAGCTTCGGAGTGGCGCCTTCCAACTGAACCGAAACCGAAGAAACCACGCCAAAGTCGATCAAAAGTCAAAGTCATGTTGACTGTTTTCTTTGACTATCGCGGTGTTGTGCACTCGGAATTCTTGCCGGAAGGTCAAACGGTAAATAAAGAATATTATTTGAGCGTTATGCGGCATTTAAGAGAGCAAATTCGACGAAAAAGGCCAGATTTGTGGAATGAAAATTCTTGGATTTTGCACCACGATAATGCGCCTTCGCACAAGGCCATCATTGTGAAAGAATTTTTGACCAAACACTCAACAAATACCATCGAGCAACCACCATATTCACCAGATATGGCTCCTGCCGACTTCTTTCTTTTTCCTAAACTCAAATTACCACTTCGTGGCACCCGTTTTCAATCGGTAGAAGACATAAAGGAGAATTCGCGCCGAGAACTGAATTCAATTCCGGAAACAGCGTTTAAAAAATGTTTTGATGATTGGATTATTCGTTGGCGTAAGTGTATCGTTTCTGAAGGAGCATACTTTGAAGGTGATAAAATAAATTTGGATGATTAACAAACAGTTTGTGTATTATTGATCTTTTCCCGGTACTTTCTTGACAGAGTAGTATGTATTTCCGACATTATTTAGATAAAGTAATAATTTAAGTAATGTATTAAATAATAATTCTAAAACGTTTCCACGATCTAATTTGCTAGTGAAATAGTTAACTACAGTTGATACGGCATTTTTCAATGACATTGGTCAAATCTGTGACTTATGGTTCTACGGCAACAGTTACGAAACATTAGTCGCTAACGCTTAGATAGACTAGCGATCTTCAGCCCGGTAGCATACCTCCGCCGCGAAACCGCGAAACTGTGGCGGAAGCGTGATATTTAATACGAAATTGAACTTTATTTCGTTGCCAGAGTTTCGCTACTACAGTTTCGCGGCGGAGGTGTGCTACCGGCGTTAGTTGTTTAAGTGACCGCTAGAGGCGCTGTGCAATTCTCCATACAAATCGTTTACGCCATCGCTAGCGAGTACGGACACTGTAAACTTATGGTAGTGGTACTCAGGGACTGTAATACCGGTATAATTTGGATATCGATATCGGATATCGGTATAAATATCGATAATTAGGTATCGATTTATCGATATAGGTATCGATATATTATTTTCGATACATTAATATCGATATTTTGACTTACTTTACCAGTATCGGTACTGATACTAAAATACCGATATTATAGCAATAATTAATTCCCCCTCGCATCCCGCGCCCTCCGAATCCTGCGTCATAACTAGGGATCGGAAATTCGGATGCTTTTATACCTAAACTTCGGCCTCAGTGCCTACACCACGTTGATGTTAAGTAGTATGGAGGTGGACTCAATTTCGCTAATAAATTTCCCGGGATTTCCCGGAATGCCGGAAATTAAGATACATATACTCATACGTATTAAAGTATTTAAATAACATATTTTAGTTGTTTCTTTTTACAAAATATGTGTTTTGTTTGACTATCAGTACCTGCACTATTCTTTAACATCAAACTAAATTATTCTTATGAAAACTAATGGTACTAACGTTAGTTTTTTTGTTAAATCACCTAATTAAAACAAATATAAATATAACTAAGTCATACAATTAGTCCAGTAGTCGTTGCTGGAATGTTCTATAGCTGTCTCTATCTCGTTTTTGATCGCGACGATTCTGGAAGGTTCTCAGTATTGCTATCTCTTTATAATCATGCTATCTCTTTCACTCTTTCTGAAAATTCACCATATTCTCAAATGTACTTCAAAGGCCCATAAGGGGTCCTGAAAACGCCTGAAAACGGGTTTTCAAGTTATCGCGTAATCTGGCAGAGGGTGGCCTGAAACGGACTGAAAACATGTTTGAGGCGCCTGAAAACAACGGCAACTTGGTCGAAATTTTAATAATCTGGTATGTGATAGAGCTACCTCTGAAACGGACTGAAAACTTGTTTCAGGCGCCTGAAAACAACGGCAACTTGGTTGAAATTTTGATAATCTGGTATATGATAGAGCTACCTCTGAAACGGACTGAAAACATGTTTGAGGCGCCTGAAAACAACGGCAACTTGGTTGAAATTTTGATAATCTGGTATATGATAGAGCTACCTCTGAAACGGACTGAAAACATGTTTCAGGCGCCTGAAAACAACGGCAACTTGGTTGAAATTTTGATAATCTGGTATGTGATAGCTACCTCTGAAACGGCCTGAAAACATGTTTCAGGCGCCTGAAAACAACGGCAAATTGGTCGAAATTTTGATAAACTGGTATGTGATAGAGCTACCTCTGAAACGGCCTGAAAACATGTTTCAGGCGCCTGAAAATAACGGCAACTTGGTCGAAATTTTGATAAACTGGTATGTGATAGAGCTACCTCTGAAACGGACTGAAAACATGTTTCAGGCGCCTGAAAACAACGGCAACTTGGTTGACATTTTGATAAATTCGTATGTGATAGAGCTACCTCTGAAACGGACTCAAACGATGTTTCAGCCTGCTGAAAACGCTTCCAAAGCACCAAAAATCACGATAACCAAATAACCTAACATTTGATATTATGTATGCCCGCGTAGAAGTCGTTTATCACTGCTCCCTCGGGAACTGCAATTTTCCGGAATAAAAAGTATCCTATGTATCCCCGGGACTCAAACTATCTCCATACTAATAAATTGTATATACCTTACTGAAGAAATAATTGATTCTCATTACAAACTTCCACCCCCCTCTTCACCCCCTTAAGGGATGATTTCCGGGATAAAAAGTATCCTATGTCCTTTTCCGGGACTCAAACTATCTCTATACCAAATTTCATCTAAATCGGTTCAGCGGTTTAAGCGTGAAAAGGTAAAAGACAGAGAGACAGACAGACAGACAGATTCGCATTTATAGTATTAGTAAAGATAGTATAGATTGAAAAATGAAATGGTTTTAATTTGTTTGTTCGAGATATAGAATACCTAATAAGTACATACAAAGTGTAACAAAAGTAGTGGTCGATCGTTTTCTGATAAGAAAAGGATAAAGGAAACAGAAATTACATTAAAAAACATAAAAAAAAAGCAACATACAGACGAATTGAGAACCTCCTCCTTTTTTGAAGTCGGTTAAAAATTACATTGAAATGAGAAGACGTACCTGCCCCATACAAAAAAGAAATGTTTTTACGTTGTAATTAATGTTTTTTTGTATTATTATTCGCATAATGATATTGGTTTTTGTGTCTAAGCATAATAATATTTTTGTCTATAATGAGTGGTGATATCTAACAAAATATTTACACGGAAAGCCACTAAATTAGCAAAATACATGGCTCCGGTTATATATATACCCTTAAATGATAGAAAAAGTTAGTAATAAGTAGTATTTTGATAAAAATGTCATAAAACTATTTAAAAGTGTTAAAATACACTGATCAATTTGTATTTTTTTATAAGGAATCATTATTTACCACCATAAAATCGACCTTCCGGTATAATTTTGTGTATGATTAGCTTGCAACGTTTATATTTATTGTAATCAACAAGGAATGAAGAAAACTATAGCCAATTACGATTTTTAAATACGGAAATATGCAAAATGAAAACAATATTCTAGCTAATTGAATACCTATAAATGAGACATCCTTAATTATTTTTTCTGCGATTCATCTTGAATATTATAGATCCAATATGAAAAAAAAAATGTTTATAATTATTTTTAACAAAATTTTCAGGATTTTCTTAAATTTATTAATTTTTTTTAAATAACTTATTAACTCATATTTAGTTGAATTATATTTTTTCCTAATTACTAGAATTATAATATATTCGATACACAAGAAAAATCAGCTATTATAAATTATTTCCGTTTCACCATACTAGCGTCCGTAAATTTCCTGGAGTATAACGTCAAAGAAACTGCTCGATCAATCGGCTCACGCGCCGCGCGTGGTAGGTACATACCGTCCCTGACGAGCGGCGGGGGGGTGGGGGGTGGCGCGACTGAGCGCGGCGCAGAGCACGGCGCGGCGCGCGGCGTTGCCGTTCCACTCGTACGAGCTGGCAATGTCGCGTAGGTATGTACCTATTAGTATCGGTACCAAGTATTGATAAAAGTATCGATATCTGTTTACCGATATTTAAGTTTACCGATACAATTATCGATATATTCGGGCAATATCGATATTGTTATCGATATTTTCTTAAAAATACCGATATGTCTCGGTTATCGATATACAGTCCCTGGTGGTACTATCTAATATCTGGGTTTTATCTTCGTAATAGTAATCTAACTAATGTATTTTATTTTTCAATAAACTTACTAAACTATTGTTGTTACAAGACACATTATTGAACCAAGAAGAATAATTTATTTATAAATTACTTAACTACCGAGTAATATAATAATGATTACAACCGTTTCTCTGAACAATCGACGACCAACGCTAAAACAACACATCAACAAATCGTCAAATCGTTATTCGGCACTCGTAAATTCGGCGCGACCGACGCCCTTGCGGGACCAATTATAGGAGTAGCTAACTTAATCCTATTGTCTTCATCCAGGATCCGCACCTTTTCCATTTTGTGTCTATTCTTGCGTTCTATTACCGATTAGGTACCTACCTATAGACTAAAGTTAAATTACGACGGTAAGACTTTGGCACAAAATACTGGTGTCCCGCGATAAAGTGCACAAACGAATTAGGACGAAACTACATGTGATTTTATTAAGGAAAAAAATAAAATAAAAAATTAAACAAAAATGTTTTTATAAATTTTGCATAGAGTTTACAATAATTATTATTGTAACCCATTATTTTTTTATGTAATTTTATAAATTTTTTTTTCGTGATAAAATCACATACATGTAGGTTCACCCTTATTCGTTTGTGCACTTTATCGCGGGACACATAAGGCCAATAAATATATAAATAAATAAATATCAGTGGACAATCTCACACAAATTGACCTAGTCCCAAACTAAGCTCTAGGCTTGTACTATGGGTACTAGACAACGATAAACATACTTATATACATACTTAAATACATAGAAAACATCCATGGCTCAGAAACAAATACTCGCGCTCATCACACAAATATTTGTCCATACCGGGATTCGAACCCGGGACCGCTAGCTTCGTAGGCAGGGTCACTACCAACTAGGCTAACCGCGTCGTCAAATAGACCCTTAATAAATCGATTTATTATGACACTATGACGAATGTTTTTGCAAACCAAGGATAGCCTATAGAATCGAGTTTTCTACATAAACAAATCATAACCAAATTATACCTATGACGCTAAACTTTCCAATTAGGACTAAATCACACCAGCTTCAGGGATATTTGTATGATTCTTGTTATTATAGTAGCGCGGCTCTGCTAAGTTCGGGTCCCCAGTGCTTCAGTAAATAAGTATGTATCTATAGTGCATATTCATCATTCATATTGTAAGAGGTATCAACGACCTAATCAGAACTATAACTGTTAAACACTTACCTACACGCCACAAAAATAAATTCACCTAACTAAAAGGGAGATATATCATCTAACATCGTAAAGGAAATAAGTGTTTTTATTATTTTTGCAGGGGAAAATCTCACAAAATTTTCTGTCCCAAACTAAGCTAGTCGTATAAGCTTGGACTATGATTACCAGTCAACTCATAGAATAAATCCTCAATGTTTACATATTTATTAAAATATCACGATTGCTAATTTCTCAGAACTCACATTAGTTTATTTTTCAAAGACGACTTCAGTCTTATTCTCATGGAGCCGTTTCCAGGGGAGCCAAAAATTAGCTCCCTCGCAGGTACGAGTACTTATGTGTATTTATTTTTACACCGCTCACATCCACACATATTAGTGTCGACCCTTTATAAGTTATTTATGCAACGTAAACAGCATCGAGAGCAGAGGTGATGATTACAAGAATATCGGCGGTATTATAAACAACGGTTGTGCTAAAGTAAATAACTTGATACGTCAACTAATTAAACACTCGTTCTAACTTGAATTAATAAATAATGTCCGTATGTCAACAGGTTAATAACCCTAAAGTAAGGTACACACATACTAGTAACATCCTTTGCAAAACATACAAGCAAGTTAAATCATAAAGTCGTAGGAATTTCCGAGTTTGACATGCACTATCTGCTCTCTAAACCCCGTTATTTAAATACAGAAGACTAATTTTACGTTAAACAACAATCTCGATATGAAGTCCGAGAACGTAAATCTGGATGAGAATATAAGGGCGTTTTTCAAAAAAAGATTTTATGAAAAACGCCCATAATAGTCAACGCATTTGAAATAAATTAATCAATTCTATAACGTCGATACTAACAAGCAGTCATCTCTGAATTTGGAGCATCATCTAATTACGATCTAAATTTATACTCCCATGGCGCTGCGGCGTGGAATGGAATCGGATTAACATTTTATTATTAAAGTTTGTTTTATGTGATTTAAAACTTTAAACAGCCTGCTGTAAACTAAACACATAAAAAGTTCTTATAAATATCGATGATTAATTCAATTCGTTTTGCTATTATACCCGTTTATATGATTAATTGATTACTTTTGTAATCCTCGTAGCTTTTATGACTGAAGTTTTAAAATATCTTTACTGTCACAATTAATATGTTCATTAGCCAGCAGCGCCGCGGGTGTTCATCAATTAACATCAATTAAACAATTTAGTCTGGAGCACTGACAAGGGCACTTTTTGGCTTTAGTTTATTTTGACCTTAAAATGGCTACGATGGGCTTTAGTAGATTTTGAGAGGGGCTCAAAATCTACGTAACGTAAGCCCTGTCGCTTTCACCCTCTTCTGTCATCGTTGAACAGTGAAAGGGATAACTAGGATTCGTATTTCGCATTGAGTAGCGCGCCGCCGGCGGCGGTAACTCACCACGCCTGCAGTGCAGTTTCACGATTCGGAACTTGAACGGAATTTTGGACGCGTCCCTCCCGATAAGTGATAAAACAAACGAAATTTAAATTATTTAACATCTATATAACTCTCAGCCTTTATACTACAGAGCAGAAGTAAGAAACCTACTACCTTCATTAAATATGGAAATCGAACTTCAGTAATAAAATAATGTAGAAAAAAAATGGCATTAATAATAAGTTGTTTGAAAGTGTTAGTGATTATGTTCAGGAAATTTTACTTGTTACGTATTATGTTAACTAGTTCAGATCAAAAGCTTAGGTAACAGAATAAGTTCAAGTCTCAAGGGCAAACCGGACTTTATCTATTTAGCGAAATAACATTCATGAGCGTTGTTAACTTTATTAAGCTGCAGAGTTTGGGCAGGATTGTTTTTCTAAAGTAACCGAGCAAAGTTGGTCACGTAAACCGAATATTGATGTTCGTTAGACGTATACATTGTGTGTTTAGGTAAAGCGGGGCTCATTATTCACCTCAAGGACGAAGGTACCTCTAAACAAAACCGACGCGTGCCGTACGTTTCCTTTTGTCTGAATATTGATAATGTCACTTTATACACCCAACAACTCGGTGTTATAGACAGCGCTATTATTAAGCTGTAATTTTTTACGTGTGTCTTAAAAATATTAGGTATTCGTAACGTAGTGTTTCGCTTTGCTCGGGTGGATAAATATGTGTCATATTGGCTTACTTTATAGTCCCTAGTTGAACAATCTACTATTATTGTCGCTTTCTTAATATTCTTTACAGCTACCAATTTTTTGTGATGATTTAAAACGACAAAGTACAATACGAATAGTTACTAAAGTTTATAGCTATTTATGCACTGACTATACATATTCATTAGTAATCTAAATTAGTAAGTAAGTACAAATTATTGTTTTCATTATCGTTGCTAAGACGTTCTAAAAAAACATTATTGTGGCACGGTTTGTTGTTACTTACTGTACTTGTATTATGTCACTGATAACTAGCTAACTGTTAAAAGACAAGTAAAAAAAGTCCAAACTCGGCGAACCGAGTTTTTACAAGCTTTTATTAAGCTTACCGTGTTTGTGTCTTGTGTCAAAACTAGGTAACTAGCTGGGTCCACACTGGGCGAGCAGCCTCGCGAGGCATAGGGGAGACCGGGGATGGTTGACTATAGGGGCAGGTTGACTAACTATCAAAAACTCGTCCGACGCAAAGGTCTTGAGCCAACCAATAAGGCACGAGAGTCCGCCACCTCCCCCCGCTCATTCACCGGGAACGCGGCGTCGTGCACGCATGTTGTTGGAGAGAAGGAGCGTAATATTGAAAAACAACGCATGTAAGTAATTATTTTTGTCGTAATATTATTAGTAATGACGCCTACTTATTTGTTGTTATTGATTATCAAAGCATTTATAACGAAAGTTTGACTCATGTTCTTTCTGTGCATTATTATTATTTTTGATTTCGTCGCAGTTTTAAGGTTTTGGCACTTGATTTTAATATAAAAGGTGGTTCGGGGTTAGTAGACTAATGTACAACGGGGCTGGTCGACCACCTAGTCAACCTATCCCATCATGTTGCAGTTTCTGCTGTCAATTATAATATCTTCTTGAATACTTAGTCGACTGGTAGAGAATGCCACTGGGCATTAAGTCCGCCATTTATACGTTTTTTTGTGCAATAAAGAATTAATAAATAAATAATAAAATATCATGGATATTCTACACATAAAATTAGGTCGGTATTTTTGAAATTTTATCTAAAAGTTGTTGTTACAGGATCATGCGAACATATACCTCATAAAAATCATGTAAACGCTGTATCTTGTCTAGGGGACACGGTTTATGTAGGAAGACATGTCAAAACTGTTTTGTGTGATATATATATAAATTTTCTCGTAGTAATTCTGACATGTTTTCCTGCAAAACTACGCAGATATTTAATATTATTTTTACAGTTTTATATAATGCTAGAATAAGTAGTGACATTGTTATATTTTCATTTAAAAAATGACTAACTGTTGAGTTTCTTGCGGCGCTTCTTCTCAGCAGTGGTCTCCTCTTGGGAAGCGCTGGTAGATTTTGACGTGTAAAAGTGCCCGTGCGGCCTACTTACTGAATAAATATCTTTTATCTTTTATAAAAGAAACATTTATTTACACAAACACACCAGAAAAAGAAAATATTTTGCAACCTAAACCAATATAAATATTTATTTTTATTTGAAGTCTATTATGTTTAACTAGAGTGGCAGAAGATCGCTTTTTTGTTTCAATAAAAAAAAAATACACCTGTTTTTTAGTTTTTCCTATTCAACGAGATCCGGCCTGTACACTATATCGTAATGAATATCGTGCTTTTTGCCACTTTTTTCTAAAGCTTAATAGTATATCTATTAACTGAACTCGGTACCAAATGAATATACTCTACAGAAATAAAGATACAATTGATTAAGCTGAAATTTGGTCAACCATCCCCGGTCTCCCCTACTGAAATTTTACCCCTTTTCTATTGACCGATTAAGCTTAAACCTACGTAACGGCGATGACAATGCAACAATATGGTACTATGGAGCTGGTCTGATGATGGAGATGGAAGGTGGCCATAGGAACTCCTAAACTAGACATGATAAACCCATCGTGTTTGGGCTCGTTGAATTTGTCTTGATAAGCACATGATGACTGTGCAAAAAAAGTACAGTCGGCAACAAAAGCTTGTCCCAAAAATGTTTTTTTAGGTTAGGTTGTTTATGGCCACCTTCCGAAGCTTCAAAGCTCGATCATACCATTATTATTGTATTGTTATAAGTATGCAAAATTTTAAGTTCTTTGAAAGCCATAAGCTCTTTGAAATTATTTCCTGACGATTTTCCCAGTTTCTATATGAGAAAGTTCCTGCATAAATTGAAATTTCAATTTATTTTTGCCGCTTCTCACCTTATCCCTATTCAATACCAAGAACTACGTCTTGGAACACAGCTCGTACAACAAGGTAATCTTATTGTTGAGTCAGGCCATATGAGGCATAAAATATGCATAGCATAGAGGGGCCGTTTGTAGACAAAATATTCAAATAGGATCGTCCGAAGTGTATACAGCGTTAGTAGAATCCCTCGGCTCGCGCACACCTCCGAGCATTGATGCTATCAGTGCTTATGTATTCACAACTACCTGCTTAACTATGCAACGACGTAGGCTGTGATAAGTTAAGCCGATACTAAATTGCGTGCGTTTCAATCAGTCTAAAACCTTTTTGCATAATTTCATTTAACTCTAACGAAATGTATAATAAAAGTTTAGCATAAAAACAATTTGTGTATTTTTATCAGGTAATCTCAGGTATAAGGTCAAATAATATAACACTAAATCATAACTATAATTTTCTTGTTGTTCTGTGTTTTAAGTCAATTTCTTCTAAGTAGGTTAGATTAGGTAATAACTAAAGACGTTAGGATTGTCTACTTTCTATCTTATAGATGATTATGTTTCATGAAATTATGCTTTTCGTTATTACACATTATAATTATTATAGCGTTCGTTTATTATACAGAACGAAATTATGCAATTCGTGTTATGCAAAATGAAAATTAGTACATTTGTTGTTATGCAAAATATTACATACCCCCGAGAGAAAAAGAGCAAGTGTAATAGACGTGTCAACAAAATTCAAATTATATCTTGTAGGTCGAGTAGCTCCGAAGACAAGTGGAAACATTTTATTTATAGTAGCAAGTGAGCAAGCCCTAAGATACAGTTAGATTATCTCGGGCACACACAATCCACAATTAAATCCCCTCACGATGTAACTCTCAAGGCGAATGTAAGTGCGGAGGAGAGCTATCGTCGTTCCCGATCGTAGGAGCGGTCACGATCTTGCTATTGTGGGAACTACTTTACGATATCTCCACGGAAATAAGTTTCTTTTTCACGAAACACTAAATACACCACATTAGAATGCCCCATTTAAAAGTGCTGCGGCTCTGTTCAATTTTCGGATGGTACTTGTACAGAATCACGACTGTGACGAACGTAGTAATAACCCTGAATTCGTATTGAATTGTGTTAGAGATGCTTGGTTGTTTTTACTTTCTTTGACATTTCACCCGAAACTTAGAAAACGGCTTCGTTAAGTCCAAATCGGGTTCAATTTCACGTATACCGCTGCGAGTTTACGAAAATGCTTACCATACTATACCTATATGATTAATGTTTTCGACACGGACTAGCACGCGATAAAGCTACAGAATTTTTATGAAATTCGCAGCTTTATTGAGTGTGAATCGACCTTTAACTGATCCCATATCAATAAGGCGATCGTGTGCGACGTGACCACACCTGGCGCACCGAGCGGCGCAGTCATGCACGCAGACTGCAGCCTGCGGTAATTGAGCCACTTCCTTCCGTCGCGGTATACAAAACGGGATTTTAATACTAATATATTATGTATAGGTAATTTATACAGTTAAACTGTAATACATGACATGTTTGTTTTGATATTTATTGTAACAATGTTTCGTAACAGAAGAAGTACCAGGTGGCCTAAACAAGATGTATAACGCTATAACGATTTTCGAAATCAAAGAAAATACAACCCATGAGCACTTAGAATTGGATTCTGGTTTGTAAGTACTTCTCTCTCACTCGCTCTCAAACGCTCTTCTGCGAGTCTAGCCGACTTTACCCGAACCCGAATCCTATTCTAAGTGCTCACGAGCTGTATACATATAGGATTGACGTAAGCTAACTATAGGTATCTATCGCGTCAGCCGCTATGTCAATTCCATATACCTATTGTGTCAGTTTTCAAAAATCGTTAAGTTAGCGTAATGCATCATGATACGAACATTTTTTAAAATTTCAATATTGTCGCTTAGTTAAGAGCAATGAAAAAGGTATGTAAGTTAATTAAAAATTGCAGTAACCGGCATTCCAGGATTCGTTAATTGGTTTAGAAATAGGTCACGAGTGTGGTTTATTTGTATCGCGCGGCAGCGCCGCCGCCGCACGCCATGGCGCGCGATTGTGTTCAAAGCGCGACATGTGCCGTGAGGCACACGATTAACCGACTTGCTTGTGGAGAATCACACTTTAAATTTCAGATACCCTGAAACACGGTGACAAATTGAGTACAAGAGGCAACGCTAACGTAACGAAATTCGGCTAAACCTAAACAATTTAGAGCCGTATTAATAAAATGATCTTGACTGAGATGCCGGTCACAAGATGAGTCAAAAATGACAGTTTTCTATGGATTGACGTATACTTTGACGTATCTTGAAACGGGAATCACAGTACTTACAGTAATCACGTACTTAGTAAGGGCTGAATGCTATCCTCTGTGCATAGGCACGATGTAAGGTTTTAAAGAGCCAAGTTAATGCTCATATAAGCACGCCTGGGACCTCTTCTCTCGTCCTTCGGTTCAACTACAGGTCGTTTTCCATTCCTATCCATACGGATATTATAAATGCAAAACTGTTTGTTTGTTACAATTTCACGACAAAACGGGTGAACGGATCTTAAAGCGCAACACAGACTAACAGTCCGCCGCCGGCCGATCTCAGATATCGTACTAGAACACGACTATCTGTTTCTCTTACGATTTAGGACTGACGGCGTCTTCAAACTGCACGTATAGGGCGCGCGGCGATCTGTATTGACAGATTTCGGTTGGACAGTTCTACGCCTCACGGCAAAATGCGCGATACATCGAACTGTCGTCTAAAAACTGATATGTGGTGAGCGACAGTTTTAAGCCGGGCCGTGAGAACATTGCCGGCAGACATGAATCGTTTTAATGTGTGCGTTCCATAGATTTTGTCAGGCAGGCGGCCTAACAGACCTGCGACTGCCGGCAGACTGTTAGTCTGTGTTGCCCTTAATATTTGGCAGATATATTGTATCCTGGGGCAGGACAAAGAATACTTTTTATCCCGGAAAATTTAACAGTTCCCCAGAGAATAGCGACAAACGACTTCTACGTGAACAAAGTCGCCGACAAAAGTTCGTAGTAGTTATAAGTTAAGTTATATAAGTTAATAGTTATAGTACTTAGTAGTCCGTTTTGAGGGTTCCATACTAAAATGGTAAAAAGGAACCCTTATGGTGTGCGTTACTTCGGTGTCTGTCAGTGTGCCACAGCAGTTTTTCTCAGCAACTGCTGAATCTATCAAATTAAAATTTGGTATATATTTAAACTTGCGTGCTCACATCTATTTATAAATAAATAAATATGACAAAAGTTTTATAGTATTTGGAAATTGGGTCTAAAAGGGGGGTTTACAAATGAAAGTAAAGTGATTAAGTATTATGAAAGAGCTTGATTTGCACATTTTAATGTTTTTATTTTTAGTAATTTATTTAATGCACAAAAAATTACCGTTCCCCGCACCCCTTATTTCTGAAGTTTCATCATCTTCATCATCATTCATTCATGAGCTATGTGCTCTTGTCGGTAGAGTAAATTCCTATTTCAATCCTTATCTCTGAAGTTTACGGGCCAAAAAATCTGAATTAATTCAAACTTATAGATATTTATCGATATTTTATAGGAAAAATAAAACGAATGCCATCCGAAAAACGCGAACCGCGAGCGAATTTTGAAATAAAAATAAATATATATTTTTTTAATTCGCTAGTGTGAAAACGGCCCGCGTTTTTCGGATGACATTTTTTTTATTATATAATAGGGTGTAAACTTATAAGCAACTGAATTTCCCTCCGGTTGCGTTTCCATGTCGCTTTTCTTGCGAAGATTTTTTTTTAATTTTTAGAATTTATTCGAAATATAATTGATTAATTTAACTAAAGTAAAGCAAGAAAGCAGCGCAAAAATCTATAATTTAGGTCGAAAAATCTGGCTACATTTGGCCCGGCCCCGCCCTAATCGATGTTGACCCCGTGCAATGTCGCCTCGGCTTTTAAGCACCGCCTCTTTCGTACCTTGACGAGCGCTGTACCTCTTCATTACATAACCCGAGCTGACTTGGCTGACTTAATAAGTAAAGTCGCAATAGGTACGTTTAATCTAGTAGTGATAATTACTCTTGGAGCGAAAATATGGTATACCTATACACCACACCAACACGTCCACGAAAGACGTTACTATAGATAAAGAACTTCAATTCAAATTTTAAAACCAATATTGGACAAGTGTGTATTAGAATATGTATAATACGGCACCATACATGTTTCAATGGGTAGGCAATCATAATCACACAATTCAATTTATTCAAGTCCAATTCCGACTCACACCCACTATAATGACCGCTCGGCCGTCACCGAAAAATAAACCAGAAAGCTCGTACCTCGATGAATACTTAATAATAGTTCAGTGCTCACTATTTAGGCAATATTGTCGGGTTTGGGACCGCGTGAGCACGTGAGGGTAAGGTTATGGACGATGCGTGACTGTCGGTCGCGCCAGAGTTGTCTAGCCCAGCTAGCTAATTGCAAGTGCAACGGTGTCACCTTTATACGAGTAATTAGCGTTTTTTTACTCAAAACAGAGCGACGTTAAGCCTGAGCCACACCGAATGCGTTGCGTAGACGTGCACGTGCGCGTTCGCGTTCCGCTGCGTTGTATAGCTGTGTCCTCATGTGAGGATTCATACTATACAACGCAGTGGAACGCGAACGCGCACGTGCACGTCTACGCAACGCATCCGGTGTGGCCCAGGCATAAAGAGACGAAGAACCTTTTTCAAGCTTTTAAATAATTTTCTTTTAAATAAGAAAAATGTCGCAAGTCGTGCCCAACGTAGGGTTCCGTTGCCATTAGTGCTAAGTTGTTTTTGTGGTTTTCATCCAACGAATTAATTTAAAAAAGTTAATTAACTTGAAAAAGTTGGAATGGAAAATTAACTTGGTCGTCTTTAATAATATCTCTTACTTTGACTACTGAACCCTAAAAACCCTTGCTAGAAACAGATATTTTTCGGATAATATTCCTAAATTATGAAGCTACTATATTCCTTTTTTGTGTAATAATTTTATTTGTTTACTTTCAGATTCCATTTGTCTATTAAGTATTAATGCCCTTACTAATAAACGTTGAGTAAGCGCTGAGTAGTTATACCATGCTTTGTCCTTATCTGTCATTGTGACATTTGAATTCGACAGATAAGGACAAAGCATGGTATAACTACTCAACGGTTACTCAACGTTTATTAGTAAGGGCATTAGTGTTGAACTATTGTTGTAATAAGGGGGGTCTCCTGGCACAGGTATATTTTTATAAAGATAATTCCATTTTATTCTACGTCTCTTTTATATACTGTATTTGACTATTTCTTACCTTTTATTTGATACCCATATTGTTTAAAAAAAAAATATTTTCCCTCCAAGTTTTTAATCGGACGCCATATTGATATACTTATTATTTATTTATTTATTTATCAAAGATACACACTACCATTACAGGGAACCCAATGCGATAGTGTACCAACTTAATTATGTACAAATACTTAAAACTAACTTTACCTACTGCCTACTTATATATCATACAATACATTATAACATAGTCACTTTAGTGAATTCACACAGAGAACACGAGAACAATTATATATTATTATATATACCCTACCCTATGTCACTTCTACAATTAAGACGAATCTAATGACATCTCACTCTTCAAAATCGATCAAGCCGTTTAGGCTACAGTAGATCACAATGGAACGGACATATTTACATACTTGCGCGCGAAAAACATTACCCTCCTTCCGGGTCAGCCGGTTAAGAAAGAACTCATTCTGTTTACCGAAGCCCGGTTGTATGGGCTGCGCGCACGTGTTGCGCGCCGCGCACATGCGCCAGCACATTGTTTGGAATTTCACGTTCAATGTGGGGCGTAAATATTTCGACAAAGCTCTAAAAGGGAGTGCTCGGAAAAGAACAACAGATATCCGTTATGCTCGCTTTTTAACAAAGGTAGGTTAGAATAAATTCTCATTAGTTATTATTGTTGAATGTTTTGAGATTTTGCAGATAACCAGAATATGCAGATAGCGGATAATTAGGTACACTGAATTAACTATGTACGCTAAAATGGCAAGCTGATATTATTCATCCCCATTGAATTTAATTATTTAGGTACACGAAGAACGCGATTAATCATACCATCAATAGCTTGAATTTTTTGAATCGACTATCTCCTCATCTTTTAAACAAAAGCGCTGTCCAGTTCTTTTTTTAGCAGCAAAAGATGTGCGGGCGCAAACTAAAGAGCAAATTGTCGTATTAATAAAAAGAGCACACTGAAGCAAACGAGTGCAATAAGAACACCATAGGGTAGGCGGGTTGTCGCACACGTGCATCCGCCCGCTGTGCGAAGTTATTTCTGATGAACCACGCTAAACTGAGACGATCATTAAGATTTCTTTTGACTACCTTCTAGAAATGTCTGTCTGTTGACCTTGGTATTGCTTTAGGAGCTAGAAATAAACTGTCTAGCCAATCTTACAGTGAATGAAAATACAACTCTTAATATAATAGCTACGATATTTTATTTTCAGGTAACAAAATAAAACATTCTAATAAGATTTGTTGAGCTATGCTAAATTGCGTTTTTATAACCCTCAGGTACGACTGTCCTGTGATTATTCTTGCTATAGGAACTCCGACAGAAGATACAGTGTATTTGTCATTGTAATAGCATTGGCTGTACAATTAATAGAGCTCCGTGCCTTATTAAATCGAGTTGATACCCGCAACACGCAATAAAACACCTCCTAATTACATCATCCACGCGGCTTCTTTTAAGAGATAAACCCATCTCCCGCGCTCGACGCGTCGTATCGTATCGACGCTCTCAGATAAACTTCTAAGTGAGCTGTTGTTAGTGAGCCGAATAAATAATTGATAGCGTAAACCATATATTCGAGATTTACTTTACGGCATGTCGAGGCTAATTCCTCGGAGCCGTCGAGCGTTGATTTAATAACCATTCAGGCGGAGTTATTAAAATCTTAAATTATGCCCACTTATAAAATAAACATTTTGTATTCAACGTCGCCGCCGCTCGGCGGTCATTCCGGCCTTAATTATTATATCAAAAGCTGCATCGTAAGCCCTTCCATTATGTGCACGTGTGATATCTCCGCCTTAGCTCGGATGGATAGGCCCGCGGCACATTGCACCGCGGCGACGCCGATTAAACACGTTTCTATGCGCGGTCTCGTATTTTGGTTGCAGGCCAAGAAAGAGGCCATCCCATACAGCCTCCGTTCCATAAAGAAAATAAATTCATAAATGACCCCACTTAAACATACTTCAACTCGCGCAAGCGCGTGAGAGCTCAGAGCGATGACTTGGCGAAACTGACCAGCATTGTAGGCAGCAATTTAGAGATGAAATGACTATAATTATGAGGCGTGAACTACTGCTAATAAATGATATCCCATGATGGCGTATGTGTCGACGGTTTATTAGGAGTTTCGATAACGATCTATCTATGTATCCATGCGGGAATGCAGCGCTGGCGCGTTCCGAGATGCGCGGCGAGGCCGGCCGCGAGCGGATAGCTGAGAGCACGAGGGCGTGAGAACATTGTAGTGGCTCGGAAGCGGCGTGCACGCAAATGAAGTGCAATTTCACCCGAGGCTGGGATTGCGGCGAAGATATCTTGCGGACGGCAAATTCTGCCGCAAACAAACGGTCATCGACGAAGTACTGTTAACAAGCATACGTTATTCGTCCTTAATATAATCGAATAAACCCACAATTACTTTAGCACGAATAAGCCTTACACGTTCGTTTCTGTGTACAGTGCATGTTAGAGTTTTGCCGTCACAGTTTAGTTTTATTGGTTTGAGAACCGCCAGAATTAACTCAAATACAAATATCAAAAAAAGTTAAATATTTATTTGGTCAACACAACGTTTATTTTTAATTATACGCGATCAATGACATTAGGTGACAGGACATCCGGGCGTTGGCGACTGCTCTGTGGGGCAGCTGCGAGCGAGACGATGGCCGTAATCCACGTTCCCGACCACGGATCTCTTTGTTGCCGTTAATTTCATTAGCTGCCTACCTTCCCGTATTGTTCCTTAGTTCCAGACTAGTTCAGTTGCTGCAAACAATTGGCGACACTGTGAACGAATGGAAACTTAGTTGGAGATTCTGGAACGTAGTTCCGAAGATAGATTGGAAGCGTGACGATTGAGAGAGAGGCGAGTTCAGTGTTATGGTTTGTAGAAGCTTGCTCAATAACTAAAAAATTTAATAGAAATTCATCCAAAACTTTAAGCGATCTTTGCTCGTTCCAGTATTCTGTAATGTTTATTCATAGTTACGTTGATGGTTTTAGGGTCGATTACATTTAAAATAAAGTGTAGCCCGTTTCACCTTATTGCTTTTAATTAATTTACTTATATAAAAAAACATCGCATCGCTGATATTACCTGCATATTTCCGTACTTAATTCCCATTTTCTACACCGATTTACGTTGCTCTATCACAAACGTAATAATCTTAGTACTTAATCGAATTAAACAAAAAACAAATAGGTATGTATTATGTTTATCAACATAAGAAGAAAGAAAGAAAGAAAGAAAGACATTTATTCACTACACAGAAGACACAAATATACAAAGATAAAATAAAGCAACAAAACAGGAAAAAAATAAACGCGGTGTGTCCTCGCGGCAGTGAAACGGACACTGGCTCAGCATTATGCTGAGGTGTCAGACACCTACAGCGCTGATTTTCAGCCAGCACCGTCAGTGACTCACGGAACGCCGTACAAACATAATATATATACGTGTAAACTACTTATATAATATTAGCGACAAAAAAAAGAAAAAACATGTTTAAAATCTCATTAATATTATCTCAGTGGGTGTCGGACGAGACGCGGGTGGGGAGGGCGTGTTTTAATTTAATAATTTGTATCTGGAAAAGGCTAACAAACACAATTCAATAGTTTTATAATTCTGTCTATAAAAAGGACGATTCACTGTCGATATAAATCATATTCTATTACTACGCATTCACGTTTAGCTTGTCAAAAGCGCGCTCGATAGCTTTATTTTTTATACACGCGCAGCGACCGCAAACCGAAAACGTATTCCAAGCCTAGCAGACACTGCTAAAAGCGTTGACCATACAAATAACTGTGCCCACGTCACACCGCTTTTGCGACATGTGTGAGGGAATAAAAATATTTATAATAGGCGTGCGCGAATCGGACAAATAGTGGATGCACGACGCCGGGCCGTTAGTTCGTCACCCGCGGACCGGAGCACCGGCCATCTCCGCTTACCTTAACGCAAGAATAATTGCATCAATTAAGCAGCCACAAATCCCAAATACCTAAATAACAGGTCCGGCGGACTTGTTTTCCTAAACGATTAATCAAACCTACTCTTGCCAGGCAAAAATTAAACAACCGTAGTTTATAACAACGGAGCCGTGAATCGCAATAAAGTCTGTTTGATGGATGAGTGGGCAGATTGGGCAGAAAGAGTTAGCAATTAGTATATGAATCACGAGCCGGAAACGCTGAGGTTTTTTGATACCAATTAACTAAATGCGCGAGTATAACTAAATCAGAAGCCGCATTTCGCTTCAGTAGTAAAACATAACTATAAGACAACTATACTCAACGACAAGCATAAAAACGTTCAAGTTTAACAACTCCAGGTAAAATGCCTCGTAAGTTCTCAACAACAATTTATTTCAAAATATCCCTCTTTTAACAAGTAGTAAAAAAGTAAAGTAAGCTTAATTAAAGTGCAAGTCCTGTGAGGAACAGGATAGCAGTTATTATTTTATGCCCCTTAGTAATGTTAGAAATGTGGCGTACCCGCACGCCAGAAAAGTGTTGATTCACACGATAGTTCAGACTTTTGATTACCTAAGTAATTTAAAGAATCGTTGTTTTTACGTTTATCATGAGCTTATTACTGTTGGAAGCGAAGGAACATTAATTACACCGTTGACCGCCAGGCGCGCATCACGAGGCGAGGGCCACAACCACGTTATGGCCCTCCGTATATTTCCCAGGGGTGCTTAGGAGTCTGCCGTCAATGCACCTCTAGCCCAGAGGTGCAGTAAATCTTAATAAAATACGTGCTCCCCTTGTATTTCTTACTAATAAATTAATTAATGAAATCGCCTACAAACAAATAGCCACATACAATTTAGTAACAAAATTGTAATACCCTTGCCTTGGATAAAGCGATAATAGATTAAACGAAAACAAAAGTTACATTCCAATTCAATATTTTGAATGGTAAACTCTGGTCGACGCCACTCGGGACCAACATGCTGGCCTTTACTTCGCACAACGATTAAGCATTGCCATTCAACGTGGCAATGCTGCCAATATTCTGGGAACGATAGCAGTACTGGTAGCGGATTATTAGATTAGTGTAGTTTTAGGTTAATGTAAGTATAGTTTTTTTTTTAGTTTATTTTAATGTTAGTTAAGTTTATTTTACTATAATTTGTAGCGTCGTTATTTATTAAATAAAGAGAATACTTTTAATACAAGTCAATTCCGTTTCTTATTCATCATCATAACACATTCATGGAATATTCTATTGAAACTTTTCTCGCGACTCCGCGTATAAATCGTTTTTTTTTACTATTCCAGCGGGCACTGCGTGATTTCTCGGGATATCTATGGATGGATGGGTAACCTTTGTCACTCCCCGACCCTCCGACTACCTCTCAGCAAAAATCAAGTCGATCCGGTGCTCCGTTGCTGCTTGATAAGTAGAATGACAAACCAACAAACACACTTTCATTTATAATATCATAATAGGGATGTATGCGAACAGAATCAATAAAACACAAAGAGCCAGAAACAGATAGAAACGTGTTACTCAAATGTAAAAACCGTTGGAATAGCAGCTACAAGGGGCAATGCATCACGTAGAGCCACCTCCGACTATAATTAGAAACTTGTACGGACTATATTTAGTTGTAACTCAGTTCGAAACACGGCGAACTCGCGCCCTTTGTGACCCCGTACTTACTGTATTCTTATCGTGCATATCTTGCTTAATTTCAATTTGAAAGGCCTCTCAGTTGAAAGGATAATACGACTCTAGGTAGGTGTACGTAAGTAATATTTCACGAATGGACATAACATAAATAAGTATGACTTTTCACGTGGATTTGTTTTTATAGATTTAGTTTTAGTTTATCGCAAGGAAAAGTTCCATCCTGTCTCTTTCAAATGATTGGTAGAAATTTTAAGGCATAAAGTTTATAATACGAAGTAAAGTCAATAATACGAATCACGAGGCTTTTCCTTTCGTCTTAATATTAATGTACTTCCAATCCGTTATCCGTTATAGTCAAATTACTAAATATGAACCAAAAAACCAACGTCAAATTACCAACGAACAATATATGAATACACAAAGGCTTCAGTCAGTCCCGGAGTGCAAAGTTCAAAGTTAACATTTATTATAAACTACGACCTATCAAATATGTAACAGACTAAGCCCCAGGCGCCAGTAAAGTTAGAGCGTGCTTCTATTATAATGTTGCTGCATCGACATACACCATTTTCATGTATACTTAATGCACGCCGAACAGATGTGGGCATATCTAATCCACAGCAGCTTCTTTACAACACAAAATTCGCAACTTTGTAACTTTGTGAGAACCGTGTCTTTCACCCTCGACTCATAGTCCAATTGCGAGGAATCTATTACTAGGGTAAAGTTAAAATCGGTATTCTAATTTCGGAGCAAAGGTTTGTGCATCAAATATAAGTGTTTAATAACACACTTTGTAGCAAACTGTACATTTAACACTGATGATAAACTCTCTATTAAAGGACGATTTATAGGAGTAGTCCAAACTAGACGGATATACTTTTAGCCATTGAGGAGTTCCTAATGCCACCTTCCGTCTCAACCACCCGCCGTGGGCGCTTATAAATACGAAAGTACCTCTGTCTGTCTGTCTGTTACCTCTTCACGCTTAAACCACTAAACCGATTTAGATGAAATTTGGTATAGTTTGAGTCCCGGGGAAGGACATAGGACAATTTTTATCCCGGAAAATGTTATAGTTCCCGTGGGATACCTACACGATAAACGACTTCTACACGGACGAGTCGTGGGCAAAAGCTAGTAATAAATAATTATAAGCGTAGAACAAAACATTTTCAATCGTAATCGTAAAAACGCTGCTGTACCTAGCTAACGAACACTTCTGAATCGTAGCAATAATAAGTATTTGGACGTTGAAACCCAACAGCCTACTTAAAGTAGAGTTTAGTGGAGCTCCCCGATAAAACAATCCCGTCTAGTTTCCGTTCAAGAACTCTTGCTAACTTTAGGTATTTTGCTTTACAATCCCGCGCTACGAGCTAGGGTGAACTTTCTGAGCCGTCTGGTACAAGCCGTGAATGTCAATCGTGGTTGAGAAGGGCTCTCAGGCACGGCCATTGCAAAACTGAACAATGCGGAATGAAGTGCATGCATAAATTGCACACGATGGTAGTGCGGCTCGGCTCGGCTCTGTTCGGATTTGCTGACAGCTACGTATTCGCTTATGAATAGATTACTTGATGGTTAAGAAATATTGTTTTTGTAGCTACTAATTTATCGTAGTTTTACATGACTACTATTTATTACAATTAATAAATATTAATAGTACTCATTTATCAAACGTTAAAAATCAAAGTTAAACCCTCAGCATATTGATATTTTCTGCCAATCTAGATTTGACAAATGAACAAAATTAGGAGGGACCCAATTTACCGTAACTCCAACTGGAACCATATGCTCGGTCCGGCTATAGATTTTATCCGAATCACCCTTTCTTTCATAAAAAAGAGCTGCTTTCAATGAAATTGGTTTTGAAAAAGGAATATAAACAATAGAAAGGTTCTTTAAACGCGGATGTTTCCTATCGGCACTCGTTACAGAAGTACTGTGAACTTGATATTCCGAAGACGCGAGGTCGTGCGAGCGGTCGAGGGTATAATAGGCCAATGTGTTGTATCTACCTGTAGAACGAAGCCTCTACGTCTAACACGACAATGACACGGTATTGATGGCTGGTCTGAGACGCGCCGCGGTGCGAATGACGGAGATGTATTGCTTCATTAATTGATCGTTGTTTGGTTTCCATGCTGGGAAACGATGATGTGCTCAAAATGTCATTTCTCATAACAAGTTTGCCTCTCCATCTTACTTAACAGTTTCACATTACTGTATGTTGATGGTGATTTGATTATTAACATACTTACGTATAATTCGCTAATATAAATGAGATACCGTTTGCTATATAAATAATGTAAATTAAGAAATATAGATTAATCTTTATTCAAGTATACGCCGTCATGGCCCGTAAAAACTAATTTAAAAAGCATTAAAGTAAAATTACGTAAAACTATTCTGCTATAATACTCGTAAGTTACCCGACAAATGTTCCAAAACATACGAACATCAAGATCAAAACCTCAAGAAAGTTGCGTTTAAAAAGTACCACTGAATGTCCAATAGAGTCAGAGGTAATTTATTACATGGTACAAGCGTGATCTCACGTCGGTTGAGCGTGTAAACGCATCGTGGCCGCTTCGCCGTTTAGGAAGACGAGCAAATGACCGCAATCAAATCACAATCATAGTGAAAGCCTTATAAATGGACAGACACATCGCGGCACTCTGCCGGCCGCGTGCTGTTTACAGTGCGTTAGACTAATTATAGGGACGAGGTGCGAGCATCTCACGACCGAGATCTATGAAGCCGATATTAGTGGCCAAACTGTACTTTCATCGATCGAAAAATAAGAAATCACTGCACTCGCATCTAAAGCATATTTTCTAACTCTTTTTTGTGAATTTTCCAACTTGTTTCTTTCACAAAAAGTCGGATTCCTCACTATAAAGGTGCAAGGTTAATGTATACCTGATTATTATATACCACCTGTAACCTGTAATGTGACATGCAATAAACTATTTCTATTTCTATTCCGTTTCCGACCGCAGGCGGCAGCAGCAGGCGACGTGTCGCCGCGACACTACTGGTTTGTATGTATGTATGTAGGTATGTATGTAAACTCTTTTTTGCACAAAAACAGGTTTGTAAGCATTTCTATGAAATACCTTCCATAGTTAGCGACTCGTCGTCTGCCGCTCGGCGACACTGTAGCCCGACCGCAGATCCAGTAGTGCCGCCGAGACGGTCGAGCGACGACACTTCGAAAATGAGTTTCTCCGATTCCGAGGAAAGAAAAATTATAAACCAGAGCGGCTAGCACAACTTGTATTTTCTCGATTATCGCTTTGCCGGTTTGCGCAGGCTATTACAAGATGTGCTAGCCGCTCTGGTTGCCAAATATTCCCCACTGAACGACGCATCTCACAAAAAATATTGAAACAGGGTCATAAAAGCTATTATTTGGAATAGTATTAATAACTTGTAACTTATAAAAGTTATAAACGTTACTTTTTGTGTTACGTTACATAAACTAGTTTTAGCTTTTGAAATGTACTAAGTAAGAACTGTCTGAACACAATTTGAAGCAAGATAAGATAACATCAAAGATTGAACTCTTAGCACATAGAAACGTTGTGTCACACAGATTTCGGGAGGGTGCAAATTTCATTTCAACTGGACTCGAAACGTCCTCTAAGCCCAGCTCGTGGGATCTTGCGAAGTTAATTTGATATACGTAATAGGGCAATGTAAACCTAAAAGCGACTTCAATTTAAGGGTACGAGAGCTATCCTCGGGGGAGATACGAGTAAACGTGTGTTGTATTTGCACACACATATTAATTTTCTACAACTTTCCATGATCTAGATATCTAGGATTTACTAGTTTCGTAAATAATATCTAGAAAGCTGAAAGGAAACACACAGTTATTTTTAGATAATGTTAGTTCTTTTACAGTCTCACGGATCTTGGATTGGGTTTGAATGAAAACTTTGTTTTTATTCGTTACAGTACATCCTCATAACGCCAATCTAATAAAACGAGTGCGCGCAGATGTGGTGATCACACTGGGGTCACTCGTAGGAAGTGCGTATGTAATTGTGGCGAGTGGACACAATGAGGGGAATGCGCCCCGATTGTTGTGCGACCGACGCACGCCCGCACCCATTGCCATTGATTGAGTGTATTCAACAAACCGCCAGGCCAACCGTAACCAGTCTGCGACTCCAATGATCGGTGGACCGCGCAGTAACAGGTGCTTACCTTTTCGTGTAAAGCGTTAGATCAATTATGTATTCAAACGATGTTTTCAAATATTTGACTCTTAACACTTTAAAAAATCAATATATGAGGACTAGTTAGTAGCTTTCACATCATTCGTCAAAGAGAACATCTACTTCTAACACTTCGCAGAAGCTGCCTGGACCCTTGTCCGGATGTGCCAATTGCAATAGCAGCCGTCAGTGCTCTGCACTAGACGACTGCCACACTATAGCAATCGTGTTCAATTATCGATTTAGCAGTGACTAGTGTCTACTAGTACTCTATTCTAGTTGGTTCTAATTAAAATTTTACCATTTTCATGAGTGTAATTGTTTACCTAACACGGTTTTTGAGCAGTAATGTTATTCTCTGCCAAATCAACCGATAGTTTTTCGGGCGCACAGGTTTAGTATTGATTGCCGGTTATATTAATGGTAGACAGCTCGCTACGAGAATAGCAACAGGGCTTCATTATACTTATTGATTTTTTTTAACAATAAACATTAACAGTACAGTAATAAAGTTTAAATTTTCCATACAATCGTGTCCAATAATTTAACTGAAGTGCAAGTTGTAACTTCAACCTCTCACAGTGACTTTATCAAAAGAAACGAAATATAATAGCTAAGTTACTAATTTAATAAACAACGTGTGCAGTGAGTTGTGAGTGGACGACATCGATAAACCTCTTTTCAATATACCACGGATGGCGTCTGAGGCAAAAAGTCGAGCGGTCGCCATGATCAGGTCAGTCGAAGAGAAGTCTATATTCAAAATTTCAAAGCCAATGCTAAGGCTCCGAGATCATTTTACAGTTACGGAAGTGACAAGCAAAATTAGTCATGTACCGAATCTCTGCAAAACCATAGCTGTTAACTCATTTATGTAGTTTTTAAAGTCATGTTCTGTGTTAGGTATATGTCATGAAATTTTAGACTGCTTTTCTACCAGAGATGTGCTAAACTGCGTAGCTAAGGATGTCAATCAATTAGGATCGTTTATTTTCATAGCTTAGCTTAGCTTAGCACTGGGTTGAAACGGGAAGCTTTGACCTCGCTCACCGTTTAGCTACCTCACACATCTCTGGTGGAAAACACCCCTCTGGAGCAAACAGAGACATCGATTATAAATATTATAAATTATGTTATTTTCTAATATGACCGACCGTTTAAGCCGTTAACAGCTGCTTGCCACACAACATCAACGAAAGCACTTACTTTCCCTAGTAAACATGAATAATGAGGGTCCCGAAAACAACTTCAAAGCGTTTGACGATTGGTGGCACAAAGAGGAGCGATGGCGGCGGAGACGAGCACGGAATTAATTCGCCAATAGAGCACGCTTTTCAGACAAAGGTGCTTTGACGAGGTTCCCTAGAGCACCTCCGACGACACGCTACTTGTCGGCTTTTGCCCCAAATTGTTTTGACGCTGCTTAACTAAGCAAGGATACTTGAAATTACGATGCAACTATACATGCAACGCAAATTCATATAAAATCAATAACAATGTTGTAAGGTTAAAAAGGTTTGACTTTATCAATCGGGATTAAATAGTATGTATGTGTGGTCCAATAATAATTCGAGGCTAACTAGCTAACCTACTTTCAACAGTTAGGTTTTTAAATACGATTGCTTTATGCATTTTTGGCATTCCATTACATAATTCAAATATTTTTTCCCTTAGAAATAGAAGAAACCTGGATGGTCAATTCTTAGGTACCATTTCCTAAAGTAGTATATATTAGAAAAATACCGTTTTGTACAAAAACAGCTTAGTTCAAAATACTGAACGAACGGGTGAAAAATAATGCTTGTTCACGATATACCTACTCAAAAAAGAACAAAGTACATGGGGGATAATCATTAGATTCCCCGGCGGCTGGGGTGCCAGAGCGGAGGCGCACGCCTCGAGCGGCCACCCACCACGGCCGGTCTGCCCAGAAATGTTTTAATTAAACAACTGCTCTCGATTTGTTTTGATAACGCACGATAATTCCCAACTGGACCACGACTTTTAGTCAGATGCACCAATAAGATTTACGTAGCTTAAAATCATTTCACGATTCGAAGGCGACACGCGCGCGCGCTAGTATACCTATTGTTATTGCAGTAGCTTTGCAGTTCACTTGGATTTCTCTGAACCAGTAGGCGTTATCATTTTAACATAATCAAAATACAGAACTTTTCAATTTTACTCAGTAGGCTCAGTAGCTAAAGTTAAAGAGAACTCGTGAGCAATTCGCGCGAGGAGGTCAAGTATTTCAATTTTAACTTTTGCTTTACATCCCTATCTGACCGCAGCGAAGTTTGGATTTATGTTTTGCAAATCAACAAAATACCTATAATAAGAATGCCTTTTATTTAGGATAGCTTTCGGGCTTAACCATTTCTAAGCAGAGCAAACAAGATGCTGTTAGTCTTTCTTTCACATCGTATTAACGAGCGAAAATAAAAATACAAAGTTACGAGGATATACAGGGTGTCCTAATATCAGTAACCCACATTGACACCGGAGGTAGACCAGCCTAAGACGGACCGAACCAGCCTAACATGACCTCAGTAAAAGTCGCATGGTTTCCGAGATATGCCAGTTTAAAGTTTGTACTAGAAAAGAACTTTAAACTGGCAAATCTTGAAAACCATGCGATTTTTACTAAGATCATGTTAGGCTGGTTCGGTGTGGGGACAATGCGTAACGCATTTCCACTCCGTTAAAAAAAAATCAAAAAATCAAAAGTCAAAAAAAGGAAAAAAAAAATCAACAAAAAAAAAGTGTCTGGTTCTGTCCGTCTTAGGCTGCACTATCTCCGGTGTCAATGTGGGTTACTGATATTGGGACGCCCTATATGTATGATATAGGAACCTAATCAGAGCGATATTTTATGAGGATATTTACGTTTATTGGGAAATTGAATTCTAATTTCTAATGAAACGGCGATTGCAATACTTATTCAAATTCTACAAAAACGGACCCGAACACCAGAGAAGCGATCACTATTATAAATTTATGCGAAAATGTGTATGTATGTATGTTTGTTACTCCTTCACGGTGAAAGGGCCGGGCGATTAGGATGATATTTGGAATGGAGGTAGCCTATGTATTAACTCAAATACATAGGCTAAAATGATTCTTTCCAGAAAAAAAAACACTATTCTCTTGGGATGGATGGATCTCTGCAGTAGTTACAAACAAACTCCTAAGTAAGTATATCAAATTAACTTGTCCGGGAACGTTCAACATTTTGTTTAATCAATCAAAACTAGCATTCCACGTGAAGTGAGCGTCGTGATCGTCACGGTGGCTGGAATCGGAAGCGAGATGACGAGGCCGTGCGACAGGTCCCCGATTCTCCACGCATTCTGCACGGTGGCCGCAACCTGTCGCTTTTATTCCGCTATAATATTATAACACGACACGATTGTGCCTAATGGAAATTCCACGCGGGCCACTGAGCAAATAATGCGTTCGCGATGATGCTGATTTCTGACGGTCGTCAAACTATGTAGACGCGTGCATGCTAACTGCACTTCAGCAATTCTTAGGAAGAAAAAATTGCCTTTGACACTTTTAAGCTTTAGCTATGATCAATGAAAACCAATGGCAGATAAGTAGGTATTGTTTTGTCTTGTGGTATTTCAACATTATCAAGAAGTAGATCAATAAACAGTGATGATGTGATCATAAAGATAACTAAGCGAATTAGTCTATCATTCGAAATAACTAATCAAGAGGAAGAATAACATAAGATCCTGTTTTTTGCAGAGAAAGCCAATTATACAAATCGTGGCTTTTTGTTTAATCAATTACTTCTTAATAATAGAAGCTATTAGTTTCGAACTGAGGGTGAAACGAAGTAAACAGTTATGGTCGTGATGGGAACCAGGGCCGTCTTTACGTAGGTATAGTGCAGGGTGTGCAGTGCACACGGGCGCAGGATCTTTGGGGGCGCCGAGCGCCGCCGCTATTTTGATCGCGCGCTTACTAGAGGGCGCTAGGGTATTGATTACACTAGATTGCACACGGGCGCTACTCGGGCTAGAGACTGCCCTGGTGGGAAGGGAACGGTTGTAGTTCGATGGAGTAACCCGTTGCACAGCACCAACTTCATGCTCTAGTGCGCTTTGGTCGCGCTTACAGGTGCACTGGGCGGGCATACGAAACTAACGCATATTACAAGTTACTATCGGGTGCGTTTTGTTTAATTCGTAGTTCAGTTTGTTTAATTAATTATCACGCGGACGGCGCCCTAAACATTGGATAAATGTATGACATTTGACATGAACTTTAAACGAAAAATAAAGTTTGCTCTTACATCAAAATCGATAACTTGTACTACGATAAAGATATTATTCATAATTAGGGAGAGACAAAAAACTAAACCTTTTCTCCGTAATAAAAAAAAAACAAAAGTGAGATGTAATCAACTCGTTTTGTTCAAACGTATGCGCTGCGGTGGGGCTAATGTCCAGAAAGGGTTGGTTGCACGCCCCTGGCCCCATCAAAGCTCATCATTTTGATAAAGCCATTATCTTAGCGGAATAAGACATTGAATAGAATAGGTTGTTTTTATTAACATAAATTATTAAATAAGTTTCGATGTTGAACATCTTTACAATATAATACACGTGCTGTTAATCATTGAAAACAGGGCTTAACCTTTTCTACGCCATTGACGGATATATCCGCACCACTGGTTCAACGCCAACGACGGATATATTCGTCACGGTTGACAGCGAAAAATATACCTGATTGTCTATGACGTAAGGTTGATTAGCTCTGGTTTTCAGCTATCATTGGCGTGGGAGTGACGACTTTTGTATTTGATATGGCGTTGAAAAAGTTAATCGCGTGTACACATTATATTTATCTCGACGTTTCAACCGTGTTGCAACCAACGGTCGAGGTCACGAGTAGTTTGGAGAAGGTCGGTGCTTATTTACGCACTGTGCGAGTTTTACGAACTACCCGCACTTGGTCTAGTTTTTGTTTTATCGGAATACCCACCGACCCACACACGACACTTACGACATCCGCGGATTTATCTGACGATACAGGTCGATGGTTGCGCTTGCTGATCACTGGACTCCATGAACTCGAAAGCTTGTATCCATCATCCCGGTAGAAATGTTTGTGCTTCATACAAGTAATGATGTAAACGCATTTTTGCCGAATGTGCTTTACGATGTACTTATGTTATGTTAGGTGTTAGTAGGTGCCTAGTGTGTATTACAAACACGCTTATCATAACTTGACCTGTTTACATGTACCTAAATGTGAAACATGTGTGATTATGTATATATGTATGTAATTGTGTATGTTTGTATGTAATTGAAGCTTTTAATTTAATTTTACATAGGTACCTATTAATTGTCGGATAGACTTGAAACATTGCGTACCTACCTACTAGTGCACTTATGCCTATGCTACCTACTATCCAGCTGATGTGATCATGGAGCTGGAAGGTGACCTTGGCCTTATCAATGGCTAGTAAAAGGTCCGTGAGGTCCGTAGAGCTGGGCTGGGAGTGACTTTTATTTTAAGAGGATTGTGAGTTGACGGCTTTTCATACAAACGGCGATAACGTTTTCCACCCCCTAAATGTTTACCGATTTCGACCAATTTTTGATTTGAGGTCAGTCAGAACAAAAACTATGTCCAAAAAGTAATACTAGAAAGCATGCCATATAGGTATATATTTAATGAAATTACAATATTGTGACACGGTAATATACTTAGTGTTTTTGAATTATAGTATCCGCAAAACTAAGTGGCGAGTCGGGTCATAGATCATTAGAATCGTGCTATCTCTTTCACACGGCCTTATGGAGCGGGCCGGGTAACAATAGTGCAATTAGCGTTAGGCATAAAAAGGAATGTCGATAAAGTAAGGAAACAAAGAAAATAAATAGCGTGGCGCTTTTTTATTCCAGTATTGTATAATTACTATCGAAATATTAAATTAGGATATTGAATTATTAACATAAAATATATTTATTTATTTTATTTTTTATATATTTATTTATTTTATTTTTAGTAATTAAATAACTATGCACCTAAAACAAATTAAATAATGATATAAGATTTCTTTTAAACATATAATAATTATATCGACATCATAAGTTATCGACATGTTACCACCCCTACACGGTAACTGATTTTTATTTCCCGACTCGCCACTTAGTTTTGCGGATACTACCTATAGCACAACGGCTGCAAACTTTATCTCACAACAAAACACTGCCGCGCTTTCCTATTCTCCCTGTCATTATCTCAATCCACCCTTGATGGAGCCGTCATTGATGCGAGTGGATAAAAACTAGACACCTCTGCCACAGTATCAATATAGCTAAAGCAGTAAAGATACTAAGAACAAACGTTCGGAACGTCGCTCGCACTCACTCAGACTCAGACGCACGCTCAACCATTTGTCTCGACGCGACACCCGCCACTTACAGCACTGCCATGTCCGCTTAGGGGTAACGTTTGTTCGTAGTTTCTTTACTGCTTTAGCTATATTTATTCTGTGCATCTGCGTGTCATTGGAGCAAAAAACAAAACAACGTGGCGTGGGCGATTCGTTCACGGATCGTGACGCGAAGCTCGATATTAGAATTGCAGTGGAACTACTAGCCGTACCTACCTAGTGCCTAAACCCGTTGCAAAATTGCTATCATTTGTAATCGGAGTGAAGACCTGCTGTTATTCTGTTAACGTTATGTCATTCTGTTCGACTCAGTCGATGAATAGCCGGCGAATTTACGTCGTCCGTCAGGGTGGGTAAATGACATTCAACCGCGTCGAACAGAATGACATAATGTTAACAGAATAACATAGCTGGTCAAATGGCCCGGTGTCATAACGTAGGTAGATAGGTATTAATAATTTATAACCAAAAGAAGATTGCAAACTTTTGTTGCTATTATAACATAATCAGGGCTTAACACGTTCAGCGTCTGGATGCTCTTATCATTGTGTGTGAATTGTGAAGTTTAAGTTGCATAAAATGGTCTAACAGCAAAACTTACCTCCGTTTCCAGTGTTAGTAATTGTCACCCAAAAATCGATGGTCTTCTCAGGTCCAAGCTCCTCAAAGTCCCACTTCTTTTTAACTTTCACTACACCACTGGGCTCAACGCTAACCCATGGATTATCGTCCCGAATTTTAAACGTTTCGCGATCAGTCTCTTTTTCGAGAGTAAATACAGCGCGTCCTTCCACTTCACCGTCAGCTTCTGAGAAATCAATACGTTTGGTAGGCCTCACAGCACGCGTCACGCGACGCTTCTCGCGATGGAGCGTCGGAAGTTCACTTTGATCGCGAACTACGAAGTCGATAAAAACACGTGCCGGTCTGCTTTTACGCGGAGGAGAGCCTGTGTCATGGGCCAACACCCGCAACTCGGCCCCGTGACCGTCCGGCTCTCCAGCGAGCATCAGCTCTCCAGTTTGAGGAACTACTACAGCTAAATTACTAGTAACAATCAATGAATAATATACGCGATCTCCATCAGCATCATATGCATGTACTTGTCCAATATTAGAAAATCTTTGCCAATGTGCGCTTCCGTTAGGCCCATTTCCATCAGTAGTGCCATTTACTGCAAAATAATAAACATCCTGTTCAAAAGCGGGTGGATGATCGTTCTCATCGGCAACGTCTATTCGGATGGGAACGCTGGCTTTATTAGTTCCGTGTAGATCGGTTGCTTGCACAACTATTTCATACGAGCTCTTTTCTTCGGCGTCTAAAGGACGTGTCGAAATAATTTCTAAGTCTCCATCCGTAATAACCGATCGAACTTCCGGCACAATATCTCCCTTGTTTTTGTCACGTAGCGCAAAAATAGGATCTTCATTTCCTTTTATAATTTTGTAGGCGACAGGGCCTGAATCATGTAATGATGTGGCTTTTATGGGTGGCAAATCGACAACAGTTCCCGAGGGGGCATTCTCTGGAATTTCTCCTCGAAATCCATTTGAAGTTGGGAAATGAAGCATGCGTCTCCGGTCGACCACGAGTAAGGGGACCGTGTGCGCCGCGCTGCTGTACGGCGTTTGTTCGAGAATGGCGAGGTTTAGAGGCCGGTCGAGGAGCGGTGCGAGGTCCGAGATGGTCATCAGCAGGCCGTCGTCAAGGAGGGTGAAGTAGGGCTCATACTCAGGGTCGAGCATAGTGTAGCGGGAGTGGTTCCCAGTAAAGTGGCGGACGGCGTGTCCGGGGCGCACGTCATGCGGCAGCAGCGTGACGGCGCGCGCGCCACGCAGCACGCACAGCAGCGCCGCGCCCGCCAGCAGGGCAGCCATGCGGGCCATCATGAGAGACAACTGCCTAATTACTCCAACTTGTCATACCTTCAAAAGAAAAATAACACATTAACAAATTATGTTTAGGAAAGCTGACCTACTACGCCCAAACTAGGATTCCGTGCTATACATACTAGATAAAGTTAATGCTACCTAAGTAGTCAAAATACACTCTACCCCACATCACTAAGCCCATGGTATCTGGAAACCACATTGACAGTTCCAACTCATAATTTATTCGTGTACTCTTATTTTAAATTCGATGGCAAATAATAATAATAAGGATTATCTTGAAATATCAGTTATCGATTACAATCGAGGAGGTTTACTATGCCAGAGCACGCTATCATGCATCTGGGAAGCTCGTACCAATCACTTGAAAAGCATCGCAGTTTTGTATCTACGTGTATAGAAATAAATACCTATATAGGTAGACACAGTAAGCAACTGTAGAACAATTTCTAGTTACAAGTAGTATTATTTGATTTTAAATATTTCATTGTTTCATTTCTTTCTCATATTTCTTAAGAAACACGTGGCTCGTTAAGACATAGCGCAAAAATTTGCTATTGACTATTAAGCTAGCTAATAAGGCTAAACCAACTTTACTATTGATTGACATGATACCTATTCGTGTCTTTAGGACTTGGCCCTTATCGCCCTAACTTGCTGGTTTTGTCATACTCGTATCACATTTGAACACACGGACTTTTTACCTTTCAAGAACAAAATAAATACCCATACCTACTAGCAGGCCTAGCGACAGTGACACTTACGGGTTGGGATAAGTTACACTTGGGATAAGTAATCTGGATAGGTATTTATCACTGGCTGACTCTTCCCTCTAACTATACTAAAATAAATAGGACCCTTATGGGACAATGTCGGGTGATTCCCAAATCGATGCAAAATCGTGTTATAGGTATTTATAAGGTCTCTCTTAAGCCTGGGCCACACCGGATGCGTTGCGTAGACGTGCACGTGCGCGTTCGCGTTTCACTGCGTTGTATAGATGCGTCCTCATATGAGGATTCATACTATACAATGCAGTGGAACGCGAACGCGCACGTGCACGTCTACGCAACGCATCTGGTGTGGCCCAGGCATTAACACGTTCTCCACGATTTCATTGACGACATTACGAAAAACCGGGCAAGTGCAAGTCGGACTCGCGCACTGAGGGTTCCGTACATATTTGGCTGGTTTTTAGTATTTGTTGTTATTCTATAGGGTTTGTTCTATAATGTATGTTTTACCGTTTTTACGATACAACAAAAATAAAAATAGGTACCTACGTTGAAAAAAAAACGTTTCTTGTATGGGAACCCCCTTTATTATTTCGCTTTATTAGGTATTATTTTAATTTGTTACACTACCTGCCTACTAGGTACACTTTTTTCTGTTGTTTCTTAGATTTTTTATGAAATCAAAATTACTAGTTCAATTGCGACAAACTAAGCCTTGCAACGACTGACGTTCAGTAATTTAAAATTTAAATGATACCTAAATCACTCTAATGCTTGGGCTACACGGTTTCAAACAACGATTTAAAACAGGCGGTTTAAAACCGTGTCCGTGTAGACAGTGGTTTTAAACCAAATTTCGCATGACCTTAAACGCCCTTGGCAGATGTCAAACAAATGGGCTTCTACCAAGGTCACTTGGTTTAAAACCGTGGTTTCAAACCGTCTAGCACACGCCTAAGGTATAGGTACGTTTGAAATTACGAAATACGGCTGTCATAGGACTCATAGGGATCATTCTACTTGTACCTAGCTACCTATGACATTAATTTTAAACTGGACCTACTTACTCGTATTTACCTACCTACAGATTTTCAATTAAAATTAGGTACCCACCTATGTACATATTTATTACCTATATACGTAAATGATGCACGATCTAGCTAGATAAAACGAAGTTAAGTAGGTGTAGGTACCTATTTTAGATTTACCTAATCAGATCATAAGAGTCAAGCGAGCTGGGCTTGAAACACCGGTATTTTCAGGAACGGTATCGTGACCTTGAACCTGGAACCGGTACAAAACGATACCTTAGTACCTATCATAGTACCGCCAATCAAAATATGTACCTACATAGGTAGGTATCTATATTTATTGCAGACTGTAGGTAACAAGTAGGTATAACACATAGGTACCTATATACAGGTGAAAGGTACATTTGTGTGTGCATCACTAAGTAGGTAGGTACCTACAGTCTACCATAACACCGATAGGTAGGTACCAAACCTATCGCCAATACCGACCGATACTATTGGCGGTACCGATACTTAGGTAGGTACCGGTCATAATGGGGGTAGAATATCGGCAAAAATAACGGTACTCAGAAATATTTACCTAGGTAAGTACGTGTGAGAGTGAGCAGAACGTCGTACACGTCGTACACGCGTGCCGGAAGCCTGGAACCTTTATAAGGAACCAACCGATATGTTTTCGGTGCTAAATGTGTTAATAGGTACCGGTATTATTTTCTCAACCGGTGCTCTGGAACCGAAATGAAGAGAACCGGGTAAATACCGGTATTGAACGGGTACTTTTTGTACTGGTTGCAAGCCCTGCAAGTGAGTATATCTCTCTTCTTTCCAAGATACCTAACTAATCAGCTTAAAATATTTTAGAGATTTTATTTATTTATTTAATCTTTATTGCACAAAAACAAGTACAAATGGCGGACTTAATGCCTAATGGCATGGTTCTGTTAGAGAACCGTAGATAATTTAATTGGTAACTAGATAGGTAGGTACTTCATTTTAAAAATTATTTGCAGTCAGTGAAAGTCAAACGTAGGTATTTGACAAGGGTTAGTAATGGAGCCGTGACATGTGAGCGCCGCCAGGGCGCGCGGCGGCGAGGGCGCACATGCGGCGCTTTATTTTAAGCGGCAAGCGCGACGCCGGCGTCTCGCGCGCGATCAATAACGCGCGCGCCGTCGCCGCCGCGCGCCGACCCACTCTTGTCATCAAATATTCACACACATTTTTTGAATAAAACCTAGGCCTAATTTCACTGATCATTTTCAAAAACACACAATCTAACAGCTACTTACTACCAACACACCCAACAAACACCAACACATCCAAAAAGAAGAAAAATTGGGGAGACGCCACGCTTTTTCACTCAAAATTCACCAAAACAGACGGTAAAGTATTTAAAGCATTGACATGTAAATAGAGCGACAAGTTCCAATGGGAACTTAAGTCATAATTATAATTACCTAACTTGGCTGTAAACATCTGAATGTAAACAACCTGAAGTGTTAACACAAAATCGCGTTTTGGGCACAAATTACCACAGTAATAAATCCGTACTTTTGCTGACTAGTTTAATCCGTGATGATGATACGTACTTATTTGACGGTTAGAGTTTAACATCGATATCGTAGCCGAAGCGTTTGACAGATGGTCGCCGGCGAGCGAAACACGTCTAACCCGCAGCGGCAACGGAGTGCGACTGAGTGAGTGTCGAGCGGGCCGCGCGTGCGCGTATCGAGCGCGCCGCCGCCCCCGCCCGGCCACCCTAGCCCGGCTACAACCCCCTTGCTGCTGCACTAGCTCCCATTTCTTTTTCGTATTCTGCGATAATTCAAACAAACCCCACACTCGCGGGGCTATTGAGTCGTAACTTTGACTGGCATCTATCGACGAACTGTCCGGGCATTGACTTCTTTTGACGGGTGACTACTACAGGCTCTAAGCTCTAACGGAGTAATTAATCTTTGTAAAAGTTAGTCTATAGGTAATACCTATTTTACATGAACGTGAACCACCCACAGTACAAGTACGTAGTTACCTACTTACTATAAAAAGTTAACAAGCAGCTGTGTAAACGATTTTCTTTCTTTCTTTCTTTTTATTGCACTTGGGTAGGTAGGTACCTACCTACCAAAGTTCCGCCTGTTTCGGGCAAACTGATACCGTAGAAATATAATAGGCTGCAGGTATCTACCAGGCTACCTTACATAAGTATGTAATCTTTTTTGCAAGCTTTAATAGGTGTAGAACCTACCTAGGTACCTACATCATCATTACTTTATTTAACTTTCCTTTTTACTCTGCGATATAGGTACATATTATTATCTGCGGTCAATAGGTAGGTAGGTATACTTTAGGAGTTAAAGGACAGGCAACTGTAGCGAAAATGACACTTCGAGATCAATAAATAAATAGATATTAGTAGACAATCTCACACACATTGACCTACTTAGTCCCAAACTAAGCTCTATGCTTGTACATACTATGGGTACCTACAAGACAACGATAAACATAGGTACATACCTAAATATCACTTAAATAGGTACATAGAAAAAATTATATAAATATTTCCTAAACGGTCCACATAATCTAAAAATGTATAATAAACATTACTGATTTTTAAGAGCTCACAATGACACCTCATTTGATGTTATAAAATAAAAAAGTTGTTTTACCTTTGCTTTACATGTACCCTAAAATATTATTTTCTTACAAATTTTATTATTGGTCTTTGTGCGCGGTAAGAATACAAATGTTATGTATGAATAGGTATGAATAGGTACGACCTGTGATAGACCTTAGCAGCTCGCGTCTACCAACCAAGGTGAGCTTGGTTTAAAACTGTGGCCTGTTCATATACCTACCTATAAGTGATGGTTTCTGACCCCAAACCAGACTAATAATGTTAATATTTCCGAGCAGTGTTGAGAAATAGTTTGTTTTCTACCACCTGTTCACCTGCATCAACATCTTTTTGTAGCGCCTCACAGTCGAGGGTGGATTTACCAGCTTCACGTCGTTCATGGGGCAAATCGTTAAGGAGGATTAAAAATAGAAATGGCCCTAAGTTTGATCACTGGCTTATTCCAGAAGGCGTATCTGGAGAAGCCGGCGACTGTGGCCGAGTGTGCGCGCGAGGCGAGCGACAAACGCGGCCACCACCGGCACTGCGATTGGTGGCTGCGTCTAGTGACTTAAGGCTTCGTCATACAGCCAGCGCGTCACGCCCGCAGCGGCGCCCGGCGAGTTCTTAGCGTGACGCCAGCGCGGCGTGGCAGTCACACTGCAGGCAGCAGAAAACGCCATGCAGCGCGGCACGGCGTGATCACGCCAAGCCGCGCTGCACGGCGTGTTCCAAAGAGTATAGTAACTATAGAGTGGCGACTCTATAAATATAAATGTTAGCTAATTTTCTATTCAAACTTATCTTAGCTGATTTTCGGTAGGTATAAACATTTTAATCGTCTGTAACTCAAGAACCAATAAAGTCTACTTAGTCGTGATATTTTTCCATTTAAATTCATTTAAGATATTTTTCACATTTTTAGTATTTGTAGTTGTGGCTGTAGGGAGGGGGGGGGACACTTGATCTCACAAACGGATCACTTAATCAAAAAATTGTTTTTGTGAAACCATCCCCACTTTACGTGTAGGGGAGGTACCCTAAAAAAGCTGGTCAAGTGCGAGTCGGACTCACGCACCGAGGGTTCCGCACAAACTTGTAGGCATGTAAATAGTTCGTAAATTACAGAAATACCATATTAACAAAGTCCAGTATAAAATGACACGCAATCAGTGTGCACTTTCGTACTTAGTGAGTGTCAGTTTATATTGGACTTTTTTTATGTGATGTGACTACACGGTTTTCGGATTTTTTCCTTTACTTGTGCTATAAGAAATTGCTTCTTGCCAAATTTCATGATTCTAAGTCAACGGGAAGTACCCTATAGGTTTAGGTTTAGATGTTTGATTTTTTCACTGATCCAAGGGATTACAGACCTTAGTATTTGATATGAATTTCAACTTGATACCTTCACGCATTCCTGAGAAAAAGGGTCCTGACAGACACACAGACAGACAGACAGACAGACAGACAACAAAGTAATCCTATAAGGATTCCGTTTTTTCATTTTATGTACGGAACCCTAAAAACGGACAGACGGACGGACATTGCAAAACTATAAGGGTTCCTAGTTTGACTAAGAAACCCTAAAAATGAGCGCTGTTCGAAATAAAATTGGCAACATGATCCAAGGTTTACTCTAACCCGTGTTGGTTGCCATTTGAAAAAAGCTTTAGTTCAACCTACACTTTCTAGATACAGCACTTGTCATACAAGCAAACTTGACCATAGAGTCGCCACTCTTTCCCTCTATAGTTACTTTACTCTTTGGAACGCGTCGCGCTAAGAACACGCCGTGCAGCGCTGCATGGCGCGATCGCGCCGCGCCCGGCAGTAAAATCACGCCGTGCCGCGCTGCACAGCGCGATCGAGTTGTACTGGCGTGGCGCGCCTGCTGCTCCGCGCGACGCGACGTGATTCTGTGTGACGGCCTGCATACAACTCCTTGTTAATTGCCACGCTAAGAACGCGCCGCACGCCGCTGCAGGCGTGACGCGCTGGCTGTATGACGAAGCCTTTAAGGATCACTTTGTTGTCCGTCTGTCTGTCTGTCTGTGTGTCTGTCAAGACCCTTTTCCTCAGGAACGCATGGAGGTATCAAGTTGAAATTAATATCAAATACTTAGGTCTGCAATCCCTTGGATCAGTGAAAAAGTCAAACATCTAAATCAACGCAATCAAAAGATACGGCCGTTTATGCCGCATATTTAAGGGAATCTCAAGGGAATCAAAACCCATGGGTACTTCCCATTGACTTAGAATCATGAAATTTGGAAAATAAAATAAAGGAAAAAATCTGAAAAGCGTTAATTTGTAGTTACTACATCACATAAAAAATAATACCAGTATAAACTGACACTCACTAAATAAGAAAGTGCATACTTATTGCGTGTCAGTTTATACTGGATCTTGTTTATCTCTTTCGGCGCGCATGATGCACATGTGCTTCATGGGATTGCACCCTCTCGCGCGCGCATGATGCACATGTGCTTCATGGGATTGCGGGTCCTTGAGCGCGCATGATGCACATGTTTTTCGTTGATTTAGATTAATAGGTAAGTAAATAATGTAATGTCATAAATATATTTTGTTTATTCCCAGGTATAAACAGAAAAATATTACTTTGAAATTTGACTATCATTATTTATCTGTGTTTGGTTAAAGGTTGTCTTCTTTATTTGACAAACCGAAAGCGTAGGCCTCAAAGTTCTTTTTCATATAAATAAATAAACTTTATATTCATATTTTCATTTTAAAATGCCATGATAACCACGGTGCTTCATTGCGCCGGAGCGTACTGCATTTATTTTTAAGCGAGTTTAAAATGTAACAAATAGTATCCGCGTTGTACGATATTAGACGTTATTGCAACTGCCTCAAGGTTGATTTTTCTTTAACACGCGCGGTTCTCGTCTTCGTGGATAACACTATACAATAATCAGAGAAACCAAGAAATGTTTATAACGTTATATTAGTTTTTATTTTATGAAGTGAAATTAAATCTTCGGTCCCTGACCACAACGTTGCGGTTTCCTTTGTTCTTGAGAACAATGGAGAAGATCCTGTTTATTCAGGTAGGATTAATTGTATGAGTAAAAAATATATCTGATCAGTGAAAGTTACGGGCCGTATCTAAGGATAATAAATGTTTCTAACAATAAGCACTGGAGAGGCGACTAAACTAATATATTATTATCAGCTCGTTAAAACTTATTTGTTTGTGTAATTTTCTTAACTGGTCGTATTTTGCGCTATTTTATGCACGTGGTGGTGGAGTGTACCTTCTCCCACTCTACCAGACAAGCCGACTTCCCGAAGCCAAAAGGGTTCGTTCAGGTAAAAAAATGTTTATTGTTCGAATTACCTGCACCAGCGTCCACCCAGTATAGATAGTAAACATAGCAAAAACTAAGTTAGGGACAGATCGTATTTACACTTCAATCTTCTCTCACAACGGAAAAGGCTATCGAAGTGTTATTTTATTTATTTTTATACTTAATAATTGATATACTGATGACAAAACCATCGATCAAGCTTAGTTATAGACAGTTACCTAATTTATTATTATATTTTTAAGAACAATATAGATTTACTTATTTAATAATATTTGAATTAAAAAAAGATAATAACGATAATGAACTTTTTCAATTGTTTGGCCGCTTAAACAATAACAAAACCATTTCGATAGCATAATTAATTCAGCAACAGTTTGCGATTTTACGACAAAATCAGGTTTTCCTATTAAATTAAACTTTTAATCATGCATTATGTAATTTCTCAGAGCCCAATTTTTGAACTAAATTGTAGAATTTGCATAGAGCCCGATCAATAAATATTAAGCCAATCAGTGAGCGGAATTATTTTTTTTACATTTATTTGGAGAATGCTAAGTTTAAATAAGTTCAAAAGTTCCAATTGCTGTCAATAAACGGTTGCAAGCCGATGCCGGTATCAAAACAAAAAAGAATTAAATTAGTACGTAATGATTTAAACCGGAGTAAACTTAAACAAGGTGAGTCGCACAGGTGTTTCATTGCAGGTAAAATCCCATTTCCGGTTGAAAATCGTTATCAGTAAATACAGGTCGCAGAAAGGGTTCTTTTATCATCGCCGCTTTCGCTCTCACATTTTGGTTATAATAAAACAATGCATGTGCCTATATATATCTGCACCTGCAACACTGACAAAAGGACCTAATCCAACACATATTCATAAATAACAGTCATAATTTTTCATTTCACTAAAAAAAAATGAATAATAAATATAAAAGTATTTTTTTTCTTTTACCCGAGAATAAACACTTTGTGTTTGGTTATTCTAAACAGCGCATGACGCCATCCATTCCTTTGTTGTTCGAGGCGGCAAAAAGTGTGCGGTACTACGGCGCGCGATGATGCACAGGGTGCATCATGGTTTTTAGTACGAAACAAAATGTATGTGCGCGCGGGCGGGTTGCAGCGCGCAGTGAGGCCCGCGCGTGTGAGCATTGCAGCGCGCTAGGAGGCGCTCGCGCCGAAAGAGTTATGTTGTGTTCCTACAAGTTTGTGCGGAACCCTCGGTGCGCGAGTCTGACTCGCACTTGACCGGCTTTTTTTATCATATTAATGTTTATTATCAGAATTTATTTAGTCATAATATTGATGATCATAATGTTAGTCATAAGAATTGCAATGCATAAATTATGACAATAGACATATAGTTGAAATTGACCTAATTTAGCAAATAATCACTGTTGCGTACGTAAACTAATTGATAAATTAGGTAATTTCAACTTGATAGGTTAGGTTAGGTTAGAGATGTGTCAAGGCGCGAAGCGATTAGCGCTTAAAAATCAACGTTCATCGCCTTATGCGTAGTATGCATAAGGCGATAGACGTTGATTTTTATCGGCGTTTCGGCGGAGATAAGGGTTGTAACTCAAAACAGTATTGGTACTGCAGTCGATGTTGTTAAAAATATGTTGTTCGAAGCCTGTCTGTTGTCTTCGAGTGTCTGCGGTGTAGTCGTGTTTGTAATACTTTATACATATGAAGGATTAAAAATGTTTGTCTTATATGACGTGAAAACGTTATGCGCAATATATGTATGACAATTGTTATTTAAATATGCTTTCAAAGATTACGATTAATAATTATATGCGAACTAATTTATGCCTCTTGACAGTTATGCGAAGTGATCATTATGACTTAAACAATTATGCCTATCAACAGTATGCCATAAAACTGTATGCAGCCCAGTATGGACCCGTTTAAGCGCGTCACACACGGAGCTATAATATATATTATAGGTCGGTATATTACGATATATTTTCCCTACTATTTGACAGACTCCACACACGCAGCTATAATATATATTATAGGTCGGTATATTACAATATATTTTAGTATATTTCGGGCAAATAGGGGGTGTTCCTTTTTCAACACTCTTCGTAACCGAAATGTACTCATTACCGTCACTCAATTTAACGACTAACTCCCTAAAACGTCGAAATTACTTGACTCCGGTTGGTTTTACCTTGTTGTCCATACGATTACACACGCTATGTAGCATCATTCCCACTCAATAACGACTTCAATACGTCAATAGGTATTAAGCAATAAACAGTACTTTGGCACACCGTCGTTAGGTTATTATGCATTATCTATACGTTATCATATTTTATACTTTATTAGTAAATAATTCATATTATAATGGTAAAATAATATTGATTTTTTTCTCTCCATTAAACGGCAACTCTCAATAACGCCATAAAATGCGCAGTCCCTTCAGTGTCGCGATTATATATAGAGTTTACCAGTGGCGTAGCGTGCCTTGTCGGGGCCCCGTATAAAAATTTTTTTGGAGGCCCTTATATGGAGGTAAAGATTTTTCCTTACACACTTTGGGGGCCCCCGTGGCCCGGGGGCCCCGTATAATTGATACGGCAAATACGGCGGTAGCTACGCCCCTGGAGTTTACACTGTATATCATTCGTTCAAATAGTGTGCAGTACACCCACACACTGCTGTGGAAACCATATAATATTATCTGAATAGCCATTATTGATTAATTTAATATAAAATCCATATTTCACTTTTAGAACATCCTGTAGATGTTGAAATCGTGCGCTCGCTAGGACAGCGACGAGTCAAATGAATATATTTTGGTATCTTTGTCGTGTGTGGTGCTTAGCTATAATATAATATATATTTTGGTATATTAATATATATTATAGCTCCGTGTGTGACGCGCCTTATGTGCTTTAGTTTATTACAAATATCACAAAATAATATTAGGTGCATCAATAAAAAGCGAAAAAAAATAATTACAAAAAATAAAACTGTCTTCAAAAACCCACTAAAAAGTGTTAAATAAAGACCGGCCTCCTATGAGTCCTAGGAACTGCCTATTTAGTGCAATTTTTTTAATAATTATAATACCTACTCTATTATCGTTGTTGTCTTGTTGTCGTCGTCGTTCGTTGTTGTCAAATGATCTATGCATCCTTTAATAACGAGGCCGGAATGGCGTCGGGTCCAGCGGAGGTGTCTGCTTTTGAGCCGCGCACCGAGGGTTCCGTATTTAAGTCCGTACTTCAAAAATATGCCTTTTTATGTACATGCTTTAATTGTATGAAAATGCAAGGTCCATTTTGCCTAAATTTTAGTAAAGATCTTTAAAGTTTTTTGTCAATTTCTCGTAAATTATAAATTTTTCACACTTCGTTTTATTTTTCCGTAAAAATATAAGTACCTAATTATCTATTAGTAGGTAAGTTATTAATTTTTCAGATTTTTGGTTCATAAACTTCGGAGATAATTGGGAGGCGAACGGTCATTTTATGAACATTTTTGGTTAAAATCAAAAAGTACGTCACAGAAAATTATAAAAAAAAATTGAAATGTGCAGATTGAGCCCTTTATATGTCACCCCATTTGCTATAATCAAATCACTTTCATTTTTCAACCCACCCATTTCCCCATTTCAACCCATTTTCAATTATTTATAAAATTAATTTCATATGAATGGGCTCAATCTGCACCTTTTAAAACTTTTTTTTAATAATTTTCCGTGACGTACCTACCTACTTTTTGATTTATACCTAACCAAAAATGTTCAAAAAATTACCGTTCGCCCCCAGCCCCCCCTTATCTCCGAAGTTTATGAACCGACCAATCTGAACTTATAGATAATTTAATTACTTATATTTTACGGGATCTTTAAAGATCTGTACTAAAATTTAGGCAAGGCAAAATGAACCTTATTGCATATAGTTAAAGTAGGTACATAAAAAGGTATATTTTTGAAGTACGGACTTAAATACGGAACCCTCGGGGCGCGAGTTCGACTCGCACTTGACCGGTTTTTTTATTTGACAATGTGTAGGTTACTTGATTGAAAGGGAAGGAACTGTGTGGCTTTAATATTGTATCATTGATTGATAGTTATTTTAGGGGGTAATTTTTTTGGTTTGCAGTTATTCTGTTTGATCAGCATCAAAAATCAGCAGTTAAATCAATTGATCAGCATATAATTGTGAAATTTTACAAGGGACTGAAGGGCCGAACTTATTCCCACTTTATTCCCGCTAGCTAGATCTTGAAGAAAGAGATTTGATTGAAACAAGTTACTAATAGAAACAACTATATTATAAAACAATTTCATAAGACTAGTGTACAAAAATAGCCAAAGCTACAGCACTGAGCAAGTTTTGTGACATTAAAAATCTAAATATATTTCATATTGTATGTACTATCTACTATCTGAATAAATTGTCAACAATATGTTATCTTTACACAGCCCTACAGGCAAATATGCACCGAGTGCAGGGATACAAAATTATATTTATTAAACTTATGTTAAGGCTGATATGACACAATCATAATGATCAATCTTTGTTAAACAAGTTAATCCATTCACACAATAAGTGATCATTCAAATTTCAAAATCATGCCATACCAGTATAAGGCAGCACTCAGCAACTGAGTTGCTATAATATTTTTTTTTATAAATGATGCATATACTGCTTGGGACCTAATGAGTCTGTGGAATTCTTATATCTGATTTCCTTGATAGTCAGTTGTTTTCCTTGATGTATTCTCTGCAGGTGGCTCCTCATGTCATACGACCGGGAGAATGATCGGTGACACACTGGACATTGTGTTTTCCCCGCATGAGAGTCTTTATGTAGTGTAAGAGAAGTTGGATGCTTGAAACCTTTTGGGCATAATTGACAGCGGAACTTCGCGAGGTCAGATTCTGCAAATAAAGTAGCATATTTTATTTATTGATTGTCTGGAAAAACATGATGATGAAATTGTTTTACTCTGAACTAAGAAATGTTCCTTCCAGATAACACATAGTATTGCTGTGCCTGCCGAATTCGCTATGTGTTTCTTTTCACATAAAGGATTTCAATCAATGATTTAACTATCTAAGCCTCAGACTCTAAGGTTTAAAATGGTCCTTATGTAAAACAACACAGCAAATTTGGCAGGGGCAGCAACAATAGGTACAGCATTTAAGCTTAATAAAATTGAAATACAAAAAGATTAACATTATACATTTATCAATTTAATATCACATATCTCACCTGAAGAATTTTTATCTGATAAATCTTCTGCTGATGTAGATTGATTGTCAATCTGCATTTCTTCACTGGGTACTTGAACAGGTTTTGGTTGCATGGTAGTAATTTCATCTACTTTAACTTTTTCTTGTAGTTCATTACTCTCAACTTCAGGTTCAAGATTACTTCTAATTGGGATCACTGGTGGAATGTATACTTCTCTGACAGTCTGCATTGTAGCTAGGTTTATCGGCTCATCAATCAAAACAGGGGGTTCTTCGGTAAATCTGGACTTAGCACTTAGGTCTAGCGAAGTATTATCAATAACCCTAAACAAGTTTTTGGGTGTTTCATCATCTGCATTGTCTGTTAAACCTTTAACTTCCAACAGTTCTGCAGTTATAAGAAACGACTCCAGTTGTTCCTGTAAAATATTAACCTCTCCGTGGTACATAAAATTCACGATTGCATTGAGATCTTCGAATTTTACATTTCTGAATATTATCACAGGGTGCTGACAAGGCGTCTCTCTAAAAACCTGCCTGAAGTAATTACTGCAAGCCGACAGCAACATCTTGTGGGCTTTGATTTTACCTCCATCACAACACAAGGTAACATCCACCAAGTCGTTCTCGAACCGTAACACATTGAACGCTTCCGTGACGTGGGAAACGTAGTTATTCCATCGCAAAGAAAACTGCGGGGCATTATTCATGTTATTTTTAGTGTAGCTGAAAGAGCACAACCTAAATTACACACGACGCGATAATTGGAATGAAATATAAAGATAGCAGTAATAATCAGTCAAGACTAAATCAATGCAGTCAGCCCATGAATAATCAAAACGATAACCAGAAAAATATAAGTTAAAACTTGTCAATATTGACGTTTTGCAGCAATATTTTTGTATACAATACTATGAAGTCCAAGACTGAAATAAAGTACAATAACAACAGCAAGAGCGCAACGAAACAAAAAATATTATTACAGCAACAAAAATGTTAAATATCACTTAAGCGTGTTCTACACGGTTTTAAACTAGCCCATTTGTTTGATATCTGCCAATGGCGTTTAAGGTCAAGAGAAAGGTTTAAAACCCCTTCTAGACGGTCGGGTGGTTGGGCCAACCGAGAAGGACGCAGCTATCTGTCAGAATGAGATAGTAATATTTACATCTCGTTCCTACAAATAGCTGCATCCCTCTCGGTTGGCCCAACCACCCGACCGTCTAGAAGGGGTATAAAACCTTTGTCTACACGGTTTTAAACCACATGTTTTAAACCGTTGTTTGAAACCGGGTAGCCCACGCATAATGCATGTGATACACGGTGAAGCAGCTCGCTTTTACCAAGGTCACTTGGTTTAAAACCATGGTTTCAAACTGTGTAGCACGCGCTAGTGACTCTATAATATATAGTACAAAGGTCTGCAATACGTTGCAAAACAATGTTATGTAGGTATGATACAGACCATCTCAACCCAACTAATAACTATTGTTCATGAAAATACGGCTGAAAGTTGTCAACTTGAGTTAAATTATTTTAACTGCAGCAAGCATTGTTTAGAGTAAATCGTTAAATCTTACGACATAATTTTAATTTTAGGTTTACTCATAATATCTAAACAATCAGTAGCATTATAAATATATAAAATGGTCAGTAAACTAATAGTCGTTATTCCGTTTACAACTGCTAAAGGCTTTTCCTGGCGAAGACTATTGTTATGGCTTATGGTTTATCTGTTCCAAAAACCAAATAGAAATAAATGTTTATTTCAATAATATTTTACAGCACGGCAGGGTGAAGGTTCGCACATCAGAAGAAGAAAAAGCAAGGAAAGAAAAGGAGCGTCAAGAAAAACTTAAAATATTTAAACATGCTATGCAAAAAGTTCAAGCTAAGGTTAGCCAACTCAACTTTGTTAAAACTGGAAGCTTTTCAATTTTAATCTGTTTAATGTTTTGTTCATAAGGACACTTATTCATGGACATACATAAATAATCTTGTTCTGAGGCAAAGTTTGTATGGTACACCTTGCTCTCCCCTAAGCAGAGGCGGCGTAAGGCCACCGCCCACGGCCTCGCGGTCCGAGGGGCCTCGCGCCTCGAAGGTTTATACATATGTACTCAAAAACCCATTCATTTTGTGAAATTGGCCTTCTTGCCATCCAGAGGGCCTCGCGAAATTTACCTCGCCCACATCAAATTTAGGTATTGCGCTGCCACTGGCCCTGAGTAACTGGGAGGATTTCATGGCATTTCAACCACCCGTCGTCACCATTTTCAATATATAGATGAAATAAATGCTACCTACAGCAACTTCTGATGCTAATAGAAACTACCCCCGGTTCTGCTTATGTTTACATCAGAAGTTGCTGGTATGTGTCATTGATTTCATGAATATATTGAAAACTGTGTTGACGGGCGGTTGAAACACCCTGATATCCACCGAAATAGGCCTAGTTCTCATGTGCCACCAAAAGTAGTGAATAATGCATTTTGCCCTAACTTATCACCTTTTTTAAATACCTAAATGATTACATGATATTGTAACATACTCTATTGAAAACTGCCACTAAGAATTTTTTGTATTTTTATGCAGTTTTTACATTTCTGCTTTCATTATGTATGTATAAATAAAATGGAATGAAATTGAATACCTAAAATATAAAAATATATATTTTATATATATTTTATTCATTAAAATCCACAACACTTTCTATAGTAGCTTTGGCTATGTATTGTCTGCCTATCATCAGTCAGTCACTAAACACTTAAATGTAGAGTATGACTCATTTTCTAATTTGAACTAAATTATTTAACTTTATAGAAAAAACAGGGGGAGCTAGACAAGGAACTGCTAGAGCTGACAGGAAAGGTTCTATCTTCCAATCCAGACATCTACACACTGTGGAATATAAGAAGAGAAATCATTATTCAGCTAAGGTGAGACCTGGGAAAGACCGCAACTCCACATGTTTAATTTCTGTAGCTTAATCTTAGTCACATAATATATGTATAATTTAGTTTAGTCATTATCTCAATTAGGACCTTAGACTTTAATTTTTTTTTTTAAAAGACTTATATTTTAAGATTGACATTATTTGTTGTAATTATTTATGGAAATCAAGATAATGAATACCTACTACTTCAATCAAATTTTATTTACACATTTTATTACAGAACAAATGGTGAAAATGTTGAAGACTTGTCGAAATTGCATGATGATGAACTACAGCTGACAGAATATTGTCTGAAAGTCAACCCAAAGTCTTATTGTGCATGGCATCAGCGAGAGTGGGTCCTCACCACTAGGACTGACCCTGATTGGCAAAAGGAGCTTGAAATCTGTAACAAATACCTAAAGTTTGACGAAAGAAATTGTAAGTAAGGGCTTGCTAAAATAATTCGGATTAGGAGGCGCCCTTTAATTACGCGAGGCGATTTTGGCGATTTGTAATCAATGTTAGAAGTAGGTACAGTCGGCAACATAAGTGTGTTAATAAAAATTCAATATTTAGGTTAGGTTAATCCTAAGTAGTATTTGATTAAAGCCTTAGTAAAGACAATTCGCAGTTGAATATAACTGGTGCAAGCAAACTAGGCGATTGCCTATTGTTAGAGCTGCCGCAAATTGGGCCACATCGTAGCCACTAGTGGCCGCCCGCCACAAGCTGCGGACGAGTTTTTTCATACATTTTGTATAGCATCGGCGCACACCGAGCGTTCGAGTGGCCGCGTCTGAGCCACAAGCTGCGGTAGTCGCCCACGCTCGCTACTAGTGGCCGCGTTTTGTCGCTCGCCTCGCGCGCACACTCGGCCACAGTCGCCGGCTTCTCCAATAAACAATAGCCAATAGTGGCAGCCACTAGTGGCCGCCACTCAGCCACCGGTGGCCGCGATTGGTGGCTGCGTCTAGTGGCTTAGCCGAACCACTAGTGGTCGCGTTTAGTGGCGGCCACTAGTGGCTCAATGTGCGGCCGCCCTTAGTATCATTCTTGTTAGACACACATTAGACAATCTATATCAAAGTAGAGCAAGGAAAAACATATGCTAAAAATATTGTTTTTCAGTCCATACATGGGATTACAGAAGATTTGTGGTTGCTCAATGCAAACCGTCATTGAAAGAAGAATTTGATTTCACAACTGAGAAAATCCATGATAACTTTTCTAATTATTCTGCCTGGCATTACAGAAGCAAAATGCTGGTCGAATTATTTCCGGATCTCGAAGGTATGGACTTCTAGCTATTTACTATACTTGTTAAGATTACCTGTTAGCAAGGGCTACACAGAAATGATCTGGAATAATGAAGTCCTAATGCTTTCCCCCTTTCAGAGTAAACTTTGATTCCAATCCCAGAATTTGCCGACCAGGTTATTACTGTGGAGTTACCGTCACCTGATCTGAGCTTTATAACCCTTGTGCGCTATTAAATTACAGGAGGAAGACCGATTGAAGACAGTCACCACAAGCACGAGTTGAAGATGGTGCAAAGTGCCGCATTTACTGATCCCGATGACACCAGCGCATGGTTCTACCAAAAATGGTTATTAGGTAGGTACTTAAGCAATTAATTAATTAGACAATAAATTTAAGATATGTTTTCATTTCACATCTTATTGAAATACTTAAGGGGTAAAAAGTAAACATATCCTTTACCTTTGTCTATGTTTTAGCCTATGTAATTTGCCTGTTTGTCACAGGATCGCAGGTTTGTAACCATAACAAGTAGCTAGTTATAACATTTTTTTTAACACAGTTGCTCAAAAAGTGGTACTTTTCGTAGCTGTATATCGTGCGGAAAGTTGGTTTTCGCGAACTAGTGATTTTTACTTTTCAAATTTTTTTTAATGTATACTTGTTCCAATTCATGACTACTTATTGATGAGTGTTAATATTAGTTTCCTTTAAACATCGTAATCAACATAAAAACCTACTGTTAATGTAAGAATACGAAAAATATACATTTTACATATTTTATTACTTACCTCTTCATCATTATAACACGTTTATTTTTTAATATTGAATATTGAAAAACCGTTCTTAATAAGTTGTTTGAATGGAATGGAACAGCTGCCGAAACGCCTGTCAAAATTTTTGACATTATGAAGAGGCTTTTTTTTAATGATTAGGGCCTGGATGCTAAGTCCTTTAAGCCATGCGTTTTTTCTTACTGCAAGCATTTTTTAAGTTCCCAAATTGTTCGACATTCGATATTGTTTTTATAAATATACGATACACAAATAATAGTAAATAACAATACTTAGGTATTAATAGTACAATGTTTTATATTTACAATTGTTTGTCTTATAGAACATCCATTTGAAAAAAAACTTTCATTAAAGTGGGTTCAATAATAATAACATAATCCATTCTAGTCTAATAAAAGCTAAAAAAAAACACATCTTCATAATGTCAAAAATATTCACTGCGAAAGATCGAACTTACAACGAATTTGTATACCAATTTTAAGTTTTCAAAAACTTGCTTATAAAATGAGTGAATCAGAGTTTGAAATTGATTTATTTTTTCGCAACTGTGTTTAAAAAACGTCGTTCGATACACGTGCGGAAATGTCATTCTTCATATCTCGGTACTCGTGAAGTAATGACATACTTTCCGCACTAGCATCGAAATGTACTATTTCAGGTGCAGTTAAAACAACCATAGGACCGGTGGTATGCACCGTAACACCGACAAAGTCAACCATAGCGTTCAACAAACATGTTCCTGTAGACTTTGTTAAGACAAAAACAGCTGTAGTCATTAATAGCGTTCCTTTACTTGGAGAATTTGTCTCATGTACTGGTAACCTTTATGATAATTTGTGGATCTTGAAATATAGTCAAGATATTACTGATGAAATGGATATTAAGGTTTTTATAAGCTCTAACTTACAAAATAAACATATATATTAAGCAAGGCGATTAAAATAATAATTTTGAATTATTAAAATTTTAGATGGAGTATGACAAGGATGGAACAGATAAAGAAATTATTCGATGCGTAAGAGTGGATGACTGTACATATGTTGGCAAGAGTGAAATCAGTTTTCAGATGCAATATTCTGAGCCTGTTATTGACGAACTGAACAATCAACTCATTATTTGTCGCCAACTCCTGGATATGGAGCCTGACAATAAATGTAAACTATTTCACTTTATGGTTATATTATAGCTTCTAATATTATAGTGTTTTTAATACACGACATCCCGTCGCACTCTTTTTTTTTAATACCTTGACGCAACCGTGCAACGTAAATTGCCGGGACGTGGATTGAAATCGCTATATAAATAAAATTTAAGACGTAAATGTAACAACCCTGACTGTAGCAAGTATTTAATCCTGAAAAATAATGTGTCGCGTCAAGTCACTTTGACAGGGATTGTTAGAGAGACAGAGAGCCCCAGAGTAGAGTGCAGAAACGTGGAGAAACTCTGTTAGTAAACCCAAACACTCATATTAACGTGATTTTTTTTTCAGGGACACTTCTAACGACCACGGTTTTCCTTCATTGTATAAATGCAAAACTTTACCATAATGAGGCAATCAAAAATTTACAGCAGTTAAAGAAGATAGATAAATTGAGATCCGGATACTATGACGACTTGATTACTGCGTGGAGCATGGAATCCCAAATACTAACTGATTATCAAAGCAATGACTGTCAGTTTAAGGTGAAATTTACCGAGAGAATAACGAGCCTGCCACATTTACAATATTATAACCATTGCACATATATAGATTTATCTAATCAAAATTTAACATCGGTTGTTTTGCCTTCTTTAGTAGTTCTTCAACATTGTAAGGTGAGTCAAATAGTTTTTGATGCTGAATGTCATGTATTGATACTTTCCGTCCCGTTCGACGCTAACGTAATCCTTAGCATCGGATTCCATCCAATACATTTACATAGTTATTCATATTCATAAATAAGTGAGACAAACATCCAACACACGATAACAAACTTTCACATTATTTATATTAATAATAATAGCATCAATGGTTGGTAGCATTATGAATGTTGTCATAATTTTGATTATGTTCACTCGTAAATACCAGTAAGTATTTAATAAACATTTCCTTTTTCAGAAACTTAATTTGGAAAACAACAATCTAACAACACTGAGAAAGTTTCCTAAACTGGAGTTAAAGGAACTAAATCTAAAAGGCAATGATGGCCTGGATAAGAGTGAAGTTGATGCTTTTAAAAATACTTTTGATTATATAGTTGTTATCTTTTAAATCTCACGCGACGTGCTTGATGCTATTTTCCATTGTTTATTTACATAATTAATCTTAAGTGGAAGTGTTATGTATTTTAAAATCAAACTAGACGCAAATTTGTATATTAAGTTACTATGATAATTGTGATTAATATCTGTACTACCTGACCTGGTAGTCATAATAATTTAAATACAGGTAAATTACTTTCGAGACGTTTTTGCATTTGTAGTAGTATTTGTATATTTACAAGGATTCTAAAATTTAAATTTCATTCTACAGTCAGAAATAAAAGGTTTGTCACATTTTGAAGAAGAAAATATATTGACAGTCAAAAGTCAGTGAATGTCAAATAAATAATATCTTATCTTATGGTTTGTAATATTAAATTTCTTGTTCAGTGTTATTATTGTGATGTTGTTAATTAAAAATGGTTCCGATGTTGAAACATGGTCGAGGTAAGGCCTTTGACTTCCCAAACTAAAGAAGTTTTGTATAATTTGTACAAATATTTCCAAAATGAATGCAATAACTATCCGAGCAGTATTGTGACTCCCGCTGAATTAGTTGCTATATCAAGCGGAATATCATTGACTTAGAAGAATATTAGAATTAAATGTTATGTTTAATATAATATTATTAACTTTTTTAATATTGTTTAATACTATTAATTCCATTGATTCCATTGATTCCATTGATGTACCTGATTATAAAAATTATAAAAAATATATAAATGTATTGGTTTATTTCTTTATGTGCTGACCGTACACAACTACAAATGCAAAAACGCCTCGAAAGTAATTTACCTGTACCTCTGTATAGCTTGCCAAGACAGTGTCGCGGTCGCGGTGACAGGTGGTGGAACTACAATACTTACATGTGGAAACTACCTCATTACGCTTATAACAACGACCTAACTTCCTCTTGAGCTCCGCTTCCGTGCCTGAAAAGGAAAAAAAGAACCCTTATAACACTTCGTTGACCGTCTGTCTGTCTGTCTATCAGGACCCTTTTTCTCAGGAACGCGTGGAAATATCGAAGTATAGAAATTTATATCAAATACTCAGGTCTGCAATCTCTTGGAGCTGTGGAAAAATTAAACTTCATAGTCAACGCAATGGTACGGCTGTTTATGCCGCATATTTTATTTGTATTAATGGTGACGGAACCCTACACTGAGCAGGGTCCAACATGCTCTTGCCCGGTTTTTTTGGCAAGCTTTAACTATACAACCAAATAAGTTGATGTAAGTATGTATTAATTGAATTTACTGCAACTGCTCATTGATTTTATGATCAATTTATATAAGGTTTTATATTGTAAAGCTGACTAAATTACAGATGGACAATGAAAATCGGACCGTTCCCGAGGGAATACTGATAAACGACTTTTATGACATCTGTAGGCACGAGAACTGGGGGTTGGACTTAAGACTAGCGAGATTACAAAAAAATCGGTCAAGTGCGAGTCGGACTAGCGCACCAAGGGTTCCGTATTTAATATAGTTCGCATCAAAACTATTTCCCAATTTTAATAAGAATTTATATGTATTATAAATATTATAAGTATTAATATTCCGACGCAACGAGTCGGGGCCATCAATAAAATAACGTTCTGTTATTCTTATTTATTATGATTACCACCTTTTAGCCCAATAGCGATTCGATTTTGCTGTATAGAGACACAACAATAATATATCTATAACAATAATATTTTTACTTGAAAAATTTGGCGGGGTAGTTTATATTATAATTATATGCCTTAATAATCCACCTAAATTTACGACCGCGACGGTTAAAGAACCTTTTAAAATTCCGTAAAAAAGAGCAAAATGGTAGAAGTAAATATACCTTTATAGTCAACGATCTTTATTTATTTTAATTCGTATACAGGGTGTCCCGCGATAAAGTGCACAAACGAATAAGGGTGAACTACATGTAATTTTATCACACATAAAAAATTAAATTTTGTATAGGGTTTATAATAATTATTATTGTCGTTTCTATGCAAAATAAAAAAAAATCCGTGATTTCCGTTTTCCGCGTTTGCCACAAAAATTCATTATTTTTTTTACCTTCCTGTACGTCATATTCAGTGGATTCGGAAATATAGTCTCTTTAAAATTGGGAATTTGGAAGTCATTCCTTTAACACACAGGGGAAATAAAATATTTTTCGAATTATAAAAATAACCAAGATATCTCTTTCTAGCAAAACAGATTTTAACATGGAGTTTATATGGCCGTAGTGCCCGCTGACGTCCCAGTACATGTCGGATCTCTCTGTCTAATTAGTAGTTTTAAATGCTTATATTATCCGCATTTTTTGGCCGATTTTAATTTAACTTTTTGCCATCTCTTTTACGGTATTTTCATATTTTGTTAAGAAAAGTGATAAAAAAATTCTTGCATATTCCCTATTCCATAAAAAAAACCTGTCAAGTACGTGTCGGAGTCGCTCACCAAGGGTTCCGTATTTAAGTCCGTACTTCAAGAATATAACTTTTTATGTAGGTACTTTAATTGTATGCAATAAGGTCTATTTTGAATTGCCTACATTTTTTGTAAATTTTTCGAAAACTGTAAATTTTGAACAAGTCGTTAAATATAAATAATTACCTATAAGTTAACAATTTTTCAGGTTCATAAACTTCGGAGATAAGGTAATTTTTGAAAATTTTTAGTTAGAAATCAAAAAGTACGTCACGGAAAATTATTTGAAATGTGCAAATTGAGTTCTTTCATATGACACCCCACTTGCTATAATCAAATCACTTTCATTTTTCAACCCCCCAATCTAGATCCCTTCTCAATTATTTATAAAATTTATTTCATTTTTCTTACTAAAGACAAATGCAGGCAAGCAAGTTATACAACCATGCCAAATTTCAAGTTTATAGCATCAGTAGTAGCTGAGAAAAACTGCTGTGACATACAAACAGACAGACAAACAGACAACAAAGTCTCTCCATAAGGGTTCCTTTTTTACCATTTTGGTAAGGAACCCTAACATTTTGCCTGATATTGAGTTTTTTCCAAAAATATCGTATCTTTCCTGGGCTATTGCTATTTTTAATAGGAAAAATAAGTGATGAAAATTACATAATAAATAAACGTATATTTTCCAGTATACTTTAATTAACAAACTATGAATACCATTGTTTCTGCATAATCTAAATCAACATTGAACACTGTTGTCTAAATATTCTATACACGGATATTAACCGCCTGTTTCACAATCTTCAAGTAAAGCATATACTATGTTACATAAATGAAATCCTTTCCCTTTCGTACACTTGAAAATAGACAAGGAGAGGGCAACTTTATGTCGCAGATAAATTAACTTGTCGATTGTGAGTTAGGCCCTAAATTTACTAAAATCAATTCATTATAAAATAAATTCTACATATTATTTTTGTACAAATTATGATTGTGCTTTACATACGTTCAATAAACTGGGCCATTCTTGACTGTTACCATCACCGCTTTGTTTCCATTAGCTAGAACTACATCTAGGATATTTTTATTCCCGGTTGTTTACACCGTTATCTAAAGGATACTAGTTTTTATTCCCAGTTGTTTCCATTGGTAACAAAAAGGATACTATAAGGTAGAAATAACCCAAGAAAATGCATAATTTGGACAAAAAGAAATGGTCCGAACCATTTCTTTTTGTCCAAATTAGAGAAGTAGCCAGGTTCTATTCTAAACTGTTCATGTACCTACATTTAAATGTCATAGTTAATTTCTAATTGAAACAATAAAGACAAGTTAGGAATTGGATCCAATGTTATTTTAAAGTTATATTAAAAATTAAATGTCTCTTTAACTTCTGTTAATATTATATCTATTATTTTTGAAATACAGCTTAAACCATTTGACTTCCTTGCGCATGAATATAACTCCTGCAACCATCATACAATTCCATGATGAAATTTTAATTCCTTGACAATAGAATTTTAGTGGTTAGATTTTAGTATGTATATCTTTATAATATAAAAAATTTCGAAGCAAGAACTACGTCGACGATGGTCATGAGCTCGGAAGCACAGGGCAATTCTCAGACGCCGGATGGGTTAACCATAAATACATGCGAGATTCATTAATTATACACTTCGGTTACTAACGACGTAGGTTTAAATACACAATGAGGGCTAACTGATTGTATTTTGGCCTTTTAGTGATCATGTTCAACAAACTTGTAGTGCATCTGATCCAGAGTTCAATATTGTTCCATGCTAATATAAACTGATGTAGTATAATTCAATTTAGTGACACAAAGAACTAAATCACCAGTTTACAGGGTTTTAGCTGAAACAAATTCATTCAATCATGGGTATTCAATTTATAACAAACCATTGATCTGATTGACTGGAAATAACATTGAACTTGTATTAGTGGCAAATCACAAAGTAGCCTTATAATTTCCTGCTTATGCATAATATTATGATAAAACAATGTAATAAATGTTTTCTATTTCATATAATAACTTTGTTTGAATTTGTACCTTGGTCACTAAAAATAGCATTCAGAGACTGAACTTAATTATACTTAAAACTAATTTACTAACAGTTTTCAATAATTCATCATCCTCCCAAAATAGTTTACCACAGGACTCGCATAATACTGCCGGTTTTTGCGACCTAGATAGCTGTTCAGCATTACTGATTTCAATAGGCACACCTTTGCTAGTAACGCATGTCTTATTTACAGGTATAACCTGCTGAACAGGCAAGTCCTCATCATCAGAATCACTATTAAATCTCTCATAAAATGCATCCTCCTCCTCATAACCATTTTTATATGCAGCATTATTTGATGGGACTGTCTGTGCAGACTGATAATCTGTACACATCTTGGTTAGCTCCTCAGCATTTAGACTCTTTAAAGATTTTTCATTACAAAGTAAACAAAGACTTAGGATATCGTTTTTCTTAATACCTATACTGTATCTACTGATGATTTTCTGCAGTTGGTCTTTTACATCACTTTTACCCGCATCAAATATAGAGCTTTGAGGAAAATCAACAGAAGGTGTACATTTGTTTTTGGAAGTGATAATTAGGCGGTCCTCACTTATAGCCAAATTAACAATATCACACCATAACAATGTGGGTGGAACCAGTACTGTATCTATTCCACAATATCTTAAGTATGCCATTAAATTTGACAAGTCAGGTTCAATGAATAATTTTACATCAGTTACAGACTTCATTGGGATGTTAAAAGCATTAACCTTTACTTTCTTAGAACTCTTCTTTTTCCTTTCAAGTGTGGTCTCGTTACATATTTCTTCAAAATCTATTCCTTGCTCCAAACATTTTTTCTGGAGAAAATCGTAAATTTGTATAAGAACATGTGCATCTAATGCAGCATATAATATTTGTGTATCCCTTAGTGGTCTCAATTCCCAATTTGAACACTGTTCAGATTTCTCAAGAGGCAGTCCAAAGCATGATTGAACTAGACTAGTGAGACTGTTGCCTGCACTGTCACTGTCACTTGGAAGAACAAGTCCACTGCTTATAAGATTATTCCATAGTATGCAGAGGTCAAGTAGTCCTTCACCTTTTACTTTAATGTTGCCTAAACCATTGATAGATGCTTTCATTTCTTTGAAGTCTTGTTCAAGACCAAAGCCAACCTTGACTATTTCAGCATTATCCAAGAAAGACTTGTAGAAGGTATGCCAAAAGCTGACATTTTCTTTTTTATTTAGCATCAAACTGTCTATTAGATAAACTTTATTCATTGTTGCCATCTGAATGAGACTAACTTGAGATTGCTTTGCTCCAAATGATGGTTTCCATTCACAATCAATACTAACAATGCTAGATCCTGCCAACTCAGTAATCATAAGGTCATAGAATTTTTCAGCTGTGTCAATCATTATTATTTGTTCAGGACTCAATGAAAATTTGTAGTATTCTTGAGAGGTTGCAGTCTCTGTAGGTCCTGTTTCCCAGTTCTCTGTTTCAGATGGAATGTCTTGAAGAGACATCTCTTTAAGGGTAAGAGGCAGCTGATTCTCAGGCAATTTTAGATATGTTGCCCACTTAAGAGCCTCATATTTGTCATAGTCCACTAGGATGTCGATAAATTCCTGAGCTGCTGCAACATTCTGCTGTAAAGAATCTTTAACTAAATCATCCCAAACTGAAGTGCTTACATTATTTTCCAGATACTTTTGGTGTATCAAATATCTTAGACCTCCAGTTGTGCGATGGCGACTCAGATTTTTACAAGATTCAATTGGAATTTTAAACTTGTTGCATAATCGAGCCACCAATTTTCCTATTGGCTTTTGATGGATTTTGTCATACTTAATATTGCAAATGTTATGTTCTGCAATGTATTTTTGTACATATTCACGGATGCTAAAATGCTTTTCAAGTAGCATGTCAAGAAACTGTATCAGAGGCATAACTTGATCAGGGCACTGTGATAAATATTCATCAACAACAGCAGATTTGTCTTGAAGTATAAGTGGAAATAATAGTTCGCTCACACAAACATTATCATACATTTCGAGGGCAATAACTATTTGACAAGCCAGCTTGCAATTGTCACTTGTTATCATCATCCTTATCATTGGCAGAATACTTTCTTTGATAGTTGATAATTGATATGTGTTTGCAATAAGATTTAAGAAGTTGTGGTTCCTCTGCTTGATAGCGATATGGAATGCTGGCAGCTTGAGGGAGTCTTCAGGTTTTAAGCTACTTGATGTTGACCATTTCTGTAAAACTTCAACTATATAATATGGAAGTGATTTAGGTTTACAATCTTTTGACTCATCGCATTTGATGACGAAAACCAGAGCAACTCGAAATGGATCGGGTCTAGTATCAAAAAACAGTCGAATATGACTCTCGACAGTCGGGCTCTTCTTCCATGTTTTCCATGTTTCTTGTAATTGGGACAACCATAACTTCGTATTTTCATCCAAATTTACATCGAGTCCTTTACTTTGTAATGTTTCTTCTAAAGATGGAACAATCTTGATGGATTGGTTTTTGCTGACAAGCTGATTTATATCCATCGTCAATACTGAAAATGTTATTCCGAGCTACAGATTCCACGTTACTATCATTCTGTGAGTAAACTCTTAACGCATTAAAACTTCGGTCATTTGGATTTGAATTTCACAAGGATAAGTTGAATTATTTAAATTGAATTTGGTTTTATATTAAAGTCAAAGATTTGCGTTATTTGCAAGATATCAATCAATGAAACGATAAGTAGTCAACAGTAGGTAGTCAAATAAGTCACAGATTATAGGGAAAGGAAGGGTAAGAAATAAGTCAAACATCTGTCAGTGTCAAGTCAACGCTGTTGTGGTTTTTCAATTTATCCCGAAGGAAAGGCAAAGGTCTGTAATCCACACAGAAAAATAGGTACCCTGCAATGCACAGAAACCGGACTATAAGAAACAGCAAAAGACATATATTTGACCTTTTTCTATTTATGGCATTCATAACGAGTTAGAAAGAGATGTCTTTATAGGTATTCTTTCGTTTTCCTTCGTGTTGCCAAAAGGTTTTATAACCCTTCTCTATACGGTCGTGCGGTTGGGCCAACCGAGAAGGACGCAGCTATCTGTCAGAATGAGATAGTAATATTTACACCTCGTTCCTACAAATAGCTGCATCCCTCTCGGTTGGCCCAACCACCCGACCGTATAGAAGGGGTATTAGACGTCAAATTTGAATGGACCGCTATGGGCCCGCCATTGGACCCCTACACGAACCTTCAATACTACCAAATTAAAAAGTCTATACACGAATAGTTAATTTTGTGTGACTTTTACATTTAGTTTGACAGTGTTGGGAATATACTATTATATCGATATTTTCAGATTTCCAAGTGATGAGAACTTGATAGCAGAATGGATTCGGCGAGTAGGCAGGGAAAATTTGATACCGAAGAGATACAGCAAAACTATGGCAAAGGAACAGACCGTCACGCGATCAATGTTCTAAATAAAACATTGTTGAATTATTGAACATATTTGAAATATCTTTGACATGCTTTGAACAATAAACTTCAAATACCTATAAATTTAAGCTGCTAAAGTTTAGCATAACGTAATTATAATGTTAAAGGCCGATTTTTTTTGTAAGATAAATTTTAACTCTTCTTTTCTTTCATTTAACAAAAAGCTGCTGTCAAAAATTTCATTTAGGGACAAATCAGGTCAAATTATCAAGACCAAACTAAAGGCTTCGTCATACAGCCAGCGCGTCACGCCTGCAGCGGCGCCCGGCGCGTTCTTAGCGTGACGCCAGCGCGGCGTGGCAGTCACACTGCAGGCACCAGAAAACGCCATGCAGCGCGGCACGGCGCGATCGCGGCATGCAGCGCGGCACGGCGTGATCACGCCAAGCCGCGCGGCACGGCATGTTCCAAAGAGTAAAGTAACTATAGATAGAGTGCAGACTCTATAAATATAAATGTGATGTAACTACAACTTAACGGTTTTCGGATTTTTTCCTTTACTTGTGCTATAAGAAATTGCTTCTTGCCAAATTTCATGATTCTAAGTCAACGGGAAGTACCCTATAGGTTTTGATTCCCTTGAGATTCCCTTCAATATGCGGCATATACAGCCGTATCTTTTGATTGCGTCGACTTAGATGTTTGATTTTTTCACTGATCCAAGGGATTGCAAACCTTAGTATTTGATATGAATTTCAACTTGATACCTTCACGCGTCCCTGAGAAAAAGGGTATTGACAAGAGATAGAGAGCTCGTGCAAAGTTCATCTTATAGTGAGCTTTCTATGCAAGTACTAATTCTGTGGATATTACATTTATGGCTTTCTTTTCTTCTCGATCGGCCATGATGGGTGAGCATGAGGGTCGAAGCTATGCGTTAGAGCAAGCAAAATTGTCTTGTTTCTCACTCTAATGCATAACTTCGTTCCTCATGCTCGCCCATCATGGCCAATAAATAGTGAAGCGGGCGGGGCCATTATTAATTAATATCATATCGCATTTATCATATCGCAGTATTTTATCATCGTGATAGATGATAACGCGTTAAAATATTGATATTGTAATATCCCCCTATTATCTTCACTAACTACTACACTACCTACTACACTGACAGTTCCGGAACTATCAGTAACTGTCAGTCAGATGACTGGCTAGTTTTGGTCGCGTTTTGGCAGTACGGATGAGTTTAGCAATTGGCTTGAACAAAAGGGACGTCTTGTAAAGTGAAATTGTTTTGTTCTGTGTTATTTATTGTTTTTACTATAATCGTACCAAACCAAATACTTGTAAACAATGGAGCTTTCTGCTGAAGGTAAAACTCCTGAATACATGGCGTTGGCTGGTATTAAGTTTAAACTTACCTTGCCTGAATTCAAACATGATGCACAACTCCGTGAGCAACTGTTACAAGGAATAAAAGCTGGAAATATGGCCCCATATTACAAAGAAGTTTGCACCGAGCTTGGGTGGCCATTTGATCAGAAATTATTTGATGCTATGGCTAAAGAAAACACTGAAAGGCTGTCGAAATTTGAAGAAGACGATTCGGAGACGCCCGTATGGCAGGATAGGTAAAATTTTGGGTATTTTTGTATATACTACATAATATTATACTTCTGGGTTTAGATTTTTTCTCATTGAACAAATCCTCCTTCTCAGTAATTTTTGGGAGATCACCTAATTGTTCAGCTTTTCTCATGTATTTTGCTACCATTCTTTCTAATCCATCAATAATCTTGTTTTAGATTGGACTACATGTGTGCTATAGGAGACAAAGAAGGAGCCACTACTCTGGCCACTCAAAAATATGAGGACTCCACTCTGACCACCAATAGAAGACTTGATGCAATCTTTGCCCTGTTTAGAATTGCTTATTTCCATGGCTGCAATGTTAAAGACATGGGCAAAGCTATAAATAAGGTAAGACGCGAAAGAATGTGTGGTGTACAAGTATTCTTCTTCTTCGTTGTGTCTCCATTTGGAACAATCCTGTGCTATGTCACAGGCTTCCACCCAACACATGCCCAGAAACTCTCAGCCAGCTCTTGGTTCACTGAGTGATTATAGGTAACTTAACATTCTGAATTATTACTTTTTTTATATTCATACAACCAAAATTAAAATTTTTCGAATTCAGGATTTTGATTAATTTGGCACTTAGGTACAAAACTTGTGAAATGATTCTGGAACTGTTTAATAAAGTTTCTCATGTTTTAACCTTTGTTTAATGGGTTGGAATTGTTATTTTTTTAGGCTCATGAGTTGGTAGACAAAGGTGGTGACTGGCGTTCCAGGAATAAGCTGAAGGCATATGAAGCTATTTACTGCCTTGCAGTGAGAGATTACAGCCATGCTGCTGATCTATTCATTGACTGTGTCTCCACTTTTGAATCCTATGAGCTGGTGGATTTTGGTAAGTTACTTTACTTGATAATCATTGTTAGATAAACACTTGAATAAATGATAAGCGGACCATAATACCTTAGCCAACATTAGCTTTTACAATATTAGGCACTAGATACATTAGATAGAGTGATATTATTGGCTCAAAGGTGGTTAAGATAGAATACAGGACTTTTTTTTAAACAGTAAATGTCTGTTGAAGAATCAAAAGGGTTGTCTAGTACCCACCCAAGTAGAAGCCTAGATCAGTTTGTGTAAGATTATTCCATGATATTATGTACCTACATTTATTTAATGTTTTTAAAATAATTACTAAGATAAACAACATAGTAAGTAGAGCATGAATACTTTTAGATAATACCAATAATCCGGAATATCGGACCAAAATACCAATATTGGCAAAACCGATATTAAAGTCTTATAATACTGGTATTTCGATAATTTCGATATTAACCTCCAGATAACATTAATTTTAATTTTCAAGTAGAATTAGATTCTCAACACTCAACACTCTGAACACTCGCAAAAGTCACAAATAATCATACTTTTCTTACTTTTTAATGTTTTCATTTACTTTAATTTAATTTTAAATGGCATGTATTTAAATGATCATTTAAAAAATCTAAACAGTCATCTTTTTTAATTATTGATCCTCTTTCTCTGAGACATAAATACATGAAATCAATCGATATTTTAATCTGTTTTGAGCTATGCAATAAAGTTTTGGTCAATATATTTAATATAAGAAAAATATATTTTGGTTAGCAATAAAAAACAACCTACCCATTGACAGAATAAATTTTCAGCTGATCAAAACTTTTTTGCGTACCCCAAACCAGATTTAAATATAGATTGATTTGATTTATTTACGTCTCTGAAAAAAAGGACCAATCATTAAAAAAGGTAAGGGATTGATTTTTGAAATGATCATTGAAATATTTCCTATTTTAAATCAACTGCTATACAATATTACAGTGTTGAACGCCATCTGCTCTGCATTCGCTTTTCACTCAAAGATCTAACTTTGCATGAATCCCATTAAAATGTTGTGGATTTTTCACTCAAATCATTTATTTTACCGAAAAAATATTGAAATACCGTAAAACTGGTATTTGAGTTTCCGATATCGAAGAAATACCAGTATTAGAAAAAACCTCCATATTATATGCTCTAATAATAAGTTTTTAATTTAGATATTCAATAAGCTACTAAGTCCTATGCTAGCTACCCAAAATAGGCGCAAGATGTAGTGTTGCGGAAACTAGAAATAAATTGTTTACTTTGTCTAATGACTCAGCAGATAATAACAGTGTTCTTAATATCACTCATGTAATGAATACTAGTGATCCACAGGTTAATATCAGTTCGGCTAGCACAAGTTGCATTTTCTCGGTTGTCGCTCAGTGCGTCTCTTTCATTGAGCACTAGATAGATGAGATTACCGAGCGACAAACAAGTCGCGGGCAACTTATTGGTAGGAATACCACAATTATTATTGTTAAATTTTGACTAACATATTTTATTTCAAATTCCAGGTACGATTATTCAATACTGCGTGCTGGCGTGTGCGCTTGCGCTCGAGCGTCATGCGCTGCAGGCGGCCCTCCGCCGGCAGGGTGCCGCCGTGCAGGCGCTGCGCTCTCGCTTCCCTGAACTGCGGGAGCTCGTGGAGTCCCTGCACGAGTGCCGTTACGCTGACTTTATGAAAAGCCTCGCCTGGGTATTTGTTATTGTATATTAATTTACACTTCTACCAGTACTCATCTATTGAGATGACTTATAGTTTACTATAAAGGCTTGTTGCTCTCAAGAATTACTGGATGCTTTGGATAGTAGTGTTACTTCTCCTCTGGGTGCATCATATGTCGCCTTAGATAGCCAGAGTTTCGTCTGGGCGCCAGACCGCGTACAGCCTCCTGGAGTCCTGGAGGACTTATTTAGTTGTATTACTCATACTTATTATAATAGTGGCGATTGAATACAAGTCGTTTTAGATTTAGTAGCTAGAGGTGATTTTCAAACAACTTCTTCGCCGAAAATCTTAGGTCGGCTAGCCTTATATGACCGAATTAATCTGCTCATGTCCGCGCGTTTTGACCTGAACTTTGTTCGACACTGTTTAGCCAAAGACGTAGGTTTGGTATGACCTAAACTGTTGAAACACTAGAACCTTGTCGTAGTATGCCAATGATTAATTTGGTCATAATTTCTTCCTCTTGATTGAGCCCTGACTTTATTACTGGGTACTATTACACTATTAGAGCGTTTACGCACCGCGTCCGAATCCCAATCCGAAAAATGCGGGTCCGAAGTAGCAGTGTACTATTTATAAGAAAATAATAGCCCGTGAGCACTTAGAAGACGAGTCGGGTTTGTACTTCTCTCTCACTCGCTCTCATTCGCTCTTATGCGAGTCTAGCCGATTTTATCCGAATCCGAATTCTATTCTAAGTGCTCACGGGCTGTACTACATACCTACTGCTACCTCGGACAGATATTTCTCGGATTCGGATTCGGACACTGTGCGTAAACGCTCTTAGTGGTCCAACAACCCGCCCAGGACGAAATTTGATAAGAGATTTAAGAGTTAATTGTGAAAGTTTTTCCCTAACAAAACAGTCTGAATAACCTCGAAGCGTTGTTGGTAGGTGGAGACCCAGATCTGCGTGGACCCGGTGTTCCGGCCGCACTACCAGCACTACGTGCGCGAGGCGCGCATCAAGGCGTACGTGCAGCTGCTGCGCGCCTACCGCTCGCTCAGCCTCGACAACATCGCCGACACCTTCGGCGTCACGCGCGAGTTCGTCGAGGAGGAAATCTCCAAGTGAGTGTTCTGTTGAATTCTGAAAAATAGTGTCGATGACCATTCATTCCTTCTCCAACTAATACTTACTATTTTGACGTGTAAACGTCTTTCAATTCGATAAGTATGGGGGTCACTTGCAAAAAACAAATGTAACGAAATATGTTATGGCGAGATCGCTTATACCTTTACAAGTATAGCACCTACCGGCAATATTTTAAGAAGCCATTACTCGGTAGTGCATATGTCGGTGGCGTAAATGGCGCTGTAATCGCGCACAGTATAAGTCGTGCCAAACTTCTAGCTGTCTCTGAGGTTGCGACGCGTTGCGTAACATGACGAGCGCCGTACAGCGCAGGAGTGAGCGGGGGTGTGCGACGCGAATCGCTTCGTGTTCAGAGCGAGCTAGACGTATGGCGGCGCATTATGAACTAAATTTAATTTATTTTATGATTACTTAAATCCGCCGATGTTCTTGTAGTTTTGCACCTAAAGTGCGGAATGCACTGCACTTAAGGAATGAGCGGAATGCACCTAGGTTAAACTATGAGTGAATATCTAGTTCTAGTTTTCTTCAGTTACCAAACTTCATTCTTGTCTTTATCACCTACCGTCTAGAGAGTTAGGACGAGACCACAACAAATAAAGCACTGCATTCGCATCAGGGCGGCACCCAATGCAGTCACCGTTTTTGGCGTTACGTTACAACGTCACACTCTGTGTTCTGGCCTCGGCCCCGTAAGCAACTCTGGTCAAACCTATAAAGAAAAATGTTTGTGACAGCTTTACGGCCGCCGGGCGCCTCAAGTGCCGCATCGACGCGGTCGCGGGGTGCGTGGTGACGGGCGCGGGGCGCGGCGCCGACGCCGACCGCTCGCAGCTGTACCAGGCGACCATCCGCGAGGGTGATCTGCTGCTGAACCGCGTCAAGAAGCTCGCCAGCGTCATTAATTTCTAACTTTTATGTAGCCCTAGTAACTCCGAGTGGTACCTTCAGCTGGAATTAAATTAATTCATGTGTTTTTGTAGTTTTTATATGGTTACTGAATTTGACAAGGATAATAACCACCTGTAAATGATTGACTGTCAACCACCCGTTTATACAATAGTTGTTTGATGTATTCATTTGACATAAGCAGTTACGCTCGGATTAAAAAAATCTTCTAGTAGATGGACGTCTCAATAGAATTAAAAAATAAGATTCATTTTGTGTTTTTTAATGTTGTCGGTGATCCCGGTCTAAAGTTCTCGCCGCGAAATTTGTTAACTGATACTTTCCCTCGTACCTTACAAGTTTAATATTTTTTAAAATTATGTTTTCCATGAAAGTTGAAAATATTGTAGAATTTATTTTATTGTTTCCAATCCATGAAAACGCGACCCACTTCTTGATTTTATTTATATTCACGCAATCATGCAACGCCAAAATCGTCAAATGAAGGCGGTGGATTACTTCTTTGTGGATAAATAAGAGCTATAATAACGTCATACTTATGATTACAATATAGAAACATGATGGACTAAGTTAAAGTCGAACAGAACCCCTGATGGCAACTCCCAATTTTTTTAAATAGTGTTAAGCTCCCGCGACACTATTGAAACGACACGCTACCCGTCAAAACGCGACTCGGTGTTAAGTCGAATCAAATCGTATTATTTTCTATAACCAGGATCATACTATGGACATCCGACGCGACGAAATGTGTAAGGTGCACATCGATCGGGTGTTAACACGTCGCGTCGCGTTTCAATAGTGTGTTTCAGCCGTTATACGTGTCAGTATTGACAACCACGTTAAAAGGTAGGAGGGGTAATGGAGAACAAAAAAGAAAATAATTATTAATATAATTGTTTTTTTTAAATAATTTGAATACTTTTTGGACATTTACATAAACATTTAATAATTTACAATGAATATTTATACTGACATGATCATGACACATCATATTCATGACTAAATACTACTCTCTAGGATCTATTTGCAACTTGAAAATTAATAAATCGTAGGTGCTATGAGAATTTACTCTATACAACTAAACTGTAGTGCGGGCCTACCGCCTCACAAGCTTTCTTCCAATACTAAGAGTGCATGCATGATTTATACTTAATATAAATAATTTAGTGGGACATTTATACACAGATAACTAGCCATGATAAAACATACGTAGTCCACGAGGATCCGTCAAGACTGCCTGTCGGAAACTAACGTAGCGTTGAGAAATGCACAATGGAAAGAACCGTCGCGGCGGGCTCCGGGGTCGACCCGAGGGGCCGGTCTGCGTAGCGCCGGCGCAACGTCCAGTATTAACCTATTAATTTCAAGAATAGTTTTCCATACTCCAGTCGCTCGTTTTTACAAAGATATGTCAAGGTATTCTAAAGCAATATAATAGCTATGACTCTAAATACTTAAGACTATGTAGACCTCAAATGCAAATACTTTTTTAATGTACATGATATGAATACGTCATTAACCTCTGATGTTACAATAATTTAAGCTTAGATCAACAATTGGTAGGAAGTTCGACAGTAGTTGTATAGTATTTATAAATACCTTATAAGTGGTGACATATTTGTGTGCTTTTGGGACAAATATTTTATTGTACAACAAGATTGGGTCTAGCTAGTTGGGATTCGTTGTATGCAGGTATAGTCTCGCTTGCTACGAGTAATACCTAGTTATTGCTGTGCCGTCGAATAATTAATATTTTCTTCCTGATTGGAATGTTACATTTGCATAAGATAAAAATCATGCATACTTGCACTCCACTCGCGTGTTGTACAATAAAATGTAACCGATGTAACAAGTTCGTTATATTGATTGCTCACTATATTTTAATTTTAATTATATCATACATTTTATTTACAGTTAAACATAAAAGACTTAAAACTTTATTTAATTTTTGGGATAATTTATTAATTTATATTTACTTTTGATGTTAGCACATTTGTCTGTATTCTAAAATCATTTCATCGCGATCAATTAGCTGTGAACCAAAGTGGCCATTCATGCTAGATACAGGTCGCAAATGTGCTCTATCACAGAGTAATGACATACGCGAGGGGTCGCGACGCGCGCGGCCCCGATTGCCCCCGGCCCGTACTCATGCATATAACTTACTTACGGTTAATACTAGGCGTATAACACTTGGAATAACATTTGTCGAATAGCACTACACTTTGCACATTTACAGTCGCTCGCTCGTAATTTATCAGTCCCTCACTAATATAATAATTATTAACTTTGTACAATATAAACAAGACATATACTATGACCAGATTGACCTGGCGACATCGCACGCTCGCCGTCGCCGGCGTCACCGACCGGTGTTCCCTGCGGCTCACATATCTGTGTAGACTTGGAATGTGTTCGGGTGGCAAGGTCGTGTTTCCCTCCGGTAAATGCTGAGGCAGTCCGATTAGACCGTGAGTCCTTCGGTGCGGGCGGGCGGGGGGAGCGAGGCGAGCGGGTGCGGGTGCTGGTGGTGCGGCGCGGGGGGCGAGGGGGGCGAGGGCTGCGCGGGCGGCGGCGGGTGCGGCGGGTGCGCGGGCGGGGAGCGGTACTGCTCGTCGTCGCGCAGCTGGCGCGAGCGCTCGGCCAGCTCGCGGCCGCGCTCCGCCAGCTCGCGCATAGCGGCCTGGCGCTCGTCGCCCTCGAGCGACGGCGGCCGATCCAGCGGGGACGCCGCGCCCGGCCGGACGCCGAACGCCCCGAACCCGAGCAGCCCCGGGAACTTGCCCGCGACGCCGTTCTGACCCGCGCTCTGTTGGATCACTGATATCTCGTTCAGCTGTTGAACAAACAATATTTATAGAATTTAATTAAACCCAAGCTATGCAGTTTTTCTCCCCAGTTTGGGGAAGGCCTTTGTCCAGCAGTGGACGTCTTGCGGCTGATGATGATGATGATGATGATGATGACGATGATGATGATGATGATGATGATGATGATTATGATGAAGATGATGATGGTGATGAAGCTATGCAGGAACTGATTACACTTTAAAGGTGAAATTGCTCTACAGAATTGTTACGGAATTGTTGTTTGTTCTCTACTTTTGTTAGATGTATGTACCTAAATAAACGTTTTTTCTTTCTTTCTTTCTTATCTTTTCTTTAAACAGCCGGCTTGGCGCGGTGCGACAGTAACGTGCCGCGTTCTTAGCGTGGAAATTAACAAGGAGTTGTATGTATGCAGGCCGTCACACGTAGTCACGCCGCGGAGGCACGATCTTGATGATTTTCGCGTTGTATTGGTTAAACATTTACAGTGTATTTGTGACCATGGATGTAGAAAAATTTATAGATTGTGTTAGAAAACGTCCAGTTCTACATGATTTGGGCTATAAAAGCTACAAAAATGTGTTAACTCGAATCGTGATTGCGAGAGAACACGTCGCGCTCGGCGCGACGTTTTCCTGCAGTGTGCGCGCTAGCTGTTTGACGAAGCCTTTAGTATTTTTTTAAAGCATGGAGAAGGCATACGAGCGCAGAGGTCACCTGGGCTCCAAGGCTAATAGACATTTTGCAATCTTAAGACTACAAATACGTCGTTGGTTCGTGTATTGTCCTCACTCATTCTCTAGGTTAGCTGGAAGAGATCCCTTATAGGGATAAGCTCGCCTTTGTACATTTTATTTTATGAGTATTCATTGTAAAACTATTATCTGTGCAATAAAGAGTTTACATACATACATACATACATACGTTGCCAACCCTGAAAGACTATGATAAATAAAAAGCCTCTTTAACAGTAATTTTACCGGTTTTATTTCCCCACACCGGAGCATAACATTAGGAATACTGCTGCTTGGTGACAGGTTAAAGGGTAAGACGTTGGTAGCGATGTAGACCCTGCACAAGGTACTATCTATACAAAAATTGCCGTCGTTTAGTTACCTTCTGCTGCATGCCGTTGAGGAAAGGCGCGGGCAGGTATGGGTAGAAGAGGTCGGGGCGGCGCAGCAGCTCGTGCGGCTCGTGCAGCGGTCGCGGCGGCAGCTCTAGCGACATGCGGCGTCCGCGCCGCGACGCGCCGCCGCTCCACATGTGCGTGCCCATGTGCACCTGGAATACCATCTTTGTCAGCAAGCGTAGGTGGCCTAGTGGCTTAGAGTGTCGTAAGATGCCGAGTGAGTTCAAACCCCAGCGGTTGCCGAGGGGTAATTTCACACAATATCCTACCGGGTTGAAGTGCATAAGACTACCATAGTTCACATTTGTCTGACGCAGTGTGTTGTGATGGGTGTGTGTCGTATCACAAGCGATCCCGATCTGCGTCTTCTGCGTCACAAAGGATCCGACAAGTGTGCATGGGCTTTCTGACGATATTGGTTCAAAATATCGACAAGACGTCACCTGACGTCTGATGGCGTGATCGCCATCATGTCATAGAGGATCACGACACAACACATCACACAAATGTGAATGCGGCTTTATCGTCCTACCCAAGAAATAATGTTTTTTCCAACTACAGACCTACTTCATGGTACCATCACGGACTTTAATTGATGTGCCGCCATAGAACCCTGTCATAATGACAGCGATAAGTCACAAGAAGGAAATTTGACGTAATATCTTTCTTGTGATTTATCGCTGTCATCATGACAGAGTTCTATGGCGGCATATCAATTAAAGTCCGTGATGGTACTATCATCGCCAAGGTGTTGACGGTCTGCTTGATAAACACTTGGCTAGTCGTATAGAACTACGTGATGCGCAGTTTGGGTTTGAACCAGGACTATCCACTGAAAGCGTAATACTTTGTCTCAAGCAGACCGTTCAATATTACACTGACAGAGAAACGCCAGATACTATACTTGTTTCTTGGATTTGTCCAAGGCGTTTGATCTGGTGTGTTATCAGCTGGAATAACTTACCCATCTATTAGCTGCTCTGACACCCAGGAACTCGAGAGAAAAGACGGAGCCAAAGTAACTTCTACATTCGATTTTTGGAGTAGGGACTAGTTTAGATAATGATCATTAGACAAATAGCGGATCAGCTGGAAGTGATCGTTACCTTGAGGTTCCCTTTGGTGGTGAACGCCTTCTGGCAGACGGCGCAGCGGAAGGGCTTGTCGCCCGTGTGCGTGCGCATGTGGATCTGCAGCGCCGACGACGAGGAGAAGTTCTTGCGGCACACGCCGCACAGGTGCTTCGACGACACCGGCGGCGGCGGGTGCGGCGGGCCCGACGACACTGAACGATAAAAACAGCGCTAGTTTTAAAATCTGAAATTGTCAACATTCTTTAAAGGAACGCGATCGAACATGCTTGTTACCCTCCTGCGGGCTTAGCTTGCATGCACGAGATAAAATTTGGCTGCTGCTAGGGAAATTAATACATCTATTCTATATTCTAACGTAAGACTTAACACTTAAGGTTTAAAATAAAAGTGTCTCGTCTAGACTTTAATAAAAATCGCTATTTTATCCGGTATTGCTAGAGTAATGAAATAAATAAAATAAATAAATAAATTAATATATTAAGAGCCTGTGCACTTTGCGATTTTGACCTGGGGTCTAACTGCCGCACTCAGAGACGTCAAGAAATTTTTAAGTTTGATTAAAGTTGCTGCCTCTAACTGCCGCACTCAGAGACGTCAATTAAGTTTTAAGTTTCATTAAAGTTGCTGCGTGTTATTCTATTGCTATAGCAAAGACAGTGACAGCAGCTACTTTAATGAAACTTAAAACTTAATTGACGTCTCTGAGTGCGGCAGTTATTCTATTACTAAGTATAGCAAAGAAAGTGACAGCAGCAACTTTAATCAAACTGAAAAATTAATTGACGACTCTGAGTGCAGCCGTAAGGGCTAAAAACGCTAGTGTGCACAGGCTCTAACTTAAGTACCTATGATATTTAATTACAATGCATGTTAGGCTCGCTGATGGGAAAGTACCTCATCATCATCGCTACCGTACATTTTTAAGGTAAGTAACACCGGCAACTTTCAAGGAAAGCTCCCTAGCCTTTGTTGGTCGGAAATGTCAGGAGTGTTATATCTGTATGAGGAAATCCATTTTTGTTGTAAATCCGATTGAGTTTAGATATTTTATCCGTTTTTACTCCGCATTGCAGTGCAGATGTGCCTGCTTTTAAATGTGTTAATTCGCCGCCGTCTAACCTCCAAATGTATGTAATTTTGACATACCCAGTGTGTCAACGGCGTCGAACGTGTTAATCGACTTTAAAAAAGAGAGAATCAACTGACAATTGAATACCGCATAGGTGATGTAATACTGACCGCTAGGGCGCTTCGGCAACGGCGGCATGTCCACCGGCGTGTGCGGCATCGTCGGGTGCGCCGGCGGCGACCGCTTCAGCTCCATCTTCTCCGGCGACGAGCGGCGCTCGGGGCTCGCGTCGCGCTCCTCGCTCGGCGGGCCCGTCTGCCCCATGCCCTTCTCGAACGACGGCGGCATATCCCGGATCTTATGCGTCAACATGTGCTGCTTCATGTTACCCTGGTCAACAAAGCATCTATTATAAGAAACTACTTTACCACTCCAAAACCTGGCGGAGAAGCTTGTAGCGTGTCATTTTAAATTTACTTAACGTGGCTTGAAATTGTACATTGAGATTGCATAATTAATTACGTTGTAATTTAGATGGTAAAGACACTTGAAGCGTTGCATTTAAGGTCAACAGCCATTCTAACCAAGCAAGCTTTTAGGTTAATTAAATGAGCAAAATGCTGTGTCGTAGATACATTTATCATCACTGCAATGGGTTGTTGATAAAGTATGGAATATTTTTTTTTAACTTTTGCTATTGTAGCTACGACACTTTTAGGTTATTGTACCATGGGTGTATAACAGGCAAAATTGAGCCATAAACGTTTTTCAGTCCATATACCTGCCCGTTAGTTTCATTTATTATACAAGGTGGGCCAAAAGAAATCACCCTATTGGAAGATGCTCTCATTTTTGCAAATTCGCCAATGTCAAATCTGTTTTGCCATTTGTGGACTTGACAGATGCAAAATACAAGTGAACAAGCCATGGAGCGATACACTCCCCAAGAACGCGGAATAATCGTGTCTATTTTTTTGCGTAACAATTCAAAAAAAGAGAGTCAAACCACATCGGATGACTTCTTTTGGCCCACCTTGTACTATAATTTAAGAGCCCGCAACGAAACAAAGATAAGCGCGAGGGATATAATTAGTTAAAAAAAAAAAACATCTGTATAATTCAAGTGACAAATTCAGCGGTATCCCGCTCTGAGGATGGTTTTCGCCATCCAGAGCTACTCATCACCACACGGTTAACCATGGTTCACGAAAGCGGTCTCACACAACAAGAGGCAAGCAACACCTGGCGTCGGTGCGGCCTTAGTCTAGACCCATGTTACAATAACCAGAGTCCACGCCCAGGCGTCGCTCTTCCATACCGGATAGACGAAGGCGTTCCAGAGATCCAAAGCAGTGGCGTGCGGCGGGCGAGGGGCGCGCGCGCGCCTGCACCGACAACCGCCGCCACTGCTCTGGAACCACAAAGACACGCAACATTACACACACACTCGCACACCGTTATACAAGGGAAGGTCATGCAAGGACATAATTCATCGCTTAGTTCAAGCCATGGTTTCTCAAACCTGCTGCGCCATGTTAATGGAGGACGCAGCAATCAAACCCGAGTGCAAGGTAAAGACGGATTGCTATTGGGATTATGAAGGCGTAAGGTAATAGCACTATTATGGACAATGCTCCAGTGATGAATAATAACAATGTTGAAGTGAAACTAGGTGGCTATTCGGTAATCGATAAGTGGATGAGAATTGAGAGTAAAATTTTAAGGAGTCGTCACATTTAGGCACTTCGTTACATGAGAGAGAAGAAAGATGTGACGTAGAGAGAAAGAGAGCTATTTATTCCATCGCCGAGTGTTTAAGAAGTTTGACTTCTATAACGTGTATGGTGCAGCGGGTTTAACATGCATGCGCGAGATAAAATTTGACAGGTGCTAGGGAAACGAATACATCTATTCCATATTCTAACGTAAGACTTAACGCTTAAAGTTTAAAATAAAAGTGTCCCGTCTTGATAAAATCGCTATAAAAATGTGAAAATCGCTATCGCTATTATAAAAGGTAATAAAAGTCAGGATGAGACATTTTAAACCTTAAGCGTTAAGTCTTTCGTTAGAATGTGGAATAGTTGTGTTCATTTCCCTAGCATCTGTACAATTTTATCTCGTGCTTGCATGTTAAGCCCACTGCACGTGCAATTCTTATTTAATTTCATTGAACACTTGGCAATACCGAACATTTCATTCTTATAGTGGTACCTACTCCCGAATAATTTCAATCTAATATAATTGAGCTCGACACACGGTCAGGTAAACTGACGTACATTCAAAAGCTGACCGTGAGTGTGAAATAGTAAGTTGAAATAAACCGACGACGGCAACAACCCACGGATTTTTCCGGGTGCACCGTAATCCACTGTCTTCAGTTCGTTCGCATCACGCCAAACTGACCGTGAGTGCGCGATCCGCTTGCCTTCAGTCGGAGCTTCACCGCGATGAAATGAAGGCCGGTTTGAAGCCAGAGAATGGGGAAATCGTTTTGGCTTACATCCGTTGTGATCAGTTAAGAACTGATGTATTTTAACTGACCGTGTGTGTCGAGCATAACATAGTATACGAGTATATCAATCTCAGATGCTTATATTTATTGGATTGTTCATAACTGGAACACTGTCCATAATAGGTGTTTTAACCTTACATGAAGACGAAGACGCAGAGGCCATATCATCACCTGTAACCAAATAAACCTTTGGCGGTTACTTTAATTGATCCTACAGGTGACGATATGGTTAACATTTTTCATGTGATGGGACCCTAACTGCGACTATTACCGGTATTATATATAAGACTAGCTTTCCGCCCGCGATTTCGCTTGCGGAGAGTGATGAGAGCTTTCTTAAGTTAAAATATAGCCTATGTCCACCCTGAAAGTTCATTCTAAATGTTGGTAAAGGAATTTTTGAAATCGGTCCACTAGTTTTTGAGTTTATTCGTTACAAAAATACAAAAATAAAAATCTTTCCTCTTTATAATATCATTATTTATTAGACACTTTTTACAACTTTACCTACTCGTATCTCTGCTTAAAAAATTACGATACTACAAATCGTAAAACTAGATTAGGGATTTTGGTAATGGCAGTTTTAATTAAATAAACTTTATCGATTGTTATATAAGTTTTTATTAGATGAGTGTTTTTATTCTTTGGACGATTATTTTATAAAATGTGCATTGAATAAAGTGTTTTTTTTTTTGGATTGTTTGCATGTCTATGTGCAGGCAATAAGCAATATTATGTATGACATGTGAATTGAATAAAATAATGGTAATTAACTATGTAAAATCATTATACTCGTATTCTAAGCTATTTATTAATTGTTTACCTCTTTGGTGAAATAATTTACTATTGACTTTTAAATTAAGACCTTGTTAAACATTATTTCAAGCAATAAAGATTTATGATTTATAATTAACATTATGGAGTAATTATTTAGGTAGGTACCTGTGACGGTGAGAAACTAATAAATAAGGTTTATTAATAAATGCGTTTTCGTACAGACCTACTTACTTAATCAAGTTTTTCGCAATGTCTACATTGAAAAAAATGATTGGTGACTTCTGCCAATATTGCGATTGTTGTAAATAAGCGTTTTGATTCCATTCGGATTAAAAAAAATGTACCTACAGTTAAGGCCTAAATTAACAAAAAATTACTAATTTAAATTTCATTACTCATTTTCTAATAATTTTCATGGTAAAAGTCAGCGGTTCAATTAAAAAATTGAGCCTTTAACTAGGTTTTTTTTTTTGAAATTTACCCTTCGAGCATTTACCTACCTACAAGACGTTTGGTACAGCAACTAAATGTACCTACTTAAGTTGAATCATAAAGTACCTTAATGTTGTGACTACCAACTTTGGTTGATGAAAGTTATATTATATATATATTTTATTCAATTTATGTCAATTAAATTATTTTTTTCTTGATTGGCTCGCATTTTTTTCAGTGTAGAAAAATTTTTCTTTAAACCTAAAATGTATCTAACTAGGTAGGTACCTATTGTATAAAAAGAGTAACATAATAAAAAATAAAATCGGACGAAATATGCTATAGGCGCCTACTTAACTTACCCATCATTGATTATATTGACAGCGTATACCTAGTACCTACCTATTAGGCCTTTTAGTTTCACGGAATGCGTGGGTTTGGATAATGGCCTATTAAAGACCGAGAGATTGAAAAATAGCTTTAATTAGTACCTATAGTAGGTAAATTACTTTCAATTAAATTCTTATACTCTAGTGTTTTTCTTCTTCATCGTAAATATAAAGCGTTTATAAAAGCATAATATGACAAAAATTAAGGCGTTTTATTTCAATAGACTTTAATGTTATCGAACCACATGCCTGGAGAAACATTATTTTCAAGGAATAAGAAAACCGCACGGCCGAGCACAATTTATTTTGTTTGTAAGGGCCTTCACACCTTTATGTAAGTTTTAATTATAGTTTCTGCAAATCAATTAATGCTATGTACTTTTTAACGTGCTTTAAAAATGTGTTTACTTTCATATACCAATTGTTGCTACTCGGCACTAGATGGCGCTGCTGGTGGAGTTCGGGTTCAGAAACGTTTATTTGTGTTATTTAGATCGAAAACGTCGAGGTTATTTTAAATTGTTATTGCTCCATTACGTTATATTAATATTTAAAACCGATCATTCCTATTCTGCGATGGCTGTTTTATTTATTTTAACCAATTTATGGAATAATTAACATTTACATAAATGTCCATTTATAATTTTTTATCTAACAGTAAACTCTTCATATTTTTAACATACGCTTATTTTTCATTATGTAAAGTATTCGCGTCGTTACCGGTTTTCTGGTAATACAGTCGTAGTTAACTTGAGTAGAGGCATTCCATCTTCGGCCTCAGGGTTGGCAAACGTTTACAAGCTTCATGGGACTCGGAGCCCAGGAGCTCACAGGAGCTCGCTTGACTTCTCAAGGTCATTAAAAACGTACTGGTTTTCCGGGGTGAGAACTATAGGCATACCTACAACTTAATTGAGAGCCGGGACGAAGAAAAATTGCGGGGGGGGAGGAGTACAGGTAAGTATAAATGTGTTTTTTGATTAATTGATAAGGTTGAGTGAAATATTAGTATTATTACTGGCTAGAGAAATGCTAATTGACCTCTTTTTAAACTTTGATATCTAATAATGAATATCAATTGAAATCACCATGAACGACATTAATTGATTAATTGTTCATCGTTTTTCTGATTTGAATCTGAATATAATTATTAATAATTTGCAAATAAATCTCGATCAAAATCGTTATCGCTTGGGAAAGTTATTGATAAACAAGCTAACAATTTGGATTGTAATACATTACTTACTCGTACACCTACTCATATTTTAAGAAAAAACTCTTAAAATAATGCTCTTATTTTGCGGACATCAACTATTATGCACAAAAGCAATTCACTTTATATTACAACTGGGGGGCGATTTTTGACTTTCGAGTGCTCGAAATCAAAGTCGAGTGATAGAAAATTATCTCTCAGCAAATAATCGGGTCAATCCGTTGCTCCGATTTAGCGTGCAAAAATTACAATCTAACGAACACTTTCGAATACCTACCGAAATTGATATAGAAACAATTAAACATTCATTTTTATACTTCAATGTTTTATCATTACTTCAAGTACCTATAAGGACATGCTATTATTAGACTCTTTACCTGCTGAGCACACTCCCAGCAAACTCTCTTAAAACCCTTTAAAAACAAGAACGTTATTGCCGTAGAACGCGTGCATTTGGAAGTATTCTTTGCACCTGTCTTTCTCGAACTACTTTTGAATTATGAACTTTTATTTCTGTTGTAGCGTATCAGCATTCAGCTGAATTAAAAAGGATAGGCTTTTCAATTTAAGTTATGACATAAATGAGTGACGACAAACGATCTTTGAACCGCTTAAGTTTTTAGTGATCTTTTTAAGATTAAGAGTAGGAAAAATTGGAGGGAGGCGAGGGTGGAAAGGGGACAGCAGCGGTTTTAGGGAATTGAATGACCCAAGAATCCCAAGATACCTACGCGTTATCAATATCGTATGAATTTTACTGATTACTTGAAACTGATGAAAAGGTTCTCTAACACGTCTGAATCAGATGCATTTTCGTATTTTACAGATTGTATGATTTATTTTATTTAAATTATAAAGAACTAAAGTTGCACCGTTTTTTTTACACAGTTGCAAGTGTCGAAATAAGTATTCTTTGTGTTTACTTACCGTAAATCGTGTCGATTTTGTGTTTCTTTCGTTCTTTCTTTCCTTATTTACGATAATTCAATTCAATTCAAATGATTTATTTCAGACTAGTTCCATATATTGTTAGTTACTACAAACACTTAAAAGCTAAGTTAGTACCTAGTTAAAATACTGTAAAAGGTCGTTATTTATTAAATATAAAGGGAGATAGATACCTAATTAGAATTCGTCATTAAAATTCGACCTAGTGAATCGCTTATTAAAATGATTAAATACGCGTTAAAGTGCATACCTACTAATAATATCATCTAGAGACATCGAGACAAACCTCTCTGTGGTTTAACGATGATGCTATTAAATGTAAAATGTGATTGTTTTTAAGACAAAATAAAAAAAAATGTATAGATATATTTTTATTAAAGACTTTATCAAATGCATGAATATTTAAAAAAAATTGCCTAGTTCGATACGCGCCGCCGAGTGAGATTCAACAACGGATAAAACATTCGACTCGTGAACTTTCGTTAGTGGGTGTCGACTTATTGTAATTTCAAATGTGCATGTAAACGGCACTGCGGATAGTCCTCTGTTTTCCAATACCTACATATCTATTCACTATGCTAAGTTTGCTACATTCCACTGTTTTCATTCGCGCAGCGCGAGCCAGTGTACCTACGGGCGTATCTATCTACCTACCTACGTTTCAACTTAGTAATTTAGTAGTTACCTGCGCATAATAAGCACTTTTTATTTTATATCGATTGGTGTTAGTACTTCGTTCAATTTTTTACCAGACAATTTGTTCATATGTATTTTAAGGTATGGTTAACCAGCTCAAGTCTTTTAGGTAAATGTACAAAACAAAAAAAGATTTTAATTTGTCGGATTGAAGTGCAATTTAGCCGTGATGTAGGTCAGATGACCTGTTCCTTAATACTGTTTAAATACGTACCTACTAGGTCCAGAGCGACTTTATCCAGTGCCACTATTAGCCTGGGTGATAGAATCCCCCGCGCTGAACTTAAGGTAGGTAACTCGGTACTTTCTCTTTAGCGATTCAAGAATGCTCACGATCACGATTAAAATTACAAGCAGGGACTAAGAATTTATTTTGTTGTTGTGAGTAATGCATGTTTATTATACATGTCGGAAATTATCGAGACCGCTGATCAGAGCCGACGCGTTAATTGTCCCTGGGTTGGTTTAAATTCATATCTTTAGAGCGGCATAACTTTACAAAGATTTAAACCACTGAGAGGCCTATAAATACGGGAGATCAATTTATGAAATGACATACGATTGCATTAGCGAGGTCTTTAAACTCTCTACTCGCGGCGCCGTCATGAATATAAATAAAGTATATTAAGTATTATTTTATTGATAAGGCCAAAAACTTTTGGTAATTTACGAAAATTGTTACATTGTCGATCATAAATAATATTTTTATGACGAGAAGCGTAGGTAAAGGCTCAAGGATTTATAAGCAATAAATATTTTACGACGTGAATTAATATTCCGATCGTTTTCCGTGACGTTGTTTTTATGAGTTATCATTTTTGTGTCGCGCTCGAGAGCGGCGCGGGCGCAGCCCGGCTCTTGAAATATTGGCCGAATCGGGTATAAAACATGAATCACTATTAAATATGCTCTTAAAACAACCTTATATTTATGAATAATACTACTTTATAATTAATTCGTTTAGACTAAGTTACTGGCAGGTGTATTTTCTACTTTATGAGCTCGTATCTGCAAGAAGTGTAGACGTTCCTAATTCGAGAATAAGTCATTTGTTTTTAATTTCGACTGTTTAAAACGGAAATAAAATTTGGCGTAGGTATAAAACAATATTTTTTGACAATATCATTATTACTCTTTGACGTTTAAATACACCTCTAACTTAGTTATAGGTGGAACAAATCTGGTGAGGCGCCGACGGGCCGCATCAGTGCAGTTCCTAATAAATCGAGCCTATACAAGTTGCCGAGTTGCCCGTCAATTACTCGCAAGTCGGCGTCGGATGCGCAGACAACGGCCCAAACTAATGTAAACTAGAGCGGACGACTAGCGACTTGTAATTACAGCTTGCAAAATTAATGCACTGAAACTTGACTGAAATGAAACCGGCGCAAGAAGTTCCTCCGCCGGCAACTTGTCCCCGCGACAGCTAACTTGGAGTTCGATGCTCCGATCACTTGACACGACTATCTATTGGACACGAACTATTTACATCTATTTACGTTACAACAATCACGATTGTTTTCAGCTTCAGTTTTCCGCTCAAAATAGCTGCCGCAGTTATTTACAAACCGTAAAACAATTTATTTTATGACTCAAAGATTTTATTGTCAATGGGGCTTATGAAGATGTGGGTCTGCTGAAAATTAGTGGAAATGTAAACGCGCATATGTCGCTATTTATGTTACAATAAGATATGAACTGGCCGCCAGCCAAGAGCACTCGGTCGGTGTCGTGTGTCCGCTCTTCGGTCGGGTAACACAATACAGGGTACAACAGGGTTAATTCACACCTTAAACATTATTAGACTCAAATATATCTAGAGGTCAGATGACTTGAAATGGGCATACATTGGGATGAATCACAAAATAAATATTATAATTCACTAACCTTTGTAGAAAAGCCGCGATCGCAAACGGTGCATTTGAAAGGGCGCTCTTTGGTGTGGCTTCGATAATGTATCTCCAGAGCAGAGTTGCAGGCGAACGTCTTGTAGCAGATGTTACACGTTGTGTTCCCGCGCACTGTACACAGATAATTTCTTCTTACTATAATTCCATAAAGCATTTAAATAGGAACGCACGATTACACTGTAGAAGTGGTGATTCTATATCTTCTAGAGTTAGGTAACTGTATAATTACATTCAGCGTGTATTTTAGCACCCGGCAAGCGATCTTTCGTTAGTTTGCAGGCGAGGATGTTGATTGATTCGAGGGGAATGGACGTGCGGGCGACCGGGGCGGACGAAAACTTAGGTTCCCGTTTATCGCATACCTGCGGGAGGAAACGCGAGTCCGAGCGGGCTGAAGGGCGATCCTCCGAAAGCACCGAGCGCCGCGAGCGGGGTCGGCGGCGACGGCAGCGGCGAGTGCGGCGGCGGCCGCGGCGGGGTCGACAGGGCCGACAGCGCCGGCGACTGCGAGGAGGCGCGTGCGCTCCGCCCGCTCTCCGAACCTGTCGCCGATGGGAGGGAAGCCGTTGGGGTGATGGGTTTTACTTCGCATTCGAACGCCGAGGCGCAGACGGAGAGCGGCGAAGTTCGACGATCCTTCGTATCCGAGTCGTCGTCGAACTCCCGGTTAGCGGGCTCACGCTCGTCCCGGCCGCTCTCATCGTCAGTCCCGCGGGAGTCCGCCCGTCGGTCGCCGGGAGTGGATGGAGTGGGGAACAGGGGCTGCGGTAGCGGAACTAGGTACGAAGGGAAGTCCACGGCGTCTGACCCGTTACTCAATGTTGGGTAGCCGTTAATCTCAAGATTGCGGATCTGGTCATATTGATTATTTGTGCGCTCACCAGTATGAAGGCGTATATGTTGATGTAAAATAGATGGATCTGCAAATTTCTTGTGACAAACTGGACATTGATGTAACATTTGAGTGGGAGGTCTAATACGATGGACGCCCATATGCGTCTTTAAATTACCCTTAGTGGTAAATGCGCGACCGCATAGTTTACACCGAAACGGCCTTTCACCAGTGTGGGTTCGATAATGCATTTGTAATGCACTTTTGCAAGAGAGAACGCGATGGCATACTATGCATTCATTAGGATCTAACACTTTGTTATCTATTTTATCTACCAACTGTTGTAATTTCATTGTTTCTGACGTTTTCGTTATCTCTATCAAATTTTCCCACGAGTTGTCGTTGCTACCCGGACGCGGCAAAAGCGAATTATAATACAAAGGGTCGCGAGCTAGATCCACGACGCCATGGACGGAGGAGTGGAATGGAGTTAGACTACCTGACGAAATACTGCTAGGTGGGGAGTTGGGAAATAAAGGAAAAGTGGGAAAAGTACGTAGCCCCGTTGCTATTGAAATTGGTCCAGATATCGATGAATTCTTACTTGATAAATTTTCCGGTTGATCTGGATCGGGCTTCACATGTGGACTTTCTCTGCCAATATGGTCTTCATTGCTGTATTTTGAGTCCATGCTGCAGTCGTCGTAAGGCGACGTCGAGGGGTATCGGTCATGGTCAGCCTCTTGTGTAGCATCATTTTCCTCTGGTTCTCGTTTAGGAGATACGCGTTCTGTGTCTTCGAAACTAGAATCTCGTTGACTTTCCTCGTCTTGTGGCTCTGACTTAAACATTTCCGGCACAGATCGGGAAGGGCTCGGCGCAGAAGGTTTACTGAGATCAGCCGGAGCGTCTTGTTCCTGGCGCATAGCGAACAGTGGATGAGGCGGTAGAGGTTTGTCTCCCAGTGAACGCGGAGGCAGGAGATCATGGTGCGGCGGTCTATACAAAGGCAAGCCTGGCGGGAAAGGCGCTGGTGCACCCGGGGGAAACTGAAGTGGATGGGGTGGCATGCCCGGAATGGGTCCCGGCGACAGTTGCGCTAATAGTGGTGGATGATATTTGTCCAAATGTTCTGGTATTGGATTAGGATTCATCTTCACATGCGGAAATTTCGATGTGTGTCTTTGGAAATGGACTTTGAGGTTCCCTTTAGTCGTAAAACGGGACCCGCAAACATTGCATTTGAATGGTCGTTCACCTGTGTGGGAACGAATATGAATTTGTAGCGCAGAGTCGCTTCCAAAGACTTTCCCGCAGTATCGACAGCGGTGCTTGAAGAAAGGCTCGTTTCGTCCTCCACTTTTGCCGTCGTATGGTGACATTTTCCCTGATTTGCGAAAGGCTAATTCATCAGCCAGATTGTTTGCCAGCAGTCCTTGAGATGCGTTGTCAAGTACTTCTTGGGCACGTTTTTGCAGCATTTCGAGCGTATTTGGTTCATTGAGAGAGGGTGGTGGGTCATTATTCGTTATGATAGAAGATGCTAAAGATGACGATATGGAGCTGTAAGGTGGATGGGACATCACAGGTGGCATAGAGGTTTGGATTTTTGGAATGGAGATCTGATCCGTCCTTGGATTAAGATGCGCGTGAGTAGACGGTAAACTTTGGCTAGAAGGAGGAATAGGTATAGGAGGTGAAGGCTCCCGTGGCGGACGAGGCGGTGACGGCGATCGAGCGGCAGACGCAGGCACGATCGTTTCTGTTTCGTTCAGCGCAGGGTTTTCATCCGTATCATCTTTTCTTTGTGTCAACGAAAGTTGATTTTGTAATTGTCGTATTAATTGCAGTTGAAAAACTTGCTGATGCTGCAGCGTGAACAGTGTACTTTGTAGGACAGCGAGCTCGTGTAGCGCCGCCTCATTATCAGCATTGTTAGCCATAGCCGTAGCAGCGAACTGTGCCACGGCAACTTTAGTATTTTGGAGCGCCTCCAGAGTGACGTGGCCGGCGACCGGGAAGGGCAGTCCCACCGGCGGCTCGTCTGCTTCGGGCACGTCAGCATCGCCTTCTTCGAGGCTGTTATTGTTCTCGGCATCTTGCCGATGTCTTCGTACCTGTTCTAATCGTTTGTTAGGTTCATCCATCTCTTCGTCACCTGACACGACCATCTCCTCCGGGTCGGAGTGCATCCGTTCCTCCCCCATCTGGAGAGCCTTCTCGTCGCACACCCGCTTGTGGTGCAGGAACTCGTGCAGGTTGTCGAACTGCTCCTGACAGCGCGGACACATGTGCGCCTCAGTGCGGTCTCTCGCTTCCTCAGGTATGACATTGTTAATTTCTTCTTCCGAACACGAACCGGAACTTTCACCTAAAACAAGATATACTTAACATTAATGTTACTTAAAACTACTAACACGTTTTAGTTATAATGAAATGTATTTGTGGCTGTGTGTATGTTTTGTGCCTACCGAATCAGTTTCCCTTTATTTTAAATTGTAAGTATTTCGAAAATGGCTCTAACGAATCTAAATCAATCAATCAGTTTTCATTTACGGGAAAAGTCGGAGTTTGGTTCGGTGTTCGATTTTAACCCGAGCGATGCTCAATCTCCGAGATAGGTACTATATTAATTCAACGATATACTGTTCTATCAAATGTTGTATTTATATTAAACGTTAATGTAACAAAATAAGTGTTCAACCGGTACGGTACGTGAGCCCGAAAAAATTTGTTCGGCATTCGGATTTCTGCACGAACAATAACAAAATAGCATCCCCGCCTTTTTAACCTGAAGAAACTCGGAAAAAGAGTTTTCGTGTTGTGGATTTCTCTTAATGCTTATGGATGGCGCTTATGGTCCTGAAGTTTTTCAGAAACTTGAAAAGAGGGTCAGTCGTGTTCCGATAAATGAAAAATAATAGACCACGAAATCGATTCTCACTAAAGAGGTTGAACCGTTAGGTACTAATCTATTTAGCGACGCGGTTAGCCCAGTTGGTAGTAGGTAACCCTGCCTACGAAGCTAGCGGTCCCGGGTTCGAATCCCGGTATGGGCAAATATTTGTGTGTTACCTATAAGTATGTACATATTTCTTTATATAAGTATGGATATCGTTGTCTAGTACCCATAGTACCTAAAAGCCTGGAGCTTAGTTTGGGACTAGGTCAATTTGTGTGAGATTGTCGTCTGATATTATTACTATTATTATTTTGGGCGAAGCAGGAGTAAAAAGAAGTACACCTTATCACGTCTGTCATGGCCACTCTAAAAAAAGTTAAGTAACCTTTGTACCGACATACAATATATAAACAGCTTCAGTACATATATACGAATAGGAATATCAGCTTGATCAGAGTCGTCATAAATCTAGCCAAATCTCAGTAGGAATAATAATTATGAACAATTTATCTCTGTAGTAGGTACGATGTTCAAAGACAAACTTTTCATTAGGATGTCCTACCTGTGTTATAGTTCATTCGTTTGTATGTTCGGCCGTTTCAGATTGAATATTACACGCTCACTATTTGGACGCAACTAGCGGAACTTCCGATAAAGAGGATTGCAAAAGTTTTATGAAAAAATAATTGGTACAACGACAAATTTTGCCTGTTTAAATCTCAAAAATGATTGCACCATTGAATTATTGCATGTTTGACTCAACTTTTATAATTTTTGTTCTTTTTTACATTTTACTTCAGCTCTGTCCTACTTATTTCACGTGTTATTTCACTTACTTACTACTTTTACTGATTATTATAAAATTAAATACAGTAGGGTTTATACCTATTTTTTTGAGTCCCGCTCATATTTCTCTGTAAAAATAGTCTCAACCTAGCAACAAATTAATAATGTGTGTTGCTCAAATCCGTTAAGTAGGTATCTTGGATTACTTACAATATATAGAACATACATACATTAGATTAGAACATGCGGAGATAATCAGTGTTTGGTGATCTCGGTTGTATAAAAACGTTAGGTAAATGCTTTAATGTTCTACAATCAACAAAAAACCAATGTCAAATAAGTTGATCCGTAAATGTAAGCTAAATGTAGCTGCTGTCACTTTCTTTGCTATAGCAATAGAATAAGACGCAGCAACTTTAATGAAACTTAAAACTTAATTGACGTCTCTGAGTGCGGCAGTTAGTGTTGATATTTAATTCGAACATAACAGAATACGCATGAAGTATTTTTTACACGATGTCCAAATTGTTTTGGGTATGTGCATTTCATAGCAGGCTACATCACGCATGCACGTTAGAGTAGGTACATAACATGCCATGATAATAAGTTTCATATTTATATTCAAAACAAGTGGCGAATTTTAAAATGGCTTCTGTTGATCTGATGGCGGCACAAAGTGATGAAAACATAGGTTTTTTACAAAACGATCTAAAACAGAAAAACAATATGGTCCAGAACACTCACATGTGCACCTTTTTATACCTTAATGATTCATTACATCTCCATTTCTAGTTCGCTTTGCGTCACTTCTATTATTGGTGTTGTGCCTGGCAGTAGGGCTTATGCACAGGTATATCTACTGTAGACCGATTAAGTATTATATGTTTGGTGCATTTCTAAAGGTCAAAATTCACTAATTACAAGAATATTTCCTAGCCCATATATTATGTAACCCACAATATTGTTGCTCTGAGCAATTTTTCTTGACATTTTCTCCTTGTACTTATCCGAGCAACTTTTAAGGAAGTGCTCGCCAATAAGAAGTTCAAGTTTGGCGTAAGATTTTTAAAAACTGTATCATATTAGGTACTTGTAGACCAAATAAATTAAATAAATATATTTTTTATTCATTAATATGAAACAGATTGGCTTCGTGTGATGACTATAATACGAAACTAGTTGTCTGGTCTCTAATATACGGTTACCCGACAAAGATGCGCAGCTAAATAAGTAGGGTAAATCCGGGATAGTTGCCCCAGGGGTATAGTTGCCCCGATTGTCATTACTCTAGTTTCGCGGATGAATCGCATGCTATTTTATTAATCTATCGAAAGACTCTCCAACTACCACTAAGTTGACCGTGTCGTATGTCTCTGTGCGATTGCATGGGAAGGCAAAATGCGATCAAAGTTTTTGCGGGATAGATATCCTGTTTCTCGTAGGGACATCTATCCCAAACATAATTTATATGGATTAGGCAACTATCCCCTATGTGGGATAGATGTCCCAAAACATAGAGGTCCGCAAAAATCGCTAATACTCTGGAAATATTAAAGATAATGTTTTTTACTTTTAATAAATTTATAGATAAAAAACCAAAGTACAGGCCAGTTTTACAAATTTTAATAAAGTATTTTGCTTTTTGTACTGAGATATAGGGTGATTTCAAAAAGTGTGGCAACTATCCCTATTTTACCCTAGATTTTATTCTTGGGAGTGATATATATTACATTTAAGTTTACCTGATCGAGAACCAGTAGGTAAATGTTATTTAAACTAATTACAACTATAATAAATTATTATAACTGGTAGTTATTACGTATGCTTAACCCTCTCATTGTGAGTGGAGGCCTGTGCCCAGCAGTGGGACGTATATATGCTGGATTATTATTATTATTATATTACGTATACCTATTGATCATCTGTTAACAATAAAACATTAATTTTGTTCAATTTGTTTAATTTGTTCAACACAAAATTAGGAAATAAACGATTTATATTTGTATTTTTGTTTTATATTTTACTGTTTACCCCTGTTTCGAAATAATAATATGTAAAGGCCCAAACTTTACAACGTTAATAGCGATTCAACAAAATCAGAAGTGGTGGATGTTTTAGCTACTCGCCAATAGATGTCGCTAACAAGCACAGTTGCACAAAACAACCAGTGTGTTGATTATAAGTTTTTCTTATTTTTTGGATTTATTTAACTAATACGGAAAGGGTACATTAAGTTTTTAATGATTATTGTAACTTTAACACAATTAGAATTGTGTTCAAATAATTAACATCAGTAAAAAAAAATATTTTTTAATTATTTGAACAATATTACGACCTTTTAATTTGACCACAAATGCGTTGCAAAAGTGATAAAAAAGAGGATAGCCCTCGCCGGCGAAGTGCACACTTCCGCTATCAATTTTCGTTCTTTTGACAGAAATTGCCACAATTCCACAAAAAATGTCTTGCTCTTTTAATCTTAAATCATATAAATATAATATGTTTAGCGCGCCTGACATTTTAGTTTTAGGGATAGGTAGGTACCATTTTTTTTTACAAATTTAATCATTTCATTTAGCTCCTGACTACTATAGGCATGCTTCTATAGCCTGCTATGAAATTCCGACATAACCGGCAATATTTTTATTACCTATAAAAAATGCAAGCAAATATAGCAAAAATTATGCAATTGCTTATCTTAGCGTGTAACGTTAAGATATGTCTTAATACCTTGCTTAACAAAATTTTGGCCACTGTGCGTGACATATACCTATGCACCTAAATAGTTGAAACTATGCAATAGATAATTAAATAATATCCTAATGTGTCCCAAAATAAATGTAAGGGAAATTCCTTTTTTGTTGCCAAAAACGTATGAATTTCGGCATACAAATATTTTAGGACACATTAGGAATAGGTACTATTTATTAATTATTGCATTATTATTTTAAGTAGGTACCTACTGTAACTTAGCCAAAAAAAATTCAATTTGAGATGTCACTCACAGTGGCCAAATTTTTGAGAAATGTTCAAATGATGATAATCACACGTGCAGTAATAATATATTCTATCGACGGTAACGTACCTACTCGTACTTAATCGGAAAACTCAGGGGAATGTTTTGTTTTGCTTTCACTTTTGACAGATGATTCTACATAAAAAGGATTAAAATATTATATAGGTACAAAAGCATCACAAAAATAGAAGTTTAGACTCAACGTAAAATATATTTTCTTTTTAAAATATAATTATATTTATATTACCTACCTACGTACCATACATAATGACCTTTTTTTAAACCACACGTTTTTTTATTCTAGAAAAAAATAACCAACCTACCTACTGCTAAGAATTGATACCCACACATTAACACTGACCATTGCATGTTAATTATATTGAGTTTATATTCTACTTTCTACAGTAATAATAAATAATATTAGGTATAAATGTGCAATCTTGTGCGGGTGTTTGAATGTTTGGAACTTGAGTTATTTAATCACATATAAACGGCTGAACGGGTTTGGATCAAGTTTGGGACACAGTTGGCCATGTAATGAGTAATACAATGGTATATTTAAGTATGTTTTTTTTAAATTTCGGAACATTACACAGTTCCGTGTGAATAACGTTAGACACGTTCTACGCGGATGCTAGTTAAAAATAATATTTTATTTTTATTAGTGTATAGGTAGGTCCTGTCCACAACACTGATCACTTGAGCTGTATTAATAGTTTACGTAATCACAACATACCGGCACGTAGCACCCGATTTAACACTTTATAAAGATTGTTGTGGCTAAACCGTGACTAGAGATGTGCCGAACGTTTCGTAATTATTCGGAATTCAACACATTCGGTATAATTATATATGTATTCGGCCGGATTGTTCGGTTCAGTTACTGAATATTTACCGAACAATACATTTTATATAAAACATTCTTCACTTATAAATTAACTGTCGCTAATTGCCTTAACAATGTTGGGCCTATTATCTCTTATGATCGCATGCGTTTTTTAATCTAGTTGCCATGTTTTTGCCATATCTTCGAAACAGATTCGAATGTTTTCAGCCGTATGCTTACCAGTAAAATATAATTCGACCGAATATTCGGTTCGACAAGAGTGGGACCGAACGTTCTGCCGAATATTCGTATTCGGCTGAACCTATATTAGGCGCATCTCAAATCATTATTAGTATATATAAACGTGATCAATTTAATTCACATTACTAATTCGGTGTGTATTTTATATTTTAATTATTTGATTATGATCTATTTGGTTAAGAACAGATTTATCAATTTATTATATCTTTTGCTATAGAATAGAATATATTTAATCCAGGGTTTAGTGTGTGAAAATCCTTAGTCCGAGGTACTAATATTATAAACGCAAAAGTGTGTCTGTTCGTGTGTTACGCTTTCACGGCTAAACCACCAAACCGATTTTGATGAGATTTAGTATGAATTCGAGATAGTACAAACCCCGTAGACGCATACCTACGCGCCGTAATACTTTAACCTAATTCCAAGAAAAATGAAAGTTCCTCAGGGAAGAGCAATAAACGACTTTTTTATCCGTGAAAGTTACGTCTACAAATACATGATTTATTAAAGCTCTAAATTTTTAAATATTGTTGTGGTTAGGAAACCCCTAACCTAAGTTACCTAATAACTAAGACGGATTCTCTCTTAGTTGGCATAAACTGAATAAAAGAATGAAATTTGATAAAGTAGGTACTTACTGTTGTAAGTTCATTGGTGATTTAAAACTAAGATCTTTGATGAGGCGTCTAAACGGATTTGGCTAAAATTCAGCACATAAATAGTTTAGACGAGATTGAAATATGAGCCTGGCTCGGCTCGCGCTATCACACGCCGTCTAAATCCACCTTTAAATGTCTTGTTGGGCTTGTATGTATGGAATCAAAACGCTTATATCCACAACCATCCCAATCTGGTGCAATGAGAACCAATTTAAATTTTCAGTGCGGTTTTAGGTAGGTAGGTAATTATTTTTGGTAATTTTTACATGCTCATTTTAATATTTTTAATTAATATCTACCTACCTACCTATTATGCGAAATAAGTCATAGGTTCTATCTATATAGTAGATCTATTGCAAGACAAATAAAAAAAGGACTGACTTGCGGGTCCAGTGCATTGTAATACTCGTAACAGACGCTCGAACTTGGTCCGGTCCGAACAACGGATTTGGTTCGCTCCGAACCAGATCCGGCCGTGTGTAGAGCAGTCTGCTGACCATATCCGCCGACATGGTCCGCGGACTGCTCTACACACGGCCGGATCTGGTTCGGAGCGAACCAAATCCGTTGTTCGGACCGGACCAAGTTCGAGCATCAGTCACTAGTTTATGCCGCCGCGTATGATATTTGAAAGTTCTGCTTTTGTCGTTTATGATGTTTACATTGAAACCACCAATAAAGTGAGCACCGACACAATGCACAGTAATCCAAGCCGTGGCTTAACCGTCTCATTTGAGGCGAGATGCCGGTGCGTTTAATAGTTATTTGTGAGACGAAGGATTAGCGGCGCGGTTGACAAAATCTTAGCCGCGCCGGCTGCATGGCCCGCGCCGCCGCTGCATTGCGCAGGAAAAAAATACAAAGTGTTAGCGGCCAGTGTCCGGCGACCGCCGCCTGCGCCCGTCATTGTTACACTAGTTTACAATACAACTCGCTTTGTGGACGCAACCAGCTAAATTGTTCAAATTATGCATAGGCATTATAGAAAAGGTTGCGCCTACCTGTGTTAGATTCGACTACAGAAAAATCATAATTTTACAGGTAGTTTAGTAACATAAATAAAACTTTTCTGTAGCTCTTTGTAGGTAGGTATCTAGTTCTAAGTAGAATCTTTCAAAGTTAATCTTTCTTATATGAACGTATCTAAAATAATAGCATAGCAATATACCTATAATAGCTAAAATAATATTCGGATTAGTGGCCACGATAACGACTATATAATACTTGTGTAGCTACATAACGACTTTCAACCCACGTAGGTACCTACTAGGTACTTGTACCTACAATTAATTTTTATATTTTGTTTTATCGCCGCAATATCCATTAAAATATTTTAAGTTTATAATTTAAGTTGAGAGCTAATTAATCTACTTACGGGGAGACTATAAATTATAATCTGGTGTAATTATTCATCATCGACGCGTAATGGAAGCATTAAGTATGCATATCAACGTTTCGTTCCAAGCGAGAACCGGAACATTAACAAGTTTTTCGACTTTATTAGTGGAGCAAACAAACAGTGAATAGATATATTTCATAAGAATGTGAATTCGTTATTTCGATAGTTGGCAGATAAAACGCCGCCCAGTATTTTATAGAGCACTCATAAAGCTGGCGAGATAAGCTTTGTAACGGTGCAATAATAAAAAATTGACAGCTCCCATTTGGAAATTACCAACAATTACGTTACGATTTATCTTACACCGGTTCGCCCAACATCTCAACCGAAATTTATATTTTGAAATATTTTTAATAAACCTAACCTAAGACTGCTACATCAACTAACAAGGGCCTTGCGTTGCTATTTCGATGCACAAAAATACCTGTACCTACCGACCAAAACCTATTCGAAAAATTGAAAATATCCAATTTAGCAGCTAAATAATTATTTTTGTTTGAGATAAACAAACGCGTTAGCCCTTCGGTAAAATTTAGAGCTTCGTTAGTTTGTTACTCTATAGTGATGATTTTTAAAAAATCTTGAGAACTCTATGTAGAGACCCAAAATTTAATAAGAAATAAATATATTTATGTTTTATAGTACATACCGCACTTGAAGTGTCATTTTAATAAAATTATTAATCAGTGGATAACATTTTATTTTGGAAGACTCTTGAGTGCAAAATTGCACGAGTGCATTTTATCTGCCAACTTTTGAAAACCTGCGCTCATGTCTAAAACTTTACTGGTCACTTCACAAGCTTGTTTGTATTCCGTCACCTACCTCGGTCCGCGTGTTCCTGAACGGTCGGTCAAGTGTAACTCACTGCACTGTACTCACCACGGCGGGGGCGAATTTTAGTGCTCACTTTCTGGTGGATGCCGAATTTAATCGTCGCTAACTGAATCATATTTTCGGTAAGAAGACCGGAACGATAGCACGGGGGCCGTTGCGTTTAAAATATGTTCACTGTTCCAAGATGTATGGTGGTAGTGTGGTGTGGTAGATGAGAGAACGAGCAGTAGGTACCGATGGAGACGCGGCGGACGCAGGCAGGCTTGACGCGCGGCATGGCGGCGGTTTAAGGGCGCATGGCCCGAGCGGTCGGCGCGAGAGCTACGGAGACAGGGTGCGGCCGGGCGCGCCACTCGCCATCTGAAGCGCGACTGAGCGAGGCGGCGGGCGACGGGCGGCGGGCGGCGGCGCGCGCGCGCACCAGGTATACGGTTATGACAGGAGGCGGGGCCGCGCCTGGCTCATAAATCAAACTTCGCCCATTCGCACGCGCTGCACCGACCCCCCTCCTCCATATTCCATATTCGGGGCGGGGCATATTTTCATAATCATAACGCCTCATATTCATAAACGATATGTGGCGAGTCGTGCCGCGAGGCGTGCTCGGTGGGCGGCGCTCTCGCCCGCTAGATGGCGACGCGGTCGCCCCGCGAAGCCTCCCACAAACACTAATTAAAGCTACACGTCATCTAATTTATTGTTTTGAAGGCACTCAATCATAACAAAAAAGTATTTTGAATAAAATGTACTGATGTTGACTTCTTCGGTTGCGAGCTTCGGAATGCTTACTTGAAGGTTGAAACAGGTAAAAAAGTTTTGTTAAAGTTTGTTTGTTTAATTTATGTAAGATAATTAATTCTTTGGAATTGTAAATACTTATTTAGGGATTCGTTTTTAAATGCTGGCTGAATAACATATGTAACATTTAATAATAAAATTTATGTAAAATGTATTTTTGCTGAAGGCCATTGTAATAATATTTGCTAAGTATTTACCTAGGTAGGTAGGTACTTAAGTGCAATTAATGTTGATAAGTTACCTATTTAGTTTTCAAGTTAGGCGACAAAGATAACGTTTCAAATAGGTAAGTAATAAAACATTCGTATATAGATCTTTTTATTTCCTATTTAGTAAATAATTACCTGGATATTTTTTCTCATTTCTGAACGTCAAAGTGAATAGGTAGGTAGATAGGTACCTACTTGATCTCTATAGATACTAGCTAAACTTAGATATATTCGCTTAAAACACTTCTCCACGCAGCAATCAGACACATTACAACGCATGAAATCAAACGAGCATCCCTAACAACGGATTTCGATTAAAATATCCGAACTATAGCCTCGAGACTAATCGCGCCGCTGACAGCGTAACTAGATCAAAAAACTTTACGAGGGTAGTTATTAAAAAGCGGAGGCCGGGAGCTGCCGCCTTTGTTGAATTAAATACAGTTGGTGAGTCCCCGGCCAGGCCTCCCGGAGAGCGTCGTACAGTCACGTCATGACACACGGGGAAATGACTTCAGATAATTTGATTAGGCTGCTGACTGTGACTTGACGAATTTTGAACGTGACTTTTAATATTTAGAGTTAGTTGGGGTTTCTAATGGAAGTTGCACTGTTGTGGGATGGAATAGATACTTACCTGTGACATAGGTAGGTATGCTAATATGTACCTACCTACCTGTAGGTACTTATTTATTTTGATATTTTTTTTTAGATTATGGCCCAATCAAAGGATACCTATAATTATTTAAATGTCTGTAAAACACTTCAAGCTCTTCTTAAAAAAAAGCTACGTGCTGTTTGTAAGAAGATAAACTAAAGGACAACATAAAGCTTTTTTGAAATGTTTTTAATATACCGACTTATTAATAAGCAATTAAAAAAAAGTTGTCAATTACGGTAGTTCTAGGTATAAAATTTAGTTTGCTGCTGGTGAGGGAACTTTAAAAATTGTTTAAATGGTTAAATGTAATCAATCAACCTGAAAAGCTTGAGTTCTTCCTTGTTTTGAGTCTTGAAAACAACATGTTTAAAAATAAACGGCTCCGAGTTCTCAATAGGTACCTACCTATTGACACAATAACTCCCACCGGCGCGGTCAAGGTCGAGTGTTTTGTCTCAGTGTTGTAAGGAGTTCCTCCCACACTCACGTAAGTAATTAAAGTTACATGTAGAAAAGGCAAAACCGAGGTAAAATGAAAACAAATATTGACGAAATTCAATTAAAATATAAACAAAATTGTGCAAAGCTGTTTGCTTGTTACTTTTCGCTAGCGCCATCTTGTGTCAAGCGGCAGGACTATTGAAGAAATACTTTCTGCAAATGCGTTCGCCCTGTGTTGGTAGAATGTTTTAGCAAAATATATATGTAATTTGCATTTTTAACTGTGTTTATCTACTATGTTTCTTCGCACTCCTGAGAAATAATACGACTCATACAAGAAAAAATATTGTATCTTGATTTTTGATACTTTTAATTTTTACAAGTTATCTAGAACCTAATTTTACGTAAGAATGATTGTAACTGAAGCGAACTTAAAATTGGAATACCATTTTTTCCTTGGAATTCTTTTTTAGATAAGAAAAGTATGTATGCAAGTAGTTAAATTTTATATTTTAATTATAAAAGTTCATAGTCGTGACGAGAGAGAGACGTTGCATCGTGAATATTGTAACGTACGAGCAGGTCTGTACTAATGCGGGTGACAGGCGTCATCAGACACAGTCGCTGGTTTGATACAAGCGCAAATTCTTCTTTTTGCATACAAATATTTCTCCTTATTCGAAATTCGGGATTCAACGCTTTTCTTATCTCACCATTGGCGATGTTAATTTTTGTTTAAAGGAAGTCCCCTGTAAAATTTAAAGGAAGTCATTTGACTTAATTCGCTTTAAAAGTTTGATGGTTGTATTGAATTTGTGTTCCAAATGACCCATTACTTATTAACTTTTGTTTATCAACAGTTTGTCTTGAGTAGATCGCTTAGCGATAATGGTACCACAGGAATTTTGTTTATATTGTGAATTCTTAATTGCACTTTTCATGATAGGTGATAATTCTTAGGTATTTGTGTTAGATAGTATGGTTGTAGACCAATGTCAACACCTATCTACGTATGTACGAGTACCTACCTAACTATGTTAGGGTGATACATATTCTAAGCCACGGCTAAGCGATAAAAACTAAGTACGAATGGATGTAGAAATAACAAAACATCATAAAGGATTGAAATCCGCTCTCCCTAGACGACACCTAGGGGTCGCACCCCACATAGGCCGCAATCCATTGAAATGCCTACATAGAAAGCACAGCCAGCCAACATTTAAATGTATTAAGTTGGAAAGTGGGTAGTTTAAAAAGTTTGCTGATCGGAAGTATCAATTCAGGATTTTTTTTATAAGAAATTCATCAGGTGACCCGCTAGCTCGTTGGTTGCTTCATCTAGCATAAAAAAATACAAAAAAAATAATCATAAAATTATCTATTTACACTGCACAGATAAATTCCATTAAAGGTAGAAATTTCAACCCGCCGGAACCGTCCCGTGTCGTGTTGTTGTTTTTACTCTCAGTTGACTAAATAATTCCTGTTTATGATGACATCTAATCCCGTATGAATTAATGCATATAGAACCAAGTTTTCTGGATGACTGCTACCTAGCGAGGTGTTATTTCAGATCCATCGGGCGGCTGTTAAACCGAAATAGCTCCGTAACACGAGTCACATTCGATTTAAATATACAAATTTTTGAAAACGTCTGTTTATCCAAACGAAAGCATGCGTAGCACCGCTCGCTCCTCGCACCGAACGAGCCGAGATGTCGTCGACTGTTTATACTACAGTCGGGAGCGTTACTTTTCAATAAGTAAATGTTCAACTTATGGGGAAATAAATGTTTCAATGGGTTTAAAACGCCTGCTACCTGTAAAAGGGGGTTGAAAGTTTAAATTAAACGCCAAATTTATTTGTTATGGCGATCGGCGGGTCGGCGGCCGGCGCGTTGCGGACGCGTTCATAAATTTGAATATGGAAGTGAGTTCTAATGGCGTCGCTGTTTATTTTTACTGCACCCCCAGAGCCGTACGCCCGAATGCGACGCCGAATTTATTTCCATGCATTTTAATATCTCCCTCTGAATAGCTATTGCCATTTTCACGCGGTTTTATTGCGCGCTCTATAGGTATATTTGCGTTCTCGTTTTGTCAGCGCTTTACGAGCGAGCGCGGACGCGGGCCGCGAAGCCTCGCAAGCCATTCCCGGTATAATTAGCGGCGGCAGGAGACACTCATCGCGCTCGTGATAATAACTAAAGTAGACACTGCAATCATGTAATTTTTCTCTGTTGTATGAAGCGATTTCTGCGGCAACATTCTTGTGGAGGCCGTATGTCAAAATTAAGTTGTTAAAAGTGGACATTGATTGATAGGAGCTCGTGCAAAGGGCACGCATCACGGAAGCGCACGCAGGCGAGAGGCACGAAAGCTGTCGCGGCGTTCAGCGACCCGCGCGGCGCCGCGCGGCGCGTCTCGCTAGCAGTGTCCACGTCCGCCCGCGTAGGCACCTCTTCGTCCACCACTGTCAAAGGGTAACTTCTTTCCTAAAGAGCACCAACTAATGATAAGTCTAACTTCAAAACTCATTGTCAAAGGGCTCTCAGAAAGTGCAGTATTTTATTTAAATAACTAGTTTTGCGATTCCCTTAAATTATGGGCATCTAGGCTTTACAGTTTTTCTCACCGGTTTTATCAAAATAACAAAAATATCGCTCAAGGCAATCTGTGAGTAAATTGTAAGTGTCGTTCTTTAGAGATTGCGTGTCAAGTGTTTATTATTTCCATTTTGGCGGCATGAGAGATGAAATTTTAATGCCTTAAATTATCAAGAAAATATTGTAGACTTGGGCCGTTTACAGAGTTACAACGAGCATTTATACCGTCACACCGATGAGGGGCAAACATCTCTGCGAGAATGCATTTTGGCATCGATAATTAACTACCTGTCAACGGTGTTATCTCACTGAATGTAATTTATGACATTTAAGGCTTTGTGGCCAAGTATAGTTGCGAAAGGTAACTACACGAAGTTTTTAAGCTTTAACTACCTAGTACGTTTTAAATTTGAGCATTGTACGAAAAATACAATTTACTGGTCCTTGAAAAAGGTATCCCATCAAAAACATAAAATGTACAAAAATGTCAAGTCTCGCAATGCTTCCGTCGTAAAAAGTTGTGAGATCTCATGTTAAGCCACGCCTACATTAATTTAGTATTACTTTAGTGAATGTATTAATATTAGACATCTTTATTTCTATAATAAGTACCTACTTATAGTGACTTGGCAATCACACAGCACAAATAAAGCGCTGCTGCGTGAAAATACCTCTTCAGATCGCTAATTAATTTATGTATAATAGTTATTTCCCAGCAATGGGACACTTAATTGGGCCAGAGAAAGAAAAAAGATATGTTATTAGTATATATGTTGCCGTGCGATTGCTAAGTAATTATACTTATCATAGAAATAAAGACGTCTAATATTAATACATTCAATAATTTAATGTGGGCTTGGCTTTACATGAGATCTCACAACTTTTTACGGTGGAAGCATTGCGAGACTTGACATTTTTGTAAATTTTATGTCTTTGATGGGATCTCGTTTATTTTTGTAGGTAGTCCACCTTTATGGCAGATTGTTTACATCTATGTGTGGCTGCAGACTGTAAATATCTATATCCACTAACTAGTCTTACAAATACGATGACAAAGTTACTTATACAGTTCGTAAAATAATTTGTCATAGACTTTATATGGAGACGTGAATTTACCAACCGCAAAGAAAACAGGACTAAATTTCAGGATGTTTCAGTTTTTCCTTTCTATGTGGACTAAACACTACCTGAATGCAAAATTTTAAGTTTGTGAGTCTGCTAGAAGTAGGTACCTTAGAATTTTGATGATCGGTGAGTCAGGTGAGTCAATCAGTGACAAAATTAAGGAACTTTGACTTGCAATAATTCTTAAACGATTGGTTCAAATTTCAATGTAATTTGGAAATATACCCAGCTATGTATCTAATGCCCTCATGGTCACTGAAATTTTAGGCTTCTAGTTTTTTCCACAACAAAGTTACAGGGTGGTCGAAAATGGCTTGAATGGCTTCGGGTAAAAGATGGTACGGTCGTGCCTTTTTTTGCTCGACTTGGCGGAGGCACTACCGTGCCCCCAGATTTCTGACGTAGGAAACACATTCAAGGACAGATTTTTCAATTTCGATACAAAAAATATACATATTTTGCTTCATTGGGCCTGTTGTAAGTAAAAGTTTTAGTACAATTGGCAAAATGGAACCCTGGTCCACCATATAACTGTGTCACAAGGACATTATAAAACAATTTGTTTGACACTTTATCAATTTGATTTATAATGTGTCATGGTATAAGCACTAGCATGCACCCCTTAACTTATCTTGTTTTATTAATTTTGAAGTAATACTCTACCGCTGGTTGTGGTTTATATGAACAGTATTAGGAAATAAAAGTACAGAAGGCAGGCAGGGCGGGCAGCCGCCGCGGCCCGCCACTATAGAACGTACGTATATAAAAGTGTCGCGTCGGGGCATTCGCAGAGGCCGGACGCTCATATTTTGTTATTTTATTTATATTAAAAGTAATGGTTCGCCGCGTGCCATGATGTTCTCCACAGTTTTTGCGCATTTATTTTCTTTCCGCCGTATATTTTCACTTAAATGACGTAGATGCAAAGGGCCCGGCTCATCTTTGTTAGTCACAAACCCACAACTTAGGGCGTGCATTTAGAGGATTGAAAATGAACGTCATACATATAACGTTTCGCAGCTGCAGTAATTACGTTTTATGTCGTCTCGACAATAATTATGTCGGTACTATACCTGTCTCGCGTTAATTGGTGGCGCTGATAGGTACTTTGCTCATATGTACTTATATTGCTGTATGTAGGTACATATTTATCATGGAACATGACACATCTCAGCGGCTAGACGAGTACTAGGATAAAGACTTGCAATAAAAACTTTACCTAAAGTTACAGTGGTGACAATAGAACGGTATTTAGCATTTAAATAGATTACGAGTTAAGGAATTTGACGATGCATGACGTTTAGGCTGCCATGTATAGGTAGGTATATATTCCATGTTGACATAGGTGTGACTTTCTATGTATTCCAATATTTTAACTATTCTGAAAACGTAGACACTGCTACATTGATACGAAGGTATAAACTTACTTACCATAGTTTTATGCTATCATAAACAAGAAATACAGATATCTTCACTATAATATAATGCAAGGAAGCGGCTCAAGTTAAAACAACCGAACGAGAGGCGATATGGGTAATACAATTTCACCTTATTGTCGGTGCGTTAGAGGTGAGATTTGAGTGGTGTTTAGGGGCATAGCATGTGCGGGTTGGCAGCAATCTGCACAAGCAGAAGCGAGGTGTTGCGGTGGCATGAGGCGATCGCGTGGCGTTCTAAACTGGGGCTTGTAGTGTGGATAGGAGGGTCGGGAAGGGATCGAGAGGCCGGGTATCGGCGTCGCTTTTCCGGGGAGGCACTATCTCGGGTGCAGCGGGAGCGCAGCGCCACCCCGTCGTAAATAACGCGCGCTGGCGAGCCGGCGAAGCGCCCGTGCCAGATTCTACAGCTAGAAACAGTTAAACGCTCATAATTTCGTGCTGGTTAAGCTTATCTTTGTCTCGTGTACGAAATTTCGTTGCGCCGTCCCCCTCGCGCGTTTTCGAGACATATTTTATTTGTTGCAGCAGCGCTGTGCTGCGTCCGGGCCAAAGTTATAATTGTCGTTCGACATACCGCTGCAGATTCTGCATAAAGTTGCGCGACATCATTTACATTGTTGAAATAACTTTGTCTCGCTTGATTTCAGAAGTTTCCTTGCGGTACAGTACAGACTACCTACCAACTTTGATTTATTTCATTCAAAAGTGGCTTTGTGAATAATAACTTAATACAAACAATAATTTTAAATAATAATACTCGTATTATAATAATTCTTCGGGATGAGGTACTTAACAGTCAAAGCAATAACGATATTTACATATGCAATTTTACAGTTAAAACAAAATCATCTGCATCCTCATTAACCAAAACAAAAACATTTAACAGTAAAATAAGGGTTGTTTAGCTTTCTCAACTAGCAAGCATAAGCTTCAAGCAACTTTTCATGCAGATATACGCTGAAAAGGCATTCGAGTACCGCGCAGATAGTGCGCCGTGGTGGGGGGCGGGTGGTGCTAAGCCGGTATCATCCCGTCTTATCGCGGCGGCGGTTTTATAATAATTTTAATACAAAGAAGAGGCAGGCACGGTCGAGTCTTGATTCGACCGAAATCTGGAATTAATTGGCCTTTAAAGTTATATTTAAAGTTTAAAATTGATCATCAGTAATTTCAAATAATAATCACACAGCACATAACAATAACCATTTGAAACACAATACATGATTGCAAACGTAAACAAAGCGAAAATCTACAAAGTTCGTAAAGTGGCGCCCAACTAGGGACTAGGCTCAGTAGGGACACCACCGAGGACACGCCACGGCCGGATTCCCGGCGCATACTTTTATAATCGCGCCCACCTTCCGCAGGGATTCACGCCTCGTTGTCACCCTTGCGTGCATGTCTTCAATCCCGGATTGTCTGTTTTACCTAGTTGTGCAAAATATTCTGGATTTTATTTCTTCCTAATTTTTTAATGCGATAAATTAACTAAAATGTTGATTATTCGGTTAATTCAAGTATTGCTCCCTATTTTATATTGAAAATGCATGATAAACTTTTTTACAGACTAAATTAAAACTATTCACTTACGTGCTTAATTAAAAGGGACCTACGTGGCTATAAATTGTAGACATAGTGAATAATAATACCTTTAACTATCTTACCAAAACAAGGCAATACAGTTCCCTTAATTACCTCGAGAGAACGCTCATAAACTGCGCAAGATCAGCCAATTTGCCAAAATGGATATAATAAATGACAGCAGTAATAGAGGCGGTTGAGTGTGGCATTAATAGACGCCGCGGCCCCATCCGGGCGAAAACGAACGAAGAGCAAGCTAGTATTAGACGTACATTGCTGGGCCTGTGTTTGATATAGTGATAAAGGCCATGTTAAAGATCGAGCTAAAGGGAGATATTACGTTTACAGTCATACATTTTAGTTTTTAACGCCCCATACGTTTAAGGTGGTCTTACGCATGTTTTGGAGAAACCCAATGAGCCTTGGCTTCTGTTGTGACAATAAAGTAGGTAAGGGAGCATAATATTTTTGCATCGATTTTCATGTTTTATGTTCAATTTCTTTCCTTTACGGGATCTACAATATTACATCTGTACTGAACGTAAATAAAAATGGTTTTTATCGTGTTGGGTAGTGGGTACTATTAACCTGTGCTAGTCGTTCTACAGTTGGAAGTGGTTTCCACAAACGCCAACCGAGACGTAATGTAAACTGAACAGCAGCACCACGGCTCCTGTTAGTGCGCGGCTGAGTAGACCCGCGGCAGGTAGGGCGGGCGGTAACGAGCGTTTTTATCCAGGGCGGGCGGATGATGGATGGAGCCACTTCCGCCCGCGACGTCCGCACTTCCACCGCTACGTTTGTGTATTTATCAACATTAATTTCAATGTGCTAGAGGAAATATTGCGGCCTGATTGTATTTTGTTTGCGGTCGTAGGCTCGTTTTTGTCGACAAGAAATACGGCGGTTTAACCAGTTGAGTTAGGTCAACAGTTCGACCAGATAAGCACAAGCACGGTTTATACCACAACATAGGTAGCGTTAATTGGAATTAGACTAAGATTTTGGACATTTGAATTAGGTAAGTTTGGTCATTGGTTATATACAACGTTTAATTTTACTCTTATAGAAACGATTAAATAAAATAGTTTATGCAGGGCTTGATTTATAAAAACTCGCCCAAAAATTGCTGAATCAATTTCAAAGAAATCCAGGTTGATATATGCACGAAAGATTATTCTACGCGACTAATTATTTTAAATAAGGGTATTACAAGGCTAGTTCATGTAAAGTTGTCGAGATTAGGTTAGGTTAGAGTAAAACGTCGATCCACATTTTCCACAACGAGTTTAATTCAATTTCTGTTGGTTTCTTGCTCAGTTTACAAGTTCTTTATGCGTCTGGTTCGTTTGAACTGGGTCATAAATCGAGACCACTACTTAAAAATCTTTTTATAAATCGTTTAGTACCTTTGTAGATCGGCAAACCTATTTTATTGCCTTTTTTAATGACCGATGAAAAAAATTTAGTGCCAAGGTAAAGCTAGGTACCACAATTATATATCATAAACTTATAATGATAATATTTTGTGATTTTTTGCAATTGACGTTATTATTGTCGATAAATTATTGCAAGAAGCATGAGCATCTTTTTTTCAACTTTTTTCTACTTTTATTTAGGCATTTTTAGGGTTCTGTACCCGAAGGGCGCCCAACGGGACCCTATTAATATGCCTACGCTGTCCGTCCGTCTGTCTCTGTCCTAACTATAAAGAGCGGTATCTTTTGAACCTAATAGATAGCGGGCTGATTTTTTTTTCAGAATGTGTCATTACGGCGGATTTACTAACAAATAAAAAGAAATAATAAAGTGAAACAATAAGGAGGGTACCCATACAAGAAACGTTTTTTTTCAACGTATTTTTATTTTTGTTGTATCGTAAAAACGGTAAAACATACAAGCGTCAAAGGTATGATTATATAACAAACCCTATAGAATAACAACAAATACTAAAAACCAGCCAAATGAGTACGGAACCCTCACTCACTTGCCCGGTTTTTGATTAACTCATTAATTATTGCCATATTAAAATTACTTTTTGGTATTGAATAAAGATAAATTGACTAAGTAATGATAACTGTTTATCTATCATTGTTTATAGCACAAATGGGTTCCATGGTGCACGTTATTGAATTAATTAAATAAATAAAAACAAGAGCGTAATGCAACTCGGTGTAATCGGAAGACAAGAGAGAACAAGGTTACCATAAAAACTAAATTAGGTTAGGTTAATATTCAAGAGTAAGAGAGAGAGAGAGAGGGAGAGAGAGAGAGAGTTGTGTTTGGGACTAGGTCAATTCATGGAGTAATTCTATAATTAAATCGATTTTGGCTTTTGATTTCGCAGTATTTGATATTATGTTTTTTTACCAAATAAAATTACCTGTGTGGAATACTTTAATATACAAGGTGGGCCAAAAGAAATCACCCTATTGGAAGATGCTCTCATTTTTGCAAATTCGCCAATGTCAAATCTGTTTTGACATTTGTGGACTTGACAGATGCAAAATACAAGTGAACAAGCCATGGAGCGATACACTCCCCAAGAACGCGGAATAATCGTGTCTATTTTTTTGCGTAACAATTCAAAAAAAGAGAGTCAAACAACATCGGATGACTTCTTTTGGCCCACCTTGTACTAAGTTTTTTTTTCATAATGAGGAATTTAAACTTTTTAAAGATAGACCACGGGGGGGGTGTACGTTTCAGGGAGTTTATGAGTTAAGAAATATTGTAAAATAACAAAAAATATAGGGAAGTTGCAGAAGAATTTCAAACCTGACATGTGACTCTTTTTAAATTTGTCAAGCATGTAGCATACGAAGCACAGATGGGGTTCAAAAAACCTCGGTTAATTTAATCACAGAGTATCTTAAAAACTGTTCAAATATTTACTTTGGGCTACTTCCTGCTGAAGTGTGGAAATTGGATTATGAAGCCTTATAAATAATGACCACTGTGCCATGTATAATTTTTATAGGTACATTTCTTTATATGTTTGTTAATTATTGTGAAACAATAAAGTAAGAAAACATTAAATGAAAAATATCCCGATTTAAATAACTTGGATTTTAAATACTTTGACGTTCTGTTGTTATTCTTAGTAGGTAATTAGATTTGTATATAATTGTTGATTATCGCGTAACTGTCATGTGAGGTTTGTCCTAAAGACTGACTTATTAAAACAAGAGGGCTTAATGTGAAAAATATTCAAATTTCAATAACTTTCATGTGTGAAATGTACCTTAAATTGGACGCAGTTTAGGGAAACAGTTAGATTTACATTTAAGTAAGGTACAAGCACTTATTATGAACAGTGCTCCAGTTATGAACAATCCAATAAATATAAGCTTCTGAGATTTATATGTTATTGTTATAATTATTGTTTGTTGTATTAGCGTTAAAATTAGATTACATTGAAATTAGAATGAAATTTTCGGTATTGCCAAGTTTTCTATAAAAAAATGTTGTTGTTCATCACTGGAGCCTGTCCATAATAAGTGATTTCACCTCATATGTGATATCCCACCGATTCTTTTCATTAAAGAGTATTCGATTGATTATTATTAAATATAATTTGATTAGGTTAGGAACCCTGATGTTTTCTTTGTTATTTTATATGATATAAAGCTTCGTTGTTTTTTACCCCGCCTGTTATCACATAACCCAGCGTTGTTAATTCTAACCCCGGGCCCGGGGTAAGTATTAACAACAGACTTGAAAATAACTTTATTTTTAGAATAATGGTGATGTTTATAACGTTGATTTGTTTTTAATATTGTAGCTGAATAACCACCGAATATATGGATATGAAAACGAAATACGTACGTTATGTACTTTTCAAGCTACAGGCAAAAGTTTGAAAAGTGTAAGAATATACCCCGGTCTCCCCTACATAACATGGCAACATTATAATTGTTACGGTTAGATAAGTTATGAAACAATAAAACAGCATACGTTCATCATTGTCTTAATCTTAACAGCGAAGGTACTCGTAAAGAGAAGCAACACTGTCATTATTGATGGACTTCAAACATTTTTTTAAAATATTTTTATGCTCAGTTTATGTTTGCGCAGGCGCGATGTAGCCCGAGACACTTTCAAGCAAATTTTTTCATACGGTCTTTGCATGTAATTTTGAGAGACTATATTTTTGAATCCACCAAAATATCGTATCGTCGACGTAAGGTAAGACTTCTCAGAAATAATTGTGTTGCATGAACAGAAATAAATGGATTTCATATTAATACGAAAGTTGTAAAGTGTGAAGTAATTAATACTTATAAGTATTAATTACTTAAATAAATAGCATTTTTGCCTGATTTTTGTGGAATTTAAATAGTTTTATTTTATTTTACCATCACGATCATAAATGTATATGGATTATTAAGGAATACTACTATAAACTAGCTAATCTATTTTTTGATTTAAAAAAATACTGATATCTATATATGTATTGTTAAATCTTCATAGAGAGAAATCGGACGGCTCTCAGGCTAAGTGCATCTTGTAAGACTCGTGATGTAGGGCATTATTAAGTATATAACTAATATAACACCCAAAATTTGCTTTGGCTGTTTATTATGTTTTTCGTCTAAGTACTTACTATTAATGAAAAAAATTACATTTAATGTAAAAATATTAAACCAACTACGCGGGTGGAGTCGCGGGAGAAAACTATTAAACTACATAAATCACTTTATTTACCACACATATACTCATAACATACCTAACAGTTTGATAAGTACAGTTAACTTTATGACTATGATACAACAAAGTGGCGGCTAGCATTTGTTGAAGTATCTACATAAAGTAAGTATTTTATAAGACACTTATCTTGCTTATTAAACCAACATGCGGTAACTATATGAATTTACCTGTTAATGCCATATAATACGCTAATGCATAACAGATAAGCATTCGCGTTCATATCACGGTTACAAAAATACAGTGGATAACTACAGCGTCCGTAACATCTATTTACAAACGGTCTAATTGAGTTTATGGCCGCGTCCTCAAATGAATATGAGTGGAACATCGCCTGTAAACTAATGAGACTTATGCTGATTACGCATTCATTGCGGTGTCGATCGGTGAGAACATCGTAACATAAATTTTGCGTATTAGTTGCGCTGACGCTGGTGCGTTATGATTTTATAATGAGTGCTTGATATGCGCGGCGCCGGCGCGCGACGTGCCCCCGCCGTGTCGAGGACAGAGCTGGATAGATAGCCATCACTAATATTGACATCTTTTTTGATGTTGTGTGTAAAGGAAAGTTGCATTTCTTGAGTAAAAGGTCGCTGAAAAACTGTCAATAATTTTAATGTGTATATGAAACATACAAGTAAAGGGGCAACGGTTTATGAATTCCAGTTTGAAGATTTGCGTCTTATTCTACAGTGTGTTACCGGCATGAGGGCTTTCCTTGATATAGAGTAACAATGGGCAACTCCTTAATGTACCTACATGTTTATTTTAATTAAAACAAGAAAAAATAGTACACACTTGTTTTCTAACAAAAAATAAATTGCAAGCAATGTACACTGTGCGTTAAAGTTAATTAATAAAGTCACGTGACCAAACTAAGACTTGTGTAACCATAGCAGCCCCATTTGACGTCTGACTTGGTCATCGCGCATACGATGCATCGTACCTACCTATTCATTCGTAGTTCATTGTAAACAAATTCAAAACTGTTAAAGTCTAATTCAAAGTGTTTTAAAGAAACTAAAGCTTTTGCTGGTATCGATGCAAAGATAATGTTTATGAACTAATTATTAAATAACTGCCGCACTCAGAGACGTCAATTAATTTTCAAGTTTCATTAAAGTTGCTGCGTCTTATTCTATTGCTTTAGCAAAGAAAGTGACAACAGCAACTTTAATCAAACTTGAAAGTTCATTGACGTGTTTGAGTGCGGCCGTAAGTAGGTACTTAAATAGTTGGCTGATTAAGTAGATACATTTAGTAATACTTAGGCTAAAAATAATGTAAGAAAAATGAAAAGCAGTTGATACATTATAAACAATTATATTAAAGGAAAAGCAACGAAAAAACCTAAATAATATGTTCAATATGGCGACCACCACTATTAACGCACAATTCATAACGTCGTTTTATGTTGTCGTGAATCGATCGGAAATCCGTCGATTCCAGCTGACGAAAAGCTTCCACTATTTTAGATTTCATTTCCTCTCGAGTTTCGCTGTCGGTAGCGTAAACTTGATTTTTTAAAGCTCCCCATAAAAAAAAATCAAGAGGTGTCAGATCAGGGCTTCTTGGTGCCCAATTTTGGTACCAAAACTTGGTGCCAAAACGCCCAATCCAGCGTTGTCCAAACATTTCATTTAGCTTTTCTCTCACAACCAAAGCTGAATGAGCAGGAGCACCATCCAGCTGAAACCACATTCCACTGCGTTCTTCTTCAGAAAGGGTATTCAAATAAGTGACAAGAGGACCACTTAGAAGTTCTAGAAACCTCTGTGCGTTCAAAGTCCCATCAATAAAAATAGGTCCGATGATAGTATTATTGTGGATAGCTGCCCACACGTTTATGGTCCAACGGTATTGATGGCCAGTCTCCCTTAAAACATGAGGATTATTTTCTTTATCTGTCCAGTGGTGGGTATTTTTGCGGTTCCACATTCCATTCCGACAAAAAGTACTTTCATCCGTCCACATAACCTTTTGTTGAAAGGAATCAACTTCTCTACACATGCTTAAAAACCAATTGCAATATGCTACTCGTAGTGGCAAATCTCTTGGTAATTTTCTGTACCTTTAGAAATTTAAAAGGATGCTTTTTGTTCCTTTTTAAAACTCCATGAACGGTCTTGTTTGTAGTGCCCAACGTTTGCCCAGCAATACGAGTGCTGGATGTGGGGCATTCTCTGAAATGTTCCAGCACCCTTTTCTCCAGTGCCACAGACACGATCCTATTCATAGCTCTTTCGGGATTACTAGGAACGATCGGCCTATTTTCCCGAACTCGTTGCACTGCTTCCAATATAAATCTGGGATTGTGAGGATGTCGCCTGTTAGGGTATCTTTCACGATACAACCTTAACGCTTCTGCTGCGTTGCCGTGTGTTTCGCCGTACAACAAAATCATGTCGCACATCTCACGAGCGTCGTAGGCCATTAGTAAAACTCACGATTTACTTATTCCACTATTCCACAATAAATTATTAGTTTCGAGAGGAATGACTTTCGTTCAAGTTTGACAACGATTATTTTTCTGGCTTTTCTGTCATTTTAGTTTCACAAATCTGACAATTTCAAGGAGTATTAATGACTCTCTATGCTCTGCCCCTGTACCAATGTAGCCTTGTACCAAGTAATAACGATACAGATTACGATACTTACACATAGCTCCAATACGTTGATGATAGTTAAAATGTACGAAGTTAAATTGCAGCGTTACGTTAATTAACTTCGACTTAATTATACCTGCAAATAATTACTTATACAACATATTATCGTCAGTTAAAGCAGAAGCCCTCATGCCAGTAACACACTGTATATTGCTATAGCAAAGAAAGTGACAGCAGCAACTTTAATCAAACTTAAAACTTAATTGACCTCTCTGAGTGCGGCAGTCAGAGAATACTGGAAAACTACGCCTTCAAAGTAGCATAAATCCTACGCATAACCTGATTAAATAATTTCTGAGCAAACATAAATTTATAAATCCATTGAATAGTTAATAAACTCGCTTCGATTGATCCATTATCACAGGCTCATTAGAGGGCCGCTACGTTCTATCTTTCTAACCCGTGCATAATTCGGTTTCGTAAATAATTCGGTGTCTGTGCAGAAAAGTGACGGACTAGTTCCGCGGACGTTGCTGGCCAGTCTCGCCGAAATAAAGCGTGCCAATCAATATTAACACACCACAAACAGCGTAAATTGTTGCCTAATGCCGCACACACACACGCGCCCGAATACGTCCGACGAAGCCCTTACCTACATTAGCCAGGGTGTCCTCAACCTTATTAAGTTTTGAAGGTGAGGAATAGACTTGAGCGAACGGATGACTACATCTTATTTATAAGGGCTTGCAGTTCAGCTTTTTTTAATTCGGATCAATCATTTTCGTACTGTGCGAATTTTATAATTATTCCTGCTGAAAACTTGAAATGTTGTCAAAATATATGTGCCTTGTTTTAAATCTTTACAAAGTTGAAGACAAATATAAGATAAAGAAACAGTAAAGTTCAATTTTAATCCGATAAAGGGAGAGTTAATTATTCTGCAGCATGCTGTATATTGTGCGCATTAATACCTACCTACTTATACAAGGAGCACACTCGCGAACAGGTACAGGTCGTGTGCACACACGCACACACGCGCGTCTCCGGCCTGTAATAACTCGGAACCACAATAAATCAATGTGATTAATGTCATTAAGCACTATGTGCCGGCCTCTCTATATTCCGTCAATATGCACTGTTTTACGACACGCCGCGTCGCCATAATTAGTCAGCTTTGTTAGGAACAGCGATGTTATGTCCTAACTACACTAAAGAGAAATTAGATCAATAAAATTATGTACACGGCCTCGTCTGCATTTCCAATGTATGCAGCGCCCGACACTGGAAATCGAATGCGACATCTTAGATGAGATCAAAGAGAACATACCTATTACGGGGAGTTCATAAACACTTCACCGTGCAAAAAATGATCTCTGCTATTTCTCAAACCCATCACGGGTGTTCTGAAAGGCGTTTTTAGGGTTCCGTAGTCAAACTAGGAACCCTTATAGTTTCGCCATGTCCGTCCGTCTGTCTGATGTATGTCACACTTAACTTTTTCTTAGAAACTATACTTAAGTGTCACAAAATTGAAATTTTGTATACGTACGTGTACAATACAATAGAAATTTTTACCCCGTATAAAGATCAATATTAAAATTTGTTACAAAAATATTTTTGGGTACCTCCCATTCATGTAAAGCAAAGGTCAAAATATTTTTGAGGTATTATTTAATGAGGTATCATTGGATACTCAGCTCTTAAAAAACATTAATTTGTCATTATCAATTTTTAGATTATTTAGGAAATATTCTCGAAAAATGACATTTTCGCTAGAGTTGCATGTCCCCACCCCTACAAACAAAACTACTAGTACTAAAAATCTAGAAAATATCTTAAATGAAATGAAAGTACATACCTACTTATAACGAATTTAAAAGGAAAACTATCACGAATAGGTAAACTTTATTACTTCTTCAGTTAGGTACCACCTACACCGAAAATCGGCTAAGATAACTTTGAACCGAAAATTAGCTAATAAGTCTTTATGATTTTTGCCAGATTGTTTTTTTTTTATAAAAAAAATAGTTAAATTTCATTTATATCGAGTAACATGACTCATAAACTTGTTAGTATACACGCACTTAAAAACTATGATTAGTACATACTACATACATCCTTTTAATATTTTCTAATTGAGCACTGCAAGTTTTGTATTTTTCGAATCTTATTTTATTACTTTTTTTTTATTTATTTTATTTATTTATTTGACATACACATTTATAAATAATAACAACAGCTGTAACATAAACCATGCAAGGTTTTTCTAGACAGCTGGAACGCCGGTTGCATCATTAAATTATACATTTCCATAACTATGCTACTTAAATATTAACAAGTAAGGTAATGCCAACAAGTAACTTATAAGTCTGTTTGATGGATCGGTCGTAATTATATCGATTAGAACGGCATCGCAAATCATGGGAACGGCGAGGACAGGCCGCGCTAGTTGACGGGGGGCTATCGCGGCTCACATCTCGATTGTTGGCCGGGCGCTGTCGATGCGACCAGTTCATACTTTCCTTCATCTGCGACCATGGCCGCGCGATGCGTGCTCATACCGCGTCTACCCGCGCTATTGACTATCGATTCCGTGGCCCATTTAGATCGGCGATAGGGCATTCGTCTGACGGACAAGCCTCGAGCTCTGACTGCGTAAGATTTGAAGGAATGCCTCCGGACCAGTAATAGGTTAAGTAAGCCTGAATATCTACTCCGGCTTGCATTCAATTATGAATACATTTTGCGTAATTGGGTAGATTAAATCAGTAGCAGTTTAATTAAATTATGTCCCAGAAACCGCTTACAGATTTTAAATGTAGGTATGTATACTTATATTTTTTGCTAATTCTCCATTCCATTTATCGATTTTCATTCCCAGTGATTTCGTTTTGTCTCTGTTGATTTAATTTATAGTAGGTACTATGTTTTCAACTTCAGAAAGGTTATATGGTTGCCTTGAGGAGTGTTTACGAAATGTTTATCAATATTGACGGAAATATCCTTTTGCATCGAACGAGGGCTTCTTCGTCATAATACGTGTGTAAAGTGTGTCTCAAAATTTACGCAAGATTTGAATTGGCCTTCTTTTGTACGGAAAAGTACTGGTAAATAAAAAAAATACAGTAAAAACAAAAAAAATGTGTTTTCTATTTCATACAAATCTTGCGTAAATTTTGGGACACCCTATAGATTAAATTGAATGCAAATCGATGCATCGACCTTCTTAATCATTTCATCGGGATATTTTGAATAATTGATCACTAAAAGTACCTACTATAGGGACTACTCGTAAGTATGCTGTATGCGGTGATTGGTAGCTTAGTTGAGAAATGTGGTGATTTTTAGCCAATTTTCTCTTATCAATATTTATTGGTCAGGTAAAGTCGCAATGCCAACAGAATTGCAATAAATACCCTCTAACTTTGAAAGAACTTTTTTATTTTTAATACAACGATGAAAATGTAATGCTATCGGCTAGAGGTTATAGGATAATTCCCGGGCAGCGCGCGAGCGCGGATGCCGATGACCATTTCGGTGGCTCGGCTGCGCTACAAAGTTCGCAATCAAATAAATATTTCGGCACAATTAAGAAAACGCCGGCGAGGGTAGCACTCGTGACAACCGGACCAGGGGCTTCTGTGGAGAGGATTAATTAAAATATATTCATTGCAATTCTTATACTGCACTTTGTAGAACAAATGGAAAGGGATAAATCGTTTGTACGTTACGTACTCTATAAAAGATGATTGCGTAAATTTCGATGAAGATAGCTTTTGATAAATGAAAAATCTCTTACCACCTGTTTCACAATCGTCAAGTAATATATCCCTTACCCTTTCTTATACTTGAAAATAGACAAGGAGACGAGTATTTTATTCAGCGGAAAATGACAGACGCCACCAATAAAACAGTGAATACCAAGACTGCCGCTAAATTTTTAACCGTGGTCTAAAGAGTGCGGTAGTAAAGGGGATACTCCACCCGTTTCCGTGTGCATCCTCGGCTCTGCCCACATCCGCTGAAGTATTTTGTTTATTGCTAATGCGATTTTATTTTTTATTGCTTTTTATTTATCTTTATTCTGCGATTGCGGTTTATTGTATTAAAATAAACAAGAATTCTTCACTTTTTAATTTTATTCGAGACGCAGTACACGACAGCTCTGCCTGGAGAGAAAGAAATAAATTTTAATAAGCGTTTCTTTTTTAAGGCGTGATTCTTCAGTTAAAGCGATATTTATTTTTTATAAAAAGTTAAAGATAATCCGTATTCATTAGAGATCGACTGGAAAGGGTCTAAAATAAGAATAAATGTGGGCAAGTTGGTGTTGCGGCTGAGTTATTGTCGTTAATCAGGCGTCTCCGGGAGGCACGCTGATTGCCGCCGCGTATGGATGAGCGGCATTGTTCCTTTATTAACATTCGGCTTAATTATACCACTCATACTCGCGGCCGTGCGCCGGCTTCGTCCGCGTATTTACTGGGAAGGGATACTCATTTTTTTGGGGATGATGAGACCAAATGGGTTCCGATGCCGATTAGGATTGTGACCAAAAGTAATAAATACACTTTTTGTCAAAAGGCGCCAGATTCCCAATATACTGACCAGTATTATTTTAATCGAGCACTTAATAATTAAGTGGTTCAGTAGAAAGTTATTGCGATTAGGCATTAAGTCCATTATTTTCAGGCAGGTACTTGCTTTTAAGCAATAGAGATTAAATAAAAAAAACTTAATTATTGATGCTTGAATCCGCTTCTGATGCGCGCTTTCTTGATACAACTTTTGGACACACTCAAATTAATATTAATTGTAAGTCAATGAAGCGTGTTTGTTATCATTATGAAAATGAAGGGTATAATACACATATAGTATTACCTACTACGAAACATGAAAAAGTAGAGACAACTTTAATTAATGCAATTCAAATGAATGAAATAAAGTCTAAATAATATCAATATCGAGCTACCTTCTAAGGAGTTGCCTATTGAAAACGATTTTTTTCATGTCCAAGATACCCAATCAAGGCATGGTAGGTAAGGTGGCGGGCGGAAGTACATAAATTATGTTTATCGATCGATCATCGCCGAGGCTTAGTGACACACTCGTTAGATTTATGCCTTCATTGTCAGCATCGTAAACTAGATCTCCATAAAAAGGGACATTTCCTATTTAAAATTTATATCAAAGACAATGGTTGACAAAAACTCGGCGCCCGCGCGCGATCCGGCCGCTCCAGTGCGGCGCCAACTGCCAAATCTCTATCGGCCGCGCGTAAATTACGCCTTTTTACCTGGATTCCTGTTTTGACATATTTAAGGCATTAGTAATAATTATGAGTGCTCCGCCCGGTAAGTGACGCCTGCGGGCGAGCCAGTGAGTTTTGACACTATCTTAATGACGGACGTCGGGTGACAATAAATATTGAATCGTTATCGGTAGGTACCTATCCGAGCATGCGTCATCCGGGATTTGTATCCTAAAATAGACCCCCCAAATGGTGGATGCAGTTTTAAATATTCAACTTGTTGCTGCCGTTTCCTGCTGAAACGAAAACTACAGACGTTTAGTTGTGAGAAGAAATTGTAGCAATAGAAGCTAATTGCGAACGGTTATTGGGGTGCCGAAGGTCGAAGGGTCGCGCACATCTGCTATTGTTGTCCACCCACGCGCCGCATCTCTGTTCAACGAGCGAGGTCGATACTTTTAATTGCAACCCGATATCTGCACTTTTATGTCATTGAGCACACAAGTGCACAATGTGCATTCTAAGTATGTGCTACCAAATACTGTAAAACTAGGTTACGGTATCATCATTATCTTATCAGCCGAAAGACGTCCACTGCTGACATTTGCCTTCCCCAAGGATCTCCACGACGGTCGTTTTTATATGCTAATCATATCCATCGGTTAAGTTAGGTTAAGTTATACTAAAATATCCTTTTGTTCTACCATGTAGTAGCTACCGATGATCTATGTTGCAAAATGCAATCCAAAATCTATCACGAGATTGAGTGTAATAATACCGGTAGGGAAACGCCAGGCATGTTTGCCAACCAATTTAGGACGTCAAGCTTTCATAGAACTTGGCAGTGGTAAAAACCTATTCCAGCATTTTCCATTTCCATTTGCTATATTTTTTGCTTCGAACGAATACCCACCAGTCAAAACGCACGGAATAAATCTATCCAGCAATGACGTTTAAAAAAGATTCCTCGTGGTGCTATGGGAGGAAATAAAAAAAGATAACTGAAAATACGCTATCTGAAAAACCGATCATGTGTTTCGGGTGGTATGAATAAATCAGATATAGCGACGACTGGTGTAGGCGCCCGGGGAGCCGGGAGCCTCCCGATCGAGTTATAAAACCTTTCGAAGGTGAGTTGAAAGATTCGTGCGTAAATATTAAGGGTTTACGACGGCTCATTCAGTCATTAGAGCGTCTTTTGTGCGCGAGCTGACGCACGGTGCAGATAGGATCGATCCCGACACGACTCGTCATTATTTACGTATGGAGTTTTGACAGAGGAGCTGGCGTCAGGCACTAAACTAGCATTATTTATGGCAAGTGCGGACCACTCGGCACACGCCCGTAAATTACTCCCGTCGAATTAAGACAAAAGCTAGTGTCGATAAGGCGCGCGATTAGGGCTCGCCCATCTCGTTGTTCTGACGAGTGCAATACTGATAGCTAATAATTTTTCCGCTTTTACGACTTCACTTCATGATTGCCTTGTTTATGTGTTTATGCTTTGCAACGATGTGTGTGTGCACGAAATAATTTTATTATCATCGGGGTCGTGTTTGAACGGACGCAGTATTCTTTTATGTTTACCTTATTCGCTAGAAATTCGATTGTAAATGATTTTATTAAGGGCTGACATCCGCAAGGTATTGACAATGGACGGAAATAAAATGTATACTCCATAATAGGCTCAGTGTTGGGGGTGGATGAAAGGGGGTTAATGATAAATCCACAAATGAGATTTGCCGGACGTCTGGCCACTCAAAACCGTTGTCCTATTGTCACTGGACACTCTCACCTTACATTACACATATCGGTCGAACATGTCGCGTTCATTGCCACTCTATAGGATGCTGCATAATATATTACGATCGCACTGAGATCGTTATCTTCAGTCAATTAGACATCATGTCGGCGGCACATGGGATTTGCAATACGTTATGATTAGTTTATATTCGAAGATCAGTTTATAAGTATGTCTGATCAGTTTATAATGATGTTTTAAGTGTTTGAGAAGCAAGTAACAAATATTCCTCTTTATGGCAAAAAGCCAAACGAAGCCTGCTAGGTCGTGCAGATTCTGCTTCATCACAATTTAATTCAATTAGAGTTTTGAAGGCTATAGGTAAAGAGTACTGAGTAGGTTTAGATAATGAGTACTGGCCCAAACATCTGATACCAATCGATGCTCTTAATGTCTCAACTCCATTCAAAGGTCCAATAATATCCGTCAGTGTCGGATATTTAGTGACTGCGAAGCTAATAGGTGGTTATTGGCAGGCTTTCCGTGTGACTACCGAGCACCCTGTGATGTAGATCCAGATGGACGCGGGTCAGCAGCTGCGGGGTAATTAAGAGGTGGCTGGAAGTGGCATGCGCCGGAGCACAATGTGGTTCAATTGAATGAGAATAATCTTTGCACCCACGCTTTTGTGTGGGTGGACCGCTGACCAGTAGGTGAGAGACAGGGAAGTTGCTCTACTTTAGATTTTTTGGAAAGTATAGGTATGGTACTTGTACCATACCTATACCTTGTACCTTGTACTTATGTACCTTGGTACATACTTAAGTATTCCATTTTATTTTAATTTGGTATCTATTTGTACCTAATAACAATGCGTTCACATAAAAGACTGGATTCACTGGAACTCCATTACACCATCATTTAGGCATAACTAGTGTCACAGAATATGTTAGGTAGTGAAATTAAGTACACATTGTGTTAAAATTTAATACTTTGTAAGCGATTTTTTAATAAAGTGGTTCACTTCACAGGATTGCCTTTTTTATGATGTTGACATTACTGTCGTACGTATCAGTAAGTAACAGCTTATCTAAACCAAATTATGTCTAAACGAATGTATCAATCATAGCTTTCCGTTCGCGACTACGTCTGCGGAGACTCAGTACTTTCGTAAGTTAAATATAGCCTATGCCACTCCTAAAAGTCCATTCTAAATTTTGGTGAAAGAATTTTTGAAATCGGATGAGTAGTTCCCGAGATTACCCCCCACATCCAAACAAACAAAAAAAACAAATTTACAAACTTTACCTCTTTATAATATTATATTCATATACAAGGTGTCCCGCGATAAAGTGCACAAACGAATAAGGCTGAAACTACAGGTGAAACTACTAATAGGTACATAATAATATTGTAAACTCAATGCAAAATTAAAATAAAATATTTTTATTTTTTTCGTGATAAAATCACATGTGTATGAATAATATTATTATTATCTATTTTATATTATATAATATAATTATATTATAAACTGTAGATCTAATAAAAAGTACCCACTAGGATGTGGAGCATACTACATGGTATGTCCTTCTGGACAAAAGCAAACAATTATTGCAAAAATTGCCTTAATGATAAATTGGTGACCGTTTCTAATGGCACTGGGGCAAAGTGTGCTTCGGCCGGAATCGAACCCTAGCCGTCATAACGTGCTCCAAATACAATGCCGCTCTTTGTATGATTTATCTCTTAATATTGTGTCCGATTCCAATATTTCGTTGAAGGCGGTTTTATTGACAATAACATAATTCATCGATTTTATCTACCTGGCGACAACTTTGTAACGATTCTGTTACTTACAAGCGGTCATCCGTTACTCTGTAACAGTTTTTATACCGTACGTAGCTTTATTAAATTGGCTAGGGAAACAGAAACAACTGATGGTGCGTCTCTGACATTACTAATGGCCCTCCTAATGATATTTATGACAAAAGCTAGAGTTTTTATCCTCTAGGTAACATTTTGGAACGAAATATTTTAATAGGTACTTATAAGACATAGAACCTTTTTATGCAGCATAACAACACTTTCTGTTCTATTACCGTTGTCGCGAGCGAGCAGAGACTTTACATACATGTGATATTCATGACTTCTACATAGATGACATTGTGCTGTGGGCCAGTGAAGTGACTATAACCGCTTCGATATCGATATTATAAGGTAAGCGAAGCGAAGCTTGTCTGCGCGGGAGAAAACTAATAGTGGCTTCTTTGCCAACATCTTATGCGTACAATTGTTTTGCTGTTTTGTTATGTTTACTGTTTTCCGGGATCGCAAACATTTGGTATAAAAATGATTTCGTATATTTTTTTTGAGTAGGTGCCCTTGGTTTAAGATCCTTATAATCATTTTCGACGTTTATATTGTGTTTAATTTTTACTGTCAATAACTTCAGTAGGTGGGTGTTTTTCAAAAAAAGGGTAGATACAATGTTAAATACATAAATTAAGAAACGGTAACTTTTTTGTTTCGTCACGAAAATTAACGATACTAAATGTAGAACTAATTTTCGTGACGCACTGGAAAAGTTAAAATTTCTTAATTTTTGTCCTTAATGATGACTTTTTTTCAAAACCGCCCAGGTAAGACATTTCGCCTTCAGAGCAATTAAATACTTATATCGTGTCTATGTAGTATAAGAATTGAATAATAAACTGTTTAAATGGTGTGGACCTGCGACCTGTAACTCATAGCCATTCGTCAATACAAGTCAAATCACTCGAAATGTCTATGACTTTACCACCAAACATTACTAAGGAAAAATATTCTGACTGAATATAATTCCTATACCATATTATTTAAGGTTATTTAAACACAATCGGGGTTTCTTTATTTTCCTACCTAAATAATTATTTTATTACTATCCTACATGCTAAAATTATACAATATCGAAATGTTTTACATGTGTGTCACATCTAGGCCTGAGATATTTTTTATTAAAAGTACGATAGTCTGAAATCAGTTTTCGATTCCTGAAACGGCCAGGGGCGGGTACAGGGAGCAGGTTCCCTATCGAAACCAATAGGGGGAGTAACGCCAATATTAAGTTAAATATCGTAAACCTTGTCTTGCAACAATAATGCTTATTCGAAATGACATGTCATGACAGTTTTATTTGCTACACGACACTATGATTCGATGCCTTATGCAATGAAAAAAATGCCTAACTTAACTAAGGTACAATTTGTCTTGGGATTTAAAAATGTTTGGAATAATTTTTTAATTGCAACAAACAAACAAAGTCATGTTTTACTGAAAGCGATTAGTATGGGGTGGGGTTATACAGTACGAAATTTTAAAATTATAAGTTCCCTCTAAATACTCTTTTTTAGGGTTCCGTAGTCAACAAGGAACCCTTATATTATTTCACCATGTCCGTCTGTCTGTTTGCGGTTTAACTCGGGGACTCTTGGTACTACAAAGCTGTAATTTGGCACAGTCGACAAAGTTGTAAAATAAAATCTCGAAAAAGTTTATTTTTTCGGGTACCTCCCATATATGTTACGCAAATGTTTTTTACCGTATAACATTGAGTGAGAAATCATGGGATAGCTCTAATACTAAAAGTGTTGTACGGCCGCACTCAGAAACGTCAATTATACAGTGTGTTACCAGCACCCGGGCTTTTTTTAAAGGAAGTTAAAATAACGTATATCTGTAACGTAACCATGACATTAATTTAAATAATAAACAAATTTTCAGGCTTTGTTAACTTTCTAACAAAATTTTAATTGCCAGCAATGTAAAGCACAGCAATTTGACAAGTGTAAATGACAGTCGACGGATACTAGTATTACTGCACTTAAGATAACAACGGCAAAGTAAAAGCACTTGTCACATTTGATAAAAACTTTATTACCTACAAACTAAATAAAACTTAAATACAAACCCCGCATTTTAATTAAATTCAGCTAAACTCTGTGTTCAATATGTCGGCCACCCTGACTACGGCACAATTCATAACGTCTTGTAATTGAATTACGAATTGTTTCAAATTCAGTATTTTCTTCCAGTTTACGAAAAGCGGCTGTAATTTTGTCTTTCATAATGTCTACAGTTTCACTATCGGTAGCAAACACTTCATTTTTGACAGCACCCCACAAAAAAAAATCCAAAGGGCTTAGATCAGGGCTCCTGGGCGGCCAGCGAGTGTGTCCAAAGCGTCCGATAAAACGTTGGCCAAAAATCTGATTCAACCTTTCCCGCACAACTATGGTTAAATGTGCTGGAGCACCGTCCAGCTGATACCACATTTCGCGACGGTTCTCTTCAGGAAGAGTATTTAAATAGTCCACGAGTGGACCATTTATCAAATCTAAGAACCTATGCGTGTTCAAGGTCCCATCAATAAAAATAGGCCCGATGATCCTGTTGTTGTGAATAGCTGCCCACACGTTAACTGTCCACCGGTACTGATGAGCAGTCTCTCGGAGCACATGGGGATTGTTTTCTTTATCATCCCAATAATGAGTATTTCTGCGGTTCCACATTCCGTTTCTATAAAAAGTAGATTCGTCAGTCCATATTATTTTTTGTTGAAAGTCATTTTCCTCTTCACATTTTTGTAAAAACGAATCGCAGTAATAGTGCCTTATTGGCAAATCCCTGGGGAGTAATTTTTGCACCTTTAAAAACTTGAAAGGATGTTTGCGATTCCTTTTTAAAATCTTGTGCACAGTTTTGTTGCTAGTACCGAACATTCGACCACCAACACGAGTACTTGACGTTGGGACCCGCCTAAAGTGCCGGAGAATCCTTTCTTCAACTTGCACTGGCACGATCCTGTTCATAGCCCCTTCAGGCTGACCAGGGACTATCGGGCTATTTTCACGCACTCGCTGTAGAGCCGCTGTTATCACTCGAGCATTGTGCGGATGTTGTCTATTTGGGAATCGTTCGCGATAAAGTCTTAAGGCGTGAGCTGCATTTCCGCGTGTTTCGCCGTAAATTAAAAGCATATCAGACAATTCTCGTGCATCGAAATTCATTTTACAGAAAAACTAATATCAATTTTGATAATATTTTCATGTGTAATTTGACAATCCGACGTAAACACTTTTTAAATTGTTATGTCAAAAATGTATAAAAAAAAACTCTTTAATTAGTTTAAAACCTCCATACATAAACGTAATGAGAAGGACGACTGTAAATTTTGTGCTAGTTGTCACAGTTTTTTGCCCCCGTACCACGACATGCCTTGTACTAAGCAAAAGCGATACTGATAACGATGAACACGCAGCACATGCACTACATTGAAAATGGACAGTATCTAAGAAAATTAATTGTGAAGTTATTTTAATAATTTGTTAATTGATAACACTTGCAAACAATTGCTAAAGCAACATATTATCGGCAGTTTTAATAAATGCCCGCATGCCGGTAACACACTGTATAAGTTTTAAGTTTCATTAAAGTAGCTGCTGTCACTTTCTTTGCTATAGCAATAGAATAAGACGCAGCAACTTTAATGAAACTTAAAAAATAATTGACGTCTCTGAGTGCGGCAGGTAGTGTTATAAGTAGAGTTGCGCGTCCCCCCCCGTCCCCCCCCCTCTATAGCCAAAACTCACAATCTGAAAATATCATAAATTAAAGTACATTATTATAACGAATTAAAAAGGAAAACTATCATGACTGAGTAGACTTTATTGGTTCTTGAGTTAAAAACGATTAAAATGTAAATCAGCTAAGATAACTTTATAACTAGAAAATTTGCTAATATTTGTATTTTTTTGGAGATTGTTGTTTGTGTTTGTAAGAATGGCGACGGAACCCTACACTGAGCATGGTCCGACATGCTCACTGAGAAAAAAAATTGTTTTAACTGATTAAAATTATGTTTACTGTTATCAAGGAACTTGTTTATATGCGAGCACATAAAGTAACATGATGCCAGAAATAAAGTTAGTTTGATTAAGCTTTGTAACAAGTAGCCATAACAAAACCAAACAAGTTATTGTCAACTAGATGAAGTCTGATATTTGCCGTGATGACCTGCTGCTTTATGAATGTCATTAACAGCTTAAATACATTTATCAAGTACTTAGTACATTTAAAATGTGTCAATATTTCGTTTTTATACGTAAGTATATTACATTGCCTAAGTACATTGTTACTTTTTAGAATTAATAAATTTGTTTATAGCTTTAATAATTACTCATTGTGACACCTTCATAACAACTTGATAAAAGTAATAAAGTGAAAAATGAGCATGGTTAATTTTACAAAGTTTCGCCGTGAATAAAGTTCAGTAATAGAATTAAACAAATTCATTAATGACAAATTTGATAAAATTTACTTAATCGTCAGAACAAACGATACTTTATAACATTTAACATTTTTTTATATGGATTGATAATATTTTTTTCAATCAAGCAAAATTCCAACTTGAGTAGCACTCTTTTTTTTTTCAGTGCTCTTGCCCGGTTTTAAATTATTAATATTTAAGTTAAATCACACTCTTTCAGTTCAATCAGTGTCATTTTTTTCCCACATAAACCAGATTGAGATAATAAGAGATACAAGAAGGCATGACGCAGCTACTTGCAGCGCGACAGCGAGCAGACGCTCCGAGCGAGCGGTGACAAAGCAAACGCGAGGGGGCCGTGTTTGCCGCGCGGTATGAATAAAGATATGCCGTTATTTGTAGTACAGATGTCATGTAATTTCATTGTGTCGCTCAACATTTAGAGTAAACACGCGGGGAGCGCCCGCACCAGATAACATCTCCTAGTTCCGATGAGAGTCGCGTAGCAACAAAAGCATTTTTATGACATTAGAAAAAATACGGTTTCTGCTAATAAGGGATAACAACGCAATTTTATACGGAAATGTTAAGAGATTATCACCTCTCACAGCTAGTTTTATCAAATAGGGTGGCGTCAAAATAATGTTTTACGAATTTAATAGATTTGAAAGCTGCTTTTTGGCCATAAAATCATAATTATTGATGTGGTATTGAAAATATAATGACAAATAATTCTTTACCAACCCTACTGATATAATATGAATCGTTTTAAAGGTACTCAGTAAGGTTCGCTATTAGAGCATACATATTTAATTTAAGCCGTCTAATGAAGGCTTCGCAAAAGGTACGTCTGTCTTAATGACAATTGATATCGTTATGTGAGAAACGAAAGGTTGAAATTTGCCTGAATATTTGAAAGCCTACTAAATTTTACCCATGTGTCATGCATTGGGAAGCCCACACGCGCGCTTGAATGTTTTATGCCGCTGTCTATCTAACACTTCTACATCGAACTACCTAATAACTGAACTCGAAGTTAATTTCGCATATCCTTTCGGAATAAATCCATGTGAATAATCATTGCGCCGCTCCTGTCGCGCTAAATTTATTCAACAGGCCCGGCCCGTCTATAATATATGATGTTTAATAAAATCATGTCAATTGGCAGGGAATCGGGACAAGCCCAACAAACATGAGCCCTCCATTAAATGATAATCCCACCAATTTATCGGTGGAGCAAAAAATACGGTATTGTGTTGTGAGTTGTCGAACATGAAAATTATTTTATATAAACGCATTGAATATTCCGGGCCGGGGCGCGACCTGCCGCGCGCTCGCAGATTACGCGTCTCCCCGGGTCGTCATCCGATGACATATTTTTTAAAATGGGGTGACGGGTAATGGAATAATAATAAACTGGAATTTACTTTTTGGTCATCACTGAATCAAAAACCGAAAGGGGTGTGAACATATTGGTCGAAATTGGACTGTTTTCATTGTCGCCCAGCGGACCGACTCTGTGTAATCAACGTTGGATAAAATGAAATGGAGTCCACAGTCTGAGCTATTTGTCGCATGTTTGACAGCAATAACAGGGTTCGCCGCGCATTAGAGCCGCCATATGTCGGTCATATCAAATTTATTTCTATTATTTTATTGGTTCGGCCGCCGATGATTGCCTTCATTACCTTTATTGGAAGTCACAGAGTGAATTCAAATTTATGGTCTCCGATAGCTTGATGACCATAACAAAGTGAACAACGCAATAAAGCTAATAAATTGCTTCCACGATATCGTCCTCTGGATTCCTAACAAATTCGTATCGTTATTTAATTTAGATGTGTGCAGGTATAGGTATAAGTAGTCCAAAATTTGGACTCCAAATTACTAAAATGTGTCTCTATACATGGTAGAAATTTGAGAGCAAACACTAGACAGATATTATACCTTACAATTTTTAAGTAAAAAAAGACGGTCAGCTTATTGAACAAAAAGCATAACTGCATTAAGAGAGGACAATAGGCGATCACCGGAATGGGCTTAAAATCATCCATTTAAATAAAGTTTTTAAATAAATACTGCGGATATAATAGGAACAATGCAATATTTTGTCAACTGCCGCATCGCGCGGAGAGTGCACCTCTGCGTGAAGCGGAAAATCCTCGGGACATTTGAGGACATTTTTTGTGGGTTAATATCCGTACGACATTGTCAACCGGCTATTTAATACATCTAGTAACACAATACTTTAGATGCGACTAGATTTGTGCAAAATTTGAAATTGTTACGCTCACTGGAGTTGTTTGGCTGCGGGATTATAATGTAAACTGGATCTGCGTTTCTATTCAATTCACGTTAAATGCTCTGAGCGACCTTTTTTAAAAGACACCGTAAAATGTGGTTACTTTGATCAATTTCGAAAACGAATCTCTTACATCTCCTGTTTTTATTCGCACAATAAAATATATAAAATTATGTATTACCTACTAGTGATTTGGAGTGATTTAAAGCAGTAAGATAAATGGCTCAAGAGAAAAAAATCCCATATGGCTAGGATGGCTTAAAATCTCGATTGTTAAATTGGGGTAAGTTTGATTATCCCGTGTTTATAATGCAATACCAAAGTCACCCCTGAAGCATATCAAAAATGAGTGGTTTTTGATTTTAAGTTTTTATGACCTACTTTACTGAAAATAACTACTAATAAAAATAAATATTTAAAAGATGAGTCACGAACTAGCTCATTAATAACTGACACATTAGCACACAATCAATGATTAAATAATACTTATCAAAGTCGCCCCGTTGTTTTAAAGTCACCCCATGCCATCGTAACAGATTTTGAATGCTATAGTATGTCTATTACCTATTTATTCTTTGTATCTGTCTAAATATCTGTTATAGAGGTATAAAAACAAATTATTTTTCAATAAAGAAAGCTTTCAAGTGCTTTTTTATAGAACTCTTTTCTTCATTAGATTGCCATTTACCACAAAAAATGATGCACGCATTTCTATAGAACCGTAATAAAACAAGATATGACAAAAGTATCCGGTTTCATAAAGCTTTGGTTTCGTGACATATAATATTATATTTGAGGAACATTATTTTGCCTTTTGTTTGTCATTCGTTTCCAAGTAGGTATAATGTCGGCGCACGGCGCGGACCGCGGTGCACACTGCTCGACTTCATTTTAAATACTTTTAGAATAATGCTGCTGCTCGATACGAAAATTACGTGTGATATAATTAATATCTGAATAATAAAAAAGCTTAAAAAGTTAAGTTACATTTGCTCCCCGAAGTACCACTTAATTTTCACGAACTTAATTTTTACAAGCGTTTTATTAACTTGCAATGTTTGTATGTAAGTTTGTTAGTTTGTTTAGGTCAAGATTTGAACCACTTCGCGGTGTCCGATTGAGCTAAAATATGGTATATTTTTATAGTTAGGAAAATTAATATTTCAGGTTTGTGATTTTAGGGTTAGTGAAATTAGTGCTAGTGAAATTAGGGCAGAAATTTTTCGGGCTACAATAAAGGGGAATCACGTAACTTCGGTGCCAATGCAATAATATGGTACCATGGAGCTGATCTGAAGATGCAGTCGGAAGTTGGTCATAGGAACTCCGCAACGATATAAGATAGCCACACCGTATTTGGGTTCGTTGGATTTGTCTTGATAAGCAGATGATGGTTGTCCAAAAAAAGAACAGTCGGCAAGAAAAGCTTGTCCAGAAATGACATTTTTGTCAGAAACTTATTAACGTGAATAAACACCACTGCTTTTACTTTGTTGAAATAATACTTCTTTAATCGGCTAACCATTAGTAGAACTTCTACTCAACACAAAAATTAATGCCAACGTTTAGCCGTATTAAAAACCGAGTAGTGTAATCGTGCAAAGCATTTCGTTCGCAAGTACCTACGCCGGCCCTTAAGTACATAAACGTCTCTTATGACAACAGAAATTATTGGTAAAGAGGGCTTAGCTCAATGAAAAGGAAATAACACGACAATTATGAAGCACAAGCTGACAATGGTGACATATTTTTTGTGAAGGTTTCACATAAAGCTTCCAAACAAAAAGTACACGGTATAATACCTGCCTTAGTACACTATTCGGATGGATTAATTAATTTTTAAGAGTATTAAATGTCAACACACATTTCAGCAACGGGGATTTATTATCGTGTTCCGACTATTCTAGTTTTTCTGTCCAGTTGCAATGAAAATTGTGTAACGTATATATAATTGTCAATTTTTTTGTGTACATTTGATGATTTATAACTTTGATGTACTCGTAATAAGGGCTCGTAGAACCCAGCGATACCGGCGCGTCTACTTCTAAACTTGTCCTCGCTATGATATTGAATGTCGAGTAGTGAGAACTTCGCATGTTGGTTCACAAGATGCGGTGCGTGTATATTGTGATACACGTTGCTCGGAGCACGGCACGCGTGACGGCGCGGTGTCAAGTCATGGTGCACGCGAGACTTTTGCAACGTTAGCCACTTCATCTTGAAGCGAGCATGCAGCCGCAAGGGTAAAAAATGAACAATATTTCAAATACTTATAAAACATGCGTTAAATATTTTAAATGCAAAATGTGTTTTACCCGTTTGTGTAAAGCCAAAAGCATGTATGTATGTGCTTAAAATGTCATGTTATACTCTAACTCCTGAACTAATTATTGGCCCGATTTCTATTAATAGGGTGCCATACATACTATTTCAGTTCGGTTTCAGTTTTTAGCTCTTGAATTGCGCTACTAATTCTATCTGGTGATTGTTGCACTTTTAAACATAGGTATGTTACAGTCAATCAAATCGGAACGTAAAAGCTATATACTGTGCTACGGCCAACTAGGTGGCGTAGTAGACACGAGGGGCTGCAGCTTGCTCCCAGCAGGTGCAACGATTCGATATAGACCTCGAACTTCAAACAAACGTGTTTTATTAGGTATCATTGATATAATTGCAACGCTATAGTTTAGCTAACTGACAACAGTACTATAACCCAATAGCTTATTTGCCGAAGTCTAGCCAAAAATGTAGCCGAAGTCAAACCTAGTTAATTTAATGAAGTTGTTAGCCTGTTGGTAGCAGCCAACGACCGACCAACCGAAGCTACCGGTCTCGGGTTCGATCCCTGGTAAGGGCATATTTATATGATAGTTCTCCGGGTTTTGTTCTTGAGGCTTATACGTTTTTCTTTGTGCGACAGTATTCATTTTAACTACAAAGTCGGCTAAGGCCGCGGAGCGTTCGAACCGCTCCTCCTCTATGCTACCAAAAAAATGACGTGTAACTTTACAAATAGCGTTTACTTTCGAGGTAGGTATCGTGTTAGAACCTGAGCACGACTCCCTATGTTCATTGAAGGTAAATGTCGTTTATTATACTACACGTCAGTTTTTTGGCAGCGTATAGGAGGGCCGGTTAGAACGCTCCGCGGCCTAACCCAGTTATGTTAAACGTTGTCGTACGAGCCTTGTTTGCGAATTGGTCAATTTGTGTGAGATACATAATATTTATTTATTTGTTATTATTTGACGAGTATGAATAATTTTCATACTCGGCCTTCCATATCACAGCACCGGTTGCGTGCGCGCAGGCTGCGTGAGGCGGGCACATTCGCCTGCGCACATCGCCCCTAATTAATATAAGATCTCAATTAAACTGCGACATATAACGAGCGGGATTTTTGCGCACACTCAATATATCCAGTATTTACTAACAATCAGATATGGGACTGGTTTGTGGGACACTTTTGTGAATTGTGATGGGTAAAGTAAGGTTTATTGGACGGTGTAACAATTTAAATTGGTTCTCGGATGTTTATTTATTATATATTTAATAATAGTAGGTAATGTCGCCAGATAATAAGTTATTAATATGCTTACAAAGAAATAATTATAACTGTTGATAATATATGTTTTTTATTCTGTTTCCTAGAATAAGGTCGGTGGTCCTTTCAAATAGGTAAGTACAGTAGAACCACAAATAAGTACAAGTTACATGGAAAATATTTGAAGGCATAGAAAAAAGTGATGTAACGCCCACTATATGAATCAAGTAATTTAGTAAGCGGTGAATATTAGTTCAGTAGTTCATATTCATTATTATTTGCTTTGTTTAGTGGACGTTATATCACTTTTTTCTATACCAAGAAATATTTTCCATGTAACTTATATTTGTGGTTCTACTGCATAATATCGGTACATGAAACGTTGAGTGTATTGGTGATCTTGTCCCGAAGAATGTACCAAATTATTAAACATATATATTTCAAAGGCTTATCTATAGGTACGTTTATTACCTACATGTAAATAATTGACTAAGATAAAGTGGCCACTTTATCTTAGTCATTTTTTTACGTGTAATAAACCTATAGATAAGCCTTTGAGATGGGCTAGTTGATGAAAATTGGTCTTGTTTCAAATAGTAAACCCACTTCTTGGTTGTTATTAGTTGAACCCCTGTTGATGAGAAGTTGGAGACTCTTTGCCGTGGTACCAATCAACACTAATTCTCTAAATAAAGTGTGACGCTCTTGTAATAATGAACACATTCATAATTATTAATGTTATATTTTTTCTATGCCTTCGTCCGAATCATCCGGTTCATAGATGCGGTCGACGTCATTGAAATCAAAATTATAAAGTTTTATTTATAAGGAGAGACTGCACATTAATATCAAGACGGGCTTAATTGACGTCGTTTTATTATAAATAAACAAATAAAATATGTAAGTATAAGAGGTCTGAGTTATAAATGGGCAGTTTTCCCGTTAATGGTGGGCACAGTTAGTTTATTCGGGATGAGGCTCTCGTCGCCGGCGCAAGGTGACCAAGTTTTGAATCGTAATATTTTGGGTTCAGATTACCGAAGTCGATAAAGTGTCATCTCGCCTTAAAACAGGGACGTACTCGGGTGAATTTCAGGGCGTTTCAACCGCCGTCATTAGTGTCACCAAATATATTGACGAAATCAATGACACCTACCAGCAACTCTTGATGTAAACAGAAGCAGAACCGGGGGTGTAGTTTCTAACAGCATCAGAAGTTGCTGGTAGGTGTCATTGATTTCGTCAATATATTTGGTGACACTAATAACGGCGGTTGAAACGCGCTGAATTTCACCCACTCAAGAAGTAAATAGCCGATATTTTAGTACTTGTTCTATAAAAAAGTTGAGTAACACATATTTTATATTCCTTGATTTTTTTTCACAACAAATAGGCACTTTGGCTTGTACAAAATCAAACCTTACTTATTTTTCCGCGTGGGAAAACCAGTTTAAGCAGTTCTGTCTCGTATATCGAAATACTTGTTGTTGGGAAGATTGAACAGTAACATAACTTGGGAAAATGCGATGTCGTTAAGTTAGCTGGTAATCGAATGTACACTGCAGTAACACCTGTTAACTAATTAATAAAACTATTATGCAATAATAAACTACTATCATATGAGAGAAAGAGAAAAATGGTGTTGATTTTTATTAACGAGAGTGTTGGGTGGGAGGCTGAGTGCGGGCCTGTGTAGCGGAGCGGAGGCCACACGCGCACAGGGCGCGGGCGAGACGCGGTGCGCGGGCGGGGGCGGTTTCATTCATGTCGTTTGATCGGTCCGCTCATAACTTAACTCCTAATTTATTCCTTTAATACTCCGAATTAAAATTTCAAATAAAAGTCACAGCAACACCGAATGTTAATAGACCCCTCGGAGACGTACCTCGAACCCCGGTAATGACGTTTAATTTAGAAAATTATCTTCATAATTTATCTCGACACTTTCACGTACAACGCAGATGGCTATCTATACGTCTACCCTAGTAACAGGAATTGGAATGGGCCGAGAGGACATTATTGCCTATTCGCAGGTTGAGGCGGTTGCCTCCATTCATAAAATAGCTATAAGCCGTAGTCATGTGTAGGCGTCCTAATATACTGTGACAATACGGAACGATGCGTTGGAAATATCAAATTTCAATCCGATTGTCACCAGGGCTCGAAGCTGAATTAAAGGTTTTTTCCTCGTTGTTTATGTTTGTCTTTAATTTTTACTCCAGCGCAGTCCTTTTAATATCGGGCGCTGGTCGTGTTAACGATCACTATATAAAATTTTATTTTAACGCAACGCGCACAGGTTTTTGTATTGAACGCGTCGTTTATTTTACTTTTTATTAATCACTACCACATAATAAATAACTAGTTACCATCATTCTGGTATCTTTACACTATTGAAAAGTAAATAAACATGTAGAGCAGTTGTGTTTTTTCTACTTTCAACTGAAGCTGTTTATTTTATGACATGTCCTTGAAGATATACTCAGTTACCTCCTATCAAAAGATCAGGTAGTTGTAATAGTTGTAAATGCGCAAACACATACAACCACGCGTAATTTCACCTCATCATCATCACCATAATAAATTAACGGCCGCACTCAGAGACGTCAATTAACTTTTAAGTTTGATTAAAATTGCTGATGTCACTTTCTTTGCTATAGCAATAGAATAAGACGCCGCAACTTTAATCAAACTTAAAAATTAATTGACGTCTCTGGGTGCGGCAGTTAGTCTACGAGTACTATTACTATGAGGTACTAGAGTGGTTGGATATAAGGGTTCTCTAAAGATTTATTGGACTACATTATGGAAAACCTATTTTTCAGGGATGGTCAGATGGTCACCACTCGCCTTAATTGGCTTAAACCGTTCTAAATTGTTCATACATCGCCATCGATACCGGCACTTAATTTATTTCCTTTTATCAGAAAACATTCGATATTTGGTGCCTTTTAGAGGATCCTTGAACCTCCCTTATGAGGTACGTTGTGAATAACCATGCATAAACGTTTCTACTCGTATTCGTTATATATCTAACGGTAATGGAAATAGCCTGTCCACAAATTCATAAAAAACAATATTTCCATAGAAAAATTTAACTCTATTATTTGCATAAATCAGTGCAACGAAGTTCTAATTTGTTTGTAAGTAGAAATAACTACACAAACTTTGCGTAGTAACTCCTGAAAAGGTAGATGCAGGGTCCTAAGACATACTATTTAAACTAGTATGATAATCAACTAGAGTGTACAGTGTAGATACAATAGCAATAAATTGTCAACACATCGCGCTCACAAAGCAAGAGCGTCATATAATAAGAAGCATCGACAAAGGTCGCAATGAGCGCGGTATCTCCACGGAGCGGGCATGCGTGTAGGCAGATAGGCGGCCGCGGGCGCGCCGACAACTACACACATTAAATATATCCATTTAATGATTACAATTTCTCGTTATAATTTATTTAGGACGAAGCATAACAAGTTTTCGAATCAAATATGTCGCCCATAAAGATGCTGTCCCGAGGGTTGGACCCTGAACTTGTTAATTCGATAACGAGCTTTTGTCCCGGCGCCATCCGCCGACGAAATGGTTCTTCTTTTCATGAATGTAAGAATTAAAACCGGTCGCGGTTTCTCAGACTCAAATGATCGTTTTGAAACGGCTCGTAAGAATCTCGCGACTTACGAAAGGGTTTCATGAACGGGCATTGACTAAAAATGAAATATTTCTTCTACAGAATAAATTAAAGTCGATAATCCAATTCCGCTCGCATCGCAGTAAGAACAGTTCTCGGTAGGTCCTTAGAAGGGAACGGATAGATTGAGATCGGTCTGAGAGTGTGAATGAGAGCACCGCGATCAAGGGGAGGCGGAGGGTGTGGAGCGGAGAGGTTGTCGGATAATTCTTTATTCTTTATGAATATGTGAGCTCGTTATCCACGGTCTGACGTGGTTCGAGACATTCGCGCTCGTGGCGGTGTGCGTGCGTGCATGCGAGGCGCGCACACCACACCACACCACATCGCACAGGCGACGGAACCTCGGTAAGCGCATTCGTACTAGTGTAGTCCTGATACTAAATAATACATATCGACAGGGCCGTCTGCATAGATCGGCGGGTACATGACCGGATCAACATACGGCATCGACGGCAGATTGAACGATAGTTCCCGAGGAACTGGTTATCGTTATGGGGCGACTGGCGGACGAAATTTATTGGCAGCGTGTTGGAGAAATGTAGCGAGCGGAAGGGGCTCGCGATTTTAATTAGGTAATGAATGTCGATGCAGATCTGCATATCGCTTAACGGCTAGATTTATCGATTGCTTGTCCGTATTTTCAAACGCTAACTAAACTTCTAATTTAATGATATTGTGCACGTCGCGACAGATAGCTATCGTAACCCAGTATTATTGTATATAAACAACAATACTAACATTCAATTCAAAGGACAAGATAATTATGAAATCATAAATTTGCCGCCACTGTTCTCGTTCATCTAATTTAGTGGTTCCTTGTCTAGGTCAATCACATCAAACCGAGTTACTGAGAATTAGTAATAGAGGCTATACGAGGTAAAATATCCATTCATGAGTCATGCGATTATTTATAGCCAGTCTTGTTTGTTGCCGTTATTAGTAAAAAAATATAAAAAGTATGAAAGGGGATCCTTTGGACGGCACATTTCTCTTCAGAATTGACGTTTTTCAGAAGCGGTCGGTTTTTAACGTTTTAATTAGGGGCGCACATTACGGCACGCCATCACGTTCGCCCCTCGCTCTTTGGCTCACATTTTTGTATATTTCCGTCTATTTGGGGAAATTTTTATTTTTCGACAAATGTGCGCTATTTTTGTCCGAGTCGCGTGCAGCCGGCGGCGGCAGCTAGCCGCTAAATCTCTGTGGGAAACTTCTCTCAACCATCGTGTTTTGCGTCAGCCAAGTTATTTTGATTTCTCGACAATTATTGTTGCTCTATTGTTGTATCCTATTCTAAATCACTTGGTGGGTGAATATACATAAATATATTTTACAAAAATTTTACTATTAGTGAGATGTCAAGTGAGAGTTTTTTTTAATAAACCTATGTACAAAGATAAAACATGATACTTTTTTGATATAGTTTTAAGTATAGTAAAGTGTTTTAAGAGATAATTTTTTGTCAGACAGGACGGGAAACGAATAGTGCGACGGATAGTCGCGAAGATTGACACCTTCCTCCTGCTCCATAAAAATGTTTCGATCCTCCCAACTCTGTCACAGACTAAATGGTTGAAATATTCCGAATAGAAGTAGTTATTTGGTAGTTTGTAAATTGCGTTTGTTATATAACTGAATAACATTACCTTTTAATTAACAATTTAAAATATTTGGCAGCTATGTGAGGAAATAGACGACTCCCGTTCGTCTGGTGCTGTTACAAAATAGTTGTGAAGTTCCGGCGTGTTTAAAAATAAAGTCCAGTGGAATCACACATCAACACAGCATCCGCGCAGCGCGGCGTGGCGTCACGTCACGTCATTTGTCGTCGTTAGCGATGACGCACGGCGCCGCTGACCTCCGCGGCGACCCGCACCATCACTCTTCTGGCAACGCCATAACAATGCTTACTTCTCCACAAACATTTTAAAACTACCATACAATTTTAGACACGAAATTTTTTCCAATTTTTCTCCCGTGCATATCCCAGGCTGCTAATTAAATACTCCTTTGACGACGCTAACGGCTGCACGCAGAGACGTTAATTAACTTTTAAGTGCAATGTCATTAAAGTTGCTGCTGTCACTTTCTTTGCTATAGCAATAGAATAAGACGCAGCAACTTTAATGAAACTTAAAAATTAATTGACGTCTCTGAGTGCGGCAGTTAGACTTTCGGCCGCACTCAGAGACGTCAATTAAATTTCAAGTTTCATTAAAGTAGCTGCTGTCACTTTCTTTGCTATAGCAATAGAATAAGACGTAGCAACTTTAATGAAACTTAAAAATTAATTGACGTCTCTGAGTGCGGCAGTTATTTCATAACATTTATTGTATTTAAGTGTAGCTGCACGCTACAGGTGACTATGATTCTAGAAATGTGCAGATGTCGAATCCTATTTACAAACTTTCTTTTCCCAGAACATTTAGTTAAAATTTCGCAAATAATAACACCACCCACAATGAAACCATGGAACGTGCAGAAATAACAAAAATCTATATTTGTGTAATGATCTCACATTGAGTAACGAGGAGCTCCATTCACTATTTTTCTAAAGCTGATTTATGACCGAATGCAACCGAACAATCAGCCCGTTTTGACTTATGACGGCAAGTTACAAGTCTTTGCCCACTACCCTTTCAGTTTACCAAGACAAACCCTTTCAAAGGGTAATAAACTTTTATTATTATTTTTGCAAAATTCACAAAACAATCGCATCTCGCACCCCGTCGCTTTAGGCGTAGGAGCGACCGAAGCGCCAATTAGTCATGTGCTAAAAAAATATACGTTTGAAACTGAGGAACAAAAAGCTCACCCTTACAAAATACAGAATTTATGACATGACCGATATTCTATAAGTATTTTTTGCTTTTGTCCAATGTCAATAAAATTGTAACACTTTGAGTGGTCATCTTTATTATGGAAGGATATCGTGCTGAACAAGGCAGGCAGGCAGGTAGGGATTGGGGTAGTTCTGCTCTGCGTCTTGTGTTACGTGTCACAAGCGTATTCTTAAGTGATATGTAGTTACATGTCTCGGCTTGCAGTAATAAGCAACAGTGGCACGCGCCTTAAGACATTTGATATGACATTATCTATTTCTGTGGTGTGCGCGAGCACAGGGATGCGACAAGATGCGCTCGGGTGCATGCAAATGGTGCGCGGAGATGTGTGACGCGCGCCGTGCGCCTGCTCCACCCTCGTTACGAGCCTATAGACGCTGTAGAGACGGCTTTGGACTTGTTCTCTGTGCCGTACACTTTTCGTTGTTTGCTATAGACATTAAAATAGTACAAAATGAAATAATAAGATGATAATGGTGAGGTAATTATTAGTGCTAGTTTAAAATGTATAATGAGGTGAGTTTATTACTCCTTCCTCTAAAAAGTCTACTACCTACAGTAAGTTAGGCTAGACTAGTCAGTAATATCGCACCGAAATATATCATATTCTCGACTCAATGCCGTTTGCTAGTCGTTTAGTATAGCCCAAAAATTTCTTTTAATTTACCGCATTATGCAAACTGTGACGTTCCTTCCATTATTCTCTGTTTTTCGATTTCATTTCCGAGACAAAGTGAGTTTTTGTCCGCCGCGACACGCTTGGCGGCTCCTGCATCGTTACATTGTTTCCCGCGGCCTGCGGTTTTCAACAATATCCATATCGAGTTTGCTAAATGTTGAACGGTAATAAATATTATATTAGCTAATGGGTTTTTCGCAAAACATTACACAAATAGGGAAATAATTTTAGTTTATTATAAGCTAATTTTGTTGTGTTTGTATCATAACTGTTGTTGCAGTGAGGGTTGTTGTTATAACCGTATTGGCCAAAAATGCGACCGACATTTGCATGAACCTTGGAGAATTACTTTTTTGGGACCGACGTTTACGAAGACGATGTTTTTATTTTTCTCAACTCGTGATAAGTGAAAGTGAGTCGGTGCACGTGGCCACCGCTTTGTCACACTAAATCACCATCTTTGTTATGCTAATGTTCGGCGATTTTACAGCTTTTAGGCAGAAGGGCTGCGAGTACCTATTGTTATACTCTTTATAGTGTGCTTAACATGTGCAAGTTTCCCGGAACGATCACTCTTGTTTTTATTCAAATTAGTATTTCTTGGAACCAGGAGTTGCCTCTGAAACGTCTAGTATTACCTATTTCAATTTCGACAAGGTTTTACAGAAAAATGAATGAAAAGGAAATTACATCGTCAATACTCATACGTTTTTAACGTGACATATCGTCATAGTATTCCTAATCTCTTTATCACCTCTAAAGACATATGGGATTGAGCCAAAGATTGCCAATATGCTTATAACATATCCCTTTTCTTCTTCGTTTTTATATAATTGGCAGAGTGGTATATCACGATATTTTTTTAATGTTACGCTTGAGGTTTTACATGCATCGTGTCACAGTCAAAGTATTACAGCTTTTTTACAGTAGCCGTTTAATTATTGTTTAGTGTTTGAATCATTTATCATAGGGAAGTTGGTGTAACAAAGGACTTTCGTATAAATGTGGATGTCATTAACTCATTAGTATTTATTGTGGTTGTGAGGAGGATCGGTAACGGCGCGGGCGGCGCCGGCGCACCGTCTAATGAGCAGCCGTGTTCGCCTCAATTGCACACAGCACTCTTATTCACCGGCAATTTATTTCATTTTTGCCTCTGATCGCGCCTTATTGAGCGTCTTTTTATCTTATTGCCTCTGGAGTCTATAATACGCGCTCTGTTGCTTGCAAATGAGACGCGCGCAAACGTGTAGCCACGGCGCTGCGGTGATGTTTCTGCAAATAATTAAAACTTTTTATAGCCAACTAATTCATTAAAAATACCCATTAAAAAAACAAAAATACTACTGAAGTTACAGTCTATTGATGTTGTTATTCGTGATACGTGATAAGACAAATAATTTATTTTTTAATATTTCTCTTTTCTTCATTGGCTTGCCGAGTCTATTTTCTGAATTTGCCCGTCAGAACATTGTAAATCAAAAAATACGTCGAGTAATATAGAATGCGACTTGACATTAATGTTTCGAAAGTTATGGCTTATTGAGGATATGAGAACATTTGCCAAGGCAATTGTGTTATGAGTGGAAGCGTCGTTATGATAATAACAATCCCTGAGCCGTTGCCAAATGCCTGACAGGCGCACGCAGTGCTCCCAATATTGGTTCGCGTGAAATGCTTTTACGAGTATTACACGAATACCGACGAGACAATATTTACTAAAAAATATATTCGGAGTTTTATAAAAAACTTTTTAAAACACACATCCAGTCCTCATGATTAATGATAACATCAATAAACCATCGAACATGACGATGTAATTTTTGCTTGTTTTTGTAACATTTTATAACATTTGGGATAGGAGGGTAGAGCCGTAAATTAAAAGGAAGATCCGTCAGTTCGGGAAGGAGTAAATCAAGGCGGACGGATTGCCCCTAATAAAAATTATAAGAGGCACAATGGCTCAAGTGGGCGCCGGCCGTCAGGAGCTGTAAACTCTCGCTATGTTTGTTTATGGCGCCCTAAAATACCTATGTTATAAACTAGATATGTTTAATCTAAATAAACTAAAATATAATTAGTTCCATGAGATGTGTGCTTAGGGCGGGCCGAGAAGCATGTTTATTAATTAGCTTTTATGTCGGCGTGTGTAAACTTATTGCCGTGCGTTGTGGCGATAGGCGGAGCGGTGGGCGCCGAGCGGGTTTGACAACTTCACTAATCTCGGATAGATTACACGCGGCGAGAGCAACTCTAATTGACTTAACTGGCTCTTCATTGTTTCATGCGTTTACGAAATAAACAAATACCTAATAACGTACGAATTGTGGAGGAGAAGGAATAATGTGCGGCAATATTTCTTTGTTCGTGCAGCCAATGGAGCGCGCCCGACGTTGATGTGTCTTGCTGAGCTTTTTGTGATGCTCTTATTATATTTTTTGGAGGCATTTTTCAAGATCTTATTTGTTGGTTCAATACCTGGTCGTAAATCTGTACGAGAGCGGGGAATGAATATGCGCAGGTGTGTTCAACCCTTTTCCGTAAAATTTATTGTTAAGGAGATATTACGTCCATTTATTAGATATGCAACCTTTTATTTTTGCTTCAATCGAACTAAAACATAGGACACAACAAAGTATATAATTTTTTTACACTGTTGATATATCTTTAAAATTAATTTGTCACTCAATACTCGATTTAAACAAACAGTTCCTAAACAGGTAAAAAAGGAATTCTTCTCATCTCGTCTTCTTTTACTTCTTTGACATAAATTGAATAAAAATAGCTATGATATAAGTTATATCAACCGTAGCTGCTAGAAAAAACAACAAGTTTTTTTACGATTCATCCTACATCTTAGTTGATGTACTTATCTTACTTCTGTTTGGACTCGTTTGGAATCAAGACGTAACTACCTAGAGATCATAAGTTAATGTTGTTCGAGAAATGAACAAAAGCTTTAAAACTCGTATTAAAATATGTTTAGTCGCCATAGTCGTCTAATGTAGGGGTTTTAAGACCTGTTTAAACTAGAGTATATTTAAATTAGAAAAAAATATATTTTAGACTCCCAACCCAACGCAAATAGAGGTGAAGTACATGCAAAATCCTTGTTGTCCTTGTGTGTGTGTGTGATTTGTATCCGTCTTGTCTATCTAATGCCTAATCGGGTGGGCTGATTTGAATGCACTTAATTGCAGCTATGCAGGTAAGTTACCATGAACCAGATACTACTACACGTTATTCTTCATATTAGGGTGATTCCACGAGCGTTTCCACCGCCGTCAGTCCCTTGATCGCATTAAAGTCAAAATGTCTGTAGCTTTGGATACCATTTTCGGTTATTTTGTAGAAGTCAGAGCGCTTTATAAAATAATCGAAAATGTCATCCAAAGCTACAGAAATTTCGACTTCAATGCGATCAAGGGACTGACGGCGGTTAAAACGCTCATGGAATGACCCATTATAGTAACTCGATTTTCAAAGAATCCACTGTTGCACACAAGTAGAGATGGGCGGTGGGTAAATACCCAATCTACCCACCCAGGTAACGTCAACCATACCCATCTACGCGGTATTTACCCGTATCAACCCAAATTGATTTTTTTTTAAATAGCGGTGATATGGGGGTTTTTGCGATTACAAACTTAGCGGTGTTGGTATATAAAATGAGCGCAACCTATGTCGATGTACGGGATAACAGTTTACCAATGGCAAAGTTAAGTTCGTCGCGAGGTCTACAGCTCACAGAGCCACTATAGTTTATTAAATGTTTTAAAAACCTGTCATGGAACATCATATGAAATATCTCAAGTTATGTAGAATAATCTCATTTTATTTAGATAAAAAAAATCTACCTATGTATTATATATTTATTTGGATAATTAACGTGAAATTTCAAAGAAAACACTCTGTCCCCTTTTTTACTTAAAACTACTAAAATACTCGTAACGTAATTTATACTTATACTTATACAGAAAATAAACAAAAAGTAGCTCAACAATTACCTACTGAATTTAGCGACTACATTTCGAAATGATTCATATAAAACTCTCACTCGGCTAAAGGTAGATAAGCGTATTTTCTCAACACTGCTCGGAAATAATAAATAAATAAATATGAGAGGATAATCTCACACAAATTGACCTAGTCCCAAACTAAGTTCTATCTAGGCTTGTACTATGGGTACTAGGCAACGATATAAAATACTTATATATACTCGTAGAGAAATACATACTTAAATTTAAAGAAAACATGGCATGTCTTAGGAACAAATACTCGCGCTCATCACACAAATATTTGCCCATACCGGGATTCGAACCTGGGACCGCCTAGCTGCGTAGGCAGGGTCACTGCTAACTAAGCTAACCGCGTTGTCAAATATGAACATTTTTGGTCTGGTTTGGGGTCAGAAACCATCACTTTTTATTTAAGGATAGACATGGGGCAGACCAAGAATTATTGTCCAACCTTAGAACCAATGAAAATCGACCAATATTTTTTTCTATTAAGTATAATATAGATAAAATAATGAAATCGACCAATCAGAATACACCGTTTTGTATAGTAAACTATTGGGTATATTTTTGCTAAAAGGTACGCAGACTACAAACTATGTGACTACTTTTTTAAAAAGTTTTTCGCACTTGGGTCCTACTCTCGCATCGCTCGAGATGAAATTACATGGGAGATACGACGAAACAAATACAATTGTATACGCAGTTGACATTTTCATCTCGAATGTAAGTTTGTTTATTATTTCGAGTGCCACGATAATAGGAAACCAGATAAGTATAAAAAAAAAGACAAAAGTCATCTATGGCAAAATTGGCGGAGATACCGCTTCTAACTTTGAAAACCGACGCCGATCGAAAGTAATGTGATAAAATGTTCCTTTTGGATACCTATATGAATAGTTTTTGTTTTATTTCCTCGCAGTAGGTAGTTGAGAAAAGCACTATGTCTGCCTCGGCAGAAAGTGCAATTTTTGGACTCGTACACTATATGACTCGTCCAAATGTCACGTACTTTCTACCCTCGGCAACAATGTACTAATTTTAATTATTCTCAAAATAAACATTGTTTTATGATATGATATGAGATATTGTTTTAAAACAGGAATTCAAAAGTTTGTTGGCACTAAACAAATGCCATAAGTCACTCTTTAACTACTTGTGGTTTCAATGAAACTTACCTATAGGTATGTTTTTACAAATAAATTATTTTCAGGCGTGTTAATGCAGCATTAAGAAGAAGATGCTCCATTTATTACATTCAGTAGTCCTAGTTCGAGATGTAAATGAACGCTTTAGGGGTACATGTTTACGTGAGAATATTTGTATTTATTTTATTTATGGCGAGCGCAGCGCGAGGGCGCGCGCGATGTGTTTAAATATCTGTAGATTAAAAGACGAGTTCACTTCGAGTAACTCAGGAATCCATTAGGTTAATATTGGTTATCTCTTATATGGATGCTCGGCTTGCACTTGACAGATGTAACGGAATTAATTCGTCAGAATATTCTGTTCACGTTCCAGCAGATAAAACGAGCAGAATTGATGGATGGATAAAATTATTAAATTTTGACATTTAACCATGTAGGTTTTATAAAAAGCCGATTTTAACACTGTCACGATGAATTGATTACTGCAAAACGCATGACTTGTTATATTATTCTAAAAGGTTGAATATAATGTGTACACTTCTGTAACTCGCGTATATACCTACTAAGTAGTGTGTGCCCAAATTGTATTTATGTCAACATAAGGCATTTTTGTACGAGGAGTCATTAAAATTATGCTGAAACTGGCTTCATAAGATGTTCTTTCTGATGTCAACTTTAAAATTTATTGACGTGAGTTATTGGCTGGCGTATTTGTGACGATTGCAAGCGCGCTAACGAATTTATGTCTCGCTCGCCTTTTGGGTGTTCTGGCAACATTGAGACATTTGGATACAGTATTATACCTAATGTATCTTTATGAGAATTTAAAATATCTGTGATGGAGATTCGTTAAATGTTATCTCGATGAAAGTATTATGATGTTTAAACTTTTGTGCTGTAGGTACATAATGTAGGTATGTACCTACAAAATTTACAAAAGTACGGAATAATTTGTTTATTTAACTAAGATCAAATTTAAATGAGTAACTCGCTGTGCAGCGTTACTTTTTCCAGTGTTACCAGACTAATGGTAAACAGTGGAGCGAGCGCACATGAGCGGCGCGGCGGACTAGTCTGGCACTTCGTAAAACATAAATATTATCGTAGAAGGCCGCTCTCGATCGAACTTATTTTCCGACTGTCGACATTTATTTCATATAAATTAATGGCGCGAGTCGTCACGGCGGCGCAGACGCGCAGCTCTATTTATAAGCTGACGAATGAGACGCTCCGACCGCACGCGCACGCGTCTCGTCATATTCCAATTACAAATAGCTGTCATCACCTCGACATACACAACATGGAATTTTCACGGATTTCATTTCTTTGTAGTAGTTAAATCGACGGATTCTCAATATATTCATATAATTAAGGCTTTTCGAAGCTTTGCTGTACGAATCAACTGCCGGATTTGAATACCTATAGACTGATTGTACGTGGGTGTGAATGAAAGAAAACATTTTCCTCCGGACTATGTGGTGAACGGCATCGCGTCTTAAAGAAATATAATTATGAATTATGATATTTTGGGCTCGGCGGCGGTCTCTGTCTGGCTTGTAATAGCGGTGGGTGCGCGAACGGGATGCAGGGCGGCGCGGCGCCGCGCCGTCGTTGGAAGGGTTATTATGTATGAATTATGATGACGCCGCGGCTCCGACGGCGGTAATATCGTTATGAATACGCTCAGCTCTGCTCGCCTATTGGCGGAAGGTACATCCACCTCAGATGCATGGGAACGCCTCCGGTGGCCTTTTTTATTCCTTTATTGATATTCAGTTATGCACATTGCGAGAGGCGATGCACACACTGTAATATTTTGCCTGAAACCGAGTTAAGTCGGGAGAACGAGCGGTCGCACCGAACATTTGGGATGCAAATACGGCAGACGGTCGTATGCAAACGAACTTATGGTACCTACTCATGCGGCATAGGCGCCCGCTATGAGACCCACTCAGACGTTTCCTGCATTATATCAATTTGCATTTCAGCAGGGATGCCCGCTGCGAATACAACTAGTAGCTATTTCGTAAATACGGCCGGTTCGACCATCACTCAAAATGTATTGTCTCAAGTTAGGTAGGTATTGTTCCGAGCTAGACCGTAGAACTTATTCGGCTGCTCATTAAGCGTAGACTACAAGACAAGTTGTAGGTTTTTTTTTAAATAATCGTATTACTTCTACTATCACTATATTTATATAGGGTGGCTGGCACCCGAAAATTGCCTCTGTATATCCGGAAAATATGTACACGTGATCAAGCTTTAGCCAGAAGTATAAATTATTTTGAGTAACCTATGTCATAAACATTTAATTTAGAACAGATTGTTTTCCTGTCATAAAAACATTCGCCTTAGGAGATTTGCCAAAATTCAATAAACAGTAGGAAGCCGCTCCACTCGTGATAAAGTCGCACAAACAAATCGCCCAATGAAAACGTTGACCGCGTTCAGTCTCATTCATTTGAACGTCACCGAGATGATAAAAGCGTTAATAGCTTGTGTTAAATTGCAATGTTTTATCTCCACGCCGTAGGTATTCTTAGCTAAATTTAGCGGTTTATTTATACTTATAAACATCGACAATAAATAAAACTGTGCACCAACAGACCGCATCGACTGAAGAAAATCAAATCAAATTTTCTGAACTTTAGATATGCCTTCAAGTTTGACTACATTTATATCCGTTTTTTAATGTTATTGAAAGCTAGAATTTTAGTCTAGATACCCACTTTATGTGGCTATTTTGCAATTAAGAGAGGTTGGAAAGTGGATAGTATCAATATAAATATTTCCTGATGTTCTATGAGGTTGTGATAGTTGTTATGAGGTGGTTGTGGTGACAGCTATAGTTTTCGTGACCCGCGCAAATATTATCTACCTACCTATCAACGCAAGTCAAAAGTGAAAATGACACTATGATGCAAGGTGGAACAAGTACTTACAAAGGGGATTCCTGATGAGTAGGCGCAGTGGTAAAGAGGACAGGTTATATTTCCGCGATCCGAAGTGGGTTGCGTGGCGTCGCGTCAGTCGTGGCATTCACCTTGTTGGCGTCGCGCCAGGGGAGCTACCACAACTTGCCCGCGACTTGTTCGTGTTTCAGTAAATCCCTCTCGAACTAGTCTACAACGAAAGAGATGAACTGAGCGATAAATGAAAAAAATCAAGTGGTGTGCTAACCGTGCAACCCGCGTCCGCGCACGCCTCCGCTTATAGGATTCCGCTTCACCTTGCTACTATCAACGAAACATGGTTAAGCCTTTTCGAAACTAAACTATAGCTAAGTATACACGTTGTTCGTATTTGGTTCCAGAAGGCTGCCAATATTTAATGAATGAATAAACGGAGTTATATATCTAATTATTGTATTTGTTTTAATACCCGGGGCCTCATATAGGTATAATTTATCATATATAGGTATCATAAATTAATTTAATTATTACCATCAAAAGCAATTACTCAATTTGCTAGTATACATAATTAATAACTAGACTGATTTGTTATGACTTAAACTACAAATTTCACTGGCCATATCTCAGTAGCTACCTACATTAAAAACATCAACATTTACTTACTTATGCATTTATACTTACTGCATTTATGGATATGCTGAAATGTTATAGAATTGATCTATTTGCAACATAGCACGCCGCAGGTTACCGGTTGCCGGCAAAAGGTGCGTTGGAACTTAGTCAGACAGGTAGGTAAGTACTTTTAGCAAAGGAATGTTATTAAATTATCTAATTTATTTTAAAGATTAAAGGAACATTTTGCGAGTATATTTCATAATCTACATACGGAAATATTCCTCAGCAGTAGTTGCGACGGGTTAACACTAATCGAGCTGTTGCCACGACAAATTACTTCACGGTTAAAGATCCGATATTGGTGGCGCCATCTGTTGGTGGGTAGATGTTAACATAAGTTAAATCTTGATTTTGCGGCTTAAACATTACTTAACATATAATTTGAATAAGAAAAGCTTTAGCCTACACTAACTTTCCAAGACGAACATTGTTGCACGGAAGCTAATGACTATAATTTCTATACTTGCGAAAAGGAGAAAGAACTGTGTTAATTTAATTAAACACACCATTAAATGAGTCACGCCTATTTAGGTAAACGCTACACGAGGCGTGATATAAAAAGTTTTATTACAACTACCTACATATTCATTAGCTAAGTTATGCGAGTAGCAAGCTAAGTATAATAAAGTAATTTTCTTGTTGGTATTACAGCGGCGAGATGCCGGGGCTGCCGGCGCTGGTTCTTTCTTCTGGGAACCTGTGAATTTGTCAAAATTAAAATACAAAGACCCCACTGGCTGAAAGTTGGTAATTAACACGTACATGCAGCGCGGGACATTAGCGAGGAAAAAATCACCGCTGCAAGTCGTGGGTATTTCGGGCCGCCGCAGCTCCGCGGAACACCGGGTTAATCCGCGCATGACATTGTGTCCAACAGGTTTTATTTCCTCTTTTTAGCTGAAAATGCACCGCGAACTTTGAAATGAATATATAATTTTTATAAAGAAAAATTTTACTTTCCCCTCGGATCCCAGTGACACGAATTAGGGTCGGCGAAAATCGCTTCAACTTACGCTCAAGCGTTTCTCTTGCAGCGGTGTCAAATTAAATTGAAAAAAAAAAACAAAAATATTTTATTGAGAGACAAAAATAAATTACAGGCAATATCCCGTGGGCCCCAAACTAGGCTGAGCCTCCCAAGATACCTACATCTTGGGACCCATAATAATAATTATTATTAATTGGTATTATACTTATTATTATTATATTAAGTACTTACTGACTCATTCGTGTCACCGGTAAATATAGGGGGTGTTTAGAGTTTGTTCCCGGGACTTTAGAAATTGAATTCTGACTGTCTTATTTCTAATTAGAAACGTTTCTATTTGGATTATGTTTGACGACTTCGGATTATTAATTTACAATGATATGATCGTGCTAATAAAGCTTAGAGTCTGATCGACCCGTAGTTCTTTAGCAGTGTTAATAAAAAGTATAGTGGTTAAATAATTGGCCATTGTTCTTGGGCACCCGCAGCGTTGCGGGGCTCCAGGCGGAGCGGCGTCCCGGCTCTACGTGGTTCGACCGCCTAATAATTACAATATAAAAACTTGATATCCCTTCGGAACTAGTACTTCCAATATGATCCGGATTCCTGCATACGGGTGAGGTTGGGTGAGTCAGTTGTGCTGTGCTCGATGTGATTTCTGAATTTCTGAAATGCAGTTTTTTGAAATAATATGACTCAGTTACTTAGCACCGATTTAACATATTTTTTTAATTACCTAAGTAATTGTACTTTTTGTGTGTTATATCTATTTTTGGTGTTCAATAAAGAGTATTTATATTGTGTTGTGCTTAATAAGTAAATAAACTTCAGAAAACATCAGAAATTTCATTAAAAAAAAATGATTTGGTAATGCTAGCCTGTATTTAACGCCTTGATTTTTTTTATTATTCTGGAGTATCCTTGCTGTCCATACCTTTAGTTCATGATTTTATGTACCTAACGTACTCGTACATTGCAAAGCAAGATGAATACGATACATTAAATCACCCAAAGATTAATGCATTGCAAATTCGATCTGGTATTTCAAATATACGAGTAGGTAAACCATAGTTTGTAGTCCGGGTGGCCTTCCTAAGGGCAGCACGCAGGAAAGTAGAAAAGTCGCAAATCTGTCGTGCGTGCGCGCCGCCGCCGGGCCGTGTACGGGTGACTTACGGCCTGCGCGTGCGACGGGTTAACACTAATCGAGCTGTTGCCACGGATAGACGACTTTGTTCCTCGTAACTTACTTGCGTCTACTCCATAGTCGCACAGGCATGCGAGGAACCTGGCACCTGGCTGGCCAGATATTAAAATAATATACTTAATGTTCTATTCGTTATCTTATTATATATCGACGAAGCAGATCGTATTTTCAACTGTAAAGTAAGACGTCGTTTTGCCATCGTCCATTTTCTATTGTAGCTTGTGTTTGAGCAAAACCGGACAGAAGAGGTTCCCACGCTATTTTCCAATCTATTAAAGTACGCGGCCACGACAGACACTGAAAGCTTTCATGAAGTTCTTTTGTAACAACTAGGACTTATTTAGAAAAATAATAAAAAGGTAAATTGTGTATGTACGTCACTGGGTATCATGTGTATGTAAAGTCGAACGTAACAACGTTATCTACTTACATTTTATCTGTACATTGGGCGGAGGCAGGTAATTTTATGCGGCAATGGTCGGAACAATCCAACTAGGGCGACGACGGTCTGTCGGAAGTTAGCAAATTATCACTGGATCGTAAAATTAACGCTTCTTATCGACGCTGAAATGATTTCAGAATTAGGGTTCATTCAATTTTGATTCGTTTCATACTATAAAGAAAGGTTAATATCCGTTGTCGGGGCGCTTTGTAGAATGGAGCTTATTTAAAAAGGTAACAAAATGTTTTCAATTTTATTGCTGATTTGGTGTTAAGTTCTTTAAAAAGGGCGCGTGTGTGGTGCGTACGCAACGGCACCCACACGCGGGCGCCGCCGCGGGCCGTGTGTGCAGGGCGTAAGGTGCAAAGTGCGAGGATCGGAACCGCCTGCTGGAAGTGGCAGCCCCGAGATAAGATCTCACGATGCCGCAATAAAAAGCGCTTGTACCCCGTCCGTTGTGTAATGTGCATTCAAATTGCATTGTGCGAGAACTAATTCGCCTTAGGCCGATTCGCATGTTACGATAAACACATGTTTCGATTAAGTGTTACGCTAATGTAAGAGCATGCCTGTCATGATTATTCGAGCAAATTGTAATTGCGGTCTCTAGTGGATGTGTAAAAATTATCTACAATCTTATCGGGTCTTACACAATTTGTTCTATTTAAATACGATGCCATGTAGTGGTATTTACGTGTAAACTTGTTACAGAACTTAAAGATGTTTACCTACATCTCTTCTACTCTCTATCTTCTCTAAATACATAGTACAAATTGAAGTCGCTCCGCGTCTGTCTGTCTGTTTCTCCTAACTTCTCCAAATCACGCAACGAATTTTCATACGGTTTTCACTGTCATTTACATATTTTTTACGGAATGTACATTACATTCTAATTGCATTTTTCTATAGTAGAGAAAATGTTTTCTAATCAAGTCGTCAACAAAATCAATTTCCGGGCGCTTACATGGCTTACGGTGGCTAAACCTTAAGAGATACTTCGAAATAATGTATGTAGGTACTAAAAAATGTAGTTAATCAAAATAGCTAAAGAAAAGTCCGTGATCCTGTCCTAAGCTTGACTCAAAGTATCCATTTATATGGGTCGCTAGTATTTACAGAATAAATACAGGGTCGATTGGTACCAACTTATTGAGCCATTAAGTACATTATATTGAATGTTCCATATACCAAAGGCACTACAATTGATAAAGCAGTTTAATCGCTTAAAGCTAAGTTAAACCAAAACATTTGCTCTCCACAAATCTCGTATAACTGCCATTTATGGTTAAAAGTCATTAAAATTTGAAGAACATATACTCAGGGAATGTTATTGTGGTTGAGAGAGCACTTTAAAGAGAGACAAACGTGGCGCACGAGATAAGGGTATGACAAAAGCTATTGTTCTGTAGAGCAATTACTCGCGGCTCGCGAATTACCTAAGCCTCATATATAAATTAACCAGCGGCAAACAGCGGAAAGATTTCTCTAGTTATACGCCAACACAACAATTATTCGTAAATCACTTTACTAGGTATATGTTAAAACTTACGAGAGCTCAGTTCGCCATGGCTCGGCGCCGATCCGCGCTCTACGTCGGCGCGCTCGCGAAGGAATCCAGACCCAAGGGCGGGGGGGTTAGGTTCGGTTTGTCGGTAGGTGCGCCGGCTCGTAGGGCTCACGAAATTTCGTAGCGAAAGAGAATATGCATGGCGATTTCGTGATGAATATTCATTTCCTACGGGGCATGAAATTTATTGTGTTTTACATTTATATTCAACTCAGGCGTCTTACGTAACGGTAGCGGCGGGATTAGCAAATTGTGTTCGTCCGCACTGCGAGTGGCTCGCGGTCATAACTGCTGCGTTTGGGAGCGGTTAATTTTAACCAACCTTTGTTAATTAACCGTCTTCTCCCAGGATGCCTCATCCATAATAACAATTAAGTGCATACGTTTTCGTAGGATTTTTTAACTATGACTAGAGAGTCATAGTCACTAGTCACCCAGGGTGGTGAAGAGTGATTATTAATGTTTTCACTGATCTAGCGTTATTGAATACAACATTTTGTTCAATTACTTGATTCATCAGACTATACACAGTAATTATTAAGTATTCAATCGAATGAATTTAATTCACATATTAATTTATAAACTCGTACACAAAAAATAAGATTTTAGGGTACGTAATAAATTATTTTACACTCACTAAGAGTTACAAAATGTTTAATAATAGTAACAAATAGCTTCTTTATCTAAGAAAGTATTATTAAAGTGGAGTACAGTTTATGGCAGGGTTGTTTCCTGACTTCGGTGTCTTGAATACCTACCACATTTTTGTAAACCATCTCCAAATTCTCCATCTAACTACATTTCGATTCGGCTCTAGATCGCTTTACGCTCTTTTATAAGACACCTGCTGGTATTGTTTAGTTTGATATATTTAAAGTGAAAAGCCTAAACTAGGCGTGGTGCATTACTCCAGTGAATATGGAATTGGAGTGTACGTGCGCCCGCGCAGGCTGCAGTGTCAGTGGAGCAGCGCAGGGCCCAGGGCAGGTGCTCAAATTATTTGACATTTGAAATTAAATTTGGGGCATCGTTAGTCATCGGCGATCGACTCGTATCGCTCTATAGAGTATCGACACACTTGGCACCTGTCGAATATTTAGCGCATAAATCCATAGCAACCGCCCGAACAAGTCGCGTGATGGATTCTGAGCTATATTTAATCAACGCCGCGACACGCCGCCGCATTGTTCTCGCGATTGGATTGCAGAAGCGTCGCTTGAAACTTATTTTATAAGGGCGTCTAAGGCGGTTCCAATATTGCAAATAACTATAAATAGGAGCGATAAATTTCGCATCAGACTCATTCTTGAGTGAAAATGGATTTCGAGCGTTTTGTAAGGAGTAACAATTGGGCTCATTTAAATATGGTTGCCTTTTATAAAATCGTAGGCAAAGTGAGATAACAGGTGTAGTATTTTATATATGATAGATCTAGCGTGAACGATTTTATAGACAGAAAGCTATAGGATTTTTGAACATTTAATTTTGTCAAGCATTAAAAGGCCAATTGAAATAAAAATAGAGTTTATCGCGTTAAGTTCGCAAACGAACGGGCGCCAGCAGCGGCCGGCGTGATTGCGTCGGCCGCGTCAAACAATTGATTAGTCGCATAAACTCGGTTTGGCGCTAACGATGCATCGATGCATCATCCCGCTGATAATTAAATTGTAAATTAGCTAAGCCGATGCTAGCTCGCAGCCCGCGCCGTGCGGTCGCGCGCGCGGTTTGGTGTTCGCTGCCTTCACCCTGCCCGCACAACAATAACAATCTAATGCAATGTTACATTAAAGCTTCTAATTACCTACTACATTTCAACTTCAATTAGATAGACTACATTACAAGGAGTTGATAAGCATTGTACCCGTTGTAAGTATTGTATGCTTTAGGTGATAATCTAGTTATGAAAAGGCACGCAAAGGAGCACGCACAATCGACAATTGGGAATACGCATGAATTTTTTTATCGCATTCCTTAACAAAATATGAAAATATAAACCGTACAGAGATGGCAAAAATTGAAATTAAAATTAAAATCGGCCAATATATACGGATAATATAAGCATTTAAAACTATATACTAATTAGATAGAGAGATCCGACATGTCATGTGACGTCAGCGGGCACTACGGCCATATAAACTCCAAGTTAAATTCTGTTTTGCTAGAAAGAAATAGAAACAAATCTGTAATGGCTTAAATATTCGATTTTTTTTTCTCCCTCCTGTTTGTTATATGAATTACTTTTTAATAAAGCAAAAAAAATCATACATACTTATTCCCTATTGTGTCATATTATTGCGAAGAAATAATATCGCAAGTATTTTGACGCGCAAAATGCATCACAGAAACATATATGTCCCTATAGTATAACTTAAAATTACATTCGTTCCGAGCAAATTCCACGCGCGCTGATTGCGAAAAATTCAATCTTGTTTCATGGAAATTTAATTTAACATACAAAATGAAAAGCAGCCCTCGGAGCGGAGCCGATATGAATCGACGTCAGCTGTCCGGCTGCTCGCCTGTGTTTGTGGACGCGATAGCGCTTTGTGTGCATATTGTAATCAATTGTCGAATTGTATCAATTTGAACTTGCAATTTGCAATTTTGATGTGAATTCATTAATTTGTTGGGAGAGCTGAAACAATACCTCCCTTCGCTGTCTGGTGCAGCTAGCTACCGATATAAATTAGTATGTTTGGTAATTAGTAAATAATGTAAAGCGATTTTAATTCTATGTATTTTAATTGCTGAGTCACTGTACCTATTGCAGAACCAATTCAATCAAATACTTACAATTGCATAATTGATTTATAATTGATTTACATAATACCTATAAAGCAGACTTGTTTTATAGTAGATAGGTATTTGAATAAATTATATTTTGTCATCGGCAAGTTATTTATTTTTAGTCTCATCTAAGAAAAATCTCAAGACGTTGTTAATATCTAGTCAGACAGAGAAACAGTTAAAGTCACGACGTTATTGGCTTTTCCAGCAGCAGTAGCACTTTAGCAAAACAATAGTAATGTAATTAAACAAATGTCCCGAGGCAGCCGATCGCGATCGACAGATCTGCCGCCACATAGCTCGTCGCGCGCGCACATAAAATTATATTTATAGCAGTTCATCGCACCTATCGCGAGCAGAATTCGCGTGCCGATGCCTTGTCAATAATCGTTAATAGATATTTCAGAAGACAATGCAATCGGCTAAGTATAGCGCACCGTGACTAACGTCCCGTCCCAGCCGCCATCACTCGCATCACATCTTTGTTGATCTTATTATTATGCGAAAATTTATTTGTGATGCAATACGTTTGACAGATATGTCTATTTGATTCTATCGGCTAAATTTAGTGCTTTGCCTTCTCATTAGCTATCGACTGCTGTTCAGCGTACGACGCACACTGCAGCGTAAAATGTGTGCAATAAAAAAAATAAAACCGGTTTCGAAAAGTCACTGAAAAGGGTTAAATAAAGACCGGCCTATTTTTCATGTACTTATTATATTTCATGTACCTATTAGGCACTAAATAGACAATTCCTAGGACTCCGTTAATTAGTTAGTTCTTTATTTAATTAACCCTTTTCAGTGGGTTTTTGAAGGCGGTTTTTTTTTCGCTTTATAGTGGTGCACCTAATATTCATATTCTTTATAATGAAATCTCATAGTTGGCGTCAATCACTTACGACTAAGCAGTTCCGGTGGTCATCTCTGGTCTTATTCATTAGTTCCTCTTCACCAAGAGGTACCTACTTTTAGAATGCAAATTCTCAAGGTCTTACAGGAAATACCAAAATCGCTGTATGTGTGCCTATAACTTTTGAAGAGTTTCCTCAAGTCCTCATGCATCCCATCATCAGATTCTGATTTGGTGACAATGGGACCACCTCGGAAATATACCCATACAAAAAAAAAAGAATTTTCAAAATCGGTCCACAATTGAAAGATAAATCGGTGAACATACATAAAAAAAACGTATATACAGCCGAACATAGAACCTCCTCCTTTTTTGAAGTCGGTTAAAAACCAGTGGACCATCTGAGATCTGCCATTTCATCCATCCAGTCCATTAGGAAGATGATTATATTTTCTCTTGCTTAGCAAAAGGAAGTACGCCACCTGTCTAGCAAGTAGCCCTGCGTCCTCCGGCGAAGGTTTTCGGAGCACGCGTTGCCGAGTCTATTTATAATCCGTAGTAAGATCCTAGACCGCCGCGAGCCGACCCCTAGAAAAAATTCCGCCAGCATATGTCGGCAGGCGTCGGAAGTCGTAACTCACAGTTATGATGCGAACGACACCAGTTTCATAAACATTGTTTTTCTTCGTTTCGCCCCTAATATTTATATTTATCAATCCATCTACACATTTATTTATAGTCCAAAATAGCGAGCTTCCGAGGGTGCCCAGGGGGCGCACCGTCATTACGATTTATTGTTTTCTTTGGCCATGGCCGGATCCTTCTTACCGAGTGCTTAGCGGGATTTTAAGAGCTCGTGCCCAAAAACGACAAAATAATGTGGGTTTATGTGAGCGCTTTTATTTTATAGATTTGTCACAACGCAATTAAAATATTATTGAGAAAACGAAGATTTATCGCGTAGGTAACCTCCTAATAAATACCCTACCCATCATACATAGTAAATCTAGATTTAGTTCCAAACGACTATAATTTTAATCCCACGTACGATCTATGTTATCCTGGGCCAGTGACCTTTACGTTTCGTTGACGTTATTACTTACATAGATTTTCAAGGTGTCTTTAATATTCTTGTTTGAGGATATTAAAGCTTTACGATCTTGTTACGTCGGTTTATTTTGCTAAAGAGGTAATAGACGGAGTATATGTTGTAAAATATGGTCCATCTAACTTAAGTAATAGGGTGAATATTTGGAATACCCCGGGGGAATATAGCAAATGTGCCATTAAATAAGGGAATGCTATTTTTATCTCATTGGTACAAACTACCTACTTAGAAATGTCCGGGAGCGCGAAATTACAAGCGCCAAAATGCTAAGCGATGAAGCGACACATGTCTTGCATCACGGCTCATAATTATGGAAATGTGCAATAGTTTATATATATTATATATAAACTATTGTGCGCTCATAGTGTTAATATTTGAATGATTAGTACAAATGAGAGTCAGTAGGTACAGTCGACCAAATATGAAGCCTGCCACCACGGTTAAATTCATCAAATAATAAGATATCGATAAGACGCGTTTCTCAGTTTGAAGGGTCGAGTTTAGTAACCCTGTAAATTCATAGGATATTGTGTCAAAATTGAGAGACCACTCATTTGGCTGACTTGACATGAAAAGTAATTGTGTTATATCTATTGGCCCGGCGCCCCTAGGGTAATCGGAACAGGTGCGTAGTCGAATTACCAATACATTACAGAACATTACAGAAATAAATCCACGCGACTTACCTAAGCTTCAAATTTAAACAAGAAGTCGTGATCTGTAACTACACAGAAGCAGTCACTATACCTGACATATTTATGTGTACAGTAGGTGCAACGCACGGGACATATGGCAAGGCAATTTATGAACCCGGGGGCCCATTACCATTTTAAATATTATTTTTAGGGAATTCAGTGTCAGATCTCACTCGTCGGCCGCCCCGTACATTACGAGATGTGATCTCTGATTAAGTCACTGTGATATTTGAGGTAGTGCGTTAGAATTTTTTGTTAATTAAGGGAAACTTGATGTGTAACGTATGGCTTTATTAGCTTGGTTAGTAAAGTATTGACTCGTAAACTCATACCTAATTATACGGATGAAAGTTAAGCTTTATTTACGGGTTGTAATTGTTTGATTTGTAAAGACTACATTTCCTTTAATTTATGAAAAAAATCTGTCTACAGCGTCTATTTCAGATATTTAATCATAAATACTAATTTCCTATTATTGATTAAAATATTGACAAAGACAAGTCAATATGATGACCCTTTAAACGCTTTTTGATCCGTTCATAAATCCAAAACAAAACCATAAAAATATAAATAACCAAGTGGCATGGGATGGGATGATGATTCACATCGATTGCAACGAAGCAATTTATAGTTCACCAGATTGAGTCTGACTGAATGGTGCAGTTGTCGACTTCTAAAGTAAACAAAGCTGGGTCAACCACGCCGTTAAACTTTATGAAACGGAAGCCGTCAGGGCGACATGTGCTCGCTCCGTCACACGCCCACTTCGGCGTTTTGTAACCCAAGTTGTTATCAACCTCTACTTACAAGATAAACTCGGCTTCTAATTGGAATACTAACGTACGGTATGACCCGAGCGATTTGATTTTAAAATTGGGTAGATGAATTATTAATCGCTGAATTTCATTATATTGATTATGCAATTTTATAGTTATTGATGACAAGAGCAAATTTTCAATATTATAGTTTATTTAAATCTAGTGACGATTGTTTTTCTAGTTTGTAGTAAATGTGTAAAATTTTATGGAAATATATGTACATACGTCATTAAACCATACTTTAACGTAATATGCATAAACATACGGCGAATAGTAAACATGGACGTATCAAACGGAAGCACCGGGTGCGACTGCTTTTATATTCATATACAAAAGCACAAAGGTCATTGTTGCTTTGTTTGAATTTGACTTTACGTACTGTAATTTATTTACTTATTTTAGATAGTGAATATAAGAATGCTGCCAAACATGTGTGATCATAAATATACCGGCAGACAATCTGACCTCATATTGATAAAACATGAATCAGAACCAGAACCCCGTGAGTGAGCTCAATCGTAAATTCTCTTTCCGTAGTACCCCTAGCTCGGTATCGCCGAACCAAAAAAATATAAATGCTGTCCACAGACAAATATGCGGCAATCCCTCACACAAGTGGGTAAGACGACTTGAATTTTTAATGTTACACTCAGACCGCCGCAAACCGTAACAGTTTTCTTGTCATTGGTGGAGATGTGATATAAATTTTGCAGAGTGGCCCCATCTTTTCGTTTGCCATTAATATTTAATGCGGACACGGGGCATACTTCATACGTGGCGTGTCTAATGTTATTTGTGTACAACGTAATGGTACTTTTTAAAGACACATTTCTTTGGATATTTAGTTTAAGTATGTCTATATTGCCGCATATTCTGTAAGCTACTTTGTTACTAACAAATTAACTAGGTAAGATCGAATAACCTTCATGCGCACAATTTATAACTTCGTTAATCGCTATAGTAATTTAAAACCACTAAAAACCGCAGAAATTGGCTGTTTGCTCACCTTGAAACTGTACAAACAAACTTCCTCATAGTGGCCGATCATAATGACAAGACTAAGACAATAGCTGGATTAGTTTTGTTTGCCCAAGGCCGTGATAACAACTCTTGGAGCTGCGCGATCCGTCGCGCCATATAATTTCAGTTAATCAAACGCCACGTCACTGAGGCGCGGTTCGGAATCGATTAAAGCGTTTCATTTCCGGTGTTCTTGTAGGGAATAATTATTGGAAAACTATTCAAGCAATCAGGGCTAGTTTCCTTCATTCTAGTAAGATTTGGTAGAAAGAAACGGATTCATAGCAACGGTGTCGGTACAGGTACAGTCAACTGTGACCGCCGCCGGGTCTTTATTCCTTTTGTGGGTTCAGTTTGTTTTTACATTCGACGTGAAGCCGCTGTTTTTTCGTGTGGCTCAGGAGTTGTGCTCTTGTTGGCTCATGTTGCTGCTGCGCACCTGTCCGCTTCTCCGTTGCTTTAATTATGAACGCTCTCGATTTTAGGGTTCAATTCTTAATTACTTAACCATTAAAAAAAAGGCCATCTGCAGCATTAAATATTGTTACCCCTGTATCCACATTATACAAATTTTGATATTCATTCTAATTGAAAAATGGTCAACAAATATGTTTAGTTTTTTTTTTGTTAGAATAAAAACAGTTTGTAGACGTATTTCGGCTGATATTATAAACAAAATCCAAGTCTAAAAACACGACTCGCTCTTAACGCTTTTTTGTGCCAAAGATTAATATTGCGACTTTAGGAAGTTGGTAGATCACCTCGTTGATTACGAGAATCTTTTTGTTGAAGTTTTTAACATTTAGGTATGCAATAGAGCGTCACCTTTTTTGTGTTCCGTTATTTAGTCATTATTTTTATGAAAGCATTTGCGATTGTGTTGCCAGAGATGCTTCCGTTTTATCATTTATGAGGTCACTTATAAAGTAACAGTTCTGCAGTTTTTCACTTATTTCATACTATGCTTACTTTACTCTAAAGCAACTTTGGGATATTTAAACAGTACAATCTAAGCGTTGATAATGATATATTAATATTAGAATTGTTGCCTTTAAATAAACAATTATTAATATCATTATTATTACTATATATCTTTGAACTGATGGACCCTTTTTGGATACACTTTGATCCTGTAGGATCTTTTGTGCAATTACGCTCTTGCACACTCAGCAGTTAGCATGTGCGGATTTCCTTACGATGTTTTTCCTTCACCGTAAGAGCTTTAGGTAATATACTTAGATAAACTCATTGGTATATGGCGACCGCTAGGGTTCGTACTCGTTTCCGTAAGATCACGTTCGTCAACATAAAAAACAAATTATTTCCTCATCGATAAGCGCCAATTATTTGAACATTGTTAATCTTAGTATGGAAGATTTGGGCAATTGTTATTAGGTATACATTGAAATAACAGTTTCGGATATTTATTTACCAAACTTCTTAAAACCTATTCCATGCAGGATGACGGCCATACGCAATAATGATGATTCTTAGTACCTATATGAAACCAAAAACCCTCCCACAATATCGACTTTTCAATTAATTTCGGAAAATGATTTCTTTTCAAACTCGGTCAGAGTGATAGTAGAACTAACATTTATAACGACATAGAAAATAAGTTGTTTCCGTATAAGCGCGGCCGCGCGGCTAACCGGCGCACGCGCAGCGCCGCCGCGTGAAAGCACTGCTAATAGACTATTAACCTCCTACAGCTAATTATTAATATTTTATTTTTATAACCCGCCTCTATCCAAATTTAACGACCACTTTCCGGTTGTCGTTTAATAGAGTTGATATTTTAAAGGCTAAATATTTGGTTAGCGTTGATTGAAAGGTCAGCGGTGCGGTCACGCGTCAACAGACTTTATTAGTCTATTTTATAGGTTTCTTTAGCACGAAGTTTTGTTTTAAATACCTAATTTGGTGTGGTTTTATGTGTTAAGATATGACATTCTGATAATTCTGAGTTATGTGAAATCTGGTGTTTATGATTAAAATATTCCATAGTCTAATTAGCTAAGTGGACATTAAAACTTGATAAAAAATGTAAATAAATTAATACTCACAAGAATTGTGAAATAAGATTATTTACAGTTGAGTGGCATTCTATAGGAAACGGGCTAACTAGGTGATATACACACCGATTTAACAACCAAGTGTTTTTCTTTTCTTGTAACAGTTCTGCTGATCTAGTAGGATGCCACTGTCCTATGTCACACGCGCACTGAATCATTTTCACGCATGATCACTCAAACTTATCCCCGACACGTCAAGGTTGACAGCAGTTCGTGGCAGTCCTTCCGACTTATGGATAAACCATTCACAAAATTCGAACTTGGTTACAAAACACTATTTATAACTCAAGCGCTTTACGTTACGGTTCACTTTCCCGAAAGCATTTTAGATGACATAAGATATTCTAGCGGTCGTGTAATTTTAGTAGTATCTCCAATAAGTCAGAATTACTTTGTATAAACTTATGAATGAACTCCTTAAAACCAAGGAACTACAGCTCGATTTAGCTCGCACAGCCGAGAGCATTATTTGAACAACGGAAGGAACGGCTCATCGTGTGGCTGTATGTTCGAGTTATTAAATGATTTATGGAGAAGGATTACCGAGAGAACGTGTCGTGTACAATTTTGAGAGCTTTCCCTTTATGACTAGGTGCAGTTTTCTTTGCGATATGTGACTGTTTTAATCATGCACAGTAGCTGTGTGTTGATCTCAAAGTAATTGAGTTAACTGACGCACTGATGACTTATTTGACAGTCGGAGTGAGTCGTCCGCTTTACCGTTAGTTAAACTGCCATTTATTTGATAGCATTTTAATACTATTTAAATAGTTAATTGGATTGTTGTTCAGGTAATCTTATCAGAATATTATTATCTTTAGTATCATGAGTAACTCCGACTTCCGAAACAGCTTTATCGGAACATGGGAACTGCGTAGAGTTAAAACCAATCCATTGAAAGAAAGCCAGTTCGGTCCGTTTATAGATACGGCCAATGATGGCACATTATTTTTCCAGATCGAGATATCAAATTGATAAGTGGGGCACATTCGCAGCGTGGCAGGGACGCCGCGGGCCGGCGAAGCATTATGAAATTGGCCGTACGTTAGGAGCCTTTACTTCCGATAAAATATAACCGCCGCGGACGCTCATATCTGTCCGACGAGCCGCGGCGGCGACTAGTATCTATCCGGAGCACGTCGCCCATCATTTCCTCCATTTGCTCCATTCATTAATAGATAACAAACCTGTACATTTGATATCCGACTTCATATTAGCTAAGTTAGGAAGAAAATAAGACATTAGCAATAAGAAGGTTGGATGTGATGATTAGTTAAACAGATTAAACTTGTGTAATGCAGTTAGCATTACTTCTGATTTAGCAAGTTTTTCTTGTTTATTGAATGTGAATATTATTTTAATGATATGGCACAGTCGTGTCAGTCGGCGGGCGGTGAGAGTAATGGATAAGGCTGTGGCGGGCCGTATCTCTCACTATCCGATGCGGTGCACTATCGCACTCGGTATTGGGCCAGGGGTGACGTAGGGATGGGCAAGCGTTACGCTAACCGGAACTGTCTGATTCATAGTATTATGTCACATGTCATCATGGTCGAGACAGTCCATAATAGTACGAGTAAGTAGAGATGACGGAATGAGGCCGTTGCCGCAAATCATACAATCGCTATTTGATAATTTCGTTCGATAGTTCGTTTGATAGTTTCGTTAACGGGTAAGATTTAATTAAGGTGACCCGGCGTTATTGTAAGTGTGAGTGTGAGATATTTCTGAGCGCAATGTTAGATAATATATTATTACTGATGGCCTCTGATAAAATTTATGTGAGTTGCAGTAACTCCGGGTCCTAGACTCACACGTCATAATCGAGTTAGTTTTCGACATCTCGCCTGCCTAATCGAAAAGGTTGTAAGTGAACTCTATATATTCAGCTACCTACGCCTAGCTTGTCAAAGCGACATGCCAGCCTTTATTATGTGATAAAAGCCCGTATATTGCTAAGAGTTGACGATCAGTAATATATTTTAAGTACATGCGCTTTTTGATATACGCTTTTCTGCTTGATAACTTCAGTTACATTCAACGTAAAATCATCATCGTCAGCTAAATTACTAAACCCTTACTAGACTCATATTGCAAAGACATAAACGACTATGATTACAGTTAATGGCAATATTTTTGTGTGACTCCCGCAGTTTGCGAGTTTCCCGGCGAGCACATCCCTGGCCGGGCAGCCGGCTCCGGGATTTATGCTCTCATAACGTGGCGTTCCTCGCCCGCCGGCCGCTCTAAACGTATTGATTACTTACATACATTTTTAAATATCCCTACGAGGCTCGACAGGATATTCTTGGCGTAAAGGCACCAAGTAGGTTACATATTCGCTAAGTTATGGCCGAAATCGACGGGCAGCGTTAGTGTAAAATAACAGAGATCAGATAGTGAGATTTCATTGTTCGATTTGGAATATTTGTAAAAACTATTGATATAAGTAAAAGTTTAAATGTATATTTTGACATAAACTTGGATACTTAAATTTTTTGTAAAGAAATATCATTCGTAACGAAAAAAACCGGTCAGGTGCGAGTCGGACTCGCGCACCGAGGGTTTCGTATTTAAGTTTGTATTTAAAAAATATACCTTTTTATGTACTTTAATTGTATATATATAATATGACACCCCACTTGCTATAATCAAATCCCTTTAATTTTTCAACCCCTCGTTCTAGACCCCTTTTCAATTAATATATTTTTTACTAAAACCAAACGCGGGCAAGCAAGTTATGCAACTATGCCAAATTTCATGTTGATAGCTTGTGTAGTTGCTGAGAAAAACTGCTGTGACATACAGACAGATAGACAGACAATGAAGTCACACCATAAGGGTTCCTTTGTTACCATTTTGGCACGGAACCCTAAAAAGGGACAACAATCAGTTTAGGTTTATGTAACGGGATAACTATGTAATTTTTGCAACTAAGCGCTATTTGTGCAAAATTATCTTTATTTAATTTAAAAAAAAAACAATTTCACTACTCTGTAACTTAAGCATTAATAAATTTAGAGAAAGTAAATAAAACAAAACACGCTCATTACATAATGGTTGGACCGCCAAAGTCGTCTTTTGTTTGGACTGTCCCCAGAACGTTTTGTTTGACGCTGTTACGGCGGGCACTATCGCTGGTAACTAAAAAGGTGTCGTTAGTAATGGTTTTTGAAACATCATAAAGATGTCAAAGAGGCTGTTACCTGATTGTGGTTATCGGCGCAGGGTAATAGGGCGCGTAAACCGTGCGCTCGACCATCGCCTAGTCTGTTACTGACTGCGTTTTATATGGCCAGTCTATACCGCGGTTAGATTTTCAGTTCTTGTAGGCCTGCTCATGGGGATTTGTGTCAAAAAAAAAATAAACTAAAAACCATCGCCTACAAATTGTTTAAAAGTTTGACAAAAAATACCAACAGAATTTTAAGTTACTTTTCCTGCTGAAGGTACCTTACTTATTATCACTTCATAAGTCACTGAGCAGGCTTTGTCACCGTTTATCTGGTAATTTTTGATAGTCGCTAGTCACTTAACACTTCAAATTGTTACTGATAGTTGTTTATTTATTTTAATGGCACGTACCAACTTAAAGAGCATTCCACTAATAAAGGTTAGTGCACTCTCAAATGAAAACGTCGTGCACTAAAGTAATTGATATCGGTAAAAGTAGGTACTTGAAATTACCTAATAAAAGATAAATGTATCTATTCATAACTCAATTAGGCATTTACTGTTAATTGAATACCGTATAGATAGATATTTCTTGGCGCTTCTACGACTTCCGGTCGCGAGCAAAATACGTACTTAATTTGATAAAGATATTTTTTTGTTTAAGGCGACTTGTTATTTCTGCTCGTTTCGTGAGTATACATCATTATGCATATCATTAGATTAGGATTATTTATAATTAAAAAACCGATTATGATTTATTTTCATCACCAGCTTTAAGTAGGTATATGATTGGATGAAAGTGAGTTCTGCTCGATTTTGAACTAGTAAACAATTGTACTCAACTCGCTTTAAAGGAGGGTAATGTTTTTTGTATGTATCGAATCCACTTCTGTTTCTTTGCGACTTAACGGTTTGACGTATTCGGGTAAGGTTCAAAAAGTTGGATCCAATTTGTAAATAGTTAAGCGTGGTTAACCATACAAACAACGAAGGCGAAAAAAGATCTTTTGTGCCACGAAAAGTATCCTTACAAGTGTATGGCTAATTTTCGTCACACAACGGAAAGTTTCACAGAAATTTTAATTGCGTGATTTTAAGTAGGTACGAGGTATCGGTGATGTTTTTCTTGTCCCAGTAGTGCCATAGACTATATTTTTCGCTATTAATATCAATATGATTTTCGTGTTATTATCGAAAGAGTGATAGCGAAAATATCAAAATACGGCTGTCGGGTTCATATGGCTTGTTTTTTGTTATTTCTTACTAAGTATTCATTTGTAAGACGTCACAACTTGGTTAATGGCGTGCAATAAGTTATGTTTCCGAATTGCTTCCCCTGCATTATGTGACTGTCCATAAAATATTGAATATCATTTTCGTCAATAAAAATGAACGGGTTCAATATCCTCAGTCAATACAATATATCGATCGTCCCGGTTTTCATCACTCCCCCAGTCATATTCATGCTTGATTTGTCACTAGCATCAGAGAGCGGACATTTTAATTTATGCGATAGAGATTGTTTGTTTTTGTGAGATTACACCTTTTTGTGTTTCAACAAAAACTTGGCTCTGATCGATTGCGGAAGAAAGAAAAAGAATTGTGACCAATGCTCTTTGCTGATGCTTTGTCGGCTTATAAAAGAGGTTATAATATTGGTTTTGTGCAAGAGCGTTTTAGTTGGTCAGGAACATTCGACGCAGTTATGTCACGTATTCAATTTCTGTTGGCCACTTTCATGAAATGTTAAGCTTTTTTAATGATACGTACAGCAATCGACAGATGTACAAAGGCATTTAATTTTTTTATACGAGTGACATCCATTAATCAGCCGAAATCCGAAACTAATAAATGACGTTACACAACAAATTAGCAACGCTTGAAATTCTAATCTACGGAGAGTGACTGAGCGGAATCCATAGAGCATCGGATAGTGCAGTTTTAATTAAAAACTTTTAATACTGGATGATTTGCAGCGTTTTCAAAAACTCCATAGCTCGGTTCAATGAAATAGAAGTTGTTAACTAATTGAAGTCACAAACCTATATTCGCGGTTTAAAGATTGTTGTAACAATAATTACCTGGATATTTTACCGAGGTATTTAAATATGTTTATAAACTTTCTACAATCACAATCCAGTTGTTGCTAAGAATAGCGCGAACATAGAACGGGAGACTACTTTATAATAGTATAATAGTCAATTAATATAATTAATACTACTGTAGGTATAATGGGTAAGTGCTAAGTAATAGTGAGATATTTAGGTAATATTCTGAAAACATTATGAAATAAGAAAAATATTTTGTACCATCATGGTATACCTAGATCGTGCTGTGAAAACAAATGTCACTCTTAACAAGATTGTGATTGAGGTGAATAAACGTCTTGATTCCGTACGAGCCTAACAAGGCTTTAGATAAATCAACTAAGATGTAAGTAAGTTATATCACGATTGAACTGGCTGTTGTAACTATCAGCCTTGGTAAATGTAGGTTTTTACATTTTAGTATTGTTTCTCGAGACCCATTGAACATCGACCACCGTATGGCTGTAAAGCGTGCTGTAGCGACTTCCCATAATAATTTCATATACATGGTGTTTTTTTATTCTTCTACAAAATTTTGGGGCTTAAATTAGTAAGTCATACTGACCAACTTTCACTTTGGGACCAAAACCGAAATCGCGAAAAAAAATTTGACCCTCCCATACAAAACATCGTCAGCTGACTAGCCAAAATGTATGGGATGGTCAATTTTTTTTTCGCGATTTCTGGTTTGGTCACATAGTGAAAGTTGATCAGTATGACTTACTAATTTAACCCCCAACATTTTGGAGACGAATAAAAAAACACCCAGTATAAATCCATTAGAAATTTGACAATAAACGTTTTCATAGTTTTGTCGTCCATATTTCCTAGAAGAGAGAATGTATGCAATTGATTGAGTTATAATAAATGGCAAATACGTTAATATTGTTAAAAAGGCAAAAAAGGATTTGCTGGGTTAAAAAAAATGTCTGCGAGGGAGTGAACGTGAACGTGTCTATCGCCTACTCGGACAGCGTGAAAAATCTGAAGTGGTCGCTCACTTCAAAGCTGAAAAGGTACCTCCATCTAAAATTTATCCTTTAGTCCAGCGATGGGAACTTGGTATTGGGAATGATGATTTACCAATAACGGGAAGACCACGCATTCTTAATGATCGAGACCAGAGGAAAATGGCAAAGTTTGCACAAAATAAAGTGGGTGTGTCCCAGAATAAGTTAGCTGTAAAATATGAGTTTCCCGTAGGTGTCTAAGGAATATAAAAAAATAATTACAATATTTAACACTTCAAGCGTCAAAAAGCACCCAAATATTCCGTTAAACAGCTTGAAAACATTCTAAAGAAGTGCGGGAAGTTGTGAAGAAAGTATTTGGGCCAGAGTTGGCTAAGAGCAGCATGACGTAAATTTCGTACCGAAGGATCCAAACGTCCCTAAAGCTCGCCCAATTGAAGATTTTGGGCAATTCTCAGTAAATTAGTTTACAGTGATGGGTGGGAAGCGAAATCATTGGCTCAGTTGAAGCGCAATATACAAAACCAACTAAAAAAAGTAGATAAATGAAGATAGATGTTGTCCAACGTATGATTAAGACGGTAAGAAGAAAGATACGAAAAATTGAAGATGGGGGACCTTTTGCTATATTGTAATTATTGATTATCGTACTGGTTTTAGTTTATTTTTGGATAATAAAAAGCTATATAACCCTAACAAATGATTTAATTAAATAAAAAAAAAAACATATTCCCATTTATTTAAGCCAACCCGTTAGAGGACTTGAGTTTTCCACTTTTACTGTTTTCCCCCGCTGGGCTGAGTGCCTGGACTGCAAAATTCACAGCCTCTACTCGTGGTAATAGAGGTAGTCGAAGCATGAGATATATACGAAAATGCTCAATTGCAGAGCATTTTTACTAGTTCGTTCGTTTTAGTCATTACTATTAAGACATGAATTTGGGGCTGGGCTGGGCTGGGGCTTGGGGCAAAGACATTTAATGTCGAATTCCATGCGGTACCTACAATAACAAAATGTAAACTGCTTTCAACACTCCTTTTTGGCCCAAGAAAATGTTAATTTAAATAAGTTACTGGAATAATTAAGTTGAATATAAAATAGTTTCGAAGTTAAAAACATTTGTGCTAAATTACCTACTCGTATATGATGTAATTGGTGTATTAGAAACTCCAGTTTTCAAGAAATCATAGCTTTTTTCTTAACTTTGTTTCAACTCATCTTGTTTTCGAAAACGTCATTTTTTGCCGTAGGTAGGTATATATTTAGATATAACTTACCTAAATTAAAAAAAGCCATCCATGAAATTTTGTACATATAAATAACTACTACTCTAATAACTTAGCTAAGTTACAATTGGCTATATTAATTAAGTCCCGTTCTTTAACTTTAATTTTTAACTTGTAACTAACCACTAGGTATAAATGTTTACACACTGTTCACTAACACAGCTAACCCTCCACTTTATTATTCAATTATAATAATAGTCATTATGTGCACACATAGTTAGAGTTACAATCTAGTTCTAAACTTTACTTCTGTCTCAATTTTCTGAAATAATCTCGACTGTAACTTGTTTTGTGAGCCAAATAAATAAATAAATAAATAGCCGCTTTTTGTAATTGTCAAGTTAATAGGTGTCACTATAACGTTAAAAAAAGATAACGTTTCGGTTTAAGTCAAATCGGAATAGAGGCCTCGTCTCTGTGTCATTTTAATACTTTAGTGTACATAACAAAGTATCGATTACCTCCTTTGACATGGACGCGCTACGTCACCTTGTTGAATCGGTTGTCACCAATGAGCGTTGACAACCTTGATGTCTCCGGTGGTTCATGCCTTTCCTAAAATTCTTAATTTGGTTTTGTTTGTTTTTCAACGAAGAGTCAGCGATAACAATATTGATTGTTTCGTGGTCGAGCGGAAGTGGAAATTTGAACCCCGGCACGGCGCGAGCCGCCGACCGTGACCGAGGGCACAAATGTTTCATAGACATCGCCTCACGTTTGCTTTTTACATTGTTCTTTGTTTCAATAGATCCGATGAAAATGATACTTGGCCTCGGCTTCATGGTGGCTGTACTTACAACCGCAGAACTGACTTAAATGGCAGCGCGGGTGAATTAATGGGCAATGGTGGTACTTATGGTTATAGCCAGTGAAAGTGCAGTGAACTTTACGGTAATCTCCGAAGGAAACTTGCTTACAGAGGTTAGTTTGTTAACAATCGTTGCGGAGTATGACCTTGACTTGATTACACATATGCTATCCTCAAGAGTGTTTCAATTTTATGAAACAAATAGGTATGTATAGATATACACCACTAGTAAAATTTATGACGAAGTGCACGTACGTAGTATTAAAAAAACCGGCCAAGTGCGAGTCTGACTCGCACACGAAGGGTTCCGTACCATCGTACAAGATTTAATACCTACTATATACTTTTTAAATACTTTCGTAAAAGAAACAAGATAGGCGCTATAACAATACTATGTAAAGTAGGTAATTATCTAAATTCATTACATCCCTTTATTTAGGCACCCCCTTTAATTTTTAAATTTAATTTAATTATTACTATTTGTTGTTATAGTGGCAACAGAGATACACACTCTGTGAAAAGTTCAAGAAACAGTCTATCTGTTACGGTTCATGAGATACAGCCCGCGGAGTGACAAAATTTTATAAAATCACGCTTTTTGTATGGGAGCCCCCTTCAATTTAAAATTTCATTTTATTTTTATTTTTTGCCAATATAACGGCAATTAAAATAAACACTCTGTGAAAATTTCAACTGTCTTCCTGTTACAGTTCATGAGATACAGCCGGAACAAAAAAATCACGTTTCTTGTATGGTTCACGTTTCTTTCTTGTATCTTTAATTTTTTATTTAATTAAATTTTTATTATTTGTTGCTATAGCGGCAATAGACATACACATTCTGTGAAAATTCGCCCGGCGACAGACGGACGAACGGACAGCGAAGGCTTAGTAATAGGGTCCCGTTTGGCACCCTTCGGGTACGGAACCCTAAAAAGTACCTAATAGTTAGGTACAAAATTTGCAAACGATGCCTTTCCGATATTTAGGAACTCGAAACGTAAAACATAGCTTATTAAAAGTACAATTTAGTGAATCATTAAAAAACGGTGACGCTGCTGTGTTGTACTTAACTACTTATATAAAACCAAAACAATGAGATTTCAGTTTCTGTTGAAAAATACGACATGTTTGAAAATTAAATGACCCTTGTTTGTTCGCACAGTAAAAGGTGCAAGATACATCAGGCCAACTCCTCCAGACATAATCTTAAATACTTGTGAGGTAATTTCTTGAATGTATCTCGCGTCGTAGTGGAACGAGCGGAGAGCAGGCGTGTTTACAACACTTATCTAGATCTGAACGTTCCGAGAACACAGGACTCTGCTTCCAAATATCATGACTGCCGTCTTACAAATGAGAAAATTTCGCTCTAATTATTTATGAATGTGTTATCGTCATATCTCGGGAGCTCACGACCCGCCTCCGTGCAGTGTGCACGACACGAGCAAAACCGCAATTAGCAAATGTACCTTTCTTTGTTCTCACTCGCACGCTTCACCTCGCCATCCCGACGAAGCAATATCTAGGCGCGCAGGTATTCGCGGACCTGTCTGCGTATCATTAATAAACCTCCATTACATTCATTAAAGGCTATCGGGTGGACAGTGGTCGTATCGAGACGTCGCACGTCATGCTGTCGACACATAACAAAATTAAACGCGATGACGCTATCATCGCGCGCGCATCGCTCGCCGCTCGGGTCTCGCAATCCGCGGCCGCGTTCACTTAATTGCAAAATGCGAATCAATGTCGATGATATTTAATCACTGCGCCGAGAATTGGCCGAACGCGACATCGACCCGTGTAATCCTAAATCTCGATATAGAAATGTCTGCAAAAGGCATCTATAATAAATAACGCTTCAGATTATCGTATGATCCAATCGTAAATTAAGACAAGATACATAATTAAGGCGAATAAATAAAATGGTTGGCATTTCAACAGAAGCACGTTCGCGTTTGCATAAAAGTAGCTCTCAATTTTGAGCTATCCGCCCGTCTTTAATAAAGTGTAGTTTAAGTCGATGCGTTTAATTGCGATTCAATCGCCAATAATATTGAAGGCGGCGGAGGAGTGCGGAGGCGGGACGGCCACTCTGAATGTCACGACAAGATTTTTAATTACACTGTACGAGTAGATATCATCTAAGAACTGCACTCCATGCGACATATTATATCGAAATTGCAATTTAATGATTTATTTATCAAGTCCTTTTTTTGTTACTTATAATATAATATATGTTGTGTTGACGGGAACGTTAAAAAATATTACCTATAGTTTTGCGATGTTAGAGGTGACATATTTAACAGGTTGACAAGCAAGTATGAGATTGCGATGCTAGGCTGGCTGGCAACGCGCGGCTGGAACGCCGCGATAAGCCGCAGGCGCAGGAGCCCGCGAGGAGCGGGTGCGCGGGCGCCGAAGTGTCGAATATGATCCAGAGTTTATTTTCGTTCTTCTAATGCGTCTTCGCTGTCGTCCGGAGGACAATTAAAAATACAAAAAGTGAAACGTTTGTTTCAGTCGTTCATTGTCTCTGTTATTAATAAATTTATTTTACAGAGCTGAAGCCGACGTGTATTTTATTCGCTTTAAGTGGTTTCACATTGTTTTATATTTATGTGCGGTTATTTTGGGTGGAGACATTATAATGCAGTTTGAGGGGGAAGATGTAAAACGGCGCACTCTTGCTCCATTAGGGATATTTGAAACCTCGTGAGTGCTGTCATAAATTAACTTCCGTAATAATGCCTTCCGAAAATATCTATTGTTGAAAGTATGACTTGGAAAGCTAACATGTACTGACTCTTGGAATTTGTACATGTTCCTTCCTTTATGCGTACATCTGTTAATTAATGTGTAGGTAAGCACTGCTAAATTGTGAATCAACTTTTCTTGGGTCTATCATGAGTAATGGGTTGAGTATACGGTATTCGGTTTGTTACGACCAGCTGTGGAGTCGCGACGTAAGGCGCAGGCACGTCGCAGCCGCTACTACTGCATTTACTTTATTGCTCTGATATTTCACAGGTAGTGCTCTTAACTTCCATAGCTTCCCGCTTTTATAGTTTTGTTCGACGCGTTATATGTCTTGGGTTTCGTTAGTGGACTTTATTATCCGTAAAACCGTACTTGTCACCTGACTTAAAGTTAAACTTTAAGTTATTATAATTACCTACTTATACATACTTGTAAATAACTCATTGAGGATTTCAGTACAAGCTAGTTAACTATTTATGGGTCTGTCATTAAAATATGCACATAAAATGGGAAGGTTAAATTTAATAATTCCTAGAGCATTTAAAATCATTTGTGGGTCTGAGTTTTTCGCGTGGATCGCATAATATTTCTCGGTATTCTTAGTGTAAAAAACAGAACAACAAAGTGAAACAAGATCCACTCTACTAATCCGACAAAAGCGAGCCTTGTATCCCTTCAAATTTATTTATAAGAAAACTCTCGGACAAGTCGTTAATACCTATAAAGTAGGGGCGAGAGTGGCGCGAGCGCGTTTATAACTCACGTACCGAACTTTACTCGCCGACACATAAAATAATAGGTGTAAAAACTAACACGGGAATGTACTCAGTGAGCGAGCGAGCCGGGAGATGGACGGCGGCGTTCGGAGGATCGCCGCTCGCGGACCGCGCCCGCGCCGCACGGCGCACGCTGTGTTCACGCACGCCGCACTCCCAATAGTTGCACCACCTTCACCCTCCACAAAGTAAGGCGTAAGCCTCATTGCTATTCTAAAACACGGCTTAATTTGAAACGTTAATCGTTACAATACGGACCTATAAGAAATATATCTTGCATAAATCATGGTAATGAGCACCTTTCGAGCATTTCGTATCGCCATTAATTCAGATATCACTGCGGAAACAAACGTCGGTTTATCCTACCATCTGTGGCGCATGCGCGCGCCGGTAATCGTTAACCCCGAGGTGATATTATTTTGAATATCCATTTCCTTCATCATTATTATTCAAAGCGCCCTTAAGCGGACGCCCTAAAGTCCATATCGAGATTTTTTCTTTTTAGTTTGTGTTTGTTGTTAAGATGTATGACACCAATTTGAATTTGAAACAGATATAGGTAATGCAGCGGAGCCGCGGGCAAAGGGCACGTGCGCACGCGCACCTTGCACTCGCTCCGGACTGCGAGTCAGTATGGCTACGGTATTGTTATATTACATTATTCAAAAAATATATTTTTTCATTTTATAAATGATAATATTAAAATTAATTGTGTACCATACGTTATTGTTTCTAAATTATCTAGTTTAGTTAAAATTTTAATCATCCATAAATCGTGAAGTAAGTTGCAGGCTTGCTGATAAAATATTTGGCATCCTCGATAACCTGTTATCCTTCCACTGACCGAGGTCAATCAGCCATTGCCTATATCCAAACTATAAATTTCTTTTAATAAGACACAATGCCTCGCATTCGTTTTTGAGTCGCCAAAGAAATTTAAATAAAATACTTATCAGATTCGACAGGTGAAATATTTTTTGTTCGACGTTTAGCTTTGCTGTAGGTTACCGATTAGTTCGCTCTAATCGATACGGAAGAGGAAGCTTTTATTTTGTTTACTAAATAACTTTCTATTCATGATTTGCTAGAAGCGTTGTTGATTAAGTTCTCTACGAGTGTGTCCTGTCACGGTTGATGGATTTTTATAGTTATTGCTATAAAATGATAGATGGCAGACATAGCTAATAGCTGTTGATTGAGCGATTAGTGGGACGTATTGCAGTGCAGGAGTAGGCACTCCGATTAATATTCATCGAGTCTAATCAGCCGACTGCCCACCCACGTCTGCCGTCGCGTCGATGCAAATACTCACCATTTTCTCCACCATCAGTGTAGCTATCGTCATACTAATTTAGTTTAGCTCAGACCATAGACTGTGTGCAATAAATATTTAAGATTAATCCGATTGGGGACTACAGCTCGTTAGAATACTAACGATCGCTAAAGAACGGTTCGTTCTGTTCGCTTGTAAAACATTTATTATTGTGGGCGTGCAGGGAACAGTGGAACCTAGTTAATAAAATAGTCGCGACGCAGTCTATCTAGATACTAGTTTGTCAAGGGTTTTGTGTTAATTGTGCATAGTGAGTTGTACCCTGAGAAAATTGCATTTACGGTGTGATAACCAACCGATTATTGTGGCGGATGGCTTCAGTGTTCGATTTCGTAACAATGGCTTGGCAGTTCGAAATTTATTTATTAAAGACTCAAGTTTACCTGTGAAGTTGTTTACACCATTCCTGAGGGAAACGGCTCGGCTGGTTTTTGGGATGAATAGGAGTAGGTAGGCATCTTATTCAATGGAATTCAGGAGATTGCTGGTCTATCTGTGAACGAGTTTTGGGATTTGATTAATGAATACATACTTTTCTCTGGTCGCTTATATTTAATTTTAATTATTTATTGAAATAATAAAGTTTAGTTCAAAGACTTACAAACATTAATTGAAATTTTTTGACTTGGCTAATAATTTCACTAGAAATATCATAATACAGTGACATGATTGCATCGAGCACATTACAAATAGGTAATAGAAACATTATTATTACTTACTCGAAAGTGTAAAATTATTGCTTAGGCCAACATAAAGGGACCTATCGAGTTACAAATTGTATATCTAAGATCGATACCGTCGTAATGAAGAGGGCTTAGCATTTAAATACATTTGCATATTAGAATGCGCTCACTCCATCGGACCACGCTATGGATTGAGTACTACACAACCGGAGATACCTACTACCTACCTACTGCGGAACTCTAGGCACACTACTTTGATTAGGCACTCGAGTTTCAGATAGGTTTCTAATGAATAAAGACGAGAGACAATGTAAGCATAAGTTTTAAATGAAATTTCTGCTAGCACTGGTATTTTTTTATTGTGTTCATAGTAGGTATATGATATAGTCAAGAATTGCCTTTAAGTCTGTCAAGATCAAGAAATACCTTTTTATAAATATTTGAAAAACAGTGCATAAAGCTGTTAGTAGGTACTAGGTACCTACGGGAATCTTAAACACACATTTTCAGTAAAACTTCAGCGTTTCGTACTCTCCGGGATTCTGGCCAGAATTACCATTATTAACGGATCTTATTTTATCCAATAAATGACGGTAACAAGGTGCCTGCCATGCGTGAGCTTATCCTTTAACATTGCCTTTAAATAACAATAAAATTGCTGTCAAAATTTTCCTGTCTAATTTTAATATTCTGATAAGGTACTTTTATTATAATACGGATGTTATTCATTAATAATTTTAAATACATGTGGAAAAATTACTTGAAAAGGAGAAATTTACACTTTTTGTCCTGATTTATAATATTTATCTACCATAAATAGTAGCATTTTTTTAAACTTGACTATTTAATACATGAAAGATAGCTTTGACGCGCATATTTGAAAAGCACCAAACCGAATATGGATAGTTATATAAGAACCTACTTCTTCTTCTTCAGTCGTTCTCTCATTTCTGAGGATCGTGATCACTGGCTGACTTTGCCTTGATGATCTAACTTCATGTCTCGATCCTTCTTAATAGAAATAATCCACACAAGGCTAAGTTTGTCAACCGCTTGTATTAATCATTTACTGTTACTTAACAGTAAACGTATTTTAAACAGGCGGCATTAGTAGACATGCAGCATGAATGTCCAGTAGGTACTCTTTGATGAGGTAGGTACATAAAATCCAGCGGCTATCGCTGTTAGAAAGCACACTCACGTATAAACAAAGAATACGTAACATGTAAGGTACGTTTATCGCGGAGCTAGGTCGATGCGCGCCAGATAGCGACACCAATTAATATGCAATGTCGTAGCACTCGTAAACTAGTCACGAACATATGCCAATATGTTGCAGTGCCATAGTAAGCCAGATAGTATTATTTTGCTTAAATTGCATCGTGGGTTGGCATCAATCCTTTTTCGTATCACTTGATTGTATTTAATGAGGGGCAGCGAACAAATTTATCGCATAAATAAAGGTAACATTGTTAACTTTATGGGTGACTCGTTTGCATCACATTTGTTAGCTCATTGGTTTTGAATTATCTTACTCTATACCGACAACTTAATAATCGCGCCGAAGTAACGCTGCGCTAACTCCGCCAGTTATAGGAGAATGTTCACGCTATGTTTCCTCCTATAATTTCGCAGGTCGTCACGCTCATTAAGTCGATTGTCATATTATCGCAGCGTCGAAGCATTGTCCGCGGCGCGGCGGCGGAATGGTAATGCAGTATCACACATCGACGCGCCGCCCAGTATCTGCGATCGGCGCGGGCGCCTGCCGCCCAGGCCGCGACGCGGGACAACCGTGACATTACTATACTGCGTGCGTATTCATACTCGGTAAAACGCTTATCGCTGACACGCTTAATTTCATGATCGTGGTTATACATAAATTGCAATCGCAACGTTAATTAAAATAACATACGTACGGGAACATCCTTTTAAAAGCCTGATTAATAACGTAACCGAAGTTTTTTTATTATTGCCTTAGACAGACAAACAGGACGGCCCACCTGATGGAAAGTGGTCACCGCCGCCTATGGATATTTGCAACACCAGAGGCGTCACTAATGCGTTTCCGGTCTCGAAGAAATTTAATGACATCCTTTTCAAAAGTATTTCCGAGATGAAAATTTACTTTGAAAACATTCTCAGGTCGTGATGCTAGTCGGGATAATAAACTCCACGGATGACCTGCCACGAACTCGCACTAACTACAGCAGGTAGGCTCCACTGACGTTAAAGCTCGCAACGCACAGCATAATAATTAGTCATTAGAAAGTAGGCAGCGAGGGAGTGGGGAGGCGGGAGGCAGGGGGCGGAGCTCGTCTGTTTCAGCTTATCTGAAATTACATCTTTTATGGGTATCCGCGATTATACCGCGCTGCAGCGACTTGCGGCGCGTTACTACGCCTGGAAAACAACTCCGCATTACCATCGGTGTTCTGCTTAATCCTTACTATTGCTTTTTATGAGAATTGCGCCTACTTTCGCTCCTCACTTGTCTCTTTTGCCGCCCATTAAGTTTCCCATAAGATCAAATGATAAGATACATCGATTGCCGCGATGCTATCTTTCTTTGTTGCGTTCCAATGAGATCTTTGTTTTGTTGCAATGAATAATTTTATAATATTTTATCGTTTCAATTACAAATTGTTAGCTTGTTATATTTACGAGAAAAAAATACCGTTTGACAAAAAATGCACCTGATAATGCATGATGTTTAATGTACGCTTACTCAGTGCTATATACAGGCTTGAACATTAGACGCGGTATATTATTTAGGTAGACACGAATCGTGCTGGGAATTTATTCATCCGGCTGTCGCTGTTTAAGAGCAGACTGCCTTGTACTTGTAGTCCGGGATTGTTCGTTACACAAAGCGCGCGTACAACAACAGACAAACATTTCGGAGTTAACTCGAATTCATAATCAAGTAATTTATGTGCACGGCGAATAAATTAGCCTCGCAGCCCGCGCACATAACTTACCCCAATAAATTGCCCAAAGCGGCCCAACTTCATTTTATCTCCAAATACTAATAAGTACTTGTACTACCTACGTACAGTAACTTACCTTTTATTTATTTTTTACCATTCCCGCCGCGATATGAGCCTTTTACGAGCATTGTGCGATACTACCTGATAAGGAGTAGCCGATAAAACTGTAAACTGTAGCAAGTTAAGGGAGAGGTTTACGGAAATGTGGCTTTGGCTTTATACACGCATTACTTATATATATACCTGTATACCTACTTAGGAACTTATTTTAGTTTAAACCACCCTTATTAACTAAAGATGCCCATCGTGGAACATTTCTATATTTCCAATGGGTAATAGGTAATTTAGAATATACTTTTAGAGCTTCTTAAATATTTTGAACCAAGTACCTATGTAGGTTTTTCAAATTAAAGACGCTGTTTTAGGTACAATTCAAATTCTCATCGCACCAGAAAAAATGACAAAGGATTATCGCAGTTACATTGTTCCAGTACGTATTACCGGGCAAAATGGCTTGGCAAATATTTTTTACTTATTACTTTACATATTTCCGGCTTATTCGCGTATCGCGTAACACCTGCTTTGCATAAGGCGTCATGCCGAGAACCCCAACGTTTAAAGTGTAAATTTTGCCGTTTAAACGTATATAATTCTGAATAAGTAGACGTACATAAAAATACATATGAGTTCCAACATTACTGCAAATTCCACACTCCAAAGTGAAGGCATTCACGGTTAATTAAAAACAGACTTTATGATCTGCATGCAAATTATTGTCAGAGTGCCATTTTATTTTAGGTACTTAATTAATTTACGTTTTTCCTTTTTTGGTTTGAAAAAAGTCAAGTCGTTTTTAAACATCAAACTTGTTAAAAATATACAAAATTAATGTCGCCGTAGATAACATTTACAGCTCTGTCTGCAGGACTAGATATACGTTCAAATTCATATAATTTATACCCATTTCACCCCTACAAAAATTGTCACGGTGTCCAAATTGTCCAATAAAGGTAACAATAAAATTAACATACTCCAAAGCGAGGTGTCAGGGCGCAGGAAGTATGGTGTAATTTGTAAGCTTTGTGATTAATAAAGTGTACTAAGTGTGACCCGAATAGGACAGATTAGCGGGCACTTTATCACTTCTATTCCGAGTTAACGTCGCGTGACGGATCTCGTTTCGAACTCATAAAGAGTCCAAAGCAAATAGATAGCGCTGACTTTACGCCTGGGCCCTTTTCCACTTGCCAAGTTTAGAACAAGTCGGAGGGTCAGCGCAACTCTAGTAAGTTCACTTATTTATAATCAAATTGTCTCTCGTGTAATTGAGTTGAAGATAATTCTGATAATTATAGACCTCGTTGAGAATAATCTAATGCTGTATTCGTTTATGGTTGACTGTTTAGATCCTAGTCAATCCGCGATATATATAATATAATAGGTTAAAATCTGCTTTTAATGCCGATGATGTTGGTACTAATGCCGATAAAATATCAATGTTAATCAGAGAGGCTCTACTTCAAAAATTTAAATTCGAGTTTGTTAGTCTTCTCGTCTCCTCTCGATTGATGATACCTTTAGAGTGAAAGGGAAAGAAAATCTAAAATTTGCATATAGTGGTTTGGAGAGCTCATCAGTAATACCATGTGAAAGAGTTGTCGGACGCAGTGTAAAACACAGCTAACGCCTCTGGCAGAGTGATGGGATCGCCGCGGTCGTATACGAACAAAATGCTTATAAAATAGCCCTTATCAGATCTCGCGGTGACCTTCGTGAATGTAACTTTAAAAAAGTTTATTTCCTAATCGAGATAAGTATCGTTTCCACTAAGCTGTGCCGAAAATATAATGCCAAATACGTAGGTATTTACGTAATAATAAGTACTTAGAACCTATTTGGGAAATAAGTTATTGATATTTGTATTTTGAATTTTTTTTTTTGATATCAGTCCTTCTACTAATTTTGTTCTAAAAAATCTTGTCAGTTTGTAAGTACAAACATTTGAAGATCTCTTTTATAAACTAATTATTAGTTAACGTGAGTTAGATCATTATGAGCTTTAGATTACAAAAATAATGTAATTTATCAGCGAGACAGCGCTATGCCTTATCTTCAGGAATAAGTCACGTTTCCTCCCTTCCCCCCACAGTATTTAGGATTAGATATAAGCAGGACAGCAGGCAGTCTCGCATTTACATAACATTTTCTGTCATTTGCTTATCTCTCACATGACAAGTCACGCGCATTCCTCGTATGAATACGTTTAATAAATATTGGAAGCTAGGTGGCTGTGTGAAAAATTCAGGAATGCCTGCGGGAGGGCCGGGTGTGTGGCAGCAAGCCTGTCACGCTTTCGCTTGGGTGTTGTGTCATTGAGACTGGTTACTTTGTATTTTATAACACATATTGCGAGTATTACATGTATAGGTGACACATAAAAAATGCCTTTTGAAATGATCATTAAATTATTTCGACCGGAAATGAACAAGGACATGCATCGGTCGTAACTATCGCCATTTAAAACTTGTCCCACAGCATTCTGAATAATATGAACGTGAATTTGCATATTAAAATTAAATTTCGCGTTACAAAACTTAACTAAGATTACAACCCGAGGTTATTACACTGAGAAAAATATTTAACCAAACTAGTTCGGTTTATTCAGAAATAACCATAATTTGATAAGGCGTTAATAAAGTTTTGTTGATTTAACAAACTGTTTGTCTGTAAGGAACAAAACAGTTAATGTTATTTAACTCGACTGATTTGGTTTGATATTGCCTTAGTTTTGTAGTCCCTTTTTTAAGCTACACGTAGACGAAGTTTGGTTTCATTTAACAAACTTTTTATCAATCCTTTTTCTCAGTGTATTTCCCGTAATATGATTGTAATCTTTAATTCAATAGTAAATATTTCATGTTTTGTACTGCCATCAGCGATTAGTCGTGTTAATATTACCTACCTAATTAATTAATATTGATTTGAAGTACGTATACCTTAGGATCCTTATCTAACTTATCTTATAACACTATATTTGTAGAGCGAAACTAATTCAAACGGTACCCTGCGGTATCCGATCAAAAGGAACCTATATATTAAAATAAAATTCAACACTTTTTGACCGGAATATTACTTGCATTCAATCCGATTTCTCCTCTGGTTCGCATTTATTGATCTTCTGTTTATAGCTAAGTATGAGTGTTTGAATAATTGTCCGGTGCCCCAGCCGGGGTATTATATGATAATAATTTCACGGGTGAGCGCCGCGCCGGCTGCGTCCCCTCCGCGTTGCCCTCACACCTCCCTGGAATGTGTGAAAAATTATTCTAAGCAAAGATAATCATTTAGAAATATAACGTTATGGCCACACCTTGAACTTATTTCAAATGCATAAATATGATTCGTCCCATAATTTGTTTTCTTGGTTCGTCTGTCGTTTGGGTCTGTAAATAATTAATTCAGTATACATATTGTAAATACGTAAAGTGGAGTGTTTAAGTTAGGTATGCAAGTATTTTTTTACTGGTGGTACCTACATTTCAGGCTGATTAACTCACTGACTGGGGTGGCACTGACTGTCAGGGTCAGGGTGCTGACCTGGTGAGTGAACCACGTGTCCGTTTCAGCACAACAAAACAGGTTCGCTTAATAACTCACTAACCTCAAAATCATCGACAAAAACTAACTATTCTAATCATGAAAACTAACTAATCATGAAAATAACTACAGAACCCTAAAACATGTTGGCCCGACACGCACTTGAGTAGGTATAATTAATTGATACTACAAACGCCAAAAATCAGTGAGGTGTTACACGCTATAGCTACGAGTAGGGGGAAAATAATTCACATTGTTGCCATATAGCCTGCTTTTGCCTAGAGTCTTATTATTTTAGTTTTTACAACGCTAACAATATTCAAAAGGGCTAGGGAAGTGGGGATAGGACTAATAAGTGTGATATTTTGGGCTCCTCTTGAAATAGGATAATAAATGTTTCAAAGAATTGTATTTTCATCGAATTTCACCAATACCCAATTTCAGTGGAAGTTCAGCGTTCAGTATATATTATTAACTTATTAGTTTAATTGCGTTATCTATGCTAGATTGGGCTTAATTTATACAACTTAATAACGATCTCTTCTAATGAAAGTAACTTTTCAGTTGATTTTTTAAATATTCCCTTTTTAATATAAGACTTTTGTTTAAGACTTTCTTGTTTATAGGTACCTATAGTTTGTGTGTAATTTCTTAGTGTACGAAGAGTTTACATATATACATACATAACATCTACTTTTATAAAATAAGGAAAAATCATATCACTATTTGTTTTGAGCATTAGCTTAAATGCAAAAAGTGTAACATCAGAAAAAAATCAGACTATTACTCTTAATAAAGACTAACACATACAATGTGTTAATGCGTCAAGTTGTTAAACAAACGGATCATAAAGTTATAGCGCTCAGCAATTACACCTTACGTCGTAAAATTAGTAATTCATAACATGTTGTTTTTAGATGGGGTATCAGGTGATAGTTAATTGTTCATAAAGCGGGCCGGCACGGTGGCTGAGCACCGCGGGCCGGCGACGGCGGTGCTAATCATAATGGGCTATGGCAGGAGGCGTGCCAGCTCACAACCGCGCCTCGTTGCGGGAGTTGTGCGTGTAAACTTAATTGATTCTTTAATGAGTAGACAAAAGCAACTGTATAATATGTTATTTGTACTTAGGTATTGTGTTGTTTGGGCAAAAGTGTTCTTTTACTTAGGGTTGCATATTGACCAACAAGCTTGATTAAACTCTGTACAGTTATTATGGAAGTTTGTTGAACTAATAAAATATAGGTAATTTGTTAAAATAATTACCAAGTCACATTATAATGTGGTGTAGTGTGTGTATGTTTTAGGCAATTTTAAGATAAGTCATAATTTCGTTACATCAAAAATGTTTGACTCGGCTACCCAATCAAATTTATACACATCTTTTCGTCAAAACAGCTTCAATTGTTCAAGCGGTATCATCTTCAAGTAAAACTTATATTGTTGAGTACATAATTTAAGTTATTACTTGTGCAAAAATCCAATAAAAACGCTTACAGTAGGTACCACACGCTAATTTAAACTAACTACCTACTTAAGGCCGCAGTAGGCTCTTGTGTTACTATTAAATCACCATTCAAGAAGAACATTACAAGGCAACCGATAAGTTGTAGAGTGCTGAGTAAATCAGGTGATACATATTAGAATCTACTAATCGAAATAAATGTAAGAGCTAAAATTGATTTTTATAATGCATACCTAGATTAAGCTAAGCGATGAACTTTAGCTTAGTAATTAGAATAATGACTATACATTACCATATATTACCGGTACCCTGCTAGAATAAAGAGAGGCTGTGGTAGAAATTATTTTGGTATCCAACTCTGTGCCCGGTCTGACATAAACAGCTGTGATTGTTCGTTTAATATATTTGGTAATACTGTCACCAGCCAGTCATCAGCCTAACTTAAAAGTACCAACGAATTTGTATGTGTAGGTACCTATTAATTCCCTACTTCCAGTTTTAGGCGGGTTTAGCTCATTATCTCTCCTTTGAAAGTCAAAATTAAAATAATACTGATTCCAAAACCAGGTTGTTAATTATAAATATTACTTCTTTATTAAAATTTCATACGAATGTAATCAATAATATAAATTAAGTTAATACAATTGCGGTGCCTTTGCTTGGTTTATGTTGAATATACTGTAATTATTCATGAGATGTCATGTACGACATACTTAATGCAATAAATTAATATGATTATAACCGTGACTTCTTGACTCAATTAGGTAGTCAAAACATCATATCAATCGTTATATAATTACATGAGTGGAGTGACGCAAAAGTGTTTCCAACCTTTTCTATATTGCTTCGTCTGATCTAATTAGGAGAAATGGTTTAGGAGACCCTTATGCCTCAAATGATTTTCGAATTACACCGCAGATGCATCGCAGAAATATGCCTGCTTATTCCAATTGCTGATGAAATATATCGTACTTATTAAACGAGAAACAGAATCATTTATATAAATACATATAGTAAGAAAAATTTGCTCCTGTATACTAACACAAATTCACCGTGTATTATAAATTAGTACTGCAGGGAGACCGAAATCACTAACCATATTGCTCTGGAAATCTTTTTGCGTGAAAATACGGGGAAAACAAATTTTCGAAGATATGAGACCTAGCTAGATCGATAATTCGCCCTCGTAAACCCCCATATCGCAATTTTCATAGAAATCGTTAGAGCCGTGTTCGACAACGTGAGTAATATATATGACAAGTAAATACTTGTATATGTCGGTACGGTGATTTCAATACAAGAAAGAAAATTCTTTCATATCAATAGATACATCTAAAACTAAACCTACCTAACCTTATTACTTATCTAGCTCATTTACCGGCATCATAATTATCCTAATATTTATTATGCCATTATTTCCTTAAGTACCTAGGTATTATTTGTAAAACATATCTTATGCAAATTACAATTTCATGGTTCAAGGGCGCAGTCGTTTAAATTGATAAATGTTTCTGAAACGTCCCGTGATAAGCTTCAACTAGATAATTTATACACTTCCTTTTGTAAAGATAATGCTCGGTCTTTGTGTTAATAATACACACTTAAAAAGCGTATAGCTATAAACCTATAATTAACTACAAACTTCATGCACCAGTAAATGTAGACATTAATTTACACACTAGTTTATCTATTTGGGCGTACAACCCGCCTTTATCTGTCATCATTCTCCAGGACCCGAGAAGCAAACCGTTGTTTTTCGTTAAAAATACCGTCGAATTTTCAGTCGAATGTAACACCATATTAGGCCAGTATTCCTCCGCACTTTGAATGCCTTTTAAGTCGTATTTGAATCGCAGCTCGAGTGGGTGGAAGGCGACTTTACGTATTGCGCTTACTCGAAATTATTTTAATATGCAAATAAGAAAATGTGAAGGAGAATTCTGTTTCGACGATGTGGGTAAAGTTGGTTACGCAGACGTATTCTTTAAATTAATGGCAAAGCGAGATTAGAGTACGTACTGGCAACTGTTTTACATGGAGCACGCTTACACGCGGGACTCGCTCGTTTGTTCCGAGAAACAGACAAATGAAAGCACATAATTACTAGGCCGCCCGCTCTAAATGCAACAAGGATTAGAATTTGCATACGTGCGTTAACAAGATACGCGTATGGCATTTATGACTTTCATATTCAAATACTGTTCGCATTGCTCATTGGAGGCGTGCTTAAATATGAGCCAGGACAAACAGGTTTGTACGTAGCTACTTCTTGTTTTTCTAGACAACAGAAGCGTTTTTACGGTGCTCCCAATTTAGCGGATGTCTGGGCAGTAGGGCGGCACGGGGCAGGCCGAACGCTGTCAGTAAGCTGCGAATATGAAGTGATGGATGAACTCCACGGCTGCTTTGCATACAATGGAAAAACTAAAAAAGAACTCTGACACGATGCTATGAACGCTAATTAAAACCGCTATGTCAGTTTTATGTCGTTTTGTAACTTCCCATATATACTTCCCAACAAGGTAAATTTCTAGCGTTATTTATTGCTCAGTGAACGGATTTGGATCTGATTTCTGGTATCTCTCTCATATATTGGAGCCGGTTTGGTGGTAATTAAAGTGTACTGTTAACATGCAAATGTTATTTAATTGTATCAGACGTATCTATTTCCCCACGGCCGGCATAGAATACATTTCTTCATTATGTTTCTTTATCTATCTGGTATTTGACAACGATTGTTAATGTTGTAAAATGTTGATACTAATTCGTCACGCTTAGGATAAATATGATAATTACAAAACGTAATACTTATTATATAATAAGTAACATGTTTAATACCATTAAGGTATTTCAATGTGTCGGATGGGTTGAGTTGAGAGACGTATCGTTGCAGTAAATCTGCGCGTCTGCTCTGATAGAAGCGCGCGTTAGCTTTTTTCTCGTCAGAAATCGAAGCGTAATTATAGCCAGTGCACCGATTAACATCTGTCGACTATAAAATAAAAGCAGATTATAAGAGTTCAATCATTGTAATTATTCTTATCCGTCGGATGCTCTCAAAGACCTCACCGGCGCCCATCGTGTGTTCAACGATAATTTTCCCATGATTCGCGAGGAAATAAAACCTACTACCCAACTATTAGGCAGTCATATTGTCGGCGAATCTGATATTATAATGTTACGAAACTTGGCCGTTTACAGTTAACCAAATTATACATTTTAGAAAAATTGCCTTATCGTCGCCTTACTTTCTCAACCTCGTATCTGCATTTTTTCTTGCAGTTGGTAATTTCATTTCATTAATTATAATTTATGGTGTAATCAGTTTACCAACCGCAAAAAAAATGCAGGTACGAGGTTGAGAAAGTAAGACGACGTTATGCGTTGTCTGAGATACGCACTGTTATCCTTTGATTGAAAAATAACCAACTGCCATACCATTTATTTGCACAATAAAAGAACTACTTATGAACAAAATAGATAGTAATGCCCAGGTATTACTATATTAATGCAGAAGAATGTTGAATTACAAGTCGGTGATACTTTTGTGTCAATGCAATGTTGTTTTGACCATTCTACATAGTACCTTATACAAGTAATTACGCAATTTTGCAACTTGAAAGATTCCCATAGCATCAGGGCTATCAGGGCGGGTAGGCCGGTGGAGCGCGGCGGAATTACAGCAGGTACATAATAGATTGCAGTGGTATTCGTAGAACGCTCCCAATCACGTCGGTCAATCGGCTTCAATCGCTGTAATCGTAATGGGGTGTTACGGCAAGGCTGTGTGAACGAGTGAGCCGCGCCGCCGCGGCTTCCGATGCTTTTGTAAAAACGCCTCTTGCTAACAGAACGATTATAATATATTAGTAGGTCTTTAATTGTGCCGATATAATTACGGCCGTGGGCCGCGCATACGTGACAATATCCCGGCCGCTCGGCCCACGCCGCCGAGATATTAAGAGGAATATCTCGAGAGAACCGATCGACTGTTTCGAGATAATGAGCGGCGGCCGCGATCGAAGTGTCATTAGGAAGTCGTAACCGTCGATGTGCGCCCTTAAGTAATGTTATTCGTCCGTTACGGCGAAGATTAATGTTCATAATTGCGCGCGTTCTCCGGTAATCTTCGGCTTCGTGTCTAAGTAGTGCAGTTCAGTGCGTAGATTGCATATAAGCTAATGCTTTTTGCGTTAATGGGTAATGATTGCCTTTATGCGCTTTACACATATGCAACATCACCAGGGAAAGAAAAATATTTAATTTTTCCATTATCCATTATACTTTGCGGATTGAATAAGTATAATTTGCGTTTCTTACTAGGTATCTTTAATCTTCGAACTTCTACATAATGTATTTTCTCATGGCTTCGGAGGTCCAAAGGATCACATCAGTCGACGGCGCGAGGAAACGGGGTAATTTCTTAATCGTTCTATGAGTTGACAGTTACCCGCTGTGGGAACCGGCCCGTGGCTACCTGTTACTCTTGAAGTTAGGACATTTTTAACAGTAGGTACCCTTTATAACTTGATCCGGTTTATTTACAGAAAGGGCGTCTATCTGATAAAGAAAGAAATGGTCTTAACATCCATGTTACATAAGTCTAGAAAATTAGCACAAAAGTTAAGAAACAATCTCAAGAAAGTAATGTATGATGATGAGATTGACACAATCCTGATAGGGCTATATGAGGGCTCATTAGAAGCATATGGCTCGCAAAATATAATTATGTTCAATGTTTTTTGTATTTAATGGCATATCAATATTTGGTCAATAAAGCTCAAGAATTTAAAGGTACTGATTTTTTTTTAATGGCATGAAGAAGGAAGCGGCGAAGGAGATGGCGTAGTGTGAAATTTGACCTCAAAATCAGACATCCTTGTTTTTTATTCGATAATAGTTAAAAGATCAGTTGTTATCATTAATGCATAACTAGAACTCCCGCGTAGAATAACATCTTAATTTATAAGAAAATGGATACCAAAGTTCAAGTGAAAACCGGACGTGTACATATGAAAATAGTGTAATATATTTTCAAAAACAAAACTTGCACATTTGATGTGTAAATGGATATAGTAATTTTTTTTTTTAATTTTCTGCCTCAAACCAGCAATAAATAAATAATAGCAATCCACAGCCTGCCTATAATGTCCCACTGCTGGGCACAGACCTCCATTCACAACGAGAGGGTTTGGGCTTTAGTTCCCACGCGGGCCCAGTGCGGATTGGGAACTTCGCACACACCGTCAAATTGCTTTGCAGGTGTGTGCAGCAGGTTTCCTCACGATGTTTTCTTTCACCGAAAAGCTCATGGTAAATTTTACAAATTATATTTCGCACATAAATTCCGAAAAACTTAGAGGTGCGAGCCCGGGTTCGAACCCACGACCCTCTGCTTAAGAGTCGGCAGGTCAAACCATTAGGCTACCACGGCTTTTTTTTAAACCAGCAATTTAGAATCTAATTTCAACACATAATTATAGAATATTATAAATTGTACGTATATTTTGTAGAATAACTAGTCTAATTCCATGGCTCTCAAAATTTAGAGGTAATTTAAATATTTTTGATAATATTACGTGTAGTATTTTTTATTAACGATATTTCACCAACATATGCACGCTAGCATACTTTGCTATTCTTTTATATACTACCTGTCCAATTAAATACAAACAATATATCTGGTACTTTTTTGTGACAGCCCTGATACAAAATGTTGAAGTACCTACTTAGTGTATCTTTTAAGTGCCATGCAATCAGAATTCAATATATGAACACATTAAAAAAATTATTTAAATATGTTTATGTATCCAATAAGATTCTAATTCTGTAGTGTTACATAAAAAAAAATTTAAAAACAAAAATAATTATGACGCTATTTTTTATGTCCCGTAACAAATCCAAATATAAATAAAAAAGTGCTAATATGTGTAATTTTAATGCTTTTAATTGATACTTAAAGCTTTAAATTTTTTTGCTTAATCTTATTAGAGTACCTATTTTGCCTTTTTTAATTTTATACCGGTCAGAATAAAAGGAAATTCAAAGTTCTGTATTTTGAAAACTAAGGAAATTTGGCACGCAGGAGTTGTAGTCATGCATTCAAAATATTAACTGCAGTTTTATTTTCAAATAAAACAAGCATGTCCAAGGTCAAATTTCACACTGTCCATGGTTAAGGCTAAATTCAACAAGGCAGTAAGTACTAGGTGATAGAATTGTGGGAACTTCTAATAGTTACCTAATTCATTTCTGTTTAGCATACTTACATAGTTGCGTACATTGTTATTATTCACTGCTGCGTCGTTACAATTCATCACAACAAACGAACACTGCCACTTCATTATTTACCCTTGGCTTCCCCGATTACGGCAGGTTATTAAAACTCAAGCGTCCTTCATTCTGCAAGAGTTACAAATAAAGGGATAAAATTATAAAATTAATCCTGATAGGGCGGCACCTCTCAGTCGCGACATAGGTACTCGTCCAGATAAGGGAAAAGCGTCGCTCGCTTATAAATGACTCTTTATTAAACGTGAAAGGAGCGACGTCGCGCGTCGCTAATGGCCGATCATGCGCTCCCATTAACGATTATTTAATATTCAAAAGAGCCCGACGATAAATCACGTCGGCCCGCCATACACCGCTCCTTTGACTGCACTCTGCACTTTTGTTCAGACATATTCCTGTACTTCGTATTGTAAATTTTAAATGTTTTTAATTGAATCAATTTCTGCTTGAAACTTTTTGGCTAATAAAAGGTTCGACTTGTCACCGGTCCGATTATAAAAAGCCAACACAAAGTAAGTAACATTAAAGTTTTACAAAGTTACTATTATGAGCGTTTTAAAGCGTCGCGAATAGATAGTCGGTGTGGGCTAGTTGACACCCGCTCGTCGGCGGCGTGTGTGGCCGCCTGCGATAACCATCGGAATATCTTCCAGAGAATGCAATTTCAAACTTATATGGCAGCCGAGGATGCTATAACACTTGTTCCGTCAGATGTCGGCCGCGATACTGCTCACACGATCGCACCTCTCTTTGGCGGAACGGTTATTAACGCGACGAATCGGTCCACATCTCGCCTCGTCTCCGCCACTTTTTGTCGCATTGTATTATCATAAATAGACATTACGAAAGTTTAGTCACCTGAGTGTTGAAGTAAACATGACACGGACACGGCAGTGTCATAAGGAGCATATACGTTGAAGGTGTCAATTAAAGTCAAATACATAGGACCATGTTTTGTGGCAAGTTCCTCTTGCAACTTGTATTGTGGCCGTCATAGTTACGTAAGTAGTTATTCCAGTGATTTTGAAAAATACTGTATTAAATGATAGCGAAGACTGCTTGATAGTAACAAAGATACATTGCCTTCAAGCTTTAGTTATAACCTTAGCTATAACCTTACCGCGGCCACCCTTGGCCTTGCCATACTTGTTTTTTTTTGTGAACAACTGGCAAAACAATAATTCGTACCCTAGCACGACTGAACTAATAACAATAAAATAGAAAGGCTCACGAGTGCGGGGTGGTGACTGGTTCAATCAACGCGAGTCAGATTTATTTTTATGAAAATTGGCATAAAATCGGGCGGGTCAGCGGACGCAGTGGCCCCGTGAGACCGCACGCCCGACCGTTTACTGCATATCGTTTCCTTGCCCGGCCTCTTGCCTCGTCGCCGCTCGGAAATATTGCCAGCGGTCATAACTTTTTATGCAGCGATGACACTGCAGAAAGTGGCGGGTGTCGCTTATAGATTGCTTAGAGTTGTTCTTCAACGATTCTGCGGTTTGATTGTTTCGTCAACTTTTAAGAGTACGTACCTCCTCGCAGATTGACTCTGCCTTAGTTGAACGGCCACGTACCACGTGATACGTACCACAACCAACAACTAGCTACAGCCTGGCTGTACCTACATCTGGCTGTACTAAAAGAGTTTTGATACTTCTAATTTTAATGACGATATAGGCTCATAATTATAGTCAAGTTAAGGTTGTATAAATCATACTTAGAATATCTTAATTTACCAAAAATATTTAAAATTCAGCGTTTTTTTTGTATGTAATTTGGACGGGAACCAATCACACAGAACTATAAATTCGGGTATTAATAGAAAATACAGCGCGACTTTGTCCGCGTAGAAGGCGTTTATAGTTGTTTTCTCGGGAACTATCAAATTTTTAAGGACAAAAAGTATTTTTTGTCTTTCCCCAGAGCTCAACCTATTTTTACACCAAATTTCATCAAAATCAATTCTACCGTTTAGTTGTAAAACGGTAACAGACAGAAACATTAGCATTTATAATCATAGTAACAAAAGAAAAATCTTCTGTAAAAATACCTATGTGAGGTCACATAAGTTTAGGATAATCTAAGGTCGTACCTGTAACTGTTGTTCGTGTTCCACCTGTCACACCGCGACGGTCGCAGTCACACCGCGGCCCGCTCGCGCGCGCCCGCCGCCGATGGAGTGTTGATGTGCCGGGCGGGTGTCGCACTCGTAAAGCCGCTGCTCTATTATCGGCCACTCCACGGAGCCCTACCTCGGCTCGGGGTCGGCGTCGCAGATTGGTCCAGCAATGTATAATATCTAGATTGCATATTGACGATCAAACCATATAAAGTTACGAGTATTTTTTATTATTTTAGATTTTTGATCGGGTTATATTTGGTGGAAGCGGATACGCAGGCAATTCTTCAAAACCGCATATTTATTTATTTAACACTTGTTTTATCTTTTATGCAAGTATTATTTGTGTCTACTAAAGTTGGATTTGTACCAATTTTCTAGAATAATTTAATTTTCCCCTTACGGAAGGAAAACGACTTTTCGGCTTCGACCTATGGGTTTTCTTAAGGAAAAGCTCAAAAGTCCAATGATTTCTATTAGCTATTTAAAATAAATTACATCACCATAGAACATAAAACGCCGTACCTACCTAAGGAAATCATTCCAGTCTCACAAACATTAAATTCAAATTAGAGATTTTAATCCACTTAATACTACAACGAAATAAAAATACTTAATAGACAACATTACATGGGCAACCATACAGTAATATCTTGTTGCTAAAAGATTTCAAAGTTATAAATCGTATACTTTAATCAAAACGTTCTGATGGCATGGTGCGGGGATCGAAGCACGACATAAAGTTTTACGTGAAACATAAATCTAGAAGTTATTCTCTCGGGATGATAAGGTGCGATGGCCGATCCGCGGCTCCTGAGCTAGGGTCGCCTGACGGATCGCTGGAACTTTGCTATCTACATACCTACTTCCTAGAGTCACTTGTAGGCAACCTTTTGTACTCATCCTAAGTTACTTCATGAGGTTTACAATTTTTTTTATTTGCCTCTTAGAAGTGCATTTTACAGAAATTAATGATGTCTATATAGCCCCTTTTAATTAATTCCACCAAGCGATTTAACATAATTAAATTTTGACTGATCGTGGTTTTAACAGATGTAAAATCGCTAATCGTCTATATAAACATAGACTCGTATGTTAAATTATATCGAAGCTAAAATATTATACATTTTAAAAGCCCTTAGTTAACTTACCTACCAACCTACCTTCATTGTATAACACGTGCTACTAGAGGCAGATCTACTGAATATCAGAACAAGTTCCACTTACAGTGCAATGGCTCTTCAAAAGACTGGGTTTGTACCTACTTCTCTTTTACTCGCTCTCATACGCTCTAACGCTAGTCTAACCGACTTTACCCGAACTCGAAATACTTTTTAAGACTGTGTATTCTAAACAAAACACTCACTTGCAACACAATCCAATGCTCCGATCTCAAAAAAAGATCGTATTACTAGCCGATATATTCAATAAAGCTTACCCACTCACTATCTCCGACCCGCGGCTAAATCCAACTTTTCAATCTCGGCGGTTATCATTTTACCAAAGCAAAGCAAACCTCCCATAATATTTGCTCGTCTGAGGCGCGTCTTCGAATTTCATATTTATTTGCGGGAGCAAACAGGGCCGCACCCGCGCCGCCGGAACTGATATTATTGTGCATTCCGTATAATATTGTTTGTTATTTGGCACATTCTATGTTTGTCTTCGTCTTTCATATGAAAGGGGAGCTATAGACGTGCAAACAAATGGGTGAGAAACTTCCTCGCACTCCGACTCGAGCATCGGAAAATGCTTGCCATCAAATGTAAATTCTATTTTAGCGAGCTGCTGGTATAAATATTTTTAATATTGTACTCTCTCTCATCTATCACTTTTTATTAAAGGGAAACATTTACAAAACTATAATTTCTTCCTTGGTTTTTAAGTACAGATCTAATTAAATGTTTAATAGCCAAAGTATAAATAAGTAAAATTTTGAACTCGAGTTATTTTAATGGACTTCTGAATTTGTCAACTCGCCATGCAATCCACCGGGTAGTGAAACTACAAAGCGTTAAATCACTAAACGTGATCATAGGAGCGCAAACATTGCGTTCGGAATATGAAAGAGAGCAATCCATTAAACCGGGCGACGTGAATGGCGGCTCGGAGACGCGGCTCCTGATAACCCATAATACGCTGATATTTTTGCGTTGCTCATATGTCGGAAGTAATGGCTTGTGCCGACTTTCGCTTAGGGTTGATACGAGTCAACCGTATCGTGTATTCATAAAACTGGAATTATCTTAATATTTAACAGATTTTTCTTACTCATATTAACTTGCTGGTGTCTAGGGTAGTAATTTGATGTAATGGCAATTATTCGCCTTTTTGCTCTTGATGCGTTGAATTGTCAGTGCCTTAAAGTTGTATTAAGTTTCCTATACTTTGTTGTAAACATTTAAAACTGTATGTCAAATTTTCAGTATTATTTTCTATAAACTTTTAAAACTGTATGCTAAATATTCAGTACTCTATCTAGGCATATCCACAATAAGCTATCACCAAAATTGAAAAGCATAATATATTATATTTGGCATATAAAAGGCTCGCTTATCTAAGGGGTTTGACTGGAAACGAACATAAAGGGTGATCCTCTGTGACAAATACCCTGATATACCGAACGACAGTCGTAAGGGAAATATTTTTATAAGATGAAACATTATTATTTTTGGGGGCTGCGAGATCAGAAGTTGCTGTTATGGATTTGGCGCAGCTTCCCTCGCGTAACGCGGCTTGTGGTTTTAGTATGGCTTTACGTTTATGGACTGTAAAGCCAAACCGAGCCCATTAACTTACGGAATTATCTATACGCACACATTGTACAAATATCGTTTTGTTTCAACATGAGCAGACAATTGGAATGACGCGAACCAGAACCGTCTCAGAACAGGAAACGGTACAACAGTAAAAGTTGTTAATAAAACAAATGCGCGTTAAGCCTAAAATTGGACAAGTTCAATACGGAGGTCGTTAGCACTATAGGAAATTTATCCCTTACGGGTTTAACAATGAAATCCGTTCGTTGTATTCTGTCATTAAATTTGGGTGTATTTGAGTAGGGAAAGTGCGCTTTATCCCGGCACCCGAAGGGTGTGTTTAGATTAGTGCGGCGGGTGCCAGCCAATCAAAACATACAAGGAACATATTGATTCCGAGAAGTGTCGCTGTTAACGTGGATGGAGGTTGAAGCTGAATACATTAGGCAGCGGCGTAATGAAGTCTCGTTGCTTGTAAACAAACAGAGCGGGCTCCGGGCGGCGCACGCGCACAGTGGGCACCGCCGCACAGCAGGCCCCTGCCGGCCGTACCTAGTCGCTTTCACTCGCGTGGAAGCGGAGACGTTCCTGTTATACCATATAAATATTGCCTAGTTTTGTATATTCAGTTTGATAATAAATAATTAAGTAATCTGCCTTTAATATAGTAGGATTTAGAGCTAAAAATGAGTACGTATTAAAGATGATGAGCGTCAGCTAATTTGTATGACCTACATCCACATACAATATAACCAAAAATAAAGTGGCAAAATCCAATATGTTTTGCCAAAATTCAGTGATGCACTATAATAATATAACTGTCATTAGAAAGTTAAAATCACCACCGAACACACATCACAATATGCCACAGAGTCACATTTCAATATGCGATTTTGTGACATTTTGGAATTTAACTTGAGTAAGTACCACATTAGCTGTTACGACCAAATTGAACCGAGTCCCTGCGAGCTGGCCGGCTGGAGGCGCGCCGGCGGAGGAGCGACCCGCCCCGGGCGCGCGCGCACCCGCTCCCGCTTACAGGATTTCTATTTCCACGACAACGTCATGTGTTAATTAACTCGCACCTAGGATATTGAGATATCGCTGGATGCCACTGTTGTTATTGGCTGACGAGGAGCTTTATTGCTTGTCTAACGCTAACGTCTCTCCGCACACACACGCCTCTATTAGATACGTGTATCGTCTGCCCTTATATTGCGAACTGAAATTAAGCTCATGCAACATGTCGATTAACTACTCTGTAATACACCTGCGGAGAGTAAACACCGACATACTTGCAATTCAATGTTTATTTTACCCTATTCAAAAGCTCTTTAATTGTTTTGCATCTGCCTTTATCCTTATTTCATAACGATTATACCCTGATGTTAGTGACGTAGTAAATGCTAAAGGAGACCTAAAAATGTTAATTTAATTGATGCAAGTCAGTTTTCTTACTTAAGTAAACGAATACAAAAGCGAATATTAGTTTAGTATATTTTATATTATTTGTGAGCAAAATCTAAGCCAGTGACATATTTTCATAGGCATGCGAGTGTTATGGGTGTTCCAGTTTACGAAAATAAACAGATTATTAAAGAGGAGCCGTTCGGAAACCACATAAAGTGAAGCGCCAGCTGCCGCTCACCGCGCGATGTAAGAAGTGATCCTTAATACTGGCCCACTGTATCACGTTTCCTGTTATGACTTCAGTTTTTAATGAGCCTTTGTTGTTTAAAAAACGCCAACGGCTCTAAATGCGTCCGTCGACAAAAACAGATAATAAAACATCGACATAACATTTAACTTTTATTAAATTATGCCCAAGTTATTTCGTTACCTTGATGTTTTATGTTATGTTTGTTTTATCGTTCTTAACGTAAAGGTTAATTTTATAATGTCATTTTAGGGGGAGATAAATGAAGTAGGCATAAACTTTATTAATGGCAAACTAAAGCAATATCTTTAAAAGTTTATTGAGGACTAATAAAGTATAGGTAGTACCTAAGTATAAGTACTAAAGTATAGGTACTCAGGACTCTTTTTCAAATTTTACAATGTATACATATATATTGCTTTTCCGCAAAATACTGATGATACGATTTAAGGCTTTAGGTAGGTACCTAGTTCATTTGTTTAGAATTTCAGTTTTGTGTCGCCAAAACAGTATGACAAACAAGATTTGTTTTTGCTAATTACTCTTATTTAAGTAAATACTTACAGTATAAAAACACCATATAATATGCGAAAATTTCAGCAGTGCCTACGTTGAATGTCGGAATTATTTAAACCAATTCCGCGCGTCATAATTTAGCAAATGATTTTTTTATAAGTAACAAGAATGTCACAGTGGTTTGGACTAATCTTCGCTGAATCACCATTTAGTAGGATTTTCAATATTTAGTAATACCTGTATACTACTTTGAAAGATTCGTATCAAGCAGTTCAAACCTGACGAGCGCTCTCTTAAATCGACACAGAATTTAAAGCAGTCAGTTTTTACGTTGCCTGTGCGACAAATTCAAAACCACAATTAATTCTAACTCTGTCCTCCAAGCTTCTACATTTTATACCAGCATCTTTACGACGCGCAAAGTCACAGGCTACGGGCTAGCTGGCGCATAAATTCACAATAAACAGATTTATGTCAGACGAATCATGTATAGGTAGTCTCGAGATGCCATAACCCGTGGTCTTCTTGCACTCGTATCATGCAAATGGAAAACCGAGACGAATTGCTCGTAAATCCCGCTATTTGTTCTGTTTACGATAACAGTTTTATACAATTTTATCGTGTTGCGGGAATGTGACGAGTGTCGTGCGTCGGTGGTCGCGGAAAGAGAACGGTACTAATTAAAATTGACATTGCTTTTTAAAACTAACCAGCGGATTTCATACGAGTTGACTGTTGATATTTTTTTACACATGCCCTACCCAACTGTTAAAGTTTGGCCTGTTTTTGAAGTCGCTTCCCGCCGTCTGTTCCTCTGTATGTACGCTTAGATATTTCAAACTACGCAACGGATTTTAATGCGGTTTTCACTATCAGTTAGATAATTTTTCACGAAAGGTTTAATAGTACCCGGAGCGAAGTGAGGGCGGGTCGCTAGTTTGTAAAAATGAGCAAACATACTACTTACTTACTTATCTCCTACCTTACGATTCATAACTTTAGATATAGGTACGAGACGAGTAATTAGAGGCGTTAAGTTTTAACCGATTTCACCGGTTTTTAGTCGATTGCTGACTTAAATAAAAGCTAGTCAAGTGAGAGTAGGACTCTCGCACCGAGGGTTCCACACAAACTTGTAGGTACGAAATAATCCGTAAATCACGGGAATACAATAGAAACAATTTCCATTATATACTGACTCGCACTAAGTATACACTCTGGTACTTAGTGAGTATCAGTTTATACAGGCCTTATTTTTTATGTGATGTAACTACAAATTAACGGTTTTCAGATTTTTTCCTTTACTTGTGCTATAAGACATTGCTTCTTGCCAAATTTCATGATTCTAACTCAACGGGAAGTATTTGATATGAATTTCAACTTGATACCTCTACGCGTTCCTGAGAAAAAGGGTCTTGACAGACACACAGACAGACGGACAACAAAGTGATCATATAAGGGTTCTCTTTTTCCTTTTAGAGGTACCTACGGAACCCTAAAAATACATCTTTATTAGGTACTAACGGAATATGCAAAAAATGTTTAGTTGGATCAAACGTCGGGGATTTCGGACATCATTACTGTTGCTGTCTTGGAAGAAACTCGATGACCCTTTTTGTCGGCCGTTTCGTTCACTGTGAGTTGGTGGGCCTGGTATTCTACTTTATTTTTAAAAAGCAATATGATTTCGAGAGCGAGAAAAAAACTGAAATAAAGGGTACGATGTAAACAATAAGGTACAATCAGTTGAAAGTGCTTCATTTGCTGGTATTACACCTAGATAAAATATTTTGAAATGAAATACGACATTTAAATGACAACGACATGATTTTCAAAGTGATAATAATAAGGGAAGACAGATTTGCAAGCAAGCAAAAAACTGCGGCGAATCCTATATCTACTCTGTAAGAAGAAAAACTAAATTGTGAGTCCCATAAATAAACACAAGGTAAATTCTTGATTTTACAGGAAAATTTAATTCAATATCTTTTTCTGATAAGAGTATTCGATTCGCAGTAGTCCAAATACATCATAGATGAACAGATTGTGGGGCAAGAGTTATAACATATTTATTAAATGGAGCGGAAAATACGCCCGTAAGGTTCTGTATGTGATTCACGTAGGCGATTACTGGAAATGAAATGAAAATCTTATTGTTCCTAGCTATGGTTTGCATGATTTGATAATAACAGCATAATAACGTTAATTTTAAATGCTTCAAATATGACTAGTGTCCAAAAAACCCCCAGACTTGCAATATTTTTGCACATACTCTATAAAAGTACTATAGGTATTAAATTCTTTGGTTAAAGTTATTAGGAATGATGGCGTCTCTTCTCAACGACATTAATACTCGTAAAACTTCTGGGCGGTCTAATTATCTCCCACCGCAGTTATTCATTATGTGATTGCCGCTCGAATTCTAGCCCAGAATTATTGCAGCAGAATGAGAATCACGACGTGTTATCAAGAATTAGTCATTCTGGCAGCGAGTCAAAGAGATCTCCATCAAATTACTGCTATGTCGGATTTTGCCTATTGTTTTAAAAATAATTAAAAAGAACCGCTAATGTGTCGCCGAGCGGCGGCCGCGCATTCGCGTTGTTGAAAGCGCAGCATGAAATATTTTCATTTTAAGCAATTTATTGAGATTAAGAACACGCTGAAATATATTGTGTTGTTTAAATTCCGGTAGAGGTGGCGGGATGATGCTGACTTTTGGCACAGGAAGAATGTAATGCGCGACAAGATTATAGTGTTCATATGCGACACGCATAATTGATTAGGAAGACAGCTGTGGTGGACTTTACCACTTTACACTTCCAGATATTTATTATTATTTACCTAGAAAATTAATTGCAAATGACATTTTTCGTCGTAAAGTTTAATTAGTTTGTATAATACACTATGACACCGTAATGCCAGACAGTTTACGTTTTTCTCAGCGTTAAGGTGTAATTAAAACTAGCCTAATGGTTACATATTTCAGTTCTCACTTAGTTTTATAACGCTCAAACGTATTGTTTTTTTACTATTTGCTGCAACAATCGCTTCAAATATTTAAAAAGTAAAATAAATAAAATACTTCCGTGTAGCACCTGATGTAAACAAAAAAATCTTGACACATTTCTGCTATAAATAAAAACTTTATCTATTTTCTTGTTCTGGAACATAAAGTTGCGCCCTGATTAGTATTTACATGGCTCTATAGGCAATTCCCGAACAATATGTCTCGTATTGTTTCATGGAATAAGGAAAATGTTTTGTCAATAAGTAATATAATTCACTGTAACTTTAAGGGAAAACAAAAATATTTATCGGTTGTTGTTTACGTTATATCTAGCGACATTTAGTAGGACATAGTAAAGTAAGACAACTAGTGAGACATTTGTCAGTACGCCTAGACGATAGGTGCCCTGCCCACTTCTTACAAAGTGCAACCTGGACCGCGTCGAACATCATTAATACTTACATAGTGCATAATGACTCGAGTTGAATACAGATTAATGACGCAGGGGAGCTAAGCCACTCGTGAAGGAAACTCTTGTACTTATTACGAGCGCGCAGCTAATAAACACGTCTTAATTTCTCCTCAAATAGTGAGCTATTAAAATAAAGTTTTAAAATATGGAACGCCAGATTTTATTTACGTTCTTACAATTTATGGCGTATGGATGCACGAGGGCGCGGGCGGCGCGGCGCAGGCGCTGCGCCGGCGCAGCGACGTATGACAGAGCGCTGACGGTTATATTTTCCAGACGATTTATTATATTATAAGAGTACGGTGCCTGTCGTTAATACGCTCTCAAGTGCATAAATAGTAGTGATTTTATTTTGATGTCTTACAAGACAACCGACGACATGTTTAATTGTTAGGTTGACTCTTAAAAGCACCTCGCTCCTGCTATTCTTAGTCATAACATTTTTGTATGATATCAATTTATTAGTCATTACGGAGAGTGCAGGGCGGCGTGTTACTAAAGCGTTAAACGATAGTCGCTTGTTTATTTCTCCAGGAGCGATGGGTATGGTATAAGTTTTAATTAAGCCGTCGCTTGACATCAGCAGTGCGCATAACTCAGTCGCTTCATTGCGCATTATTTTCCCAACATGCGACACCTCATTGTTGAGTTTTTCCGACGATGCTAAATCAGGCTCTTAATTGATATAATATCACTTTGGTGGCCGTGGAAAGTCAATTACACCGGTACGAGAACAAAAGCTGAATTTCGTGTTGAAACCACGAAATATTGTAATGCAGTGTTCGTTTGCATAATTATTTTACTTGACGCATTCTGCCAAAATGAGGACGTTGGTTTTCTCGTGAACTGTGTTTGAATACAAAGTGTCGTCTCATTTTGAATGGTTAATGTAATAAAGTTTGAGTGGATGGTAATGTTTGCACGTCGCCAGGTGTGTGATTCTCGTCTCCGGGAGTAGTGGCGGGCTGATAGATCGGGAATCATAGGGCGCCGTAAACGGCGCGGGCGGCGCGGCATATTTCATATCGCGTAATGGAGAATTTACAGGCTGTCGCGGCGAAATGACTCCCAGCGGCGACCGCGGCGCGCCCGCCGAAGGGGAAAAAGTACTAAACTGATATTTCTGTTTGTTCGACTGTTTATTTTTACGCAACAGTGACATACTCAAACTGTTACAATTGTGTTCACGCAATGAGCGCCTATGATAATATTCTAGGTAAGTACCTATCTAATTAATGAATTTGCTAATTTAGGTAGGTACGTGTCTCGTCTCGTGACGTATAAAACTAATCTAGAGTATTTATTTATTACTTTATAATATTTTATAATAAAATTAAGCACTTCAAAACAACGCAATACAGATACCGAGTAGCGGCTTTCTGCGAGCGGGGCCGGAGCGGCCAGCATTATTATTGATGTGCTCGGAAAGTACATTTATAACAATATTACGCCGGACCGCGCCCGCCCTCGGAAAATGATTTTCCCATTTTCCGAAGATTGCAGGTGTATTATATTTCATGATCGTTATTTATGGTGAGATTTTTATTACGAATGCGTGCAATGTCTCTATTCGTTTTTTATTGATACTGTATTATTTGTTGGATTTCTGATTATTTTGTGGCAATAGGAGCGGGAGTATTTATTGGCCATTTTTCGTGACAGTTGTGTTCTGGGATAAGAAATAAGATATCGTTATTGGTTTTTCCTTGGCTAACGTTGATTTATAAAACGCATCGTTTTGAGGGTTTTGAATTGATTAGAGTGAAAATGTGTCATTGTTGTATTGGATGTTTCTAAATCTTAATTGTCTTTTATTGATGCTTGGTCGATGAGGTGCGCAGTTTATAATTTTACAGACATTGTAAGTATTCCCCGGAGACGGATATATCCGCCGGCCGGCCCCCGCGAGAAGTCCGAGGCGTTACGAGGCTCGCGGGAGCCGCCGCTCAACTCTGTCCATAACCAATAATCGTAAATAAATGCACGACCCTGCTCTGTCTTCCGGACAACTATCTATAACTAGCACAGATACGATCATACCACGAACTGAAAACAGAGATTGAAGCGGAGGTAAAGCGAAAGAAGAACCATCCATAGCCCTCCTTTTTGCTTCACTACTGTAAACATATGACGAAACAAATAAATTGTAAATTGTTGAACATAAGAGTAAAATAGTATACCTATAGAAAAATTCGGTTACAACCGAAAACCTATTTGCAAATGTTAGAAAATAGTGTATAAGACTCCCAGTCCTCATATGCACCTTTTCACATTAAAACCAGTTTCCTTTATTAGAATGCACCTTTTTTTGCCTTTGTAAACCCAAGAACAATTTGATTGGTGTCCTAGCTGATCTCACGGTGGATTTGTTAGATTCATTTCAACAGGCAGCTCTGATGACTGTAAAAAAAAAAACCGAAAAACCGGTCAAGTGCGAGTTGGACTCGCGCACTGAGGGTTCCATACACATTTTGCTAGTTTTTAGTACCTACCTATTTGTTGTTTTTCTATAGGCTTTGTTCTATAACCACACCAAATTTGACGCTTGTATGTATTACCGTTTTTACGATAATAGAAATACAAAAAAACGTTTAAAAAACGGACGGACGAACGGAGGGACGGACGTACGGACGGACGGACAGCGTAGGCTTAGTATTAGGGTTCCGTTAGGCACCTTCAGGTACGGTACCCTAAAAAGTAATTAGTAAAAAAACTGCAGGCAGAGAAATGGGCACAAGGGCACGATCTATATAATATTTATTACTATTATTATTTCCAATTTTTAGTTATTTCTAAATTAATTAGAATCGATTTTACTATCTTGCAGTGTAATCTTTTAGTGTACTAAAATAATAATGTTAAACAATTGTAGCTATCTTATTGTACAAATACAACAATGAATCCATAGAATTAACTCACAGCGAATATCTCGCGGTGATCGGTCGGTGTCGTTTATTTTTACGTGAAGCCCGCAATCCCGCGCATCTCTCCCTATTAAATTTTGTTTGCATTTATTTTAAAGGTGCGACGCTCGAAGAGACGCGGTATGTGAAAAATTACACCTCACTCCAATATTTATGGGTGATATTCGGCAGCGGTTCCTTTGTGAGATGAGGGTGTATAAATAACACTCTTATCGCGTGGGACCTAACCCTTAAGTGGGATTTCATTTTAATTATTTATTAAACATTACGTTGAATGTGAGCAACCACTTATTAATTATAAACAGAATCGCGTTAGTATTTTATACTTTGTCACAACAAGGAATTTAACAAAAGAAGACAAATATTTTAAAATATACATACAGCTGTAATTAATGGCAAAACAAGGTATTATGGTTATTTTTATCTACGAGTATAATCGCAGTGTATGAACATAAATTATTTCTATATTTAGGAATGGTTGTTTTGCATACAGACAGGCCGTCTGCACATGCGTGCGACATCAATCTCAATTCTGGAATATTTTTCCGTCTGTGCGAGCGCTGACGAGCGTGCGTGCGCGCCGTGCGCGGTGCGCGCTGCACTTTATTTAAAATGCGGGGTACTTTTAACAGGAATAAGGTCATTACGATTCATGTTGTATATTAGGTGCTAAACTGCTACTTATCGAAAATTCCAAATTGTCTGTTACTACGTCGCGCACCTGCGTGTTTTATAGCATCGTTGCGGGAAGTGAAGATGCCGGCCTAAATACCTGCTTGGGTCGCGAGGCGATCTTGAGGATGTTTTAAAATATATGTGTATTGTTTTCATGAAAATAAGACGGAATGAATCAGGTGTTTATTTCGTTTCTGAAAAGAGCACAGGTAGGTAAGTAGGTAGGTACCTACCGACAGTCATGATTTTGTTGTGTTCGGAAAATTACTTGTGTTTGTTTTGCACTGTAGAATACAATAAATTATTTAGAGATTTACTTGTACCTACTTCGAATTATTTTTTATTTTCCCTTTCTTTGTATTGTTTGTATGAGCTGCGGTGCTTGTAAAGGTGTATGCAAGTAACTCTTCCGTTCCATCTAAGCACTCTAGGATGCAGTGAATACACGTTATATGCAGCGAGCTGTAGTAAAAGTTAACATACATCAAGTTTCTACTTACGAGCGGCGAAAACGGGGTTGGATGGGGAATAATGTCTCGATCACCTACTTTGCGATAGTTTTATAAGTAAGAAGCGCTTAGCGGTTTTCCTTTATTTGGTTAACCATATGGCTACCATGATGTAATTTTTAGCGTTGTTTTTAAGTAAGTATTTTAATACGCCGTTCTCATAGCCATACGATCATTCAACAAAGATACAGTCAGACAATTGTATTAGTGACACTACTAAGTAAGAATTATGAACCAAATATTTTTACCTGACTTTGTGCGTGGCTTGTATAACGCCAAACGTTCCATCAACAAAGTTTTTTCCCGCAGTTTGATTCCTAGATATTTCGTAGAGATGACTTTTCCTAAGTGTGTACAGCCCATTCACAGGGTGTATAATCAGCAGATTGATAGTTATGTATTCTCAGTTTAAATTCTTGAGGTGGATGAGTTTTGTTAGTTTTGGTGAAAGATATACATATAATTTGTCTTCGCAGTGTTCAAAGTGAGTTCACAGGTTGGAGATTAGCCACGAGTTTATTTTACGAAGGGCTCTTTCCGCGGTCTGATGAATCGCTTCTCAGCTCCTTTCAGCAGAAATAGCAACTGTGTCATCGGCATACAAGATGTCCTTCTTGTATTTTATTATTAAACTTTAGGTAACTAAAAATGTTTAAACCTCTAACTTTGTCCGTGCAGAACTCGTTTATCACTTTTCCCTCGGAAACTATAAAACTTTATTTAATGATCAGAAGTCACACGCCCGTCTCCTGGGTGTCTATTCCAACTAGTTCTATTGAATTTACCAAATAACTAGAGCTAAATGGTACCTACTGACAATAGAGCTAGTGGGAATACACCCTCCTGGGTAGGTACAGGCTATCTGATAGCAAATTTTATCAGAATTGGTTTAGCCATATTAACCGTAACATATACCTACAGACAGTTTTTGCATTCATAATATTATTAAGGATTATTCAATCCCACACGCCGTCGCTTTTCACTTGCACGCCGATGCAACAGATTCCCTTTAGGGATGACGAGGGGAAAATGATGGACGGCGCGGCATCCAGAAATTTCATTTTGCGGGCTGTTGAGGAGTTGTCGATAACGCATCGAGGCGCGACTATTGGGCTTGATTGCCACCGAGTGCGATTGTGTTGTGGCTCTTCTGTTACACCTCATTTGATTCATTTTGTACCATTACGTTCGAATGATCGGTAATTCGAGTGTCACTGGACGATGTTCATCGGTTTATTGTTCCTGATTTAGATTAAATTACGCCAAATAAAACGTATTTGCTTAGTATGGGGCTATTCCATGTTCATATCAGTTGAAAAATTAGATACTAATGTTTTGTTTCAGTTTTAGTCAACAATTTACAATAGCTATCATTATCACCAGGTGGACCTTGTTGGATGGAACAGCTTTGATTGAGAAGCGCAGATAAAAGATGGAGCTCGAATAGTCTCGAGGGGATTAAATTCGAGTAAGAACTTATTTTTACCTACAATGTATGGGTTAACAATTATTCAGCGGTTGTAAGTAAACAAACATACCGGGCCGCAAACAAATCTTAATACGTCCTTTTTATGTTCATTCAAATGTCATATAATTTTGCATACAATATTTTCTTAGGAAGAAATGAGAACATGCCGGTGAGCGGTGACAGCGGAATTTAATAATGACAAAATAATACAAGGCGAGTTTAAGGGCAGGCCTTTCTGCTGTCCGTCATACGGTTCGCTATTCATGCACGCAATATTTCTGAGATAGCTATTTGCCGACCGCCTAACGACCGACTAATTTATTCGCATATTCGAGTCCCAGGCATGCTGACCAGAAGCCCATTTGATTATCCTTGGCAAACGTTGCTCTGTCCACCGCTACCAAATTATTCTCACGGTATTCTTTTATATTATGTGTGATAAGTGCAGTTATGCTCACAGTGTTCGCAGTATTTGCCAATATTGGTAATACATGCCTCTATACGAGTATTATCACATCTTATTTCAATTTACGTCGCTAAAGCATACGCTAGTTTATTACCCAAGTTAATATTAATAGTATATAGTGATAATAGTATATATTCATCATCATCATTATCAGCCCGTACTAGTCCACTGCTGGACAAAGGCCTCTCCCAATGCACGCCACTGCTCCCGATCTTCAGCTTCTCTCAGTAGTATATATTAAATAGCTTAAAAATAGCACCTACCTTAGAAACATTTAACTGCTTATTAACAGCTCTGAGGAAAAGTTAGCGGTCCTTTAAGTATGTGGTAGTTACACTTACAGGTGTCAATATACTGGCTACAATAAAAAAATATTTCATTAAAGTTGATTGCCATTACATGTCTAACCGCCTGTTTCACAATCGTCAAGTAAAGCATATCTGTCAAATAAATGAAGCCCTTGCCCTTTCTTACACCTGAAAATAGACAAGGATAGTGCTATCTTTATTTGACAGATGAATTTACTGGTCGATTGTGAAACAGGCCCTTAGTATTATTATGAACAGTTTACAAAATTAATAACCTAACTTGTTTTTTTTTTTTTAAAACGAAGTCTTTTGTAAAAGCCTATTCCTTAGTACCTATTTGATATTACCATTCATTTAATAATTGAATTGATTCAATACAATAGAAAGAGTTCTCCGAGTTAATCGCGGACACGATGACAAATGCACACCGCTTCATCTCGGGCAGCGAGATTAATGTAAGAGAGCCGCTAAACAAAACCCGCGCCTGCGCCTGCCTCCGACGATTCACTAATTCGGCCGCGCGGGCGCACACGCGACAACCACGCATCCTCGTAACCAATGCCGGTTATTATTTATCTTTTCAACGTATACACTGTGTCAAAACTCAACTCCAATCTCTTACCAACAGAATCATGCCCCTATTGGCATCAAGTATAAAGATCAAAATACAACGACTAAAACAAAAAATCTGACCTTATCAAATCCAACAGAATAATATAATGATGTGATCCAAATACAAGAACTATAGTTTGATCTAAAATTAAGTGAGATGAAAGAGATCTCTGTACGATACAAAAAATATTAATAAAGTTAGAGTATTGTCTGAGTGCACGGCTTTGTCGCGCGTGAGTATGTTAACACGGAGCATTCCGCTCGATTAACGTCATAAATGAGAGAAATGTCGGATCAAAAGAAAAGCAGGTGTGTCCTATTATTATAATTTGTCATTTGTCCTCATTCCACTTTAATGTCCTTTTGTCACTTTGTCCATATCGGAGCTTATTAACATTGGAATGGCCATCATTCTCCTGGTCTGACGACTAATTGTGTTGGAGTAAATATCAAATTGGTGTGTATAAATACTTTTTACGTTTAAATGTTTATATTAGGAGCATCGCATCGCTCGCATAAGTGTTAATTTGTCGCTTTATGAGGCAATTTGCATGGTTTACAAAAGGTTTTAAAGGAAATCTAGTATTGATTGCAACTTACTCAAACGTTAAAAACAGCTTTGTTGCAAAAAAATCATTACATTTATTTGGTTAACATTTCCGATCGATCAGTTTGATCGTTTCGGATCGCACGTTGGGAACCAACGACGGTAATGATTCTAATATTTTACATTGTTTTCCAAATGAGACAAACAACTGAGACTGTCTCCTGCATGAAAATGACCAAATATAATCCAAATCTAAACGCCACAACAAAGCTGTCGGAATATAAATGCGTGTTGATCCTGGTGGCCTGTGAACCGAGGACGTGCTGCGTCGTTATTAACACAGGCCTGCATTAATGAACACATAAATACTTAACCACATTATACTTTCACGTACTCGCGTCTCCCATTTTTCATTTAGGACCCGTTTTCCGGATTTCAAACGCACGCACGTATTCGCATATTTTGAGACCATAATTCGTTTGATACTTAAACATTTTTATGGGTGCGGCGTAGAAAAATATTCCTGACGGTCACAGCGGCAGTTATACCATATTAGTGGTGGTTTATCGTCTAAAATTATACAATTTCACTTGTAAGTCGTATGTTTTATTGAAATCGGGATAATTAATCGACAATTACGATGCTGGACGTAATAACGCGGGTATACCGCTGTGCCGCGCAGCCGCCGGCGCATAAATCGGACCCCGCGCCGCGCGCCCGCGCCGGATAAATATTGACATTTATGCACATATTGCTCCATATACGTTTTTATGGTTGTAAAATATGAACGCTAGAACGCAGCGTTTGTGTGACTTTTTAAGTCGATACGCCACGTAAGGAGCCATAAAAATTTGCATAATTGAACGCTTTCCGCTGTAAAAACAAGTCATTTGGATAAGTTGGAAATCTTTGTTTGTCCATATTGTTAACTTTGAGATGCTCGTTCTGACTCAATCAATGCTGACAAATAATACAAACCACTGCTTGCTGTGTCGCTGAAACGTTGCACTGGGTTGTCGTCAGGGTTGCCAGTTCACGCTGTTTATTTTCATAAGACATGCATAAGACATATACTCGTATAGTTAATAAACCGAAACATTTAAAACACGTTAATCACACACACAATCACCCCACACAGGTTCTTTGTTTTAAGAACTTAAGAGTAAAAATGTTTATTGCCTTAACATTTGTGTACTTACCTACATAATAGTACCGTAAAACGGGGTAAATTGGTCCAATCTTCACTTTCAACTGGAATTTTAACCGTCTTCCGTAATTCATAGGGTATTTTAAGTTACTACATAAAAATGTGTGGTAAGCTCTTTTAGTTGCTTAGTAGCCTTAGATTCCCAAATTATTGCCATATTTTGAAATATTCAACAAAAACTCTATTGGATTCCAATTAACCCCCGACGGGGTTAATAGGTACGAGAGTGGGGTTAATTGGAATTTTGCCTAGGGCTGTCTGTCACTCAATCTATCCAAAGCTAAGTACCTACCTAGGTATACCTACTAAACAAGTCTCAAAAAATCATTAAAATAGTTATTAAATAAAAAAATCTTTCGTGAGATCTTATTTTTATTGAATTTATTAAGTAACTTTAACTTATACCAGGGCTCGGAACCGGTTTCTAAATAGCGGTAAATATCGTTCTAAAAACCGGTTAAATTTCGTTCATCCGTTTACCGGTTAATGAAAGGAACGGTTTAAAAAGAACGAAATTATTTAGGTTACCGGATAATAGGAAGAACGAAATTGAAGAACTCCGATAAACCTGTATTAACCGGTTAAACTCAGACTACGACCTTGATGTCGCCGCTCGCCGTACTGCGCAGTTACCGTGTCTCAGGGGTCGGAAACCGGTTTGAAATTGAAACCGGTTTCAGCCATTGAACCCAAACCTGAATGGATAGCTGTTTGGGTTAAGGTTACCGGTATATAAACCGGTTAATTGAAAAACCGGTTTTTCACAAATTTCGTTCTGAAGAACGAAATTCACCGGTTAATTTGTACTTGACACTGCAATATATACAGATATAGCACCAAATGCTATTTCTTTTACAAGTTTTACTCGTCTACATAATTATATCTATCTATCTATATTCTATACATATAATAAAGCTGTAAATATGTTTATTTGAACGCGCATCACGTGAAAACTGCTCAACAGATTTAGATGAAATTTGGTATTGAGATAGCTTGAGTCCCGGGAAAAGATATAGGCTGAATATAATAGTACGCAGAGCGAAGCGAGGGCGGGTCGCTAGAATACAATATAAACACCTCCTAACCAATTTTGTTGAGCGTTAGGTTGTCCTCGTAATTTTAGTAAAATTGATAAAAAAATGTTTTTTAGTTAGCTATCTAGTTAGTTCAAAATCAATATCCTGGGGATCTGTGTGGACTCCGACAATGAATCCGGTTACACACACTACAAAATCGATATCTGGGGATTTGTGTGGTCTCCTACAACGAATCCGTTGACTGAATGAGAAAAAGAAGCCGCCATCTTGAACTTTATACTTATTCGACCGATTGCTTCCAAAATCGATATCTGGGGATTTGTGTGGACTCCGACAACGAATCCGTTGACAGAATGAGAAAAAGTAGCCGCCATCTTTAAATTTTTAGTTATTTGACCGATTGCTTCCAAAATCGATATCTGGGGATTTGTGTGGTCTCCGACAACAAATCCGTTGACAGAATGAGAAAAAGAAGCCGCCATCTTGAACTTTTTAGTTATTCGTTCGATTGCTTCCAAAATCGATATCTGGGGATTTGATTGGTCTCCGACAACGAATCCGTTGACGGAATGAGAAAAAGTATCCGCCATCTTGAACTTTTTAGTTCTTCAACCGATTGCTTCCAAAATCGATATCTGGGGATTTGTGTGGTCTCCGACAACGAATCCGTTGACGGAATGAGAAATAGTAGCCGCCATCTTGAACTTTTTAGTTCTTCAACCGAGTGCTTCCAAAATCGATATCTGGGGATTTGTGTGGTCTCCGACAACGAATCCGTTGACAGAATGATAAAAGTGGCCGCCATCTTTAACTTTTTAGTTATTCGTTCGATTGCTTCCAAAATCGATATCTGGGGGTTTGTGTGGTCTCTGACAATGAATCCGTGTACAGATTGGGAAAAAGTAGCCGCCATCTTGAACTTTTTAGTTATTCGACAGATCTCTTCCAAAATCGATATCTAGGGATTTGTGTGGTCTCCGACAACGAACCCGTTGACAGAATGAGAAAAAGTAGCCGCCATCTTGAACTTTTTAGTTACTCGACCGATTGCTTCCAAAACCGATACCTGGGAATTTGTGTGATCGGCAACGAACGAACGAAAAATTCAAAGCAGCGTAAGTAACTTCTCCTTTGAACTTCAAGAACTTCATTAACCTTAAGACCGAACCTAACCTAGTATTTTTGTAGCCCTCCGTTTCTAAACCTCGAAGAATTTAATACAGTCCAGTCCACCTTTAAATTAAAGAACCTTTTATTTTGAACCTGAGCCGTCAAAGAGTACGTGTTGAATGTCCATTCTCAACACTCTTCCACCACTTAAAAATTACTTGAAAACGCGGCGTCGTTGATGTCTAAAGCGTACTTACTATATAGGGTCGAGGACTATCTAACGGACAAAAATGCTTGGCCAAAACCGGAAAATTAAGTAATAGTTTACAAGCTCATAAATAACTCATAAAAATAATTATAACGCAGTATCTTGCCGTCGGAGATCACTCAAATCCCCAGATATCGATTTTGAAAGCAATCGGTCTAATAACAAAAAAAATCAAGATGGCGGCTACTTTTTCTCATTCTGTCAACGGGTTCGTTGTCGGACACCACACAAATCCCTAGATATCGATTTTGGAAGAAATCTGTCGAATAACTAAAAAGTTCAAGATGGCGGATACTTTTTCTCATTCTGTCAACGAATTCGTTGTCGAAGACCACACAAATCCCCAGATATCGATTTTGGAAGCAATCGAACGAATAACTAAAAAGTTCAAGATGGCGGCTACTTTTTCTCATTCTGTCAATGCATTCGTTCTCGGAGACCACACAAATCCCCAGATATCGATTTTGTAGTGTGTGTAACCGGATTCATTGTCGGAGTCCACACAGATCCCCAGGATATTGATTTTGAACTAACTACCTAGATAGCTAACTAAAAAACATTTTTGTATCAATTTTACTAAAATTACGAGGACAACCTAACGCTCAAAAATTTGGTTAGGAGGTGTTCATATTGTATTCTAGCGACCCGCCCTCGCTTCGCTCTAAGTACTATTATTTTCCGCCTATATCTTTTCCCGGGACTCAAGCTATCTCCATACCAAATTTCATCTAAATCTGTTGAGCAGTTTTCACGTGATGCGCGTTCAAATAAACATATTTACAACTTTATCATATGTATAGAATATAGATAGATAGATATAATTATGTAGACGAGTAAAACTTGTAAAATAAATAGCATTCGGTGCTACATCTGTATATATTGCAGTGTCAAGTCCAAAATAACCGGTTAATTTCGTTCTTCAGAACGAAATTTGTGAAAAACCGGTTTTTCAATTAACTGGTTTATATACCGGTAACCTTAACCCAACCGCTATCCATTCAGGTTTGGGGTCAAAGGCCGAAACCGGTTTCAATTTCAAACCGATTTCCGACCCCTGGGTGTCACTACTTCACAACCACATAAAAAAAATGTTTATTTTTAAATTGGTATTGTCAAAAACTGTTACAAGTAGGATGTTCATACTTGGCTAAAATATTCTTCATTACAAGAGGTACTCACAAAAAAATCCCCGAGCCCATATTTTGATGTAAGGGCCAATTTTAATTTTTGACAACCCTATTTGGCCATGCCAATTTACCCCATAGTCAAACCTATTAACCCCCGCGTCGTTCCAATTATACCTGTTGGCGTGCCAATTTCCCCCTTCGCCGTTCCTATTATCCCCAAAATGACCTAAAAACAAGTGGTTATCTAAAACTAAGATTTCCAATGAAATATTGCAATTATTTACTTACTTTTTTATTTCTTTAAATCATAATCCACTACTATGATCGATATTACACCAATTTTAACAGTTTTTCACAATATGACTCATCTAAAACTTGAAATTTAATGGTACATAAAACGCGTGTTCACGACGACCTCACTTTCAACGTGTTTTTTTTACTGAAACGTCATTGACTGATTTAAATGCTGTGTAGCCAGTAGCAAAACATACCTCGCTTATTCAGAAATCAACAACAGTTTGATCTCCGGTCTGTTAGTAATGGGACTAACAGACCGGTTTAGAAAAGCAGATATTTATTCCTATTTACCCCGCCGTTCCAATTTACCCCGTTTTACGGTACATTATTGCCTAGGCGCGGAAAGTAAGGGATTGCCTGACGAGGTGGTTAGCAGGCCGAGCAATAGCGAGGCCTGCTAAAATACGAGTCAGGCAATCCCCCCGTTTCCGCCGAGGCATATATAATGCTTTTCTCAAACATGTGAGGAAATGACAAATATATTTGTAAAAAGTCAAATTAATATTAAAATTAAAAGTGATGTTAATCATATTAGGACAATTTGTAAACGAAATTGTTATGGGTTTTCCAGGAACATTTATGTTTGTCTGTTGAATTTGAGATGTTGATATATTAGGGCTTGTGGTAGACAAATGGACGTAACTTAGGGAAAAGGATCCAATTTAACCATTTCACACTTGTAGAATTTGACATAATATTGACAGCAATAGAATTCAAATTTAATACCGTGAAGTGCCGAGGACTTGATGTTTGTAGCTTTTACACAACAACAGTTCTACGTTTAAATTTCAATAAGTTTTTGTTTTTAATTTTTTTTTCTAACCATAGACAATTGGGTAGGTAAAGTTTTTGGAAGAGGTGTAAATTATTTTTTTTTTCGATAGTCGTCATCCTAAAGATCAAGGAACTGCGGCTCTTTTATTTTTATTTCCACTAATATTTTAGAAATATTTTTTTTAGTTATTAAGTTGACATTTGTACACTTTATTGGCCGACAAGCTTGTTGCCTTCGTACTTAATGAAAAAGAAAAAAAAAACTGTCACTTCTATAACTGTCATTGTCAATCAAAGTAAACAAACGATTCAATTCTTTCAAGCATCTGAGTAAATCTTTGGAGTTCTGTGACAAGAGTGTTGGTTGCTGCACGTGTCGATTATTTTGTCGCGTTTTTTAGTGCCTCAGTGGTGTTGAAGAGCTCGGTGGAGTGGTCAGCGCGAGCGGCGGCCGACACTCTTGCCTCTGATCGCGGAGAATATAACACTCTTAATGTTTTAATAACATTTTCAAGAACCGATCACATGTAATCTCAAACTTTGACATTGGCAGAATTGTCCTTATGGACAGACGCCATTTTAACAAAAAATTGAATTGAGTAAATCTTTGTAATACTCCATTTCCAAAGTCCGTGTGGGATTGCTTAAATTCATTGCGTGTATACGATTCAAACGTGCTCTCGTGGCTATCGAAAAGCAGGGCAAGAGTCGTCGTGAAAGGAAGAAATCGGTGTCCAAAAAGCAGTGCCAATGGGGTCGAAAATAAATCGTAGTCCAAATATCGTGCAAAGGTCAAAGCGAGCAAAGCTGGAGGAAAGCGGCAAAATCGAAAGTCCGGAGTTCGTTCTGAGGTCGTTAAAAATATTTCTAAAAACACTGATCACATGAAACGAAGGCAAACAGAAAAGAGTCGTTGAATTGAATCGTTTGTTTACTTTGATTGACAATGACAGTTATAGAAGTGACAGTTTTTTTTTCTTTTTCATTAAGTACGAAGGCAACAAGCTTGTCGGCCAATAAAGTGTACAAATGTCAACTTAATAACTAAAAAAAATATTTCTAAAATATTAGAGGAAATAAAAATAAAAGAGCCGCAGTTCCTTGATCTTTAGGATGACGACTATCGAAAAAAAAAATAATTTACACCTCTTCCAAAAACTTTACCTACCCAATTTTAAAGAAATTTAAAAAGAAGAAAACACACTCACTGTGCTACGAAAACGAGCAGTTGCCTTGGCTGTATGAGATTTATTTCTTGGTCCTTTCTATTCTGTATGCATTTGACAGCACTTTAAAAAAATATCTCAGCGGACAAAAATGGGTTTTCATACGTTTATTTTACTCCTAGGAAGAAAATGAGGCCCTTCGCGTCTTCGTTTTTCAAATGAAATGCCATCCTTTCTGAGCATGTTTGAGAAAAATACATTTTCTCCAATATGCTTGGAAATGTCCTCCTAATAACTGTTGCAAAAACAAGTACGTGAAGTTATTCGTTCCTGGCCGACGCAAAATTTAAAAAAAAGTTTCTGTCGAAATTTCTGTCGAGTATATAGCAGCGGCTGGGAAAAATATATGAAATCTCATTACTTCACAGTTTTCTTACTTTTTAAAACTATGTTTTGAATAGTGAAACCAACTCGTAACAGCCAAATACTCATACCCAAACAAATTTCTCCTAAGTTTATTTTACTTTTAAAATGTCATAGACTAAAACCGAACGGCGTTTATAGTCTTTAAAAGTGTCTCAAATAGGTTTTTCACTTCATTAGCTCGGAAAGCCCTTTTTTATTCTATAAAAACAGATAGCAAAACTGCATTTTATTCACAAGAATGCAAAGAATATTAGAAATCCGAACGTGTTATTAGTTACTTTTTGAAACATAATAAAATGTAAAGGCCAGTCCAGACAGGACAATTTTCGCCCATATGTTTAAATTGTCTGATCAAATCAGGTGGTGTGGATGCGAAAATAATGTATTCAATTAAAAACACATAGTGCCAACAATTTTATTACATGATTTTACCTTAATACACTTAAAAACTTACAAGTTTTTTTTTTTAATTATACAATCATAGATTGTCCACAGACGTCGCTACAAGTAGGTACTACAAGTTTATTTAGTTACTATGAACAACAATAACATCCCTCTTTTCTGTCTGGTTAAAACAAAAGATATAATAATTTGTTAATAAGATGTAATTACAATTTGTTGGTAACAGGCGATTCCCACGTGGGCCCGGCCGCGGCCGCGGCGTGTGGCGTCGGCGGCCGCGCGTCGATCTGATAGCGCTCGCTAGACAACATCCCGCCGCTATCAGCAGACGCGGAATCAATTGCACTCGGAATTATCGCATACGATACCTGACCAATGCCTAATTGGACACTTCCTTGTAGTTTGTCATGTGTATGTGCATCGATACACCGCTGATAATTGTGGCAAAACATTTTGATGAACTATAATCGATAAATGGCACGAATAACCGTTTCACCGATACCTCTAAATCAAAGCTTTCAAAGCCTAGCAAAAAGCTACTTATTTATTAACCGTCTCCTACTCAGACGATGTTTAAAATATGTTCACGTAAAAATAAAGCACTTAATATTAAAATCACTATTTCCACTAACCTATTAAATTTGTGGACAGAGAATGACAACACATTAAAAAATCTTCATAATACAAATTAATCACCAGTCAATAAAAATATGATTCTGTTTTCGTAATCTCACTAAGCTTAAAACCTTAACAGCTAGAATTTAAGGTATGTATTACTGTGTATTTTTTTATCCGATACGGTAGCAGGAAATGCCCCGGCAGTGTCGTGTCAACAAAAAGTCTAAAAGCACGCATTATGTTGTTAACTCCGGCTTAAGTCATCCCGTGAGTTTTGTTGTCTGACACCACTTAATTTTATCACATAATTTATGTCACACGCTAAATACACATTTTTGAATATGCTGGAAATAACTGTTTCTATCACAAACCTGAAAATAATTAATGACAACCAACGACTAAGCTACATGCATTGGTTTTTACACGCATGCATATATTTTTTTAGTACCTATTTTGGATCTCTAAAATTCTTTGTCTACAAAGTTATAGTCCGTTCGCTCAAATAGTTTGCATGCTTTGATGTGCCGCTACAAAGAAGCCGCCGGCGCATGCACAAAGCAGTGCCGACGACTTCAAGGCTTGTACACCCGCAGTATGCGCTGGTAAGTCGCGGCAAGCAGTTGTGCTTAAGATTAATATTAATATAATGTTGACATTATAAGTATGTGTTTTTATTTTCTCTTTTTTGATTATTTGTCACTATTTAAAAAAATTATATATTAAATTATTCACAAATGGGTTAATTGTTATTCAGATAATATTATTTGGTTTCTCTAGCAGTGTGTGGGTGGGTGTACCTACTGCACACTATTTGAACGAACGTTCTATACTTCAGTAGGTACAACTAGTAATTTCCACTGGCACAAGTGCAGGTGCGGAGTTGTAAAAACGGTCGCGGCGCACTCTTTCCCCTCCCTCCGTCACCTGCAGAATTATTTTTATAACGGGCGGTAGTCATAGGAATGTATTCTATGAAATCTAAAAATGTGAAAAAGAGTCATCGTAACGATTAGAGCCGAACAGAGCCCTGCGCGGGAATCGGATGCCATTGCGTAGGGATTTAATCGATTATTGCACCATTATCAATAATTGCTGTCAGTAATGTGCATCATTCAATAGTTATAATCTTATGATTCAAGAAGTGCAATAATTCATTGCCCAACCAGTTCCTCTAGACAAGTGGCGATATAACATTCTGAACAATTATACCAATCATATGTACCTAAATAAAAAAAATATCGGCCAAGTCTCGCCCACCGAAGGTTTCGTATTTAAGTCCGTATATAAAAATAGAAGTAATAAATTTTATTACAATTTGTAAATTTACCATGAGCTTTTCGGTGAAGGAAAACATCGTGAGGAAACCTGCACACACCTGCAGAGAAATTTGACGGTGTGTGCGAAGTTCCCAATCCGCATTGGGCCCGCGTGGGAAAGCCCGAACCCTCTCATTGTGAGTGGAGGCCTGTGCCCAGCAGTGGGACGTATATAGGATGGATTATTATTATATTATTATTATTTTAAATTTTATTTACTTACTACGTAAACTCATATACAACTATGTTCCTTTCTTGCAACAATAGTCCAAATTTCTTCATACATTAATTGAAAAAATATCCAGTTAAGAGGGTTTTTACTTTTCTATTATATTATATCAAACTATGTATTAATTACACGTATCAATAAAAGGTCAGTAAATTGTCATATTTTTCAGATAATGTATGAGGAAAATTGGATTAGTATTAGTATTATTATATGTAGGTCTGTCTGTTTGTCTGTCTGTCTATCTGTCTGTCTACATGTATGCACACTCGTAGGTACTTAGTGAGTGTCTCTATAGGTTTTGATTCCCTTGAGATTCCATTGAATATTCGGCATAAACGGCGGTATCTTTTGATTGCGTTGATTTAGAAGTTTGATTTTTTCACAGCTCTAAGGGAAAACTCAGAAAAAGAACGAAAAAATCTTCGAGACTCGATTCCCATGATTTATGAACTATTTTACATACCTACAAGTTTGAGCGGAACCCTTGGTACGCGAAACTAAATGGCTAAAAATAAAAATAAAAAATAGTGTTAAAATTTACAAATCAAGCCCTTTCATATAATATTTGCTATGATTGCTTTACTTTTATTTTAGATCCTATTTCCCAGCAAACCCAGATGATGCAACCAACGGGGCGCCGGCTTAAATGAAAATTAAGCTCGAAACGCAACCATCAAGGTGTCTTAATAAATTATCACGCAACTGTCAGACCACACTGAAACGGCAATTAAATGGGCGAAGGAAATTACCACACAATGTGCCGAGTATATCATGAGATGACGGGCGCCCTACAAGCAGGGGCCACTCATCATACGCGGCCTATTTTATCCCGAATACAGGGTGATTGAGGATATTTATATTGTAATTTTATTGAATAAACGCGAAAAAGCTGCTTACGCAGTATATAATTATATAAATGCGTTCAATAAATAATCAAATTACTAGTTTAAAATTGAAGACTTATACTTTCTCGAAATACCTATAACAAGTTTTACCAGTTAAAGGCCTACGTGACAATTCCCCTTGTAGCAAGTATTTCACTGTCAAATGAATAAATATCAAAGAATTTTCTCTTTTGCCGCATGAAAGTACACGTCCAAGCCAGTCAATCAGTAAAATATTTCCGCCAACATAATATACTACTCTGTCAAGAAAGTACCGGGAAAAGATCAATAATACACAAACTGTTTGTTAATCATCCAAATTTATTTTATCACCTTCAAAGTATGCTCCTTCAGAAACGATACACTTACGCCAACGAATAATCCAATCATCAAAACATTTTTTAAACGCTGTTTCCGGAATTGAATTCAGTTCTCGGCGCGAATTCTCCTTTATGTCTTCTACCGATTGAAAACGGGTGCCACGAAGTGGTAATTTGAGTTTAGGAAAAAGAAAGAAGTCGGCAGGAGCCATATCTGGTGAATATGGTGGTTGCTCGATGGTATTTGTTGAGTGTTTGGTCAAAAATTCTTTCACAATGATGGCCTTGTGCGAAGGCGCATTATCGTGGTGCAAAATCCAAGAATTTTCATTCCACAAATCTGGCCTTTTTCGTCGAATTTGCTCTCTTAAATGCCGCATAACGCTCAAATAATATTCTTTATTTACCGTTTGACCTTCCGGCAAGAATTCCGAGTGCACAACACCGCGATAGTCAAAGAAAACAGTCAATATGACTTTGACTTTTGATCGACTTTGGCGTGGTTTCTTCGGTTTCGGTTCAGTTGGAAGGCGCCACTCCGAAGCTTGTTGACTAGTTTGCATGTCAAACTCGTAAACCCACGTCTCGTCACCAGTAACAATGCGTTTCATGAATGTTGGGTCGGAATTGACTCGTTCTAGCATGTCCTCAGCGACTCTCATGCGATTGAGTTTTTGGAGAAAATTCAGGTCTTTTGGGACTAGCCGAGCGGTAACATGTTTCATACCCAAATGATTAGTTAAAATAGTACGGATCGACTCGTGAGATACAGAAAGTTCGGCGGCTATCTCTCTCAAAGTTGAATGAGGATTTTCAGTCACTATTTCCTTCACTTTTGCGATGTTAACTTCAGTTGCAGACGTTGATGGCCTACCAGAGCGAGGCAAAACTTCCATCACATCTCGACCGCTTTTGAACGCTTTGTACCACTCATAAACACGTGTTTTTGATAAAGTCGAATCACCGTAAGCCTTCTGTAACATTTTCAGTGACTCCGAACACGAAATTCCATTGGCGATGCAAAATTTAAGACAAACTCTTTGTTCAATGTTTTTGTCCATTATGAAATTCGCAATACACACTAGATACGATATAACTAAAAACAGCACTGTATTTAATATAAATAACAGATGCAACTCAAACTCCGCGCCAAAATAGAAAACAGTTGTGCCAATCTAACAACAACAAAAAAAACAAAAATTTGAATTTGGAACCATAAACAAATCATCCATTCCCGATACTTTGTTGACTGAACGTATATTTCTCGGAACGTTTCAAGTCAGCTAAAGAGTAATAATAGCGCAAAAAATACTCGTACTTCAAGTATAAAGTTACGGGCGGCACAAGAACCGAAAGAAGATGTACTCATGATAGACGGGGTAAGGTTTACGGGTTTATTGTGAATGAGCAGTCAGACAAGCTTGACATGTTGCATTTGATTATTTCTTTAGACCTAAGCCACGGCCAGCTAACATTATTCCCTATTATTATTTAATCTATGAATTGTAAATTGTTCTAAAAATCGCTTTTATCTTAACACATAGGGTGTTGCCTATAATTATGTATGTTAAAGAAATCCGCAATGGCAGTCCCATCAGAAAGTTTATTAAAGCCGGTATGTTATCGTTATTAGTCGGTTAGCAGCTAGCAAGCGATTCCGATCGCCCAGTCTCGCTGCCGCACCGCTGCCGCGCCGCTCGCGCCTCTCGTGACGCACACCGGAATGTACTTAATGAGCACTGCGATAACTTATACACTACACGTTCATTTACACTTTTTGGAATTTCATTCACTTCCCCTTGTTTGCTATGAGAAAGAAAGCGTTAAATTAATTAGCGTTAGAATGCATAGAGAATGATCTACGAGCCCTGGATAATTTATTAACCTTGCCCACGGAGCTACTGAATTAATTATATGATATCTCCTAATATATTGCACTGCTACATTTGTAACAATATTTAGCTAACGATTCATAATTACTTGATTTATGAGCACTTTGTCTCCAGATATTTTTATTTATACCAGAAATCCGTACTAAGTACTATTAATAGTGATTGTATGAATGTTATTTCCGTTTTTAAAACTTGTCAAATCGAAAAAAGTTTTGCTGGAACATTCCATTCCATTCATTAAGTAAGATAAAAAAACAGTATACCTGGACACGGCACATATTGTCACGAGGTTCCTCTCCCTTTAGCCCTAACCACCAGTAGGTTGAGCCTAGCTGCCGACGGCATCCTTAGATCAGGTTATTTTTATTTTTTTATTCAGGACTGTCCAACGATCGACCTCGATCTCACTTCATCGCAAACGATAAAATCTAGGATGGAGCTCGCTGGTTCAGTAGAAATCTATTCAGTCGTTATGAAGATACCTAATTTTTTCAGGTATATATATATATATGTCGGAGATTGACATTAGTATAGGAGCTCAACGGAACAACTGTGCCACCGGAAGGCGACACCAACGCCCTCTACAACCTTTTGGCGCGCTCGACAGAGCCTTTATGGTCGCTGCAGTGCGACGGCAGAACACTGCTACTTGAGAGTCCGTCCAGTGAGGACGTCTGCTTTGGAACCATCCAAGAAACACTTCTACTTGGGAAACCGTCCAGTAAACACCTCTGGATGGAACTGCTCTTCGTTTTAAGTTACGTTTGTAGGGAGTGAAGAAAGTGCGCGTGAGAAAGAGCCTAAGCAAGTATTGCGCGCATCTCCCAAGATTCGGTCTGTTATGCCACGAGGCAGGAAGAACCATGGGTTGGTGGTGGGACTAGTAGGGCTACACTGTTTTTACGTTAAGCGTGACGTGTTACTGTTAATTAAAGTCAGTTAAGATCAAATGTATCGAGTTTAATGTCCATCAAGGAAATAAACCTACCTACGTCTATTTTGTGTTCTCTTTGCTTCGACCCTCACTCAACTAGTGACCAAGATGCCTGGCCATATCCTGAAGATTCCTGACACATCTAGTCGCAGCCAGCCCCAGCCGCCCCCAGCTGCCCCCCCCCATAGCACCGACATATATATATATTTTATGTAGAATATGCAGATAGTCGAACCTACAAATAAAAATAAATATATACAATACAGCGTTATTAGTGCTCCATAGACAGGGATATCTAGGGAGGGACCTGCTAGATAGTAAATCAAAGTATAATCTCATGCATCAATGGGCCAGCAGATGAGACTACTGCAGGGGAAGGCCAAAAGGACCCTAAACAACATTAAAAAAACCGGGCAAGAGCATGTCGGACCATGCTCAGTGTAGGGTTCCGTCGCCATTCTTACAAACACAAACAATAATGCCCAAATACCGGGGTGGGGGGCACTTATTTCTTCTTCTTTCGAGCAAAACTTGAAGCACTTTAGAGCTTTCTTCTTGATTAATTCTTTACTTACATGGCCATAGTGAAATTAAACTTAAAAATATTATAAAAATCAAGATTATTAATAACATACATACTTATAATCTAAGTAAAAACATTTTGATTAAAATTAATAATAGCAGCGACAGTAGTTGAAGCAGCAGAGTAAACAGAGCAAATAACAAGCCCCTCTATAATGATCCGTAAATCCAGTAGGCTGCTAAAAGAAAATAATTTAGCATATTGACATTAATTAATTATTAATCAACCCGTTCGTTGCATCCAAAACGGGAACCGAAATGCAACCTTAAATATTTATATACTTATTTGAATCTTAATTAAATCACACTGTTAGCATTAAACGGCGCAATTGTATATTTAGTTTTATTTTTAAAGTAATTTCATCGGGAAATAAGACACGTTTATTGTAATTTTACTTTCTCTTATTAATTTATATAAGTAGGACAAAAACATAATCATATTTTTGGACTGCAACTAGAGATCTCTCGCAGCGCGACTCGGGGCGCTTACAAGTTTTGGCGAAGTAACTCTTATTTAATCTGTCGCTTCGGGCTTTGTAATCGAGAATTGATAGTGCATAATAGCCAGGAGTTATGAGTTTAGGTTAGAAGTTCTACCAGAGAAACCAGGTCATTGACAAAGCCCGCAAATATTCTTAACGCCAGTGGCATAACTTGCTTATAAAAATATATATATTAAAGCTATACTTTGTTAGTACCAAATAATTAAGAAATAAGGAATATGTCGAGATCGGAACTGTGTAGAGTTTCTTATCCTTTACCGAAAACTTTATAATCCTTGCACTCGAAAATATGCGTATCTTGGCAATTTGGGGCGATTTATTCACATTATAAAAGGTGATGCAAACAAGGGATTTATTACACGCATACTGTGGCCCGCAGTCATAGGGCACGTACAAAACAAAACACACGAGCCTTGAATGATAATAAGTCGTTATGCTTTGTCCATCGATATCGACAGAAAAAAAACCGCGCAGTTACCAATAATAGCATGACCTCTCCTGTCCGTCACAACAGCGCCCTACACTACGAAAACCAAAGCATCTGACTGATGACCTGGAGTTCATAATTGACTGGATACACAGTTCGGAGCCCTGCGACCGAGTTAACACGACACGCACTACTTTTATTACCCTCATGTTTCTAAATGGCCCTCATTTCAGTCCAAACAAATTATTTATATTTTACTACATGGACATATCGTCGTTTCCCAATCGACTGTTGACCTAAAAAGCATTTGTGTAACGCAGTCAAGCGTTGACAAATAATAGTGATGGTATCGATGCGCAGACGCGGATTGTCATACGACTATCATACCTACTCATTACCTATGTTAGACACGTTCGGTGTTATGGGAAACATACGGGCTCTATACGATAATTTGAATATTGCCTACGTCGAAACAAACATGCTTACATATTATTAAAGTGGGTTATTTTTAAATATGCTCTACCTAACTGGGAATTTACAGGCCAACTGGTATCTGCGGAGTTACCATGACATCATTATGCTACTCAGATCAGGTGCTTCAAGTCAATTACCGATATAATCAGTATCATTTTATGCCTTTCAGAGCTGAACTAAACTGTAAACTGTGTCATGCATTAGTAAAATGAAAATTAATTAATTGCTCGATGTAAAATTAGTTTCACTTTTGTCATGAAATGTACTCTTGTGCGCTCAGAAACTCGACCAGTTCCAATAAAAACAAACCAATAGAATGGCAGTTTACCGGCCCACACTATTTCTAATAAGCCCCATCAATTTCAATTAAATAAATAAAACGGTTATAAAATGTTCAAAAGACAATAAAATTTCCGTTGTTACGGCCCGGCTGAAGACTAATCGATTGTTTGCCTTGCGCGCTCTCAACTCTGCATCTGAGTGAATCAGAGGGCCATATTATTTGCTCGCAGCTAAATTAGAATAGGTACATTTAAACGTTATTTACGACGACTTAGAGTAAAACTAGTTTATTATCAATAACTTTCATAAAAAGTTATTATTACTCGTAAGGTTGTAGATAGTAAAAGTACCTACAATCAACCACAATACATTAAAAAATATATATTATGATCCCTAGCTATTCGTTATATTTTGTTTGAAGCATGCGGTTATCATTGCCTATGATTCGGCTACAATGAGCCGGACTGCCCGGGCGCAGCTGTTAAGATGTTGATTTACGTCGCTATAGAGCCCAGCCAATTATCTTATTAGTGGCCAATTTATCGTTCGTCACATTATCATATGGATGGGTAAATGTTAGACTGAACCACTGGAAATTTCAATCGAAAACAACTTAATGTTTAACTATTGTGTTATTACTAGCCTGTGTCAGGGACTTTATCCGTGTAGAACTCGTTAATCGGGACATGGACTATCTGTGAGTGCGCCGAATATTATTCAAATCCGTTCAGCCGTATGCGTTCATTATAACATCAAAAGATCTTAACGTGTCTTTGCAAAGTTTCACATTTACATTATGAGTAGGATAAGAAAATGACTAAATCGTATTTTCAAATCAGAAACCTAAGTATTATTCATGTTATAGTGTGCTCATTTGTTGGTATGCCCTTCGGTGGCGTCACATGGGTTTTGGTCACAAAAAGAGAAATAGTTCGAGAGTGACGAGTCACGTGACAGAATAGAAATTAGTAGTAGTAGTTAAAAATTATTGTATGTATTTTTGGCGTAAAGCTATACTTAGATATGTACCTTTTATAAATACAATAAAACTATAGTTAAGCACTTAGTAAAATCCTGTAAAAGCGTTATTTTGGTTAGCAAGCGTTAACAAAAAAATATTTCAAATACAAAAACAACGTTGGTTCCGTTCCGCCTGTAGATTCACCAATAATTCGCTTATTCCACTATCTGCGGGTCGATATTTTCTCATGAAGTCAGACGCTTTGTCACACAAAATAACATGTTTTATCGTTCAGTGCTACTCACTAAATGTTTTACGGCAGTAACAATAAAGAAAAACAAAAGAATATCGTCTCACGCGTATTTTTCACAAGGAAAAGAAAGACAATTGCGTTGTTTTATTAATATTTATTTCCCGTATCCAAAATACTTTCGCGACCTCTCATATATACTCATTACTGACAGAATGCCCATGAAAGTTTGGAAGGATTTCGCCTCTTTATAAATACATCAGGTAATGATACGAAAGGATAAATTTGCGGAGTGGTGAGTGGTTAGCCATTTGCAAATATTTCACGCTTCAACAGTCCACGAGCAGGTCTGCCAAATTCTACAAAAACAAGAAATAAAATATGTTTAATTGATGTTTTTTATACGACCACAATTGTTTTTGGCTTCCTCTCATAATGAAAGTGTCCCCTGGACGTAAATAGACTAATTATGAATATAGGCACTTATATGTGTACGTAATTGTTTTTGGCTTAATATTGAGAACAAATAAAGTTGAATTATGCATAGCAACAAAGGGATAGTGGTGCGCGAGACGATACTAAAGCTGACACAAGCGTTTACTTTGAAGTGAGTTCACTCCAAGGTTAGTAGATGCCGTCTGTGGCCTCGACTCCTCGACCACAGCATCTGGTATGGATAATATTTCATATCAGCATCGGCCGAAGTGCTCACTGACAGTGACCGTAATTGTTGAACAAGTAGTGCTCTGTGCGGTTCTGTGAAACTTCGATTGCCATCTAATAAATGACTGCAATCCGCAGAACTCGCTCGAAATATGACGTGTGTTCACACGATATTGAATAACAATCTACGTTAAATCCACTTTATTTAAAAAAGCTATGAACTCTTTAATAGTTTCACACGTATAACCATCAGTTTGCAGCCACTTTATGAACCCCGAGTTTAAAATTAAGGTTTATAGATTTGATATCAGATCGTTAGTGACTATCCTAGTCTACCAAATTTATTTTCAAACTACTCCTATGTTCAATCTAGATGGTTATTTAAAAAAAAAAAAGAGGGCCAAAGAAAACGTAATAATTGTTAACCACCATATTCTGAATAGGTATGTTATAAACTAATGTTACGCAAGAGTCACTACCAGCTAGCAAAATAGTGAAATACAATACGATTTGGTTCGGTAATGTTTTAATATTTTAACACCGTATTCTATCGGGGGCAGTTCACATTGATTTACATACAATAGATTTGCGTTTTTTTTCATGTATTCATAATCTGTCTATAAATTGTTGGATCAATACATTATACGCGACTATAGAAATGACTAGAGTGTACATTTTTTTTAATAAAAACAATTAAAACATTCTATGTTCATAAAGAGTTTACATACATACACATGAAAACTAATCAAGTTATCAATTAAACCCAACAGTTAAATCAGCTTAAGTAGCAATTTCACCATACGATGTTAAATGTTAATCGACTGTTAGTGTATACATTTTGACAGCTGTTAACACTCTAATCGTCTGTTAAGTGGTTGGTGAAATCCGGCATACACCTCTTTTATTCCAAGATCTAAAGTTTTCAGATAGAGCGCGCTCCAATGACCGAATGACAGATAGATTTTCTTCAAATCACGCCTTTTTCATAACGGTCAGACTGACGTGCGCAGCTTGGCAAGTGTTTCCAACACAAACATACATAATATTCTTACGTAGTTGAAAGCATTTTATTTTTATTGTATTTTATTAAAAGATATTATATTTCAGTGCCGTATTTATAGTTAGACTGTCTGAAAAACGATATGGTAGCTCTTTTATAAACTTCATAATGCAGTCGGCCGAATAAATATACCATTTATGATAACCAGGTTTAGGATAAATTAAAATAAATGGCGTTAGTGATTATTAAGAGCGAGGAAGGATACATCCCATCAAAAACATAAAATGTACAAAAATGTCAAGTCTCGCAATGTAATGCTTCCACCGTACACGGAGAAAAACAGATTTTATTTTAACGACAACAAGTCATATTTTTGTTAATACTAAAATATTCTAGTTAAAATATTCTAGTACACGAAAACTTTGATATTGTAGTGGTTACTATCTAATAGTTACAGAGTAAAATATGCATTTAGTGTCCAACAAACAGGTTTTGTATACTACACAAAATTTGTTTCCTACGATACTAGGTAAATGGTAATAGGTTCTAGAAATTATGTTGTACAGAATTTGAATTTTATATTAATGTGTAAAAATGTGTGTATAGTTGTCACATATAATACAATATTCTGTTACACGAAACTAGATTTTTTTCTCCGTGTAAAAAGTTGTGAGATCTCATGTAAAGCTAAGTAAGTTATTTTAGTTAGTATGGAAGCACCTGTCCAACAACTTTGTCATAAATTGTTTCCTAGTTACCTACCTACATTTAGTGAATAATAAATAAATAAAATAACCGCCTTTTTCACAATCGTCAAGTAAAGCATATCAGTCAAATAAATTTAGCCCTTACCCTTTCTTGCACTAGAAAATAGACAAGGACAATAAACATAGCCCTCTATGTTTATTTGACAGATGAATTTACTTGTCGATTGTGAAACAGACCCTATATGTATTAATATTAGACATCTTTATTTCTAGAATAACCCTCTTATTCATAATCGCACAATAACTAAAGTATGCTTGAAGTATGGTTTGTTTGTTTAATTGTGACATTTGAATCTGATAGAAAGTGACAAAGCATACTTTTACTAAAATAGGTTTGTTGTGCGTTTTTGTATAAGGGGGTAAGTCTTCTATATTGACTTGGCAATCGCAAGGTAACATAGTAAAAACGGTTGTACCTGTGAGTCAACCTAAGGAGATAGACATAAGCCATCGCGGACTTTTCTCTAGGCTTTTTGAAGGACAACAATTCTTTTGTACATTATTTTGATATATTTCTTAAGGTTTAGCCAGCGTATTAAGCCATGTAAGCACCTAAAAATCGATTTTTTGATTAGATAATATTGAATTTTCTTTACTATACTAAAACTTATTCAGAATGTTTGTATACATACCTATAAACCGTCCGTAAAAAATCTCTAATATTGTATCTTTTTCCAGATTTTCGTTAGAGTGTAGTTTTATGACAGATTGTTTACATTTATCTGTAGCTGACTGTACCTACTTATATCCACTTCTCGTCTTACGAACCCCCAGATACGATTACAAAGTTACTTGAGCAGTTCGTAAAATTATTTGTCATAGACTTTATATGGAGACGTCATAATGCCATAGGTATTTACCAACCGCAAAGAAAACGGGACTGAAATTTCAGGATGTTTCAGTTTTTTTTTCTATGTGGGCTAAACACTACCTGAATGCAAAATTTGAAATTTGTGTCTGCTAGAAGTACCTTAGAATTTTGATGATCGGTCAGTGTGTCAGTGACAAAATTACAGAATTCGACTGGCGATAGCTGGTAAACCATATGTAGAAATAGTAAAAAATTTAAGGGTACAGCTAGTTATAGTAAGTACTCTTGGTCACTGAAAATTCAGGCTTCTAGCTTTATCCACAACAAAGTTACTGGGGGTGCCCTGAATGGCTTCGAGAAAAGGATGGTACGGCTGTGCTTTGTTTGCTCGACTTGGCGGGGGCACTCCCGTGCACCCAGATCTCTTTGTAAACTCAGATGCACTTCTCCCCGCCATTATTATCATAAAGCATTTCTTTAACACCTGGGGTTTTATTGAAGGTGCTCAGAAAAGTTTAATAAGCCATAACTGACTCGTCTAATCCACTCTACATTTGCTTATTGTCGAGGTCTTCGAGGTCAACGGCTGATTACAATACAAATAGGTACGGTATATCAACCTAAATAAAAAAAGCTTGATTATTCAATAGTTACCATCGCGTCGTCGGAATCCAAATTTTAGGGAACTTTGTCCCCTTTGACTGTGTTATTCGATGCACGTATAATAAAAATGTAGAGGAAGAATATCATAACTGTTGCATTGAAATATGACCGAAATATGTTTTATATTCAAATAGCAGAAGGGGCTTCCGCCGTGATGGGAAGGCGCGCCGGCGCAGCCCGCTGGATCTCACACACAAATACTTACTTGTATTTTTACGGCTACAGCCGATCTGAATAATAACACGCTACATTAGTTTCCCATTATGCCTTCGAGACAATAAAATTTACCCAATTTTACGATCACATTAATAATTTTATGAATGGCAGCAAACGTTTTTAAATCTTTAAATGCGAAGACGCGAATAAAACTTATTTTGATAGAGGACGGCAGGGTCATCGTTGTAAATCGTTGTGGGTAGAAAATGTTAAAGATTTTGCTTTTATTTTGCAAATGTTAAATAATTTAGGTACGTCAATGAAGTTACTTAATTTAGCATGTTTACCCTACGTTGTAACTTAACGACTTACTGCAATGTAAATTATAATAAAGATACACGTTAACAAGCGTATATATCATAATATATCTAAATTCTCGTCAGCCCTTAGTAGGAGTTGAGAAACTCCTCCTATTTGAAGTCGGTTGAATATCCGACCTTCGCGCAGTGTGGACCTTCAATCACCAAAATGGTGTTATATTAGACCTTTTAATTGACAAACACTGACATAGGGAGAGAAAATATTAAATAGCTACAGATGTTTGACGAGCATAAGATAATCATAACTTTAAAAAACCGGTCAAGTGCGAGTCAGACTCGCGCACCGAGGGTTCCGTATTTACGCCCGCACTTCAAAAATATACCTTTTAATGTACTTTAATTCGTATGCAATAAGGTCCATTTTGACTTGCCTACATTTTAGTTCAGATCTTTAAAGTTTTTTGTCAATTTCTCGAAAACTATAAATTTTGAACACTTCGTTTTATTTTTCCCGCAAAATATAAGTAATTACCTATAAGTTAGGAATTTTTCAGATTTTTCGGTTCAGAAACTTCGGACGGTCATTTTTTGAACATTTTTAGTTATGAATAAAAAAGTACGTGACGGAAAATTATAAATAAAAGAGTTTTGAAATATGCAGGTTGATCCCTTTCATATGACACCCCACTTGCTACCTACCTATATAATCAAATCACTTTCATTTTTCAACCCCCCATTTTAGACCCCTTTTCAATTATTTATAGTAATAATTTCAATTTTTTTTACTAAAAACAGATGCGGGCAAGCAAGTTATACAACTATGCCAAATTTCAAGACGATAGCTTGTGTAGTTGCTGAGAAAATCTGTACTAAAATTTAGGCAAGTCAAAATAGACCTTATTGCATACAATTAAAGTACATAAAAAGGTATATTTTTGAAGTACGGACTTAAATACGGAACCCTCGGTGCGTCAGTCCGACTAGCACTTGACCGGTTTTTTTTTTAATAAATGGTTCGCTATTAGAATCCTGTTCTCGTCGTGCATTGGTGCAGTTCTTTTCAATTAGTTGGCGATAAAGGGTGCCCGGCGGAAGACGCTCGGTTCCCAGGGTATCGCTTGCACGAGCACCGGACGCTGGCTAATACCACTGCACCACTACCATGTAACACATCGCTCGATAAAATTATCGAGGTACTGGTGTAACTATCAGTCTGTTGACTGAAATCAACAATTATAGAACTCTGTCGCTGCAAGGCAATGATTAATTTCGACTTAAATTCTTTCTCATGAATAGAGGCTGTCATTATGACGAGTTTCTATGGTGGTTCAACAATTAAAGCATATACATAGGTATATTTAACTAGAACATCCACAACCGAATAATAAACACTTTGAACTAACCTTAACGTTTTATTCTGTGAAACACGGATCTGAAGATATTTTATATTATAGGTAGGAGTAATAAATAAAATTTCGATGGTATATTTTTGTAATTGACAAACCTAGAGCTAGGGCTGTTGAAAGTTAAATATCGATAGCGTTTTCTCTTCACTGGCCGCAGTGAACTACAAGGATGTGCGAGCAAAGTACAGTCTATCAAGTTACGCGAAACGAAACCACAAAATCAGCGGCGACCGCAGAACAACGGAAGCCACTACCGAGGGTCACCTGCGCTCTCACGTATGCCGTCGCTGTGACTTACCGACATACCGCAATCAAAGGACAAACAATTAAACCCTTGAAAGAAATTCAAATATGAACTTAGGACATATTTGCTGACGATGTTCCATTTTTACAACTGACCGACCTTTCAGAGACAGTAAGCACTATTTCGTAAACGAACAAAGCTTTTAAACATAATACACATTTTCAATTTAAGAACATTTATTTTTTGCTGCAGTGAATCTATTAAAGCTACTCTTGCATAAAACAAATTTTTCATGGGTCCCAGCCAAATTACAGTCATAAACTGAAGACCATTTATGGCATTATTCGGCAGGATATCGAACAGGCGTTCCTCTCTCTATAAAAATACACTGCAGTGCAAATTAAATGTGCATTTTAATAAAACTGCAACATTTTGAAACATATTTATGGCACATGAATTTGCACTCGAGATGATTTAAGGATAAATGTATTTATCCATCTGGTTTAGGAATACAACTCCATTTATTTACTGTTCAGATCTTAGAATTAGGTCGCGTTGGGGTTCTTTCGTTGTAAACTTAACTTGCAATTTAATAACCAAGCCAAAAACGAACAAAAATACCTCCTATAATCTGTATTGATAACTATTTTTGCTGTGTATTTTTGCACCAAAACAAAGTATAAAATAATAAATAACATAGGTTATGACCAAGTTGTGACGTCTGTTTTTGCTTATCTTAGTGAGGCTAGGGGACTCTTGCCCATACTGCCAAATAAGGCGGGGGATGAAAGGTTGCGTGTGAATTTTAATTTTAATTTTAGTTTTAATTTCTCTTTCTTATTGGTTTAAATTTTTTTCCTCCTTCTTGTTTTGTAATTTATGTTTTACGTACCTGTCAAAATTATGTGTGTGTAACCTTCCGCGGTTTCACCTGATGGTTCCAACGGAAGACCAGCGCTGACTTTAATGCCGGCATTACGCTGAGTTGGGACCATTTCGTGACTACATTCTTTCTGTGTGTATTTTTCTGTCCTTTGCTGTTATTTGTCACGAATAAATGTTTTTCTTCTTCTTTCTTCTTCTTCCTCGCTAATGAATACGTTCATAATTAAACTTGCGAGACTTACTTTTAACACTTATATCTATGATTTAAAAATAATATTAGTAAAATATTGGGATATTCAGCACTTTTCATGATGATCTATTGGATGGAATTCAATAACTTACGTCATTTAATTTATATCTTCAGTGTCCCTGTGCTAGCGGCCCCAAGTGCATGTGAGGAGTTATAGGTTTCATTTGCGGGCGATAGACGACAATTTTCAATTTTCTTGCGCGTGCGTCCCATTTGAATATTTTAATTTGGGGGGCGGCGCGACTATTTCAATTTATTTTATGAGGCGGCCCCAGAAGGGTTCGCTCTCACCGTTTCAGATTAGTAAATATTTGATAGCTTTATTGCTCGACGTGATATATTTATACTTGCTTTTAAAATGAAGTGAACTCGGAAAGATTTATTCATTGTCGCATGGGGTGTTTGCGGGATTTCTTCACTCTTTCAGTTTCGTGACTTTTATTATTTACGTTATGGATTGATTGACTCTAAATTGTGAGGAAAAACATTGATACTTCTTACTTTTTTCCACCGGAGGTTTATGGTGGTTTGTCTATTAATAATATTGTTTTAGATGCTGTAACATTATTCTATTAGTTCCGCGTCCACATTATAAAGTGAATTTGCTCGCAGAAGCGCTCTACAAATACTTTGACAGAGTGATTCAATTAAGATCTTTGATTTTCCGAGTAGTGCACAGCAATTATATGAATGCCATAGATATACGTAATATGCTACAGAGTGGTGTGCAGGCGTCGCGTGCGCGGTGCAGCGGGGCGCTCCGGCCGTGTTTAACCTCGCACTGCTATGTTCCATCTAATAGAATTGCGAGCTCGTTATCTGCTCAGATTAAAATATTCAGTATTTGAGTGATTTCACGAGCGAGTGAGCGGCAAAGGGTTGCCTAGTCGCTTCTCCCGCTTTGAACACTTGTGGGGAGAGGCGTGCTCCGGGTTAGTTGGTTATCTGCCTGCTTTACATACGAGGAGGTGACGTTGTAAATTACCATAGTTATTAACGTCATACTAAAAAGCGGGTAACACATAGGTACTCTATTTTTTAATTATTTGCTTACTAGGTAATTACTTTACTTTTTTATAAACTTAGAAAATCATTTAATATAATTGGTACGTAATTATTTTTCTCCGCATGCAATCAAACATCAATGAATCCGCAACAGTCACACAAACAATTAATGAATTGTCAATTTCGGTGGCTTTTTCCAGCGACCGCCTCCGTAAATAGTTCGATTTATTTATATAATGGTTTTCATCGCATTAAATATTTCGTTCCAAGTTTTGCATACTTTATAGTGACATCAACATCGTTCAAAACATTTAACTGTCTGCGTCATCTACCAGTTACAGTTACGCCATACAAGTATAGCAAGTAGGTACCAATCACCAAATAAGATTTTTTGTATCCGGATTATTCATGGATTCATAATATTATAATTGGTTATTGTGAACAATAGAACCATAACGTGAATATTAAAACAGTACGAAGCGAACTGTCACGGTGATATTATTTGTTATCAAATGGACGGAAGTTGACAGTCCACAAATACATATTGCACCCCACCCATGGAGAGCTATTTATGAGTGAAATAAGTTGTTCACCTGTTGTTGCCATTTATTATAGAGAGCACAATGAGAGCGGCAGCGAAGCGCACAGCCGCACCCACCTATTATTTATTAGCGGATACATGGAACGCAATTTGTCGATTAAGACTATTATTGACGTTTGATCACGACCAATATTCCGATAAATGGATGAGTTTTATCTCAGCACATTAGTACGATAATTAAACGATAACGCCACGTCATGCCGTTCCAATCCTACAAGCTAGCTACAGTGCCGCAGAGCGTGCTTAATTCCAGCATTCAGTGATTGACTGATGAAGTTTTAAAATAAAAACTCATCGCACGTCCTCGCCGAGGCGACGTTTAGATATTCGTTTGCCCGGAAGAGTAACTTTTTATAATTTTTCGAGTGGTCGTTTGGCTCGTCCATAAACTTTGTGGGGACGTGACCATCATTTTTTCAATCGCGGTCGAGCGTAACGATATGCCGATCAAACAGGTACGCTATTGAGAACGAGCTGGTACCCCGGCCCGTTTGTTAGCGCTTCGTGCGTTCACTCTTTTCTATTTTATCTATAATGTGTAATTATTCTGCATCGGGACAGACGTGCCATTCCGTTTGTGTACCTTAAAGTAGTGTATCTGCACAGAAGTTACTTATTTTCCTTACAAACTTATTTTTTTCTTTAGGAGTCAAAAAATATCCAGTTGCGTAAATGCCTAAATCGTAATTTATCTCGAAAAGACATGCACCTCGTATCAAGCAAGAGTAAATTTAATTTCTGGGAATTACTTCAAGAAGGCACGTATGATGTCGGGTCGGCGAAACGCGCCAAATCGATTAACTGCGCTACCGGGCATCACGATATCTTCTCATAAACTGATTTAATAGTTATTAACATACGCTTTTGCGCCATTATAACTTATAATTATAAAAAGCCGCCCAAGTGCATGTCGAGCACGCATTCTGAGGGTTTTATATGATGTAATTTTTTTTTAAATAGCTGTTTATTAGACTTGTCATTTTTTTATAAAATCAGCGATCAACATATGCTGAAAGCGATATTTCAAAATGTTCTTTACTTATCACATTAAAATCGTAGAAAATAGGTAGCTACTATAATTATAATTTGATACGGGGACTCGCGATATAAGACGATTTTCGGAGCTCGATCTCGCCACATATTCGCTTAAATAAAACCGTCTATAGAGAACCTCGGTGTGGTAAGTGTTGTTTTTAAACATCTATTCAACGATATGTACCTAAAGTACCCGACTGCACTGCTAATTTGTCGAAACCCTAAAAATCACTAAACAGTATTTTGAATAAATGTGTATATTTATATAGTGTTGAAGTCTATATCAATTAAAGACAGTAGCTATACTGTCAGTTTTCATATTTTTAATTTTATATTTTAACAATATATACCTCGCTGGCTAAACGTGCATGCAAGAGAAGGCTCTTTTGTTACATAACGTTTTTTTAAAGGTAGAGAAGGCAACGAGTGAGCGTGTCTCCTGGTGGAAAGTGGCTACAGCCGCCCACGCAGCCATTGGACAACCGCACGGCCAGGAGAGGAAAATCGCACATGCGTCGCCGGCCGTTGAGAAAAAACTATGCTCGTCTCTTGAAGGTCCTTAAAAGTGTTAGTCGTCCGGAAATACCACCATTAAGGCATTAAGTCCGCCATTTGTACTTTATTTTAATTGTACAATAAAGTTTAAATAAATAAATAATAAATACCGCCGCAATAAGCTGGTTTCATAAAATTGTCGTGTAACAGTGCGTTACAAATATTTGCAGTGGTTATTACTATCTACTAGCTTTTGCCCGCAAATTGAAAAATGCGAGCCAGTCAAATCTTTCTTGATTTTCACTTAAATAGTTGAAAGAAATATACATACATAACTAATATTAGTTACATCAATCAAAGCTGGTAGTCAGAACATCAAGGTCTTTTGTGATTCAACTTACATCTCAGTTGCTGTATCTAACGTCTTGTCAGGCTCAAATGGAATCAAGACGCTTATTTACAACAATGGCAATCTTGCTAAAAGTAACCAATTTTTTTTTTCAGTGCAACTCTTTCCGCGTCGTTTATCGCTTTGCCATTGGAAACTATCAAGTTATCTGGGATGAAACTATCCTTTGTGACAACCCAGGAACAGGACTATCTGCGGGCTTAGCATGCATGCACGAGAAAAAAATTGTCAGGTGCTAGGGAAATGAATACATCTATTCCATATTCTTACGTAAGGCTTAAGTAGTCCAGCTCCAGCTCCTCGACAACACAGACACAGTGAGAAGACTTAAAAAGACAAAACCTGTTGAGCTCAATTAATGTATCAAATATAGTGTAAAATAGTGCAGTGATTATACTGGGTGTTTTTTTATTCGTCTACAAAATTTTGGGGCTTAAATCAGTAAGTCATACTGACCAACTTTCACTATGGGACCAACCCCGAAAAAAATTTGACCCTCGCATACAAAACATCGTCAGCTGACTAGCCAAAATGTAAATTGGATGTAATGGGATGGTAAATTTTTTTCTCGCGATTTCGGGGTTGGTCCCATAGTGAAAGTTGATCAGTATGACTTACTGATTTAACCCCCAAAATTTTGTAGACGAATAAAAAAACACCCAGTATGTTTAAAGAACACAAGAACAAAGTGCTTTCCCCTTAATAGAGACAGTAACAAAAGTGTTAATGGACACGGTGGAATGGACATGGTGTGTCGTTCTTAGCTAAGTTGAATTAACAGTTTAAAGTTATATAAAAATTACTTATTAGCAGAGGCTAATAAGTAATCTAGCCTAGAGAGGCTAGATTTTAATAATTTAAGGTGCATTAATTAATGTAACTTAATAATAAAATTAAATAAAAACTATATAACTCTTTATTTCTCGTGGAAAATTTAATAGTTAATGTTATTTGGGGTCGATCTTTGTAAGGCAACCTTGATAAGGTCGAGTTGCTATAACCCCAAATAACACTATACCTATGTAGATATGTATGTGTAGCGTTATAGTCTTAAAGGTTATGACACTTTTTCAAGCAGGAGCACGTAGCGTCCAGGGATCGCGTAAGTCGGTCGACAGGAGTCAATAACATCGTCACAATGAGCTAAATGCCGAGCTGTCTCGCGCCGCTCTAGCACCGTGACCACTGCGACTCCACATCACCACTTGATACTTTGCGATGATATCTAAACTTTTTTTTTTCTTTTTTTTTCTTAGGTCTTGTAAATTTTGCATTGTCTAGTGACGTTTTTGCCATCATCCACATTTGTGCAGATTTTACGCTAAATGCGATTTATATTTTATTTGTATAGTAATTTATAAAATAATAAAGGAAAATGTATTAATAATAAAACAGTTTTTTCGTCTATTTGTTTCAATATATTAAATAATATCTCGAAATCATCTTACACAAACCTACTAGTTCCATAATAAACTCTAGGGTAAATTATAAAAAGAGTTTACTATAAAAAAAATTATACTATCTTGCTAGCTTACGATTTTTAAAAAATTTGCCCAAAGACAAACGCACCTGACCTTTTAGGCTGTTAGTAAACTGACGCTGCGAACCTCGAAACTAATTCGAAAGCGAAACTCTGCTAACGCAAATAATTCAAATTTGCATGAATATCGCGTATTCGCCTTAGTTTCGCGGTTAGCAGCGTCGGTGTACTAACGTCGTTACACTCTCAGGCTTGAAATAACGATTTCGGTACAACTATTGAACCGCGCAAGATTGTTATTATGATTGAATTATTTTTGCAAGTATCAAGAATATTTGGTCGTTTCTTAGAATATTGGTTGGTGAAGAATTATTATTTTCCGATCTTGGTCATTAAAATTTTTGATTAACTACGTTCTAGCCGTATCGATGGGATGACGATGCAAGTCCTTCTTGCATTATCCTTTTCCTTTGGGCCGTAACTAAATGTTCTAACCATCTTTTTTGGCCCCATACAAATATCAAAATATTGACTTCGGAATTTCTGGAGTGCATTCAACAGTATCACGACGTGATCCAGAACTCCCGAGTTTTACGGAGAATACAGCGGTGTACTTAATACTATGTTGCACTCAGTCCGATGGTACGTTCGCAGTACGTTCTCAATATAGGTGAATAGGTCACATCTAAAACCGAGCTTAGGCATAATTTGGAATGAATCAAATGAAGTGATAAAGCTAACAAAGAGGCTTGCTAGGGCCGCGGCTCAATGCGGCCCCACCTCGCACGAGCCCGGTATAGAAACTAGCCATTCGTCATCCATTATTCACGGACTAAATTGCACAACTTTAGAGAGCCATTTCTAAATGACATCTAAATCTGTTACTGTATTAACATTGTGAATAAAATTTATACAATCAATCTACATAAATGTCCGTGAGCGTCCGTCCATTAGTCAAGTAGAGCACAAAGGGCACACGCTCTTCTCGTAAATCAGACGCATGTAACGTGTATTGAGGCGGCTTGCCCAAATCGGCCCGCTCAATAACCGATGCCGAGCGCCGACCGCCGCCCGCGCCGATACAGAACTTTCCACCCATTAACGACCCCTTACGACCAACATTTGTCATTAGACGAGCTCGCCTCATTGCTCTGGTGAAATCTTGACTTACTTAACATTGTTTCAACATCAACATCGCGGGACAAAGACCACATCTGGACTTAAACATTGCTAAACAACGAAGCGACCGGCTAGCGGAGTCAACTTGGGACACATCTAGTTTATTAAAAGAGCCCGTGTGTCGATCGTCATGCTGGTAAATTAAGAAGTTAACAAAGTCAGGTACGGAGTCTGTTTCGTGCAATTGTCAAATTTGTTCCCCAGAGGCATAGTTAATTAAGCCTAAGCATTGGCTTTACGCTTTAAACTGTTATTAAGATATTAAAATATTAGTGTGTGTGCGTGCGTGGAGCGCAGGGCGGCGCGCGCGGCGGGGCGCCCAGCGGGGGCCGCTACCGGCGGCCGCGCCGGCGTCGTCGCCCCGCCCGGAGTGTTAATCTCCCGGAGTTCCTCAAATTATCATCACGTTTGAGCTGGTTAACGCTACAGGAAACATTTTTTTTGATAAAGGAAAATTTGATTTGATTCTTGTTAAAAGTTTTACCTTATTGACATAGGTAAAACCCTTAGTGTGTTTATTTAAGTAATTTTCTAACAGATATAGAAACTAGAAACAAAATAAAGAAATAATTTATCCTTTTTGAAATTATGTGAGAATAAAATACAACCAAATAGCTGTGGTAATAGTATTCAGAAAACAGTGCAAAAATAGCAAAGTGGAACAATTCCTAAAGATAGGTAAATCTGAATCCCATCCTCCTGATCAACAATTAGTATTATTAACAGTTTAACTATTCAGCGCCTTCCACTGCATACATATTTAAATGTCTACAAGTACAAGATACCTACATGCAGAAAAACACGACTTGACAAACGAGTGCACTTATAATCGTTTATCACACCCTGCTTTTAATACATTTTATCGAAGTTATTACAATCTACGCGTGCTGCCTCAAAACGTTCCAATATCAGACCTCGGTGGACCTGCTAGGCACATTACCTAGACGTGAACAAATCCCCTGCATTAAAGTGCCCAGGCCTATCTTCCTAAACAAATCAAACCTTTATTAACCGTGCAGCCGAGAGCGCCGCGTTAAACCGAAGCATTCACTTCACTTATGAATAATATTCAATGTTAATACGTTAGACCGTAAAATATATTTAGTAAAGCATCGAGTTACATCAAACCGCTTTAAAGAGATCTTATCTCGGCATCTGTTAAATATTGTCGCCGGATCGCGGCCGGCCGAGGTGACGAAGTCGGCTTCGAAACTCACGGTATTAAACTAACGACGTGAATAAAATAAAAGAATACTTATTTATGCGTAATAATCGTTTTGGGTGAATAAAAATGAGGGGACCCGTACAAATATGTGAATCAAAGAGTGGGATATGATAACATAAAGCGGAGGAATGCCCGAGGTCCTCCGCGCGGAGATGCCGCGGCGATTGCGCCCGCGCCGCCGCTATCACTTATATCACTTCATTGCGGCTGTTTACATTTCATTCATAAGCCCGATTGTCTGCACTATCTAACGTTTGACTTATTGTAGCATTCCCTCATAGCTATAAACGGTCACGTTTTGTTTGTTCGCTTCTTGAAATATGCGCAACCATACTTGAGAATAGTTCGTCTTAAGCGATAGCATTTCTTAGGAACGAAAATAACTTATTATATCCTGAAAGAATAATATGCAACTTCCTATACAACGAACCTGCAATATGACCTACCTACCAATAACCGATTCAAAGTAAATAATAGACACAAACCTAACATCACGAGACATTTACTGTGAGAACGTAAGTAAATGAATGACCGAAGAATAATAATAACGAGATATTGTGGACAGCGTTTGTTGATCGTATTCGTTTATTTTATTTTTATTTTAATAAACCCTCGGCGTGTATGTGTCGCCGAAGCTCGCACGTTGTTCATTATTTATTGACCTATTAGAGATAACATTAAGATCAAGATGCACGGCCAAGGACCTTTGTTATAAAAATGTCAGCTTCATTATTCTTGAAAAAATATAGATGTGCATAATATGGAATGGCGCTATACAATTAATTCAAACATAGAGGTGTGTTGTGAAAACCATAGCATAGATGATACGAGGGTTCGCGGGCTATTTGTATTCAGCGACATTTTTCTGCGTCGTTTGAGTCCGGTTTCGTGGCGATCTGAGCATTTTTTGTCGCTTAAAACATCTGTAAATTTAGGTCTAGTTTGAATCTGATTTGATTGATGCGACACAAATTTACCCAATTTTAGAAAAGACGGACTTCATACGGACAAAATACTTTGTGATTTTGACTTTGCGGTTTTCCTGACATAAATTACGTAACACAGGGCGTTTGAATCGTTATGCCTGCATCTGAAATCCATACTTGACGTCGCTTACACATTTAGCATACACCTGAAATTCATACTTTAATGTCGCTTAAATCATTTATCCTAGATCAAATTTTTATACACATAGAAACCTAAAACATAATTAACATCTTCAATCCCCATTCACTTTTAGTGTAAAGTGCTACATAAATCATCTTGATCTGCATATATTTTAGATTTTTCCGGTGCTTAAGCTGATTACCCTGATTCTATTTTAACATCGCGATGGTTGTTAATACATTTAGACTTACACTAGAATAGCACCTGAGTGTCGCTTAAATTCTTTTTCCTGAACCTAAAATTTTCAGTTTATGGCGCTTGAATCATTTTTCTTGTTTCTAAACATAAGTGATTCGAGGTCATTTTTTATCAAGCGCCCATTATTTCTGGTAAATACCACTTTTAAAAAATGAAAAATAAACTAAATTGCGCGGATTTTGTAATGGAAAACCACATAACTAGGTCACTTTTTTGTAAAAATATTGATACTTTTTTTATTATGATTTTTTTTCCGGAAAATGAAACTTCGAAATGCTTTCCTGTAAAGTTCCAAAAATGTCACTTAATACAAATAGCCCGTGAATATGACAAATAATATCGTGTCTACGAATTCTATTTATTTTCCGTGTCATAAGTGTTCTTCTCTGTAAGAACTATCCAGTCTACATATACTGAAAAAAAAAATGGTTACTTCTAGTTAGATCAATAATTGGCCCAAAAGGGGGTATAGAATGCGTGAGCAGGGACCTAAGCAATTCCTACAGAAATTGGTTCAGGATGCTTAGGGAGTAAACATACAGTAAACCAAGTCCTGACTTCTAGTAGGTGAGCCGGAGAGGGGGGGAGGGCAAAGAAGGTAGTTACCATTTTTAGGTTTTTCACTTATATCTCGAAAATGGTGCGTTGTAGAGAAAAAAAATAAAAAAAAAACAATGAAAGCTTATAACATTTCCAACAACTTTTATTGTGTAGATTTTTTCAAATTCACGACCGTTTTTGAGGTACACGCTCCGGAAAAGTGTTTTTTTTTTGTAAAACCCATCACAGGATGAGAATATCACGGACGAAGAAGCCTTGCCAGGGCTCTCAGTCCAAAACAATGACTATGACTTATTTTATGCTCTTTAGAATAAAATTTTTCATTTTTCACTTTTCGGAGCGTGTAGCTCAAATACGGTTGTGAATTTGAAAAAGTGTACAAATAAAAGTTTTGAGTTTAATAAAGGAAATTTTATAATCTTTCATTTGTTCTTTGATTTTTTCTTGATTTTCTTGATTTCTGACAACATCAAGTAAGATGTAAGTTGAATCATAAAAGACTTTGCTGTTGTGACTACCATCTTTGTTTGGTGTAACTAATATTATGTTATGTATTTTTTTTTTATTCACCTAAGTAAAAAGTTTTCTTGGCTGGTTCACATTTTTTTCAGTGTAATTTCAGATGGGAAAAATAATATTGAAGTTAATATTTCAAGAAGCTAATGGTAACGTGTGGGTACGGAGGTATAAAAGTGCCAATACGAATTTGCGACATATCAGCATCAAACAATGAGGACGTACCTATCCATACTAGTCCTGTCCTGGTCGCCCTAAAGGCGGCATCGACTCGTTATATTTAATTTTTCCCAGATTTTTAATCCAAGCTATTTAAATCAATACTCATTATGGGTTTTCAAAGGACCGTCATTTCGAACTTTTAACACAAGAACAAAGAACCAGTTTTATGATCTGATATTAAAGGTATTTTAAGTTTACGACTTTCTGGGCCGGATTATTAATCAAATACGTGGCCATCAAAAACAACTTTTACTATGTTGAACCTCAACGTATATTATTGTGTTTGAATTTGATGGTGATAATTTGTAATATTTCTGGCTACTGGGGTTATATTTAGGAGATTCGGTTAGTCCAACTTAAAAATGGTTAGTAAAGGTTTAATAATTCGAGTTTGTTCATTAGTCGAGTTTCTCCCAGCCCTCGTCGCACAATGCTGTTGGAGGACGCGTGACGTTCGTGACTGACAGCTCGCCTCGCGCGCGCCGCCGCCACAGATAGCGGAAGCGGGTGATAAACTGGGGCTGTATTAACACTCCTATTGCTATAAACATAGAAATGGCCCATTATGAATAATTCCGAGCAAGATCGCGGGTCGCCGAGCCCTAGCCCGGTACCTGCCGACAGATAAACACTGTGGGGGGTCTTAAAATTGCTATTTATTGGCGTTCTACATCCATAGTGACATTATACAGCTTTTATTTCCATAGATCATTAGATAGATATCAAGACTATGAACATCGATGCCAATGTTTACTATGGGAAAGCTTAGCCATAAATTGGTATACTAAGGTACATTTGGATGGATCGAAATAAAGTACTTTACGTTTATATAAAAGAAAAGAAACAGTAAGATGTACCAACTTACCGCCTGTTTCACAATCGTGAAAGTAAAGCATTACACTTAAAAAATAGACAAGGAGAGGGCTACGTTTAACTAGCAGATAAATGTTTACTGGTCGATTGTAAAACAGGCCCTTATTATGTAATATACATAAAATTGATTAATCTTATATATCCGCCATTTTCCTATGTAAACAGAAAGTTCCTTCCATTTCATTTCAACTCTTTCCTCCTAAGTAAGTAAAATAGAAGCTAATAAAAGAACCGTAATAAATATCCCGGAAAGTTGTTTTAATTTCTCCTTTACACGGAGTAGGTGCCTAGATTGCAGCGCGCGATCGGCACAACTTCCTTGTTTTTAATTTTCTTTAAAACATCCGTTTGTTTTATACATTTTATTTCCAATGAGTACTTAGGTCGAAGGCTTTTTTCTTTTTTTTTCCATGAAGGGAGTAAACGGTTTTACTTTGAGAAACATTTTAAACTCTACAGCATCGTCACAAAGGTTGATTGTTCAAAAGCCAATTATATACATTATCAACTTTTTAATTGCTACGAAGAAGGCTAACTTTGCCAGACGCTTCAATTATTTTTGTTTTGTTTGAAACTGCGATTCAAAGTAAAAATGTGATTGGGAGCCTAGCTATATAGTATACCTAGCCTACCTGTACTTGTATTTTACACTGAACTGCAGCAGTTACGGCATAATTGATTAGAATGGTTAAGCTATAAATGAACTACCTATTAGAAACACGTTAGGTATCCATTTAAATCCCAACAGGAATGACGATGACAAGAACAGTATTTAGTGATGGTTTGGTACCGATCCCAGACAATGTCCAGATTGGCGCATCGAAGGCCCGGGTCCGCGATCATGGGAAAATTATAGATCGGTCGAGAATCGCGGCGAGCGCGGGCGCTTGCGGCGGGCGCTATCGCGGCCCATTGTGCCCGCGGCCGGCGTCCGCGGTGTCCCATACCGCTCAACCAACAGGAGATTACAGAAGCATGATTAGAATGTTTAGTACCAACGTACGCCGTAGCGACTCAAAGGTCTGCATTATTTGCGTGCATGCCATTACGGTGAAGGCTTAAAGGGCACAAGAACATGCCGTATTCATGAGAATGAAACGTTGCGATATAATATCGCCATATTGCTTCAATTTGCCGGCCTTTCAAAGAGATATCAGAAATAAATAAAACTATTAAAAGGGCAGGCGTTCCATTACTCATCGAAAGGAATTATGACGCAAAAAATAAAGAATATTATGAATAATGGTTGCTCAGATTCCTCGGAGCCCTTCGTCTCTGGGTATGCCATAAAAACTTGGCCTGTTATGGTTTGCGAGCAATTAAGTTATAAAACTTAGTTGGCCCCTACTGTCTTAATGAAATACATATACCAACTAATACAATAATTATTATTAGGGTTCATTTATTGGTCTGTAGTGTACTAAAATACCGATTAAATATTTTTTTAAATACAAAATAAGAGCATTATTAAAAATCATCCGGATATTCAACTTTATTTAATTGAATGAAAAATTTGATAGACTCTGATTTAGTGCTATTATTTTTATGTGGTCAATTTGTGCCCTACGAAATGACGGTACCTGAGTAAGATTTAAACATTGACTAGGCAGACTAACAGAAGAAACGGTCGAAATTTTTTACCAGTTCTTTGAACATATTTATCATGTCGATAAAGTCACTGGTTGAATCTAGCAATGTTTGACTTTAAATTGGTCCTACCTATCTATTATTTACCTCATTTTCACACTTATTTTATTTATTGCCAACCAAAACATTATATGCTGATCAATTGATATAATGCTGATTTTTGATGCTGATCAAATAGAAAAACTGCGAACCAAAAAAAATTACTCCCGTTTTTTATGAGGGGTACCGCACAAATTGTGAAAAAGATACTAGACTAGCTATTCCATTGCAACCTACCTATCTCAGATTAAAAATATAATTATAGTGGAGCCCCCATTTGAGGATTTTTATTCTTCAGGTCAAGCTTTCCAAGCCGAGAACATTTCATTTGTTCCTTAGATCGTAAATCTTAAATTAAACGCCAATGTATGTATTGCTTTTAGTCAAATAATAACATGTTGTAAACTACAACCCGCCGGGCGACTAGCATGACGCACCCTTACAATCTTTATATAGCCTATGCCACTCGCACTTTTTTGACGAATCACTACTATGACTCATGACTATATTATTATGAATATATTATCAAAATCGGTCTAATAGTTTAGGAGCTAGATGGAACATCCGAATTTTGGTACCTAAATACATACATAGACTGTTAAAATCATTGGCTTCGCTCAGTTAATGAACTTCAAGGTGGTCCACTCGCCATTTAAGAAGAAAATTCGCATATAATTTTAATCGTTTATAGGCAAAAAAGTGAGTTGTAAGTAATATTTAATATTTCCGAGAGGAACGGTCGGTTGTCAATTATGAAGTTTAATGTATGATTAACGAACATGTTCCGCTAATTAATGTAAACACTGTGCAAGAGTTAATTAATTGTCGGCGGCGAGGAGCGTGGCACGCATGAAACATTCATAAGTACAATTCATAACAGGCAGCGCGCTCTGGGATAACTACAGCTTTGCACTTGAAATGCTACTTTAACATTTTTGTATTCTCTGAAGTGGTTACCAACTTCAATTTACTTGAGATTGTTCTAGTCCTGCAGCATAACACGTGATCAACACTCACGATGCAAAAAAATAATGAAACCATCATATAGGTATATATGTGTCAATATCGTAAGGTCCACGTAATTTTGTACATTTTAATTGAAACCAAGGAATTCCTTATTAGTATTTTACAAAGTTTAAAATGAGTAGCTATCATGTTAACTATGACTTACGACGGTCATATACGAAGTGCGTTTCGAAATGAAGTCGCAGGTCAGGACTTGAGCAGCTGCTGACTGGTAAAAAAACATAGGAAAAAGGAAGCTTTAAACTTTAAATAGAAACAACATACCTACGTACATACCTAAGTAAAACGTTTTTATGATATTTCTATGATTATACTGTATATTGAATTAACGTCCAAGAAAGCATTTCAAAGTCGACGTACCTGAATCGGATACCAATTACATTATAGACAGCCTTTTAGTAGCTTTTTTTTTCTACAGAAACATTTCCTACAGAATTTCCCTTCAATTTTTCCTTTAATATTCTTGGGTCTTGGGGTTCATTCAGGAACAGACTCGGCGAGTGCCACCCGCGGGGCGCTGTCGGCTGCCCTCGCGCAGAAAAACACTCCGGCGCAGCGCCTGCACTCGCTCCCGTTCATATCAACTGCCCTAATGGAACATCCACCCACCGCGATCATGATCGCTTTTTGTCACCCTCTACAGCTTCACGAGCTTAAACTGGATGCCACTGACTTGGAATTTTTATTAGTCATACATCCAGAAAAACCACAATCATAACCTCACGTCTCATGTCTATCATAACCTCGACTGGAATAAGCTCCGAACATAAATTACTCGTACTGTAACCATCAACGCAACGTTCATAAACCAAAACCGAAGTAAAGTTATTCCACAACGTACGACAAGAAGTCGCCAACCATCTGCAACATTGGCACGTACATGGTTCTGTTTAATATTTATCATTAAATTAGTATGGCTAAACTAACAAAATCAATTAAGTTGGTTTTTGTGCGGGACAGGTTTTATTCGCGGTCGGCGGAGGGTTTGCGGCCGCGCACAAAAACCGATAGAGACAATAGCGAGGAGTGACACGCCGCCACGCGGATACCATCGCGGTCTTAATGAAATAATGGTGTTATTATTCGCCAAATATGAATTACAACATTTTACTCGAATAGTTCACAACTAGGTGTTCTACTGCAGTGCACTTTCGAGCTAAAATGTCAATCGACAGTGGACAAACGAAACAAACGCGTCAAGGGATGAGGAACAGCCATTTTATAATCACACCCACTCTGCAAAGCGGAGAATGTCTTTGTGGAGGAATTGGTTCTTCTGTCAATTTAGCAAATAATATATTAATTTTTAATATAACTAGTTAACTTTTAATTGGGATTGTTCATATTTTTACAATTATTCTAATTCGCAAACCATTTCGAGAAATAAGGTTTTAAGGCCGTTCTGCATTATTAGGTTTTTGAAATATTTATATAATAGGTCGGGGCAAAAGTATTTTCGTATTTGGACCGTATAAGTTGTAATCAAACCTCTTCGTCTATACTAAATGGACCTGGCTGGTTTTAATACCATTAAAAGTCAACATTCTGAAATACAATAAAATTTAAAAAAAAACTGGTTCCCGGCATTTTTCAATTGTTTTTGAGCTATCAAAATGGACGTCTGTGACGAAGAAATTCAGTACATTTTAAAGTTTTATTACAAAAAAGGCAAAAATGCGACTAATGCCGCGAATAAAATTTGTGCGGTTTATAGACCTAATGCGGTATCAATAAGAGTAGCACAATTGTGGTTTAAGCGTTTTAAGTCTGGAAATTTTAGTGTGAAAGATGAGGTTCGCTCTGGACGCCCTGTTACTGATAAAATCAATGCCATCTATGAAAAAGTGGAGCAAGATCGACATATTAGTAGTTACGACATTGCTGAAGAACTGGATATTGATCACAAAACAGTGTTACGTCATTTACAAAAGTCTGGGTACAAGAAAAAGCTCGATATTTGGGTGCCACACGATCTCACTGAAAGAAACCTAATGCAACGTGTTTCAATTTGCGATTTATTGTTAAAACGAAATAAATCCGAACCATTTCTAAAACGGTTGATTACGGGTGATGAAAAATGGATTGCTTACGATAAGAACGTCCGAAAAAGATCATGATCGAAGCATGGACAAGCTCCACAGACAGTGGCAAAGCCCGGCTTAACTCGGAACAAAGTGATGCTGTGTGTATGGTGGGATTGGAAAGGAATTGTCCACTATGAGCTTTTGCCGCCGGGTAAAACTATCAATTTTGACCTCTACTGCCAGCAACTCATGAGATTAAAAGAAGCCGTTGAGAAAAACCGGCCGGAGTTAATAAACAGAAAGGGCGTAGTCTTTCATCATGATAACGCCAGACCGCACTCATCTATAGCCACCCAGCAAAAATTGAGAGAGCTTGGCTGGGATGTGTTGATGCATCCACCGTTTAGCCCCGACCTTGCTCCATCGGATTTCCACCTGTTTCGGTCACTTCAGAATTCTTTAGGAAGCATAAAGTTAATATCAAGAGGACACTGTCAAAACTACCTGTCAGATTTTTTTAATCAAAAATCTCAGAATTTCTACAGCAATGGAATCATGGCACTACCCACAAGATGGCAACAAGTCATCGATCAAAACGGCATGTACATATTATAAATAAATAAAAAAATATAACTTAAAAACTTGTTTTTCCTTTGTACGAGAAATACGAAAATACTTTTGCCCCGACCTAATATTTCGGATATTTCGACACAAGTAAGTACAGGTATTTAAGCTTTGTTTGACTTTCATTTTCGGCTTGAAGCCCTCCTAGGTGCATCTTACGGGTTAGGCGAAAACCGCTTGAAATATTACGTTTTAATACACTATTACAATCACTTTTTATCAGTAGGTGTCATTTAATTGTTGTAATTTATTAGAAAATGCCATACCAAATTTAAAATAATCATGTCATCCATAAAATGTCTTCTAAATAAATGAAGATATTAAACAAAACGAATACAAAATTAATGAAATTGGTTTCTTAAAATTGCCTATTCTTTCAAAATAGAATGTAAAAACCGCGAGTTATTTTTTATGAACAATCCCAATGAGGATAAAGCACATTTTGACAGCGCCAAAGATAGTTACATACAACATCTAGCAGTGTTTTATTTATTATTAATATTATTAATAAAAAAGAACAATAAAAATGATATAAATAATAATTATAACAAATAATAATAATAATCATAATAATTTGACATTTAATATTTTGATATTATAAATAAATGAGTATGAGTATGAGTATTATCTGTGTATCTTGTGTCACCTTCCGTTTTCTCACTTAGCGGTTCCAACCACGGTGCTTTCACTTCCAACAATCCGTTTGGTATGAACGCCATAGTTCCGTCAATTTGCACTATATAGATGGCGACATTTAGAAAGGCTATAATAGATGAAAACAACTTTAAATTCTAGTTTCAAAAAGCTGTGGCAGTGGCCCATGGCCAGTGGCACAGCAGGGCTGGTATTGGTACGTGTGATTATTGGTCCTTGATATTATAGTAATGGTAATAGATGGTCCTAATAGTAGTTACGGTAATTTGCGTTAGATGGCGTTGTGCCGCTGAATAGAGTGATATCGCTATCCTCCTATATATAATGTACTCTTTGGTTCCAACGAAACACCCAGCGTCGGCTTCACAGCCAACACATGCTGAGTTTGAACCTTTTCGCAACAACTCTATTGTATAATTGTTATTTTTGCATTATTGTTTTCTTCTCATTTGTTGTTGTGAACAAATGTCTTGGCTTTCTTTCTTTCTTTCTTTCTATCTTTCAACAACCTGATAAGACTAACCTAAGATAAAACAGAAAAAGTACAAACTTGAAAACAATCAATGTTAAAATACTTTTACGTTAAAAAATCCTCTTCGGTTTAGTTGCACAACGTAAAGGGTCGATTGCTAGAAACAGCTTGAGAACCGTTAATCTCGCGAAAAATAAATGAAAAAATAGCAGTAAAATGGGAATAAAAAGCTTGAATCACGATGTCACAGATTTTGGTAAAAATTGAAATGGTCTGTACCAGAACAAAAACGGACGCGTGCCGGGTCGCCTCGTCCCGCTGCTCTGCAACCATCAACGCTTTTCATTTGCATTGCTGCCCGGAGCAGAAAGATAAAAACCAGGCAGGCCTCGGCGTCTACGAGTAGCAATAAAAAATATGGAGCTCAGTTCCGTTACATTTGAATAGACCACTTGGTGTAACGATGAGATCTAGCATTGTACAGTCACCACACGGGATTGTTGAGCCACCATAGAACCCTGACACAATGACAACGTCAAGTCACTCAAAAGAAATTACGTCAAAATTTTCCGTCGACTTTCTGTGAGAGGGTTCTATAGTGGCTCAACAATCCCGTGTGGTGACTGTACCTACGGTTTAAAGGTTATAAATTCAGAGTTGCTTTTATTTTACAAATCGTATTTTCTGTAGGTAGGTACGAGTACCTATCTTAAGTCAAACATACTTGTTTTCCATACTGAGTAGATTTTGAAGACTCGATTAGAGAAAATGAAAAAATGAAAATGAAAATGTTTATTTCTATAAATATTTACAAAATTTCAGATACTGGCTGGGTCCTGAGCTAGGATGCCCTGAGAGAGGCAATTTAAATACTATGTGTTAAGACAGCTGAATAGTTCGATTAACTACTTATACCTACAGGAAAAAATAAGGCGAACTTCCCGATTATCAATGATTTGATATAATGATAAAAATTAAATTTGAATTAGCAAAATTTCCATCATGATCATTGGTTAGTTATTATTGTATGACATTTTTGTATTTTTTTAGGCATAGCAATATTTAAACTTACACGTGCAACATCGTAAACAAACTACCTAACAAGCATAAGGAAAAATCTATGGAAAAATACTAGCGATACTGATCTAGCAGTTTTCAATACGGATTCAATCAAATATTAACATATGCGTGTAATATAACAGATGGAACGACGCCAACGCGTTTTGATTGCAAACGAACGCCGGGCATGCGAGTGAGTTTTGCATAGTTGCAAGTTGACCACTTACGTCAAAACAAGTGAGGTTGTAGGAGTGTAGAGGAGGTGTCGGGTGAGGGGCGTGGGGCGGGCCGGGGGCGTCAGTGCAGCCTGCACCGACCCCCGCTGCAGCGTGCGATTACGGGCCGCTCGTTGCGAAAATGCAACGGAACGCGAACAACACCTCGGCAGATGCGACACTTCTAGTTTTGTAGCTTGCCTTAATCTTGCTTGTTTATGAAAGAAAAGACAAAATAGGGTTTATAGCGACACATGATAGTATTATCTGTGTCGCTATCACTGTATACATACCTATAATGAAATGCAGGAAGCGAAATCCGTATTTTTTTTATTGTTACATTACGTTACCTGTCACAAAAGTGTGGAATTTAAAAACGTTTTATCGACACTAACTTGTGGTGTCAGCACGTGAATCAAGCAAAAATATATTAAAAAATCCTAGTAATACTTCCAAGTATGTTTTGCATTATAAGTAGACTATGGGGATTTGATTTTTATTCCTTAGGTAGGTACTACTTTTTGATCGGCCTTGAATTTTCATGCTTACAAGTATACCAATAGTCCAGCCAAAAATAAATCTAATTCCGTCTGAAGTTTTGCTACAGTCGAGTAGCAAGAATCAGACCCCGCAGTCCTCCCCAGCTAACCAAGCAATGCACTCCTGCCGTAAGTCCGGCTGCCGCGCATTTGTCGCCACACCGTGCTATCCGTTCTGGGACGAACATATATTTTTTCAACTTCAATAATAATCTTCGCTGGGATATATTTTTAATATATAAAATAAAAATAATTATATATAATTTAAGATACAGTCAAGGTTATAAACATAGATACGTTCAGAGTGTCAAAAATATGTAACCACGACATAATTACGGCGACATAAGATCGTGGTTACATATTTTTGAGGCTTTGAACGTATCTATGTTTATAACATTGACTGTACTAGTATTGTTTGCGATTTTCTAGTGCAAGCGTCTAAGTCCAACGTTCTTTACGGTTAGTTTGTTAGTACACGCAGCGCCATCTAACGATGAATAGCTGAACCATAACACGAAGAGCGCTCAGGTGAGTCAGTATTTACGTTCCGTTATAATTACAAAAACATTTTGATTTGGTTATCAAAGTGTTTTAATAAAATATTTCATTAATTCTACAAATTTAATTTTGACCTGCGGCCTACAACAGCGATGCACATTACAATTTGTAGGTAATTGTAACATACGCGGATACAAAAGTAATTTACATGCAAATACAATACAAAAATGAACATCCTGTCGCACTGCGATCGATTTGCATATTTTTTATAGGCAATAATAACAAAAGCGGTTTATTAAAACGGCAAACAATTGTTAGGACATCCGGAATTAAATATCTAAATTATTCATAAAATATAATCAGTGTCCTCATAATTATACGTGGATGTTAATTAACTTTAATGTCACAATGCTGCTGCTAGTCGATTAATATTTCATGAGCGTGTTGTATTATTCACGGCGCATTTTAGAAATCGTGTATTATGATGGTCGTACCTATACCTGCCTGTTGCACGCCGCCCGCTGTTCTAAATATGTATGTATTAACTGCATCGGGTCCACTATAATGCAGTATTGTCCTATGTCTAGGTAGACTATAGATAGGCGCTCAGAGGTCAGCTGATGGTGAGCGGGATCTGAGGCCCAAAAACATTTGCAATTTTAAGACTGCAAATTCGTTACCAACTCTTAGTAGGTACTAAAACGGAATGCCTCTATGCTAGTGATTTCACCGCTTGTCTTATCCCCAGACTGGAACACAACGATGCGAACGCTGCTGTTAGGCGGAAGGCTAACCACATCAACGTCATGTCAAATACAAAGTTGTCACTCACATGCCAATGACAGCTAAACATTGGAGCTAATGTCAACTTTAATTACCTCATATACCTACTACACTCAGGTCTATTTTATACTGCCAACCATGACGGATATATGTATCTATCGTTGGCGTGGTGCGGATAAATCCCTCAATGGCGCTGGAAAGGTAGGATAACATAAAAAAGTGGATTCTGTAAAGTCTGCGTCTGTGGCCTGGAACCCTGTCTTCTGTACCTTTTTGAGCAATGTGGAATACAGTCTGTAGACCGTAAGGCAGCTTTCCTACCAGAGATGTATATTTATATATTTTTACAATGTATGTTTCATTACCTAGTTGTTTAATTAAAATAATAATAATAAAATTATTGAAATTATTTTGAATATTCTATAGAATTCAACGAACCTACGTTACATTGGATAGCTCATCAATCCACCATTCCAACTAAGTACCTAATATATTTCACGACGCAGTTACCTAGTTGGTAGGAACTCTGAGCCTACGAAGCTAGCGGTCACGGGTTCGAATCCCGGTATGGACAAATTTGTGTGATGAGCGTGAATATTTGTTCCTGAGTCATGGATGTTTTCTATGTATTTAAGTAAGTATATATTTCTCTATATAAGTATGTTTTTCGTTGCCTAGTTCCCATAGTAACAGCCTTGAGCTTAGTTTCAGAATAGGTAAATTTCCATCAGATGTCCCGTGATATTTATTTATTATATTTCGTACCGACGGAACTCGCTCACAAATTCGATGCGAATAATTACATACGTACTTACGTTCAATTTATTCTACGCACCAGCAGCGGTTACCTCACAGTAGAAAGTAGTTCATCTCTTATGATAAGATCCTAAGTGGAAACAAATTCATTACGCATACAAACAATGATGCCACAAGCTTACTTTATGTAAATTTAAACAAAACAACGCTGCCAAGCTTAAAACAACTAACACGCGCTATCTATTCACATATTAATTTTAAAGACATGGATACGTGACATCTGGTGACGCGTCCCGTATTATTATAATGTAACGTCGGAGAGTGACAAACAGTGTTGCCGATAATATCAGTAATATCGCTCACCTGCACGGAAGCGGAACACAAAAACCACATTAGTAGAATCACCATTATAATTTGTTGATAACTACAGTTAAATGCAAAACTGAGTCAATATTAGCACCTCAGTAGAATGTGAATAAGTTGATGACAATCAAAGGTATTTTTAAATGCTTAATACAGAATAGTACTCCTTGAAATTTGCTACAAATCCGCCTACCAAATGATTTACCTGTCATTTACAGTTTTTCAGTAATTTTAACGCAAAAACTGTTAAATTTCGCTCTTTTATCTTTCTTATAATTTTAATTCTTTCTAAGAGAGCCGGTGGCCTAGTGGCTAGCGGTGTCGACTTGTGTTTGTGAGATACCGAGTTCGAACCCCCAAGTGGTCGCCATGTAACAATGAGCTTTTCTAACTTATGTATCTGCATTACCTGCACGGTAGCTGATACTCTTACGGTGAGGGAAAACATCGTGAGGAAACCTGCACATTTAGGTGGCAAAATGTGTAACCATGATTCAATGGTTTGGTTCCCCTGTCACAAGGGTCACGGAGGTCAGATGGCAGTCGCTCCACTGTTATAACCAGACTGGCCGAATCTGGATCATGGCCAAGCGTACCCCGTCGAAAAACGGAAAAAAGCGCTAGGAGGATTTGAATTATCTCTATGGCAACCTCTACAGAAAATTACTAAAAAAATTTAAATAAATGACAGCTAATTAATTTGTTAGGCAGTTTTGTAGCGAATTTCAAGGAGTATACTATTATGTATAAGTAAAAATACCTTTGATTGTCATCAGCTTATTAACATTCTACTGAGGTGCTAATATTGGCTCAGTTTTGCACCTAACTGTATGTGTGGCGCGGTTTTATTTCAAATATTTTACTTGTTTCGCACTCGTCACAAAAGCCAAGGGGAAACGTAAAGTCACCCTGAGTTAGTGACTGTACAAATATTATTTGATCATGATTTCCGTGCCTCCATTCTACGTTGTCTTAGCCCACCTTGCTTCCATATTGGAATCACTTTGGGGTGAATTTCAGGGGGTTTCAACCGCCGTCATTAGTGTCACCAAATATATTGACGAAATTGACAAAGAAAACATTTCGTACAAACAGTAGGTATTACACAGTATTAGTTTTTGCAATTGGTCATAAACACGTTTTAGACTAACTTTACTGCGACGAGATAATTGACAAATTAAGTAGATTAAATACTTACTATGATGCTACGCGTTTGTCTTAGACTCCTTTAGTTTAGCTCTCTTTTGGAATACCAACCTGATTCCAATATGGTATTCAAAAAGTGTCCGAAATGAAACAGCACGAAGTTCGTCGCAAGAATGTAAGTAAATATTCTTTCTACATACTTACATACAATAATGCATAGGGAGGCGTCTACTTTCATTCAAATTACTCATACACTTGCATGAAACGAGGAAATTCTGCAAATAGTACCTATACTCTAAGATCCGAATAAGGAACGACCTTCACCCGTCTGTTTAATGGATGAAAAGTATTTTATATGAAATTTAATACGTAAGTACAACCTTTACCTTTCAGTCCAGGATATGATTACTTTTTTTTAACATTGCACTTGTTTGTTTAATAGACAAATTATATATGAAGCCTATATATGCAAACGTTAGGTTGACAATTTTTTCCCTTCTTTTTATATCTGCCTACCCAATAGTTATGACGGGGAAAAATAGTCAACCTAACGTTTGCATATTTTACTTAAACTTATACTACTTTCGATTGGCATGTAATTTGTCTATTAAACCAACAAGTGCAATGTTTAAAAACACTTTTTGAAAATTTTAATTGAGTAATCATATCATATCCTAGACTGAAATATTAAATTTGATATAAAATACTTTTCATCCATTAAGACGGGAGTAGGTTGTTCTCTATTCGCATCTAAGGGTCGTATTAATAAACTCGTCTCAACTGTGATCCCCGTCTCAAGATACGTCAAAGTAAACGTCAATCCATAGAAAACTGTCATTTTTGACGCATCTTGTGAAGGGCGTCTCACACAAGATCAGTTTATTAATACGGGCCTTAGACTAGTAGGTACCTACATAATTATAGATAGCTTATAAAGTTTATAATTATCAGCAGATTGACAGTGAGTTGAAAGGCGAACTGACTTCATCCAGATGTTTCGACCTGAATGTTTTCTGGCACTATTAATCTTAAATCTCAAATAACGTATTCATGTAGGTTTTATAAACATCTGAGTCTGAATAAACATACATGCAGGTAAATCAGAATGGTAAATGACTAACTGTAATATAAATATCTGAAATAGTGAAACTAACATCAATGATTTGAGCTAAACAATCTTTCAACCGCTTCCACAAAGCTTAACATTTAAAAATGAATTCGGTGAGGATCGTAAAATATTTGATAAACAGGGCGGGTATGTTTGCTTTCGCCGACTTTAACATTGCTATTAAACAGCCGTGAAATGGACAGAAATAATCGGGTCGATCCGTTATATCGCACGAATCGCATCATTCGTATGACGCCTGCGTCTGCGCACGTTGCGAAGCCGATGCCCATTGCCATGCCGCTCAACTTTCTGCGTGCTCTTACTATGGGCATAGATTTATCTTTAATTTGCTTAACAGTGAGTTGTATATGCCCCTTATGAGAGATTGTCGCAGCGGTAACTACTAATAGGTCTCATTATTCTTACGGTCACCGGATTACCATGTGATTGTTCGCTAATCGTGCATGCGCAGCGCGAGTGTGGCGCGGCGGCGCTGGCGGCGGACACGCGCCCGCGCCGCGCCGCGCCCGCGCACAGGGCTGCTGTTTTTGCGAGTCGTGGCGCGCGCCGACTGCCAGAGGAACTTCGTCGGCAGTTCCTCAAATTCGCCGATGCAATACTCGGAACCAGAAATCATCAGCAGCTATTCGCATTAAACTTTTTTCCTAACGTAACAATTTATCGAACAGCCTCCTTAACCTATATTGATATGACTACCAATAAGTAAAACTACCATTGACAGCAGAATTTATTTTGCATTGAAATTCCCTTCGAGTTTACATGAATGGCACCGGCTAAGATTGATAAAAGCAGGGGCGAGTTTGATGCTGGTAGTGAACGTTTTAATCATGTGATTCAGTTGCGAAGGCATTAGCCACGCGGCCGGCGGGCGCGGGCGGCGCGGCGGCGGCGGCAGCGCGGTGCCTCCCGCGGCGATGCCCGGCTCCGCTACTTTTTATCGGCACATGCTCGGCTCGTGTCTTTTTCGCTCTTCCCGATCGGAATTCGTTGAGGGATCGCCGCTGCCGGTGGCAGACGTCTTGTGACATGTCAGCGGCGGTACGTGCGCTGCGTACGCGGCAATTAACCAGTCGCCGCGAATCCTTCCGAGTGGCGGATTCTCATCGTCGCGCTCGCATGCTTCCGAGGACCATCGTCTTTATTCAGGGAACAACCGTGAAAATACTCCGACACGGTAATCATTAATTGAGCTCGTTAATTTACCCTTTTTTTTAAGATAGGTACGCACTTGAAATTACCGAACAACACAATCTTCTTCCATGTCGGTATTTGATCGTTTAACGTCTTGAACTCTACTTTAAATGTCAAACGCAATGTGACATACTTTGGTGTATCTTTGGGACTTTATATAAACTTTTTACCAAAACATTGTCGCCCTTTTTTGCGAATCCGAGCCAGACGAGCAACGTTCAAAAGTTTGAAGAAATATTCAGTGTTGCGTCGAGGTGGTAGCACAACAATGACAGCTCGTACAATAGAAACTTATGTCTGACAAAAGGAAAGGGCCGACTTCGTCGCTGCGTGTGAACAAAAATAAAAGAGGAAAATGATAAATTCCGCCAAACTAAACACAGAACCGCCAGTGTCTTAAAATAATAGGATGATCTGGTCGCAATATATGCATTTTTATCAAAGAAGAGAGAAAGAAAAGACATTTACTCGTATTCACAACAACAGATACAAATAGAGAGAAAAACGTAATAAAGAAATAACAATACAGATTCAGTTGTTGAGAAACGGTTCCAACTCAGCATGTGCTGGCTGTGAAGCCAACGCTGTTCCGTTGGAACCGCTCGGGGAGACCACGGAAGGTGATACAAACAATATATTACTCAAAACGACAGACAAAAATAATAGTGCCACAAAATTAATAATAAATATGCGCTACTCTTAAAATAGTTCAGGAAAAATAAACATGTATATAAATCTTTAGATATAAAAATATAAAGAGCAATTGCCATGCGTTAGGAAAAACCCAAAGGAACAGCCGAAACACTTATATAATTACTTAATAATCTAGTTTTCAATTAGTAAACTTACCCGCTTTATTTTTTGCAAAACGCTAAAAGGGTCCTAGTACTAGTTCATATAATATGAGTACAAATATGGAATAAATAAATAAATAAATAAGTTCACCGGGTATGCTAATTGACCACGCGGTTAGCCTAGTTGGTAGTGTCCCTGCCTACAAAGCTAGCGGTCCTGGGTTCGAATCTCGGTACCTATGGGCAAATATTTGTGTGATGAGAGACAAATACCTACTCGCATTTGTTCCTTAAGCGTGTGCTAGACGGTTTGAAACCACTGGTTTGAAACCAAGTGACCTCGGTAGTTTGAAACCATGTAGACAGTGGTTTCGAACCAAATTATGTGAAATTTGGTTTGAAACCACTGTCTACATGGTTTCAAACTACCGAGGTCACTTGGTTTGAAACCGTGGTATGAAACCGTCTAGCACACGCTTGAGTCATGGATGTTTTATATGTATTTAAGTATGTATGTATCGTTGCTTTTAGTACCCATAGTTCAAGCCTAGAGTTTAGTTTGGGACTAGGTCAATTTACTTAGGTCAATTTATTTAGGTCAATATATATACTTACATGAATTTTTCGTGAAAAATTATCTAATTGATGGTGAAAACCGCATTATAATCCGTTGCGTAGTTTGAAAGGTCTAAGCGTACATACAAAGGGACAGCCAGCGACAAGGTTTTTGTTTTATACTTGTACCTAGTGATAAGTTTAGTATAAAGGAAGGCTCTGTAAAGTTTACAATATAATTAACAGCCGCACTCGGAGACCTCAATTAACTTTTAAGTTTCATTAAAGTTGCTGCGTCTTATTCTAATGCTATAGTAAAGAAAGTGACAGCAGCTACTTTAATTAAACTTAAAACTTAATTGACGTCTCTGAGTGCGGCCGTAAGAGTGTTACTTTAAAAATGATGTACTACTGGGTCCTGTAACACAGGGCTTCCTAGCTCAGGATCCAGGCCCAAGATAAAAAGCTGTAGGTACCTATGTTTTATGCCAATAAATATTTTCATTTTCATCTTTATTTTATTTATTATTTATTTATAGTCATTCGGTTCCACATTGGTTTAAAAATACAAGATTGCGTAGTTTGTTTTTAAAACCAAATTTCGTAAGGCTGTTTTGAATTGGAGGAGGTAAATCGTTCCAGCACTTAGAAGCTTAATTGGAACCGAAGACTGCCTCGGAAGGCTGCAGATTTTGTGTCTCGGGAGGAAAAGTGGGTTTGATGCGGTCTGCCTGTGACTGATAACTCCATGTAAGTTTTTATAAATAGATTATCAGGTTTGCCTGTTTTGATTACCTCGAATAATAAAGAAGCAAAATGAAAATGTTGCCTGGGTCACCGATGTTTGCGGAGGAATCGGGAGACAAAAACTGGCACAGGCATTCTGCACACGTTGGATCATTTTTTGAGTTTTACTTTAAAGACAGGGGCCAAAGACAGTGTTAGAGTAATTAATTTAGACAGAACTCTCAAATTTCTATTCACAGAGTTTTATTCGTAGATCTTCCGATATTAATTGACGAATACCTATTGTACAGCACCTTGAGTCTATAAAAGCAGTTACGAACACATTTAAGTACTTATGTATTCTTCAAAACGCAGATGATCATCAAATTGAACTCCAACATGGCTTTGCGAGAAATAACTTATTTGTTTTTTGGTGTCAATAATTATCCTATACTTATTTGGATTTGCTGGGATTAAGAACAAGTTAATTCTTAGAATACCATTCCGCAGTACGAGTAAGACCATCATTCATACGTTTAACTGCTTCCAAGACATTACTTTTATTATTATAACTTTTAGTTAAACTAAACCAAACTAAATGGGTAGTAAACTAGTGGCTCTGTGAGCTTCTACAGCTCGCGACAAACTTAACTTTGCCGTTGGAAAACTTTATCCCCATACATTGACTTAGGTCGCGGTCAGTTTACCAACATCACAAATGAGCTTGTAATCGCAAAAACCCCAAATTCTCCGCCATTTTGAAAAAAATCTTGGTCAACTAGCTTTTGCCCGCGACTCCGACCGCGTGGAAGTCGTTTATCGAGTTTCCCTCGGTAGCTATAAACTTTTCCGGGATCAAAAGTATCCTGTATGTCAATCCAGCTTAAGGACTATCTGTGTGTCCAATTTCACCCAAAAATTTTTAAGATGTTTAAAACAAAAACATGCAAACATCCACACAAACTTCCACATTTATATAATATGAAGTAGGGTAGGAGTAGGATTATAATCTTAATCCTACCAAACCTCCAAACCGAACACAATCAGACAGGGAGATATACTTATGAGATGAGTGAATCTGAATTGTTTACGTTGTTGCCCATCCTCTTCCTATGCATGCATAAACTCATAACCAAAACAAACCAGCAAACCTCCCATTGTTCAACTAGAAATAAAGAAAAAATGAAATCGTGTTGAAGCCAGATTTATTTAGGAAGGAGCGTAGTAAACAGTAAGTATAATATTGTGACAATTATGGAAAAACGCGAGGTGTCGAGGCTCGGGAGTGTACCTACACGTGTTAGCCACTTGCATAATGGATTGCGCAGGGCTACCGGCCGCGGAACTCTTACACGGATCCATTTCGGCGAAGCAATCTGAAGTGTATTAATAATAATCTAGAGTAGTTAAACTTAATATCATTTACACAAAAAGTATGGGGATACCCTCATATATATGTATATATGAGGGTATCCCCATGCCACATACGACTAGGTAGCTTCTCATTATACACACCGTGAAACCAAACCTCCAGCGTACCTAGATATTGATGTAATAATAAAAATATGCTCTAGGACAAGAACGATACACATCGATCTACCCTGACTATACCATTACAAAAAGTCCTTAAAACCATATTACAAACCACGTTGTGCAAGAAGCTGAATTTAATTGGTGCAGTTGTAAATAAATATGTATAACCAAACTGAACGCGGGCTTTAAAGTAGGTACCTATACTACATTGTATAATAGGTAGTTATCTACTCCATAAAACAAAACGTACTAATTCGAGTAGTCGTCACCTGCCTTTAAAGTAGGTACCTACTTATGTAGGAATATTTACAAAACCATATCGATCAACACGATCAGGTATAGATTAAGTATAAGAGTTCGACAAAGAGGTCATGGAGATACATGACTAACAAATAGGTACGAGTAGCATATGTTATAAATATAGCAAACTCTTCATCAATGTGATCTTTTGTTTACAAAAAACTAAGGAATATTTAGGCTTGGTTCGCATAATGCGGTCATTTATAATATTGCAAATAAAAATAGTCCCCGAATGCCCCGGTGGCAGCCCTTCGGACACAGAAAGAAGCCGCTTGCCTTTCCATTGAATCAAATTCATATATTTTGAGATTCAGTCGCCAATTTCATTTGTACAGTTCGTGGAGTAAACGCGTTGGTCATAATTGCATTTGGATGTGATGTACATTTACTAATATTTAGCAACGTGTCGTCCTTATTTATAATTTATTTTTAACTTATAAAACATTCACAGATGCAGGATTCAAAACAAATAACTTACCGTATTATTTTAGATATTAAGTCACTAGGTGAGTAAATTAATTTATAAGCATGATGTTCAGTAAAAGCATTTTTCATACATAGTTCTACTAAATCAACTTTTAAACATAGTACCTAATCTGATTAAGGAAATCCTCTTTAAAATCATGGAGCAACAATGTCTAACAAAATATAGCGCGGACTGTACATTCCGCGGATTGTTTTATTGGATTATGCGGCGAGGCCGCGAAGCAGCTATAACTATTCAGTGTCGTCTTTTGTGTTATGGAAAAACTTGTTCTTGAACCCATGTAGTGTGAAAGTATCTTTTATTTTTGCAGTTTAATGTTACATATGTACACATATTATCGCCTGCGCAGCGCGGCTGTCAGCGCTGCGCCCGCGTCGTTAGTACGCACGATGTGAGCTGCCGCTTCAATTCACTTTGTTGTTTTGATTTCTTCCCCGTTGAGGAAGCTAATTAGGACTTGAGATTTATCTTAGGTTCCCCGTTTTGACGTGGGTCGAGCGGGTGTTCGTAGGATAATTATGACATCTTAGGTAGATGATGGTTAACTGCCGCACTCAGAGATGTCGATTATTTTTTAAGTTTCATTAAAGTTGCTGCGTATGGATATAGCAAAGAAAGTGACAGCAGCAACTTTAATAAAACTTAAATATTAATTGACGTCTCTGAGTGCGGCAGTTAGTGTACGTTTGACATGTAACGTACAATTAACTTTTATTAACTCATGTTTAGTTAAGCTTTATTCATAAACCCTAATCTTAAATTAAGTTAATACAAAAGAAACACAAAAAATGTCATTACCTGCTTAAGAAGGAGGTACAAGATTTTCATACTTATTTTTGTATGTATTTTTGTGTGTATGAATCCTTGTCTCTTTCTTTGTGACCTTCTGCAGGCAGACTAAACGGTTTGGCGAATTTTGAAAGGCAATGTATTGTTGGGCTTTGGTTGTATATTATAATCTTTGATCCTCAAATTCTGACGCAGTAGAGGCCTCTGCCTCTTCAAAACACGGAATTTCAGAGTTGGTAATTTAAATTTCATGCTGAAGATAGGTATAAGGCAAAGACAAGTCTATTGATTTTTGATTTCAAGTTCAAACTCCTCAGTCCTGACGCCGCAGGGTCAATATTTGTATTTTATACCCATATAGGCAGTTGGGTTTTTAGTCTGGTTTTTGTTAGACTTTCCAAACAATGGTATTTTTTATATTTTTAAACTTATTATCTATGTGTTGTCATCCCATTGTTTGTATCATAAAGATTGGCCCTTTATTGAAGCAATTATTATTTTTCATCTTAACATAAGTGTCGCCGACAAAACCCTACGAGTCGTTATTCTGTCGGTCCGCGACTATTGTTTATTTGGACATATTTATGGCTATAGTTCCGCTTTTTGTGCGGATGGAAATATGTGTGGCGGATCGCACGTCCGCGTGAGATTTCGGACACCTCGCTTACCTACTCGGCCTTTACGACGGCGGCGAGCCAAAAAAACTATAAAATCGCCATTGTGTCGGCGACACGGCCGGCAGTTCGCGCCTACCGGCCTTTCATGAAAATTATTTTGTTTTTATCTCAAAGTGTATGTTTATGATAACACCTGTTTCGCTGATGCCTCTGCGATCGGTGTCAGTCGACGCTTGTCTCGATTTTTTGCCAATTTACAGACTATAAAGACGGCCCGCATCGCGCGCTAATTCAACCGGTGTTCACCGAATTACGCATTCGTTCACTCTTGTTTAGCTTATTATGTTCTGCGGAAGTATTTCGAATAGGTAGTTAGTAAATAGTGAATTGTACTATGAGAAATAAGTTTCGGAATATTTGTCGTTAAAACAAACTAGATAATTTAAAAATAGTCAATTTTATGAACAAACATGCTCGGAAACCACCCTTCTACTTATTTATAAAAAATCGATATTTTAAATTTTATTCAAATTGGTATTCAATTCATACTAACTACCTATTGGAAACTGTATTTATTCTACTTATTAAAAGTTAGGAAAAGCATATACATTAAAAACGAAAATGTATTTCAATCAAAGTATTATCATTAGCAAATCAACCGTGGCATGAATCCTAGGTCTCGTCGGGCACCGCGCCGGCCGTCAAAGGCGCGCCGCCACGGCTGACCAGCTTTTTGCATAATTACGCCGGTGGCATCCTGCCCTATAATATGATAACAAAGAAAGATGACCGACTATATGATTGCTGAATATTTATAGCCGCCAGGTTTGGAAAGTATTAGTCACAAGCGTGAGAACCTTTTTTGTTAGAAACCGTTACTTAACTCTTATTTTGTTTTTTATTCAACGTTTTGATATGAATTTATACTTTTAATCTTAATTAGGTAACTAAAACAACATATAAAATAGTATCTTCATTTATAACGCGTAGACGATGTCCAATGCGAGATGTCGCGTCTTACGACGAGTTTCCCTTTGCACCCTTACTTTCGATATACTCGTACGAGTAAAGTCAAGATACAAAGTAGGTACACCGGCAGCGATAGGTACCTACCTGGAGCAGCTACAGACCTGCTCAAATGTCATCGTTACGCTGTTATTTCGCAATCAAAATTGACGTGGGAAATATGCTCGTTTGTGACTGAGGGCAGCTAGTGTCTATAAATTTTACAATGAATTATAGAACTGGTCTACTGGCACAGACGTTGCATAATTCAATCATATTATTCGCAATGCATGCACTCTAAAAGCAAATAAGTTAAGGCTGCATCGGACTACGCTTACCTACGCTTAATATTCTAAGCTGATGCTAGAAAATCTATTCATTTTATATTTATATTCTGTGTCAATCCAATTTCATAATCATGTAAACATACTGGTCATTAACTCAAGCATAGACTGTTTACCGATAGCAAATCCGAGCTAAATAAAAATAAATGGGTTGATTTAAACTGTCACCAATGAAATCCATTTTCTGTGACCTAATTCATGGAATTTGTCTTCAAAATTATAGATCTGTCACCAGAATAGAATCACCAAAAAATACCAAAACCATAACCTTAAAAAATAATATACTCGTAAAATCACTGAGACATGATATCAGTCATCTAATCATTTGATTAGTGACCTTAACGAAAGGTTTGTTTCTAGTAGTATGATGAAATTAAGTGAAAATTGTACCCTAAATAATAGATTCTGTGACAAATTCGACGAAGCCCCGCTGTGCCTTCGGGCCTGGCACAACACTAACTCAACCAAATCTAAATTATTCTATAGGTACTAACCTAACCTAAACAATTAAAACTGGAATAATATTATGAAATAGGACAAGATTTATTAGGTGACAGATCTACTATTTCGGATACAAACTTATTACCATAAAATGTGGGTACATTGATCGATTCAACTTTTAATCAATGAGAAAAAAAAAACATGCCGTAGCTTAAAATCTTGATTCTTAATTTGGGGTTAGTTTGATTATCCATGTATTTATAATATAATACCAAAGTTTCGTACCAAAATGATAAAAAAGGAACCCTTATGGTGAGACTTCGTTGTCTATCTGTCTGTATGTCACAGCAGTTTTTCTCAGCAACTACATCAGCTATCAAGTTGAAATTTGACATAGTTGTATAACTTGCTTGCCCGCATCTGTTTATAGTAAAAAAAATATGAAATTAATTTTATAAATAATTGAAAAGGGGTCTAGAATGGGGGGTTGAAAAATTAAAGTGATTTGATTATAGCAAATGAGGTGTCATGTGAAAGAACTCAATCTGCCCATTTCAAAACTATTTTTTGGTAATATCCGTGACGTACTTTTTGATTAACAGCCAAAAATTTTCAAAAAATGAATTTAGGCAAATCAAAATGGACCTCATTGCATACAATTAAAGTACATAAAAAGGTATATTTTTGAAGTACGGACTTAAATACGGTACCCTCGGTGCGCGAGTCCGACTCGCACTTGACCGGTTTTTTTTTATTTGAAGTTTTTATGCCCTACTTTACTGAAAAGAATATTTGCTGGGATTAGATACCTAATATAATTAGGGGATAACATTTTGGTGACAAATATTAATTCTGGTGATAGAAAATATTGTTGCCAAAACAAATTAACTTTTTGAACTTGACGAACGTATTGTACATTGAATTTATTCATAATAAAAAAAAAGGCCTTTCATTGAACAATTAACTTCACTTTTCTAATTACATTTAAATACGTATATGTTAATCAAACGAAAATTGATGGAAAAAGCGATATACAGATGAATGTGTTTCTAATTCAATTAAGGAGAAAATTACGTGAACATAATTATTAATTTGTATCAATTGACACAAGGTAGGTACTTATGTGTCAAACGCCTGGTATTCGAGCTTGGGTCGGTGTAAAAGTGGCGACGGTGTGACGCGCGCCGCGCTCGCCCGCCTCCGGGACGCTACTAACGATAAGAAAGGCAAGTCGAACCGCAACTTCCTTTTAATTCCTGCTTCTTATATTATACTTCTTGCTCCCAACCCGTTGAATAATCAGCGGTGAAGACCGTCCTCATTGCTGCATGCCGCGTAACTAGCTGTCATACCTCATAATCTAATGAGCTTAATGCAACATCACATCCAGCGCACGCAATAACGATAATCCTGTACAAAAACGTAATTATAGGAATACCCAAAATTTACATTCCGGTCGCGAGACCATATGAGATGCATGGCCATCATTTTAATAAGACAAAATGATGAACAAATAAATCTTCTTTGTTTCGTTAACGATTGTATCAGCTCAGAAAACGAAAAAGTTAGTATTTTGCATCGCGCACAGACGGACGGATATTCGCTGGATTTATAATATATTCGTCCTGATCAGAATATATAAGGACTCAAAGGGAACATGATTGTATCCTCTTATAAAGAGCCTGTACTTGGTTACAAAGTTGACATCCAAATCAGATTAAACCAATCAGTTGAAATTTATGACGCACCTGAGAACGAGCATGCCGAGCCATTGAGAGATCGACTTGCTAATCAGCTGCAAGCCGCGAACAACTATCGATACTATTATTGATTATTTAGTCTCTAAACGGCCGTAGCAACTATTTACTTAACATTGTTTTGGGTGTTCACTTTATTGACATAAAATTTTACTTATGTAATAATTACTGCTACTCGCAAAGCACTAGATTGCTGCATTTGTTTGTTACGCCAAAATTATTCTGAAATTTGCCAATGACTCTAAAAATCGTACAAGGTGTGTTTTTGCGGCAATTACAGCGACGTGCGGAGCGGCCGTCGTCGCCGCGCTGAGGTGTCTTTGATTTATTCGTCTGCCTGCTTCCAGCGCGGGGTAAAATATGACCGACCCATCAAATATTCCGCCGCGGGACGCAGGAGCAGCCCTCGCTGCTCATTATAATAAAAATACGATAGTTCATACAGAAACATATCTCTGTATGTCAATCCCATTTTGGAAGTTAGCAAATATTTGAAACGTACTAGTATTTCACAGGTCTTGATACTCGTAGTTGGTTGTAATATCTCTGAATAAAATTATTTGCTTTCTTTGTTTATTACCAACCTGGATTAAATGTTGAACTTATATATTCTAGAAGTACTAATAAATCAAAAGTTGGACAATTAATTGATTAATTAATTAATTAATTTATTTATTTATTAATTTTGAATCCCGGTATGGGCAAAACGCATGGATATTTTCTATATATTTAAGTATGTATTTCTTTATATAAGTATGTATATCGTCGCCTGGTACCCATATTACAAGCCTAGAGCTTAGTTTGGGACTAGGTCAATTTATATGCGATTGTCCCTGATATTTATTTATTTATTTAAATAAGGAATAAGTAACCATTAACGGTATAGACTTTGAAAGTATTTTAATTATTTTAATCTGTTACTAGTATATTCGTATTATACTAGTATAAGTATTTAAATTCGCAAGTATCAAGAAGTATAGTTCCGCTCCGTGGCAGTAGGTTATATTTCATCAGGCGCTTGTTGTCACATGATCCGCGCGGAGATTCATCTTTAATTGGGTGAACCAAGCCCAGTTCCTTCTTTTGGATTTGGACCATTATTAGAGGGCCACCTAAATCCTCGACCTCGTATAGACATATTATATCGAAATATAAACAGAGTTGAAAACGTATTTTTACAAACTTGTAGTTAAGCAACTTTCCGTGATGTTAACGGACTGAATTTTGGAATACATAAATAAACCCGATGACCGTTCGATATTAACTAATCTGATGATGGAGTCGGAAGGTGGCAACAGGATCTCCGCTGTACTAACGTAAATCCACCAAATTTAGATTCGTCTAAGGATTCGTTAGTTTCGAATCCTTACAAAAAAAACGTAACGGTCGGTAACAAAGCTTTGTCTCAAAACTGAACACTTTGGAAGAAAGGAAACAATTTATTCAAAAGGACTGCATGAATAGCATAATATATTTGGCCATAAAAAACATAAATACATACTTATATACAGAGAAATAGATACTTAAATATATAGAAAACATCCTTGACTCGGGAACAAATACTCGCGGTCATCACACAAATATTTGCCCATACCGGGATTCCAACCCGGGACCGCTAGCTTCCCGTCGTCGTCGAATACGGTTGTGATTTCATTTTCATCCGAATCTGATCAATCTCAGACATCTCAAAGGGAAGGGAAAGTTCCTGGACCTATCATCATTCGTCATATTGCAGTCACGCGTCTTATTCGGCGCCATGTTTGTTGCGCATTACACAGTTGACAAGATAGATGCGGTTTATTCGCGTCAAATCATGACCATTTACGCGAACTGTCATCGCAGTCGGTGCGTCGCGTAATTAAAATCAATATTTATGGGCTTATTAGATGACATAAAATAAGAGACGTCGAACATTTTTCTCGGTGATGTGTAGTGGCACTCCTTCACTGTCTGTCATGACCTATGGTCATGAGCAAACAAGTCCGGCCTAGGCGGGTAGTTATGTAGTAATTTATATTGCATTAATTACTAGTTACCTACTTAGAACTTCGTTACTGCGACGAATATATCGAAGTAATTTTCGCAAAAGTTAAATACAACGCTTGTTTTACGATGTCGGAATAAATTGAAATCAATTTTAAACAAAGAAAACTTTTTAAAGTAAATTTTAGACCCCTAAAAGCCACTTAATTAGTTGTAAATACATGTTTAACGACTGTGATGCGCAGTAAATTATCGATTAACATACCTAAGGTTGATTCTCTGAAGCATCCAGAAATGCGGTGCGCTACCGTTGTTGTTGCATCGGGATAAATACTTGAAAAGAATTACTCCAAATCGGGAAGCGACCAGTCTCTCATTCGCATATTGATCACATTTATTTGTTTCATCCTCAGGTACGTTAATACTTATTAACTGCCACAAAAAAACAACAGTATTTACGAGTGTGCCGATGGTGCCGACCATCGCGTAAACACGACTAAACATGTGATGTAGTTTGTAGAACTACCCAGTTCTACAAACTAAGGAATTCTTGACGGCTCGGCTAAAATGTCATGAAAAATGTATTACAAACTCATTTATTTGTATAACATATTGTATAACATACCTACGTATAGTTGGTCTCTAAAAATAATTTATATTTAAAATTATTTTCTTGACGAATTTTCTATTCAAAGCGCCAAATTCTCAGGAACCTGGTGTCCCTCTAACAAAATCTGTTCAAAAGTGTAATGTTATTTATTTACTACGATATCGAGGCCATAACTTAAACCAAAATAAAGAAGTACTTATTATATTTTCTTGCCTGTGAGATATATTTAATTATTTTACTGTCCAAAAATATTATAAAATCCTTTTCCAGAATTTGTCCCAACGGTTGTATGTCAGAATCCTGTTCAATGTAAAATAAGCGAATATTAGTCGTATAATAACGTTGTCGTTCAGCTAAGTTAGTTGTAAATAAGAAAGAGTCAAAGAATATCACCTATCTTTTTGCACATAGCGTGTTGTTTAGTCAGCCCGGCACAATCGGCGGAGGAAGTCGCGTCGTAATCGGTCGAGTTCACAGAATCCTGGTAAGATTTTTAATTAAGAAATATATATAATAACTAGCCTTTGCCCTCGAGTCCGTCCGCGTAGAAGTCATTTATCACTGCTCCCTCGGGAACTCCAATTTTCCGGAATAAAAACTATCCTATGTCCTTCCCCGGGGCTCAAACTATCTCCATACTAAATTGTATATACCTTATACTTAAGAAATGATTGATTCCCCATACAAACTTCCACCCCCCTTTTCACCCCCTTAAGGGATTATTTCCGGGATAAAAAGTATCCTATACCCTTTGCCGGCACTCAAACTATCTCCATACCAAATTTCATTTAAATCGGTTAAGCAGTTTAAGCGTGAAAGGGTAACAGACAGACAGACAGAGAGACAGACAGAGTTACTTCCGCATTTATAATATTATATTAGTAGGAATATGGTAACTTTAGCGTTTTGATATGTAAGTTGCTTACACGAAGGCTTAGTTCTGCTTAATCTTGGTTAAATGTTTTAAAACGATGTTCTTTTTAAATATTATTTAAATATTCTCAGGAACCTGGTCTCAGGATCCGGTTAAATTGAGACCCAAGATACTGAGAACTATCCCGGATCCTGAGAGTTTATATTGAAATATTGTTGGTGTGCAAGATTTTTTGCTGCTAAGTATACACTTTAAAGTCAAAATAATAAAGCCTTGACTAGTTCTACTAAACGAAACTTAATATGTATTGGCACTGGTCTAAGTTTATTTCAGGCGGCGATCAACAGATTTTAATTGCCTTTAATGGCACAAGTCCACCAATTACATGGCACTGCCTTCATGCCACGAAAGCTACAAAAGAAAACTCTCAGCTGTTTCTGTGACGAGAGTATTATGTGTGAAGATTATCGGATGGGTCTACTAGAATACTGCAGAACCAAGGAAAAGTGTCCATGACGATTTTGAAAGTGATGATGACTCAGAGCAGACTGAAAATGGAATTCCAAGTTTTATCAACACGACCACACAGAACTTAAGGGATCAGCCTGATGAATCCATGCACCAGCATTGCAAGTGATCTTACATTAAACTTGGAAACTCCGGAAGTTTTGGCTGTTATGCCTGATTGACATAAAATTACCCTACTACTCTAAGCTATTTTGTGATATAAATAATAAATAGACGTTGATTTCGGTCGATATTCGTTTTTTTTACCTCAGTTTCCTGGTCACACTCTCAGTTTCCTGCTGCTTGATTTCCTTGAAATGGCCATAAGTCTAAAACTTTAAAATATGTTTACTATTCCACTTAACACAGGTTAAAAGATGATGTATTCTTGATAATAGACTAAATTTCGCAATCAGAATGTAAATAAAATGTCGGGCCGAAATCAGACTTAGTTTCGTCCTTAGGGCTTGTTTACGGAGACGCGGGGCGTGCGGCGGGGCGTCGTTGTTTGCGTGCACACTGGTCGCTGACCTACTGGAAGTATAGAAGTCTTTCATAGTCAGCGACCAGTATGCACGCAAACAACGACGCGCCGCCGCACGCCCCGCGCCTCCGTAAACAAGCCCTTAGTTTGTAGAACCCCGTAGCATCCCATTGTTGTTACCGAAGCAAAAAAACATTGCTTTTTGATATTCAAAAATAAAATCCACCACGCAGTTTCATTTTGAGCTATTTTAACACGTATGCGTGAATTCTCAAGATAGTTGTATACAACTGAACTTAGCTACTTGTACTTATCTAGTAAGAACGTAGCAGGACAACAGAAATTGACAAAGGAAAATTTCCCTTTCTCTAATAATGGCATTTGGCAGATTGCAAATAGGCAATAAATTAAACAGATTTACAATTTCTGCAGTTTACCTATTTTTTGGTAAAATGTTCTCTGCCGAAATAGACTTCTAAACCTTTTTGAAACTGTTATTAAGAACATCATCTACAACAGATGGATTAAGGCACTCAACATATTTACGTATTTGAAAATTTCAAATCAGTTAATAAACTTTGCATTGAAAATATATTGCGTTAATGAAATGATAGTTTACACTACTACACACTGTATAAATTGTACGTCTGTACTTGACGTTTGGTTAGTTACAGCACACTGTCATGGACACCTACCCACCCAGCGTGAACTTTCTACCACGCATGATTTAAACCTATAATACCTTCGTACTTGCGTCCTGAAGGCACTGGCCCGAGTAGATATAAATAATTTAATAAAGGTCTGACATATCAAAGATTCCTTTAACTAGGACGGGTTAAATGTATGATGGTAGTAAATTTCAAGCCGCTTATTCAATTAAGAGTCGTCGATTGAATGACATAAAACTTCTGAGATAGTGCAATAAAATACTTGGCAATTACGGGTCAAGAAGCGGAGGTAGGGCCTGACGACACTCGACAATATACCAATCCACTTCTAAAGCAACAGCCCGGTGTTTAAGGTTTTGTCTTTTCAGGCATTCGGCCTTTGCCTGATAAGAACCCAATATAATCCTATAGCTGCACCGACTGAGGTTATCAGCGAGATACTTCACATTAAATACGAATTTATTGTAGTCAAAATATACTTGATGATTGATTTGTTTACAATAACAACCCAAATTTGCGATGTTTACCATCGGCTTCGGATATCATAATTAATTAATATTGACATACAGAGTGTAACAAAACCCCCTTAAAAAACCGTATGTAGGGTCACTGACCCCTAACAAGATGCAAGAGGAATTATATTCTTGTGGCTATTTAATAGGTACTTACATTATTAATCAAAAGACTTTTCGTTACGATAATATTTTTGCCTTTGTATGGAAATAAGTGGGCCTGAAATCATTTGTGACAAGACGGTGGCTGTCAAATCGAGATAAGTTATGATATTTCTCGGTAATGGAATAAAACATGGAGGGAGCTTCATTATTATCTTTAATTATGACAGTTCGCCATATACGAATGCTTTACATGGTCGTCTGCGGTCAGCGGACTCGAAAAAACCAGCATCCGTCCCGAGTCCTATACAGAGCGACTCGGCACTCACAAAAACGGAGGTTTATCTTAGACACGGGCACCGCGAAGCTAGCGGCATATGATAACAAGATGAGAAATTACCCATGTATTTAACTTTTTTGCAACTTTGTCGTGTGCTTGATTTGAAACGGATACTGCTTCACCTTGAATAATATGTTACATGTAAAGTAAACTAGAAACAAGGTAGCTACTAAAGAAAGAGTAGTTACGTCGACAAATTAAAAAATATCAGCAATTTAATCAGTTTTATTTACGCGTTTAATGCAAGGAAACTCAATATATTGTGTTTTGTATTTGCTTATTATTAACAATTTAAATACGTTCCTATAGGTACCGTTAATGTATTAACGAGTCCACGAGTTAATGTATTTCGGTGTTTATCGAGGTAGTTTTGTGTGATAATCGATACTATAAACCTATAGATTCTTAAAGGCGCACGTCGAGCAAAGAGCTTGGACCGATGCTCGCACGACCATGTTTAATTGTACCTATTAGGGCAGATGGCTTATTCATTTGTAGAGCAGTCGGTCGTTGCGCTCATGTCGTAAACTGGCGATTCGTTCCCGTTCTCATGTTATTGTAGCGTTTTGTCTATGTTCCGCTATTTTATTGGCCCGTTTTGTTGTCTCTGTGACGACGTGCTTGTTCACGTTTACGTCTGCGTCAAATTATCCGACTGTCCATCGTTTCATCGACTCGCAATGCCACCTCGTTACGAATCCCTATTTAACGAAATACCACCCTTGTGTGAAAATAGAGCAACAAAATACCTAACGCAAAACATGGGCGTTGAACTGTAGGCGAGTATTATGTCTGTGATTACGAAATAAATTTTGTATACAAACAATATAATTAACATTTTCATCGTAGTTGATTGTGCGATAAGGTTTGTTAACAGCCTGTCACGCCTTGTCACTTGCATGGGCACGGTATCACAAGTTAAAAGCGTATTCAGCAATATGGAGCGATCATTCAAACGATATAAAGCATTCACGCAAATGAAAGTTGGTCATGGAAAGAGTGATGTCAATAATTCAGTTGGAATTTCATCATATATGTATTTTAGCAATTGCCGCTTTAATAAAACGCCAGGCCGGACAGGGCAGTTGTCAATTAGCGGTTGAATTTGAAATGACACAAAGCTTTTAAATATAGGTATATTTCACTGACTATATGAATGGTACTTAAATCTGACACTGCATTTGATACCTGTAAATAAAGTGTAATTATTTGTCATTAAAAGAATAGAAGATGCGTAGAGTACCTATTTTGGTCAATATAGTTAATACAGACAGTTACATCAGGAGATACGAAATTGTTTGCAGGGTTTGCATAATGCTGTCCTCTGGTTATTTGAATTGGACATAGCTTACGTGAGTGGTAAAAATAAATAAAGGCAGTAGAAGGTATGATACGAGGCGGGTTGCGAGTTATTGGTCCCCGCGGCGGCCGCGCTCAATTTCTCTAATTAATTAACGATCCTATAGATAAGCGACGCTGACAACGTTATTTGTGGTGAACAAATCTCCGAAGCATAAATTTTAACGTACACGCTCAAAACTTGTAAACTCTGTTCACGGTTTATGTACTAACGTGTACTGACGGTACAGACGATAAATATCGCCCTAGCCATAGAAGTCGGAATCTCGCATGTATGCATCTACTAATTACAGTTAGCTATGCTCATTTAGGCACGAATAATAGAAAGAAACACAACGACAATTTTAGTTAAGCTTTAATAAATATACTTACATAGAAATTAAAATTTAGGGATAACTCACGATTAGGTACTTATTAGCTGTTTACAGGTCCGACATGTTACGAACTCTTTGAAAGTATCCTGAGCCCGAGCGCTCGCGTGCCCTTTTAATGAAGGACTCCCAAAGAGTACGACATCAGCATCTAGATACGCGGCAGTGTGTCCGGACAAGTTTATAAAATAAAGGCGAGCGACACTGCAGTGGGTATATTTACTCGAACCCATCATTCGGGCCATATTTTCTACTCTCAATACATTTTCCCAGTGCAGGCAAGACCATGAAGAAAATGTATGTAATGAGGGCCTGAATAATGGTCTGTAACCTTAAAGTCTAGTAAAAAAATCAACATTCTGTAATTATTCTATAAAAAGTTATTGATTTCCAAAAAAGGCTTAATTTGTTACTGACGAATAACTCATTCATTGAAACCTATAGAGTACTTCTCGATGACCTAGAGCCTTGAAATTTAGCATCGAGGCAGGTTTTACAACACAAGTAAAGGAAAAAATCCTAAATTTACAAATATTACTTCGCTTGAGCGGAAAATAGTAAAATTATCATCTACATATTAAAATGTATGAAACATTAGATACGTAACACCTATTTAGCTTTTATTATTATGTAGGTAAATTGTTGAACAGAAATATATTTAGTGGGTTGATATCGGCTACCTGCCAAAAAATAACTACCAAAAACAAAAATGTAAAAAATGTGCCACCAAAAGCAGTGAAAAAGTTTCAAGTTCAACTTAGTTACAAATAAATTATTTAGATTACCCTATATCTCCAAGGAGGCAGATTCTACTAAAGATAGAAAGGCGAATCGTCTACTTGTGAAGCAAACTTATCTTGTTTGTTGGATACAGGTCGGTGTAAAGCGCAAATCTATGTAAAGAGAGAAATATTATACATCTCACGCGCATGTATCGGTACAATTTGAACATTTATTCTCGAGGTGTACAATGGAGCTTCGTTCTATGACATATTTATTGGGCATTCGCAACTGTTTCCACGCTAGAAAAGTGCGCCATTGAAAATTCATGCAGCGTGTCAGCGTTCGCGCACTAAATATTCGTGAAAGATTCGCTTCAAACGGAGATCCAACAATTTGCATTTGTCACATAAATAAAAGAACCCAGCGCCCTCATTAGGCGCCGCGCCTGCTACCGTATCGCACTTCTCACACATAACGTGTATTTGTCAGGAAATATCCACATAATTGCCCGGCTCTCCTGGGAATCCTGATCATTTTATTTCTTCTTCTATTGGGGTTAGAGTGTGAGCACGAAGCGAAGCGGGTACGAGAAATTCTTCGCCATTTAACCAATCTTAAGTTGGTACGCGAGTTTGGTGATGGTAAAAATAATATTTAAAAATCTATAAGGTGCATACTAATTTATAAAGGGTACGCTATCGTAGGGCCTAGGGGGATCGGGGCGAGGTGTCCGCTATCGGCAGTATCCGGTACCGACAACGTGTCGGCCGCTTTTTTGTTTACCGATTTCTTAACAGAGAAAAAGTAATGTGGTTTTTAGAATAGCCATGCCTTTATTTACAGTAATTAAGATATGGCATTATAGTTTGGCTTTTAAAGCAGGCTAAACCATTTTCAATTACAGATCAGACGTGAACCTCTAGAACTTTGTATAAATCACATTTGGTTCCAAACAGCAAAGATTCTATAGTATGGGAGTTTCATTACATTTACTAAATTACGCCAATTCGTCTAAACAGAATGTAAAGTATTAAATTATCAGGAGTACCTTTCGAATGAAGCACACGATTTCCATATTACAACAATTTGACTGTCTGTCTGTGGAAACAGATGATTGGGGTCATGCTTCTAAAGGATAACAACATGTCCAAACGGTTCATTGATTTTTGAATGGTAATGAGTTATCCAATTTATTTTCGAATGTTATCTCCAAAGCGATCAAACTTTGGAATGAAAATAATCTAAGAAAAGTAAATAAATCTCGACTAGAAAAGGGCATTAGCCGGGTCTATGAGTTATATATTGCGTTTGAAGTCGATATGGCATAGTGTGCCAACGTATTTAATTCCTGCAATAAATCATGCAGTGTAATCTGCAATAACGTATTCTGATGTAGGTAACGTTGCGCCGGCGACGCACACAGACGCCAGTGCCGTTTCTTCGAAGTCGTTTGGAAAGCAGGCTGTGATTTGCAAGGTCACGCGCGTATAACACGGATGTTCCCGATATTGAAATGTACAGAGACGTGCTTTATTCACCTACATATTAGCACACACAATTTGAAAAGATCCGAGATATGCGATTATTTTTATAAGAAACTAAACCTTAATCGTACGATAGAAGATATAATATCAGTTGACATAGACGCCGTATTTGAATGTTGCTCAATGCGACAGTAGTATGAGAATCGAATACTCATATTGAATACGAATCGGACGAACGGTACGACTCTCGGTATGGTAAATTCCGTATGGCGAATTATTAAATTATTTAAGCCGCATATCGCGGCGCGGTGACTGCCACAATATCGGGAATCCCTGTGTGCTACCTACTAATGCAATAATTTGGCGTATTTTGCAATCGCGTATTGAATATTGAATAGTTTGTAAATAGTTTATGTTTTGGACGTGGATTTCAGAGTAGATACGTGATCCGACGTGGCGAGGCGAACCGTTGTGAAATTGCACCACACACGAATAACATACGTTAACAAGTGGTCATTGCAAATAAAATGGTATGTGTTAGTTGTGTTTAGGGTCACGCAGATATTTTACGACTCACTTATCTATAGTTGCAAATGTGGCTACAAACTTTACGTGGATAGATACTGATAGTCGATATAGTTCCATAGACAACAATAATATAGGTAACTAAAGCCCGACCAGGAAAATAAAGAACTTTGCCATATTGCGGAAAACTATTGGAACTAATTTCTTCCACTGGCAAACGTAACTTTAAAGACGTGATTAATGCTATGTAGTATCTCTTAGTAGTCTGTGATGCTATCTGTCAATTGCTGTCAAAGTGAAGTGTCGATTGTGCGTGGTCTCGTGGTGGATTGGGAGTTGTTTGTGCGGTAAAATGCTGAAAACTATTAAGAGTCACTTAAGAAAAGTTATTTACAATATGACGAAATATTTGTCGGAGAGAAAGTCTGAAGGATTCGACTCTATTCCTCTAAATAACATCACCGACCTTGTTGTCAACATGACTGGTAGGTATATCATATAAGTATGTGCAATGGAAGTTGGCTAATTTGTGAATAATAATTTGTAAATATTAAAAATAATAATTACACGTAAAAGTTCGTTTTAATTTAGGTTTATCCCGATCTTCCGTAATGAAAATACGAAGAGAAGGTCAGACGTCAGCTGTATTTTCTACGCCTAAGAAAAATAAACCTAAAACCAAAAAATAAAAAAAATCTGGATGAATTTGACACAGAGATCAAAATATAAATATATAAATAAAACACAAGAATTCTATGCCGTCCGAAAAGAAGTACCGAATTTGAAGCGGTTGCTTGCAGCTCTGAAATAATCTATAAATTTTGTTGGTGGCAGAGAGTCTCTTGCACAAAGTATTATAAATTTAAATCGCCATTTCTATAGTAGACAAGTGCGTGACGCTATTGGAGTTGAAATATAATGCGATTGTTAGTGTTAATAATTAATGATTAATATTAAAATCGTAATTTATGGTTTTATTGTCTCTATTTTAACCCGACTATAATTTAACTTTAATGGAAGATCATTTCGTTACAATTTAAAATAGGTATATATAAATGTTGTAAATCAAACTTGATTTTATTGCATCAATTATCTATATTGACATATTATAATACTCGTAGTTCTACACTAGCCAATTTGCATGCGTACGACTATACTTAGTGTTGCTATAATAATTGCTAATTTAACGCCCCCAGAGCAGGTTTTTTATTTTCCTGGTCGGGCTTTATCTACATTATCAAAAAGTTACATGTTCATCGATTGCTATCTTAGCTTTGATGTCATTAAATCCGTCCACCTATATTACACTAAAATTCTATTACCTCATTAGAATTGCTAAACCCTATGCAGACCAACTTTATAGATTGACTATTGAAAACCTAATAGTAAAGGAACTGGTTCGATGGTTGTTTTAAAAGGAAATTACCCTTAACAACAAATATTCAACACGATCACCCCTTTTAAGCACCTACTTATTTAGAAATTCATAATAAGTTTCCACTGTGTTTGATAACACTCAAAGATAGTTAGTAGTACAAAATATTGACATGCAACTCAGTAAAGAAATGAGTGGACAAGTTTATTAGAAATAAACCACTTAATTTAGTTTTAAATATTACTCAAAAGTATAAAAAAGCGCATAAAAAATGGAGTAAAAATTAACAACATTTCAAAATTGCAACTAATGCTAAATCCAAAACAATTTGGGTAATTAAGGGCCAGAATTCCAAAAATATTTTTAGTTTTTTTTATCTACAGTAGTTTAGTAAATATTAGGGATGTACAGACCGGAAGAATGATGTCACTGATATATGCCTGTATGCTCTTTGTAAATCATAGCATGCACGGGAGAAAAAAGAAAAAGATTGTAGTCCAATTTCCGGTTGTCAAAACAGACATTACCTACTACCTTGAAGTCCGAATTGCATATTAAATTTTGATTTAACGAACGGATATATTTTTAATCAAATACTTTTTTAGATGTTTCCGTTAACCGCCGGATAAAATAATAAAAATAAAGTAAACATCATATAATAAATAAGTAAAGCCTTGTTATTCAATTCACTTGGTTTATAGGAATAAAGCACAAGACAGACTTCAAGTGAAAAATCTGTTGAAGGTTGACACTCGATTCAGGACTCTTTTAGAATGACTTTTACTTCAAATACTTTTTTTATATGAAACCATATTATTTTCGGAAAACAAAAAAATACATGTTCTGTTATTTCTAATGCTCTTTCCAAAGGACACATAAAATCCAAAGGTGAGAAAAATGAAATGTTGGCAATTATATTATATCATATAAAAATGTCTCAAAAGACTGTATTTAGTTAGATTGATTGAGACTGTATCTTAATATTCTACTTGTATTTAATATGTAAGTATCTGTATAGAATTGATGCTAAGTACCTACTAAGTATTATAAATAACATTCGATTAAATTACCATTGTATTCTCCTAATTTTTACTTCATAATCTTGAATTTTGTTGTTCGTTTCAGGCACATCCACATTAAACTCTAAAAGTTTGCAAACTCTCGTTTTTTCAATAATAACTTTATAAAGAATTTTAGTACATGAACCCGTTATTTTTATTCGTGTGGTATATGTATCGACGGGATATAATGAAAACTGGGATTTGATCAAAACCATGATCATTTCACTCCAGATATTAGGTTAGGTTAGGGTTTTGATCAAATCCCAGTTTTCATCCTATCCCTGCGACATTATAGATTGACAAGTCGCTTCAGGGCCTACCAGTAACAAACTATTTAATTAATTGGTAAACATTTTTTTTTTCACTCTTGTATTCCTCATTATGACAACAAATGGCATCGCGTGTTGGCGAGCACGGACGAAATAGAAAATGATTTAATTTGGCTATAGAGATGGAGGGGACTCGTGGAGTTACCGGTTACGGACGGTTACGGAGTGCTATGGGTTTCGGTATTGGCTCGTTTGTCGAGCATCGCGTGACCGCGCGACGCTCCGGTGTCGACTTAATGAAGTGCTAGTCAACAAATCAAAAACATTGATACTGCGATTAATCATGCGACTCGTCATCGTGCAGACGCCGAACATTTAAGCTCGGTTTTATACATGCCAGTCGTGACTTGGCAACATGGCTAGTAACAGTAAAATACTTAGCTGCAGGTTGTGTGAACGCAATAAAGTGCAGTCAATTGATTTGCTTATATTACAAAACTGATTTTAACTGTCAAGTCAGTTGCAAATAAAACAACACAAATCATACGGTCAACTCATTGAAAATATTTGAAAATTCTCTGAAATAAAAATATAGTAGGTATACATTTCTTGTGGAACATTCTATCAGAACAAAACATAAAAAGTACTACTTATACCGATACCTACTTGCTTTATAACCCTTTTGAGAATACAAAAATAATTTTACTTTCAGGCTTTTAATATGCTGCATGTAACGCCGTACAAAATCGGTTTCTAACAAAACAAAATAAGACTTACATACCAAGAAAATTAAAATAAATATCACGGGGTCCTTGTAGAGCTACCCCGAGGCGCCCCGGGGCTGGGGGTCGTAATTGAAAAATAAAAGGCCGTAATAATAGAATTTACATTACGTGCTTCCCAATGACAAATTTTGCCGTTCGCCTGTTATTGTCAGGAGAGCGACATTGACTTAACATGCACAATTCCGTACACGCCCTCTTCGCTCTCATATACGTACGATCCGCATAACGGGTTCTTGTTTGTTCAGACGTTGGGAAATTTTTGATGATTGTCTTTTACGCATCAGAAGAGCTACGCTTTCTTCTAATTATAACCATGAGTTTTGTTACTCACAACTTAAATATTGAATATTACTTTTTTGCTATTGAATAACAAACTTATAATTGAGTTATCAACGACACAAATCACAATAAGGATGACGAGGGAGAAGTAAATGCCTCTTCTGGCTTAGTATTAGGTATAAAACACTGAAATATCCCCGACACATTCTTATATTCTTAAGTAGCACATGTGTTACCTGACCAAATAAAGCATAAACACATACGGTCACTACAATTCGTAGTCGCCTATTTGTATGCAGATATTACGGTAAACGGTGGGATTGTTTCGTGCGGCGCTCGGTATTTCCGCACAAAAGTTTGTCCAAAGCGTAGTGCACTTACAGCCAGTCCTATGGTTACATTATTTCGAGGACCACAAATCATATTAGGTTTCATTGATGAATATCTGTCAACACTGATGTAACCCAAATCGTACCTGAAAGATGAATGTACATACACGGCAGTTACTTCAACGTCCGTCGGGTTTGCACTTCCCTCTCACTCGCTCTTATACTCTCTTATGGTCTTACTGACTTTACCAGAACCCGAAAGTTTTTTAAGACCTCTTGCACTGTATCTTATTCTAGATTACTGATAACCACGATCACACTAAACCATGGCCTTTTCTGAAAATAAAATAGTAGATTGTTCAACTAGGGACTAAAGTAAGCCACTATGACAAGAGATATTTATCCACCCGAGCAAAGCGAGGGTGGATGAAGTTCGAGTGTCGTTATGGCTTTTTGGTCTCGCGTTGAACGCTCTATTTTTCACTTTGATTGCGAGAAAATAAATCTTGAATTTCAATACCTAATAATTTTAGGACAGACACGTAAAAAATTACAACTTAGTAGGTAGCTTTATCTTTTTTACTCTCAACCCGTCGCTATTATGCAGAAAGAGACAAAAACAAAGTTGATATTGGGGTTAGAACATAATAAATAGTTCATAGACAACATTTCCGGAACGAACACTGAGGCGGTGGAGGTTGCATGCCCAGCCCGCTCTCCACCGCGCAATCCGACGACAAGGGCAACATCATCAAATGGCAACATATATATCTGGCTGTTTGTGATTTTCCAAGGCTTTTATAAGGAAATTAAAGACAAAAATTTAATTATTGTGAAATAGGGACTAAAAACACCTATTGTTTTGAGAAATGAATTCTGTTTCCTGGTTGGTCGATTTTAATATAGCTGTATTCTGGTTGGTTGATACCAAATACAAAGTTTTTTATAGAGTTATTAATAGTTAAACAGTATATAGGTAACGTACCAAAAAAGAACCCAACGTTCCAATTATATTTTCACTAGGGAGTAAATGTAGGTACTACTTTAGTCCGGCTTGATAAGCCTAATATGACACACTTTTTGAGCATGAGAAGTGAAAATGTTGAATCATAAATAATCACATTACATACACGTTATATAAATATAAACTGATAAATATGAAAAAAAATGTGCAGAACTTTGTAGCTAGTCAAAAATATTTACCAAGTACTAAATATTTCCAAAAAACGAATAAGACATGCTGTGTCGCATGGTTTCTAGTTTCGTTGGGGTCTAGTTAGCCGGAGTGAGATGTAAATATTATCCGTGCGCGCGGGCGCAGGGGTCGCTGCGTGCTTCGCTGCATTGTGCTGCGAAACTAAACGTGCTCACTGCCAACGTACAAGCCAGAAGCTTCATAAAAATTACTCTATTTATTTTGTAACATTGTGCAATAGTCAAATAAACTGTTAATATACTCGTACCTACATAATAATCTTCCTAACTTCTTCAGAGACGGACATGGCTCCAGGCGTCACCGCACTGGTCTTTCAGCTGATTTTGTGCATTATATACCCGTAACAGACGCTCGACAAGTTCGATGATTGGCTGTTTAGGGGTTTCCAAAGAAGATTAATAAGGAGTTTTAGTCCCGATATGCAGAGACTAAAGTAACATTTTTAAGGGCGTGGAAATAACCTCAACATGACAACTGACAACTGTGCAAAAATATTTAAAAAACTGTTTAATTTCGTGAAACACGATTAATGATTACGAAAATGAATCTATTTAATTATATTAAGGATGAATTCAATTTATTATGCATGGTCCAATTAGTTTTGAAAAAATTGTTTTCAAGTTTGAATCTGTTGGCTAAATATGCAAGCATTTAAAGCGTCACTTTACAAAAAAAAAGAAAATTAAAAACTGCGGAACAAATTTTTTTGCTATTGTAATTTTGTACAGAACGTCGTTATTTTTCCTCGCTTTCAAAGTGAAAAGTAGAGTGTTTAACTCGAGACTAAAAAGCCATAATGACACTCGAACTTCATCCACCCCGCTTTGCTCGGGTGTATAAATATCTCGTGTCGTAATGGCTTACTTTAGTCCCTTGTTGAACAATCTACTATTAATTAGGATCGAGTAAATAAACTAAAGGATTTTAGTAGACAGACGAGCTCAGCAGATATACTCATCGACGCAAATTTTATAAGCGTTATCATGTCTTAATCAATCAAGTCGAATCCAAGTGGCGTAACTTGAGAATTTATTGCGGCTTTTCCTTTAAATATTTGCATATTATCTTAATGATGAGGAACCGCATCCTTTGGACTTATCAGAATATACCAATTAATGTTGGAAATATGCGTCTGCGCTCGAACGCCGCGTGTTTTATTAACCTTTCATAACGTACGCCGGTTATCGCTGTGGGCTCCTTTAATCTGAAGATTAGTCTATATTTATTTCCACTGCACTTTGCTTTTTTAACAGTTTACGTTTAACAGTGACTTAGTGAATCCTTATTTTTTGTCAAACAAGATTTTTTTTGTAAGTAAATTATAAAAAAAATATCCTTCTAATATTATTAGTGACAAAAAAAAAAACAATAAAGCGATTTAACCATTCCGGGCGTGGCTAACGTTGCTTAAACCTAATTCAAAGGCGTTACAACAGTTCAGTTAAATATTACCGTCCTTAATAGCGCAAAATGTTTTTTGAACGTTGCGAAGAGGTTCGTTTAGTTATTCAGAATAGTCTAGTGCAAATAATAAATAGGTTGCGCCCGCGCATGCCTCTACGTAGAGTCTTGGCATTTTAATGGGTTCTTGAATATATTTCTAGAGACTGTGTGTAACAGTCTCTTTTAAGTAAGCGGATTGGTGCGAATGGGACAGCAGGTGTAATCGTGAGAGCCGGCGCTGGGCCTGCCCCGGCGCAGGCCGCACCCGTACTCCCGCGCCACACCTAATTAACCTGAGACGTGACATAGCCACGTTATAAATTTTAAATCTGTTCCTGCAGCCACGTTTTTAAATAAAAATAAAAGCAATGAAATAAGTGGAAAAGAAGCAGATAAAAAACTGAGAAGTCATTGACGTAGAGCTCAAATAAAAGTTTAGCGAAGCATCGTATTCTTATTATATTCGTACATAGTTTTATTGAATGTAGTGTTATTAAAAGTATCGTGAAAGACTTGACCGTCCGGCATGAGCGTAGCCAGAAGGGGGTTTTGGGGGATCAACCCCCCCTTCCCCCCTCACCCCTCCCCCCTGAAATGTTCAAAATATTAAATTTTTTGCTATGCCCGTGCAGTCCGGTAGGTACCGATTATTATTCAACTGAGTCTGAATGTTTAATGGTAATATTATGTTGACGAAGCGCCTTTTAAGTATGACAAGGAAAAAGCAGTTTTAGTGTGACAAGGCGCAGCGACGAATCACGCAATTTATGGCGATCGGTTCGTTTTGCATGCTATTTACAGGTTGATGGCAACGCGTCACGCTCCATTTTTATAAATTTGTGCAACATTTTATTTTTATTATAAAATAATCAGATTAAGTAAGTGTAATTTATGAAAGATTTGTATGTACTAATAAATTTTAGTATTTAATTACACTATCTTAAAAAAGTTAATTATAACTACATTTTACGAATGCATATTTTTATAATTTTGATGCTTTATTTTAGCAGGACACAATTAATATGGCGCGCGACAAAGCGCTTATACGCCGTTAAACAAGAGCTTATTATTGCTTATATCTGCGCGACATTCCTGTCCTGCTATACGTGGTCTTTACTAAACAGTTCGACAATTTTGTCACTTTCTTTTAAGTAAAACGAGCATATTTTCAAGCTAATGGGCTAACCAGCGGTCATATTATTTTTTTTCACCAGGAGAGGTTAAAGCTAAGACAGAAGTTTAGTAGAAGAAGCAAAATTTAAATTTTAATAAAAACACTACGATAAGATACTTTTTAATGGTTTTTTGCATCTGACAACACAACTATTCAAGAATGTTTTGCGATAAAAACATATGTAAAAAGTAATAAATTCCGAATACCACACCTCAAAAACTTAATGCGGGTGTACATTAAAAAAAAATAAAAAAAATCGAAATATCTCGAAAATGGTGACACTTTTACTAAGGTAAGTTTTCTATATTTGGTAGTTGACCCGTCCACCGGTTTCCCCCGTTTTTCGTGCTACTTACAGGACACCCTGTATAGTAAAAGTGCGATGTTTAAGGAGATAAGAATTTTCCTGTATAAATTGAAATTCGAAGAAATTTTAACTGAACTGCAAATGGCAAAATTCACATCCGTCATCACGTCATCAGGGTCTCTCTCTGAGCTTTCCGTTAAGTTTGAAAGACTGAAAAGTGCATGCGAATTATATTCCTGTGTAGAAATGCCAGCTACACCACGGTAATAGCCGGCGCGGCGGAGAGTGATGCGCTAACGCCCTGTATAAACGAACACGCTCGTCTCTGGCAGTTGTATGGCGAGCGGAGTAGCAGCTACCGATCATCGAGTGAAATATATAAATCGAAGCGTTATCATCTTCGGCGATCACTGTAGACGGCTGCGGCGGGCGGCGGACACGTGAAATAAATATCCATTTCCATACACAAATGCGGGCACAAAGCGGCGCGGGCGCGGGAGCGGTGTGTCAGTCGCCGCGTCAGCGCGCTCGAGCCGACAGTCTCGCTCACCTGATCTATAACTCCTTATTATTATGTGAATGAGATCTATTGATCCACGAGGTGTGGAACGCACGATGCGATCCAATGAAGATCATTTTGTTCAACTGGATCGACCGCTTTTGAACTAACTTGACGTTACAATAGCGACCAGAGACGGCAATGATTTAAAATCTGTTAACAGGACGGTTGTCTTTTTAACGGTTGGTAGGTATACAATTTCCATAAAGGGATTTCCCAGATTATCCACGACATCTTCTGATTTCTTGTAATAAGCAATACTGGTTTTGTTTTTTTATCAACAATGCTTCTAATCTATCTGAACCCGGGCAGTGACGTGAGGGGATAAGTAATAGAAGTAAGAATGAAGCTGAAATCCCCATCGTAATAAGGTCCCGGTTCATTGCTCCCCATATCTCAATCGGCAGTAATTATCTTCTAGACTCGTAAGAGTCGAGTACGGCAGTTTATCAAGATATCGATTCCTATATGTACTTATAAACACGCTTGCGTACCTATTCGATACTTGTACAATTACGTTATAGATCGTTTTACCTTTGGAAATAATAAGTACTCCAATTTTTAAAAAAGATTTAACTTTAGTATTTCTACTTAAGGTAAAAATGTATCTAATGTATCTCAATATTCTGTGTGTGCTCCTAAGCGTGACTAGAGTTAATTATCACAATCCCTTCCGTGAACCTACTGCGTTACCTTCCTAGGCGTTGCTAGTGGTCAATCAGCTAGTTTTCTACATAAGTACCTACAAGCCATAGCAAGTCATGAGGTTGACCTTGCAGGTTCGACAAGTCAAGTGGTCGTCGGGCCTCGAGAGTCGGGACTCGTGCCAATCATCGGTGATAAAATAATAGCTCCACTGCAGGAAGCGCATATTCGCGCCCGGGCATGGGGGCTTTTAATCAACTCTTATTGTTTAATGACCCTTCGTTCAATGCTAAATTAAGAGGGTGACGGCTCAAACCCTATCGCCGAATGCGTACCTAGTACGTACCGTATCGCCGAACGAGCCTGGGCCTAAATATTTGACGGTAGATATTAGTCGAAGATAAAGTGAACTATTCATTTAATTATTGCTTAGTACCCATACTTAGTACCTACCACCCTAGTAGTGTCGCGACGTCTCGCGAAATGTAAACATTTGCACATAGCAACATTATATGAAGAGTGGTGTTCCCGCCATATTCTCTGATTGTCTATGGTAAGATGTCACAAGCTTAACATTCTTTGCATAGTTCATTTTCATAGTTGTGCAAGTGCTAGTGCTAACAAGTTAGAATCATCCAAACTGCTGAGCTGTTATAAAAGCTAAGTATCTAGTAGCTAAGTATCTAGTGCCTAAATACCTTGAGCCTAAGTCTGGTGCCTAAGTATTTGGGTACCTTAATAATCTAAATATTTGCCGAATTACCTTACAAGCTTTATGTATAAATTATATGCCAAGTTTCCACGTGTTTTACCATGTTGCTTATGCAGTGGTGAGCGAGGTGAAATTCCGCTCTGTAATTCCCTGTGGTCTGTCTTGCAGACACAGTGGACAATGATAAGTGGGATTAAACCCAGTGTAACGTGATGCCCGTTTGTCGGGGTCAGTGGAAGCCGTGGAAGGCGAAGTGAAATTCCGCCCTGGCTCTGTGGTCTGCCTTGCAGACACAGTGGAAATGCTTCGTGTGGTTAACCCACCTAATGAGACTGGTTTTTATGTCCAGTCCTGGTTCAGTCGAGACCAGCAAGTTGTGAATCTAATGAAGCTGGTTTTTATGTCCAGTCCCTGGTCAGTATGGGACCAGCAAGTGGTGAATCTAATGAGACTGGTTTTTATGTCCAGTCCCTGGTCAGTATGGGACCAGCAAGTGGTAAATATAATGAGGCTGGTTTTTATGTCCGGTCCCGGGTCCAGTTTGAGACCAGCAAGTGGTGAATCTAATGAGGCCGGTTTTTATGTCCAGTCCCGGGTCAGTATGGGACCAGCAAGTGGTAAATATAATGAGGCTGGTTTTTATGTCCGGTCCCGGGTCCAGTTTGAAACCAGTGAGTGGTGATGAAGTTGATAAGGCTGGTCTTTATGACCAGCCCCGGGTCCAGTTGAGACCTGTTGGAAGCCTGGCATTTAATTCTGTAACTTTATGTGTGGCTTCAACTGTGGTCAATGCGGTTGAAGTCATAGTATTTATTTTTACTACAGGTGGTGACCAATTGCAGTAATAAAAGAAAAGGATAAAGAAAGGATAAATTAATGATGTACCAGTTGGCAGTGAGGATGTCTTATAGGATATGTCTTCAGGTATGAGATCACATAATTACTATTACAATTGCCATTGATTACTTCTAAATTTCTAATGTGTCTAATGGACCAGGCAGATATGCGGCATTAATATAATTAACAACATCCTCAAATACAACGTTACAAAGGAAATAATTGTTTGTCATCGCGCCGCTGCTGTTTACTTTATTCCATGAATATATGTAATAATAACATTTGTTCAGTAAGGACTCATTGTACGCCATTGTGTGGCGTGAGTCCAGATATTTAGTATGAACAAATATACAAACCATAAGACAAGTAGGGCTTAGTTTGGGACTACATAAAATGAAAAAACAAATTGTAAATTTGCGTCTGATTATCCCCTGCTATTTATATGTTATTTATTTTTATTAATTTAGGTAGATTTTTGGTACATGAACCACCCTGGTTTTCAGATTTATTTAGGTAAGGACTTAATTGTAAAATGCTTACTTTTTCCATTATGTAACAACCATGTGAATTTTTCACCAATTAATGTTACATAAAATGAAAAAGAAAGCGTTTGAAATAAAGGCACAACCAAATCTTAATTTCCTTAATCTAGATCGCATTAAAAGCTGACGACTAAGCTATAGTCCGGCTAGTATTTCCCGTGTGTAATGCAACAAGCGTAATTAGCGAATATGAGTAGAGATTAAAGTAAGTCCGCGCTACAATATGTAGGTGGGCGCCGGGAGCCGCGTGCCGCTGGCGCACAGCGCGGGCGCATGGAGACTCCAAGCAACGCCACCATTACTTTTTCCGTAGTTCCGTAGTAAACAAGGACCCCTAATACTTGTAGTTCCGCCATGTCGACCGTCCGTCCGCCGTCTGTCTGTCCGCGGCTTACTAACTCAGAGACTCCTGGTACTACAAAGCTGTAATTTGGCGTGGTTATACATATTAATCACGCCAACAAAGTGGTAAAATAAAATATTTTCAAAAACAATTTTTTTTCGGCCCCATAACACGTAAAACTGGGATGAATTTTTATACTCGTCTATTTGATTGTGTGGGGTGTCATTGGATAGTTTTTTTTTTAAATAGGGGGGTATGTAAAAAACATTTTTCGATTCTAGGATCCGTTTGCGTGAGTGGTAATTTTTGATCATTCGAGCGAGCCCTATCTAACCCGAGCATTTGTAAACGAGCAATAATTTCAATATTTGTAAGCTTGTACGCTCCGCTCAACGTCCACACTACTCGAATATTCGACGCCGAATGCTCATTACACGCGAATGCTCTCAGGGCACGCTCCTTTAGGCAAGTCAACCCGCGGCAAGGTTACCGCAGCCTATACGTTTACGATACTAGAAGCTTTACTTTCGTGTTAGCGACGATGAGAAAAAGAGGAACAGAGGCCTCTAGCGTTCTTATTACACAAACATGCGAGTGATACTACCACTTTGTGTTGATTTTCTGTAAGAGGATAATACCTCACGCATCGAACCGGCCCATTGATGACGACAGCAGCAACCAGCTACGGCTTGACTCTACTTACAACAAAACATATAAACTTAATTTGTTATGTTTTTAAATACAAATTATTTATCATTTATGAGGCATAACCTCAAAGTTATTTTTGAGGTTATGACTACTACATTTATTTACCTAAATTAATAAAAATTAAATGTATGAAAGTAAGTACATACATAGTTATTTTTGCTTTTTTTAGAATCGGAATTTATTCTGGAAATCCATAACAATTATTATTTTGGTAGAGTAATGATAGATGCTCGTTTACGAAAATAATTTAACACCTTAATTACTTAGGTATACGTCTACTGATCGAATGTTTCATCTCTCATTTTGTTTCCAGGACAAATAAATTTGATGACGACGCTATCTTACCGTTTTGGGAAATCTAATTGCGAATTAAATGTAGAGTCCATCTATAGCCACGATAACGTTTTGTTTCAGTAAGGTAAAAATAAAACTACTTACCTCTACGGCTTTCGATGTTCTGGACACGGTATTAAAGGCATTTGATCCCTGACTTTTAATGCTTCACCCCTGGCATTAAAATTATGTGTATATTTGTATCACGCTCGCGATTGTAGGGCCTCGACGGCTACACTTACCGTGGGGCGGGCGCCATACGGCGCGGTGGCTCTACATTCGACAACTGCCGGACATGCACTTTCAATGTTGTTTTCTTTAGGTATTGAAAACTTTTTGTTTTATTTAAGTAATGTAAAATTTCATCTTATTATTTACAAAACATAAAAAAATATCATCCCAACACTCACAACTTCGTTATAAAGTTCTAATAAACAAATTACGACGGACTTTAGCCCAAAACAATTACTTATATTTCATAACAAAAATATCAATTTGCCTTAGGCGTTAATTACTTAGAACCCGATATCATTCATTAGTAGATCCCTAAATTAATGTGCGCTGCAAAATTCTTAATTATATATCTTGGATTTCTAAGTAAAATTTTGCCCTCGGCTCTGACAAGGGAGCTAAATGATATGTTTGTAAACAACAAAAATTTCACAGTTACGGCTAATTTTAACCCTTTTTTTGTGTAAAACATTTTACGATAATAATTAAATCTTAGTTAAAATGATGTCATGAATTTAGTATAGATGTTTATGAAGTGCAAGAAGAGACGTTTCTAGCAACCTTGTAGGGAAGGAAAGGATACTACGTGCCATTATTTAATTACTTAGGAGAGGTTTAGGTCTAAATACTTGAAGAGTGTCGGTGTCTAGTGTCTGGAGTATGTATGATTATCATTTTGTCTTACTAACTCGAAAACGTTAACAGCTGCAACTACGTCCACAGCATGAGAATTAAAAAAAAATAACCGACTTAAAAAAAGGAGGAGGTTTTCAATTCGTCGGGATCTTAATTTATTTTTATGTATTTTGATTACTCGAAGACGGCTGAACCGATTTGAATAAAAATCTTGTTTCGTTTTGTATACTTTCCAGTTGGTCCCATTGTCATCAGGTCAGGATCTGATGATGGGATCTTGGAGAAATCGAGGGATTAACTTCTCAAAAATTAAAGGCACACATACCTACAGCGAATTTCTATTACCTGTAAGACTTTGCATTCTAAAAGCACCTCTTGGAGAAGAGAAACTGATGATGAAGGCCAGAGATAACTGACGGTACTCCTTAGTAGTAAGTGAATCACGGGCAGCAATGAGATTTCTTTACTAAGAATATGAAGCTACTTTTGCTCATCATAATTCATTTGGTGAAGTGCAGCAACTGATCGTAAAGTCCCGGCAGAACTCCTCAATGATTAAGGGCCCTGCCACTTGGACAGCGACACTTTTTTTAAGGGTCATGAGAAATTGGCATGAGGCGGTTGTTTCTTAATATCTCATAATAATATTAGGTTACAAAAAATTAAAAGGTCTTCAATAACCCACTGAAAAGGGTGGAAATTGGGAATCATAGTGACATTGCTATTGTGTATACCTACTTGACACCGGCTTGGATATAGGTAGGTACTACATGTCCCTATTAGGCACCAAATTCCTAGGAAGCCGGTCATTATTTAACCCTTTTCCGTGGGTTTTTATGTCGGTTTTATTTTTTGTTCATATTTTTTATAGAAACACTACAAACGGATAAGTAAAACCCGGGTTTGATTGTGAAATGTAGATTTTACTCGACCCACATAGTGTTTACGCGCCCTAAGAAATTTCTGATTTAATTAAATGACCATATTTCTAGATTTTGTTCTAAGTGAAATCGGAATGACGAAACAAAGTGTAACGGGACATAAACCTTAACCATTACATGTAATAAAAAATCGAAAAATAATGTATGACTATGGAGGTATTGCAAAAACCTCAGAAAATATCAGACCAATTACTATAATAACTTCGATTTGGTATTGTGACATGGTATTACATGTAATGAATACAAAGAAACTATTTATTCAGCCTCGTTACATAATTTTTTGAAACCTAAATTGTTAAGGACTAGAAATACGACGCTAACGCTTAATCCTCTTGTCGGAAGTGTTACCTATGTACACTTAGCTATCTTTAAGTGAGCATAAAAATCTACAGTGTATAGTGAGGATTACGTCACGCACGTCTTTACCTCTTTACGACACGGGGCGTGTGGAAATATTAATTACGCAGTTCATAAAACTCGAGTTAAACGTTTAGGTAATACGTTGAAGCAGGCTCATCGCCCCTCCAATTAGACGGATAATGACGGAGCTCGGAGTTATTAATTTAATAAGCGGGGGAGGTCGGGTGACGGTGTCAGGTGACTCGCCGCGCGGCGGGCTCCGCGCCCTGTCCTCGGGTGCCGTCTTCACTGAGCCGTTACAATAACTATTAACATGTCCATTAAGTACGGATCGGCTTTATCGTCAAATAGTTTTGATGATTAAATTAAAAAAAAAACTGAACTACTTACATGGTTCTTTCATTGTGACAATAATAAATAAAAATAATATGTAATAAAAACAACAACACACAAATTGACCTAGTCCCTAACTAAGCTTAAGGCTTATACTAAGGGTACCTACAAGGCAACGATAAAAATATGTACTTATATAGAGAAATACATCGCGCTCATCACACTAATAATAATTTGCTCATACTGGGATTCGAACCCGGGACTGCTAGCTTTGTAGGCAGGGTCCACCAAATAGTCTAACTGCGACGTCAATGTGTGATAAGAATAATACCAAGTCTCATAAATTTAACCCTGAAAAATATTATTTTTCATGCAAAATTTGCTCTTCTCTTAGGGCCGTATTAATAGACTCATCTCAACCCCATCGTTGATACGCTCTTTTACGAGACCGACTCAATACGTGATCCTAGGATTAGGATTGCCGCTTATTAATAAACTAATATCACCTGAGTCGGACTCGAGAAACGCATCCCAACCTTGATCCTTGATTTTTTTTAATTATTATTTTGAGCTTTGGCTTCTAGGCCATTAGCTTAAGCAGATGACATTTTTTACGAATGGGCAACAGATGATTATGAACGAAACGGTGTAACGTTTTGATTCTGCAAGAAAATGTTTTTGCGTTTAGACTTGACACAGATTATGAACCATCAAAAATGAATATTTCGATGTAAAGTGGAAATGCAAGTCATTATTTTTAGATCATTTATTTAAAATTGTTTTACTAGCTTTTATTATAAGGTCATTATGTAAATATAACACATTTTCAAAAACCCTGTGAAATCGTAAAAACAAAACGCGCATACTGGGAGCCGGCCGGGAATGGAATTCCTATAGGTACAGTACAGGCTGTACAGGTTATAAGTTCTTCTCGCCGTCTTTGTTGATAAAGTGAAATACATGAGGTTTTTATCTATTAATAAAGGTGAAAAAGTGCAGCGACTCGAATCCACAACAGCGCTGTCCTAACCGGATTTGATTAAATCAATGAAACGAGTCCTGAAGAAAGACGGACTTCTACCAGGGAGCTGGAGTTCCTTCTGCTTGAGATAAAAAATAACAAAATAGACTGACGTAGTCTGCAGCAGTTTCTACGGAAAATTTCTATATAGAGGTCCTGTAGACAGGACACTACGGGTTAAAGAAGGTAAAATGTAGTGTTAATTTATTTATTAATTCACAAACAAGATGGTACCTAGTTAGCTAGGATAATCACACCAGGTAAACTCGTAGAACTATGCGCCTTGCTTGCAAGAGTAGGTAGTCCAATTTTCCTACTAACACATTATCAATACATGTAATTTTATTAATAGTTTGATATAATGTAATAGAAAAGTAAAAACTAATGTTCATAACTGAATATTTTTTTCAATAAATGTATGAAGAAACTTGGACTAATGTTGCAAGCTAGGAATATAGTTGTATGAGTTTAAGGTAATACTAGTATAATATAAATCAGTCCTCTTGTCTCAGACAGTCTTGGTTAAACAGAATCTATAAGGCTATTAGGGTTGTAATGGGCCAATCCTTATTTAAATAATGTTATCAGAGATACTTTTAACACAGCCAGGTAATTTACATGAGGAGTAATATTATTATTATAGATTTATGCATGTTTAGTGAATGTTCATTAAAAGATTAAACTACCTAACACAATTATGAAACCAAACTGTATTAAACAGGTTGGTGTATATTATAATATACTTGTTGTTTTTTTATTTTCAGATGATCATCTTGTCCTGCCACCCTGGAAGATAGGATAGTAGGATATCCATGTTAAATAATTATTTTTCTATTAAAATTCAGCTGTAATTTACCTTAATGTTTTATTATAACAGTATGGTTAACACAAGTTGTATTTTCTTACTTGTCACTCAGTGGATCCCTGTCCCTCTGATAGGTATTTATCTCTTGATTTTAAACTTAGGTAAAGAGGAGCTACCAAGCGACAAACAAGTCATGGGCAACTTGTGCTATTGATCCTGCAAATTTAACCATATTTCTGTCATTGCACCTACTATGCACACTATCAACAGCATTTCATCAATGTTCCACTAATATCCCATAAGAACAACTGTCACTTTTTAATTTGCTAAGGTACACTATAAAGTGACAACAAGGAACTTGAGGTAACACTAAATTTAATGAATGTTTATGCGACATGGCATGGTTTATTGGCATATACCTATATGTAATTAAACAAGCAACCTAATTATTTAATCGTATGGTGCATTTACATAAACATTTCAAATATACATTACTAAAAAGATAACTATAGATCCACATTCAAGGTCCCGAGCCAGGCCAGGTGTTTGTTTAGCAATCTAATAAAGATAGTTTAATAAAGTTTCACCTACAAATCTAATGTTTTATTGAACTTGCATATTTATTACACAATGTAGGTACAAAAGGCAGACTTAATGCCTTTATTGTTCCCATTAAGATTTTTATTTATTTCATAATATAGCATGCCCACGACTCCGCATGACTCCGTCCGCGTAAAAGTCCGGGATAAAAGTATCCCATGTGTTAAAATCCAGGTGATAAACAATCTGTGGGCCAAATTTAATCCAAATCGGTTAAGTCGTTTCTGAGATTTGCGCGCACAAACTCACACAAATCATTGTTTTGGGTTTTATTGCGTTAATAAGGACCTCCAATAATAGATTTTCTCAAATATCGAGTGGCGAGCGACAATAAAAACTACCTACATAGGTAGAAATGAAGAAAGTATGGCACACGACTCGTCCTGATAGGAAATATAGTTTCGTATAGGTTAGTGTATAGACTAGCATTTGTGGACTACGAGAAAGCTTTCAATTCGATCGAGACATGGGCTGTGCTGCAGTCTCTACAACGGTGCCAAATCGACTACAGGTACATCGAGGTGTTAAAGTGTTTGTACGAAAATGCCACTATGTCAGTCCGACTTCAGGACCGGGACTCTGAGCGTATTCCGCTGCGCTGGAAGATGTGATCAAGATTCTGGACTGGGAAGGACGTGTACAAACGGCGAGTACATCACACACCTTCGGTTTGCCGATGACATAGTAGTCATGGCTGAGACCATGGCAGACCTAAACGCAATGCTCGATGACCTCAGCAGAGCCTCTGAACAAGTTGGTCTGAGGATGAACATGGACAAGACAAAGATCATGTCGAACACCCATGTAATACCAACTCCCGTGGTAATCTGAGGCTCGGCACTCGAAGTTGTTGACGATTATGTTTACCTGGGACATACTGTCCAGTTAGGTAGGTCCAACTTCGAGAAAGAGGTTAATGGTCGAATCCGACTCGGTTGGGCAGCTTTCGGGAAGCAACGCGATATCTTCTCGTCTAATATACCTACCGCAATGTCTCAAGTCGAAAGTCTTCGACCAGTGTGTGTTGCCAGTGATGACTTACGGTACTGAGACGTGGGCGCTGGCGATGGGCGTCATAAGAAAGCTCAAGGTCACTCAAAGGGCAATGGAGAGGGCTCTCGGAATAGGTATCTCTGCGTGATCGAATCAGGAATGAGGAGATCCGCACGAGAATCAAAGTCACCAACATAGCCCTAAGAATTGCTAGATTTAAGTGGCAGTGGGCGGGGCACATCGCTCGCAGAACAGATGGCCGTTGGGGCCGAAGAGTTCTCGAGTGGCGTCCGCGTACAGGAAGACGCAGCGTGGGCAAACTTCCAACAAGGTGGACAGTCGACGTGCTTAAAATTGCAGGAAACCGATGGATGCAAACGGCGCAGGACCGGTCCTTTTGGCAAACCTTGAGTGAGGCCTATGTCCAGCAGTGGACGTCTTTCGGCTGAAATGATGATGATGATGAGTGAACCTTATGCTCGAGTTTCTTGCGACGCTTCTTCTCAGCAATCAAATGTTGGTCTTGTCCGAAGCGCCTGTAAAAGAGCCTGATTACTGAATAAATTATTTGAATTTCTAAGGAGAGGATTGAAATTAGCGGCGGTGATAAAGAAACTAAATAATAAGACTAAATGCGGAGGGCTATAAGCAGGGCCCCCCGAGGGTCCGAGGCTCGGACCCTGACCAGCAAACCTCAACCTCAAAGTGATCTAGATAATAGGGCCCCATTATTTTTTTTTGCACCAGGGCCTTTAGTGACCTATATAGCTACGCCACTGGCTATAAGACCTAAAAAGAGTTAGATCAATACATATATAAACTCTGTGAAGTACAGTCGAACTCATAAGTAGCTGTACATTTTAGTACCTTGTCGCAGTATTGACATACTAAATTCAAACTATTGACACTTATAATACGTAATTGTGACATGGTACTAAAATGTAAGCTACTTATGAGTTCGACTGTACATACTTATAATAAATAGGTATGAGGTAAAACGGAATAGGTACATACTATAGTGACGGCTGATAAGTGGATGTGTGGAAGAAGAAAACATGCTGCGCCGACCCGAAGATTATATAAAGGCAATGGGAAGATGATAGGTTTAACGAGGTTTCCGGTCATATTACCTACTTACCTATTACTGCTGTTATAAGACAACAATGTTGTTGTTGTTTCATTTAAAGTTGTGTCTGTCTCTTTCTTTGCTAAAAATTAATGAACGTCTCCGAGTGCGGCAGATAGCCCCCAAATACTTAGCTGCACTGTGGGCTCGCTCTTAAACGGAGGCCTCTGCTAGCCCATTGGTAGGTACCCAGGAACACGGCAGGGGCAAGTTCCTTTAATCTTGATGCATATTTAGTGGGAGCAGAACAAATGAGGCTAGATCTTCACGCAAACTCGTTATATAACTGCATTCAGGTGTATAGAATAAAAATGAAAGTATCTACGAAAAACCGGGCAAGTGCGAGTCGGACCCGTGCACTGAGGGTTCCGTACAAATTTGGCTGGTTTTTAGTATTTGTTGTTATTCTATAGGTTTTGTTTTATAATCATACCAAATTTGACGCTTGTATCTTGTACCGTTTTTACGATACAACAAAAATAAAAATACGTTGAAAAAAAAACGTTTCTTGTATGGGGTAAACGTTTATAATTTCACTTTTTTTTTTAGTTGTTAGTAAATCCGCCGTAATAACACATATTCTGAAAAAAAAATCTATTACGGTTCAAAAGATACAGCTCTTTATAGTTAGGACAGACGGACAGACAGATGGACGGACGGACGGACAGCGTAGGCATATTAATAGAGTCCCGTTGGGCACCCTTCGGGTACGGAACCCTAAAAAAGAAAGGCATATGAGTTCCATAATCAATCCATTCCAAAAAAAACAATTAGTAGCTGGGTCTATAAGGGGAAAACCTAACGAAAACTTCATGTCAAAGTATTAACGTTTAAAAGTTATCATTATTATATGTATACATTATAAGCACTGAATCACCAAGAGCCAATACAATTTCAACAGTAGCTTGATGGTTTTGTGTCTATTTAATTCATAACTATGAGAACCACACTACATTGTTTTATTGTACCTACTAAGACATTCAGTGAAGGCTCTCTAAAGTCAAGAGATTAGTAACTTTTATTTTTCAATGGAGTTCAGAGAGCATCTTAATGTGGCTCTGAAATTCTGAATCATTAGGACCAACCTAATTAATCACATTCATCACACTAACCACCTGTTTCACAATAGTCAAGCAAATATAGATATCCAACAGATAGATTTAGCCCTTTCCCTTTCATACACTTGAAAATAAACAAGTAGAGGGCTAACTTTAACTTTAAACTTTAAACTTACATGTCAATAGTGGAACAGGACCTAAGTTAAATATTATATTTATCAAAACAATAAAATAAAACTTTATAACAGACCCTGAATATCTCTTCACCAATAAATAAAACTACTATTAGAATGTGGTCAGTTTATTTTATAAAAGAAAAACACTAAATTTATATATTACATTCACAAATTTTAAAATCAAAACATACCTACTTGAGATTATTTTTAACTGATTTACAGCTAGCCTAGGTATCTAACTATTAACCAACCTGACCCAAATACTGACCTGTTTCAAAGATGTAAAAGGTATAATTATATAAATAAATTTATATAAAATAAGTGAAATAAATATCATAATATCAGTCCACCTCGATGCACTGCAGGCTGCAGGTTAAAAGCCTCTTAATTTTCACCCCACCTTGCCCAGTCTTGTACTAAGGTCATCAATTTTTTCCCAACTATTCTATTTCTATGAAATACCTAATTATATTTTTAACCTGTCTCATGGTAATAAAGGCAGTGATAGTATAAGTAAGTAGGTAACATTATAATGAAAATATCATGCTTAGTTTCTATAACACTAATTTTCTAATAACTCCAGACTTTATAAACCTGTTATTTGGTAACTTGAACTAAATACTTACCTATATTATATTTCTTACAAGCAGTATTTTAAACATTTAACTAATATTGTATGACGATGCAGTTAGCCTAGTTGGTAGTGACTCTGCCTACGAAGCTAGCGGTCTTGGGTTTGAATCCTGGTATAGGCAAATATTTGTGTGATAAGTGTAAGTATTTGTTCCTGAGTAATGGATGTTTTCTATATATTTAAGTATGTAGTTCTCTATATAAGTATGTATACTGTTGCCTGGTACCCTTAGTACAAGCCTAGAGCTTAGTTTGGGACTAGGTCAATTTGTGTGAGATTGTCCGTGATATGTAGGTATGTAGGTATGTATTCTTAAATTACAAGCTATCTTTATCTTGTTTTATCTACTCTATGAATTATATATCACTTGATGATACAATACAAACAACCTTTTAATTAAATATTGAACAGATGTAATTGAAAAACTAACTGCATCAGCGCTCTCTGAAAAACTAGGTAATACTAAAACAAGTCAAATGTTTTTTTATATTTTATGTGTAGTACCATAGAACTAATTAACACACTTATCTTTACAACTCTATACTTACTGCTTTTAAGAAATTAGAAATAGATAAGACATCTTTAGCAGGCCTATCATATTGTAAACATATGTCTAACCTATAATCTTACATGATATTATTATATTTAAATAGTTAATGCCGTTGACAAAAATTGGGTACCCTATCGCCTGAGTTATATCTAAAGTTAGGTATTTTATTTAAAAACAATATAACTTAATTGTTTCATCTTGAAAGGTCACTTAATAGGTACATTACAAACTGAATTTACCTGGCCTTGAAATTGATCATCATTGTAAAGAAAAGCCCTTTTATTTAAACATAAGCAAAATTTATGTTTATTTGTCAATTGACAAACGATTAGCCATTGTCGTCAACTGCTTGCTGTCGGTGTTGAAATTCCTGAACACTGACATCTCCAAATACATATCTTATGTACCTTTTTTGGAATCCTGATTGTTTCCGGCGAACCTTGCCTGTTATCCAAGTTTTCCATTATTGGACTGACGACAACCTACAAAACGAATTTAAGTTAAACACAATATCTAAACACTATAAATGACAGAAGATGCAGCAGGTTCTATGGTTTGAAATTACTTTTCACACATATACACTTTTTACACCACATTTGTCAGGACACGAAACTTTATACATCTGACTGTTATTACTAGTTGATTGTTGTAAAAATTAGTACAAGTTTTCAAACAAATCAGGCACTTTTTATTAATCAAACAATAATAAAACACTACCTATGCAACGACAATGCGTTCATGCTTATGTCAAAATTGTCAAATCCCTCTCATCTCTACTTTATATAGCGACCCGTTTTACGTTTGCGTTTTGGTTAAAATAATAATAAATTATTGCTTTACTTTATAATAGGTAGGTAGGTACGAAATTAATTAATAAAATAGCTAATAAGCTTTCATAAAACATAGGTACCAACTTATTGAGGTATCGATTCATATCGGGTTGGATGAGTAACCTACCAAAATAAAATGTTGGTAGATTTTTACTTAAGTAAATATTTAAAATAACTATTATATATATATACATTGGCCTAGTATCTGGCTGTTATTATGATATAATGCTATTTATATTACGGATCAGGAATAAGTATAAAATATAAATTGTAGGTAGGTACTTACTTGAAATTTGCCTGTGTGAAGTTGAATTTTTCGCGCCTTTAGGGTCATCGCGCACAGAAGGATTGTTTTGGTATATATAGCCGTTATAGGTACACATGGGCATGAGCTATTATTTTGCCATCGCTTGGTCGATACCTCGTATTTTTACTATTAATAGGAAATTATCTAGCACTCATTATAATTTCACATAAACACGACACAAAGCACACCATTTTTAGGCACTTGTATTCAGCGGCAAAAGTACAATTTAGGTAATGTTCTTATTTAAATACGATTGAGATATTATTTTTATCCTAATACACGTTGCAAATTAGGATATTCTTATTTTTTTAACCGATTTATTTGCGAAAACGCACCCAGATGATCGATTTATGGCAGTGCATCCGCCATTTTTTAAAAGGTGAGTCGGACTCAAGTCACCAAATAACCATAATCAATGGAGATGAGATTCTCGTATCAAGTGAAACGAGGATCAGGATTATGGGGTTGAGATTGGTTTATTAATCAAAGCTCAGTCTTGTGACCCATCTTGTAAAGGGTGTATCACCCAAGACGAGTCTATTAATACGGCCCTTAGATCCCTCTTTGGGTTTGAATTTCGAGAAATCGCTTCTTAGTTGGTCTCTCTCTCTAAATCATAAAAAGAAGTTACATTGCAATTTTCATGCTTCTTAATTCAGTGATTTTGGCTTTACGTTGATACCGTCATTTTCTTCGTTTATGTAAGTAGAAATTTCGTTGAAAAATCTTTCATGATCGAACACGAATTGTATGTTTCAAAGCTTCCGTTTGAGATAAACAAACACAACATAAGTATTTCATGCCCAGTCATTAATTTAACAAGATCCATCACGATCAAAAGAAGACACTAATATGCACGAGGCCGAAGAAAAAAAGTAAGTCTTCTTTCATAAAATTTTAATTCTCTAATTCATCCCACGGCAGGCGTTCACGAGCAAGTAATTACAGTAAAAGGTCTTAAACATTAATGTTATGACGGTGCTTATGAAAAGTATTTCGCCGTGCAACATCGCGCTTCCGTCTGAATAGGTACTCACCACAAAATAAATGCAAGATCGAAACGTTTTTTCAAAAGAATCTTAAGTAATAAACGCGATTGAATAACGAATAAAGCAGCCAACATCATAACAAAATAAGAAAATGTATGTATCAATTTTATTTTATTTAACGTGTTTGAACTGCCATACATGTATGTAATAATTCTCAAACGGGTGAAAACGACTAAAATTCACTTAACGGCGCTGATTATCATAATAGAATTTATATTTTTATATTAGATAACGTATAACAGCCATTGTTATCAAATAGAATGACGCAAATGCCCACTCCTCGGAGTTTTTCCTTGACGTGGTAATAATTGGAAGGGAAGAAGTCGAATTTAATAGCAAGTTAAATGATACGTGCCCTGATTGGAAAATGTATGGTTATTCAGGTCGAGCGAGGATCGCAGCCCCTGCTCCGCCGCTCGGCTGATTTGAAATGAATGGTAATAATGGCGGCGAGGCCGGCTCGCATCGTTGCGTATGATTATTCCAGATTAATTATTTGTTCGAATTCCGTTGGCTAATTTTTTGGAATGGGATTTTTCCACATTGACTGACGTTTTAATTCTAATCGCTGAGGGGTGATATTTGGAATAAAAAGAGGAGTTTTAATAAACGGCCAGTCGCGTGTTATTATGGAAGTAGCTATGATGCGTACCTACATATATTTAATCGTGAATATAACACGACCTCACCATTACCATTTGAATTATATCGATAATATCCCGTCTTAAGTAAAACGCGTCGCCCTAGGCGCTTACAAAAATTCTCCCATTTATGATCGACTTATCTGAGTAGGTACTTTTCCCATATCTGAATGCTTAAAAACGTCGATCGCGGGGTAGTGCTATTGAATCCCGTCACGGCGGTCCCGGGGGCCAGCTGATGCGAATATCAAATCGCTGCCACCCCTTGACTCCATAACTCTCATCCATTAGGCTACATGAAAAAGCGACAGCTTCTCGCATATCTGTCACGTCACTTCTTGTCAAAACCAATACGTCACTGAGCTGGCTCGAAAAAAGCAGTAAAACGATTTGATGTGCGTCATTGCAAAATTTAATCTAGGTTATACGACTCGTGTTCATCGTCATAACCAGTAAGCTTTACGAGGCCGCGAGGCAGGTACTATTATGTTAACAAATACCTAAAGTAAACCTATCATTTACAGCTATAATATAATAAATCTAATAAGAGCATACACGTATAAAAATAACTCATTAATGGTACTATTTTCTTCGTTTGAAGTAAATTCTGTTTTGTTTCACATTTTGCTACAGTAAAATGGATCGTAACGAGAGGAGCCAGGCGTGGTTTAAGCTTGGCAAGTGCGCGGTGTTTGTACTTTTAGCTGGACCGTCCCGAGGGGCCTGAGCTGGCACATTCTGACGACTGAACTAAGTAGAAAGATAGAACAGAATTAAGCCGGCCAATTATCCCGTATTGGATTTATTGGTAATCTCTGCACGAATGGGCGCGAGGGTGCGAACCAACTTTTGATGATGCCTCCATTGGCATTATGAACAAAGTTGTTGCAATTTTTATGTTGGAGGATTTATTGTTGGCTTTCTTTTCTTATTTTCGCCCTCGATTGTGTGCAGACAGATAAAGTAGGGAACAAAAACGTTTTATTTGAAATTAATTAATCTTATTCCATGATATTGTGACATAAGAGATTCCGTTTTATTTTTACTCATAAGCTGAAAGCGATATACTAGGCATTGAGTCTTAACAAATGGACTACTGTTACTTCATAGACTGATGTGGAATTTTCCAACAACTTAACTGCAACAACAACAACTGAAGTTTATTGTTCTTTTTCTTTGTAAGTTCTGAACTACTGACTATCAGATTTCAATGTAATCTCATGTCCTAATCATAATTATAATCATAAAAAACGTTACCAAATCATGTGTAACGCGAATGAGGCGAAGCCTACAAACACAAGAATTTATAAACAAAGCGATTTGAAAGTTCCTCTAAGTTTGTAAGAGGGGTTCATCTTTAATATATATATCGACAGTCGAAATGTTATTGTGTCCATTCCCAGCTGACCCACTAGTTCCATGTCCGTGGCTCGGTGTTTGCCATAAAGGAGGGTCATCTCGAGATTTATTCGCCGAGCCCGGTGACAAACAGCCCGAACTACGAGACGCGACGTGCGCTCGCTCCCAGATGTTGCTATATCTGACCTCCACTAAAAGGACAATATTTTATTATTTATTACAATCCAGGTCTCAAGAATATACACGTATTTATAATAGTTTATTCAAAACAACAATTATTTGTCTCCTCATGTCATGTGCTGAATGTTTTTGCATCAAACGTGTATAGGGCACACATGTACCAATTTACATACTTACCTACGTACAATTGACGTAACTATACATACGTACCTATATCACGAAAGTGTCAACAATAGATTTTTCGGGGAAAACCTGTCAAGAACGGGACAAACAAAATTGATATATTAACATAAAAGCAAAAATATGTCCAATAGCGTATTGGTAAAAAATCTAAGCGATACGTCATAGCCGACAGCTTCGAAAGCGTCCCTTGAGAGTGAACAACTTTTTATACCCCTACACACTAACGTTATCTCAATAGAAAATGTACCGAAAATAATGTTTTATGACGAAAAATATTTGTGCGCGACTGCTGTTCGGGGTTTAGACCACCTGCCATTATCAACATCTATGTAACCTGTAATGACCCAGCCTGGTGACGCATCTCGTGAGAACTTGAGTAGTTACCAAAGTACTAGACTTAGGTTTTGAAGGAGACGGCGGTGACTGGTTCTCGTTTGGTCTCATTTGATTTGAAACGGCGTGAGCCTTAAACAAAGACGAAATACACGGCTTCCTAATTATTGGATGAAACTAGCAAAATGTTTCACAAATTTAACTCACGTAAATGGGATATGAATTTGAAGTAGGATAGGATACTTTTTATCCTATTTGGATATTATTGGGACTAGGCCATTTGTGTGAGATTGTCCCCTGATATTTATTTATTTATTTTCTTATGGGATAAGTGCGTGTTGAATATTTATGAAGACTGACTGAAATAATTATCAATATATTTTGCTTAACGGCTACATTAGGGAAATACTTTCTACCCTCTCATAAAATATGCATTCCGTTACGTGTTTTGGCCTATCTGACATCCTGATTTATATTATAACTTGCTAACGATTACTAACAGTGTTTTCTCAAAAAAACTTGAAAATGTTCTTATAAAGAAGCTTTTCTTGCCGAATGTACTATTTTTATCCTCAACCATAATCTGCTTATCAAGTCAAATCCGACGAACCCAAACACGGCGTGGCTATCTTGTTTAGTTGCAGAGTTCCTATGGCCACCATCCTATTGCATCATCAGATCAGCTCCATGGTACCTCACCTATCATATTATTGCATTGTCACCAAGTTGGTTCACTAATGTTTTACCAAAATAATACATTTTGATGCAAGTGCGGAAAGTATGTCATTTTTCTAGAGTCCCGAGGTGTCTAGGCCCGAGCTGCCAGCGAGGGACAATACTCGGGACGAGTGAAAATGACAGTTCCGCACGTGTATCAAACGACGTTTTTTAATATATTTACGAAAAAAGTCAATTACAAAATTAAATCGTGAATAAAGAAGACGGATTTTTGTTCAACTTTGAACTGACAGACTTTTTTCAAAATGGCGACGGTTGTGGCCATTCAGCCAAATCAAGAGAAACTATTTTGCGAAGAGCTTCATAGCACCACCATTACTTTCCGCGGTAGCGGTTAAAGTTGACTTTTCGCGCAGATTTTGACCGACAAAGCCTTTCCGAGCTGGTAAGGTAAAATTAAAAAGCACTAGTTCGAAAAATCCAACTTTCCGCACGATATACAGCTACAAAAAGTACCACTTTTTGAGCAACATTATTAAAAACGTTTTATACCATTTTATTAACAATTTTATTAATTCCACAAACATATCATTAGCTTTTTTCCGAAACTAACTTAACCTAACCTATAGGGTTCTACTTTTACACGATGCTCCTGAAATGAATCCTGAAATATTTACAGTTTGCCAAATGATTTGTTTGTGAAATGAATCAGTTTGTGAAACGGTGTTTGGTAAATGACAGGATACCCACCAAAGTTACGTCGGTATACCAAATTTTAGCTCAACCGAACACCGGGAAGTGGTTGTGTGCAAGCAAGACTTGACCTAAACAAACTAACAAACTAAACTTATTACATTACATTGCAAGTTAATAAAACCGAGTCTGACTCGCACACGAAGGGTTCCGTACCATCGTACAAGATTTAATCTATGTAATTTTTAAATACATTCGTAAAAGAAACAAGGTAGGCGCTATAACAATATGTTAAGTAGGTAATTGTCTAAATTCATTACATCCCTTTATTTAGGGACCCCGTTTAATTTTTAATTTAATTTAGTTTTTATTATTTGTTGTCATAGTGGCAATTCACACACTCTGTGAAAAGTTCAATTACGGTTCATGAGATACACAGCCCGCTGAGTGACAAAATTTAATAAAATAACCAACGCTGCGACGCACAAGGTCGAAAATTTTGATTTTTATACATACCTAAACATTATATCATACCAGTTCATTTTCCACCTTTTTTTAAAGCTAATACCCACAGACTAGTACTAAATGCCTAACTCGTTAGTCGAGTGGTAGTGTATCGTTCCTAGCCCACTGTGCCAAGACGTGGCTTCTAATCCAGACAAGGACAAAACTTTGTGTAATGAGCACGAATAATTATCGTTGATGTTATATATTGTGTGATTATACATAGCTGTGTGGTACGCATAGTACAGGGCAGCCTAGTTTTATAAGTACCTAATAATAATTGTACAATTCGTATTTTATTTTGCAAAATCGCACTGTTAACGCGTTTTAAGTGCCTTAAAATTTCCAATAATTCGATAAACACGTACGTTAGATAATTGAAATTTTTATCATGATTTGATTAGATTTTAAGCGTTAGTACGCAGCTCATTAAATAAAATTGTTTAGTATTCTTAATGAACATTTAAGAAATAATATTAACCCGCATGCCTCCAAAATGAATACACTAGTAATAATAATTTGCTCACTAATATCATATTTTGCGGCGGAGAATACTACAGGTAAGTCAAAAAATACTCATTTGAGTTTTTATTGAAAACAGTTACTACTTAAGAACAAGAATAAAAGTATTTTATACTCGCCTTCATATTATATTGTTATTGTATTGTAGTAGGTACTGAGTTGGAGACCTAGTCTGCACCAGGTCTCCAACTCAGTACCACAATAACCCTGCGGTCGCTTCATTAGGATTAGTTGGTTGGGCCTCGTTGCATAAACCTACGTTACAAACCAATGACTAGTCTTCCTTCGATCTAAGTACTTTATTAATTTAGAAAAGTGCTTTATTAATGGTTTTGTATATTATATTATAGATAAAACCGAGAAAAAAGCACTTCGATATGGATTACAACAAACCAGATATTGCAAAGATTTTAAAAAGTCCTTTCTTTGTGTAAGAAAATGTTTAGACTTGGATTTTGACATTGCCGTCTCCGACAAAAATTGCAAATGCACTTGTTATACAAAACCAGATAAAGCAAAATACAAATCGCAGCTTCTACCAAATACTACCCGTGAACAGAAATGGAAGTCAGGTGCCCCCACTACAAAACTACCAATTTGGGCTCAAACCACTAAACAAGTACCAAATAAAGAAAAATTAAATGATGAACGTGACAGTAGTGAGGAAAAAATCGTGGAGTCTTCAACAATATCTGGGGAGGAAGCAGAACATGAGGTAGAGCATGACGAACAGCAAAACGGAGCCCACGAAGGAGAGCATGAAGGAGAACAAGAAGGAGAGCATGAGGGAGAGCATGAGGGAGAGCATGAGGGAGAGCATGAGGGAGAGCATGAGGGAGAGCATGAGGGAGAACATGGGGGAGAGCATGAGGGAGAGCATGAGGGAGAGCATGAGGGAGAGCATGAGGGAGAGCATGAGGGAGAGCCTGAGGGAGAGCATGAGGGAGAACATGAAGCTAGCGCAACACCTGGTCCAGATGCTAGCACAATCCCTAATCCAGAAGCTAGTGCAACACTTGGCCCAGATGATGGCGGAGGAAAAAGTTAATAGGAAAATTGATTTAATTATTGGTCTTGTGGTTTAATAAAATGGAATATAGAAAAACTTTTATGCTACTTTTAATTTATAGACCAGACCTAGGTACATACGTACATAACGTTGCAGAAATAAAGGTGAATTTGCTATGTTAACTTCTAGATTGACGCTTCGCAGCGCTTCGACTCTATGCTAGTAAGTATGAGCCGACCCTTAGTAGCGCGAGTGCCACTTGGTACTTTAATTAAAAAACAAAACGAAATGGCAGGATTAAAAATATATAAGTTATTTTTATAGGGTGGTCCAAAAGTTTTTTAACATTTCCAACCAATAACCGAGAACACTTTTAGCCTACTAAGGCTCTTGTTTTGGCTAGGAGTACTGTGCATAAATGTCTTACGTGTACTAAAGTAAAGGGTAAGAAATTCAACCCATCATGGGCAATCTTCCTAAGACTACTGCTTCGCCATTTGAAACCTGTGGCGTTGATTGATACTTAAATATATATAGAAAACATCTATGGCTCTGGAACAAATACTCAAGCACATCACACAAATATTTGCCATTGACTTAAAGGCCTACCACACGCACAAGCTTCACCACAATTTTGCCTGCGCAAGCTTCTCGCTCGAAAAAACTGAACACTTCGTGTCTTACCACACGGCACAGTTAAGTACGCGCAAGCCACATTCTTTTCAAAATCCTTGGCGTGGAAACAATGTTTCCCAATGAAAAAATATTTTTTATGCTATTATTTTTCAAGTGTTTGCTATTAAACAAAAAGACAATGCAAAAGTCAAAACGTAAGCGATCAAAGTGGATAAAAAAATGGCTGTTGAATAGAAAAATTCATACTCATATAAATCTACTTAAGGATTTAAGAGATGATCCGAACGATTTTTGTAATTATATACGGATGGATGAAAATGCTTATGGTGAATTGTTACGTTTGGTTACGCCTCTAATTCAACGACAAAATACGGTCATGCGTGAAAGCATATCACCTCATGAAAGACTGAGGTTTTTGGCCACTGGAAGATCATACCAAGATTTGAGATTTTCTACAGCAATTTCTGAACAAGCTTTATCTGAAATTATTCCGGACACATGCAGAGCCATTTACAAGGTTTTACAAAATGAATACATGAAGGTGAGTTAAATGATATTTATTCAATATTAATAACAATAATAAAAGACAGTTGAAAACCTGCAACCAAAAATTAACAATGTATTATTTATGGCACAAAACTTAACACAAAATTTCTAGCAGAACCGACAGTTGGCTGTCGACTCTCAGTCTCAGCGTCTGATTTCTGATTCTGAAAGCTATCACCCATATTGAGTGTTTGTGGTGTTGTATTTCTGGATATATTAGAACCAATATTTGGCTGCAGATTGTCAGCGTCTGGTACAGAGTTAAAAATCAAATTCTGATTCTGAAAACTATCAACCATATTGAGTGTTTGTGGCGCTGTATTTCTGGATATATTAGAACTGGATATTTAGCAGCAGATTCTCAGCATCTGGTACACTGTTAAATATTTGATCTTGATTCTGAAAACCGCCTATATTCTGTGTTTGTGGTATATTCATTCCTGATACATTTAAAGGAATGTTCGATGGTATGAAAATTGAACAATGGTGATTTAAGTTTCCCAATTCCCCTTCAAAAATGGCTTCATTTATTAATTTCTCTGTATAAATCCGTTGCTCACTGGACATATTTCTCAACTTATGTGCAACGTTTTGGCCATAACTATCATGTCTGTCTAAAGGCCGTGGCTGTGACCGTGACCACTGAGAAATACAATTTCCTACGTTAGATATTGCGTCATTTATATTGTTTTCATCATGTATAAGTAGCCCTTTTTTTCATTCGTCGAGGTGGTAAAGAGCGGATATCCGGAGGTGTAGTAGGTTTTATAGAAGAAGATGAAGGGTCAAAAGTGTTGTCTGAGTGTGTAGATTCCTGAGAATGAGGGCGAGGAGAAGGTGAAGTTACCGTTGAACTGTGTGTAGATTAATGAGAATGAGGGCGAGGAGGAGGCGAAGTTAACGTTGAATTTGATTCATCCTGAAAAAAATATATGTTACAGGTACCAAACTCACAAGAAGAATGACAACAAATAGCACAAGACTTCGAGCAAAAATGGAATTTCCCCCATTGCTTGGGAGCGGTAGATGGAAAGCATGTACGAATTATACCACCGCCAGAAAGTGGTTCCTATTTTTATAATTATAAAGGGTTCCACAGCATGGTCTTGACAGTACTTGGCAGTACTTGGCAGTAGTAAACGCTAATTATGAATTTATCGTATGCGAATTCGGCATAAATGTGATTCACTACATCACATATACAATAAACAATAGCTTAATACCAATTTCCCGTCATTCATTATCAGTCGTTCATTATAAATTACAGTGTTATATTTAATTAAGTTATTTATCCACTGGATTGCTTTATTTTCAAGGGTGAACAAGTCCGCTGGATCGCCGTCGTGTTTGGTGAGTGGGCAGTCCTGAATGATGAGCACGACGTCCTGCACCGCGGCTCCACACTGGCACTTTGGTGACTCCACCCAACCACATTGGTGTAGAAATTCTTGGGAGCGTCCACAGCCAGTTCTTATCCTATTGAGCTGACACCATTCTCTTCTAGGTAATGAGAAGCCAGGTGGTTTTATTGTAGGATTTATATACATTCCCATGCTTTTAGGTGGGTTAGCTTTCCATTCTTGTTCCCATTTTACGGCCATGTTTAAGTTCGTGTCAATTAGGTCCCGTGCAGTCTGGTAAGGAGGATGACGTGATTTTAATCGGTGTGGCGGAGGGCTTGCGAACTCAGCGTGAACAGGCAGGTCGGGATAGGCCAGAATCTTTTGTGCCTGATGCATATGACTTAACGCAGGGAGCCATTGTACAGGGGTGCTCTTGATAGTCCCGGGTATACACCTCATGGTTTGGTTAAGCTGACCATCCACTCGCTGTACGTGCGCACTGTTTAGCCAGATCGGCACGCAGTATTCCGCAGTAGAGTAAACTAGGCTGAGGCCGAACATACGAAGCACGTCAGCGTTAGCCCCCCATGTAGTACCAGCCAGTCTGTGTAAAAATTATTTCGGGTTTGAATATTCTTCCCTAACTTGCTAATATGTGGCGCATATGTAAGACTGCGATCGAGTGTCACTCCAAGGTACTTTGGTGTGGGGTTGTATTTTAGAGTCACCCCTCCAAATGAGATATTAGGCTCATAGTAAGCCTCTTTATTATAAAGATAAAAGGTTGTTACTTCTGTTTTACATGCATTGAGTACCAAACGCCATTTCTTGAAGTACTCGTTCAAGCATACAAGGTCGTTATTTAACATGTCTTCAGAGGGTTCGAAACGGCTGTGCTGACAGGTAATGGCAATGTCATCAGCGTACATAAATTTCCGACTTTGGGTTTCCGGTATGTCGTACATATACAGCTTGAACAAAAGAGGAGCCAAGACTGATCCCTGTGGGAGGCCATTGTTGAGCTTTCTGATACTGCTTTGATGGTCTCCAAGATGTACGATGAATTCACGATTACTGAGCATGCCATTTATTAGTCCCACAATTTTCCTGCAGGGCACCGCACTCAACAGCTTATAAATCAGGCCCTGCCTCCATACTGTGTCATACGCGGCCGAGAGATCTATGAGTACCGCTACGCTACTGTTTTCTCTTTTTTCTGGAAACCGGTTTCAATATGGGTCGTAAGGGATAATACCTGGTCTGTGCAGTTCCGATCACTGCGAAAGCCGGCCTGCTCAATTGGGATTACTTTATCCACGTGCGGGGCGATGCGATTATAGATCAGCTTTTCCATGAGCTTGTAAACACAGCTAAAGAGTGCAATGGGTCTATATTTTTTTGGGTCCTCGGCACTTTTCTCCGGTTTTAATATTGCTATGATCTTCGCGCGGTTGAACTTTGGCGGTCATTTATTGCGGTAGAGTATATCTGAGTAGAAGTGCCACTCTCTGCACCTTGGGCCGAGGTATTTTAGGAATTCATTGTAGACGCCGTCAAAACCAGCTGCTTTGCCCAGAGGTAGATCTTTTAAAGCGTGATCCGTTTCGTCTTGGGTGAATTCTTTTGACAAATTGTCATCTGTTTGAAGCGTAGTTTTGAGCTGCTTAAAGTGCTGTTTTATTGCTTTTGTTTCAGTTTTTTGGCCTTTAACCCGTGACAACCGTGGTAACCTCTACAATTCTATTTGCAATCGAGTTTGTTAGTGACTTTGTAGCAACATTTGACTTTGCATTGGGGTTACCAGATAGTTTATTTGGAACTCTCCAGGCTTTCCTGCTCGAGATTTTAGTTCATAGCTTCTACAGTTTTTATCCACTTATTTCTACGGTTTTCGTTGAGTGATTTGAGTAGCTCCTCACCGATGTCATGATTTCCAGTCCGCTCATATTCGTTATATAATTCTTCACTCTCTTTTGACCAGCCAGGGATGTACTGTTTTCGATATCCTCTAGGGATGTTCTTTTTAGCTGTGGCATGGATGAGTTTAGTAAAACGATCGTAGTTTTCAGCTCGGGGAGGTATCCACCTGATCGCAGCGTCCATATCTTTACTAAAATCCAGCCAGTTAGCTTTTTGCAAATTCCACCGAGGAAGCGGCATGGTTTGATAAAGGGATCTTGATACCAATTTCTATCAGCACGGGTCTGTGTTGGCTGTTGGGAAAATCTCTGAGAATTTTTCTTGAAGTGTGCAACGGTAGCATCGCAGGTGACAAACGTTAAGTCTAGTTTATAATCTTATTTCCAGCGCGCAGATCTAAATGTACCTTTATCTTTTGCATTGAAGACCAGGTGAAGATTGTTATTTTCAGCCCACTGCACCAGCTGAATTCCATTTTGGTCATTGGTGTGGTAGCGCCATATTTCGTGGTGGCTATTGAAGTCTCCTGCATATAAGCAGGGGTGAGGAAAGATAGGTATATTTGCAGACCATGGACACTTAGGTGGCTTATACACATTAACAAAAGTGAGTTCTTTGACTTTGACAGCACAGGCATAAATGTCCGGCCCACAGAAACAGCTTTCAGCGACTACATCCTTTATGACATCCCTCACATACGTAGCTATTCCATATTGTGGGTGGTTTATGGCATGACCAATAGTGTAGCCGGGAATACTTCCTCTCTTCAACAGGTCTTGATCATCCTTGGCATGGGTTTCTTGAAGAAGAAGTACATCTATGTCATATTTAATAAGTAACTTATGTAACACTTCACACTTAGCTAGACTTATACTTTCTATGTGGTTGTTGGTCCGACGTCTCTGGTCTGTGGGCTCTTAGAAGAGTGAGATTGTGCGTATCTAGGCATTTTTCTTTTCAAGTCGAACGACTGAGGGTGCTGTGAGGTCGCTTATACATATAGCAACAGGTACAGCAGCCAAAAAGTTGTTGCTCGTTTAGCGCCACCCAGGGGACACGTGGTAGGGTACTAGTGGAACCTCCTACGGACGTGAGCAACGTTCATCCCACTCTTTACCAAGAGGTTCTTTTATAATGCAAATTCTTGTGGTCTTACAGGAAATACCAAAATCGCTGTAGGTATGTATGCCTATATTTTTTTAGGAGTTCCCTCGATTTCTCCAAGATACCTTCATCAGATCCTGACCTGAAAATAGAACCAACTGGAGAGTATACTCTTTCAAACAAAACGAGAATTTTTAAAATCGGTCGAGCCGTCTTCGAGTAATCAGCTACCTGTTATAAAAAAAATCTTGACGAATTGAGAACTTCCTCCTTTTTTGAAGTCGGTTAATAAAAAGGAAATAAATAAAATAAGTTTATGTAAAAATTGCATTTTTGGTACAAACTTTTCTTGACGGGTTTATCATTAGTACCTAGTTTAAGAGTTAAGAGTTCCTGTGGCCAACCTTCCGGCTCCATCATCAGACCCTGGACACCAACTACGTCTATAAGTACTTGTCAAGACAAATCCAACGATCCCAAACGCGACGGGTATCATGAGTAGTTTAAGAGTTCCTGTGGGTAACCTTCCGTCTCCATCATCAGACCAGCTCCATGGTACCATATTATTGCATTGTCATCGAAGTTAATATAACAAATTTCAGCTCAATCGGACACCGGGAAATAGATCAAATTTTACTTGTACCTAAGTAAGATTTGATTACAGACACCGGGACAGGTGAAACCACCTTCCGGCTCCATCATCAGATCAGCTCCGTGGTGCCATATTACTAACCACCACCATGAGGCGTCATTTTTGTTTTGTCACCGAAGTTACGTAGGTACATTCCAAATTTTAGCTAAATCGGACACCAGGAAGTGGGTCAGATTTAACTCACGATGTAGCGAGCTCACCCAGAAGATGCCTATTCACCCTAGCTTTAAATAGATTCAGATTGTACCTATGCACTCGGAAATACAGACGCCGGAAGCGCATGCACATGCGCATGTTTTTCATGGTTTTACTTTTATTTTTATTTTCTTCTTATTTAGTTTAGACTGTGAAGTCAGAAAACCAATTAAAAAAATTAATTTCGTTTTTTTGTACAGATAGTTAAAGTTGTGATATTTTGACACTAAATTACAAGCATATTTGGAGAAATTAATATCTTAAACTATCCTTGTCACTTTGCTGGTTATTGTTCAATCAAAATATTATTTTTTCTCGGCGTTTCAGGACAAAATTATATTTGCCTGGTGGTGGATGGTATATGGCTCCGAAACGAAAAGCAAGAGTCCGAAATTGCTTCATAGTAGCAATCACCTTTGGCTTTCGTTCGATCTACGTTGCGGGCTTCGTTGCATCACTGAGTTTTGCGTTTAGTTAATAAATAACAATATTTTTTATTTTTGGTTATTAATTAAAATATTTATAATTTTAATATTTTTATCGCAATAAACAAAAAGAAACATAATGAATACTAAAATATTCGTTCATTAAAGTATATTTGCAAAAACAAAACGTTTCGTTCCATTCAGTTGGTTTCGTTTATAGGAGCGTCCTCACTGAGAGCATTCTTACCCGAGCATTTGTAAACGAGCAATAATTTCAATAATTTGTAAGCTATGTACTCTCGGCTCAACGTCCACACCACTCGAATATTCGACGCCGAATGCTCATTACACGCGAATGCTCTCAGTCAGGACGCTCGTTTTGAAAGGAGTTGCGCTCTTAATCAGAATAATTCCGGTACACAATACCAATGCTTCGAGGCGCTCGTAAACGGAATCACTTTCGACTTTCAAGTCGATCGCGATCGCGAGGACGTTAGGAAATAAGGCTGCCGTTATCATAAAGGTCAAACGCATGAATATAACCTTTGTTATACAGTTTTGATTACTTACCTACTTATTTATACTTAATTGAAAATTTCGAGTAGCTCACGCTCAGTGGATCACTGTCGCAATTGTGTGATTTTTTGATCTTAACGATTTAAAGTAAGATCTATTATTACTTTTTGTACAGAAATTATTAGTATTCATCATGAATACATTGTCAGTCTTAACTTTACGATACAATATAAGAAACAAACGGTATATATATATATATAATTCACTTATACTTTCATACTTAAATTTGTTGATACTAATTATCAATAATTCTCAACTTATATACGCCTAATACCTTGATGCCAAATATGAAGTTTCTAGGTCATCTCACGGTTAGCACAAGTTGTATTTTCTCGCTTGTCTTTCGTTACAAACTAGGTAGAGAGGGATTACATAGCGACAAACGAGTCACGGACAACTTGTGCTAGCCGCCCTGGAAGTGGGTTAGGTTTTTGATCTAAGTACGTATACAAGTCAGTGAGTCAGTCAGTCAAAAAATGCCGCTTTTTAAACGTTATTATATCAATAACTGTTTGAGCTACATTTATGAAATTTTGGATTCTAGACAAGCTATGGAGTTTTAATAAATGTACCAAATTTTATGTATGTAGGTTAAATAGGTTTTGAGTTGTGAAGGGGTCAAAAGTAGCTCGAAATGGTTCGTGTAATATTATTACACACGGCTGCTACGTCGCCAGTTCCTTTTTCTTTGAACTTGTCTAGACACGCGGGAACTCTACTATAGAATATAGAATAATAAAATAAAATGAACTGATTGATCGGTACGCAGAGAGCAGATTATTTTTGTATTTTTACGGTGTTGCAATGCCAACGCCATCTGCCTGAAACGGCCTGAAAACATGTTTCAGGCGCCTGAAAACAACGGCAACTTGGTTGAAATTTTGATAATCTGGTATGTGATAGCGCTACCTCTGAAACGGCCTGAAAACATGTTTCAGGCGCCTGAAAACAACGGCAACTTGGTTGAAATTTTGATAAAATGGTATGTGATAGAGCTACCTCTGAAACGAACTGAAAACATGTATCAGGCACTTAAAAACAGCTGCAACTTGGTCGAAATTTTGATAATTTCTAGAATTTTCTAGAAAAAATTTTGACATTTACACGCATTTTGGAACTTTCTAGATCATTCCAGAAATTTGTTCTGAAATTTTCCAGAAGTTCACATGAGTTAGAAAAGGTCAGATATATATTTTTTAATATTTTTGCCACCAACAACCACGCACTTCCACCCACTGCGACCAAACTCCCTTACTTTCACCAGGAGACCAAGGGGTAGTTACCACCCCAACGGGAAGTTAATTGGAGTTGATGGTCATAGAGAAAACCCTGTCTTTACGTACTAACATTAGCATTTTATATATAAATATATAGTATATATGGGGGACGCTGGTGGATGCTGAGATGCAAATTAAAACCCCACATGTAGGAAATTAATGGACTGTATATAAACTATTTTTACATAGCTGATGTAGCGGCGCGATGGCGGCCGGAGGCAGAGAGAGAGCACAGACAACCCAATTTAATGTTGCCACAAACAACTTCTTAAGTGTGTACAATTAGCTATGTTGTGGTATCTTATATATCTGACTACGGCGGTCAAAAACTTAAAGAATATCTATTACATATGACCATTAGAAATTCATGTCTACTTCTCCCCTACTCCCTCACTCGGCATATTCTTTTCGTCTCACTCCTTCTTCTCCCCTCCTTCGTCCTTCGTCTTATCCTCTCCTTCCTCCTTCTTCTTCTTCTCCCCTCCTTCGTCCTTCGTCTTATCCTCTCCTTCCTCCTTCTTCTTCTCCCCTCCTTCGTCCTTCGTCTTATCCTGTCCTTTCTCCTTCTTCTTGTTCTCCCCTCCTTCGTCCTTCGTCTTATCCTCTCCTTTCTCCTTCTTCTTCTCCCCTCCTTCGTCCTTCGTCTTATCCTCTCCTTTCTCCTTCTTCTTCTTCTCCCCTCCTTCGTCCTTCGTCTTATCCTTTCCTTCCTCCTTCATCTTCTTCTCTCCTTCCTCCTTATTCTTCTTCTCTCTTTCCTCCTTCTTCTTCTCTCCTCCCTCCTTGCCCTTTTCCTGTCCTTGCTCCTTGTTCTTTTCATTTCCTTCCTCATCATGCGTATCATTTTGTTTTCCTTTAGCAACTGTTGATTCTACTATGCTGGATGTTGAGGTATCGCCGTTTCCTTTAGGAGAGGTCAAGTTGTAGAACCAAGCAGGAAATGTAGGGCACAATCCAGTAGTCTTAGTTTCTTCTGATGGGAATGGAGACAGCGATCCTACTACGTCATACATTCTTGGGGAACGAGTTTTAGGTGTTCGCTTTGTTGTACCATTAGTTCTCCACTTAAAGTACGGAAGTAGAGTTGTGGTTTTCATTTCATGGCAGAAACATTTACAATACTTATCTAATCGGTGTATTTGGTACCCAATGCTTTTGCATCGAACCATACATTTGAAAACTTTTGAATATTCTCCACACTTTCCACGAAAGCTTAACCCGTAGTGCTTTCTTAAATCAGATTGATCATCTGTATCTACAAAATGAAGCGGATTTATAAACGAATTATTATATTATTATAGCAATGTATTCAAATAACGATGACAGTACTAACCGTTAAAACTGTAAACGGAGGCACAAAACACCAAAACAAGGATATGTTTCATCATGTCTTTAAACAACCCAACTGAATGAAATTTATAACTTGAACGCAAAATAATACTTACATTTGGTAATTATTTATGTAAATACCGGAGAATCATAAACTTTTAGTAGGTGCTTAATTAATTCGTTTTCTTACTAATTATAATAAAATTTATATTGATAAGGAACTGTAATTTCCAAGTTTGCAAAGTATAAGCTACAGAAAACTACAATGGGTTTCCATTTAGGTATACATTATCATTTTCATATCACAATCACAATCATCATCATATCAGCTGAAAGACCTCCACTGATAGCCAAAATGATGGATCTTATGCCACCAGCATCCAGCGGCTTCCCACGACTCTCACCAGGTCGTCAGTCCAACAAGTGACGAGTTCGCGTGCACTGCGTTTTTCAGTGCCTACATATGGCTGTCGTTTGAGATCTCTTAAGCCCCATCGGCCATCTGTTTCACAAACCAATGTGTCGCGGGGGTTATTCTCTTAAACAACTCATTTTTAAGTCGTTGTGTAAAGAGTCCTAGCCTACATACATAAAGAATTCACTCATATCATGGTCACGCGAACCAATTGTAAATAGTCCTCCCCCCATATACGTACTCTATACTCTAAAATCCTGAGCGAGGTCTCCATTTGTGACTAGCCTAATGCACTTAATAAACTCTATCGTGGTCGCGACCACTGAATGTATCCGACTAAAACAGCTCTAGTTAAACTAATTGTCAATCCAGAGTTTACTTGCGTATAACCTGGTATAAATGGTATTAATTGAAATGAACTTAGCATGAATTTAATTACTTGATAACAAATGAAAACTAACTTTGGCATGTGATCGTCTAGATAATAACAAAAATGGACCTTTCGTTGTGAACCGTAATACCACTAAAATTCTTTAAGTCTTTGTTTTAATCAATTACTCACACTGATATGGAATGTTTCTATGATAGATCTCTTATTTACTAAATAAGATAGAATATAATAGAATAGAAATAGGTAAGTTACATAATCAAAGGTTAGCAGATTTTTCCCTTTTGGATTGGATACACATTTGGTCAATAGTTCATCAAAATTGGTTTAGCTTTTTGTTGGAGAAGTTTCAGTTCAATTGTAAATTATAATTAACTGTTTCCCATCATTTACTTATAATAAAGTTTGCTTTTGATAGATTTGCATTTTTAATTTCATAGAATGTTATGTTATTATGATTTTATTTTGTTCTAGCTTTATTAGCTTGATATTGGCCTTTTTAGCTTATATTGGCCTTCCAAATTAGGAAGATTCGCTAGCCCCTCCTCCGCTAACGAATAATAGTCACCATCCAACAGACTCGGGCAGACTCCTTGCCATAAAAAAAATAGATTTACTAATTTCCGAACAAGTCATATGTAGTTTGTCTGTATGTCTGTCAAATTTGGTAACAAAAGAGGACACAAAATAATATTAATATTCGATTCATAATTCCCTTTAGGATCTCTCATTAATATGCTAATATTCATATCTGTAATATTATTATCATTACATAAGTGACTCCATTCTAACATTAATAGAGTTTTAATGCATCGATCATGTTTTAGGTCTAGCATTATATGTATCCATTATGAAATATTCAACTTTCTCTATGTTTCTTCATTGATTGTATATTGTCAATGTGGTAAGAAACAAGACGTGGTTTCGTCTTATAGATAGATTGAAACCTCATGATAGTTTTCATGGTATGATGAATTAAGTATGTAATTCAATAAAGCCACTTTATGTTGGTTTTATGTTGTTTATAGTATTTACAGCATCTCGTTTAATTCAAGATCCAGGAATATGATCAAATATAATATTTTCTATATAGATATATAGATCTAGCTTTATTTTATTGAATGTTTAGCTAGAATATATATTTATAATAATATGATTAACTTCTATATTCCAATTTTGTTTTATTCTGTTGTTAACTAGAATATAGGTTTCTTGTTTCTTGTAGGCCATCTAGTTTTATTTTGTAATATTTTTAACTAGATATTTCATATTTATATTATCATTTTGTTTTGAATATTGTATATCAGATTCCGTCAATTCGATTACATACTTCAGAAATGAACTGACAAGCTTTCCAAAACAGTAAGTTAATTTATTAAGGTATATGGTTAAGAATGTTTTCAGGCAATTTAACCTGTTAGTTATTCCCTATTTAATCTTTCATTAAATTTATGAAAGACATCCTACTTATTATGAATTTTGGCATGTTTGGAACTTATGAAATAGTGTTGTTTATTCCAAAGCTATACCTTAACTTGTGTACCTTTCTCTAACAGCTTCTAATTAGTTTCAATACTAGGACCGGTCCACATTTACTTTAATTGCGTATCCTTATCTAGCTCTATCGTTTGGTCAGGTAAGCCAAAGGGAGACTATCTAAACCTGGTGTAATGTTTCTTCCTCGGACTAAATTAGCCAGTTTGAGGTTGAAACTCCCTATTGTGTTCATAGGTTTTCCTCATGACATATAAATATATTATTTTATGGGGATCACAAAGCAATTCAGAGGACTTTGGAATTTGGTGTAGCCCGCTTACAAAACTTATGTTCCGGAGCCTCCCATCGTTTTAACCTCTGTTGGACTTTTGCTCTGTGAGTTAGCACTCTTCCATGTCTTATGTTCGCCATGAAAAAGCCTCGGCTTATCCGAGAATTTAGCTCCAATTCAAACGAATTTAACACCGCAAGGCTCGTTTGTATCGTCATGAACACTGATCATAATTAAAAATCAGAGTCACGGTGAAAAAGTCTTAATGATTCGTCTGCTGACTGAAATATTAACTTCCCTTAGAAAATTAACCCAAATCTAACGAGTGAGCAATTTAGATAACAGAAATACCATCGCCACCGGCGAACAATACTCGCAAGTCACCCAAACAGCTCTTTTAAACTCGTGATTTAACAAAACCCCATTTAGAATTACATATCAACATTAAGCACTCGATCACAGCTAAATCACCCTTATGCAAAGATAATTATTGAGATTAAGCTTCCTATACCCATCTAACCCCATAATATTCTCTTAAACAAACTATAAATCAATCTATAAACTTCAATCTAAATTCAGTTATTTTGCGGTAAAGAAATCTCAATTTCATTTAAACTGTAAAATTATTTCAAACAAAACACTAATAAACTATAGGTTCCGTAACCCATGAACTTCCAAATTATAATTAAAATTGTTAAATTATCAATTAATATCTTAATATTCAAACGTAAAAGAAGCTCCATTAATAACTCGAAAAACTCGCAAACATTAATTAATTATTAATACGAACAAATTATAAAACTTCTATAAACCCCAAAACATATTTAAAATATTCAAACAATTAACGCGACATTACTATGAAAAATTATTTTTAAATTCAACCTCTGTATATGCGACCTACTCCTAGAAGCTTATCTCAACAAAAGACCTTTGCCTTCACTCGACACCCCTATTTATAACCCTACCTCTTGACGTTCGTAATAGTGGCGTAGGTCAGTTTTTCGCGGACATTCGCGACACAACTGACGTCCGCTCAGTAAAAGCCTTTAACAACCAAACTGACATTTCAGACGTGGCGGCCATATTTAAGTATGTAACTTTCTGCATAGAATTTTATTTACTTATTTTATATGTCTTATTTTAACATTTATTTCTGCTCTCATGATTATTTCTAATAACTTTAAACTAATATTTTGAGAAAGAATAAGCTAGAATTTTATTCCTATTAACTTTTAAAGTAAATTACATTTGCTTTGTTCAATGTACTATTTATAGGTAGCCTGTATTATTCATTAAGTTTCATATTTTTGATTTTCCTCTTTTTATTAATATACATTATATTATAAAGAGTCTCTATCTTGTATGTTCATCTGTATCAATCTCAAAACCCTCCAAACTAATATCATATTATTTTCATCAAGAGTTTTATATGAAAATAATTTCCGTTTCTTCCTATAAAATTAAACAAATATTTTAGTTCCAAATAAATGTTAGCTGTTAATAGACTAAAATGGACAGAGGTCTATTGGCCTGTTACAGTTGACAAAGTAAAGTTGCCCCGTGCGTTCGATTCGAAGGCACACAGGGCAGATTTAGGTATCGCTTTGACCTTTAACTTGCTTCGTTAACCTGCGACAAACGACGATAAAATTGGCAACATTATCCTATTCTATTATTCACCAACAGCTGATGTTAAATGTGTCGGATACCACTAGAGAATATTGTTGTTTTATGCCTTTAGCAACGGAACCACGAAAATTTAAGAACTGCATTAAAAAACGAAAAACGGGGGGATTTTTCCTTAATCAAGATATATCGAACTTTTTTAAAAATCTTTTTAATACGTATAATTGGTGAGGGTAGGATGAAAAAATATAAGGAATCGTTCACACCAACGTATTGTCCGCCGCCGACTGCTCACTGTCAGCCCTAGTATGAACGTGGAGATATATATATGGAAAAGCGATAAACCGCGTGCTCACAGTTGGTGGCGGACAATACGTTGGTGCGAACGATCCCTAAGGAATAGAAGTTAAAATAATTTATATGCAACAGAAATATTTCTTCTACACCCCAAGTAAAAAGTGTTCTATCTTTATTGTGGCAAATTTACCTAAATAACAACATGTCAGAAAACAATTTGTTTCATGAATACGGTGATTAAAAGATTATTCATGAACTAAACTATTTTTATCTGTGGGCACGGCAGTGCTCCCGTCAAGTCAAGTAATAAAGGGCACAGCCGTACCATCCGTTTCCCGAAGCCATTCGGGCCATTTTCAACCGCCCGCCCTGTAACTTCGTTGTGGAATGACCAAGAAGGCATTACATAGGTAGATATATTTCCAAATAGCGGAACAGGCCCTCGCTTCATATGTAGTCAGAGTGCTACGGGGTGAGTTGAGCAACCCCGGGGTGGCGTATGCCCTAGCACGAAACGTGCCGGACCGGTTCGTGTGGCGCCGCCGGCGGCCGCCGCTGCTGGCCAAACTCGCAGCCCGCACGAAGCTGCTGAAGGACGCACCGCTAACGCGGGCTATTCTTACTATTAATAAAGTAGCGCTTAAATTGGACATAGTTACATGCTCCCTGAACGAATTTGCAAAGAACACTATGGCTGTACTGTGTTATACTGAATAACTGTAATATTTTGATATTCACTTGTCTATTGCATTAGGTACACCTGTAATGATAGATTTAAGTTATTGAATAAATAAATAAATAAATAAATAAAAATTACATTAAATTTGAACCAGTAGGTACTTTAAGATTATTGCAAGTCAAAGTTCCTTAATTTTGTCACTGACTGACTCACCTGACTCATCACCTGACTGATCATCAAAATTCTAAGGTACTTCTAGCAGACACACAAACTTCAAATTTTGCATTCAGGTAGTGTAGAAAGGAAAAACTTCATTTGAAATTTCAGTCCCGTTTTCTTTGCGGTTGGTAATGTCACGTCTCCATATAAAGTCTAAGGCAAATAATTTTACCAACTGCACAAGTAACTTCGTAATCGTATTTGTAAGATGGATATAGGTAGGTACAGTCAGCCACAGATAGATGTAAACAATCTGTCATAAAGGTGAACTACCTACAAAAACAAATGAGATCCCATCAAAAACATAAAATGTACAAAAATGTCAAGTCTCGTGATGCTTCCACCGTAAAAAGTTGTGATATCTCATGTAAAGGCAAGCCAATGTAAAGTCAAGTACTGTAAACTCTATGCAAAATTTAAAAAAAAAATGTTTTATTTTTTTATTTTTTTCCCTGATAAAATCACATGTAGTTTCACCCTTATTCGTTGATGCACTTTATCGCGGGACACCCTGTAGAAATAACGATGTCTAATATTAATACATTCACTATATGTAGGCTTGGCTTTACATGAGATCTCACAACTTTTTACGGTGGAAGCATTGCGAGACTGGACATTTACATTTTATATTTTTGATGGGATTATACTTGATGTTGGTTTCGATTAACGACTTAATTTATTAGCTATCACATGTTTATTAGTTTTATTACCAACAAAATTAGGACATTAAAGATTGTGACGACCACAATTATGACTAAATTGTTTTAGGATAATATATATATTATGGGAATTAAGCAAGACATATAAACACTGAACATTATGGTTATGGCAAATGACATCAGGACAAACGATACTATGGCAAAATAAAGAATCCCCTAGAGGGACCCGTTTGGTCAAAGTACGGTAATTATAACGTATTTTTAACCGACTTCAAAAAAGGAGGAGGTTCTCAATTCGTCTGTATGTTGCTTTTTTTTGTATGTTTGTTACGCGATTACTCCGTCATTGGTGGACCAATTTTTAAAATTCTTTTTTCATTAGTCGAGCGCGAGTCAATCGCGTACAACAACGGTCCCTACCAAGTTAGTAGGTAACCTCTAGGTGACCCCCTTAATGCATCTTTCAACTTATATTTTAGTGCCTATGTGATGGATGACGTATAATTTGTATGTAACCACTGCCCAACTTGTAAGTTTGAATTAAATCAATAACACTAAATTAAAACTATATAAAATATATGCTGACATGTTTTGCGGATCTAACGTCTAATCAATAAGTCGGGAATGTGATAATGACGGCGGCGCACTGCGCCAGCCGACGACAGGCCGGTTCTCAGAACGAACCGCTCTATGGCCACCCAAATGATGATTTCATTATCAGTATGATTTTGATTGATGCAGCAAAAGAAAGCCACAGCCAAATTCTTTTCATAGCGGGCATATTCGCTTTGTTTATTACTTGGAACTAATTAATCTGCGGCGCCATAGTTTTTGAGCGCCGCCAAATCTTATTCGGGAATGTAGTGCTCAAGTAAAACTCGATGAGATGTGGGAGCGTGTATGTCGTGACGAAACTGATAGGAACATGCATTTTACTCGTAGGTACTGGTATATTGAATCAGACATGACGATACTCTATTACAAAAATAATAGTAGATTGTTCATCAAGGGACGAAAATAAGCCATAATGAAACGAGATGTTTAGACACCCAAGCGAAGCAAGGGTAGCTATAGTCGGAGTGTCATTATGGCTAATTAGTCTTTGGTTATTATCCCGATTTGTTGCGAAATAGAGTGACTTGCATAATATCAAAGCTGAAAATAAACGGTGTCTGGAAAATTACCAAATCGGCGCCGCGTGAATAAACTTTAAAAGCACCAATTTTTCGTACAATTGTATCGACATATGTTATTGTGTCATCATAAAAAAAGCGTAAGATGTAGTTTCCGTCAAAAAAAAGTATTATTCGTTCGTAGACGCGAATGCGTTTACTACCTAACTATACGCGTCAATTTGGATTATCTCTTATCTCGTGTTACCCAAAATTAATTACAGCCGATATTAGTCTGTTTATACAACGTGTCACTTACTATACTACATGCACATTTTTATAATGTGAGTGCTGAAATTTGTTTGTATCACTAGGAATTGCTATCCGCATTTCCGCTATTGCTACTCGCATCCAGCAGTTACCAGCGAGTCTCATCATCAGATATTCAGTCCACCTCGTTGGAGCCCTGCCGACTCTACTCTAGAACGTTTCTGCCTCAACTGCCATATCGGTTCTACAAACATGAAAAGGAAGAAAGCTGCATACTAACTCTAAAAAAAGAATCGTCTGCAGATTATATTTGTATATTCGGTAATCTACCTTACCTTTATTTTTACGAAGCATTTTTAGAAACAAAAGCGGTCGAAAAGTATAGTTATGTGAAAGCTTGTAACAAAATAGGCATTCACTGGAGACAGTCCGACTTTACCTACTGTAAAGGTGACAGGTCCCCTCGGCTTACGACAACTACGGTACCAATTGCGATATTGAGCACAGGGCGTGATGAAAAAACACTAGCTGAATATAAATTAGGCAGGAGGAGCGCTATAATCAATATAAACGATGCTAAAGAAGATTAGAAAAATCCGGTAAGAAAACAAATTTCACAAGATCGAAAGAAGGTGTGGAAGTGCGTAACGTAGATTAGGAACTGGTGTTTTTATAATAGAGAAGAAAAGCAGTAAGTACGTAGGTATTTCAATATTTTCATGTCATGTGTTAATGTTAATGTTACGCATATAATAAAACATACATAAAAAATATTTTTTTTTACCTTCTGCCTTACATAGCTAAGGACAAGTGCGAGGCCTCCTTATTAAGTACACATAAGAAAATCTGTGTATGGAGACCTCGTTCTATTGTGTGCCAATAATTGTATTTTAAAATATTTACTAAACTAGATAAAGTTAAGATATTTACTTACTAATATAAATACAGAGTTAACATTGTTTGTAATTTTTTTTGTAGAAGGTAATTTCTGGAACAACTGATCCTATTCTGAAAAATCTTTCACTTATAGAAAGCTGCATTAATTCCGATCTAGCGAAATTGTTTACAATTTATTCCGAAAAATCAACGCGAATGAAGTCGCGAGACCAAACTGTAAGTAATAAGTTTTTGTATTCGTAAGTAAGAAATAAACTTTTTTGTAATACGAGGGCGGGATGACAAGTAACTAGCCTAACAATGAAATACTGCTGTAGTAAAATTGTTTTTATTTTTCAACATAATCTCCATTATGCTCTACGCACTTAGTCCACCTTCGCTCCAACGCTGTTATGCCCTCCATAAAATGGCTTTTCTCAAGGCCTGCAAAATACTCCTCTACAGCAGCTACGACCTCTTCGTTTGATCCAAACTTCTATCCTCCCAAAAAAGTTTTGAGTTTGGGGAACAGATGGAAGTCTGACGGTGCAAGATCAGGTGAATAAGTTGGGTAGAGCAACAAATCATTATGCAATTCGTTAATTTTTGCCTAGGCCTTAAAGCAAGTGTGAACTCTTGCATTGTCTTAATGAAAAATTACTTTTCACAGCTTTAGCTTCCTTTGGAGCCGAGCACCCGGATTCTGTCCGTTGTTTCGATTGAATTTTGTTCTAGTATATAGTGATGAACCCAAGTTTCTTCTGTCGTTTCAAATCGTAGTAAAAAATCCGATTTATTTCTTTGAAAACGTTCCAAATATTGTTGAGAGTTTTGCATTCAAATCCTTTTTTGATCGAGTGTGAGCAATCGCGGCACCCAACGGGCGGATAGCTTTTTCATATTCAATTCTTCACTAAGTGTATGATGTGTACACGTTCTTTTGAAATACCTGTAGTATCAGCTATCTCGGATAGCTTCAACCGTCGATCTGCCAAAACCATGTCATGTACCTACTTTGGAGACAATTTTCGAAGTCGTGACGCTTTTTGGACGTCCGGGACGGAGTTCATCTTGGAAACTTGTACGTCCACGTTTAAACTCAGCCCTCCTGTTCTTAACGGTGGCATAAGAGAGAGTACATTCACCCAAAAAAGTTTTCAAGTCGTCATGAATATCCGCCCCTTTCATACCTTTCATATGAAGAGACTTAATCACAGCTCTTTGCTCAATTTTATCCATTTTGGAAAAATTCGCCAGAATATTTTTTTCAAATGACAGTAAGCAAAAAAATATGGACGGCCCGTGTTCTATTTGAATTCAAATCAAATAGAACACGAGCCGTCAGAAACTTGATTTTTTTAATGAGGTCATATTTTTTAGTTACTTTATCATCCCGCCTACGTATATTAATAATAATCAAATTACATTAGATACTTCCATTTCCCAACCTCTACCTGCAACTTATTTTGTAAAATCGTCTTAAGCCCACTTTATTTCCTCTAGCGGCATGTCCATGCTATCGTATTGATTCGGACGTTAAAGGAACACAGTCCTATAAAATCGAGTAAAAATGCAAAGACGAAATTGAATTTGATTCCGATACATAAATTTTACTTAGCCAATTTGTCTCTCTCGGATCAAGCGGGAAATAAGCCCATGTTAATTAAATTTGTTAGTAGAAAACAAAGTCACCAACTGCCTTTTAATTATTTTTCTTTTTGTTTTTTTTTTTCTACAATAGAGTGAATGCCGACAAGTTCGGTACAGAATGGAAACTGATTAAATATAATTTGCTAACTGATATTCCGAAACGCCGCTGCTAGCCAATGACTTTGGAAATGACTTAAAACAACACATTTAAAGCTTTACGTTTGTTATGTTTACGTAAAGATTCTTTGTGTGGGGTATTTTATGGTTTTCTGTTCAACCGATTTGTGTACGAATGAAAATAGATTATAGCCAGTTTTTCCCGTTATTAGAAGCCGTTAATCATGGTGCATGTAACGTCTGCTTCTTAAAATAAGATCTACTCGGAAAGGGACGGGGCTCGTCAATTTTCTTGTGAATCAATTTGTCGTGTTATTCGTGAATCGACCAAGTAACATGACCTGATTATGACTCGTTAATCAGGAGGTAGGTACGACGTGTTATGCGTATACAAGTAGGAGACACCTCCCCTCCCTGGCAGAATGTACCAATCCAAGTTAATGCTCCGAATTCAAATCTTCCGTATCGCATTAATCCGGCGGAGGGTCGTGCCGTAATAAATTCCGTATTATACGCACGACACGCGTATTAAAATAAACATATAAACATGTTACACCCTCGCGAGTACACCCGCACGGGGATGTTCCATTTTCATGGGCCAATTCGGGTAATTTAAATACGTAAACTGTATTAAGATCTCATCATCATCATCACCATTTCAGCCAAAAGACGTCCACTGCTAGACATAGGTCTCCCCCAAGGTTTGGCACAAGGACCGGTCTTGCGAAAAATTGTTATTTTGTTTTAATTTCGTTTTTAACAATAAATTGTTATAACCATTTCATTGCTCGTGCAAATTGTATCGACCTTATTGACAAGCAAATAAGGGTTGTCACTGGCAACTATAGTTGCATAACGCATGTGAATGGATAAGTACCATTAGAAAATATAAATAATGTCCCTTAAGGAAGAGGGGTGTCTCTTACTACAGGTATTTAATACTTAAAAAGAGGTGCCAAAACTGTAAAGTAGCTTTACTAAGATACTGAATAAATTTATTTTAAATATTTTTTTTACTTCTTTAAGGGTACACGTAGAGAGTCCAAGTTTATATGATGCGTTGATTAAGCTTTTACCTTGAAATAATGATATAAATACATTCCTAACAAATGCATTTCCCCTTATACATCGATCAATCCTCAGCTCACATTAAATTTACCTACTTTACGACTTTGTATCCATTTCGCAGTGATGCGAAAACTATCCATGTCTTTTGCTCCCCTTTGAAACCCGTTCATAAATCTAATGCTCTAAATCTAAAAATCTGTAAACATATCCTGAGATAAGAGGTTTCGCAATAATAAGCATCAAAGCTGCTTTTTAAGTCGTGCGTATTTCTAATGACGCCGGCGTAAATGTTAAAAGATCGAAAAGGTGATCGATAATTGCAGCGACTACGTGACATTGAAATATTTTCATTCAAAGTGTATATTATTAAAGCTTTTAATTCATATATTATTTTTATTTAATAATAAACATCACTCCGTTTATTATGATTAAAACTTAGTGACAGAACTTACGGACCGACTAATTATAGTTGGTTCTTATTAGAATTATTATTCTAATAATGCATTTGTGCTAGTTCTAATAATTAATATTTGTTACTTTATTACCTTGTAATGTAACTTACTTTTAAGTATTATTGTATTTTATGTTTGAAAAAATGACCTTCTGCTGGAGTTCCTTACGGCGCTTCTTCTCCGCAATGATGGTCTTTTCCGAAGCGCTGGTAGATTCACTCTATATTACCGACGTGTAAAAGAGCCCGTATGTGGCCAATTTACTGAATAAATATTTTGATTTTGATTTTTTTGATTTTGGTATTGCATCTAGGCATTGGCAAACGCCTAGATGCAATTCGTAAGATCGATTCTAATTTTGCAAGATCACAATAAGAAAGGTAACCGAATTTGGATACACATCAAGAAATGGAAGAACAATACTGATTTAACTTTATGATTGCACTTTGAGTCCAATATGGCCTGTGGGTGTACCCTTCATACTCCTAGATGGCATTTTATTATAACAATAGGCGTCAGTCCCCAAAGAGCGGGTGCGGGGCGCAAGTGTACTCATTTACATGACACGTTGTACGAGTGCAATCACTCTTATGAACAGATTAATTGAAATATGATCATAATACGACTCAATACCCATCTCAATAAATTCGATTTGCTCGGGTGTAGTAAATAATTATTTTTTTATACGAGTAGCATTTGCTTTCACTGATCTTAATTAAGTAAGTGATGACAAAGGTGCGGTCATCTTAGGTGTTCAACTCAAGATTATCCGAAACTTAAAACCGAAACGACTAAGTATATTTCGAATAACTTTTAATAACTAAAAAGTTTTTTGTTAATGCGTCAGAGAGCATACTGTTCGCGATGTAAATGTTTAGATGAAGCTATGAACATTATGTAATCGGAAACAAACATTCTGTCCATTAACTAATCAGACACGGAAGTATTTTCGTCCCATACATTTCATGGCACAATATCTAATAGCCATTTTACAACTAATAAAAGTATCGGCCGCTGACGCAGAGCTGCGTTAACATCTTTTGTAGCTCTACGAAAAATGTTTAACAAAAAATAAACCGTCTTCAAAAACAGCATAAGGTAATAGACTGGTATCTTTGGAATTTCCTATATGGTGCTTGCATCGAAAATGTCGTATATTAAATAATACATGAAATATATTCAAGCCGTAAACAATACTAGTAATGTAACCTGATTCTTGCCACTGACTTCGATATACAGGGTGTCCCAATATCAGTAACCCACATTGACACCGGGGGTAGGCCAGCCTAAGACGGACCGAATCAGACACTTTTTTTTTCTATGCTTTTTTTTTTTACTTTTGTTTTTTTTTTAACGGAGGAGAAATGCGTTACGCATTGTCCCCACACCGAACCAGCCTAACATGATCTTAGTAAAAATCGCATGTTTTTCAAGATTTGCCAGTTTAAAGTTCTTTTCTAGTACAAACTTTAAGCTGGCATATCTCGAAAACCATGCGACTTTTACTGAGGTCATGTTAGGCTGGTTCGGTCCGTCTTAGGGTGGTCTACCTCCGGTGTCAATGTGGGTTACTGATATTGGGACACCCTATATGACAAATTTCCAATGCCAAATTCTTCATCACCCTTAAAAAAATGAAGTTGATGCAGGGACATTAATCGTTGAGGAGTTCTCTTGGTACTTCACCATCAGTTCCACTTCACCACTTGCTTTACGATTAATAAAAGTACCTTGTAAATCTTAATAAAGACAAAGACCTTCAAGTTATTGAGGAGTTCCGGTGGTCATCTCTGGTTTTCACTTTGCCAAATGATGCTTTTGGAATGCAAATGCTTAAGTTCCTACAGAAAATATTAAAATCACTGTATGTGTGCCTATAACTTTTGAAGAGTTCCGTCGATTCCATCATCAGATGACTCCCTCCCTTCATCATCAGATGACTTAGTGACAATGGGACTACCTATGAAGTGTACCCTTTCAAACAAAAAAATAATTTTCAAAATCAGTTCACAATTGGCGAAGATATCGGGTAACATACACACAAAAAAATACAGCCGAATTGGAACCTCCTCCTTGAAGTCGGTTGAAAGACAGACGCGTGATTTAAAAGTAGCCATTTAAAAATAAAGCAATAGGCAATTATCGTCGCCAATTTAGCTAAGATCCGTTTAATTCACGAGAATTCCCAAATCGCGCTTATAATTTATAATAACAGGGACGTCCCTTAACGAAGAGACCGTTTTGTAGATAGGTATCTATCAAATTACGGCATCTTCCCCTTTGTGCGCGCCCATTGTTGTCTAACACGGCAAATATTCATTTGAATATTTACTTAACATGGATAATATTTTAATCTTCCCCTTTGAAATATACATTTTCCAGTGGAGACAATTTCACGCCCGGTTCATCAAAACGACATATCTTTACCGCTGCGCGCAATCGATAATGGCCCTTGCGACGGTGAGAGACGCGTGGCTAAGGGCGACATTCGTTTAAAACATACGGCAATATCAATTTAACAAGATATTCCTTTTGTTAATATTCGCACACGCTTTATCAAATTCTCTAGCGGGGGTGACAATAAGCCGCTGTAAGTACTCTCTCTCTCTGACATATGGATAAAAGCTTTCATTTCGCTCTTAGCTCTTTTGAGTGTGATAATATAAAATTTAGATGAATACATTTATGTAGAATGTGTCATGAGGTAAACAGAAGGTTACATTCAGAAAAAGGTAATTATGTGATGCTTTTAATTACTTGACATGTTTTAAACCCATGGCAACTAACTACTTCTGAGGATTTTTTCTGTTTGTTTTTTCTACTTGGAGTTTTTTAAAGAACCTTAATAACATCGAGTCTTTAGAGAAGTGTCTTTTTAAAAATCATTTTCCAGACGAAACTTACTGCTGTGTGTCTCGAAATCAATAATAATTATACAATTATAATAATATTACAATTATCTAAAATGTCCCCCCTCCCCCCCCCCTCCCCTTAAGGTGCAAATGTTGCAGGTTGTAGCTGTAGCATGGTCATCTAACCTGCAAAAATTTGTATAATAATGTGAAATTAAATACTAACTTTACACCGGAAAGACGTGCTAGTAATGAAAGCTTGTAAAAAGCGATAGATTCTCTACTCCAATAATTTCATACAGTTCGATGCTCTAACTACGTTTAATCAGATTTGAACTGCAGACTTCGCTAGACACCATTGTTGTGTTAAATTATATCATAATTCTATTGTAAAAACTGTTAACTGTCTTCTCGACGCCCTTCGCACAAAAAAATAACTCACGGGGTCGCGCCCTCCTGTATTTAATAACATAATAGCACAATTCCCTCGCCGCATGATTCAATTTGGATTTCCTACAGCCTCCCCCGTGCAGTCTAAAAAATGACAACTTCATTATATTGTTCGCGCCCCCAAGGGCGACTTGTTTGCCAGGAGGATTATAATGATTAAATCCGTAAAATATTAATACGCACCCGACACCCGGCTGCACACTTGCGGCCTTCGCAAGCTTATACGGCAACAAGTGCTTTTTGCAACGATTTGTCAATTTATCGTTGAGTCATTTGCAGATTCCTAATTAATTAACAAGGCGTGGAATAAAAAATATTGCAGAAATGTCGTACGCGCATTACTTTAAGTGTATAGGTAAGGTCTGGTCGTCGATAAACCTAGGTTTATCGTCGGCGACGTGCGGCGCTGGACACCTTCTCGAACTTGTGATAGGTAGGTAACTATAAAGTAACGTGCAAGTAGGATACTATTACTCGGCCAGTTTTCTTCCGGGCCTTTGCCAGCGCAAAATAAAAACCTCATCTCACTCCCCAAGGAATTTAATTTGGAGTAATGGAAGTGTTATATTGACTTAACAGGCCAGAAGCTCCCCTTCGCACAGTTACAGTTATTAAAATGGAGAAATTTATTATTAGCATTTTGTCGTTACACTATTTACATTTTAATTTTATTTGTTTTGTGATTCCATTAGTCACAGCCTAATGCATTTAATTCTATAAAATAAGCCATAAAGCGAGTCCGTATCAACTTCAGCCCGGCAGAAGCTTGCTGCAATTAATCAGTCCGATTGTCAAGGAAATTAATATTGTGGTTCGAGTCGTGATGGATTTGATATAAATACCTAATTAACAGGCTTGCGTTTTTAACAGTTGTACATAATATTATGTAATTGGTAAGTGTAATTACGTAAAACCCCTAGATTCGTTCGTATACTAAGCGGATAGAAGTTCTAATATTGATGGCATAATGAACACGATCGCCCTAATACATGAGGGGGATAATTTTTAAAATGCGTATAACAAGATGTACGGGCACACTTGCACCGCGACCCGTGCCATTTATAGTCCTTTTGTTGCCAAAATTATATTTACAGAAGTGAGCAGACAATTTCACGCTCTCTTCCCCGCGCCCTCGCGGACTCTCATCAACTACGACGACGGGATTATGGTGGATTGGATCTTTTTATACTTTCTTTATTATCGCCCACAATTGATAGAATTCTCTAGGCTTAAGTCACCAAGTCAAACTTTAGTCTCTCAATGACCAGGTTACTTGCGGTTGCGATGCTCGCATGCATAGCACCAATCATCATTAACCGACATATAATTTCTGAAATTAGCAGGGACTTCGTAACACTTCCTCGAAAGCCTTTTACGTATTAGGATTTTACCTTACAGGCATTTGCGGGAGTTATAATTAAGCTATATAATTATAACTCCACTAATACAAGGAATGTAAGACAAACGATCTATAGTCGATCGATATATCTATTAGTTACTTTCCTCCAACTGTTTCTTGTGTATTTTATATTAAATATCTTTTAAAAAGGTTTCTATTTCCGATATTTGGTCGGCGGGTGATGTTCGCGTGATGCACTGTTGTTAGGCAGACGTCAATACTCAAGACGTTTCCGTTCACTGGGTCAGTGGGAGACCTTGCAGGACTGCCCGTGGCTACGTCAAACATTTGCCTTACCCTACCATCAACTACCAATAAAACAAACACAATATTTATAATAATTATCATAACTACCCGTTTCCTAGATAAAAGCGCTGCCTCTCGTCTCAATCAAACCGTCCGCTTAGATGTTTATATTGGAAGTGGGTCAAGTGCTGTCCATCTGTGCTAGCACGGGCGATCCACGCTATGCTCGTGCCACCACGGACCAATAAAAGGGTGAGCTCACACATGAGCGTGAAAGATTGTCCACATGTTCGGCGGACGGGCCGCAATCAGCCGCGCGCTGCCTTGTCGCTGTGATCAGCTTATCTATACGGTGCATCAAATTAATCATCGCCTGTCATTTCCTTTATTTCCTCAAATATATCACTTTTTCACGCTAGCTTATCTCCATTACTTGAGAAATAACTTGCTTCTAAGATTTGTAGATTGAAAGAATTTTTTCTTTAATATACATATACAGGTGTTTTTTTATTCGTCTTAAACATTTTGCCACTTTCACTATGAGACCAACCCCGAAATCGCGAAAAAAAATTTGACCCTCCCATACAAAACATCGTCAGCTGACTAGCCAAAATGTATGGGATGGTCAATTTTTTTTTCGCGATTTCGGGGTTGGTCCCATAGTGAAAGTTGATCAGTATGAGTTACTGATTTAACCACCAAAATGTTTCAGACGAATAAAAAAACATTATGCATTAGCAAATTATGTATGTCATATACAGGTATATGACATACATAATTTGCTCAAAGCTATCAACCGTCATACAAAGTTGCATGATTTCAAATGGCTTGCCTGCATTATGTATGACACAAATAAACACATTAATGTTTCTTATTTATAGCACCCTGCCGATAACTTGACATGCCAGATATTTATCATACTAATGGTGTTTTATTAAGGAAACGTTGAAGTAATTCATCGATGAATAATTCTTTCTATTGACATCGGCTTGATTTATCGAGCCGTTTCGACCTTAGGCCATAAGTCGCGTGGCCTCTTCCTGAAACAGACAAGCAAATAAATTGCGATATCAAAGCTCAGTTAGGAAAATGTCGCATCGCAAGGGGCGGGCCATGTCGTGTATTGAGACATGATCTTGCGGAAACGGAAGCGACGCCGGGCGGCGGAGGAAGCGATGCAGGCGCCGGGCGAGCCCACTTCCTGCCGATGCCTCCACTTATCCCAGTGGGGCACGCGGATTTCACCCAATATTCGATGTTATATCAAACAGTCTGCTGTTATTATTATAAATAGGGAGTACCGTATGTTTCCGTTTCAGATCTCAGCTTTTGTTCTTACAGACAAGTGATTAACAACAATGAAAATAACTACATATTTAATATAATATAATAATATAATAAGTTGATCGGTGATTTTGATGACGTAACTAATTTGCCTTTTAGTGAAAAGATCGCATTTAAGAGATTTTTCATGTCACTAATGTCGTGGCTGGATATTGTTCCAACCACGACAAAAATATTTTATTTGCTTTCTTGCATACTTTTAATGAGCAACAAATGACACCTGTTTTTGTCGTGGTTGGAAAAAAATCTGCTTCTTTTTAAAGAAAAAGAATTAAATTGAATTTCTAATTCAATATTCGGATTTACGTTAACCTTTCATATAAATTATCCAAATGTTAGGTAGTTTGTAAGTTATTCCTTTCATGAGATAGAGACCCGTGACATATATTTGTCCTTTAAACACGGAACCCTAATAGAATATTTCAAAAGTTGCGAACTAAAACTCGACTGGCTCCTAGTATGATGCACCCGTTTTTTTTTTTATATATAGCCTATGACATTATGTAATATTTAGTATACGACATATTTTTAAGATGCAAGCACCAAATAGGGAATTCCAAAGAGACCATGTCAGCGAGATTTGTTTCAACAACCAATATTGTCACTTATCACCCTGACACAATGAGTTACTGGAGACGTTGGTTGAATAAACGTTGTTTTGTTGAAAAAAAAAAATATTAGTTATTTTTCCGAGATTGAGATCTAAATAGCGCGATGTAATCAAATCGGACTTGAAACCGCAGGCATTAGAGTAGGAAGTGCGGTTAATCAAGAAAGCAAACTTGTTTCACTTATAACCGTCGTTCCATCGCGTGTTTCCAAAATTAATTTATTTTCTACTTGGTTATTTTTCGGTTGGCTCCGGGGCGTGAGTGCGGAGCTGAGTACAAACGACTTCTGTAACGAGTTCCGCTAACGCCAGCGACATAACCAATTTCCAAAATAGTTCGTTCCTTATAATTTGATAAGATCAGCAAAACTCCGTTCTGAACAATTTTGTTAATTTCTCGTTTAAGCATAAACGAAATGGAAGTTTATTACTTTAGAGTTATCAAGTTAGTAAATCTATTTATTAATTTGTAATTTATAGTGAATAATTCAAATTCAAATTTATATAAAGTGTGTTATTGTTTGTTGATTAGCATGCAATACTTAATTGACTGGCATGTGAACGTCCGAGATACATTTCTCGTATTTACGCGTTGCAAACTTTGCATCAGTTCGTAATTAATTGTTATAATTAGGGAGTTTAAAAAAAGAAAGCAGCTGTTTATTTCTCAAAATTAGGAAAAAAATGCACTTAAGTAGTGGCGACTATCATTTTAGTAAAAATACGGATTCCCGATATGTCCACAAAATAATGTATGGAGAGGTCAGTTTTGTTACCGAAATATGTATTGGCTTTGGTAACAAAACAGACAACTGTTGTCTTGAGACTGCGAACTGCTTGAGTCGGCACGTGTGTTCGTTTGCCTTCTCCATGTTATAAATATCCCTATTTTCGTTGAAAAATGTATATAACTATTAAACATGCCACTATTCCCTTTCTTCGATGATATTTGGTATGGACCAAGTTAGTAGGTGCATACGATAACCGGAGGGTTTTAAGGTACGTTAATAAATATTTATTCCTTAAGTTATATGTAGTACCTAGTAGGTTCAAGTTTGGCTTTCGCCGACAGGCGGCCAATAAAGTTAAATAAGACTAAGCTGTATTCTACAAGTCATAGGACTCGTATTTAAGAGCGCTATATAGCGCGTCCAAATTTTCTGAGAAGAAAAACCGCAAGAAATGTACCTACATTCGTTTTTTATCAACCAAATGACCAACTTATCATCAACCTTTGCTCTATTACTCGTACTTTCTTTTGCAGCGAGCACACAATTCGCGGGCTCCACAGCATTACAAGCACAATATTTGTAGTGACCACTATCATTATTGTTATACGTATTTGCGGAATTGCTCGGCCGGCTTAATGCTAGGGCTCGCCATTCACACGGCTCCGTGCCCATTGGCGTGTACTTAACAACGCTTCTTTGAATGACAAGCCCCGCTTCTAACGTAATTGTTTAGTCACTAGTAAATGTTGCAAAACGCACTTCTGCTGCGAAAATATGGCCCTAACGCTCCTACTTAACGTAACTAAAAACCTGCGATGCACTTTTCTTACATTTCAGAAGGTAAGTAATTTGTTTTTTCTCTTATTTTTCATTCCTAGTCGGTGGCACTTCACCACCAAAGCGGCTTCCAATATTCATCTTAATGGAATTTCAATTGCTTAAAGATAGTTTCCTTTGAGCATTGCCAGCTTATTGTGAACTCTTTTCTACAGTCACGACGCTGCGCTTAGTAATATTAAATAGGGAAGATTGATATAATTCGTGACTGAATTTCATTAGGTAATTATCGTGCTGGCGAATAGTTATAGTAAATTTCGTACTCGTAAATTAACATTATTGTATAAATAGTAATTTCATGTCAAAGAACTTTGATTTGAATAGAGCCATAAAAATCACTTTGTTACTCATCTGAAAAGAAATGTTTACAGATACAGCTTTTACAGATAACTATATGTTAAAGATCAAATCAAATTAAAAAAACCTTACAGATGAATTTGGCGGCAATCTTAATAATAATTCCCACAAAAAAATTTTCTTCATCCGAACACGAACTTCTAAAAATGGTAATTAGTATGGTGTCCATGAAATCGTTTATAATGTTTCGGTTACTTATCTGTGTAGGTAGGCTTTATTAACAGAGTATCGGGAGAGCTTCGGGGAGGTATGATTGGTAGCCTGTGTTGAAGCGCCGGCGCGGGGGCAGGCGAGGTGGCAATATGGCAGAAGATAACGCGCCGTACGCGCCACGCAAGCCAATGAGCCAAGGTACGAGCCAAATTCAAATTTCCACCAACCCGCACCCGCCGCCCGTATCAAACGTTGTTTTATAGCTAATTCCCAAATTCGGTTATGGCCTATAAACGATCCGCCTGTATAATTTAAATGCGAAACCGCCTGTATAATGGTCGTACTTTACTTCGAAATTAAGTATTTGTATGGAAAATCCCCAAACCCTCTCATTGTAAGTGGAGGCCTGTGCCCAGCAGTGAGACGTATATAGGCTGGATTATTATCATTATTTATTTGTGGAAAATTCGTTTTAAAATAGAAATCCCTGCCGAATTTAATTTCTTCCGTGCGCAGATTCCGCTGAAGTCTGCAATCTGATTAATTACGAATGCAGTCATTGGAGGCTTGTACGACTACTAAAGATTGTAGGTAGGTACGTACTAATCTATCATGAAATAATAATAAAATTGGGCGGTTAATTAACTACACATCAGTATTTAAACTTACAATATGTTTTTTAATTTATTATTTATAAAAAAAGTAGTACAATAGAGGGTTAAATGGGATTATAATAAGATAGGCTGTATAATGATATCAATGATATACGAGTAAATGTAAAATCTATTTATAATTTTATATAGGTACTAGCTTTCCGCCCGGGACTTCGACTGTAGTAATTTCGTTAAAAAGTAGGTACGAGTAGGTACAAATAAAATTTTCTTTAAGTACGTATCATAAAGGGACAGACTTTCCAAAAAAATAGTAATGTTTCCTAACATTTGTTCGCTCTTTAGTGTTTGTTTAATTATTTTCTGAATTAGAATATGGAATAGATGTATTAATTTCCCTAGCACCTGTCAAATTGTATCTCCTGCATGCATGCTAAAGCTACAAGTACTATCATGCAAGTCTTACAAATGCAATTAGTGAGTTATAATTATCGCTACCATGAAATTAGGAAAAATAACAACATAACATACCTAAAATAAAGACGTTAAATGTGTTTTTTATAGTTTATATCCTAATAAAATCTCAATTAAAACCACGATAGATTATTGACAAATGGGCATTTTTCAAAAAAAAAGTACGCATAGTTAAAGACTAAAATTAACAACGGTAATGTTTTCCATTACGTCACGAAAATTAGTCCTACATTTATATACCGCCCTCATAGGCCAAAAGGCGGTATCTCTAATTCGATAACCGAAGCAGATTCAATCGTCGGCCGTAAGTAATATGGTTGCGCTTGCTACAGGAGTTTTGTCTGAGATACCACCATATCTCTTATAGCAGTATAGTTCATTTTCGTGACGTAATGGAAAAAATACAATTTTGTAGTCCTTAACTATACGTACTTTTTTTTAGAGTTCCGTACCTCAAAAGGAATAAAGGAACCGTCTGTCTGTATGCCTGTCAAGACCCTTTTTTTTCAGGAGCGCGTGGAGGTATGTACCTATCATGTTGAAATTCATATCAAATACTCAGGTCTGCAATCCCTTGGAGGTGTGAAATAATCGTGTGCTCCTTGTTTCACCGACAAACTTTTCATCGAATGTATAGTTTCACCGAATTTAATTTCATCGAAAGCTAATTTTTGTTGAAACCTTTATTGTTTTCAGGTTATCTTAAACATTGGTTACGTAGGTTAGGTTAGGTTAGGTTATACTTGTAACCACCAAAAAAATATAACTCCTGCACGTAGAATCATCGTTCGATGAAATGAAAATTCGGCGAAGTAAAACGTTCTATGAAATTGATGTGATTCAAGCCTAAACCGAAAAAAAATAACTTTTAAGTCAACGCAATCAAAAGATACGGCCGTTTATGCCGCATATTCAAGGGAATCTCAAGGGAATCAAAACCTATAGGGTACTTCCCGTTGACTTAGAATCATGAAATTTGGCAAGAAGCAATGTCTTATACAAGTGAAGGAAAAATTGTAGTTACATCACATAAAAAATATTGTCTAGTATAAACTGACACGCACTAAGTATACACTCTCGTACTAAGTGAGTGGCAGCTTATACTGGACGTATTTTTTATGTGATGTAACAGGGTCATTTTCAAATTTTGCGCAGAACACTCTGTTACTATTTGTATGGACTAAGTCAACGGGAAGTACCCTATAGGGTTTTGATTCCCTTGAGATTCTCTTGAATATGCGTCATAAACGGCCGTACCTTTTGATTGCGTTGACTTAAAAGTTCTATTTTTTCACAGCTCCAAGGGAAATCTCGGAAAAAGGGGGAAAAATCTCCGAGACTGGATTCCCGTGATTTACGAACTATTTACAAACCTACAAGTTAGTGCGGAATCCTCGGTGCGCGACTCGTACTTGACCGGCTTTCTTTAAAAATGCCAACGCCTAAATACATATCGGCTTACCTAAAACAGACCAACTAATGATTTTTTTTTGTACTAACTGCTAATAGGTATAATTATTTTTTTCACCAACCTACGTGATTAGTTTTAGATTTTAAACTAGGTTTTAGTCTAACACGATTAGAGTTTTACATTTCTAGCTCAAATTTTTTGACAATTAAAAATTCTGTGATTTTAGTTTCAAGTTGGACCCAATATTTCGCACTTGTACAGACCTATAAGTTAGCTTAAGTACCTACCTACAGCGAAACACTCTGGCTAAGCACAAATAACCTTGCCGCCTGCACTTTTCAATGTAAAGCGTTCCTGTAATAAACAGCGTTCTTTTAAAAGTTTTCCCCTGTTTCCAAGCTAATTTCTAGACACGACGTTTCCGTTCATTCAATATGACCGATTGTTATGGCTGGACTCCGCTTTGCGAGACAATTGAACAAAATTACTTAGTTTAACGGAACTGTACCCACTTACATATTTCATTGTTCAAAGTTAACAAATAACAATTACCCTGGCTTACTTTCTGACACTTATACCTACTAAGTATAAGTTTTAACAATTTTTGCTAATAAGGATAGAAAACATTTAACATACATAATTGCACATTCTTAGTGATACTGATAATTATATCCTGATAGCCACGTTTCAACTAAGATAGCCTCAACGCCTCAAATCCGATAGCAGCAAGCAATATCACCTCCGAAATCTATTTGCCGGATTATTAGAGGTCTCGGTTCGTAACGGGGTCCTAATGGACGAAATTTAATCACGACAAATCGAATGCCACCTATTTATGAAGCGGATGACTAAACAGCTTTTTAATACGATTCACACGTTAGCGGTTATAGTCAGCGGGGTTTTTATACAGATACATTTCACGGCGATGTATTGAACTCTTATTATATCAAATGTGATGCCACATACCGTACCGGCTACTGATGAGATCTATTATGTTGGTCCACGGATGAATATTCGATCTCGGAGATACCAGGCGTGATGGATTCTATGCGCTATAAAAACATTCGAAGCCAATGGCTAGTGCGAACAGTTTACTAACTAGATATTTATTTAAATAAATACCCTGAAATGAGGAATGCCTAGATCTCATTTCTAGTTTAACATTAGATTCGTGAATAAATACTTTCGCATCCTTAAGGTTGGGGGTCCTGCGGTAGTGGAGCGGTGCGGGAGGGGTGTGTTTACGTTACGTCAACTAATGAGAGTACAAAACTGGCGTGCAAGGTCTCGGGTAGAAAGAGAGAGAATCAGGCCCTCGCCGACCCGCTTTGACCTCGGCGGAACCTGTTCGTTTCCACAGGCGTTTGATTGAGCCAAGCGCAGGAATCTAAACCAGATGGTTGAGAACGCACTAGACGTTTTACGTAGGTACTCCACTGCGACTGCGTCCCTGATATCATGAGTCAAAGGACACCACAGAGTGGCACCATAATCACAGATCAAAATTGACACAACAAAATTGTCAAACAGTCACAGGTCATACAGGGCTCCTAAGCGAAAATGCTTAGAGCACCATGGAGGCTTAATCTGGCACTGATCATTATGATCTGAGCCTTCACCCGTTCATCACTCTCGTCTTGTCGTCCCGCTCTCTCTACAAGTCGAAGACTACAGGACGGCAACGTCTCACTTCCCAGCGTGATATTAGCGAGGTCAAATTGGAGTTTTTTGTCAAGTTTTGTTTTTCCGCCGCTTGTTACTTTTTATCTATACGACGTACAGAATAAATACACAAAAAAAAATGTTTGAAATTTTGTTATCTTTATACTTCTCATAGACATTTTTGTCTTAAAGTCAACTGTTGAAGCATTATGTAAAAAGAAAAAATTTGGCCCCTTCAATTCAAGATGGCGGCACTCTCACCCCTCGAGATCTAAAACTTACATTTTTCATGACTAGCCTACACGCAATAAAAGTTAAAACATTTTCTACTCCATCTTTTACTTCGTCCCCACTGATTGAATTACAATTCTTTCATTTTAAATAATGACTTCCTAACAATGCCCAGAAACATAATTACTAAAATGGTCGGCACCGCGGTCCACATGGTATCCAGTGAGTGCAAAGTGCATACAAAATCGTGATGTAGCTTTTTAATCGGTTCCACGTTCGTTCCCGCGCTACTTTTTGTATTCGAATTTCACTCAGTCTGCCAATCCGTATGCTTAGTAGTGACCGGAATTCCTCGGACCGGGATGGAATTAAAACAGGCCATATTTCAGCTAGGATAGGAGTTATTTTAGATGGTGAGTGGTCCCGCAGTCGGTGGTTGGTAGTAGTAATAAGATAAAGAAACGGACGCATTTTGTTTAGCAGCGGGCACTCCAATTTACGCGGCGCGGTGACCATTAGCATAAGTCCGGAGCGGAGCGTGATGCGCGCGCGATTCGCCGGCGCCGGCGCGCGGCGTGACGCTGCGCCTGCGCACCGCCGTTGTAATTACGCCCGAGCGACACATTTGTTCGGTATTGCAAGCCGTGAAGATGCCATCGCGCCGCAACAGCACTCGACTCCTTCAAATTAGCACGCTAACGCGTCTACGACGGACGCCTGCTGGGGGCTCGTAGGATAAGTGGTAACTTCAACGATAAATGTGTTCTGTTTACCACGCAAACTATATTTTATGTCTGTAATTTATTTCTTTGTTACAATCACATTATTGATTCATTATGTAATGTAATAAAACTATGGATATTGTTGCTCGCATCTTTAATTTGAAAGAAATGTTAGACAAACGCAATAGTTAGCATATAATATATATATAGGTATATGTATATGTGATCAAATGAAGCCGTAGTACCTAACTGATCTCGTTGTAGTAAGGTTCGGACCAATTTCAGGACAATTGATTGGTACGGTGGCGACTGCTCAGTGCCACATACCAATGATTTTTCTGTGTATTGTGGTAACCGATGCTGTAACAGTGAAAGAAAATCACCTTTAAAAACGTGCACATACCTACAGGCAGAATTGAGCGTGAAAGACGTCGAACGTCTTAAATGCACAAATCCTACAGGGTTGAAGGGTATTCGATCATTAGGATCCATATGACAAGATAAGATAAGCAGTAGCCGCTTACTATTTGTAATGCGATTCGGGAAACTTGCCGATGGGAATAACACCCTCTTTACAGAACACTGACATGCAAAATAGTATCCTCCTTTTTGGGTAGGCGGGTAAAAACACTGAGAAAAAAAGTTTGTTTAATGAAACCGAACTTCGTCTACCTGTAGCTTAAAAAAGTGACTACATAACTAAGGCAGTGCCTAACCAAATTAGTCGAGTTAATAACATTTACTGTTTTACTCCTCACAGACAAACCATTTGTTAAATCAAATTTACCTTAATAATGCTTTATCAAATTATGGTTATTTCTGAATTAACCGAAGTACACTGGCCCGCAAAACTAAGTATCACACTTTTAAAATTTCATTTTTTTCTAAACTATAGAAGTTAGAGATTTAAAATAAAAAACGTTTTATAGCAAATTTTATCAGCTTTCTTTCCAACTAAAACTAAAATAAACAGTAACATTTTCAACTTTAAAAAAAAAGAAAAAACAATAAAATAGCCATTTTTAGTTATTGCAATTTTAAAAGTGTGATACTTAGTTTTGCGGGCCAGTGTAGTTTGGTTAAATATTTTTCTCAGTGAAGAAGTGTCGCTGGCGCATTCCGTGCTGTCGCCGGTCAGTGAGAGTGTTGGAGGCGCAAATCGCGTTTCCTTTTCTTTCTTTTCACCCTCACTTCAACATTTTTCATATGTACTTGTGATAACACCTGCAATTCCTCTCGTAAAGGGGCAGCGATAGTCGCTTCCTGACATGTGACTCGCTTGCTCATAGACCCGCATGTTACTTGTATCATGAAAATCATACGTATCTACAATGACTTCTGCGTTAAGAGTCACCACTCTTTCTTAGCTGGTTACAAGTATACATAGCACCTATGATACGATAGAAACTACCATTACGCTGATGGCCGATTATTCGTTACAGCATCTTGCAGTAGATTTTATAAATTTGACTTGGGGCTAACTCTTTGCTCATCATTTTGCAACCTCTCTGCATATGCTTTTAACGAACATTACCAAGAGGAGGAATACGCGAGTTCAATCACACCTCGGCACCGAAACGAGTTTTTGTATTGCACCGAAGGCGTAAAGTATGGTCAGTACGCAACATTAATATTGATTGACACCGCGACAGAGCAACATTTGTACTAGACACGTGGTGCTTATACATCTGAGGTGCGCCACCAGTTTTAGGGTCATTACAATTGTGTAAAATTTATATATCTTTCTATCAACTACTTCCTGAGAACTGTAAAGATTGTAAGATACATTTTATTGAATTTGATTTAGTCTTTCAGTACAAACAGTATCTATTAAGAGGTGCAGTTGATAAAACGAATGAATTCACGATAATAATACCTTGGAAATATGAATGTATATTTGTGGGTTTCGTATTAAAAAGAAACCGGACAAGTGCGAGTTAAACTCGCGTAGAGAGGGTTCCGTACATGATTCCATAGATCCATAAGTTTCTTTTTTAATCTGACCCAAATTTGTTTATGGTTACTACATACCACTTCTTATACGAGTAGGTTTTCCTGTAATCTATAGGTAAAGAACTATTTTCTTTCTGTATTTTTTTCAAAATTTTAGGCCTAGTAGTTTCGGAAATAAGGGGGGGATGGTAAATGTTCGCCTATTTTCTTAAATAACTTCGAAACTATTTATATAAAAATTATAAAAAGAAATATATTTAAGATTTTCACAACGTGTCCTTTCATTTGATATATCATATCACACAATAAGGTTTGCAAAACTTTTTTTTTCTAATTTACCCCCTAAAAGTGGCAGTGGTTATTTACCTTACACGTCCGTGTTTGGGTCACCGACTTACATATGTGTACCAAATTTCAACTCAATCGGTTCAGTAGTTTCGGAGCAAATTGGCTGCGACAGACGGACAGACAAACACGAGTGATCTTATAAGGGTTCCGTTTTTTCCTTTTGAGGTACGGAACCCTAAAAAGCAAGATATAAGTCACGTTGAGATTTTTAGACGCTTTCCAAAAAAAAACTTTCTTAAAATGAACACATTGATGAATGTAACATCAATCTGTTATATACTACGAAGTTTAATACACAAAGAGAGATCGGCCTTATAAGATCGTCGGTCCACCTTGTGTGGAGTCAGGACTCACTAATAATAAAGTATTGTCCCAGGACGACATGGATTTACTTCTAGCTTGAAATTTGGCTAATTTGCTAAAAAACTATTTAACTACTAAACTATTTACTTATTACAAAAAGGGGTTACCTACAGAGGTAAGGTAAGGTACCTATATAGCTGTTCCAGTGTAAGTCGGTTGTTATGAAAGTTTATAACGCAGTTGTTACAAAATATAACAAATAACAAAAGTTCACTGATAATAAATGATACTTTGTGCTATTCATAGATTTAATGACTTGACGACTTGATCTCGTACCCACAAGTATGCATTGGGCTGGCCGCCGATTCATAAAAACAGTCTATGCCATCATTGTTTTGAATCGGCCGCCAGTTTATTTATATTATTTTCCTTACAAACTACCCGCAACAAAGCAAAAAATACATCAATTGGTCTGAGTTTTATAGGTACAAATTGGCCTCGAGTGACAGCCCTAGGCGACGCGGCGAGTACCGGCGCACGCGTGCGCTTGCGCGCCATCATTAGAATGTAGCATCTCGAGCGATTTTCCTACTTTAGATACGGTAATGGCCGTAAAAACAGCCGCTAGGGAAAAACGTACCGCATAAAAATATTGTATCCTTACTGCATATAAGCTCGGACCATTTCTGAAAATCATACGGAGCGCATAGCAAAAGCGAGTCGGTGCGCATATTTTGCCATACACAGCCGCAGTTAACGAATGCAAGGAGGATTTAATGCCGCTAATGTGATTCTCGCAATACATTTATGTATCGCACTAATACTTGCATAAGCGGCTTGCATATTCACGTACCTACTTATACGCCAACTCGCAGCTGAGTACAGCGTGATATTCGTTATAAATGTTTTGACCAACCTCGGATTTGTGCAGCATGTAAAGGTGCTGTCTTCAGTCATCATTTAGCTACCAAATTATATAAATAACAATTCATTTTGCTTAGGAAATGTATTTTCTTTTACATTAGGAATGATCTGCCATTAATTTTATTTTTGATATTTATATTATACCAAAAAATCAATCGAATAAATCCACATTTTCAAAGGTTATTTTAAAGTTACAAAATAATGATCCAAAAGGAAAAGAAAATAAATAACATTACCAAAGAAACCTGCCGTGGGCAGAACCTTATAAATATTGTGTTCATAAATGAATATAATTTCAAGCTGTGCGTGTATAAATTAAAAGAACATTAATTACCCGTTGTCGCCGTTATATCACGTCCCGTTCGCGGCCGTCCGCGGCGCGGGAGCAAGAAAACCCGCAAAAAGCCGTACTTCAAAGTAGTTCCAAAACGGGATGCGATCATTAGATCCATACCATATACCATAATCGACACATCCTGAATAGGTAGGTGGTGAAGCGTGCTCGCTCCTTGTCGCTGCGCGTCTCACTGACTCAATACAATTTTTGTTCATTCATGTGCGGAATTTTATCAGACGGATTTTTTCGGTGGCTACCTCATAAGGAGCCGCAGTTTACGTGTCGGCAGCGCAGTGCAAATAACAGGGGGAATAACTCCTGGATAGGTGATGATAGTCGTAATAGCCTGACACATTGGGCTCAGTCTGTCCACTTTATGTGACCTAATCGCCGTGCCGTGTCACTTTCTTTGGCCTCAACCTAATCTATTATAAGTGACAATCAATGAATTACTTTAATCAACAACTTTAAAGAATTGTCTCGTTATTGTGAGAAATTAAAGCAATTAATATGCGCTTAATTAACATATTTACCAAAAAAATGTTTTTTAGTCACGTTTTACTTTTTTGATGGCTGAGCGTGCTTACCATCAGGAATAGGGTAAAAAATAATATTTTTTAAATTAGAGATGGCGTGAGAACAAGCACGGTGGCCGCTGGGGCGGTCGGCATACAAATCGGAGCTGCCAGCGCGGCCGATCGCCGGCTGCCGGCCCGGCCCGGCCACTCTCACGGAAGAGGTTACCCGCCATACTTACACAATAGCGGACAAGACATGCATCTATTACCCTTTTTAAGGTTGTAACTGACTGATGCCCTTTGAATAGCGTTCGATAATGGACGATACGCCGAACGATTGTACCTACTGTGTTCTTGAGTTTCAAGTCATGACGACGGTATCGATATCCTAAAAATGTGTCGTACCTAGCAGTTTATTGAAAAGCGTGACTCCTGTGTTACATTTGTAGATTAGATTTAAAAAAGAATTCCCTTTTTCACACTTTCTCGCTAAACACTTCAGGTAAAATTCTCGGCACATGTGCAGTTTCAATGCCAATACGATAGTTTGATTGCCTTGACCTGATGTTGCAACTAAGTCGCTAATACCTAATAGCAGACGTAGCATCCCATCTCCCACCACTTACACTTCATAACGAAATGATATTGTCGTGGGTGGAGTTTCAGAATCGAGTTAAGTTCATGAGTAAGTACATTGAAATATACCATTAGCAGCTGTACACAATCGATCGAAATATCATTTGATATTCTGTCAAGCAATAAGTGCATCGGCACAAGGTGCAGGGCGCGAGTGCGGAAGGGCGCTCCAAACAAACAAATGACGAACATCGAAATCTACTCCACAGCCCTTCACACGATAAGCCCTATGCAAAATAAAACACACGATTGACATCTCTTTGAGATTTATTAAAAATTCAGATGGCTTTAACTTTAAATGGAGGGTTAAACGCTCAAGTGAAAGGATTACCGTATATCCAGGATGTTGGTAAATTTATCCGGGTGGATTTATGCGTTTGCAGTTCAATTTTACGTTGCTTTTTTGCTTTCTTGTACCGTTCGCGACGGATATTATAGCAAAATGATTGTGCTTTTAAACGCAAACTCAATCTCAACACCGTATTGTGTACTACCGTATTAGCAACAAGCACATCTGGATGGGGTTAGTATAGGACGTAAGCAAGACATTATCTGGTTATGATGACGAGGCGGCGGTTGCCGAGCAACGGGGAGGCGGCGGTCAGCCGGCGGGGGCTCCTCGCACTCGCCGACACGCGCGCCCGCCCGACCCTCATAATTATTCTCCAAGTACTGGACCCTGTTAACTTTAACGTTACTTTATCTTAATACGTCTGAGCTGGCGCAACATTTCAACGGTCGACGCCTTTGTTAAGATTAAAATTGATTGTCAATTAACATCTTGTTAACAGTCAAATTTATCTCTCTAAATTGTCTGCATCGTGCAAAATTAAGTACCTACCTGAATGCTTAAAAGCGCAATAAGGTTGGCATAGAAAGAGTTGCGTGTCGTGGTAGTCGCTTTTTTCCTCATTTCGCCTATTCCGGCTCATTTTGTGCTTTAAATGAACGAATTCACTGAGCAGATCTTAATCGCGCCGCGGCCAGGGGGCATCCTCCGACTGCGGGGCTAAAGAGTCAGAGTTTATTTTGTGGCCAAAAGCTTTAAAAATGGGAGACAACCGGGCGGCAGTTTTTCACATCTTTTAATAAGCTTTTTCGTTCAGGCAGATATGCCAAATACAGATACAAATATCCTCTTTCATTGTATCATACACACATAGGTATGAAGTGTAGGATTAAAAAAAAGTACTTTTAGCTATTGATTGCGTGTGGGTATATTAAATAAATAGTGAATTACAAGCTTAATGATTCTTAATTTTTGAATAGAAGCATTTCTTCAATTGAAGGTATATTTATAAGTTCAAATAAATTTCTACAAAACCTCAAATTTCAAGAACATGTGCACTTCAGTCCACACAGACTGAGCGCCCGGCGGTAGAAACAATGTAAACGAATAAACGAAAGCTATCTACAATGTCTTGGATACAATAAATAAACTATCGCACTATCAAGAGTGCATTCAACTCTAACGCGGCACTATTATTAAACGGAATTCGATTTAAAGCCGAACCCTCCTCGTCGTTTGTGAAATTGACATTTATTCTTCGTTTTTCATTGTTGCTGCAGTTGGATTCGATCTATTGTTAATTAGCTTAAACGGCCCATGCGCTATGCTACCAAACCGACCCCGTTACGACGAGCCCTCCTGATAATACTGAATATTTAAAAAGTGCACTACGTGGCACCGTCCAAGTTTGCCCGATTTTTTACTATTATCTTGAGTTTGTCAAAAAAAAAGAATATTTTAATACATTGTCATTTTAAAGGTGGCCTTTTTGATCATAGAATTCCGTTACCGTTGTAAATTCAATCATATTTATATATGATTACAAGCAATTTAAGATTTTAATGGCGGGCAAACTTAACTTCACTTTCGTTCATGTTTGCCCACACCCATTAGGTATTTGCTGAACTATAGCTCTTATGGCGTTCTTGTTAAACAACGAGTAAAAATTCAAGGGCAAAATTGTCTTTCTATAATAAATATCCATTGCTTACTAATGATAGATTCGTCTAGAAAGTAGTGGGCAAATTCACCTGCCAATCTCCATTTGTTTTCATACAAGCAGTTAGGTAGGTGTTAGGGCTGTCTAACTGTGGTTAACAGTTTAAGAAAAATGAACATTTTTATTGGTAAATATCTTTTTAATTTAATAAACGTACAACTCTCCACAGCTCTTTTATATCAATAGGTAACATATCTTAGTCATAAATATGTGGCACTTATTAAAATTAAGTAACATCAGTGCTGACTTCCATACTGGTTTACGCACCAAGGTTTCGTCTCGATTTGCGCATTTGAAGGTTTACATTCTTCTTTTTTCTGCAAAAATAAAATAATGAGCAAATGACAGTGTTCATAAGAGTTGATTGAGATTGAGTTAAACTAATAGCTTATCTACTACGTAAACAAAAAAGTGACAACCCTTGCACACTTTTTTTGGCGAGCAAAATTGACAACCGGGAGGAGCTTAATTTGCCCACCGACGTAATTCTTTATTCAAGCTACTTACAGCATAAAATATACAAGAGACATGTTCTAAAACTCTTTTCTGTATCATGTGACCAGAAAAACTAACCTTTGTCTTCACCATCGAGCAGTAGAACAGAAATTACTGAACAATTTTTGGCCCGCACCAAAACACACGTCCATTTTGATAAGTTCTTACAAACCACTGAGTGAAATTAGAGACAAAAGCAAATAACAGTGTTGCCATAAAAATAACCTACTTTCTGCTAAAACAAACTAAATTAACGGAAATTGAATGATTTTTGTTTTATTTTCGGTTGATCTTATATTTCGCTCAGTGAGCAAAATATACGTTAAGGGCAAAATTGGACGGTTTCACGGTACGTTATTAAACGATTTAATTTAAATAATATAGTTGTACAAATAGTATAATTAACAAATAACAAAGGAAAGGCGCTATTAAGTCATGCGCGGCAAAAGTTGGAACTAAATCTTAAGTCCCAGCAAAGGTTACTTGTAACGCCATCTGTTGTCGGGTAGATGAACTACACGTACCGCGCTTACAAGGACAATATTCAACTTGGACAGTATCATTGTTTTGTTGACTACAATTTTTTTATTTGGAAGTTATAGTTATTATCGCGATAAGTACATATAAATAAACAAAAAGCAGAAAAATGTATACAACTTTTGCGATAGCATTTGTGATAACTCATTTCATTACTATCTCTGGCAGAAATTTTGGCAGCGTTATTTAATCACAATAATTATAGTAATCGATACTTATAGGAACAAGAATTTTATAATTAAACGTTTTCTTACACTTTTCCTTACCTGTACTAGGTACCTATCTATTACAAACACTGCACCCTACTCCCGTGAACATTTATGTAGCTACGTACTCGTTCAAATATACATATGTATACACGACCTTATTGTTAGTAGTATAGAGGTGTGTAGTTATTTATGGCACCTTGGTACATTCCCATATATGTATAATATTTATGACTTTGACTGTACACAGTTCCTCCTAAACCGCACATATTGACATAGCAGTCGACGTTGTTACATACGAGAGTTATTCGCTCCCCATCAGGGCGAGTGCCTCGATTAAAGCCGTAAATACTTTGAGATTAATTATCTCGTAAACAGTCGCAGGGCGCGCTCGAATCGCTCACCTACGCCGTGAGCGCGATACAAATTCAACTTTTCCAATTAAATTTCATGAGGCATTAATAATTATTTGGGTACATCAATTTGTTTCGTCGCGCGTAGCGCCGCCGCTTTGCGCGAGGTCTGCCTAGCACAGGACACCGGAAACGAAGACGATTCTCAAGACATCTTGGATTTTGGGATATCTCCGTCTCAAGTCGATTTGTTCGCTTTCAAAACTTTTTTTGTAATAAAACCGCGCGCTTTGTTTGTTTTATAAGTCGGATCATTCTTCGAAAAAGCAATTTACTTTGCAGAAACAACAAACAATAACCTCCTCTAGTATGGGGAGCTGGACAAAGAAAACAATTGCATTGTAGCCGGAAAACGAAACTCCTCCGAGGGGCAAACATAAGACAGAATATTGACATGTCTTTAATTGCAATCGTTATCAGATCTTTAAAAAATTGATAAGTTATTGATATCACCGGTAAAATTGCCAATACGAGTACAGGTACCGCTATCACAAGACGTATCTTCGACGTAAAGACCCGCTTGTCCCAATGTACTCCTACTTTGGAATTAATTAAATTTAACTTGAAAATGAAATATTAACACTTTAACGTATAAAATTTAATGCTGTTAAGTTATAACGTGATTATTCAACTCCTCGGTAATTTCCAAAAACATCTTGAAAATTAAATTCGCTAAGCGATGGCAGCGCCTTTGAGCAGGCGCTTTGTGCGCGGAGGAGCGCTCGCCACTTCGCACAGAGAAATTAATTTTCTTCGTCTTTATGTAATTTAATTATAAACATTTCAATATGGCGCTTCGGGAATTTCCGCTCCGGAGAGAAGTTAAATAGAAACGTTTGATACTTATCTCCTAATACACTTCTGGGATGATTGCGCGATTTTCACCGAATTAATAATAGGATAAATAGGTTCTACTTGGAATAAATAATTAATGTTTAAAACTGTTGAGCTATTTATCTTTACAAAAAAGTAGATAATCATACATTTTTACCTTTTTATACTTTAATAACAGAGTGGTTTTCTATGTACCTACCCAGCGACAGTTCCTACCGAGGAAGCGTTGCTCAATGCCAACCCATCTGCGAAATTAAAGTATCTATTTGCGCGGCGCACATTAACAGATGCCATAGAGTTTGCAATTTTGCTCTTAAACCGTCGCGCTCGGCCGACGAGAGGTGACATCAAACATACGCACAGCCGGCAAACCTTTTGCCAGCTTATCTCCCATTCACTATCTTGATCATCCTAAAAACATCTCCCACTCACCCCATTGTCCGATGTTTATTAAATTTCATTTTACGTTTATACAACAACACTTTTGTCGGCGAGTTTTTTGTACGCATTTGGGACATTTTCCGGCTGGATTAACCCATGACGTCTAGTTCGGTAAATGGCCGGCAGCGACGTCTTTTTGTGCTCCGGCATTATGGTTTGGTATTGCGCGCATTATGTCATAACAGAGAGCCACTCGACAGACGCACTCGCTTGTGAACTTTTTGTCGACTATTTTATTTTAAATTGAATCCTACGTTGACAATGTAGCCGCTGTAAACATGTAGCTTTTTCTTTTCAAATAACATTTAATAAGTAGGAAGTCGATTGTAAGCTTGAGCAACTTGAAAGATACCTAAGCTAGGTAGACAGTTACTCATCTTGAATGGAGTCTAACGGATTGCATGTTCATTGTGTAAATGGCCAGACATCGATTTGGGGAAGTTCGAGTCATTAGAATGCCGAGAGCACCGATCAATCGTGGAGCAAAGGCCGCAGAAGCCGGTAGGTATATTGGACAATAACTCTAAAAGTATTACCTTAGATTAAGCAATCCAGCCCTACGGCGGTACTAAAAGCTATAAGACTTACAACTCCGCCCCTACCAACACAATCCTGTATCTCGGTGTCTTCGCTAATGGCGCAAGTTCGACAGTCGAAGTTAGTTCGAGTGTTCTACGGCTGCAATAAAGATAAATCCGGCAATAATATGTTTGGTTGGCCTTACGTGTGTGATTGTTTGAGCACGGAATTGAATTTGCATGGTCTTAGTCGGAGGCGCCGTCTCCGTGATGGGTGCGTGGCGGTATTATTATCAGCGGACAATTGCTAGCTAGCTAATCGGTCAGTAAAATACAATTTGTCACTAAACTACCCGGTTTAGGTGAGTTGTTCTCATTTATTGAGTTGTATATGAGGGCCTAGTGTAAGTTTTGCAACGTTTTTTACGTCTCGATCGCGTGTGCGTTTAATCTCAATTAGTAGGGAAGTGTGACAGCGCCCCTTGCGGCTCATATTCGAAACGTTTGACAGTTCCATACAAAGTGACACTTTTACGCAAACGCGATCGAGACCTAAAAAACGTTGCAAAACTTACACTTACGTAGTACTTTTGAAACTTGCGTTTTTGAACACGATTTATGTCTTTTTAATGTCAAGTGACATTTCGTAACTGCTCACTACAGTGGTTACATTTTTGTTTCAGCGCATAATACTCGTATAGATTAGGGGAAAGTGGGGGAATGGCGAGCGAATATGCTTATGCTATTGCAAAAAGTTGAATTCTAATTAATTGTATTATTACATTGGTTATCTAGCTATTATATAAAAGCAAGACGATTTATGCAATATCATGTTATAGTGTCATGAACTTTCATAAACAGAATTGCCAAGCGTGGGGTAATTACTTTACGGGTTTTGGCTAGTTAAAGCTGAGTAATATCAGTGACTATATATTTATTACTTAGCTATCTAAAGTATATCCAAACTATAATAGTAATAATACAGCTTCATTGAAAATAGTTGTAAAATCCAAATATTTATGTTCGCAATTACCTCTCATTGATTCAAATGGAAAATGCACAATTCGCAATTATCCCTAGAACATATAAGTAACAAGATTTAACATAAAATCCATTACGGTGACATTATTTTCAAGGTACCTCATTGTGGTTAGGAAATTACTGTCAATGAAAAATCATTGAATATTTCAAATAATTGAAGTAACTGATTAAATAATTCGTAGGATAATTATAAGAATTTGCTCAAAATCATATATTGTAAATTTGCTGAAAAAATAGTTATGTGTTCGCATAAAAAAACGTGAAATTAATGTTTTGCAGTAAAAACAATGGTAATCAAAAGATTTTTTGAAATAATTTCATGATATAAACCCCAAAAATCCACTGTTCGTGATTACCCGCTGTTCGTATTTACCCCACCTTCCCCAAGTACAGCCACCAAAATAAAATACGTTGTTACGATGACTTATCAGATCCAGTTGCATTGAAAATCAGGAGACAACAGAGTAATTCCTAGGGCATTTGCAGCAATCTGGTCGGATGGAAGGCGCACTAATCCGCGCCGCAGGGCCAGCTCCGTATGAAAGGACGCTCCTTATCCCTTGATCCCGTTGTTTACCAGACATTAAACAGATAACAAGTCCGCGCAGATACCGTCGGAGCAGATTAAAGCCCCGTGGCTGCCGTAATCCGAACTTCGATTAATTTCATCCAATTCCTGCTGATGGAATTATTTCTCCGTGCGCTGTTCATCTAACGAGCGGTTCTTTTCTGGCAGGGGTGACACGTTCAAGAATTCGCTTGTTGTTTGAACAAATCTAGCATTAGTGTGCGCATCTGCCGCATGCGTGTGGTGGCGCTCGGCGCTGCGAGTGCGCGCACTCACGCAGTGCGCTCGTGCGTGCGTCGGCGATACCCGCCCCGCGACAAACAACCCCGACAACTGTCGCAATTTGACGGTACCAAAATGATTTAAACAGATATGTTAGGAATATTTTTGTGTATAATCCTATTTTTTTATTTAATAGTATGTATTAAAAATTTATTTAGTTACAAAAAATAAAACCGTCTTCAAAAACCCACTAAACAAGGTTAAATAATAACCGGTCTCCTAGGATTTGCCTATTTGGTTTGCCTAATAGGGGCATAATCTTTTCGTTTTTAGTGATATTTAATATCATTATGTGATAAACTGAAGCACATAAACATCACATGAAGAAACAATAGCATAATACCAAATTCTCATCACCCTTAACAAAATGTCGCTGGCCAAGATGCAGGGCCGTTAATCATTGAGGAGTTCTCCCGGTACTTCACCATCAGTTGCACTTCACCACATGCATTATAATTTATAATGAGTATAAAAATTGCTTCATATTCTTAATAAAGAAATCTCGTTGCTGACGTCAATCACTTACGGCCAAGGAGTTCCGGTGGTCATCTCTGGTCTTCATCTTCAGTTCGCCTTCACCAAGAAGTGTTTTTAAAATGAAAATACTCAAAGTCAAGAAATACTATTAAACTTTTGAGGAGTTCCTCATGGATCCCATCATCCGATTCTGACTTGGTGACAATGGGCCACCTCGAGAGTACCTTTGAAACAAAATAATTTTCATAATCAATATACATACAGCCGAACATAAAGCCTCTTCCTTATTTGAAGTCGGTCATCGATCATACAATTAATTTCACAGATCACACACATATCCACACACACACACACACACATGAATAAGTATAAAAAAGCCTTCAGGAATTTATCTATTTATTTCAAAATTCTTCTAAAAATTATTATTTCTAGCAATGATATTTCTAAATAATATTCAGATTCACTACCTATGTATAGTTGACTATTTTACTTGATTAAATTAAACATCCATATTTCTATCCTTATAATTATTATTCATGTCAAAGGTCAATTGCACGACTAATCCAAGCAGCAACACCAAATGGTCGTCAATGTAAGTAATTAAGCAGCTCCCCGCACACCCAAAACTTGGAATTAGAAACACCTATTTATGTTGGGCCTCGTAAATCCAACTAGAGTTCATTACTATTCAGTTTGAACATAGTCCATGTTTAGTCTAATTGGATGGTTCGGGCAGACCAAGAAGACGCATTCCAATATTTGTGTTGGCCGTCTTAAATCACATTTAGTCAGGTCTTAACAAACAGGCAGGTAACGTGTAGTTTGCTTTGCTCCGAGGGATTCAAGTCATGTAAACCCAACTACGAACAACTGAAACCACGCGCGATTGTCAACTCGAGGAGAACGAATACTTACAAGCTGTACTTTTACAAGCGTCTTTTTTAACACTTCACCGCCAACTTGTTTCTTAGATGTTTTTGTGTATTGTAGTTTTAAATGTTATTAAATTTGTGCATATTTAAATTTCTAGTAGTCTATCCACTGAAACATTTTTCAACCAAAGCTGAACGAATTCTTAAGCTGTTTTGGTTAAATATTAATACTACTCTGTCAAGAAAGTACCGGGAAAAGATCAATAATACACAAACTGTTTGTTAATCATCCAAATTTATTTTATCACCTTCAAAGTATGCTCCTTCAGAAACGATACACTTACGCCAACGAATAATCCAAGCATCAAAACATTTTTTAAACGCTGTTTCCGGAATTGAATTCAGTTCTCGGCGCGAATTCTCCTTTATGTCTTCTACCGATTGAAAACGGGTGCCACGAAGCGCCACTCCGAAGCTTGTTGACTAGTTTGCATGTCAAACTCGTAAACCCACGTCTCGTCACCAGTAACAATGCGTTTCATGAATGTTGGGTCGGAATTGACTCGTTCTAGCATGTCCTCAGCGACTCTCATGCGATTGAGTTTTTGGAGAAAATTCAGGTCTTTTGGGACTAGCCGAGCGGTAACATGTTTCATACCCAAATGATTAGTTAAAATAGTACGGATCGACTCGTGAGATACAGAAAGTTCGGCGGCTATCTCTCTCAAAGTTGAATGAGGATTTTCAGTCACTATTTCCTTCACTTTTGCGATGTTAACTTCAGTTGCAGACGTTGATGGCCTACCAGAGCGAGGCAAATCTTCCATCACATCTCGACCGCTTTTGAACGCTTTGTACCACTCATAAACACGTGTTTTTGATAAAGTCGAATCACCGTAAGCCTTCTGTAACATTTTCAGTGACTCCGAACACGAAATTCCATTGGCGATGCAAAATTTAAGACAAACTCTTTGTTCAATGTTTTTGTCCATTATGAAATTCGCAAAACACACTAGATATGATATAACTAAAAACAGCACTGTATTTAATATAAATAACAGATGCAACTCAAACTCCGCGCCAAAATAGAAAACAGTTGTGCCAATCTAACAACAACAAAAAAAAACAAAAATTTGAATTTGGAACCATAAACAAATCATCCATTCCCGATACTTTGTTGACTGAATGTATTAGGTTTTTCAATAAATATATATGTCGGAGATCGACATTAATATAGGAGCTCAACGGAACAATTGTGCTACCGGAAGGCGACACCAGCGCCCTCTACACAATTTGGCGTGCTCGACAGAGGCTTGGCGGTCACTCCAGCCAGTGCGACGGCAACAAGTCTACTTGAGAAACCGTCCAATAAACACTTCTGCTTGAGATTACATCCATTGAACACCTCTGGATGGAACTGCTCTTCGTTTTCAAGTTACGTTTGTAGGGAGTCAAGAAAGTGCGCGTGAGAAAGAGCCCAAGCAAGTATTGCGCGCATCTCCCGAGATTCGGTCTGTTATGCCACGAAGCAGGAAGAACCATGGGTTGGTGGTGGGTCTGGTAGGGCCATACTGTTACGTTAAGCTTGACATGTTACTGATAATTAAAGTCAGTGAAGATTAAATGTATCGAGTTTAATATCCATCTAGGAAATAAACCTGCCTACTTCTATTTTGTTCTCTTTACTTCTACCCTCAACGAATTAGAGAATATGTCTGGCCATACCTTTAAGATTCCTTATACATCTATAGCCAGAGCTCCGCCTGTCCCCGACATATATATTTCTTGAAAAACTGAATGATACCTAAATAACGCATATTTGATTTTTAAAATTGGTTATCAAGTTTCATTTAATTGAAAAATACAGCAGTTGATTCCTGTATCAAACAAGTAATATCTTACTGTTTAAAATAAATTTGTATCGTTAAGTAAATAATATTTACTAATTGATATATTATTATTCCACATTAGTAGACTATATATGCTGTAATTCGAGTCCCCGTTCTATGTACTCCGAATCATCGAGTTTCCGTTAAATAATAAACGTTAATGGGTTCCCGCCAAACTCATTTCTTATTTAATAATTCACTGAATTAAATCTGTTACTACATTACACCCTTCAATAGACAGCATTATTAATAATATAACTTTTCAGCCACAGCCACCCGAATGACAAACTGAGAGGCGAAGTCTCAATCTGCAAACACAAATATAAAGCTAATTAAAAAGTTTCAAACTAAATTATGAGAGGGGTTGCGCCGATGGTCTCCGTACCAAGATTGTCGCGAAGATTTAATCTTAGCGGCGTTATCGCCGGGAGTGTAGGCGCTCGCGGCGCGGCGGCGGCGCCGCGGCGTGCCGTGGTACCTGGCAAGTGTTTGTTCGAGCAGTTGCGGGACAAACATCGACTTCACACTCGGAGAATTCCAAATTTAGATTACATATTCATAACAGGCACCAGGGCTTTGCTCATTTTGGAAATCCCAGTGGAATTTCCGGTTTACACTTTAGCAACCTATGGTAGTAACTACCTACATAAATCGTTAATTTAATTCGAAATCTATTGAACTACTTACTTATCTATACCAAGGAAAAACGAAGTGTTTTCTGACTGCAGGAATAATTAGTTACTTTTAATAAAAGAGGCTACTGAGGCGAGGGAACTCATAAAATTTATCGTCGATTGAATGAGATAACATAGTCGACGTTAAGAGCAGCTTAGACAGTTTGAAAATTTAAATGTGAAGTAAGTTTTGTGAGATTGCGCGGTATAAATCAGCAAGCGGGCCGGGCGGCGCGGGCGCTCGTCAGCCCGCCGCGGCGATAAATCCGCGGCTCCCTCGGGCTTCTTAACCGTTCTCCATCTTCATGTAGGTACCCAGCGCGTACGCCACCTCGACACGCTCGCCGTCACGCCGCCCCCGAGCCGCCGCCGCGCCGTTGCTGTCTGCTGCCCTCCTTCACAACATTTGCTTGTAATATCTGGTCCCCATCACAGGAAAGTTTACAAGTTCACAAGTCGACCAAATTGTCAACGATTTCTATTGAAAAAACGTACAATGTTGTCAAATTGAACACTTGTAGTTTTGTGTGAACGGGGGTAGATCTGCTACTAGGTAGGTACTTATTAATCAATGAGTAAGTGATTATTATTATAAGTTTAAATATCATACAAAACATGTTCATCATACAATACCGCAATCTTATCCGCGGGAGTTAAAAAAAAGGCATTTTTAGCCAGAATCCGGCATTGTTCTTCGACGTAGAGAAAACACAGAACAGATGCTATTATTGATGATGTATTCTTTTAATACTGTTTTTTTTTTATTCTTAAATTATTACATCCTCAGTTAGTCAATACCTAGCATTTAAATTACGAAATACACACTAAGACCTAGCGAGTTTAATTATAATATGTATAAAATATTTCTGGTAACACGGAATATGCTGAGAGGTTGAAACCAGATAGTATCATTTTTGGACATAAATCACTGTATAAATGGACATCAGATGCGCAGAATTATACAATACTTTGAAAGTTGCTGCTTGTTGTGTAAGGGAAAGCCTTACTTCATATTCTAGAAATTAAAAATAATGTTATCCGAGATTGTAAATTTCTTTAGAACCCAAAGTATTTTTCGCAAAATTCGCCCTAATTCTTTTTCACGCTACATTTCAAGAATCTTATTTTTGTAATTACAAAAATGTCTATTACGCCGACGTTATCCTTAATTGCTGGACATAAAAATTCCATTTAAATTTCCCTTTTAACGATCAGGGGAGAAGTGTCTAATTGTATAATACACTCGTTTGCGTATTTTTATTGTTTGTACAATAATTAGATCATAATGCGACTTTCTTTTTAGAGGAAGCTAAGTTAATTAAACTTTTGTTTTAGGAATCGTAAAGAATATCTCGTCGCCGCGAAACTCGCGGTACCGGGGAGTCGAGGGCGGCGGGGGCGGGGAGTTATTTAAGAAATGGAAAGAAAAGCAATTTACTGCTTATCAGCCAGAGCACCGACCCATGGTCACTTCGAACCAAAGGAAACGACTCTGCCACTCAAACAGTGTGTATTTAAATTATCCATTTCATGTTATTATTCGTAAAACTTTTGAAAATATTGAAAGTAATAATTTGAGCTGACCTCCTGAATAGGGATGATTTCAATTTTTTTTCTTTGTAGATCAGGTAGGTTATCAAAAAGTATTGGACACTGGATCTGCGTAGTTTTTTGATTAGGTACCATGTGAAAAAACACAAAATATGTAGGTACGTATTTTTTCACATAATCAAAAAATTACGGAGATATATTGAGTTGAAATGTCGCATGACGACGTCACGTCTTGGTACAATTTTTACACAGAAGTGACGTCACGAGCCCCCACTCCCGAACTTTGACGCGCTTTATCTTTGTAATTTTTTTTTGACTGGCAAAAGAAAAAATACGTGTCTAATATTTTTTGATAATCTAACTGATGGGCTAAATAGAATTTCGTTTTCTGTACTCAGTCATCATCCTTATTGAATTGACGTGTCACCAAAATTTAAACGCCACCTAAATTTGTTTTTTATAACATAAATTAATTTTGGATATTATTAACTACTAACCAATTTATTAATAAAATAATTCTAATAAATCGAAACAAATTTCAGTAATTAGCTTTGGTTTGTATTGATCATGTGCAAAATGAAAATGAAACAAACGTTACGTGGTACTCAGTAATCAATTCTCTTCTTTTAAATTAAATTTTATACGTAATTATTATACAATATAATATTGATTAACTCTCTACCAAATAATAAATAAATATTATTGAAATTCCCCTCCTCTTACATTCTCCTTTTTCGTTCCCGGTAGGTATCATGCAAGATCTTTTTTTGCGTTCACGTTACAGTACAGCAATTTTTTTTCCTTCCTTCATCTGCTTCGTTTTAGGCGTCATCCTAAACAATAAATTACACTGATTAATCAGCGCGATAGAGAGCTTTATGTTTCGTTCATAACATAATTACAAACTCTGAAATTTTAGATAGAAAAAGCTTTATAAAATAAGTTTTAAGCAATTACTAAGTGTGTTAAAACAAATAGAAACTTTTTTATAATTTATAAAATTGTAATAATGTTTAAGAATTATGGCAAAAGAAGTTTATTATTAATGTAGGTGACGCCAAAAAAGCCAAAAAGACACAATGCCCACCTTAAATTGCGCCACTGAGATTGAAAATACGTTAAAATTATGCTCTAAAACAAATAATCCTTGTTTTACATTTTTACAAACATATGCCACTGGAGAAAGAGACAACAAAAGACTATCCTCCTAAATTTTTCAATGAAAACCTTATTAAGTTCGCCTTTGTACTTTAAATTTACGATGTCAATTGTATTATTTACTTATAAGGCAATAAAGAGTTTACATACATACATACATTAGAATAAACATACAAAGGAGCCAAAAAAAAAGGCAATAGTTTTACCCCATGTCAGCAGAGATTAGTACTTACGTGATTTGCTGGAACTCGGAGCGATATGACACATCATTATTTAGGTAGAGTGTTAGATGGCGACCTAAGTGAGGTGGCGGTGATAAAATTACGAGTGAAGTTATAAAGGTTTAAAATTTACCCACCCGAATGGGTCCACGCGCGCGGACAAAATATAGGCATCGATTACGACTTAAGTATATAGTACAAATAAATAATCGGTACCTACATGTTACCAAATATGCTATATCTTATACAGATTTAAGATATAGTAACCAAATATGTTACTCAGAATGTTTTTTTTTAATTACCAAACCAGCACTAGGATGCGCCAGCGAGCCTTAGTTTAGCGATTTAAATATTTTTTTGAGTTATTTAAATTTAACACAATTAGGTAGTTTTACCGGAAAGCGGTGGGAAATAATGAACTTAATCATATAAAAAAATATTTTATTATATTTCTCATATATCACCTCGATTTTCACCTTGGAAACAAAAAAAAATCACGCCCAGTAATTGATCCTTAACTAAAAAAAAGCCGGTCAAGTGCGAGTAGGACTCGCGCACCGAGGGTTCCGCACAAACTTGTAGGTATATAGATAGTTCATAAATCATGGGAATACAATATAAACGAAAATCCAGTATAGACTGACACGTTCTAAGCATGCACTCTCCTACTTAGTGAGTATCAGTTTATACTGGCCTTTATTTTTTTATGTGATGTAACTACAAATTAACGGCTTTCGGATTTTTTCCTTTACTTGTGCAATAAGACATTGCTTTTTGCCAAATTTCATGATTCTTAACGGGACTCTATAGGTTTTGATTCCCTTGAGTGCGATTCCCTTGAATATGTGGTATAAACGGCCGTATCTTTTGATTGCGTTGACTTAGAAGTCTGATTTTTTACAGCGCTAAGGGATGCAGACTTGAGTATTTGATATGAATTTCAACTTTATACCTCTACGCGTTTCTGAGAAAAAGGGTCTTGACAGACACACAGACAGACGGACAACAAAGTGATCCTATAAGGGTTCCTTTTTTCCTTTTTAGGTACGGAACCCTAAAAACAGTTGCGTTGGCCAAAAATATTTCAACCAAACGGCAGAGACCCGTAAATGTTAAAACATTGTTAAATCAAGTTATAACAACATTAGAATATAATAGAATCCACGCTACTAAAATAATACAGGCAGATATAGCATCATTCTTATTCCGGGACTACTACTACATATATAGTTATCATATTCTATAAGTACGAGTATATCGTGCAAATAATCGTAGCTAACTAAATCTCAACCCCAAATTCCTACCTCGCAGATACGATTTGCCCAAAAATAGATTACGTAATCTGCAAAGTTACTCTATTATAAGTTGTTTGTTAGCGAGGTAAAGTGAAATTGGTTTAAGTCGACGAATTCCAGCCGTAGTTCGACGACGCGCGCTCCGCTAACTTCCCGGAGACAGTTTTCCATGACACCTACACGGATCTTCCAGCCGTAAATATAAGCAGACTAGTTCCAGCGAAATGTGCCATTATACGTCCAAATACTTGGCAAAACTCATAAAAGTGTGATTGCTTTTTACAGATCTAAACTTATTACAAACACATCACTACATAGTCACTACATATTATAAAACAAAGTCTGTCTGGATGTTCGCGATAAATTCAAAATCTACTGAACGGATTTTCATACGGTTTTCACTAATGGACGGAGTGATTCATGAGGAAGGTTTAGGTGTATAATTCATTAAGGTTTAGGTGCGTATATGCTGTGCTACGAAGCCAGGGCGGGTCGCTAGTATAAAATAAGTTTTAACAGAAGATTTATGTATAAAATAGTACCCGGAATGAAGCGAGGGCGGGTCGCTAGTAGTTAATAAGAGCAATCTATATAATTTGGTTTTCCATGGATTAATAAATAATTATTATTATTTATTAATAAATAAATAAAAATCAATGGCAGAAATTATGTACGCGCATCACTTGAGACCGACTCGACCGATGATTTGGCTGTTTTTTTCTTTGTGTTCGTAATTGTCAGGACAAGGTTTTTATGTAAGTTTTTTTTTTTATTGCACATGGGCGAAGCCAGGGCGGGCCGCTTGTCTAATATAAATAAACAAAAAGTCTGATTACACCTTAATTTTTTATTCAGAAATGTATAATCACTGGCTCTTTTAAAATGCAATATTTAGCGCGATCTCATCAACACAGCGGACGATTTATTGCTGCCTTAAATTCGTGGCAGATTTGCAATGATTAGGGTTCGGTGGGGATGCATTTTTACACTCGGGACAAAGCAGGGGTGTCCGGGGTCGCCACCCCGGGTCAAATATTTGAGTATCAATGCTGCAGGTCGTCTATTATATTATTCACTTAAATTATAGGCATAAAGGCAGATGGCATTCGTTGGTTTCTGTAATTTGTCACTTAATTAATGTTTGGTTTGGAAGTGTCTACAAATTTATTTAAATATGATAAGTTAAATTGAAATTGGCAGCAGCAACTTTAATCAAACTTAAAAGTTAATTGACGTCTCTGTGTGCGGCAGTTAGTCTTAATTATATAATAACTAGTTACTCCTCTGTCTGCGTAAAACTCGGTTATCGTGTTTACCTCGGGAAATCGCAAATATAAAGGATAAAAATGTTCCTATAGTTTACTGCAATGTGTATAGACAAATCAAAATCAAATTCAAATTACTTTAAAATCCATATAGCGGTATATTTAAGCGTGATTGAGGGAAAACATCCAAACATACATTCAGTAGAAGAGCCGTATCAAATAAAAATAATCTTATAGAATAATATACTTAATAGAAAGTTTTTTTTCAGGTACAAATACCTATAAACTAATTCTATGTCTTATAAATATATTTTGACCGTTAGAGTAAATTACATTTCGATTGTATGTACTTAATACTTAATTAGGGCTCCGTACCAAAATGGTAAAAAAGGAACCCTCTGTTTTATTTTGTTAAAAAGAAATTAATTTTATAAATACTTTATGTATTTATAAATTAATACACATGTTTTCAATTATTTATAAATTAATTTCATTTTTTTTTTACTAAAAACATGCGGGCAAGCAAGTTATACAACTACTCGTATGCCAAATTTCAAGTTGATAGCTCGTGTAGTCGCTGAAACTGCTGTGGCATACAGACGGACAGACAGACAACGAAGTCTCACCATAAGGGTTCCTTTTTTACCGAAAGTTGTTAACGAAATTCCTTCTTTATATGATTTGTAGAGCCCTATAACCTACGTCTAGTTTACACGTTTGCTTCGTAGTCCATATACACAAGTAAAAAAGAATTAAATAAATAAATCTTAAATTACTTTATAGATTCTTCGAAAAAATTTAATACAACGTGAAATTGTAATGAAAATCAAAAAAGCTAAAAATAAATAAAAACTGCGGTGTGCGAAGATGTGACCTAGGAACATAGATTTAAATCTGTTTAATATATAATGCATTTAAATGTATAGTAATCAAATTAAGTAATTTTACAATGAGATAAAAAAATTTCTTTAGAAAGCATATACCTAGTATTACGATAGGTAGGTATGTACTTATACGAAGTTAGAACCCGTGACCCTCGGCACAGAGGTGGTTTCGCGCCTACTGGACCACCATGTCCGTATAATATTTACTTGGCTTATTTTTCCTAGCTCCAATCTTAATAGTCATAATAGTCTTATCTTGTTCCAAATCATTTCGTTTATTCCCGAAATGGAAATAAATATTGTTTAGGATTTTTTTTTATATAGTAAAGTGTAGTATAAAACTTAGGAGTGTAAGAATCTAAATATTTTATTATTAAGTACAAAATAAACACTGAGTATACGCGACGTATCATATACAAATCAATCAATATCTCAACAAATTAAATCACAGGATTTATTTGCGTGATTGATGGCCTTGATCTAATTTTTATAACCGTATACATTATGCGAAGGTTAATACTTCCATTCGGTGCACCTACTTAATATAAATTTCGGCAATGTTCCCCGAAACGCTGTGTCAACCTATCAATCAGTACAAAAATACCCTGTTCATCCCCTTAATTTAATCAAAAGATCGCTTTAGCTGGTCATGGGCAAGAAAAAAACAGAATGACGTAACGACGACACGGCGATATAAAATTTTCATCGAACGGGACCGGGGGAGACGGGGGCGGTCCGCCCATTGTAATATCCAAGTCGAGCCGAGTAACCAATAAATTACAATTTGACATAAACAAAACCCCACTCTACTCTAGTACACGTATAGCTACGAATTATTTATTGCAAAAACGACTCCGCATCGATCGACCTGCGCCATGCCTAATGCTCCTGTAGATTAACGTTGTTTAGGCACACGCCAACCTACGAACCGAATGTAACCTAATTATGTAGGGCACCTCATATATATGCATTATACATTGTACGTCCATGACGAACTTGCAAAATTCTTCATTACAGTCTTTTTATTTACCCCTTAATATACATATGACTAGGTATAATTATATAATTGCTTGCATTGATGATCACTTACGATATGATATTATTAGGTACGAAGCACAGAAATACTAACAACGGCTGCATTAATACATGGGATTCAAATTCAACAGTAACCGACTATGGTTATTGTGAATCTACCAATGTTACTTATATATTATGAAAGCAAGTTTAGATTAATCGAAATTACGTCCGCGGTATATGGCCTCTTAATTCAGAAACGTTAAACTTGTGGAAAATAAAGGTCCTCACATGTGAAAAATAATAAATAGTAATAAAGTAATTAATACATAATGTAAAAACATGTTTATAAAAGCGCCGTTAATAGAATTTGACGGAGTGTAGCAGTAAAGCGAGGGGACGACTACGCAGGATGTGATAACATTTGCATACTTTTAATCAAGGGCCGTGTCGCGGAGAAGTTTGCCAATAACGGCCGTGATCGATCTCACGACTCGTCCCGCGATCAGCAGTGTCCGTGGCCTGGTCAATGATATTCATGTTTCTGGATCAGCATCAATTACTAATAGCGGTGAGGTGAGTTTTTTAAAAGACAGTAGAAAATGAGTGAATTCATTATTACTCTTATGAGTAATAATGGTTTTACTTCGCTTATGGCTTGTCGAGCTAAGTAATAGGTAATAATACCAAATCAAGGTACTTTTTGAGCTTGTCCTTATCAGCCTTAACGAGGTTATTGTCATGCGGGATGTTGACTCGACGATCATTGTCCTGTTAATTATAAGATTAAACGAACGTACATGAGTCAGATACAATACAGCTTTTAGTTCTAAGAAAATTTATATGATATGTACTTTCTTTCTGATGATAACCATGATCCAGAAGCTTTATTAGAAACACACACCCAGTAGTGGATGCATCTGTGTGTATCTTTATTTGAATATAAAGCCAGTTTTTGGCATTCCTTATTTAGGCTTTTGTTAGTCCACAATGTGATAAAGGCCGAAACCCGCCGGATGCGTATGCAGCACATTTGCGTAGATGTAAATGGTAACGCATGCGTACCACCCTGACACACCGAGTTACGCATGCGTGTACGCTTACGCCTACGCATACGTGCTTCATACGCAACGCAACTAATCCGTGCTAAAGTTTATACGTGTTATTTTTGTAGTCTATGTGTTTAATGTACAAATATTCATTCTTTCTGACTATTTCTATAAGTTTTCCTTTTTTTTCGGTCACTGTGCTACAAAACACCTCGTAAGTCGGTATATTTTGTAATCAAATACAACAGGGATGCGCGTAGTCACGCGCAGCAAGGAGCCGTGCGTGCTCAAACTTGTTCGGTATCCCGTCCAATAGGGTAAGCCCTCGAATCGAACACAACGTCATCACTGCACGCGCGTATGTGACGTTGCCATTCCTCTCGACGCAGACACGCAGCCGGTTTGTCTCATGAGGGCTGCAATGCGTAGCGGTACGCGTTACGTGTACGTGCACGTGCACGTCACGCATCAGGTTGGCCCTGTCTCATACAAATCCATACGTTACAACTTAGTGAAACGTGCACGTGTACCTGTACACATACGCTTATGGACCCGGTGGGTTTCGGCCTTTACCTACTCTTGCCTCATGTAAATAAAACACAAGATAAGTTTAATAAGCTAGTTCTTGGCATTCCATATTTAGTTTTTGTTTATCCTCAATGTGATAACGCTTACCTCAAGGAAATAAAGTGTAAGGTATGTAAGTAACTAATAAAGTCATTTTTGGCATTCCATATTTAGGCCTTGTTTATCCGCAATGTGATAACTCTTGCCTCATGTAAATAAAGCACAAGATAAGTAAATAAATACTTTGCTTGGTATCATCATCATCATCATTATCAGCCGCAAGACGTCCACTGCTGGACAAAGGCCTTCCCCAAGGTTTTCCACAACGATCGGTCCTTTGCTTGGTATACATTTAGAAAGAAAGAAAGAAAGAAAGAAAGAAAATTTACAGAATTCTTATTTTACGAAAAAATGATTACTTTGTTCATTCACTGGCACTGTTCATTCACTGGTATGTTTGCCCTAGTCTAAAATAACATACACGTATTTTGTTCACAGAGATAGCTAGTATATTGTTTCCGTCGGCGAACACCTTAAGAGACTCTCGCTAGATGGCTGTATCAAGGGCACATGTTTTTTTATAATGTTAATTTTATGTTTTTTTATGTTGTATTCATTTGTATTTTTATTTTGTTATTTTACTTTTATATTTAAATATTGAAAAATAAATAACTAACAGTGAAATAAATAAATATCTGAATAACAATTAAAAAACTTGATAGAGGATGCCTAATTAGTAAATATATAATATCCAGTAACTATTACAAGTCACCTACCCAGAACTCAAATTCGAAAAACAAGTTGGTCTAAAAATCAAAGCTGCTATGTATAAGCTAAAGTCTTTATATAAAATAAGTGAATTTCTTAGCACGAAAGTGAAACAAACTTTAGTAGAATCATTAATCCTCGCGCAATTTACTTATTGCGATACTATTTATGGCCCTTGTATCAGCAAGAAAACTAGTCAGCGGATACAAAAAGTACAAAACTCGTGTACGAGGTTTAGCGAACATCTCGGACGTCGCGATCATATCACTGCAGCGCTTTTTTAACCAACAGCACCAACCAGGATATCCGCGCGGCAGCTCCATCTCGCGTGTGCGACGTTTCGCAGCAGTCGTCGCAAATTGCGGCGTGTGTGTGCCGCTTTTAGGGGGTCGTTCCGATACGCGGCCAGCAAGTGCTGGAATGATATTCCTCCGCCGTTGCATGGGACAAAGGTCAAAGAGTATCCAACAGTTCAAATCCAGGCTTAAAATCTTTTATATTGGTTACCAAAAGGAATTTGTAGATGTCGACGTCAAAAGCCCGCTAAAGGATGCGTCCATGAAGAATTAGGGTAATTATTATTAGCGTATTTATGTTCGTGGTAATATTGGTATAATTTTGCAAAATCCTATTCTATTCCATTCTATTCTATCTCTCCATGGCTGACCAAGGGTGAGCTTAAATTCAGCCGAGCTGTGCTCACATGCACCCTTTCCATTACCCATTTATATGTATGTTGTATGTGCGTACCTAAATGTAATGGAATAAATAATTTTTGATGTTGACTATTATTACTACTTTTACAAAAAGTATTTATTCGAAGATCGTAGTAAGTAAACTCAGCATTGTTCACGACACGATGCGCTATTTATAGCGATAGCATCATAAATACTTCGGCACCTTGCTGAATTAAAACATCATGTTTCAACTGCCACACGCATTTATTAAAAGCGTTAAAATAACATGGCACTTCAGTATATGACTATTTATATTACTGACCGTACTTGTATACCTACAAACTAGGGCGTTTGTTTAAATATTATGTCGTCTGAACCGGCCGGCACGTAATTTCGTAGCACCTTCAACATTGTAAGAGGCGTCCCGTAGCGCAGTTTGCAATAAATTAGCCGGCTTCTAATATAAAACGACAAAAAACCGACAGCATCATGGCCCCGCTCCGCCGCCTGTCCGTCTCCGCTCCGCATTAATCGTGTTTAGTTAGCGGGTATTGGCGGCGGAAATTCAAATGCAATCAAATGAAAATAGAATTCGCAAAAAAGCAAAGAGAACAAGCCGACAGGCGTCAGTCTAGCGGCAGCGAGCGCGCCCTGGCCCGCGCGCCGCCGCTGACCGTACTTACACGATTTTAAATTGTACATATCTGAAATTCCGATCTGTCGCGCACCCACCCTGCGCTATATGAAATGAAACAAAAAAAACTAGAACGGCTCGGTGCGCCCGGAAAAAATCAAAATCGAAATTAAAAATAAAAGGTTTTTCCGACGCTAGCCGGGGAGGGAGGCGGATGCAATGTTTGCGGCCGTCATTCGATGCAGTCTGCAATAAAAACATGAGCACGACTTCTACATACAAATATGTGTGTTCGGATTGATTGGAAACGAATATGTGTGGGTGGAAAGGCGCAGGAATCGAAGGTGAGCGCGGCTAAGACTGTAATCTGTTTGGCGCGGGCCGGGCGCCGCCGCGCTCACAATTAAACTTTGTGTCGCTAGAGATTAGCCACAATGCTCTTTTTAAGTGGTCCGGCTGCAGTCCGTATACAAGTTCGGCTATTGCCCGTGCTGTAGGTTTTACACGAGGGAATTGCGCTACCCACCGTACTCCAGACACTCGAACAACACTACATTTTATCATTCTCTCCACGTTAGTAACCGTTTTAAATTGACTGAAACTGTTCATTATAAAAATGGGTAACATGCAAATAAATAATTTAACATTGCTTCACCATAATACTTATCTAAAATCGCTAGTAGCACACGGCTTCATGTGGTGGCAGATTTTGTTCAACGAATTACTAATGCTATCGATACCCATAACACGTATCCATAAAAGGAAACATATGAACAGCATTTCGTATAATTAAGGATGACCTCAGTGAACCTCTAAACGGCACATCGTGCGTGGCAGCAATCGCGGGTAATGTAGGAAAGATGTAAATGTAGCTCCGGGACGCAGCGCGCGTCATCGAGGGATGGCATTAGCTTCATGCTTAATTTTACAATGCTACTTGCTCTCCTCACTCGTCGTGGACCGTGGTCAAATCATAGGTAACTTTAGGCAATGAGGATAGGCTACCTGTAATTTACTGAAACATCCATTTATAATTTAACTAATAATCACAAAACAAAAAGCAAACAGATTCCTCGATTGCTTTAGATGAAAAAAATCATCTTCCGCCCCTTCAAAGCTTACCTAACCACTTCGATCAATCAATCACTCCCGCCGACATAAAAGTTACAACCGTGAAATCTTCAGGGGCAAGACATAGATAATTCCCGTTTAACTTCCGTTTCCAACTTATCGAATAATTTAACTGAACATTTATTTTTGCACGCTCATCAATCAAGCGAGCTCGCGCTTCGCCGATAAGCCTCGCCCGACGCCGAGAAATGACTAGGCATTACATAAATCCCCTCGGATGATGAAAAGTGAAGTCTAACAGATAAGAACCGACAAAAAGTTACGATGAGAAATGAATCGCGATTTATATCCGGGGCGGAATCCTCGGTGCCGGAGCAGCGGGCGTGCTCACACCCATGCACCACGGTTATATATCATATTTTCACATTGAGACATATCCTAGGTAGATATGAGCAAAATACCTACCTAACTTTAAATTGCCTATCATTATTGTGAACTCTTCAAGAAGATACCTCGTTTTTTTTAATATATGTATTGAGAATCTGAGGAAATGTGTATGCTCTAAAATGACCTTAAGTGCCCTGATGTAAATAGGGCCCTAAACAGATTGTTTCCTGTAAGCTTTTATCTCAAACACTTGTGCCTAAATAAAAAGCCGAAATTTAATCGAGAGTTTTCTCCGGGTGGCCATTATTAAGATAAACAGTACAATACATAAGCCTATCTCGACATTTACTTTATCACGGGTTCACATCACGCGCCGCTATTCCCTGTTATGATACGGCCCGCACCTGCGAGGCGCTGAAAGAAAAGCCATAAACTGGTGGCAGGCTGCGCGGCGGACGCGCGCCGCCTGGCAAGCAGCCGCCCGGCCTCCCCCCACATCGGCCGACCATATTTTCCACTTTATGTGTGACAGTTGAGGTAATATCGAGACTCTCGCCGTTCTCTGATTGGACGAAAAATACACATTAAAGGAACCTGTCTGCTGCGAGCGAGCGATTCCGAGCTGTATTGCCGTGGAAAATGTCGGAAAATATTGTATTATAGGGGTAGAAAATTGCCACCCCGCCACCCGCTCGCTCGACTCCAGCAAAAACTGTCGAGTATTTGTTTTTGATGAAAACGATTTATTATTCTACGTGGGTTGGAGGCAATAAAGATAAGCCGGCGAGGTGGCGGAGCCTTATTACGACTAACCCTCGCCTTTGTTTCCTTATAAAGAATAATAAATGAGGCAGCCACGCTTATTTACCAAGTTCCTTAATTATTTATTTATGCGGAAACATTGTTGATATTTGTTACATAAATTGAGTTAGTGCTGCGGTGGTATAGGTGGGCGGGTTGGCGAAGACGCTGTTAATAAAGATAAGAAGTACGATCGATCGCGGGGCCACTCGCGCGCCGCACTAAATCATGGCGTATAAATCCCGTCGCAGCCGGCAGATAGTAATCGCCATAACGCTAATACCACAATTTGCATTAACACACCCCCTGCCGGTCCACACCTCGTGCACGAGGCGTCGGGATGCTGCGTGAACAGCGCGGTTCCGTGCTTAATAAAACAATACTAACGGGAATCAACATTTTAGAAAGACCTTAAATATTTAAAAACTTTTGCTCGCGGCTCCAATATGTAGTCGCATGTAGAACACGATAATTGTTGTTCCCTCGGGAAAATTACACCGAGTAGAAAAGCATCTTACTTCCTAATCTGGTATATGCTAAATTCTATCAAAAATCATTTAGGCTGTTTGTTTACTGAGTTAAAAACATTCTAAAATATACCTTTATATAAATATCCTCACGTGAAAACTTACACGTTTATTATGTTATAGTAAGTAGGTAAAATGTACCTAGTACATACCTTAGTAGAAAACCGATCCACGACCCTAAACTAATACACAGGAGATATAACTAGGAAGAATGAATCAGGACCCTAAATTCATCAGGGCCCCCCAGAAAGTGCCCCCGCAGGGCGCACGCGCCGCTAATCGTTCCGTTTTGTCACATTTATGAATTTTATCATATAATGTTGGCAAACAAACAGACAGTTCGCTTGTACGTCATCTGCCGTCGTGTTAACGTGCTGTTTATATTATGAGTGAGGGTGACACCGAGACATGACGCGTGATTCGCGGTAGAGAATACTTTTTACTGCCCTGCATGCCTTAAATGCAGAAAAGTAGACTTTTACGATTAAAATATTGTCGCTGTAGATAGAATAACTCCATGATTACCTACGTTCAACATAACAAAAGTCATCGACATTAGTTTTAGTCGTAGTAGTCTTAAACTTTAAAATTATTTTACAACTAAGTAAGTATTAATAACAATTAAGTCTAGAGCTCCAAACGTAATAATTGTTATTATAAAAACTTAATGAGTAAATTAATTCGACATCGAAATGAAAGTTTCGTGTGATAAATGTGTGCAAACAAATTGGTTGCCTCTCATGTCCCCGTCTGAGCGACGTCAACGCTTAAAAAATTTAAATATCGACAGACCAACCCCTCCTAAATTAAACGAGTACGCATCTGAAAAATTGTTCGTACAATCCTACTTCCAAAACGGCTTCTTTCACGCCGAGGTTAGTCCCACTTGTGCCCTTTTTACGTTAAAGTGATTTGATCAGGATGGGTGTATGCAACAATTTAAATCCTGTTAATAATGACAATATAATGCAACAAATTAAGTAATTACTTATTCTCTTCACTTAGTTTACAATATTTAAATAATGACACCTTGATACTTCACGGCAGTCGATAAAAGTTTTTAAATAAAACCCCTATTGTAATAGATAAGATAGGTTATGTTATGACCAAGTTGTGACGTCTGTTCTCTTGCTTATCTTAGTGAGGCTAAGGGACTCTTGCCCATACTGCCAAATAAAGCGGGGCATGAAAGGTTGCGTGAGATTTTTTTTATTTTTATTTTATTTTAATTTCTCTTTCTTATTGTTTTTTTTCCTCCTTGTTTTGGAATTTATGTTTTATGTACCTGTCAAAATTATGTGTGTGTAACCTTCCATGGTTTCACCTGATGGTTCCTACGGAAGACCAGCTCTGACATTGTTGCCGGCATTACGCTGAGTTGGGACCATTTCGTGAATACATTCTTTCTGTGTGTATTTTTCTGTCCTTTTCTGGAATTTGTCACGAATAAATGTTTTTCTTCTTCTTCTTCTTCTTCTTCTATTTTTAGTATTTGTTGCTTTTCTATAGGGTTTGTTCTATAATCAAACCAAATTTGATGCTTGTTTTTTGTTGAACAAATACGAAAAAACGTATGGAGATCCCCCTATTATTTTACTTTTTGACTTTTTTATTATTCGTATATTGTAGGCTTAGGATCCCGTAAGCACCCTTCGAGTACAGAACCCTAAAAATGTGATGAAAAAAAATACAATAAATTAAAATTACATAATGTGACACGTAGATCCTTTCTCGAGTGGCCATCACCTCATTAATTAGAAGCAGTTTTTAAAACAAAAAGGTAAAACGTTGCAAACTAAAACCCGACTAGCGACTAGTTTGATGCACCCTTACCTACTATTTTTATAGTCTATGACACTCCCACGTTTTTAACGAATTATATGACACTCCATTCATTAAAATCGGTCCAATAGTTTAGGCGCCAGAGTGGAACATCCGATTTTTGGTCTCCTACATACATACGTAAATATTGGATCAAATTACTAAATTCACCCCGAACAGCACGCTGATTTTTAACAAATTATTTTGTGTCAACTTATACCTATATCAGGTTTTTGTGATATATTTTTATAACTACGCACAAACGAGTTAATAAAATAGTTAAAAAAACCTGTCAAGTGCAAACGTGTACAAAAGGCGAGCTTAATGCTACAAGCATTATCTGCCATAAGATGAATAAATAAATGAAAGAACTAAGAGTTAGTTCGGTGTGGCATAAAGCGGCCCACAGCGCCCCTAAATGACGCGTAGCGGATGCGGTGTAAGTTAACTCGTACTATTTAACCATCCGTTCATACAGCCGCGATGAGCACCCTCCACGCGACAGGGACGGCAGCATCCGCGCCCCAACTGCTAGACAGAGCGCCAACATACTCCATAGGGCATAACTCATAAATAAAATACAATATGGTGAGCAAAACATTAAATTATGCCGGTATTATGGCACATTTGGCCTTTGTGTATTAGTCAGTGCATATCGCAGGGGGAGTCATATTGGATGTTTGTCGCTGTTGTTAACCGACCGTGACGTGTCGATGTACAGATTGCTGACTTATGTTTTGATTTATTGTTGTCTACCCCGTTATTTGTTTGTTCTTTTGGTGACAGAACAAAGTTCATTAATGTAAATAACATATAGAGTTGTATCGTTAGACGAGCATGCGTGCGTAAATATTCTTCAACGCAAGTTATTATAGTAAAAAAACCTTCCACAATATAGACTAAAATGTATTTTCCCTTAACAACTGAGCTACGTTATTTTCTTTCAATGATGTAGGCATACATTGAAAACACTTCAATTTATAAACAAAATGCTTTCTCGTAAGCTATAAAGGGGAAAACAGCGGCCCGATTCAGCGAAATCATAGAAAAGCACATAAATTTGGCAGGCATTAACATTTCCTTTATCCTACGTGTCGGCGTATGACGGGGCCGCGCCGCGCGGGGCCGCCCAAGACAATAAATTTACATATTTCTCCCCTCAAACAGACCTTTTTTGCCATTCCGCAGAATTACGCACATATGGGAATATTCTGCTGAATACATCAGCAGTAAGACGAGATCTCTCAGAATAAAATTTTCTTCTATGTCGCCACATTTTCAGATAAAGAGCCTTTGCGCCGCAGTTCCGTTCCTAAATACGTAAATATTGAGCTTCATTTTATTCATAAAAGAAGCACACGCATACTGCTATAAAAATATTATAGTATCTCTCCTTCGAATTACCTATGGCATATACGTGTGGAGGCAAATTCACAGATAGAAATGTAATTTTGCGGTAGAGGCACCCTTCAAAGGGTCAAATCAAAATCATTTTCACAGTCCAGTGAAGCGACGTACGGTCGGCAGCACAGTACTAGCAGTCAGACGCCTCTGCATCTGTGTATCTCAATAACGCACACTGTATTAAATTCTGGCCCTAGATCAGCGAATTGTTTCTGTATGTACTACGTATAAAACTAACGCGGGGGCGTTTGTATTGACAAAACTATTACCTGAGTATTTAAATAGCTGATATTGGCAGACGACGAACTACTAAAGTTTTTATCCACGAGATAATTGCTATACATCTCTGTACACTACATTCTTGCTAATAAACGATTCTGATAATCATCAACTCTTAGCCAAGTGAAATCAAGCGTTTGAAACGCAAAATATTCACTCATATGAACAGCTAAGTACAGTCAGCATCAAATAGATGGGAGCAGCCAAAATAGCCAAATATATCGCAACACATCCTTATTCCTATAGTAGTAAAGATGTGTTGCGATATATTTGGCCACTTTCGCTGCTCCTATCTATTTGATGCTGACTGGACATCAAAAACAAAACGAATTTCGTTTAGTAAAATGCCTAAAGGCGTCCTCACTGAGAGCATTCTTACCCGAGCATTTGTAAACGAGCAATAATTTCAATCATTTTTAGTCTTTGTACGCTCCGCTCAACGTCCACACCACTTGAATATTCGACGCCGAATGCTCATTACACGCGAATGCTCTCAGTGGGGACGCTCCTTAAGAACAATTAACGAATCACGGTGTCTATGTGGAATTCAGCATTTTCCAATCTACTTTTTCGTTATCACCTCCAAATTATTCCAATGTACCGTCAACAGAAGTAAGCTGGGTCGAAATAAGATAGCAAAGGTGAATGGAGATCAAGTTGCTCGCTACTTAAATAAACATCTTGCTCAATATGCATGGCTTAACAAACCGCCGCTGTTGCCGGAATCATAGGCTGCACAGGTTTATTTATAATAATTGCCTATAAAATATTCAAACTATGTATTTAGTTAGAAGTAACAATACATAACCTAACGTATTTTTAACCGACTTCAAAAAAGGAGGTTCTATATTCGGCTGTACCTGTATGTTTTTTTTAAGTATGTATGTTCACCGATTTCTCCGTCAATTGTAGACTCATTTTAAAAAATCTTTTTTTGTTTGATAGGGCTTACTTCCGAGGTGGCCCCCTTGGTCACCAAGTCAGAATCTGATGATGGGATCCATGAGGAATCGAGGGAACTTCTTAAAAGTTATAGGCACACATACAACGATTTTGGTATTTCCTGTAAGACCTTAAAAATTTGCACTCTAAAAGCAGCTCTTGGTGAAGAGGAATTGATGATGAAGACCAGAGATGACCACCGGACCTCCTTAGTCGTAGGTAAGTGATTGACGCCAGCAATGAGATTTCCTTATTAAGAATATGAAGCTATTTTTATAGGTACTCATTATAATGCATGTGGTGAAGTAACGTGCAACTGATGGTGAAGTACCTACCAGGAGAACTCCTCAATGATTAACGGCCCTGCATCTTGGACAGTGACGTTTTGTTAAGGGTGATGAGAAATGTGATGTTTATGTGCTTTAGTTTATCACATAATTATATTTAGTGAATTATGAAAAAGCGAAAAAAATTAAAAAAGTAGAACCATCTTCAAAAATACACTGAAACGGGTTAAATAAAGACCGGTTTCCAAGGAGTCCTAGGAATTGCCTATTTAATGCCTACTAGGTACATGAAATATATCGAAGTCGGTGGCAAGAATCATGTGTCATTGCTATTGTGTATAGGTACCTACGTGACACCGGCTTGGATATATTTAATGTAGGTGTCTATTAGGCACTAAATAGGAAATTCTTAGGACTCCTAGGACGCCGGTCCTATTCTTATTCATATTTATTTATTGCAATAAGTAACATGTTACAGCTACACTTTAAATACTATTAAAGAATACAGTGAGAGGTAACACGTAAACCCTGATGGGCATAGCAATATGTCGAATTGATGCAGACCGAGGTTTAATTTTCTTTGTCATCAAAGAATTCTTCTAAGTTGTAAGAGGCTTTATTTACTAGAAATTAACGCGTTTATTAAATTTTTTATCGGATTTATCAGATTTTATATTATCTCTAACGTTGTTATACATTTTCACAGCCATTACGTTTGGGCTTTTACTGTGTAATTTTGATTTAACTCTACACCTCGAAAAAAATGATAGTTCCCGAGGGAACAGCATAAACGACTTCTACGCGGACAGAGCCGCGGGTAAAAGCTACTTAACAAAAACTTAGCCAGAACAAACAAGCTGTATTTTAATTTAAATATTCTGATTTAATGTTTCAGCAGTTGCACTATTGTTTTACCTATGTAAAACAATAGTATATATTATTATACATAAGTATCATGTTACAAATTTTCATTTCACAAAAAGGTATTTGTGTTTACAAGTGTAACCCAACTTAACCTATGTAATAAGCATTTGTAACCGCGACGTAATATGCACTGCACAAATACTATTTACAAAATGAAGGTCTGAAAAATTATACGTTTGGCAAACGTACTTTTGGCCAAATAAACGCTTATACCGTTTAAAAACCTCAGGCTAGACCTCTATCACAAAATTTTCACATAACGCCTAATACAGTCTGTTAAAAACTCAGTTTTAGGAAGAAAAGAACAAATTTTATAACAGGCGCTGAGATTTCTATGGCGCCAAGTTCTCCTGGATAATAAAATAGACTGAAGAACAAAGCGCCTCTAAACTCCCACAAATATATTTTCAAATAGATTCCATTATTATTTCCTCCTTCGATTGTATCTAAGAATGTGTAGCGTTTGCTGGAAATATCGCATTCGGTGCACGAATTCCACCACAATCGATAAGAGAGATGACCGCTGGCCGCGAGGGGGTCGGGCCCGATGGGGAGACTGTTATTTGATTAGTCTTACCGAGAATGAGCTCGCCTCTACTTAATGGGGTGAGGGCTTGTAACCGGACTACGTATAATTTTCACTACAACTATGTTTCACCTACAAATGCTAACGTAAACGGAACGCCGGAGCACAAAGCGCCACCGGTTAAATCTACTTATTCAAAAACAATTAAACGATCCACTGTGTGTAAGAGTAGACCCAAGAAGCGCTCATCCCATCATCGCTTAATAGACACGCATTTCAACATAAATGAGTTTCGCTTTAAATTAATTAGTAGCACATTTTCCATTATAAGGATAAATGCAAAAGCGACCGCTTAATAGCGCGGTGGAAAACTCGCTAGTTTTCGCTCGCGGGAACAGGGCCGGAGAGAAATTGCGGATAGACATAATCAGTCTTCTGGCTTTGAGGCGCCTGAGCGCCCTAATGCGCCTCACCTGATGAATACACGCGTGCGTGGGCCTCGCGCGCTCTTCTGCCTGGTACATACAGGTGTGCCTTCTTCAACTACACTCGAACACTACTGTTGCACCAACGCTTCGGTAAGGTAACATATTTCAGGAGGTTAATTGCTAATTCCTTTTAGCCTATGTGTCATTTAATTTCTACAATATTTGTGACCACTAAGGGCCTCAGGGTATTAAAATCTTATATTTTTGTTACAAACTTATCCTAAATACTCGTAAGTAGCCGTTTCTCAAGTAAGTAGTTAAATACCCGCCAGAAGGCGTCCACACAGGAAAGTTTTGCAAAACGGGAGGTCGGTCGGGGAGGGCGGCCTGTAATGACCCTGTCCCGATCTTACAAAAGGCAATTACAATAAAGTCCCATTCGCACATGCTCGTTAACTGGGCGATATATCTCGGATTCCCTCAGTCAAGTCGTCGTTCGCACTCGTTTCATCTCACCGCTTTAATACACGATTTGACTCGACACTTTTACACTTAATAGCCATTTAATAGCTATTTAATAGGTAACTGAGATGGTAATATATGATTAAAACAGCATCTAGTTCGATATTAAATAAAATAGAAAATGTTTTGTCTGAATTGTACCTACACCTAGCGAAGTATTGTTTTTGTGAGGCTTCAATTATTTCTATAAGGACCATCGAAAGGACATATTAGTGCGTGCGTAGGTAGGGTAGCGCGTAGTGTGAGTGCGGTCTGCGAGGCGACCTGCCCTTCGCGCCGCTCACCTTAACTGCCTCCAGCGCACGCTTTACGAGCGAGGGATTAACCCGTGTAACGAGATTCATTAATTCTTGTCGTTAAAATTTGTCGTTCTCGATTAATAAGGAAGTCCCAGGCGGCGGTACGTTATTATCACTCGACCGCAGCGGGCGTCGCCGGGCGCGGGGGGGGGCTCCGCGAAACTTCCCGCACCGCCCGCTTTATTTACACTATCGAGTAAATTAAACTCGCGCTCGAGTGTCGGAGAAAACTTTAACAGAACTTTGTGTGTAATAAGTGGTGCAACAACACGAGTGGAAGAGCAAACGTCGGACGCGGTCTCCGCTCCGCACTTCTCTTCCACTTAACTCTTTGGGACATATTTATTCGACCCTCCGGCGACCACTGCGGCGCTCGCCGGCCTCCGGCCCCTTCCAAATTAACCTAACGAATCAAAGGAGCCATTTAATACTACCGAGACAGTCTCGCGTACAATTTACTCACATTACGTTATGAATCGCCGCAATCCGATCGATCGGGTCCCGTATAAATTTTTGATCGGTAGGGAAAGGAATCGAAACAAAGAAAGTAGCTAGTCTTATTAGCGTCGGCTTCCTCTATCTGTTGTATGTAATTTTTAATGCGGGGTCAATCAGGTAGCTATATCGTAGATCTCCGTCGGGCCGACCCGTAACGATAATGAATCGCTGCTGCGAGTGCGCCGGACCGCACTCTGCAATTATTAACAGCCCCGTATTCGCACTCACATAATATTATCAGTATGCTTCTTATAATTATGAAACACACATAGAACCTGCCTATCTCTACGGGTAAAGCAACAGTATCAGCTAAATATTTAGCGACTACCAGACATATTAGATAAAAAATTGTTATTGTAATTGCTATACTTTATATGTATTTGTCGAAATTACGGCTACTTACGGTAAAACATTAAGGCGAGCGTCTAAGATGCTTTGAATTTATTATAAGCGAGAGTGGTCAACATCATAGTTCGGTTTCAATTAGTTGGCATTACTAATGCACAAAGAACACCTTGCGGTGTACCGACGAGCCGCCGCATTCTCTTCTCCTCGAGGATGACCCTCCCGGCGCGGAGGACTTGTCCACTATTTGTTTTGCCTACCTGCGACCCTCGTACAATTCCACTGTCTAAGTGTTGAATGCTAGTAAACAGCATCACCTCTTTAACTGTTTACTTCCAACAAATTTGGTACTCAAAAGATCTAGTTACCTAAGTACACATATGAAATTGTTTCGTTTTAGAATAACAGACATAGCGCAGCCCAAATTAATTAAGGTAGCAAACTTGGACCATGTATCTTGTATTAAAAAATGGTTATTTAAGATATTTTTTCAAAACCAGCTCAAACCGAGGAAATGGAGAAAAAGACTGCCGTTGAATTATCCCTGAACAATATCACAGGTAAACCGTAATTTTATTTTAGTTTTGTTTTTATGCTATACAAATAAAAAATTTCGTGAAGTTTCATCATAAGTTTATTGGGCGACCGAGTCCCATGCGTGGAAGGAATTGATAAGGCACGCTCGAAACCTTTGCGTCTATTGCACGAAATTTATTGCTGTTTTGGGTTTTTATTGTTCGGTTTTACGGCCTCCTCGTGTATAAATCGTATAGATAGAAGATGAATTCAACGCTAGAACGACCGCTATCGGTAATACTTCCCTTTACCTTCATATAACTACATACATACATACGATACTTATAGGTAGGTAAACGGCGTTAGTAGTCAGGTCATGGAGGAGGAACGCTTTTATTTTCTAACTAAATGCCACCCGGCTTGTGACATGAAAATAGGACAATTTTCATGGAGGCGGCCCGAGCGTCTACGATATATCACACGAAATTATACTCGGGTCGCGTTCCTGTGCCGGAGCGGGACAGCGACGGCGACCGGCGCGCTGACCCTCGACTCATAATGTACGGTCCGGTTAGGTACACGACTTACGGGAAATAGGTAGCAGCCTTGGGACCCCGCGCCCCGTGCATGAAATGCTTATTATACGCGGCACGTCCCGCCCCCGCGCCGCCGCCGCCCGCCTGCCCGCCCGCCAGGACACACATGATATTATAGCAAATCGAGGATTGTTATGTCCGGTTCGCCAGAGGTCGGTGTAAGTTATGGCCACTGTATTCCGGGGCACATATATTCAAAGAAAACTCGCCTCATACGAAAAGATCTGTTGCGATGAAAACAAATGGCAGGAGAAATTTAGGCGGTTAAAACCATTGTGATGGAAAACGGGTGGAAAAATTACCATCATTTTTCTGGAGGAATGACTGTTGGGAAATTGGTGCTGGAAAAGCATTTCTATGTTTAAATTTTTTTACTACAAATTACGTTCGGACGAGAATTCATTATCTACATTACATTACATATCAAATAAAATTTCCAAGAATTCAGCGAATGGTAGGTACAGTCAAGGTCATAAATATGTATACATTTTAGTACGTTGTCACTTTAATCGCTACAGCTGGCAGTTTAAACATGGCAGTAAAAAGACAAGGTAGGTACAGTCAAAGTCATAAATATGTGTACATTTTAAACTGCCATGTATATATGAATGTCACAGCGATTTAAGTGACATGGTGCTAAAGTGTACACATATTTATGACCTTGACTGTACTAAAATGTATACATATTTATGGCATTGACTGTACAGTAGGGTTATTTTTTCAAAATCACCTTTATTTAACATACCTACGTCGCCTTTCGTGTCTTTATAAACTACTGGTAAAACCTACCTAATCTTAATTATGTAACAATCAAAACCTTGGTCTACGATAATATCAAATTTGGTCAAACAAACCTAATATCAAAAAGAGCAGAAATCTTGAGGTAATGTATTCTTTCTTTACTTGTAAATACTTGCCTATGTTTCCGGACACGGCGGAATCGTATCTGCGGCCAGGTGGATGATCGGGACAGGAGGCAGCAAATGAAGAATGATCACCGCGGGTGCAGCGGGAGGGCCGCGGCGCGGGGCGCGGGGCGGGCGATGCACTCGGTGGGTATGACACGTCGCGCTAAGTGAATGATGGCGCTGCGGCGACGTTATTGTACCGAGAAACTACTTATACAGAATTTGCTTCAAGACACTTTTATTAAGGAAGGTGTTCTTCGATTAAAAACGTAATTTTTAAGTCCTTACTTACCTAAAATATTAATACCTAAAATATTTATTTCTGTCGTAAGCTATATTTATCTGCCCATGCCCACTTGCAAATTGGACTCTAGCTGAGCTCATTCAAACAAAATATTTAAAAATAATAAAAGCGCATTAATAAAAAAACTGCACTTCACTGTGATTATCCGAAATTTAATTTTTTTCTATTATTATTATACCTAGGAATATTTTATAATACAATACCTAAAATATCTAAAATCTATCTCGTATTTAAGGGTAAAAATAGTCCTCCAGCGTCAGGCCCCCCAGTCTTCCTCAATGGTTCGCCATTGCGGAGAGTGACGCAGTTTAGGTACCTCGGGATATAGTCACTGAAGATTTAAACGATGACTTAGATATTGAACGGGAGCGCAGGGCACTGTCTGTAAGAGGGAATATGCTGGCTCGTAGATTTGCTAGATGTACAGCTGAAGTCAAAGTCACGCTTTTTAAAGCTTATTGCCAGACTTTCTACACTAGCAGTTTATGGGCCTGCTAGAGGTATGGCCAAAAATCATACAGTACGCTGCGAGTACTGTATAATAATGTATTTAGGGCAACGTTCGGGCTCCCACCTCGATGCAGTGCTTCTAGGATGTTTGCCGACGCGCACACGGATGATTTTTATGCATTAATGCGTAAAAACGTTGTTTCTTCTGTGCGGAGAGTGAGGGACAGCCTCTACAGGCTTCTACAGGCCGTGGCGGGGAGGTACACCGAGCTTACACGTGGTGTGTGGCTCGGTGACCCGACCACGCACTCAGCGTTTAATTTTTTTAATTTTTAATTTTAATTTTATAGTTTTACTAAGTCTGAATTAGTAATGGCATATGGGCCTCTGAAGTCTGAATATAAACAAATACATTTTATTATTAAAACACGGTTTTTCTGTTTTGTCCGGCAGCGTCAAACGCGCGACTAACTATAAGATTGATGAGCTATCGGACCTACGCAAAATGCTGGACTTGGGGGGCTCATACAGACGACAGTGATTCATTTTTTACATGCCACATAATAAGAGTAAGCAGTAGCAGAAGCGAAGTGATACATCTGTTCGTCTGCGGCGAGGCCGTAACGTGAACCGAGCGCAAACACGCCACTTGAAGAGTTCGTGGAGAAAGTCGCAGGGAGTGTGAAATGCTTTCTGCTTATAAATACAATCACGCCCTCGCGATAAATGTCTGGGGGTGAGTCGCCCGCACCGCCTAAACGAATTTAAATAAAATCGGGTATTAAAATCTCCAAGCGATCTTGCAAAATATAGGTATGTCAGGATAGATTTGGACGGAATACAAATTCCTTAGACTCGTCGCATTATCGAGGGGCGCTTCCTGTTTTCTTTTATGGTTGTCGTAAGGCATAATCTTCCAACAAAAAAGCGATTTTTAAATTCCACAAGGGGGATTAAGCTGAATTCCAATTTTTTCAGTAGTGATTCGTTTTATTAATTCAGTACGCTCATTGAAAATCGTGTCACGGTAGCGAGACATCTGTGGTGTTTAATTTCAATTATGTAGCAATCCTGGGACTTTTTATTCTGTTAATATTGTCTCGTTTATACGAGGGTAAACCGGTAGTGTTGTGATAGAGGCTGTATCGAAATGATTCTTTATTTAGAGATATCATAGGCCGCGTCACCTCGCGCGCGCGCTGGGTAAACAAGCGGGCCTAATGACGGCAGCGCGCGCGCCGGATCCGCGCCACGTGCCCGCCACGCGCGACACGTCCCTAATTGCCCTTCTATATACGGTTGTGACAATATTGGACAATCCAGCGAAAACAACACCGAAATATTAGTCGTATCGCCTGAGCCCACAATAATCTCTCATTTTAATAGATAAGTGGAGGCGGAGTCGTGAGATTTATTCATTTTTCTAACAATAGGGAAAAAAACTAAAGCGAAATAAAACTCTAATTGCGTTGTTGTTACGCAAAATGACTCCATTACGAACAAATTGTAAGCCGACCGCGATTTGTGGCCATTTGAAATTAAAAGAACCCGTGACACGAGACAAACTGCTGCCTGGAGAAATAAAGAAAACGAAGCAAATGAGAAGAACTCATTTGGGCGGCCGCTGAATTGTGTTCGAGAGGATAATAAAAAGGGAAGCCATCAGTGACACGCACAATAAGCATCAACCTCAAGAATATCATAGATAACGGCAGCCGCCGCCGAAGGGAGCTCATTAGGAGGCCGCAGGGAAATTAAAAAGAAAGCAAGAACTCGGACTCGATTGCGGCCCGAGGAAAACGAGCGGCCTTCCTCTCATAACATTACATACAGCCTCCGACGATTTTCCGGACAATTATTATTTTGTGGTGCGTAAGACGAAGCCGGAAAATAGTGGAGGCTAAGACGAGCGCTGGCATAAATCAGTCTGGGCGGATGAATGTAATTACGGCCCGCGCCGGCTGCTCCGCGCCTCATAACCGCAGGTATCCTTGCGAATATCGGTTGCGAACGTCCCACTCTTAGTTATCAGCTACAAGCACACTGGTTAACTATTTTTCTCCTATAAATAATACTGAAGTTACGGACAAAAACCAATGAATCCTCTTTTCCAAGAATAAATTTCGAGTCGCCTCGAACTTACTCAATTCAGTAAAAAGAAATCTATAGAAATCTTGTATTTTATGCAAAACAAAAGCAATCAAAGTCCGGGTGAAGAAATGAGCTTCATTAAGCGCCGGAATGAAAACTTCAATAATGTAAGATGCAAAAAAGTAGCTAAAAATGCTTAAGAAAATCTGACAACATAAAGGCTGTTGTAAGTGGGGACTCGCCGTAAAATCATTAAGATGCTAATAAAAACTTCCTTTTGTAGCGACGCTAACTCGGGGGGCGATGAAAAAATTCAAATAAAATCTCCATCGGGAGAGTGGAACGGGAAACGGTGGCCATGATTATTCTTCAAAACATAATGAAGAGAATTAATGTAAATATTCTTTTTGTTCGGAACTTTTTGCCCTACGGTAAGTTTTATTTTAAGGGCGTCGTTTAACAACCGTCCCTGCTTATTGACATTCGATTTGGGGAAATTGATTTATAAAGATTGTCGCTTTAATTGACAAGATTTTAACGAGATTCAGTATTCATACTTGGATTGCTTTGGTGTGTCATGACGGGCGCCACGTACTTAGTGTCGCGGACGAGTAAGTAACCTTTGGCAGCGTTCCCCCCGGCTGGCCGGCGGCTTTGACCGAGCGACGGCGGCGCGGGCGCGCATATTATTGTCCGGTGCATTATTGAGCGCGCGCAGCTGCGGCGGCCGCGCAGCTCGACTGGAACATTTCGAACAAATGTCAGCTTTGCTTTTTAACAATTAATTGTATTTTTTTTAATTTTCAACAATATTTCCAATGGCTTTGTTCTCTGCTCACAACCAAGGGAAAATGGATTGAAGTAGACCACGGTTTTCGCTTAACTTTTTTGTTTCACTATCACTAAAAACGAAACTATTTCCGTATTTTATTTCCAGTCGTATTTTGAAAGGAACATTAAATAATATAATAGATAAAGAGATTAAATAATCTTTACAAAAAAATCAAGATAAGACAGAAGCAAAAGCATTAATTAATAAATAAGTATAATAAGTATTATTGTTGTTGTCTTGTACCCATATTTTAAGCTCAGTTACAAAATAGGTCAATTTGTGTAAGATTGTCCCCTGATATTAATTTTCATTAAACCTACCTATATATTAAATGTATGTATAAACATTGAACTCTAAGTAAAGAAGACAAACCTTTTGTTCAAAGTTAAATAAATCCAACGCGGGCACAGCAGCTATTTAATTCACCGTTGCCTCCAAGATAAACGATGAAAAGAAAACCATTAAAAGACTCGAACGTAAGCAAGTACTAATCAAGCGAAAGCTAAGTACCGGGCGTACCCTTTTGGCCAGTATTTTTCAGGATTCAGAACAAAATATCCGTAAATAATTGGAATCACTCGAGAGGCTTCTGGAAGGGTCTGGCAGAGGTCCGGCACCTTTTTACGGTCGATAAAAATAATAAGTCGTTTCCTCCGGACCCCACTTAGCCGCCCTCAGCCCCTGCCCACAGTGCCCACTCGCGGGCTCGCCGGGCGCGCGTGCGCCGCCTGCTGCCCACACGGCAGCCGGAGATGGACGGAACACGTAACAGCGCGCAATGACAAACATACTGCACTCACTGGATCAACAAAACAGATTAGTATTCACTGTAGGCTCACGAGCCGTAAATAAGAAGCGTCAAACGATATATTCACACGCGACACGATGCTTAATCCGATGTACGCGATAGAAAAACTCATTAGGGCAAGTTACACACATTAAAAGTTCCCGAATCGACTCCTAATATGCAATCACATACTTTATACGAAATTTATGTTACCTATTACAAGATTCGCATTAAACTACCCAGAAAATCTTTAACCTAAGCTTTAAGCTTATAAAAGCTCGGCGCTAATGGCCGGATACCGGAAATTGCGCTCTCATATATCTTCGAACAGATTTATGAAAGTACCCACACACGCGCCGGTGTCTCCGCACGCACACAGGCGCGCGTGTGCGCTCGGCTATTCGCACAACTTTGACACTTATGTAGAGTAGAGTAGATCTTCATTATTAGGTATAAGTTTGCTAATAGATAGTCTCATATAAGTAAAGTCGGGGGATAATATGCCGAGTTTCATATGTGTAGCCATTATTAAGCCATATAACTAAAACACTCTGACCGTGTAAGTATATAAATAATTACGAGTCAGTGATAGATGTCAGTAATTCATCCGTGTATGCGATAGGTATTCGGTTCTAATAAATAATATCGTCATATTGAATTTGCGTTAGAAATCGAATTTATGCTCGTAGTGCTCGTAGGTACTCATATGTCCATTCGACCAATTATAATTATTTTGATTTAACACTTTTATGCCTCTAGCAAATTATTATTTACTAAAACATTTTTTTGTTTAAAATTAAGCATTTCCTGTTTCATCGATAAATGTTATCCTATTATTTAAATAGATGGCAATCTTCAAGCCTGCTAATGCTACGGCGCCGTAGCAGCTCGTGGGGGCTACGGCGTAGCCGCGTAGCGGATAATCCGCGTCCAGTGGCGTAGTCTCACGCTCTCCGTAGAACTTGATATCGCTGTGATGCTCTTTCCCTGTCATGTTTAATGCATCTGATAACACTATACCTACACGTATACTTTACTTTACATACATATATATGTATATGCACAAAATAAGGTTTAGAAGTGCATAGGGTACCTAAAACACCCGATGACCACCCTGTCACTATTGCACATTTTAATAGGTAATGTACCTAATTAAGTACTACGAGTATCTTCTTAAAAGTAAAGTCGATACAATGACATTACCTTTAAACACGCTTCGTCCCTTAATAATTAATAGCGCTTACTATAGCATTCCTATTGGATTCAATTCTGAGTACATAATTCATTCGTTGCATTCGATTTAACGTAAGGCAACTAAATTGATGTTGATTTGTTTTACTGGAATTTCAAAGTTCATATATGTACCTACCTATAGATGCATTATTATTCCGGTAAGGAAATTCACGATTTAATAAAAGCATAATGAGCGCTCGGAAACAACACGCGCTACTGAAAATAAGTGCGAGTTCCTTGCGCTTCTACAAGATTGGATAGCAGTATTTCCTTCCCCCTAACTCAAATTAAGTTCAGTTCCTGGTTATGGCATTGACTCGCCGCAACCGTTATAACGAGATGAAACCAAGCACAGCACTAAGTCAATTACGGCGAGAATATTATATCCGCGCTTCGGCTGTTTTTTTAGGATCGTAATCTCCTTGCGTATCCCGCCTTAGTCCGCTCCGACACGTACCGGCCATTGTGACGTAGAATCCGTCTTCCGAGGCGCTTCTTATATGAGCGTTACAAGTGCTTTCTAAATAATCTAAGTCCAGCCGAAGAGTATTGTATTGACATAGTGGAGTGGTGGCCGGCCGTATAATGCGGCGTGCTGGTGTGCGCGCGTGCGGACGTGTCCGCGTGCATGTGTGGCCACGCTTGATAGAATAAGCAAGTCGCCCGGGGGAGGGGGCGACACCCTCGTAAGTATCTCCAAGACTGGACCCCCCCGCCCCCCGCCACTACACGTCTTCTGTAGCACTTCCCGTGGCCGCATCGGACTCTAATGGGCCTTTATGTTATTGTGTAAGGAAACGTTATCATAATACTAATGTGCAGCTTGACCAGTTATCGTACGTACTTACATATAGAGGTACATACATACCTACTAGAAATATTACAACTGTATAGTATTACGTGTTATTTTTTTTCTTACCTATATTATGTTAACACACGAACAATGTATGAAGAGAAACTTTAATAAAGCTTTTGTTTTGGGCCCTGTTTTTTCCCATTTTTCCACGTATCAGAAAAGTAAGACTGTATTAAGGATTTTGACCACTAAGGGATGTTTATTATGATTAAGTGAATTTCTTCTTTACCCGTCGGATTTTGATTTCGTAATCTTACCCAAATTAAGTTATTTTTTGAATATCAGATAGCAGGGCAGGTGCCAAGAGCAAAAGGTTGATGAGCGAGAGTCCTGGTTGATTAGGTTGGCTGGAGGCAGGGAGCCGGGCAAATCGTATTACCGACGTAGGCGCCGCATCGCCATGCACTTGCTACACCGAACCGCATGCCAGATGGAACTCGATTTTGACAACTGACGTACCGTACTGCAGTATTTCGATATGCAAAAAGACAAACAACATTTATGCCTTTTACTGATTGCCTTTTACTGGTTCACACAAGTGTTTAGGTAACAATGAGTCAACAATGTTACTGGTAATTGCGACCCCTGCTTTGAAACTAGGTAACCCTTGAATAAACCAGCCGATTTCCATCGAAGCTAAAGACAAGATTTGCTACAAAAAAATCTATTTCAACCCGTCTATTCGTTCCTGAGACATACAGACAGGCAAAAGGGTCAAAGTTGTAACATTTTTGTTGTTTGGTCCTTAACATACTGAATTTCATATTTCCTGGCACGTGTAGATTTACAATAATAATATAATGAACACTCGCCGATCCTTGACAAAAATTATTACTTCTGTCAATTTAAAATAAAATGTTACATAAAATGTATAATGGTATTTTTATATTCTTTTCCGATCTTAAATTTATTCATAAATGAGAATAGTTACTTTACAACTGATTATGTTGAGACTGTTCTCAAGTGGGCGTACCTAATTTAGTTGTGTTAGATCAAATAAACCGTAACTTTATATTAGTGCATAGAATGTATAGGTACCTACTTAATTAATTGTATTACATTTTTAATGATCACGTTGAACTACACCAAGGTAGATCAATTTATAATAACTAGAAATGACTTTTTTACGATACAAGCAAATGTCCACTCGTAAACCTCTTTACTTCCTGCTCCAAGCACAGAAATCTCAGGTGGATCCCGTCAGGTTGCCAAAGTACCAGTAAGCTTCCAAATTACCAAAGTTACTTTATGTAGTACGCAACTGAAAAGCAAATTACTGAGACTTATCATGAATTCGAGGAGAATGTTGAGCGTAGCGCACGTACAAAGGTGCTCGGGCCAAAAGTTATGTCGAAATACTTTTAACGGGCGGCGGCTGGTATGAGTGGGTTTACAATAAATACACCGAACAAAGAAAAAGGAATCTCGCTGCGGAGAAAACTTCTGCTTCTGTGCGCTAGTACACTGCTACTGTAACGTGTTTGTGTGGCGGACTGTCTGCAGGAATACGCGCGCGCTGGAACAATGCGGATCTTGTGTCAGAAATGTTACTTCGTGGAGTTTTGTTTATGATAAACTACCTTTTACCCGCGACTCCGTCCGAGTAGAAGTCGTTTATCGTGTATCCCACAAGAACTATCAAATTTTACGGGATAAAAACTATCCTGTCTTTCTCTGGGACTCAAACTATCTCCATAACAAATTTTCTCTAAATCGGTTCAGCGGTTTAAGCGTGAAAAGACAGACAGACAGCGTTATATACTTCCGCATTTATACATTTTATATAATATTATTACGAATTCAGTTTAATTTCTTCAATCAATCAATCTGCAAATCATTTCTTATTCTTGTGTTTAGAAAGTAATTAATTTATTAATGCGAAATTGGTGTAGAAGATATAGAAGACCGAATTATAGTACCTAATAAAGCAATCTTAATGCAATAAAACTATTATGTCTCTTAACAGTAGCATCTTACAGTTATCTCTCCTGATCCAGAGTAAAAAAGGAATACCGGACCCATATTATTAAGCAACAGTCCGAGAATTATAAAACCGAACAAAAATATGTACCTATATTTTAACAAGACATCACGCTATATGTCGGGGTTAATTATTATCAAACAACAACATTACGCAACATCAAATATATGAACTGCGTTAGACTTTACAAAATGTTACGTGAAATTGAATGATGTCAGCAGTGCACCGCAGCATAGCTCTTGGGGTACACTATATATTTCCAGATTAAATCAAACAAAATCTGTTCCAATCAGCACGGCGGCGCCCCGAGGACGCTCGGCGTGCGCGCTTGTCGCCTGCAGTGTGCGCCGCTTGCGCCGCCGGCAGTGACACCTGTCGGGATCTATCGCGATATAATTGGACTTCAAAACTGCGCGCTTACGGCAGATCCCCAATACTTACGCCTCGCTGGCTCGCCGCCCCCCTATTTATTTTGTCTGCGTTGTCTTTGCCGCTGTCAGGATTCTACCTTTTGAACGCTATTTCTATCCGAAGCATTATATCGACGGTATCAATTCCCTTCAGATAAAGCGAGTCGTTGAATAAGCGCCTTACGTGTCGTTTCTCAACATGCGACGGGTTTGATTCCCTTATATTTATTGACTCCTCGCTTTATTTTTGCATTACTAATAGTGGCACAAACAACACATTGTTTAATTACTACAACGAATTGATTACTAAATTCTCGTTTAATTACACATACGTGCAATTAGGACAAGACCGAAAACAATTCGTGTACGTACGTCGACTACGCTCAAACATTCCCGAGTCCACTCCGCTTTAACAAGGAGCAGCAAGAAATGTCAAGCGGCGTCTCTAAAAGCTCATGTAAATTGAAGCATCGTTTTTGGCCACTCGGGTAACAAATCAAGAAAGAAACCGCCCGGCCGGCGCACGCCTCAATCAACTGCCGACGACGGGGCTTTGTACCACAAGTGCCTCTTCTGCCTTCGCCACTACGAATCTCAAATTGAACTACAACGTGATTGTGTTTCCCTATGTAACCAACCACACAGTATCTAGATACCTGACCAGCAATACATAAAGGGGCCGTCATAACTTCAAAGTAAGAATGTCTGAACTGCCGTCGCTGTCTTAAGATCGACATTCCAAATATGAAAATAAAGAAAATAAGCTCTCCCTGACCGCTCCTCCAATCGCGCACCTCGCTTTTATTACATCCATAAATTCATCATATCCCAACGGCAGCGGCGCTCGCCATTGGCCGCGCGAGCGAGACGACATTGGCCTCTCCCTCACACCTCCTTCATATTAATATTGAATTTTTCTCGACCCCCGCCCGCCACCCTAGCGGGAGGCTCTATACTCACTCGCCCCCGTATTGTTGTTATCTTTAATGTTGTGGAAAACGCGTTTTCTTGTGTCGTTAACTTTTATATTGCACGAGTGATACTTTTACGGGTTTGATACATAACTTATGGCGAAGCTTTTACAATCTTACTTTTATAGCAAATAAGTTTCAAACTTAAAGGAAACTGTAAAAGAAACATTTTTCTAAAACTTCTTTACCTTTAAAAGTCTACACACTGTATACCCACAAAAAAAACATCGTCTTGAAAAAGTTGTCATACGTAGATATGAATGAGGTTATTAAATAAAGTAATAATGAGTTACGGCGCCGTTTGTCATACGATCTATCTCAGCCCTCAGCCAAGGAAACAACAAGTTGTGTTATTGTTTACGTCTACGACCAAAATCAAAACAGAAACGAAGAACGTAATAAATTAATCACCTCGAAAAGGGGTCGGCGTCCCCTTTAATGTTTTCCTTTAGTGCATTGTCTGCTGCCAAAATTAAAAAGAGGAAACGACCCGTCTAGGTTTTAAATGACAACGACCTCTGGGCACCGTCAGCAGCGATGTGAGTGTGAGTTCTAAGCAAGTTGACGCCTTTTATTAATCAGCAGAAGTCGCTCGACTTTGTGCGAGTAGCACAGCTAGATCGGGTTTACCTTGCGTTTGCATCGTGTGTGCAAGCTTGTACAAACAGATGACGGTCGCAACTGATATTAAATTTCACGCAAGCACCGTGACTAGTGTGCGTCAATTTTATTCTGAGTAATTATTGTGTTGGCTTCCCTGCTATATACGTATAAGGCTACATCTCTCAAGCGATTTACCTATTCACTGTTGACTAATCCCCTTGAGAGTTGATTATCGTAATATTAGTTCTTGTCCTATCCACATTTAGCTTGAACAAAATGCGAACGTGACATTCTTAGCGCGCACACGCTTAGGAGCGCACCAGTAGGGCTAGGCGAGTTGCATTCGGTGAACGTTACCGTTTACGCTATACGTTAGAAAAATGTATGGAATTGACATTAGCGGTCGTCGCGACGGATGGGCGGCTTAATTCAATCCTATGCATTTTGTCAGTTTTCGAACATCGTTATCGTTAGCGTCATCTATCTTGTCTGGGCCGCCGATATGATTCCTCGCGCGCTTGGATCGTCAACGTCATTCAGGCACAGAAATCGCCGACGAACTAATTTTATTACGTTAGGGAATAATTAACCTTTCATGATCTCTACGAAGCGAGAGCGAATAGGGTGTTATTAAGCAACCAAATTTAATTCTCGGTGTTTTCAGAACTATACAATAATATGATGGGGTCATATTCACAAGTTAGTTTTTTTTATAAAAAAGCCAGCAAGTGCGAATCGGACTCGCACACCAAGGGTTCCGCACAAGCTTGTAGGTATGTAAATAGTTCGTAATTCACGGGAATCGAGTCTCGAAGATTTTTCCCTGTTTTTCCGAGTTTTCCCTTGGAACTGTGAAAAAATCAAACTTCTAAGTCAACGCAATCAAAAGATACAGCCGTTTATGTCGCATCAAACTTCTAAGTCAACGCAATCAAAAGATACAGCTTTTTATATCGCATATTCAAGGGAATCTCAAGGAAATCAAAACATATAGGGTACTTTCCGTTGACATAGAATCATGAAATTTCTCTTATAGCACAAGTAAAGGAAAAAATCCGAAAGCCATTAATTTGTAGCTACATCACATAAAAAATAAGGTCCAGTATACGCTGACACTCAATAAGTACGAGACGAGAGTGCATATACTTAGTACGTGTGAGTTTAAGTTAAGTGACAGTAACAGTTAGTTTCAAATCGTCAACCTAACCTAATAACCTAGGCTTCATAATTTCGATTGGTATGTAATTTGTCCATTAAGCAAAAAAGTGCAATGTTTAAAAAAAAAAAAAAATTAAGTAATCATATCCTGGACTGAAAGGTAAAGGTGGTACTTAACATATAAAATTTGATATAAAATTCTTTTCATCCAATAAACAGACGGGTGAAGGTCGTTCCCTATACGGATCTTTTACTACCACTAATATTATATGTAAATGCGAAAGTAACTCAGTCTGTCTGTGAAATTTCTGTCTGATGAAATTTGGTATGCCGGAAAATGGAATATTTCTCGTGGGATACACGATAAACGATTTCGACGCGGACGGAGTCGCGGGCAAAAACTAGTTCAAAATAAAAACGTAAAAACACTATATGGGAGGCTCAGAATGAGTAGCAGAAAATACTGCGACGGCTTTTGGAGTAGGGGTATGTTTGTCTGCTTGATTGTTTCTCCTCGCATTAATTGAAAACCACTGAATCAATGGTAACTCGGTCACCAAAGCGTTTCAATGAATAGGTAGCGGCCAGGTTTATATTAAGTATAATATGAAAAAATAGATAAGATACTTTAAGAGGGGTAAAAGTTAGTATGGAAAAACGTTACCGAATTGCGCTGACTACTTAAATTATTGTATTGAGGAATTCCTATCAGTAAGTATGTAGTTATTCCCCATGAAACTGTTCATTTTTCGACGAATTCTAATACTCCCATAAACTTTCACTTTATTAATACATATTTTTAAAACAAGAAAGTGGCATGTAGGTAAGTGTTTGATTACATAAAATAAAAATATTCAACACCGCATCTACCCGCATCTACTCGCATTGTAACTGTAACCAAAATCACATTTTCTAAACATCATATAGAGTAATACTGTACCCAAAATATAAAAGGAAACACACAGCAGCGTTTTAAATTCCCTCCCTTATATTACGAAGCTCAAAAGAAATCGCTAGCAATATCTGTCTGAAAAATATATCGGATTGCTTTGTCGCAGCTTTGGAAATCGAAATCTATTTTCCTTCAAATCTAAGTGAATCCCGTGCGGATTGGAAATGTACCCTTTACCTACCGCCGGGCGAGCCAATTGATATTCCAACAATACAATGTATGAATAAAATATAAACTGAGCTCTATCAGCCATGTTCGCTGCGAAGGCTGCAATCGCCGCGTGCCGTGCCACGAATCTTTTGTTATGATATCACAACAAAAGAGTTTCTTTCGTATTTGGTTTCTTTACTACTTATACAGTGAGCATTTGTCTTGAAATTGCGTGCAATGTAGCTCCTCGATATTGTAACGTAGATGATCCATGTTTTCGTGTTGTAACTTTGTGATGTTAAGGTTCAACTTCATTCATTACAAAGCCAACCTCGATAAACAAAAGGTACGCGGGTGCAATGGGTCGGTAGTGGTATCGTAATTTTCTTTATTGTTTGGAAGCCGGCGCGGGCGGCGGTAGCTACAAATCCGGGATGTTATTCGCGTCCCCTCCTCATTTAGCTGTCGTAGAGTTATTTAATACCGCGAGTGACCCCAGCCTGTGTTTTGCCTCGTCCTCGAGTGGACGTTGGAAATGCACTGAGCATGACTTTTAGTAAGGCTCTTACTGAAATTGAATATTCGGCTATGTCATGATGGCCATCCATTCTACATGTGGAAGAAAAGCAGAGTAAAACCAATAATACACATTATACTTGTCTTGAACTCGTTTACCGGTTTGATGGTAGTTTTTAAAAAGCGTATTATGGCATCGTTAATCAGTTTATCAATACTGTTATAAGGAAGTATTTTGTTTTTACAAACCCACGAGGGGTAAATATTCAAATGCTCACGTACAAGGGGTCAGCGATCATTCCAAAGTATCTCCTTAAATAACAAAGTTGTGCGTAGTGCTATATGGCCGGTACCTTATGAATTAAATATGAGCGCTTTATTCGATTCCGAAGTCCCTCGATATCTGATAATAAAAAAAGAAATGTATCGCACACATGGAGGCTCGGAGCGAGCGCGGGCTGGCCATCTCATCGGCCGCTATTTTTTTACGGCGTCCTTCCGTCGACAATCACTTCATAGCGACCCCTGTCCGAGCGTTCGATGACAGAATTATTTATCAGTTTGAAAAATGACGGGAAATTGAATGTAGTCGCAATGTTTACAACGCATTTTCTGTCGTGTCCTCGGGGGCGCCTTCCCTCGCGTTCCGATGTCCACTTTTCAAAGAGGCCGCTCGGACGAGGGTCGAAAAAGTGTCCCTAGAGTAAAAAATAAAAATATATGTCTACGTACGTATTGTATCGTTACCGAATGTTACACATGTACGGTGCGGCGGATGACAAAGAAAAAGTCGCCTCAGATGAAACGAGCGCGCGGAGAGTACGGCGGATATTTTATTCATTTTGTGTCTATAATTGTTGGGCGCTGTGGGACGGCATTACGCTATGACGCAATCTGTTGAGTGACCCGAGTCATGTGTCGCCGAGCCGGGGGAGCCGCTCGGTCTGCTTACTGCTTGCGAATCTTTTATTCTACAAATATTTGTAGGTAGAGCAATAATGTCTTAGCTACATTAGACAGCAAAATATGTGACAGATCTGTAATACTTGAAATATTAGAGCGTGTCAAATATTGACCGCGAAGCTGAAGAATATTTACTAATTGCTAGTGTTTTTACCTACTGCTACAGTTCTAATAATAAAATTAAAATTGTCATGACAGTCCCTGAACTAACTAATTTAAGTAAGTTCCAGAATTACCATGTTAGTACCTAAAGAAAAAAAATGGTTTGTTCATATTGAAAATTTTAAACTTCAGGACTGGCAGAAATATTAATATCTGAATCATCACATCACGACTACTACCATATTATTTATAAACCTATACCTACAAGGTGATTAATAGTTTAATGTGGCAGTAAGGGAAAATCTGAAACCATACAAGGCAGAAAAATATCTTCTTAAAAACCATGTCGTCGATATTAGATCCTAAAATAGTCAACCGGACAACACAACCGGGCATTGAATCCGGTAATTTTTCTTCAATTTATATAGTTCCAATGCAAGAATCACAACTTCCACTATAAATCATTGCAATAAAACGATGTTTGCTTATTTGTAGTAAAATTATCCGGTTCAATATCAGATTTTTTCTAATTCTTAAGTCGGTGACACGGGTTTTAAAAACCAATTATGTGTGTTAATACATATGTGTTTTGAACAAATAGGTTCCAGATAGAATATATATGTACTTTATTACCTGTGGCTACACAAGTATAGGTAGGTTACGTTATAACCCATGGCCGGTCGTAAAAATGTTTTATTCACCCCATACGGCGTCGTAAAAGGCGTAATAACGCGAGGAGGCATCGTGGAAGCAATTACCGATCTGTTATAGTTTGTTACAAAGGCGCTTGTTTATTATCCTTTTATTAGCAAGTCATTCGCCGAACAAGGCCGCCGTTTAATTCAATACGTTTTATGTCATCAATATTGTTCGGTGAAATTAAACGAGCTTCGCGAGAAAACTCGTGCCAGTTTATTTAATAAAGCCTCCGAGAGAGCAGAGCGCCCCTTCATCCCAACTAACAAAAATAGCCATTTGTTTTTGATATATGTTTATTTAAATATTTGAAAGAAGAGATTGAAAACTATGTCTTTATTAAGTAACATCGTTAAGTTTGTGTAAATCTTCAGTAACATTTACAATTTCCACGCAGCCAAATGAAAGATATCTCCAAGCTTCATTCATCATTCATGGAGGCCCTCTGGCTACGGTGCACGTCGGTATATATTTAGCCGTTCTCGCGCACTGAAGGCAGCGATGAGAGCTGCGCAACAAATCCTTATCTTCGTTTCAGGTCACGATTCTGCAAAATCGGCGAAAATAAAATCAAACGCTCCAAGCTCAGTCCGTGGAAATGGAAAATGCGATATTGCTCGCTTTTCTGGCGATGACATCGCGGGAACATACGATTACCGGGTCTGAACCACTTGCTTCCAACCGAATCATATTTGCTTCAATTATTCATATTAAAAAATGTCCAATACATATTGGACATTTTAAGTAACATTACTTAACACATCCCACCACAAATAGGTAAAAAAATAAGGCTATTCATAACTGAACTTGCCGTAAACCTCGTTTTTCTTAGTCATGTACCTAATGTACTCGTAATTTTAAATATTAAGTTAAGATACTGAAAGATTTCTTTTTTTTTACTACTTTAAAACTCTTATTGCATGTATTGTTTTCGTCATGAATGTAACATAAATCCTAATAACTAAACTAAACCTCTTGCCTGTAAATGCTCTGGATTGGAGGAGACACCCACAAGCACCCTATTAATATAATCATAACAGAATATCATAAAACCGCCCGCCCTACGAGGAAAAACTGAACTGCACTAGGCATCCGCCCGCCTACAATATCATATCGCGCTGCGATTGGCCGATATGAGTTGATATAATATCATATCGGGCGGGGATTGGCGGAGAAGCGGCTCGCCCCGCGCTCCCTTATTAGAGGTTGCACGTGAGAGCTGGCCGCGTCGTTATAATAGGTTTTATGTCGGTGTGTTCCCGCAGCGCCCCTCGGGCCTCGATAAATATGTTAGCGGCTGCAGCCCGCCGAGTATGAGTGGTCGGAAGTGGCCGCCGAGCCGGATCGATATAATACTCGGCCATATCTGCAGTGGACGGGTTTGCTTGAGACGCCCCGCGCCCCGTGCCCCGTGCCCTGCGCCCCGCGCCTTACACAAACAATATAAATCATCTTCCGGCCGCAGCCGCGGGCGCACCGGCCGCGCGGTCACTCCGCCCACGCGGAATACCTGCTCAAAAGCTCATAACTCATAAATCTGTCTATAGTAAGTCTAAGCTCTCTCATGTTATCTGTAAGTTGTTGTTGATTTATTATACATTGTTACTAAAATATATTTAAAAGAAAATCACATGAAAGAAGTACTTTGTTGTAATGTTCCCCAAGTCATTTTTTTGGATTATAGTATAGTCATAATCACACGTTATGATCAAGAGAATAATCAATCATGAGATTAATTAATTAATACGGAGTTCCATTTGCTACAACCTTGTTGTTTGCCAGATTGGCGGAGCCACAGGAGTAGCGACTTTTCTATCTTCCACTGCAAAAGCCGGCTTCCGCCAATTCCCGAGTTTCTATGTATGTATAAAACCTACTTACGAAACTATATTCGGTTACTCTAGAATTTTATTTTACAATGCATTCAATATATTGAGAGTAAAGTTAGGTAATAAGTAATAAGTACCTAAATATACATAAACATTGATTTTTTATAAATAAATAAATAAAAATATCAGGGGACAATCTCACACAAATTGACCTAGTCCCAAACTAAGCTTTAGACTTGTACTATATAGACAACGATAAACATACTTATATAGAGAAATACATACAAAACATCTAACTCAGGAACAAATGCTCGCGCTCATCACACAAATATTTGCCCCTACCATATTTTTGCATTAATTGAAAATCGAGTAAATATTGTTGTATATTGTTTTTGAGAATTATTAATTTTAAATGGTTGACCGGAGGTTACGATAAACAGGGAATCATGGAAATCCAGAGAGCAGGCCTTTGCCCAGCAGTGGAACACAATAAGAAGTTGGTAAAAATATAAAATTTCTATTATGTACGTAACATTAAGAATGTATTAAGACCATTTATTAAGTTGCTACTATTACTACTACACCTATGGGCAAGGGCTATGGGTTTCATATTTTTTATGAACACATCTTCACCCTAACGAGGTAAAGGCGCGTATAGTTCGTTCCAGTATTTCCACTCCAACACTGTGTACATGACCGATATTCTCGCTTCTCATATATGGTTGCAGTTCATCTGCTGATTCTTCCTAGCATCAGCAACTACCTACAACATAATATCTACCGCGCTCACAGCAGAGCGCAAGAGAAGTTTGCACAATTTATCAAATTGAGTTACCGAGGGGCAATATCGCAGAGCGAACGCAATATTGCAGCGCGTGACCGCGTCTGCAATACGCGCTCAATACATCGGCCGGCGCCGGGTGCCGGGCGCCGGGCCGGCACGTCCGCCCCCGGCCCGTCTTCTAGCTGCCCGAGCCCCCCGCCCGCCCAACTGACCACCTAGATATTTAGCTAACAATGCCTCGCCATCCTTCTCCCGCAGTCGCCTGCCCGGCACGCGCGACAAGGACGCCCAAGCTCGCCTCCGGTCATCGCTATATTTATTGGCGACGCTCATAAGTACGCGGGTCAGGTTATAAGTTTCTACGAAATGAATGGCCGAGGCACGTAGGAAGCGAGCGCCGGTCGCCTTAACAAGAAAGCACCTCCATCAGAACTTGGCAGGGGGACGCCACCCCCGCTCGCCGTTATATCTAATTAAAAAACAAAAGAATACAGAGCCACTCAGCCTCTTGGCCGCCGCCGCTTCGACTTTCATGCGAAAAATGCAACGAATAAATGTAGCTGTAAATTAATTAACCCAACGCGACATAAATATACGTATGTAATAGGTAATTGCACTTTTTAAACTTCGGTTTTGAGGTACCATGGCAACTTAGCCGCTTTCACTTTCATGTGCCGCTTCTTTTCAAAAGCTCAATTCAATTCAAATCAATTGGTCTTGCACTTTTCAATTTTTATCGATAGAATAACTTTTGTAAAGCAGCTAGAACTTTTCTAAAAAGTCCCTTCTAACAGCTTGCAATAAAATGTTCTATGTACTAGAAAACAGCTGTCTCATAAAATAATTTAGCAAAAATCTTATCAAAATTGCTCAATTTATTTACGGGAAGGAAACAGTTTACTGGTACGTTCCGGTCCGGGCGTCCGGTGTCGGTGCGGTCTAAATTAATCTTATAAATAAATCATCAGACCCATGTGCTGCCGGCCGTCACAATTCATGCGGCCCGTCCTATTACAAATACCATTACGGGGTTCGCAGATGACCGCACCGTTTTATAATGCGAAGGCAGCGATGTCCGTCTCCCTCCGCGGCCTCCTCGCCCGCTCCCTTGACCATCGACCGACAATTGTAAATGGCACATAAAATAAATGAATGTGCAGCGGGACTCGCCTCTGCAGCAGACAATATAAATTACGAGCGGACGATTATATTCCGGCGGGAATGAAGGGTATTCTTTCAGATACACTTTACTTTGTGGAGCGGTACGGCTGTAACGAGAATCAATTTTATGAGTTGCTAAAATAAGGTTTTGGTTTACAAAAAAATGCAACTTTTTAACATCTCTCAATTTTTTTTTGTTAATAACAGTCGATGTATTTCAGAAGATATTTAGTGTACAAAGTTATTAAATATTACAATAAGTGTACAATGTAAGTATAAATAATATGTATAGAAAAGTGTATAAAAATAGTTGCTAATAGTTGCTCATGTTGGTGCAAAATGTTAAATCATAAATAAATTACCAAACAGTTGCAAAACGTTTCACTACATTATATTATTAAATGGCCAACAAATTAAAAAATATGTAGGTCAGATTTTGCTTCCACGTGCACGGTCAACAACTTGAATTGATGAGCCACCATAACGTTACCGCAGCGAGCCAATGATTAATTTTGACGTAATTTCTTTCTCGTGACTTGACGCTGTCATTATGACATGGTTCTATCGTGACACAATTACAGTTGTTGACTGTACCTATGCGCAAATTTTCGAATAGGTGCGTTGGACCACCTCTCTACCACCCCTAAATGTTTTGCTCCACCTGCCGAATACGCTAAATAAAACGGCATGAAACTACGCCAAATTAATAGTGCTTACAGTTTTGTCTTCTCAATCATAGGTAAACGTTCCTTTTAAGTATATTTTAACAGGTACCAGATATTTTACTTTAATGATAATATTTTCAGGTAATTAATTTTAAGTCCGTACTTAAATACGGAACCCTCAGTGCGCGAGTAAAAATATACCTTTTTATATACTTTATTTCGTATGCCATAAGAACCATTTTGACTTGCCTAAATTTTAAAAGTCAAAAGTCAAAAAATATATTTTTCACTTGATTTTAGGTACAGTCGAGGACAGAAAGATGTTTACACTTTTTCACCTTATTCCATTGTAATAAGGTCCAATGAGATCATTAAAAAAACATTAGGTAGTAAGTATCACTAAAATCTACCAAACAAGGCATGCGAAATTTAAAGATTACCTTAAATCTACTTAATTATAACATAACTCATAATTAAAAAACTCCTGTAAACTATACTCTTTTCGGCAATTTTTAGCCGGCCGTCTATTGACGTGTCGTGTCTCGTTCTATCTTACGAAATTAGAGTAAGAGAAGCTATGGTTGACGGGCAATTATTGCTCGAAGGGTTGCCCGTGTAACTGGACCGTTACTGTTTAACTTTGGTATCTGTGTGTGTTGCCATTCTTTTATTATCTGTAATCTTTGTTTTGTTTTTTTTCTTGTGATCGTCGAATAAATGTTTCTATTTCTATTTTCTAAGCACTTTTCGACAAGCCATCTTTTTGAATATAATTTATACTTGCAGAAAGTTAAGTCTTTTAGTGTGTCCGGTAGTTAACGAGTAGGTATTATAAATCTTTATACACACCACGTAACTGTTTTTAGTACAGATGTTTAAAGATTTTTGTCAATTTCTCGAAAATTATAAATTTTGAACACTTCGTTTTTTCTCGTAAAATATAAGTATTTATCTATAAGTTAGGAATTTATCAGATTTTTCAGGTGGGTAACATTTTTTTGAACACTTTTGGTTATAAATCAAAAATGACGTCACGGAAAATTATAAAAAAATTGTTTAGAAATGTGCAGATTGAGCCCTTTCATATGACACCCTATTTGCTATAATCATATCACTTTCATTTATCAACCCCCCATTCTAGACCCCTTTTCAATTATTTATAAAATTAATTTCATATTTTTTTACTAAAAACAGATGCGGGCAAGCAAGTTATACAACTATGCCAAATTTCAAGTTTATAGCTTGTGTAGTTAGTTGCTGAGAAATTTTTGAGAATCTGATGATGGAATCCATGAGAAGTCGAGGGAACTCTTCAAAATCTATAGGCACACATACAGCGATTTTGGTATTACCTATAAGAATTTGTATTCCAAAAGCACCTCTTGGAGAAGAGAAACTGATGATGAAGATCAGAGAAGACCACCGGAATTCCTTAGTCGTAAGTGATTAACCTCAGCTATGAGATTTCTTTATGAAGAATATGAAGCTACTTTTATATTCTTTATAATGCAGCACAAGGACCGGTACCGGAAGACGCAGCGTGCGCAGAGCGCAGACCTCTGACATGGTGGACTGACGACGTGGTTAGGATTGCGAGAAACCGATGGATGCAAGCGGCGCAGGACTTTTCAAATGATGAAAGAATTTTTAATAGGTCAAGTCATTGATTTAGTATATATACTAGATACACAATCAGCAGGAAAAAGTGGCACGACAAAACTTATGCCAAATCGACTTTGGCATAAGTTTTGCTCTTAGTCTTGTTCCAACCGTAGTGTTCCAACCGTGTTGGCATTTGTCAATAATAATGGGTTCTCGTGAATGGTTCGATAAAAAAAATGCGTAAATAACAGCAATAAAACAGAAAAAAAAGATGTACCTACTTTTTTTACGTTAGTTCTATTTATAATTAAACAGATTCTAGATAAACTTACGAGTATAATGCTTTCATGATTTTTAGTAATTTATTTTGTACGTACAAATTATGATTATCATGTTCTCTTTTGACGTGAAGTATTGGTAAATATTACAACAATGGCCACTTACCTAACTAAAAAGTATTCAATATTTCGGAACGTATGTTTTCAAATTTGACACTTGACGTTTAGGACATTGAGTTGTATTTTGCATGAAAAATTGTTCGCATTAGAAGGTAAAAATTAGCGGTATTAGCATATATCTGAATATGTTGTCAATGTAATTTTCAGCTAGTTTATACAAGATTTTTGTTCGGGGTTGTGTATCTAGTATATATATCATCATCATCATTATCAGCCGCAAGACGTCCACAGCTGGACAAAGGCCTTCCCCAAGGTTTTCCACAACGATCGGTCCTCTGCTGCTGTAATCCAGCGGTTTCCCGCGATCTTTATTAGATCGTCGGTCCACCTTGTGGAAGGCCTGCCGAAACTTCGTCTCCCGGTTCGCGGTCGCCACTCTAATACCTTTCCGCTCCAACGGCCATCGGTTCTACGAGCAATGTGCCCCGCCCACTGCCACTTAAGGTTTGCTATTCGGTGAGCTATATCAGTTACTTTAGTTCTCCTGCGGATCTCCTCATTCCTGATTCGATCTCGCAAGGAGACACCTAGCATAGCTCTTTCATCGCCCTTTGAGTGACCTTGAGCCTTCTTATGAGGCCCATTGTAAGCGACCATGTCTCTCTAGTATATATATACTAAATCAATGGGTGCAGTCTCTCCGGAGATTACTTTCCAAGTTGGCAATCGACGACGATATAGGCAGGCCGCCGTGGTTGCGGCCGCGCGGCCGACCAATCGTTTCGATCAGACAGATTTGCGCATAATTTTAAATATCATTTAAAGCGTTTATAATGATATATGTAGTGTACAGGATAATTTTAATCTACATTAATTGCCCAAAGTAAGGAACGTATTTGTCTGGATAAGGATTAATACTGAATAGGGGAAAATAGTTCCGAAAATAACCTAATATTTTTAATTAATATTTAAAGATAATAATGGTCACTGTGAGTCAACTTTAGGAGATAGACATATGCCAATCGTAAACTTTTGTCTAGGTTTTTTGAAGAACTAAAAATTCTTTAGTACATTATTTTGATTTTGAAGCGCTCAAATTTTTATTTTTGACGACTTGATTGGAAAACATTGAATTTTCTCTACTAACTTATTTAGAATGTAATGTATATATAAACTTTCCTCATGAATCACGTTGTCCATTGGTACAAACCGCATCAAAATCAGTTGCGTGGTTTAGGAGGAGTTAGCGGATATAAAGACATACATACAGACAGATAGACAGAAAGGCAGACAGACAGACGCGGAAACCGACTTTGTTTTATACTATGTAGAGAATATGAAATTGACTTACTCGTAACAGAAAATTATATTTCGTCCAGAAAGTAGGTAATTTCTTTAGTCCGAGCCAGTAATGTACTTATCCCCAGCAGCAATAGCAGCTAATGGGAAATTTCCAATAACATCTCATTGATCCCGTAAGTGAAATTTATGGTATAATTAGGGCGCCGAATCTCGCGGAGCACAAAGCGGTGACCCTTGCCGGCGACGGGTGGACTCTTCGTGCGATTTTTGAAGATTATCTATCGAGAAATTGGTTTATAACTATTTTACACGAAAAATTAGATTTGGTAGACAAGTACTAAATGGATTTTTGAATGTTTTTTTTATCACTCAATCTTTCAGATAAATAGTTAGACACGCGGACTTCTATTAAAGCGTGCGTGGACGCGGTGATTTCTTTTAAAGTCGAATGTCTCCAAAATAATTAATCTGATTTTCTTATCTAAAATAGATACCTACATAGTATAATAACTGAGTTATTGACTCTGTAAATAAATAATTCAAAAATGTAAGTCTTCGTCTGCGTAAAACTCGTTTATGGGAAACTGAGCTCACTAGTTAAGTCATGGAAGAAAGCGTTATTTGTGGTGCCCTGCCTTTGTGGAAAATAATATCACTAAAAGTACGTCTCATAATTAACGCGCACGACCATATTGTATAAAATTATAGTCCCTCATGAATTAATATGTTCTATATGTGTGCAACAAAGTACTTACCTATTTACTGATGCCATTCTGTAACGCAGAAAACCTCCTGTACTTTGGAAAATCTTTGCACTAGATGCACTAGAAGAAAAATCGCGTTCACGATGCGTTTGGCAGCATACTGCTCGTGGTAATGAATAATGATAAAGCATTTGTATGCTTTAATTGTATTTGCAGGCATTTGTAATCTATCTACTTGCTAAAGTTGATTATCCATTCAAATTTCAAGATAGTTGCAGTCTTTTTTAAGCTCCGACGCGAAACAGACGGCGGTGTTATAAGTTTAACATGCGCAGGCGTCTGTCTGTGGCGTCGTAGCTCCCGAAGGGATGAACCAATTTTGTTTTAGTTTTTTAAAGATGGCTAGATCGAGAGTGTTTTCAGCTAATTTGTGAAAATCCGTTGGGCCATTTAAGAGTTATGATCTCCGAAAGTAGGGGTCCCGATTTTGTCGGGAGTTTTTATCTATTTAATTAACGAAGTACGCTGGGCGCGTGCGCAACACAGTGTATTGTTCTCCTCAAGTAGATGGGGCCAAACACAAACAGAAATACTATACCTCGTGCAGCGTTTGGCCGGATCGCTACCACCATCTTACCCACTATCCTGCCGCCACGCAGAGTGTTCGCGTTGTTGTGCGGGTCTAATGAATAATTATCACAGCTGTCTGTGTCTGTGATGGTGTTAAGATGGAATGCCGCTGTAGGCATTCCATCTTAAGTCCTCAGCACGCAGTTGTCATCATGAGATTGCAAATGTTTGCAGGCCTCATAACCCACTTACCATCAAGTAGCTTGTGTGTTCGCTTGCTTTCTCCATGCCATAAAAAAAACAAACGAAATTATAATACCAACGTGTATTACTAGCGCCATCTGTGACAATAGCGTAAAAACGCGTAGTCTTACTGTTTTCTTGATATTTGATAGCCGCGAAGGGCGAATTATCGATCCGAAACTCTTCCCACCCCATACTCTTTCACTTTTCTCTTTACGCGCGTAATAATTGTAAAAAGAAGTAGTTACTACTAACGCCATCTGGTAAGCCATTTTGAAAACCATCCGCGAATCTCATCAGTGTGTGAGAATGCAGTGTCTGGTGTTTGGGCGAAATATTTTTGGTTGAATGAATCATTTATTTGGGTCTCTGCCGTTTAGGCGAAATATTTTTGGGCGAATGTATCATTTCCCAAATTTTCGTGTCCCAAAAAGGAATTTCGCGCCACAGCAGTTCGCATTTCATTGTAGTCACAAGTTTAACGTAACCTAACGTATCGTGTAATTAATTTAAAAATAATACAAATGACTTTTTGGAAAATGAAAATTTGGGAAACGATGCATTCGACCAAAAATATTTCGCCGAAACAGCAGGCACCGTATGTATGTACAAATAAGTGACAATTGCAAGAACGTTAAATTACACACGGAAAGTGACATGTGTGCGTCAATTATGTTCTGTTCTGAATATTTGTTGTGTTGATTATTTAAGTACCTACCGGTACTTTCTGTTACAATCACCCTGTGGCAATCTTTGGGTTTCGTTCAGGATTCATTTTATGGTTGTTTTTAGGGTTCCGTACTAAAATGATAAACAAGGAACCCTTATGGTGAGACTTCGTTGTCTGTCTGTCTGTATGTCACAGCAGTTTTTCTCAACAACTACACACGCTATCAACTTGAAATTTGGCATAGTTGTATAACTTGCTTGCCCGCATCTGTTTTTAGTAAAAAAATACGAAATTAATTTTATTAATAATTGAAAAGGGGTCTAGAATGGGGGGTTAAAAAATTAAAGTGATTTGATTATAGCAAGTGGGGTGTCACATGAAAGAGCTCAATCTGCACATTCCAAAACAATCTTTTTATAATTTTCCGTGACGAACTTTTTGATTTATAACCAAAAATGTTCAAAAAATTACCGTCCATTTTTTTGAAGTACGGACTTAAATACGGAACCCTCGGTGCGCGAATCCGATTCGCACTTGATCGGCTTTTTTATGGCATGGAAAAACGATCACGAGTAGTTGGTGAGCTCAAGAGCCTATTGACATTAGCAACCTCAAAATTAGATAAGCAAGCGTAGCTAGCCCTAAGGACTAAAATGCCTCGTCACTTTTTTTGTCCAAACGATTACAATAATTTGTTAATGAAAAGCTAAACAGATAGAGGTACATTTCAATTCATGTTTAGGTTCAGGCTATTGATGGAGTCCGCTTACAAGGTATGTATTTCGTAGTCGCTAGAGGGTATTTAAGGAATGATAGTTAGAAATGGTCTTCCTGCACATTTATGACCACATTTACAACGAAGAAAACACGTACGATTTTTCAGAAATTGATATACTGAGTAATATAGAGATCAGGGTATTGTTTGGTAATTAAATAAAACAGTTTAATGCAATGTAGATGTTTTTTACAATATTTTGAATAAATAAACTTTTTTTTATTTTTATACACATTATTATCTGGTATTTTTAATGAGCCTTAAATTTATAGGTTTTAATTAGAATTTGTAAATACTCAAATTGTACCTATTTAACTACACACGGTTTTTAATTGTATAATTTCTGTCAAAAACAGAGATGGATTTAAATAAATAAATCTTCTATATCTCAGAAACCGTGGGACAGTCCATAAGAACAAATATAGTATAAAATATTGAGAATATATCTATCGTCCCTAACCTTACCCTTGCACTCGACTAATAAACATTTAACTTTTATTTTACTAACTGCTAATGAAATCAGTCCAGTTCAACCGATTAAAAAACAATCAAACAAATAAACACAAAAATAAAAAAACCGGGCAAGAGCATGTCGGACCATGCTCAGTGTAGGGTTCCGTCGCCATTCTTACAACTAACTAATTTTCTATTTAATAATAAGTATAAACATTTTCGTCGCCTGTAACTCAAGAACCAATGATGTCTACTTAGTTGTGATAGTTTTCCTTTTAAATTCGTTATATGCGCTTTAATTTAAGATATTTTTAGTATTTGTAGTTTAGTACACTTGATTCTAGCAATAATTAGCACTTTAAAGCTTAATATTTCACAAACGGATCCCCTAATCGAAATATTGTTTCCACAAACCCGCAATATGTTTGAAAGACCTATACAACGACACCCCACACCATGGGGTAGACTACAAAAAGTACCTATCCTAAAAAAAATATTTTTTCAAGTTTTTTTTACTTTTTTGTCGGCGTGCCTAATATGTATATTCATGTCAAACAGGGACAGACGGACAGACTATATAGACGGCGAAACTATAAGGGTTCCTAGTTTGACTACGGAACCCTTGTTCTGCTCATTCATGTTGTTTATCAATTATACGATTTTTTTACCAAAGTAACTCAGCTCGATCTTTACTATCTTTAGCGCGTCTGAAAAAGAGTTTTGAGAAAGATGGGAAACTAACCAAGGGTTCGGGTCGTTCACGAATCTCTTAGAAGAATAAGGGAAACAGCTTTTTGGTGAGATTATGGCGTAGTTTTGGATGAAATTTAGGTAGAAATTAAAAAAATATATAGATAATTAACGCGCAAATATTAGTGGCGATCATTAACTTATTATGAGCTCGTAAGAAAGATATGATATGAAATTATATTACTTAAATTTATAGCAAAAGTTCAACAACATTTCTCTGCAGAAAATATGTGATACAGTGATGATTATTATGAAACGCAACATTATATCCGCTAGGGGAGAAATGGTAACTGTTCTTTGCTTTCACGCTACATTTCTTTCACTTAAGTCGGCAACATATATTAACGTAACTAAACAGTTTACAAATTACTTTTATACATGACCATCGAGAAAACCACAGAGACTAATCACTAACAGAATGAGTCATTCGATATCGCAGACCAGTCATTTGGTCAGTGTCGCAAAACTAATGACACATAATGACGGCGGGCTAACGGTCGGGGTGGAGAGCTCGCCCAACCTGGGACTGTCACTAACTCTGTGGAAACTAGTATGTATTCATCGGTGTTAAGGGTCGGGTGGAGCGCAAGAGCACCAGTCAAGGTTTGTTGGCTGCGGGGAGGTCTTGCCGGGCGCTGCAGTCGCGGCACCTGACCGGCCGGCTAATCGCCGCTCCCCACAGTGCACAATATGAGATGTTTTTGGATTCACATCGACATCCATATCGTTAATTAACCTATTGAAAAAAATAAATCGCACAATAATATTGTATTCTTTTCGGCATATAGTGGTCTATGTCCTAATTCGAACTCTACCACGTCTCTGTTTAAATAGATCTCATGAATCATGACACAATAGAAAATTCATGAGAAAAAGAGTAAGTGTTATCGTGTATAGAATACAGAATAGGTACAGAATACAGAATTTATTGGTAAAAATAAACATTTTACAAGTCATTCAATTAAAAAATACAGTTTGATTGTTACATATTCACATTAAAATTCAATTTCATTATAGGTAATAGTTTGTAGTTTAAAATCAACTTTTAACAGTAGATATCCTACACTACACCAGTGTAAGTATGCCACAGCTATATCACATTATGAAACGCGGCAGCAGAATATTATATTATTTCGTAGTATATACTACACATTGTGTGTAGTCTGCTACACATTCCAATCAAGCGGGTTTGAATTACATTGAATTTTCATCTTACGAGCAAAGAGTTAACGAGTACCAACGGTTTAACCAATTATTGTAGGTACTGTATCACAAATATTATAAGATCTGTATAACTCATGACCATGCAATAAACATATTTGACGTTGACTATTTACTACTATAAACAATTTAAAAGTCATTAGTATCAACAAATACCTCGTGCCAGATATCCGTTATCGAGAGCACTTCCTGCTGGGAAGCCGACGGCACGCGCGCGTCCCGCCCACTGCTTGGTTCTGCGCACGCGTCTAGAAAATTGAAGCTGACCAGCAGACCGTTAGGACAACCCAATGAACATTATCTTGCATCTAATTTACTTTCACATTGGTTTCTAATTAACTTATAGTCCACATTGACATGTCTATCTGACAATAAGCATTTTTTACAGAAAAACAAGTAAACATATGATTATTGATTAATAATTGGCTGACACTAGCGCCCTTACAAAATTTATACACTAAATTTATGATTCTTCAAAACGGTCAATTTAGTTCAGAAATTTACTATAATTATTTGCTCGTTGCATGTTAAGTCTCCATCGATATACGGTAGTGGAACAGGCTGAAAAATTTCCGCTCCAACTTCAAGCGTGTAAGAAAGCGAAGTTTACTATAATCGATTCGAAATGCACAAATGACTGCAATAATTCCATTACAGACGACGCGTGCGCCGACTTTCACTTGGTTGCACTTTTCTGCATGACGACTTACCCATCTTACAATTTCATGCAACCAATTTGTATGCCTTATTTAGACACGGTTTATCCTTACATTACCTACGTATGTATTTGTCTAATTTATTTTTCGCTACGTGTAGCTTATATAATATCTTAATTCATACAGTGCTGATAAATAAACTACAACGATAAATAAGTAGGAATAAAGAAGATTTATTTGTAAGGTAACCAACCAGAGAATAAATAATTCAATTAATAAACAAATGAATGTGTTGTTGATGTCGAATGTGGCTTAAGTAAATGTGTTTTATTTAATATAAATTTAATTCTTTATTTATTTCAAAAGAACTTATCAAACAATCTGTCTCATTTAGAATAGGTCATACCGGAAGCGCACTTTAGGTGTTCATTTAAAAATAATAATTAAATAAATTAATAATAATACAGAATTCTGTCTGTGTAAATTACATTTAACATCATAACAATTACCATCAATATGTTAATATAGATAAAAAAACTTATGTTACTTATACTTGTGTAGTTCAAGTAGCTGTACATTTAAAGAAAATCAAAGTTAATCTAAATAATTATCTTACGTGTTCAAATGATCATGTTCTTCTATGTACCTTTACCGTAACTGCCAATACACACAAAACTCCAGACAGGGAAAGGGATAAAAATATATGACTCCTATGGATCTACTATCTATTCATAATACCGCTCCAGGAGTCCAGGGTGGTGTTGGCGCGTGGGCCCTACGCAGTAGGGATGTGCATCGCTTTCGTATCATGGCGGATAAGCCCGCGCTTCAACGAGCTGCGCGACCCCGAGGCAGCCCATGAGCACCCCTGGCGTTGATGATCAGCACTCAAAGCTCATTGTGTGTCATGTGTCCATATGCTAGAAGGTTAGAAGCGTTACAAACAACAGTTACCTTTACTTCAGTGAAGCACTTCTTGAACCTACGGGCGGTCAATGTTGACTCTTATAGAAAATGCTCTTCGCTCACGTTCAATGACCGCATTGTTCCTAAGGTCAGACTTCACCGCCCTAGATATTTAAATTATATAACTAACTCTAGCTGATTGGTTCATTTAATTTTTTTAATTTATTACCTAATTTTTACTAACGTACACTTTTTATTACAAATAAACGTTATGCACGGCGTATTAAGCGTTTATTCAGAGTTTTCCTGCGGTTTCCCCGTCGTCTCATACTTTCCTCTTTTCCCCATTTCGGAGTATGATGTAATTTTCGAAGAAGATTTAGTTATAAATATTATAAGAATATCATATAAGTATATTCCGAATGTCGAATGTTTCGCCTGCAGTAAGAAGCCTACACGTTACGTTATTATATTGGTCAGTCAGTAACGCAGCAGTGGTTTAAGCTACCTATATATGAAAACCGATGTTCTAGATGCACCAGTTTCACTAACACTATTTGCTATGAATTTGCAGTTTTCTCTTTATTACAGTGACTACTGTTTCCAGCTGGCATTTAATATTTCATGTGCATCGCTGTGCACGCCAACCGCATGTAGGATTTATACTCGTAATGTTGTCGTGTCATACGACATGCCATGCACAGTCGTCTGCATCGACGCCGTTTCTACTTACGGCTGCGAGTAATTAATTGTCTAATATCTTGTCTGGTTCAAACCTGCCGATTACGAAACTAAATCAAACTACACCAGAGCTACATTCCCACAGAATTCCAAGCAAAAAGCACCGAAATATTCCCTTTTAACATAAAAAACGATAAGATAACATTTTTTACGAAATAAGAGCTTCATAAAACCTCTCTCTAAAAACCCTTTTGAACGAAATCAAAACCTTTCAATTCCCTGTGAAATGCCTGCGTATTCAATTAGGAAGTTCCTTTTTGATGGTTAAAATATCCGTAGAAATAAGGTCGTGTGTATCAGTCATGTGTGGAAGGTGGAGCGGGTCGGGACGTGTGCGGGGCTAGAAATGAAATTGATGAACTTTTCTCGAGCAATAATGGCTTTGGCACGTACCAACATAATTCCCGGCAAAACTTCCTCGCAGACCCGCCCCGCAGTTGCAGGGTTGCCACGCTCTGGTTATCCCGCAGAGTGTATTTAAATAAAAACTACGCTATTTAGACATTTAATCTGGGGGCACCCCCGCCAAGACGAGCCAAGCAAAGCGCAAAGGGCACTACCTACCTTTTCTCGAAGCGCTTTGTCGTTTTTTGAACCCTATTGGATTTGGATTATACCAGATAAACAAAATTCTCGGGATATGATATCAATAGTGGATTTATAAACATATAAAGTTTCAATTGCATGGCTCTTATACTTTAGATTTTATTGATATCTAAAAATCCCCCGAAAACCGCCAAGCCTTCTTTTTAAACCAAAGTGTAGGGTTAGTAAAGTCAGACCTTAGGGACTTGGCTTTTTCTGGGATCTGATAACTTTTTTTACAGCGAAAGCGTTATGAGCTTGTGAGTCTTGGCTTGGCCGCTAATTTTACATGAAATGTTTTTGTTGGGATACAGTTAGTCTATTTCTGTTGCATTGTACCGTTGTTATTTTTAACAAATAACTAGCCTAGCATACCTACATTAGACAAGTATAGGTATCCCATACTCATACATATGTATGTACGCATACACGTACGTGCACTTAGCGTACCTAATATTTTTTTGCATTTTAACTATTGTGAACATTTTAAATGTGAAATCCATAATGATTACGTTCTTATTCATAAATAGATTTTTTATTTTATACACATTTCGATTTCGAGTATAGTAAAATAAAATTCCGTACGCACAATATTATAGTTACATACCTAATAGCTTCCTAATGTATCGTAGCATATCTAAGCGATGGTCATAAAAGATACATCAAATATGGCCAACCCTGTTCCAAAGGACAGCGGACGGCGGAGAGGCGGGCGAAGAAGGGAGCGTACATCCAATATAAGAAGAGAACAAAATAGGTTTATGTCGGATACTTTGACCATTCGCCCGTAAAGTAACTTCGTGCGCTGCGAGTGACGCCCGCAGCTTCATATCCGCCTCACGTCCAGCTAGCTATTTGCCCGAGTTACCTTTATATCAAACTATGCCTGCTATTAAACTAAAGAACTCGAATTTCACAACTCTGGTGTCACTGTAATTTATAAACCAAAACAATTCTGTTATGAGATATGAGATTTTACCTATTTCAACTACTTCAATTAAAAGTTTTCGAAAATCTAAACACGGCTATGCGTTTGCCGAGTTCGTAACTAGTACGCATAACTGCCCATATTTTTAAAGAACTTACACTGGCTGAAAAACTGATATGCCTTAAGTCATGATGTTCATGAATCATTTAAAAATGTTTTTGAAAAAGAAAATTGTACCTACATTTTACTCTTTGAATCTTTAAGTTTTTTATACAAAATGTATATGTCATTAACAGTACAGTTTAAACAAATGTAATTCTGAGAAATGCGATAATAGGTAGCTTACTGATATAGGAACTGAACACATTACGGTAATTAAGTGAACTTGAAGCAACTTAATAACAGCAATAAAGTTCGACGAAAGTCCAACTCGCATCAGAGAGTTCTTTACCTTACAAATGCTTTTATTTTACTCGTATATTGCGTTATATTTGAGTTACCAAAAAAGTTAAATTCCCCGCTCCTTACCCCCTTACTAATAAACGTTGAGTAACGGCTGAGTAGTTATGCAATGCTTTGTCCTTATCTGTCGAATTCAAATGTCACAATGACAGATAAGGACAAAGCAAGCTTAAGTCATAAGTTTAAGCTCAGGTCATGGTTTGGTACAGGTTTTGCCCATATACCTTCAGTGTAAGCGTGCCTGTTTTACTTGGCCCTTTTACTTGGGAAATAAATAGTGGTGACTATAAATTTAGAGGATAAGTAGTTACCTATGAATATATAATCACAACAAAATAACAGCTGAAATTTGTTAGGTATGATTGATGATACGTTTTATACAAGCATACCTATCAGTAGCTCGCCTCATATAGCTGATCACTGGAGAGAGCGATCCTGAGTCTTTAGTCCTTGGGGGAAGGCCAGTGACGAATAAAAACAAAACGAGTGCCATAAAGCCATTTTTTTCTATTCACATTAAGACAGATATATCCAATTAGGGAGGTAGATGTATGATTTGATTAGGTACACGGAGCGAGTAGCTGCAGTACTGCATTAACTGACCACGTCGACTGATACAGCGTGACGCAAGTAGCAGGTAGCCCAGGCGCTATTACCAGTACTAAATCAGTAATCTCGAATCACTCAAGCGGCGGTTGGCCGAATTCGAGACGCAGATGGGCATCAAGTATTGAAGGCTGCGAATTGTGGGCGACACCTGAGCCGGCAGCAGGCGGTAACTGACAGCGGCGCTTGGCGCCTCTGCCCCATGGGACCCGCCCGTCACGCCGAGGTGCAATGTGTTAATATCCCACAATAACGAATTATTAATACACTCAACATTGGATGCACCAATTATGGAATGGACCATTACCTACGTAGCCACAGTGGCGTTAAACATCGGCATAAATTAAGGAGTGATCAAGAAACAACATTAACTGCACATAAACGCAACTTTATCTAAGCTTTTAAAATGAAAAAACCATCTACCTAATCACCGTTTCCTGAAATGTGATTTCCTGGTCCTAATTTCAAAACCAGCCGAACGCTCCGCACACGCCGCCAGGGCACCGCTTAATCAGCGCTGGACCGCCCGCCCTATATTTGCGTATGCAAAGAGACGCCAGCCGCATTAACGATGCCATATAGCCAGCGTACCGTGCAGCGATTGGGCAAACACATATCTGCATTATAAACAGCAGTCCGGGCGCACAAACGCGCTCTGTGGTCGGCCTTTACCGGCGCTAGACTAATCAACGAGCTGACCTTCCACAGCCGAACAAACGCCACGCCGCACACTCCGCTGCAGCGCTCCTCGCTGGAAATATCTAACTACTTCGCTACTCATAGGATCATTCATTCATTAGTAGATAATTAAGTAGCGCTCTATTTGTTTATTTGCATCTATAACGCACTGAGTTCATACCTGTGATAGACGGTCCTAACCTTCGCCTTGAATGCACGAGCAAGAAACCAACCTTGCGTAAAAAACAATAAATTACATTACCTGGATATGCAATAAGGCAGAAAAGAGCATAACAAGCGATGCTACGTGCTTGAACAGCAGCAGCATGCGTGCATGTGCAGTGAATCGATTAAAACTTTCTACTTTCCACGATCGTACCCAGTGCACCCACATTAACGGAAAATCTCGACACATTTCTCGGACTCCTCTCCACTAGAGCGAATAAAGAAAGCAGGTTAATGCAATTAATTAGAAGACCATGTATTTAAGCCACGGCATTGCTTACCCGAGGATCAAGACTAGACGTAAAAAATCACAAGCGATCAACAGCAAATATGCATGCTCAGTCCTATGGAGAATACTTATTTGTGGTCGTCCAAATCGAAAGGACCCGTATGGCGGCGGGCGCTTACGCTGTTATAGTTTTTTTGCCGTGTGAAAAAAGGCGTAACCGCCTGCTGCGATAAGGTCCCTTTCTATTCGGACAACCACATTTAGCGCCAAAAACTTGAAATCCAGACCATGCACGGAAATTATAATGCCTGGAACTGGATGTGTATTATTTTAATGGTGTTTAATTTCTGTACCTAACCCACCCATAACTGCGCGGATCTGTTATCATCGTTAACTAGGCGTGCCTATCTACCGTTGACGCACTATAGTTTGCTCGGAAAGTTGGTCTTACATCAGATATACCGGAAAATGAAACCATATTCAGTGTCATTTTTTTATTATCTCTTAAATCACGTCTGTAATTACTTTAAACATACAACCGTAGTCACAAATAAATAAATTACATTAAATAATTTATTGACATAGATTTGACAATGAGAGCGGACAATCAATGCGTCTAAGTAGGATGTCCATGACATGGACGGTACTTTGGTCTGAGGTTATTTGTGTGTGAAGGCGCGGCGGGAAGCGGTGGCGGCGAGGCGGCGCGGCGCGGCGCTACGCACTGGCGGCCGCGGGGGTCGTCTGCTCCGCGTAGTACCGGTAGGGATCCACCGCGTTTGCTTGTGCTGGCCTCACCACATACAGATTCCGCCTTCGAATTAAAGACTAGAATTGAAATTTTGAAAATTAAAATCCTGCCAGCTGATATAAGAAACACAAGTTAAATGTTATAATATAATGTAAATGAATTGTATGTTTGAAACTGCTAAACTAATTTGAGATATCGCTTACCTATGATGTCCGTCAGCGTGCACCTGGAAGGTGGTCTCGCCGGGGGCGCCGTCGTGGCTGAAGAGCTTCTTGAGCGCGATGATGCCGGCGATGGTGAGGGCCACCTTGCTGGCGATGAGCGCCTTGCCCGCGATGGCGGCCAGCGTCTTCAAGGCGATGCCGCCCACCACGCTCACGGTCGTGAAGATACCGAGCAGCAGGTAAGGGAGCACTTTCTTGCCTGAGCACCAGATAAAATACGCATATTATACAAAAATACTATTATGAGTAGGTGTGCTAAAATATTGCAAGCTTCTAAAAAGAAATGATACAGACCTCTGCCTCTACCTTCTGAAGCCAGATCCATCGAAATGGTATGCGTGTTCATCAATTGCTCGAATTTAGTACGCAGAGCCATATCGAGCTTGTCTTCCGTGGACATGCCAGGGAAGAAGCGTGGCTCCGCGACCGCGGCGGGAGCGTCAGCCTGCTTCATCAGGGTGAGCCCGTCAGCAAGCTGTACACTTTCCTGCACAATACAACAAAATATTACCACACTATTAATACACTTATCACCGTATCTTAAGCACTTGATTCACTATGCCTTCACCTGTTCAACGGCCCGCGTGAGAGCGCTGAGAGCTTTGCCCTTCAGGCACATTGTCAAGTGCTTTTGCGCACTGCAGTCGTCGTAAACTTTCTGTAGAACGGCGAACTCTGCTGAAGGCCACCAAGAGCTTTCTTCAGCTCTTCCACTGTCGATTTCGTTTTGCGCGTAATCCTCAACTTCCATCCTGCGGGATCTGCGAGGCCCATGAACATGGCCAGAGGCCACGACCACACAGATAACAGACACGACGGCTATCCGGAAAGCGGCGCACATTTTGTTATGTATATTATATTCACACACTGCACTAATAACTAATGAAAATCAACGTATGAGGAGGGTGGTCTATCGGCAACTGACGGCCGGAGGAGCGGGTGCGAACTTATAACCGCGCGCCACTTGTCCGTCGAGCACCATCAAACATCCGCTATTCCGCACCAATTCTCTGGCACGCGTACTTACGTAACTGAACTTGAAAATGATCGAGAAATATTTTCCAAGTGAATTTCTCCGATAAAATGCTTGGCAAAAAGCAAGACATGTATCTATTGCCGATTAGTTTGCGTGTAGTAGTTTAAGCTTAGGTGTGTGCGCTGAGCATAATTAGAAGTGGTTTGCGTGCACTACGGGTACTGCTCAATCCCTCGTTTCACTCACGGACGATCGACTTTAGTGTTTTACCCACAAGTTCGTCGATAGCGGCGAACAACATTTCGGTCTCTAACATACACCTGCGCAGGGTGCAAACTGCAGGCAGTTCCCCGGCGCCGACGCCGGCCCGCACGCCGCGGATGTGCACCTCAGGATGTAAGCCAACGTTCAAATCATTACATACGTACAAGGAACTGCGTCTGTTATCAAGTATTAGAAAGTAAAAGCTATAGAGTACCGAACCGTGTTGATTTTTTTTTATCGTATGGCACTTAAAGGAGATACTTTAAAACTAAACAGATAGATTCCACGTTTTGAGGTATTCAATGGCATCACTCGAGAGGGACTTAAAGTCTTCGGGTAGCCCTTTAAAACAGACCGTTCGACACATCATGCTGGAGTGCCCGGTTACAGCATATAAAGGGCTACCGTGTCGATGGGTTTACCCATTAAATCATTTTTTTAAACTGTTCTTTGAGCACTGTGTTTTTTAGCCTATTTAGGTACTTACTAGCAATATTTTGGAAACGTGACGCCGGATAGTGTTGATAAGGACAAGACGTGCGTGACCGGGCTCACACCGTCTCATTTCACTTTACCTTTTTTATCTCAAAATCGCTTTTATCTCAGAAAGTTGCTGTCCCTTCAGTGCGGAATGCTTTGTAAAAAACTAATCACCATTGATCAAAATAGGCATAACCGGAAAAAAGTGTAAGTAAAAGTAGTTGGTAAATCAGCATAATGGCGTTAGGGGGCGTCCATTAACTACGTAAGGCGTTTAACGGGGCAGGGGGTCGAGCCGAATCTCACAACATCTCATCAAGCGGGAAAAATGGGTCAAAAAATCGCCAAAATCGCCTCACGTAATTAATGGACGCCCCCTTAGGTATCATCTTATCATTCTTTTTTCAAGTTCGTACTTCAAAAATATATCCTACGAAAAATAAGTTTTATTTACTAGGAATTAAAGTCCATTTTAGGTTGTCTGAATTTTAACAGTAATTTTTAAATCATTTTGACAACATCTCGAAAACTGTTTATTTTCAATTTCTATAACTTTAATTTCAGATCTTTATCTGGGGGGTGATTTTTTACTTTCGAGCGCTTGAAATTTTCACTCGAACGTGAGCAAAAACAGTGAAACCGTATTTTTATATAAGAGCGATAGAAATTTTAAAAACGAGCGCTCCCCACTTTTCTTTTTCATTACTAACATTAGAAATATGTTTTGACATTTGTCTGTCAAATCAATCAAAACGTCTTTAATATATTCTCTTTGGACGGAAGTTAACGGAACAAACCTCAAATATCATAGACAAGAAGTATCTAAACGTTTCATTTATTATTTTTCATCGTAAAAGTTTTTGGTAAAGAGTTTAAAAACCCTGAAAGTGCATATAAGTAATAGTATTCTTGCCACTATTACAACTTCTAACATAACGACGAAATATGTTTATTTATATTTAAAATATGATTTAAAAAACCGGTAATCATCGACTTTCTGCGTACAACGAAACACGTGAATATATCAAGTCACTAGCTTTCGTGTGACGGCTTTCAAAAATACGGATAATAGGTTCATGCTAAAATAATCGTGACATATTTTCGTGTGCTATTATTTTCTATTACTCGACTTTGATTTCTTTGAGCACTCGAAAGTCAAAAATCGCCCCCCTGGGCCGTAAACTTCAGACATAAGGGGGAAACGGTAATTTTTTGTACATTTTTGGTCATAAATCCGAAATTAAATGACTAAAAATTAAAAAAAAATGTTATAAAATGTGCAAATCAATTACTTTCATATCATATGATACTTCTTTTGTAATAATCACTTTACTTTCATATTTAAAATACATGATATTTGCCGAGACCCCTCCTCTACCCCGCGTGAGATTGGGTGAGATTCGGCTCGATCCCCTCCCCCGCCTTACGTAATTAATATTAGTATTAGCGTTCTCGAAAACGGCTCTAACGATTTCCATGAGAATTGCGACATGGGGGTTTACGGGGGCGAAAAATCGATCTAGCCAGAGGGCTTATTGCCTAACGCACTCGCGTTCGCGATCGCTTTCATATTTGACAGTTGAAGTCAAATCTGCCTACAAAATGAAGGCAATTGTGTCACTTTCAAGTCGATCGCGATCGCGAGTGCGTTAGGCAATAAGCCCCCGGGTCTCATATCTGGGAAAATTCGTTTCCCTGTATTTTCACGCAAAAATATTTCCCGCGCAATATGGTTCGTAATTTCGATGCGATCGTCGCCGTCTGAATATACTGATGGTTAGAGCGTTGGACTTCTACGCAGAGATTGCGGGTTCGAACCCCAACTAAGGATCGGTTTTTTTTTTGTCTCCTTTTTTTTGGTTTTTGTATAGAAAATCGATGAAAATGGCAAAAAAGGCGTGTAATAAATAATTAAAAATAAAAATTGTGAATTGCCGTTATAAAAAAGTGCAGTCGGGGGACTTCAAAAAATGTTCTCTGTTAATTATGTACCCCCTTAAGAGAACATATTACGAGCGTTAAAAATAATTAATATTCTAACCCACTTATGTTTCATTAGCTCATCACACGGAAATCTGGAAAACAATCAAATCAACATCGTCATCATCAACCGATATTCGTCAACCCCGGAACCCCGAGAACTACACAAGGAAACGAACAATTCAGTCAGCTAGTTATCTACGTCATTAACTATCGTCCGAACTACTACTATCATTTAAAAGTATTATTAGATTAGGTTCACGTCAACACATTGCTACAATTGTGAAAATAAAGCAAAATAAATATAATGAAGTACTTCCTACTTCCACTTATCTGTCTACGATTTCCCTTCTGTGCATGATTGATCTATGACGCAAGTGCTATCTATCCCTATCGCACTACATTGCGAACGTATTCTCTATCCTTTGTTTTCGATTGTTCTGGATAATATTATGCGACTAAATGACCGACCGCTGATATTATGCGACTAAATGAAATCGTGAAATCACACCAATTTACAGGATTTGAGCGCATCACTTTCTGCGCGCTAGTGGCACATTTACATTTTTTAATACACTATCAGTGCTATCAGTGCCTATAGACATGATGCCTGCGTACACCTGTAAGGGATAGACATAGCATAGAGTAGGTACTTTTTTTTTTTGGCCTGGTTGCTATAATCGGATTTTTAATCTCACGGAAAAAATGTAAACAAAGGTGTTGCCGTTAACGAAAAAAATTTTAAACATTCGGGATATTTATACTCAACACATTTTTAAGAAATCGACTTTGTATAAATAAAATGCATATTATAATCAAGATAAAATAATTTAATTTGATGATGCCAAACTTTATTTTGACATAAACTCTTTGTTATATTAATTTAAAGAGAGAATACTGTTTTCGTATGCATAATTTATTTATTGCACTGGTATCACTGTCTCGATACACCTGGTTCATGAAGTTGCGTTGCGGGCCGCTTTACGTGAGACATCACTCGCTTCACTGAACATTCTAGATTGAATGCTCCCGTGATCCCGTAGTCGTTTTCCAGTGACTGTTCTGTTACATTTTTATTGTTGTTACGTTTTCTATTGTTGTTAGGTTGCTCATTGTTACGTTTTCCGTTGTTTTTCGTTCATTGTTGTGTGGAAGGATGGACCCTGGTCCGAGTAATTCTCGGTCAAAGGAAAACTATATGTGAAGAAACGACCACGTCTTTGCTCTTTAACGGAGATGGAGTAAAATATGTTGTTAAACGCATTTAAGCACGATTATAATAATTGGCCAACTTCTGATGCTATTAAAGACTACACCCACGGTTCTGCAACTGTTTACATCTTAAATTGCTGGTAGGTGTCATTGATTTCGTCAATACATTGAAAACAATAATGACGGCGGTTGAAACGCCGGGAAATTGACCCGCCCATACTGTGAAATCCCCTGAAATGTCACTTTGACAATGACGTATCTTTGTTTACATTTTTTCCGTGAGATTAAAAATCCGATTATAGAGTAGGTACGTCATAAATGCGGGGTGGCCATGTTGATACAAATTTCCCCATATTTTGATATCACTGGCATAAAATTTTTAACCTAGTTCAAAACAGGAATAGGTTCTCAATTCGTTTTTTTTGTGTGTTATTCGATATCGAGTTTGAAGGCGGTTTTATTTTATTAAAACAATTTTATAATTATATTGGAGCAATAAAAGTGAGGATGGATAACCGATATTTTAATTATACATATTATATTCTTATATAATATAATATTTAAAAATGAGTATTCACTACTATACGAAGTCTATGGGTGACAAAAAAAAACAATGTAAGAAATTTCTACACAAAGCAACGGTCTTCAAAATGCTTGCGCAGTACTGCTGTATTTAGTCGGCTGCCAATGTTGTCATCCAGTAGCCGCTACCAAAACGTTGCGTACAGACTCGTCTAGCGGAAACCTAGAAAAGATACATATTAATTCAGACGTAATTTTTTTAAATAATTTAAATGGCGTATAGAAAAATGTTCATAGGTACATACTTATTTCAAAATGTTCAATTGTAACATACTAATTTTCGATTCTAAACCGTGGAACCGGTATCTTTATTTAATCTTTACGATATAAATATTTGTTTTTTGTTGTAATTACAAGTACGAAAAAAGTTTTAGAAGTCAAAATTCCCGGTAAATTATGATATTTTTATCTGGTATCACTAACATGATTGCCATGCAACTAAATTAAAACTCGTTACTCGTAAAAATAAATATTAAAAAAAATTGGTAACGTCTTTTCTCTGACAACCCAACTGTCAGTGTCAACGACACGTCTGTAAACGTCCGCTATCAACGTCATCATCTTACTGTATTTCGCTCGTATTTCGTCGTCTGTATTTTGTTTGAGTAGGTACCTATTTTGCTTAGCTTGCCAACAATAGTTTGCCTTTCATTCAGACAGTGTTCCACTAATTATCTAAAGTCTAAACTATCGACACGAGAAGAAGTGTTCCATTGTTCACAAACTTTCAGGAAGTTAACTATGCCTTGTGTTGTTCAAACTGGACGACTTGCGATTTAAGAACATAACGTAACTTGAGTACCTTCAACTTAGAATCCTAACTTAACCTACTACGGGACCCCCTTTGCTTAGTCCAACCCTAAGACCTTCAACTAAATGTCTGTATCTAAATGATACTAAACACAAAGTATGTCGTTGCTTTCTATTTATATTGAAAAAAAGTACTACTGTGACTAGTGGCTCTGTGAGCTGTAGACCTCGCGACAAACTTAACTTTGCCGTTGGAAAACTTATCCCCGTACATCGACATAAGTCGCGGTCAGTTTACCAAGACCCACAAAATCACAAAAACCCCCATAACTCCGCCTTTTTGAAAAATTTGAAAACCTGAATCTACAAAAATATTCCATAATTAATTATACCTGTTCACAAAGTTTCACGAGAATTGGTTGAAAAATGCTACCTGTAGAGGAGAACAGCTGTACATAATATGAAAGCATTTGTGCTCAAGCTGAAACAGAGATGCTTCACACGCGTTCGGTCCATAATTATATAATTACCATAACCCTTCAATATTAAACATAGACTTATGGTTGAGTACCTACCAGATAAAAAGTGTCTGAGAAAGAAGGATATTCCATTTGGTGTGAGCTTAGAAAGGTATTAATTAGATGAAGAGCACTGAAATAATATGATTTTCTAATTCCAGAAACATTTTTATTGATTGAAAATGGCAAATGAAGATTTAAATTATCTAGGCAGAGATCCAGGAGCTGTAAAGTTAGGCAACTTCATTAACTATTATTCATTCCATGGCACAGAGCACAGGACCAAGAACCTTGATAAAAGTATGTTTCCCCCACCTAAACAAAATGTACCTTACCTATGCTTAGATATTGGATGCAACACGGGTGAACTATCTAAAGAAATATTTCAGTACTTAAAAACTATAATATATCCTGAATCTGACATACAAATGCTAGCAATTGACATTGACCCAACATTAATTAAAAGAGCACAAGAATCCCATCAATTCTCCAACATCACATTTTTTACTGCAAATATCATGTCAAACAATGATCGAATATCTATTCAAGATTACTTAGATGAATATGAGAAGAAAACATTTGATGTTACATTCTGTTTTTCTGTTACAATGTGGATACATTTGAACAATGGAGATGATGGTTTGCTCGACTTTATCAGCTATATTAAGAACATTTCTAGGTCAATTATCATAGAACCACAGCCATGGAAGTGCTACAGGAATGCTCAAAGAAGACTGAAGAAATCAGGCAGCACTTTCCCTTTGTATGAATCATTAAAAATCAGAAATGATGTTGAGAATATTATAGAGAATAAGGTCAGTGAAGACACATACAACAAAGTTTATGTTTCTCTGAATCCCTCTTGGAATAGAAAAATATTAAGCTTTCACAATAAAAATGAAATATGTACAGGATCTTGAGGATAAATAAGTATAAATCTTTACACATTTTAATTTAATAAAATAACTCTGTTGTCAGTGTATTTATTCATTTTATTATTTTAATTATTTCCAAGTTGTTACATTATGTACAAGTTGAATTGTTTACTTCACAAATGTATATTGTAGAATAGAATAAGATGCAGCAACTTTAATCAAACTTTACACTTCTATTACAGTATATTGTGAGCTTCATACTAAGCATAAAATGTGGCACTGCACATATGCAAATCTTACTGTCAATGAAAATAAGTTTTGCCTTTATGCAGCTAGGTCTACAACACAGTATTTGTATTTGATTTGCAACACATGGGCATAAAGGTTTCAAAATAGCACTTCCTAAGTTGTAATATGTAAGAAAGGTAACTCTTGTTATTATAACTTGTGCATGTAAATTGTAAACTAATTCAGCATTCTGTATAACGAGGACTACCATTTTAGTGCTCACCAGTTGGCGCCGCTGTAGAGTAAGGTCCTTCAAAGTTTGTTATTAGGGGTTCGAAAACAGTTCACATTTAAATCATATTTAATACCTTAAATGTACCTATATATATATATATATATATATATATATATATATATATATATATATATATATATATATATATATATATATATATATATATATATATATATATATACATGTATATATATATATATATATATATATATATATATATATATATATATATATATATATACATGTATATATATACATTCAGTCAACAAAGTATCGGGAATGGATGATTTGTTTATGGTTCCAAATTCAAATTTTTGTTTTTTTTGTTGTTGTTAGATTGGCACAACTGTTTTCTATTTTGGCGCGGAGTTTGAGTTGCATCTGTTATTTATATTAAATACAGTGCTGTTTTTAGTTATATCATATCTAGTGTGTATTGCGAATTTCATAATGGACAAAAACATTGAACAAAGAGTTTGACTTAAATTTTGCATCGCCAATGGAATTTCGTGTTCGGAGTCACTGAAAATGTTACAGAAGGCTTACGGTGATTCGACTTTATCAAAAACACGTGTTTATGAGTGGTACAAAGCGTTCAAAAGCGGTCGAGATGTGATGGAAGATTTGCCTCGCTCTGGTAGGCCATCAACGTCTGCAACTGAAGTTAACATCGCAAAAGTGAAGGAAATAGTGACTGAAAATCCTCATTCAACTTTGAGAGAGATAGCCGCCGAACTTTCTGTATCTCACGAGTCGATCCGTACTATTTTAACTAATCATTTGCGTATGAAACATGTTACCGCTCGGCTAGTCCCAAAAGACCTGAATTTTCTCCAAAAACTCAATCGCATGAGAGTCGCTGAGGACATGCTAGAACGAGTCAATTCCGACCCAACATTCATGAAACGCATTGTTACTGGTGACGAGACGTGGGTTTACGAGTTTGACATGCAAACTAGTCAACAAGCTTCGGAGTGGCGCCTTCCAACTGAACCGAAACCGAAGAAACCACGCCAAAGTCGATCAAAAGTCAAAGTCATGTTGACTGTTTTCTTTGACTATCGCGGTGTTGTGCACTCGGAATTCTTGCCGGAAGGTCAAACGGTAAATAAAGAATATTATTTGAGCGTTATGCGGCATTTAAGAGAGCAAATTCGACGAAAAAGGCCAGATTTGTGGAATGAAAATTCTTGGATTTTGCACCACGATAATGCGCCTTCGCACAAGGCCATCATTGTGAAAGAATTTTTGACCAAACACTCAACAAATACCATCGAGCAACCACCATATTCACCAGATATGGCTCCTGCCGACTTCTTTCTTTTTCCTAAACTCAAATTACCACTTCGTGGCACCCGTTTTCAATCGGTAGAAGACATAAAGGAGAATTCGCGCCGAGAACTGAATTCAATTCCGGAAACAGCGTTTAAAAAATGTTTTGATGATTGGATTATTCGTTGGCGTAAGTGTATCGTTTCTGAAGGAGCATACTTTGAAGGTGATAAAATAAATTTGGATGATTAACAAACAGTTTGTGTATTATTGATCTTTTCCCGGTACTTTCTTGACAGAGTAGTATATATATCTGAAAACAGTAAACAAACTAACTTCTGAATTAGTTTACTTTCAGCCCGCTTAATTTTGCACCTCTTTTTCTTAGCTCCACTTTTAAAGCACCGACATTCATTGAGCCGTAACTCATATTTTCCATAATTATTCTCAGGTATTGCAAAATATTCACAACATTATTCTAATTAGAAATAATTACCTGCTTAACCCACCCACAGTGAAATTTGATATTTTGGAGACCTCACTCTACACTAGCGCCTCTAGCGGCAAATTCACACACGATAGCCCTCATTGAGATGTGATGTAATATCCATCTTGGTTATTTAAACACAAAAGAGTTATTCTTCGTACTCTCTTTTTACCTTTTTCGTCACTACCATTCATTGCCTTACAATGTTTTGACATGTCATACACTACTTATAACACCAACTAGTCTATCCCATAAAACTGTATGTGTATGAGTGAACAAAATTGTCAAAGTTTTTCTAAAGAGGAACAAGGTGATTCTTCAAGCGTTTCAACTGCTCTCATTCCCCTGGTCACATTAATGGTGTGGTATGGTATGGTATTTATTTCTTAAAGTCAAAATTTCTGTAACTTTGGATGCTATTTTCGGTTATCTTATAGTGCCCCGACTTCTACAAAATAATTGAAAATGTTATCCTAATCTACAATAAACTCGACATTAATGCGACCAGGGGAATGAGGGCAGTTGAAACACTCGAAGAATTACCCAACACACAGTTTAGTCAAAACTTTACATTTTTGTGGGTGGGCCTAGATGTATTCTAAATGAAGAATAAGTATGTTGGATAATTTCACTAACAAACAAGCTAGTTACTTTTAAAAAGCCTTTGGGTTCCAATTAGTCTGTTCATATCAAACCACAAGTCGACGGTCCCTACGTACAATCCTGTATGTGGTAAAATAATATATTCAGTTAAGTTACTATATGTAACGTCGAAGTGTGTAAGAGCGAGAAAAAAAAACAGTACAAACCCAAAAGCCTTCACAAGTCTTATTTCAAAGAAGCCAACTATAAAATATTTTGGTAAATCAATATCAGATTTTATATGAATGGCCTCCACCCAACACATAGCTTAACACAATATTAAATCCAACATTTATCTATTTATTATGTTTCTTTTCTTATGTAGTAACTTCTTCAGTGCTAGACTCAAACTCCAGTTTCACTTGATTATTGAGTACATCACCATCCATCTCAGATTCATGAGCATTTAACATGTTGAGTGTCACCTGAAAGACATAAAGACTATGGTTATTATTATCTCAACCCCACAAATGCTCTTTCATGTCAAATATTCGTATGTCTTTGTAAAATATACAAAAATTTATATTTTTTAGTACTATTTTGTCTAGAAAGTTCAAATTGGTATTTTTAAACTTCTATCGTTCGAGAAAAAAGGTCATTCATTTAAATTGTGTAAAGTAATTAAGCTCCGACCGAGATCTCGGTTTCGGTTTCGGTCTCGGCAAATCTCGGCCAAAGATCGTGCCGAGCTCTTGGTCTCGGCCCAAAACTCGGTCGCGGCTGAGACTCCACAGCACTTAAACCATAATAAAACCTTTTTTTGTTCAAAACAGATGTTTATAGGGTTCCATACCAAAATGGTAAAAAAGAAACCCTTATAATTACGGGAAAAATAAAACGAAGTGTTCAAAATTTATAGTTTTCGAGAAATTGACAAAAAACTTTTAAGATTGTACTAAAATTTAGGGAAGTCAAAATGGACCTTATTGTATACAATTAAAGTACACAAAAAGGTATATTTTTGAAGTACAGACTTAAAAACGGAACCCAACGGGCCGCGAGTCCGACTCGCACTTGACCGGTTTTTTTTATTAAAAAAAACGCAAATATAGAAAAAAAAAACTATTTTTCAGTGTCTCGTCTCAGCTGAGAATTTATTTTAGTCACTTTCAATGTACCCAGAATTCTACTAATTTCAATAAGATTTATAACCTGTTGTGATATAGGTGTTGTGTGTACATTGTGTGTAGTTTGTGGTGGATTGCCTACAGTTACTGGTCGCTCATCTGCTGCTTTCCTTTTCACTGGTGTTTTAGTTGGGCCCCTGTAACAGTAAGTAAATTATGATGTTTCATAAAATTTTAACTATATAAGAATAGGCAACCAAAACTTGTTTTATTTGACAAAATAAAATTCTATACAAGTGCTAGATTGCAGTTTGGCCTACTGTATCTGTTGGTAGAGTTAAGTGACACCCACTACAATTATCATCACAAATTAAACACCGATATGGCTTACTTCATGTTAAACCCACACATGCAACATACACATTACACTAACTGATGGACTCCAGTGCCAGCTTTACCTGTAGTGTAGGGTGTGCAGCGCATATGGGCATTGGGTCTCAGGGGGTCTATTTTGAACAAGTGCCTACTAGAGGGTATTGATTGCACTGGATTACATGGGGGCACTACATGGGCTTGAGCCAGCTCTAAGGGCTCTTAATTAGTCCGAAACATGTCAGGCTGTTTTCTGATTAATATGTGAGTAAGCCGTATCAGTGATTTATTTAAATAATGACTGTCACTACTTTAAATTGTGTAGTTATCATCACATACATACATATATACATATACAGCAAAGACTCCATTTCTTTAATAGTTTGTCAGATACTCACCCAGACGCATTTTCTGCCATAGGGTGTAGCATCATTGTCATTTCTGCCAATTTATTAAAAGCTGCCCCAGCCTCAGTGAATATTTCACCAACCTTAAAATCCACAATATGCATTAATAAGTAACTAATATTTGCTACCAATTGATTTGATTAAGTCTCAAATAGGTACCTTCGCGGCAGAGTTATTCATCGTAGTAGTCTGTAAGTTGTAAGCCAAATAATGAAATTAGCATTCGTAGCACTCCTGCTATATAGTAAAGTTTACAAGTATTTTTATATTGAATCGTCTTGGATTATTCTTCTTGTTGGTGTTTATTTTTTATATTATATATTATTATTATGTACCTGTCGAAAATCACAGCGTATCGCAAAGAGTACATTATATATAGGAGGGAGGATAGAGATATCACTCTATTCAACGACACAACGCCATCTAACGCAAATTTTCGTAACTACTATTAGGACTATCTATTACCATACCTATAATATCAAGGACCAATAACCACACGTACCAATACCAGCCCTGCTGGGCCACTGCCACAACTTTTTTGAAACTATATCCGGATTTTTAATCTCACGGAAAAAATGTAAACAAAGATACGTCACTGTCAAAGTGACATTTCAGGGGATCTCAAAGTATGGGCGGGTCAATATTCGGGCGTTTCAACCGCCGTCATTAGTGTTTTTTAAATATTGACGAAATCAATGACACCTACCAGCAATTTATGATGTAAACAGTTGCAGAACCGTGGGTGTAGTTTTTATTAGCATCAGAAATTGGCCAATTATTATAAACGTGCTTAAATGTATTTAACAACATGTTTTTCTCCATCTCCGATAAAGAGCAAAGACGTGGTCGTTTCTTCACAAGAGACTACATTATAGTCTTCTTTTGACCGAGAAGTACTCGGACCAGGGTCCATCTTTCCACACAACAGTGAAATAAAAACAACGGAAAACGTAACAATGAGCAACCTAACAACAATAGAAAACGTAAGTAACAACAATAAAAATTTAACAGAACATTCACTGGAAAGCGATTATGGGATCACGGGAGCATTCAATCTAGAATGTTCAGTGACGTCTCACGTTAAGCGGCCCGCAACTTCATCAACCGGGTGTATCTAGATAGTGATACCAGTGCAATAAATAAATTATGCATACGAAAACAGTATTCTCTCTTTAAATTAATATAACAAAGAGTTAATGTCAAAATAAAGTTTGGCATCAACAAATTAAATTATTTTATCTTGATTATAATATACATTTTAATTATACAAAGCCGATTTCTTAAAAATGTGTTAAGTATAAATATCCTGAATGTTACAAATTTTTCTCAAAAACGGCAACATTTTTACATTTTTACAACGGTTTACATTTTTTCCGTGAGATTAAAAATTCGGATTTAGAATTTAAAGCTGTTTTCATCTATTATAGCCTTCTAAATATCGCCATCTAGGGCAAATTGACGGAACTAAAAATAGACATTGGCGTCCATACAAAACGGATTGTTGGAAATGAAAGCACCGTGGGTCCGAAGAAGCAGTAGTACTATTTGTATGAGAGATTGCGCACTAGATCCGAATTCCGTCATCCGATTTCTCATACAAATAGACTTCGGACCGACATTCTTGGATACGGATCGGACGTAGTGCGAAATCGCTCTAACTGTGGCAAAACTGACGGCAAAACCTACCGCCTAAGGCCGGCCTTACACAGTCTGAATTTTAAGAATCTGAATTAATAATCTGAATCCAGAGTATGTGTGTTTGTCCATAGATAATGTATGGAAAGAGGTTCTTAATTCAGACTGTGTAAGGCCGGCCTTACACAGTATGAATTTTAAGAATCTTAATTCATATTATTAATTCAGAAAGCACGGAATTGCATACAATTTAACTATCATCCACACACAATCTGATTTTTTCAGATTATGAATTTCTCAGATTGATCTGACAGAACGCACCTCTTTCCATACATTATCTATGGACGAGCACACACTCTGGATTCAGATTCTTAAAATTCAGACTGTGTAAGGCCGGCCTTATGGATGCCTGTGGTTCCGACTTTAAGTGCGTCACACACGGAGTTTTAATATATACTTTGGTATATTAATATATATTACAGCAAGGCATCTTACGATATATTTTCGTATAGTTTAGGTATATTTTCTGTACTAGTTGACAGAGTCAAATATACCTAAAAGTAAAATATACGAAAATATATCGTAAGATTCCTTGCTATAATATATATTAATATACCAAAATATATATTATAGCTCCGTGTGTGACACGCTTTAGACGCTGTCATTTACTGCCCCCTCTTCGCCCCGTCCGCGCCCTTCTCTCACTGTGACATTTGATATTTGAGATATTTCCATTAAGGGGCTTCTAGACGGGCTACACTTTTAATGAAATATGTGGCTACAACATTTCCGACTATATCCCGGCAATACAAAAAACATTTTAATGCAGCATATGGCTGGAAAATGGATATCTCGGCAATATTTCTGCAACAGTATATGGCTTAATATTTTGTCTTTACATGGGCTACATATATGGCTAGTATGGCTGCAATGGCTGACGAACTCATACGCGTTGCAGCAGCTTTTATTGTTTTAAAAGCAAGGTAAAACAAAAAAAACTAAGAAAAATGTGGATTCAACCTTATTTCAATAGGCGTGATACGTTAGATATGTTAAGTCTTGAAATAAGACTCGACGAACAATTATTTAAAAACTTTACACGAATGTCAAAGAGTGACTTTGTACTCATTATACACCAGTCATTGTGATACGTATTTTAATTTAATTTATAACCTCAAACACGAACCAAACTAAACAAAAACAAACATGGACATACCTAAGCTACTCGAACGAATCGCGGAAAACTTCACGTAGCATGACAAAGGGACGCACTTATGCCGTATAGCGAGACAACAATAAAAGTGGCTGAGAAATATTGCAGTATTTTCGATTGCAAAGCGATTGTTCCGGCAATATGGCTGGGACCCTAAACATTCATCGGCCACACTAAAAATATTGCCGAGTATTGCATAGTCTGGTAAGTTTATTCTGTCTTCCTCAACAGATGTGTCAATGACTGTTGTTTACTCTCGACGATTTTGAACCAATCCAAGTCCAGTGTTAGACAATCTTCTATGAATTTCTTGAAAGTTACGGGTTGACGGTACCGGTCTCCTGTTCGGGAATGCAGCCAAGTATGATGATCGAGCAGCTCTGGCGTTTCCTCGTGACATTCCATAGTAATAATGGATAGAGGCTAAGTCTTGCGGCGAAAAATTACTTAAACGTGGCATCTTGTAAAATGCAGAAGACAGGTAGTAAAAACTAGTAGATAGCGTCGTAGCAACTGTTCGACTTAACCTTATACGTTTGCTATTTATCGCATTCCCAAAATTTGTCCTCTCCGCCCCGCACCTTTACTTAAACCCCAATTAAGGGTCTTGACCTGAGTGGCGACCTAAACGCATGTCTTAGTTTGACCGCTCATAGAAAGGTTGTAATTGCGTTAATACTCGTGGGGTTTTTTTTAGTGAAAGCCAATGAGATAAAAAATAAATTACGATAATAATAACATAGGGTGATATGGGCTTAATTTTGAGTAAATAGAGAAATTATCGAGAATTTAGACAAAAAACACAAATTTCTTAAGAAAGACCTATTTTTTTGTGTTTGGGGTACTTTTTTTCTGTCTCTTTTTATTTAGTTGACACGGACAATGCTTTGTGGTTATAAATCCGTTTATTTGAAATTAATAAACCTCATAGAAGGCGGGATATCTCGCTTTGATCCGATAGGGTTCACAGCGTTCAAAAAAAAAATTGAAAAAATCGTAAAAAATAAAAATATCACACCAATTTTTTTTCGTCGATAAAATTGCATCTAGTTTCATCTCTTTTCATTTGTGCACTTTATCCTGGGACACACAATATATATATATATAGTGAGTGGTGGTCTGACCTGAGGGCTTATTGCCTAACGCACTCGCGATCGCGATCGACTTGAAAGTGACACAATTGCTTTCATTTTGTAGGCAGATTTGACTTCAACTGTCAAATATGAAAGCGATCGCGATCGCGAGTGCGTTAGGCAATAAGCCCTCTGGTGACTCCGGATCTGTTGGGTACACAATCGTTAGCGTCCGCTGCGTTGCACCGTTGGAGGTAGTCTTCAGCTTCCCTATGTTGACTGTTAACATTACCTTCAGCACACGCACTTAGCCTTCGATTTATGTCCAGGGTTCACGCCGGGAGCCTCCAATACACTTTATTTAACTAAAAGTATGGGCCTATGGAATTAGTGAAAAGGTTGAATTCTTGACGGAGCGAGAGGTGTTCACGCTACGATATTCAAAACGGAACGACCAGTAACGGCCCTTTTGGTGGGGGTTAAAACAATATATCGACGGTGGAAACATATATATCTTACTGGCCCATACTTTGAGATCCCCAAAAAAATCACATTGACGGTAACGCAACTTTGTTTACCTTTTTTCCGTGGGAATAAAAATTCAGGTATAGGCGTTAACGATGTGAAATCGCAACACCTCAAACCGTCCGTACGAACGAGGACTTATACCCCAAGCAGCACACAAGCTGTATAAGAGCTTATACAGCCCTTAAAATGCAGAAACTAGAGTTATAATGGCTGTATAAGTTCTTATACAGCTTTTGTGCTACTTGGGACCTACCTAAGATTCAGTGATCGGAATAGGTAGAGTATAAACCTACCTAAACCCCAAACCTACCTAAACCTAAACTTGACGCATGTTCATTCATGCGTGAGTGAGATAGGAACACATAATAAGTTAATATGTACCACTCGTCACATACGTATCGACCCGGATTCTGGCCGAACCGGCTCGGTAGGTATGTGACGAGTGGTACATTTTGTATTGCATTCTAGCCTTCCGATTTGAATTCTTTTCTGTCCTGATCTAGGTAGAACAGAACAGAACCGGTAGGTGTGTGACCGGCCTTATTTTTTATCACATCGTCTGACAAGACAAGAATCCACGTTTCATTTCAATTTGACAAATCCAACGTCAAAAATCCACACCTGTATATTCGGCCATTTTCATTGCGACTGTCTTTCGATATGGTAAGAGTTTGCGTACAATATTTGTATCTTTAAAGATCTGAGTAATCTGTTAATTATTATTGATTAATGTTGTAATATATTATTTCACTGATGGGGTATATCATTGTTTCAGTGAATTTGTATAATTACATGTGTTAGCAAGTGATGATCCAACATTTACGCTTATAAATACGGTTAGAACCTGAATCTATGTGAAGATTATTCTAGGGCGGACTGATGCTTCGTTAACCATTACATTTGTCATAGTTGTTTTTGTTCTTCTTAACGCCTTCTTTTTATTTTAGTCGCACAGGAAGTTTTCGGCGCCCCGTCATGGGTCCATGGGATTCTACCCCAAGAAGAGGTCCCGTCGCCATCGTGGAAAGGTGAAGGCTTTCCCCCGGGATGACCCCAGCAAGCCAGTACATCTGACCGCTTTCATTGGCTACAAGGCTGGTATGACCCACGTGGTTCGCGAGCCTGACCGTCCTGGATCAAGTGAGTTATAGCTGTCAAAATCGTTAGGTTTTTAATATTGAATTCACCCTCCCGCTTACCATCCCATTGCCATATTTTGGCGTTGAGGCGAAATTGGTTTATAATTACAAATTTTATTTGTTAAGTACTTAATATATATAGGTAGTAGATATGAGCGGCGCGCCGCCGCCGCCGCCGCCTTACGTTAACTTATATGTGCCTGATGTCTTTCAGAAATCAACAAGAAAGAGATTGTGGAGGCTGTGACCATCATTGAGACGCCTCCCATGGTGGCTGTTGGTGCAGTGGGCTACATCGAGACCCCGCACGGCCTCCGCGCCCTTCTCACCGTCTGGGCCGAGCACATGTCCGAGGACTGCCGCAGACGCTTCTATAAGAACTGGTATGGATCATTTTACATTTAAGACTAACTTCCCCCAGAAACTGTTTCAACCTTGAAGCCTACTTGTTACATTAGTTTAATTTGAACACAAATAATTGTGCACGATTAGGAACTTAATTAAAGAATTGGAAACATGTTGAAATAAGTTTATGCATCATTAGATAAGGTCAATATGAAACGGAATCTTGAACTGATTTCCTATAAGTAGTAAGTTCGGAACTAATTAAAGGTGGATTGATGTTAACCATGCCAGGGCTTGACCAGGACACTTTAAATACGTATAGTATACTTTTGTATTGAGTAATTCATGATGCTGAATGCTGCTGGGGCCTGGCCCTGACATGGTGTAATGTGAATTCAGGATTGGGCGTTTTTCCACTCGGCACGGCATGAAGCCTGCACAGGCCTGGCTGCTGGGGAAGCAAAAATGTGTGCATGTTTTCCTCATACGGCGACGGCACGGCTTTCATACATTTTTGCTTCCTCAGCAGCTGGGCTGGTGCTGGCAAATGGAAAAACTCCTTAATAATTATTGGTTATTGTAATGACTATTAAGCATAATTTTCCTTTCATACTATGTTGTGAACTACTGGTAAATGTTTGGTTTTGGAATGTTTTTATAAATGTTTACTAATCTATTTCAAATCAGCTCTCCTATCGCTGGATGATGAGAGTTAACATAAAATATGCCATGGTGCATATTGTTGCCAAGAGGTCTCCGCTCAACGATGAGGCCTCATGGTTTCTCTTGCAGCAGCTGCTTTACTATATGCTTCAATCAGGTATAAGTGCAAGAAGAAGGCTTTCACCAAGTCAAGCAAGAGATGGCAGGATGAGCTTGGGCGCAAGTCTATTGAAAAGGACTTTAAGAAGATGATCCGCTACTGCACTGTGGTGCGTCTAATTGCTCATACCCAGATGAAGCTGCTCAAGCAGCGTCAAAAGAAAGCCCACATCATGGAAATCCAGATCAATGGAGGCACCATTGAGGATAAAGTCAAGTGGGCCAGGGAACATCTTGAAAAGCCCATACCCATTGACTCCGTGTTTGCTAAGGATGAGATGATTGACTGCATTGGTGTTACAAAGGGCAAGGGATACAAAGGTAGGATATCATTTGTCTGATTTTTCAAGTGTCTTTTATTTAAATGAATTATACATTAATTACTTACATATATTATATACTTAAATATATTTAATTTTTCAGGTGTAACCTCCCGTTGGCATACGAAGAAGCTGCCTCGCAAAACTCACAAGGGTTTGAGGAAGGTTGCTTGTATTGGAGCATGGCATCCTTCAAGAGTTTCCTTCACTGTTGCTCGTGCTGGTCAGAAGGGATACCATCATCGTACTGAAATGAACAAGAAGATCTACCGCATTGGGCAAGGTAAATGTAAACCATGACAATCACAATTATCACCATACAATTTATAATATCAGATGATGATCCAACAATTACGCTTTAAAATACGGTTAGAACCTGAATTTCTAGTGAAGATTATACTAGGGCGGACTGATGAAATAATAATATTACCAATATTAAACTAAGTAGGAAATTGGCATCTTTTAAAATTTTGTAAAAGTGGTGTATATGTTACAGGGATCCACACTAAGGATGGCAAGGTCATCAAAAACAATGCCAGCACTGAGTATGATCTGTCTGAGAAGTCCATCACCCCCATGGGTGGCTTCCCTCATTATGGAGAGGTCAACAATGACTTCATCATGATCAAGGGTTGCTGTATGGGACCTAAGAAGCGTGTTATCACTCTGAGAAAAGTAAGTTACAATAAAGTAGTTAAGCATTTAGTAGAACATACTATGCAGGACTAAAATTTGTCATTCCCCTGCGGTACAGTTCTTCTAGCTAGGAATCATAATGTTTTAAGATTAAGACTGAAAATCAAAACTATGCATGTCTATAAGCCTGACCATGGTTAGGATACATCCTAACCATCATCTGCTTAACGAGTCTAAACTCAGTAGGTCTATGATAAGTACACCACTGTCCTACTTCATCATCAGATATCAGAGCTCTTAGACACCATAATATTGCATTGTCATTGGGTTTACATAATGTCTTCCAAATTTCAGCTGGTTTTGAATAATGGAAAGTAGTCAATGACTTTGCAATATTTACCCCACACAAACTGACTAATGCACTAATGTGCCCAGTTAATAGAAAGCTTGTAAAAAACGTTTTCCCTTAATTACAATTTAGTAATGTTTTGTCGCACCACATGCTTCATGGACGATAAATCTTTACTAATATAATAAATGCGAAAGTTAGTTTATTGATTATGCTATCACGACCAAACCGCAGAACCAATTTTGATGAAATTTGTTATGGCCATAATTTGAGTTGAGGAGTTATCCTGGAATATTTGACTATTCCCGAGGGAATAGCTATGAACGGCTTCGACGCGGGCAAAAGCTAGTGCGTTAATAAAAGTTTATATTGATCTTGCTAACCAAATTTTATTTGCTGTAGTCTCTGCGCGTGCACACCAAGAGGGCTGCCCTTGAGAAGATCAATCTGAAGTTCATCGACACGTCGTCCAAGTTCGGTCACGGTCGGTTCCAGACGCCCGCCGACAAGGCTGCGTTCATGGGCACGCTCAAGAAGGACCGCATCAGGGAAGAAGCTGCTGCCACCACCACCCCGGCTGCGCCTGCACAATCTTAGATTGGGGATTTATAATTAAAGAAAGTGACACTATTTTGTTTTTTTTTTACTATGTATGTGTGTGGTCACATGCACATTCAGAGTTTTCTCGTTTGTCGCTCAGTCTCGTTTGTCGTTACAGACTAGTTAGAAAGTGATATCCGCGCGACACTCGTCTACACAAGTCGCGGACACTACTTGTGCTAGCCGTATTGTACTCTTTACTTTGAAAATTTGGTTTATTGAGAAAGTGAAGTTCTCAAGATTTGTTGTGCGGACATCTCGCAATATTTTTTTATGCCAGACGTTGAGACTTGAACTGATAAGTACTTGAAACAATAATTAAAATAGGCCTATAATTCTTCAGCAGGGTAATTGACACCCTTCTTGAAGAAGAGCACCGCCACGCTTCTGTTCCATGCTCGCGGCGTTTTCATCGTTTTGCGTGAATGACTGAATTAACCTTTTGACCGCCGTAGTCTGATATATAAGACACCCAATGTCCAGCCACTATCGCCGTAGTCTTATATTTAAGACATTTTTTCTGTATGTTTTTTGCAAGGATTTTTTATTTATACCGATTTAACTCCACTGATTCGGATATGAAAGCCGCTCTAATTGTTAATTAAACAGCTACGAAATTACTCTGTTGCTTTATTTTAATTTTCTAGATGAAAATAAATTTGAAAATATGACATTAGATTATCTATAATTTTGCTGTAGTCCCGTCGCCAAAGTCTTATATAATAGACACCAGTGATGTGACGATGACTTGATTGTAACATTTAAGTATATCGACTCACTCCACGATGTTTGTAAGATATTTATTCATAATATGGACTTGCTCGGCTAGCCTATTTTATTTCCTTACCTATTTTCTCATAAAATAACGATATATTATGAACTGTGCCAGTTATGGCATGAATGGCATGTGTCATATATTAAATTCGACTCGGATGACAAAATACAATTTGTTTCACCAACAGGTAAGGTTTGTAAGTTATACCCATTGTGTTCAAATAATTCAAAAAAGTCCGATTTCTGGGATCCGCTTATCCCGTGCCTTTCACACAACCAACCCTTTTTGCAAGTGCGAAGGAGTCGGATTCGGGTCCGAGAATTCAGATGCTGTGGATAAAGGCACTTAGGTATACTTTCGTCATTCGTCATGCGTCATGCCCGTCTGCCCGTTGGTCTGTCCATCCATATAACACAACCATTTCTTCGCATAGATATGTGATACTTAATCGACTTTATTTATAACTAATTATTTTCGTTGCGACAGTGAGTCAGGATGAAGTACGTAAATAAAAAGATTTTTTATTTGTTAGCCAGAAGGATGGACTTAATTTTTTTTTTTTGGTTTTAAATAAATACCTTAAAACGTTAATGAGTTTTTATACTAAGTAGATATTTAAATCGATATAGCGATGCTTATCGAGGTACAACGTCCACCCCTATTAAGTCATTGTATTCTCAATAACAATCATTACAGACTACGCCGTCGTCTTAAATATGAGACCGCATGTGACGTCAGAGATATAAAATAGGAAATTTTAGTGGTATGGCTCACTCGATATTTCAAAATAATGTTCATATTAAAAAATTAATAAATGGTACAGATTTGCTATCTCAAAATTTTGAATACCATACGTATTTTGAGATTACAATATTTAATTACCAAAATAGTTGTGTAACTGTGTGAAATTGAATGATTACTTATGTCAACAACTTTGAAATGTTCAGTTTCGATACTTTTTAAATATGGTCAATCCTCTCTCTTATAATGTCAACTTATCAACAAATATCCAATAAAGCCTACGCCAATATCTGATATATAAGACCGCTTATGACGTCAGATATATGAAATAAGAAATAATAGTAATGTAGCAATGTCAACCGATAGATTTTTATGAGTGGTAAAACACATGGAACCAAACCATTGATAAAGGGACGAAACCATTAATAAAGAAATTGGTAAACGTAATTTAGTTATAATAATGTATTTTATTGAATGATACAGTGGTAAAAAGGGCATTATTACTTAATATTCATTACAAGAAAAATCCTATCGTAACGCATGTGGCAAGCACTACACCATTTCCTGTTATTTTATATAGGCGGCGACATGAGCCCGTTCGATGACAGACCAAGCGGCGGTTAAAAGGTTAAACTGAGTCTGAAGGGCCCTATGGACCGGCTTACCACCCGCCTTCAGAAGTTCAGCCGTAATTCCGTCATCACCTGGGGCTTTGCCGTTGAGCTGTTAGAGAACCATACTAATCTCGCACGGGCTGACGTCCGGGACGTCTTCGGTATAGTGCCGGGTCCATCTTGATAATTATAATTATATCCCTACTAATATTATAAATGCGAAAGTAACTCTGTCTGTCTGTTACCTTTTCACGCTTAAGCCGCTGAACCGATTTAGATAAAATTTGTATGGAGATACAGTTCGAATCCTGAGGATAGACAGATTGTTTTTATCCCAGAAAATTTGATAGTTCCCGTGAGATACACGAATACGATAAACGACTTCTATGCGAATGGAATCGCGGGCAAAAGCTAGTAAAACGTAAAATCAAAGTGGTAATTTCATTTTTAACAGACTTCAAGAAAGGAGGAGGTTCTATGTTCCACTGTTCGTAATAAAAATTTTTTATGTATACCGATTTGTCTGTCAATTGTGGACCGATTTTCAAAATTATTTTTTTATTCGAAAGGGTATACTCCTGAGGTGGTCCCATTATCAGAATCTGATGATGGGATCCATGAGGAATCGAGGGAAATCCTCAAAAGTTATAGGCACACATACAGCGATTTTGGTATTACCTGTAAGACCTTAAGAAATTGCTTTACAAAAGCACCTCTTGGTGAAGAGGAACTGATGATGAAGAATAAGAAAATATTTAGAAGACCAGAGATTACCACCGGAACTCCTTAGTCGTAAGTGATTGACGCCAGCAATGACATTTCTTTATTAAGAACATGAAGCTACTTTTATATTCATTATATTACATGTGTATTACATAATGCATGAGGTGAAGTGCAACTGATGGTGAAGTATCGGGAAAACTCGATGATTAACGGAACTGCATCTTGGACAGCGACATTTTGTTAAGGGTGATGAGAAATTGGTATAAGGCTAGTTTCTTAACGTGATGTTTATGTGCTTTAATCACATAATAATATTAGGTGCATCACTAAAAAGCGAAAAAAAAAATTTTTAACAAAAAAATAAAACCGCCTTCAAAAACCCAATAAAAAGGGTTAAATAAAGACCGGCCTCCTAGGAGTCCTAGGAATTGCCTATTTAGTACCTAATAGGTACATGAAATATATCGAAGTCGGTGGCAAGAATCATTGAATTGCTATTGTGTATAGGTACCTACTTGACACCGGCTTGGATATATTTCATGTACCTACTAGGTACTAAATAGGCAATTCCTAGGACTCCTAGGAGGCCGGTCTTTATTTAACCCTTTTTATTGGGTTTTTCAAGACGGTTTTTTTTTTTTTTCATTTATTTAAATTGTCCTGTTGCATTGAAACATTTTAGGTAGATATTAATGTCCAAACGGTTGGGTCTAAATTTTTCAAAAGTCGCCGTTCAAAAGAAACCAAGAAAATCTCTGACTCTGGAGTGCAGAGTAAAACGCCGCAAGCATGGCACAGAGGCGTGGTGGTTCTTTTCTTCAAAAAGGGTGATAATACCCAACTGAAGAATTATAGACCCATCACGCTCCTGAGTCATGTCATAAGCTGTTCTCTAGAGTCATTACGAATCGTCTCGCACACAGGCTTGACGACTTCCAGCCCACCGAACAAGCCGGTTTCCGAAAAGGCTTTAGCACTATAGACCACATCCACACGCTGCGGCAGGTTATACAGAAGACCGAGGAGTATAACCAGCCACTATGCTTAGCGTTTGTGGACTATGAGAAAGCTTTCGATTCGATCGAGACATGGGCTGTACTGCAGTCTCTTCAGCGGTGCCACATCGACTATCGGTACATCGAGGTGTTAAAGTGTTTGTATAGAAACGCCACTATGTCAGTTCGCCTTCAGGACCAGAACTCGAAGCCTATCCAATTGCAGCGAGGAGTGAGACAGGGAGATGTAATATCTCCGAAACTGTTTACTGCTGCATTGGAAGACGCTTTCAAGCTTCTGGACTGGGGGAGTTTTGGCATCAACATAAATGGCGAATACATCACTCACCTTCGATTCGCCGACGATATTGTCGTCATGGCTGAGACCCTGGAGGACCTCGGTACAATGCTCGATGGCCTCAGTAGAGTCTCTCAACAAGTGGGTCATTAAAATGAACATGGACAAGACGAAAATCGTGTCAAATGTCCATGTCGTACCCACTCCTGTCAAAGTTGGAGACTCTGCTCTCGAAGTTGTTGACGACTATGTATACCTAGGACAAAGAATCCAGTTAGGTAAGTCCAACTTCGAGAAAGAGGTCAATCGTCTTATCCAACTCGGCTGGGCAGCGTTCGGTAAGCTACGCACTATCTTCTCGTCCCAAATACCACAGTGCCTTAAGACAAAAGTCTTTGATCAGTGTGTGTTGCCAGTGATGACATATGGATCTGAGACATGGTCGCTTACAATGGGCCTCATAAGAAGGCTCAAGGTCACTCAAAGGGCGATGGAAAGAGCTATGCTGGGTGTCTCCTTGCGAGATCGAATCAGGAATGAGGAGATCCGCAGGAGAACTAAAGTAACAGATATAGCTCACCGAATAGCAAACCTTAAGTGGCAGTGGGCGGGGCACATTGCTCGTAGAACCGATGGCCGTTGGAGCGGAAAGGTTCTAGAGTGGCGACCGCGAACCGGGAGACGAAGCGTCGGCAGGCCTTCCACAAGGTGGACCGACGATCTGATAAAGGTCGCGGGAAACCGCTGGATGACAGCAGCAGAGGACCGGTCGTTGTGGAAAACCTTGGGGAAGGCCTTTGTCCAGCAGTGGACGTCTTGCGGCTGATGATGATGTGATGAGGTAGATTAAAGGCTGCCTTTCCATTGAGGCGGAGACGAACGGAGCGGTGCGAAAAGGACAATCACCTTGTACAGTACCCTCACTAACGCATAGCACACAGAAACTAGAGGAATCTGATTAGTCCTTTTCGCTCGTCTCCGCTTCAATGGAAAGACAGCCAAAATCAGGTTTTTCTTGAAAAAAAAAATACCCTCACTAACGCATAGCACACAGAAACTAGAGGAATCTGATTAGTCCTTTTCGCTCGTCTCCGCTTCAATGGAAAGACAGCCAAAATCAGGTTTTTCTTGAAAAAAAAAACTGAAAACTCCACGCCGCCGCCGACCGAAAATCGTCAGCACGCCGCCGGCGCCATTTTCCCAGGCGGCGCCCATATCTGCTCTGCAATAACTCTTCTGCAAAACAGCAAAAAAAGACGTATGTTTGACCTTTTTCTATTTTGACGACCGACGACCTAGACTTATGTATTCTTTCGTTTTGATTCATGCACAGAATAATTACATAACCGGACTATAAGAAAGAGCAAAAAACGTATATTTGACCTTTTTCTACTTAATACCATAAGTAGAAATAAAGGGCCTGCGCAAACCGGCGGAGCGCAGTAACGAGTTAGAAAGAGATGTCCTTATAGGTATTCTTTCGTTTTCCTTCGTGTTGCCAAAAGCAAATTTGAATGGACCGCTATTCGCCCGCCATTTGAACCCCTACGCGAACCTCCAGTACTACCAAGTCGATACACCAATAGTAAATTTTGTGTCAGGGCAGAGTATACATACTCTGGTCAGGCAGGGTGACTTTTACATTTAGTAGCTTTATTAGTTTGACGGTGTTGTGAATATATTATATCGATATTTTCAGATTTCCAAGAGATGAGAACTTGATAGCAGAATGGATTCGGCGAGTAGACAGGGAAAATTTGATACCGAAGAGATACAGCAAACTATGGCAAAGGAACAGACAGTCACGAGAGTGGTCCTGTAACCCTTTTTTGGTTGGTTGCTATCCCCAATATTTTAATTAAAACATTGTTGAATTATTGAACTTATTTGAAATATCCTTGACCTGCTTTGAACAAAAAACTTCAAATACCTATAACTTTAAGCTGCTAAAGTTTAGCGTAACGTAAGTAATTATAATGTTTAAGGGCCGATTTTTTTAATCGCCAGATAACACTTTCTGTAAGATAAGTTTTAGCTATCTTCTTTTCTTTCATATGACAAAAAGCTGATGTCAAAAATTTCATTTCGGGACAAGTTTTTATTGACGACTGTATTTTTTCACTGTCTTTATTAAATTATCAAGACCAAGCTAAAGAGTCCCATCTCAGTGGGTCTACGTTAAGTACAACTAAGGATCCTGTTGCCACCTTCCGGTTCTATCATCAGATCTGTCCATTGACACAATAATATTACATTGTCATCGGGTTTACATAAGTATTCCAAACTTCAGTTCAATTAAACACCGGGAAGTAGATGAAAAATGGTCTGCAAATTTTGAAATTGACCAGTTTCGTTATTATTATGAACATTGGAACATTGCAAGTTACTAAATGAAAGCTTGTAAAAAAAGGAAAGTGATAACTTTCACGGCCACATGCTTTTATTAGGTAATTAGAAAAATCAGCCCTTAAATCATTAGAAGAAATTACAACTGCGAAATTGAATCGATATCGATATTATTGTCGACTCGGCAACAACGCTCACGTTCACAGATCCTTGTGACAATACGAAGGAAAACGAAAGAATACCTATAAGGACATCTCTTTCTAACTCGTTATTAATACCATAAGTAGAAAAAGGTCAAATACACGTCGTTAGTTTTTTCTTATAGTCCGGTTTCTATTAATGTACTTATTATGTGGCTTCATGTTGTCAGTGTTGTCACAAGGTTTGAATTTGATCTGTCAACGCCAGTGTTGTTGCTGAGTCGTCAATAATATCGATATCGATTCAATTTTACAGTTGTAATTTGTTCTAATAATTTAATGGCTGATTTTTCCAATTGCCAAAAATGACAAATAAAAGCATCTGGCAGTAAAAGTTATCACTTTCCTTTTTTTTATAAGCTTTCATTTAACTTGCATTGTTCCATTTGTTAAATATTATGGTGTCAATAAGCAGATCTGGTGATAGAGTCGAAAGGTGGCAACAGGTTCCTCGGCTGTACTTAACGTAGACCCACCGAGATGGGACTCGTTAGTTTGGTCTTGATAATGTGATGATGAAAGTGCAAAAAAATGTACAGTTGTCAATAGAAACTTGTCCCAAAATGAAAATTTTGACGGAAGCTTTGTCATATGAAAAAAAAGGATAGAACTGAAATTTATCTGACAAAGTGTTACCTGGAGATTAAAAAACCGGCCCTTAAAGATTATAATTATGTTATGCTTAACTTTAGCAGCTTACTGCCGCATTAAGAGACGTCAATTAATTTTTAAGTGTCATTTAAGTTGCTGCGTCTTATTCTATTGCTATAGCAAAGAAAGTGACAGCACCAACTTTAATCAAACTTAAAAGTTAATTGACATCTCTGAGTGCGGCCGTTAGCCTGCCCGCAAATTGGGCCACTAGTGGCCGCCACTAAACGCGACCACTAGTGGCTCGGCTAAGCTACTAGACGCAGCCACCAATCGCGGCCACCGGTGGCTAAGTGGCGGCCACTATTGGCTATTGTTTATCAGAGAAGCCGGCGACTGTGGCCGAGTGTGCGCGCGAGGCGAGCCACTAAACGCGGCCACTAGTAGCGAGCGCGGGCGACTATCGCAGCTTGTGGCTCAGACGCGGCCACTCGAACGCCCGGTGTGCGCCGATGCTATACAAAATGTATGAAAAAACTCGTCCGCAGCTTGTGGCGGAGTGGCGGCCACTAGTGGTCGCGTTTAGTGGCAGCCACTAGTGGCCTAATGTGCGGGCAGGCTTAATGTTACAAGTATTTTAAGTTTTTGTTCACAGTAAGTCAAGGATATTTTAAATATATTCAATAATTCAACAATGTGTGTTATTTAGAATATTGGGGATAGCAGCCAACCAAACAAGGGTTACAGGATCACTCGCGTGACGGTCTGTTCCTTTGCCATAGTTAGCTCTCATCGGTATCTAATTTTCCCGGCCTACTCGCCGAATCAGATAGCGAATACCATATGGTGGTATTTTAGTTTTTAAACTTTGTTTTTTAATAAAAAGAAATTTGACCCAAATAAATGTATCAATATTAATGTTGCTTTAAAAATTAGTTCATAAAGTATTAAATAATACAATGAAGAGAGGTATATAAACAACTACGTTTTTGTACTACAGTTTATGTTTTAAATGAAAAGACCTGATTTTAATTTACCCCGCCACTATACTCGTATAACTCTAAAGGCTTTATGCCTTTCCTTTTTCCTGTTAAAATATTACTAGCGCCACTACCTTAAGGGTTCTGGTAGAATACCAGTGCTGTGGCTTTCCGCAGTTTTATGCTTTCTTCACATCATCACATGGTTCTTCTTCAAATCTCCAAATTTCAAATTTTAATTTATCTCTAGTTTTAAGTTCTCATATATAGGTAGTTAGTTCAGCATCATTATTAGCCGCAAGACGTCCACTGCTGGGCAAAGGCCTTCCCCAAGGTTTTCCACAACGATCGGTCCTCTGCTGCTGTCATCCAGCGGTTTCCCGCGATCTTTTTCAGATCGTCGGTCCACCTTGTGGAAGGCCTGCCTACTCTAGAACCTTTCCGCTCCAACGGCCATCGGTTCTACGAGCAATGTGCCCCGCCCACTGCCACTTAAGGTTTGCTATTCGGTGAGCTATTGTAGTTGTAGCTGTTTATATTCTTTTGTTAATCGTGTTGGCCTTAAAGCTTTCGGCACACCAAACGCGTGTCAGGCGCGTCGCGCTTTGAACGCGGGCCCGCGCATGTTGTAATACAAAAAGCAAATTGAACCCGGCACACCAAAAAGTAACGCGTGCCCGCGGCAGGCACGCGTTCGAACTGCTTTGTGCACGCGACGCGCCGCAGTCGCCGCAGACAACTTGGGCAGCGCGTCAGCGCGGCGTCGGCGCGGGTACTAGTCGTTGTATTTTTTTACAAGCGCGTGGTGGGGGTACGAGCGCGCTGCGCAGCATGTCACACCGAACGCAGCTGCGAGGCGTGCGCAGCGCTGGCACGCGTTCGAAACACGTTGAAGCTGCCACCTGCCTGCGCGGTGTGCCGGGTGCTGCGTCGCTCACGCCACGCGACGCGCCTGACACGCGTTTGGTGTGCCGAAAGCTTAAAGGTCATGTTCATGTATGTTTGTGAATAATAAATATGTCTATCTATCTATGGCTAATAATGGCTATGGATCTGGGCTGTATCACATTGGCCTAGATACTCTATCATTGTACAGGGAGTGGGACTGAATGTGTAAATTAATTTACAGGTACCATTGTGTTTTATGAATATCTATTCAGATTTTTCAAAGAAATTATTGTTTATAATATGTCTTATACATTGCAATACAATATTACGTTCTTGTCTTATTTCCTTACATAACAATTTCTGTAACAAAGTGGATGGCATCTTAGGCATTGGCCTATTTATAACTGGTTTCTTCTGAAAACTATCTTTACACTTCTTTTTATTTATTGTTAGATTAGGTTTTAAATTATCAGGTTCATTTGTAATTTTTTTGGTTACTTTTATTTCCTCTGGTCCACTGTCATCATCAATGTCATTTTTTGTTTGTGGAATCAATATACTGTTTTCATTATTCATCAATTTCATTTCTACTTTTTCAATTTTTGTTGTTACAGTTGTTTGTTTATTTCCACTTTCCTCTTCATCAGAAGATCCATATTCGCATTGCAAGGAAGACAAAGCATTACAAACAGACACGGAGGTATCTTGTAGTGGTGTGTTTGCTACTGAAATGTCATCTTCATCCTCAATTGTAAAACCACAAACAAGTTCTTCTGGCTGTTCATCCACATCAGATGTTAAATTTTGAATACCTCCAAAAGGTTTAAGCTTCCTTGTATCTTCCACGACAGGTAACTTTATAGCAGAATTTTTTGATATTAACTTCCTCCTCTTGCTATTTGGAGTTATGTTATTTCTTTGATGGTCATAAGGTTTTCTTTTACAAGCATTACCTACAAAGTAAGATTTTTTTAATTAATGGATAAAATTAAAAATGCCTCAGACAGCCTGCGGACAGAATGCGTTAGACACGGATCGGATTACATAATCTGAAGAAACTGAACTAAACTTGGAATTTGTTTCACCTCCCTCCCGCATGAGGAGTTAAGTGAAAGCATTTTTATTACTCTCAAAAATGCTAGGAAATATGCATATTATTTATATCTATTTTTCTAGAGTGACCGTCGAAATACACTATGTAAACAAATACAACGTGAAAATCCTTTATGTAAAGCACAGAATAAGTACTTTCATAGAAACCGGACTATAAGAAACAACAAAAGACGTATATTTAACCGTTTTCTATTTATAGCATTCATAACGAGTTAGAATGAGATGTCCTTATAGGTATTCTTTCGTTTTCCTTCATGTTGCCAAAAGGTTTTAGACGTCAAATTTCAATGGACCGCGAAAAGCCCGCCATTGGATCCCTACACGAACCTCCAGTACTAAAATATTAAAAAGTCGATATGTGAATCCTTTTAAAAACTATTTGTAAAACCTTTTTTTTTTTGGTAAATGGCATTAACACTGGCAGGCACAATCTTACAAATGAAGACTGTCAAAAATTCAGTAAAAAAAAACCAAGAAATTGACACTTTAACCATTGCTTGAATGTGATCACTTCTAAAATTTTCTACAACTATGGAAACATCGGAATTTCGTGCCGTTATAAAACATTTTTTTATGAAGGGTTGCAGTGCTGCCACAATAAAAACTGAACTTGATTCTGTTCATGGCACTAACGCACCAACGTCTCACGACTGTTTATAACTGGTTAAATGATTTTAAACGTGGTCGGTCAAGCACATCTGATGCTCCACGCTCTGGTCGCCCAATCGAAGTCACTACTGAGGATGTTGTTGAAGAGTACAATATTATGGATATTGTACTCGACGACCGCCGAGTGAAGGTGCGTGAAATAGCTGAGAACGTAGGCATCTCTACTGAGCGAGTACATAAAATACTGTACGAAGATTTGGCTATGACAAAGCTGTCTGCACGATGGGTGCCACGTTTGTTGACGATCGAACAAAAACGCGAACGAAAGCGAATTTCAAAGCTGTGTTTGGATATGATAAAGCGTTATCCTCGGATTTTTTTTGAGTCGATTTGTCACTGTGGACGAAACTTATATATAAATAACACTTTCTGTCAAATAAATTTTATCTCTCTCTTTTTCTTTCATATGACAAAAAGCTTCTGTCAAAATTTTAATTTTGGGGCAAGTTTTTATTGACAACTGTAGTTTTTTTTTGCACTGTCACTGACCAAACTAACGAGACCCATCTCGGTGGGTCTACGTTAAGTACAGCTGAGGATCCTGTTGCCACCTACCGACTCTATCGTCAGATCTGCTCATTGACACCATAATATTACATTGGCATCTGGTTTAGATACGTTTTCCTAATTTCAGTTCAATCAAACACCGGGAGGTCGTTGAAAATGGTCTGCAAATTTTGAAATGGGCAAGTTACTTATTATTATGAACATTGGATTATTGCAAGTTAAATGAAAGCTTGTAAAAAATGGAAAGTTATAACTTTTACTGCCAGTTGCTTTTATTTGGAAATAAGAAAAATCAGCCCTTAAATCATATTATTCTCAGCAGCAACACTGGCGTTGATAGATCCTTGTGACAACATGATAGAAAACGAAAGAATACCTATAAGGTCATCTTTTTCCAACTAGTTATGAATGTCATAAATACAAAAAGTTCAAATATACGTCTTTTACTGTTTCTTATAGTACGGCTTCTATGAAAGTACTTATTCTGTATAAAATCGAGCGTGTGGTGAAAGCTGGAACTACAATATTTGCAAATGGCAACCACCACAGGTTATAATCAGAATTTTTAATCTCACGGAAAAAAATTAATCAGAGGTACGTCACTGTCAAAGTGACATTTCAGGGGATCTCAAAATATGGGCGGGTAAATTTCTGAGCGTTTCAACCGCCGTCATTAGTGTTTTCAATATATTGACGAAATCAATGACACCTACACCAACTACACCTACCAGGGTACATCCTTCCAAACAACAGTGAACGAAAAACAGCGGAAATCGTAACAATGAACAACTTGACAATAAAAATGCGAGTGACGTCTCACGTTAAGCGGCCCGCAACTTTGTGAGCCGGAGACAGTGATACCGGTGCAATAAATAAATTATGCATACGAAAACAGTATTTTCTCTCTTTAAATTAATATGACAACGAGTTTATGTCAAAATAAAGTTTGCCATCAACAAGTTAAATTACTTCTTGATCATAATATACATTTTATTTATACAAAGTCGATGTCTCAAAGATGTGCTAAGTATAAATATCTTGAACACGGTCTTACATACAGGTCTTGCAACTGGGCAAATTTTCAATGGGACGCTGTGACTGTTGAAGTAAAATCCCGAGGGCTTATTGCCTAACGCACTCGCGATCGCGATCGCTTTCATAATTGACAGTTGAAGTCAAATCTGCCTACAAAATGAAAGCAATTGTGTCACTTTCAAGTCGATCGCGATCGCGAGTGCGTTAGGCAATAAGCCCACAGGTGCGCTGCGTACGCTGCGATCGAGAGATGCAAAACATAACCTACATTTTTAGATTTTTGAAATCCCATCGCGAGTGACGTACGATACGTTGGTTTTGTGTACATTACGGTTCAATGCGCGTGTTTCACGCATACGCGACTATAGTCATCTTTGACACAACGGGTATCCCTCGATCGCAGCGACGTAGCGTCGCTAGCGGCCTGGAACGTTAAGAGGCCCACTTTCAAACCCGAAGTTGCAAGACCTGTATATAAGACCGTGATCTTAAATGCTTCAAATTTTTTTCATTAACGGCAACTTTTGTTTATTTTTTTCCATGAGATAAAAAATTCAGGTATAGAGTAAACCTTGGATCATGTTGCCAATTTCATTCCGAACAGCGCCCTCATTTTTGTTTCGACTTCTTTGCCAGGCTATAACGCACGCTTAGTAATAAAACTAATAAACAGGTTCAAGTCGAAACAAAGCAACTATGGTTGAAAATGGAATAAAGCTTTATTTCGACTTGAGTCGGTTTATTACTAAGCGTGCGATATTATCACGTCCCGCAACGCTTAGCGTGGCGTGATTGCGCCGCTCTCTCTATGTGACGACTGTTTGGCGACAGCGCACGCGTAGCGCCGCGCCCGGCAGAAAAATGTGATCGCGCCCGAGTTTTACTAGCGTGGCGCGGCGTGATTATGTGTGACGGCCTGCATACAACTTTTAATTTCCACTCTAAGAACGCGCCACGCTACTGTCCAAGCCGGCTGTTTGACGAAGCATTAAATGGCCCAGCAAATTTTCACAAAACTTCACCTTTCAAACAACAAAAACTAAATCATCCATCCATTCCAGAGCTACTATGCCACAAGCAGATACACAAATACACATATTAAGGCGGGTCCACATTTGTGACATTTCATTGTAACATGGTTCCGTGACCGTGTAACGCATTTCAGTACCGGTTATGTGGACAGTATTTGTTATGCAAACAAAGTGACCCATCCCAAGCGCTTACATTACACTGTCCACATTTAGTGTAACAAGTCCTGTAGATTTGCCACGCAGTCCGATCCGATTGTGCCCTATAGTGTGGACATACCTTTTAAACTTATAACACCAAGGTGTGTGGGTATTTGTATCAAGGGTTAAATAAAGAAGATACCAAGTTTTATAGTTAGTGTAACAACAGCCTACACCTCTTCCACCTAAAAGAGAGAGAGACTTCTTCCCGACTTATGCCCTGATCACACATACAGAGTACAGTGGCGAAACAGCAAATTGGTACTTGGCCGAGAGAGTAAGGTGGATGAGTAGGTCTTTACACATATTTTGCTTTGCTGGACGAATCAGATGAGTAGGCCTTTACACATATTTTGCTTTGCTGGACGAATCAGTGCACTTTCGATAGATTTGTCAGTGCGTCAACATGAATAGCAAAAAGAAAATAATTAGAAAGCTAAAGCTCGCTACTGGCTTGCTACTGACTAGTGGTTATGTTCATACCCGTCGAGTAGGGAGCGAGTCGGCGGGGGGTATACTGAGATGAGTGCGGGGGTGGGCACTCGACAAGGTCCAAGTGACTCGCTCGTTTTTGCTGGGCCGTGTACTCATCACAAAGTACACACGGACCGAGCACTCAGCCGAGGGCACTCTCTCGCCACTGTACTCTGTACGTGTGATCATGATCAAGGCATTAGGGTCCAGAAGCCGTTTTGATCACAATGCCTACGCCGCAAAACGACTTTGAAGGATTACGTCTAAAACGCTATATGACTAAGAAGCAAAATAACTAACATTTAAAACGGCTATAAAGCAAAATGCCTCAAATCAATACCTCTACAGCGGTTTACCAATGTCGCAATACGCCTACATTTCTTTTTGTCTATGTAGCATAATGTCTCATAAAAGAAAATTACTTTGAAGGATTATACATAACACGCCATAGGACTAAGAAGCAAAATGACTCGCAATAAAAAACGACTATAAAGCAAATTGCCTCAAATTAATATTATACCTATTAGGCAGTTTACTAAAGTTGCAACCTACAATAGTCTAAAAATAAGAGCTATTTAAAATATAGTTTCATTAAAAGAACTGCAACTTAAATAAAAGTAGGTATGCCATAATCAATCATCATAATAATATTTAATATCCTCTCAGTATGAAAGGAAGCCGTTAGTAACGATGTGTTGTTCACCTATGTATACTCCAACGGGCTAAAATATTCAGTAACATTTGAGTTTGACCATACATATAATATCTTAGGTACGCAAACTCTCCTATCTGTAAGTAAAAGTGACATAGAAACTACACTACTCAGGAAGAATTTAGTAATGAAATGGCTGAGGAACCTAAACAGCTGGTTTTTATTAAAAATCAAAAAGGTGGGCGTGGGCAGTCTTTGTTATGGTCTAATATAGTGATGCTATGAAAAATTTCACGGCATATTTTGAAAGACAGTAGCTGAAATTAGTGCCAAAAGTTCTAAGTTGTGCTTCAGAAACGAACCTCACAAATAACGAGTTGGAAGGATGGCACCGAAGGATAAATGCTCGCATACCACCAAATGCAACATTTTTACCTTTTCTCGAAAAATTATTGGTCGAAGCAAAATGGCAAAACGTGAAAACTAAGGCGGCTTTGTTTGAAAAAAATAGAGAAAAAAACCGACATTGAATTCAATAAAAACAAAAAGGAACTGAAATAAAACCGGTCAAGTGCGAGTCTGACTCGCACACGAAGGGTTCCGTACCATCGGTACAAGATTTCATACTATGTACTTACAAGATTTAATACTATGTAGGTACTTTCGTAAAAGAAACAATTAGGCGCTATAACAATAGATAGGTAATTGTCTAAATTCATTACATCCCAATCATCCCATCATTTATATTTAGGGACCCCTTTAATTTTTAATTTAATTTAATTTTTATTATTTGTTGTCATATTGGTAATGGTTAATGAGATACAGCAAGGCTTAGTAATAGGGTCCCGTTTGGCACCCTTCGGGTACGGAACCCTAAAAACTAGATGAGTGCAGTAGAACACCACTCACGTTTATGAAAAATAAAATTAAGGTCAAAAGGCAAATTTTCCATTATTAAACATTAGCACAGAATAAGTACCTAATAGTTTATATGTATTAGTATATAGCTATGTATTGTTTTGAGTATTTGTATTGTATATAAGCGGAGTTACAATTATTTTATTTTGTGAATTTAATTTGAAATAAAATAATACACGAGACAATTACGGCACCGGTGTCGAGAAACAGAGGTTCCCTTTTTTTTTAGTGGTTTTGCATTTGAGGTATTTTGCATCCCTAGGCATCTTCATATCCAGGCATTTTACAATTGAGATGTTTTGCATTTTAGTCTTATTGAGTTCATAGTCATTCTAATGTTTAGAAATTTTACTACAAAGTTCTTTTACAGTAGAGGCACAGTAATGATAAGTCGTTTTAATTTGAGGCATTTTGCTTTATAGCCGTTTTAAACGTTAGTTATTTTGCTTCTTAGTCATATAGCGTTTTAGGCGTAATACTCCAAAGTCGTTTTGCGGCGTAGGCATTGTGATCAAAACGGTCCAGAAGTAAGTATTGAAATCCAATACTAGCTACTGCTGTACACTTTTTAGTATGTCCTAAACATGCATGCATTAATTTGGTCAGGTTGTCAAATCATCAAAGTCTGATAGTAATATACCACATACAATTTGACAACCCGACCAAATTAAGAATATTAACAAGTAGCTCAACAATCCTATGGTGTAACTTTACATAGTGTGGCCGAGCTGCAGGCTATCCAGCAGCTGCGTACTTCCCGGCCACTACAATAAAGTACTATTAAATGACCTTACCTGTTTTCACATTTTTTTCATGCCTGATATGCTTGAGTCCCATTTTTTCCCCTCTATCAATTTTTTCTTTATTAGCTGCAGCTGCCTTCTCAACATTTTCTTTTGTGGGATATTTTTTTTTCCTCTCTTCTCTCCACTTTTTTATTTCCTCTGGGTCTTGAAGCTTAGCAATTTTCTTAAAAAGTCCTGATGAATGCTGCATCTGTATGTGTTTTGTGATAACCTTAGGGTGCGCGATAAACTGACAGCCATCAATTTTACATTTCTGGAAATGATAGGTCATATTAATCGTAACCCGAAAACCAATTCATTGGAGCTCCAAGATTCATTGCAAGTAAATCATATTTTTCATTCTCAAACAAAAGTACCTATGATGATGATGAATCATTATATCAGCCAAATTGCTGCGAGTTAATATAACATACATGGAATTAACAAGAGTTTAAAGAAGTTTTAAAAATGTCAGTAAGTTCACCTCATGCTGCTGTTTGTGTTTTTCAAGGATATCTGAAGTCCGGAAGCCTCTGTCACATGTTTCACACCAAAACTCATTAGAATCCTGAGGTTGTCTCCATTGAGGATGTGGTGGTCTCAAAGACGGGTTTCGTGAGCGCCATGGATTATTATAATTCGGTGATCGAAAACTATGATTATTATGAATCGAATCTTGAAAAGGCACTTGCATAGTGTGTGATAGGTGGGGGCTGTAATTTTTTGCAGGTTAGACTCCAAATATATATATTTGTATAAATGATTAATGCATCTCTTAAATTAAAAAAATGGTTTCTGTACCACACAACACACACAAGTCTAATCTAATCTATCTTTGTTTTGTCATACACAAGTCAAAATGTCCTGCAAGTTGGTTTTTTATTTACGGGAATCGAACTACAGTTGCCACTTGCAGCAAACCAAACCATAGATTAGATTATAAGGGTACCCACCAAAGAGTACATTAAAATAAAGAAGGATAGAGATATCACTCTATTCAACGGCACAACGCCATCTAACGCAAAATCCCGTAACTACTATTAGGACCATCTATTACCATACCTATAATATCAAGGACCAATAACCATACGTACCAATACCAGCCCTGCTGTGCCACTGCCCATGGGCCACTGCCATGCCACAGCTTTTTTGAACTTTTTTTTATTTCACTATTAGACCGGTAGCACATCTCCGCCGCGAAATCGATGCAGCGGAACCGCTGACGTTCCGCCACCGTTTGTCCTTTGTATGACGGGCGAAACATTAGCGAAACTGCTTGTTAAATTGCCCATGCTTCTATCTCTTTCTCGCGGAATACCGGCGACGCCGCTCACATCTCCGCCGCGAAACCGCTGACCGAATGTGAGCGGTTTCGCCGATATTCCGCGAGAAAGAGATAGAAGCATGGGCAATTTAACGCGATAGAACAGGCAGTTTCGCTAATGTTTCGCCCGTCATATAAAGGACAAACGGTGGCGGAACGTCAGCGGTTCCGCTGCATCGATATGCTACCGGTCTTAATTGACATTAAGCGGCTACCACACGCGCAAGCTTCACCACAGTTTTGCCTGCGCAGGCCGGTTTGTACACGGAACACGGAGCGTGTGGTTGGTAAAACTCTATAGACACGAAGTGTTCAGTTTTGGCTTGCGCAGGTAAAACTATGGTGAAGCTTGCGCGTGTGGTAGGCCCATTAAGTAAACATATTTTTAGTCCAAGCAACTTTTCTCCTCGTAGTCACTTGCCATATACGTATAATTACGTATTTTTCATTTAACCAATGCTACAACTACCCTTACGTGTTTTGTTTCTTAACCCATTTTTCACTTTATCAATGTTTACAATATAGATTTCGCTACGTTACGTTAAATATTCATTTCAGCCCAGAAAATCTTGGTTCTAATTTGTTTTAACTATCCAGAAAATGCAACAATCAAGACGAATCATGGCAGAATCGAATCGGACAGGTTAGGTTAGAAGTTGGCCTTCGAGGTTATTTTTTTTATCTGCCCAGAAAATCTTGCTTGTATTAACTACTCGTACCCCGAAAATGCAACGAGCAAAACGAATCAGGGTAACATATTATTGAAAATCAAAACATATCAAACATAACAAAGTCGATTTAAAAATAGCTAAATTGAAATGACTAAATGAAAAAATTCGAAGTAATCTTTCAGGCAAACGTAAAAAAAACCAAACCATATTTGTAGATTAGTTTTTGTCGAACCAAAAATCGGTCAATCATTTTTCGCAGTTCAGATAGGTAACCACGTTTTTTCTATACTAATATTATCGAACAGTAACCGAATACGGTAAGAATTGTAAAAGATTCGCTTTTATGATATTTTATAAAGGAATTGTAATCGTTTTTTTTAAACATCTACATACAAACGCAGACGCATTTGTACTAACGAACGTTGACAGTTGACAGCGTTGACTCAACGCAAGTGACGTGATTTTACAAAATGGCGAATCGATTCGGTCCAAGAACGAAGTCAGTTAAACACTATTGACGGTCCGTTTCATGTATGGGGTGTAAAAGTAGTTTAATATTTTGTTTTTATTTGCGTGAAAATGTGTGCATAGTTTAGATTTGGTATTTTAAATGCGTAAAACAATAATTCTTGATGTTTGAAACTAATTTATAATAGATACGTATTTTTTAAAGTTAGTTGACTGCTCGTTTTATTGGAACAACGTTCGCGTAAAATGTAAAATTTAAATCTGTCACAGGACCAAACCAATAGAAAACCATATGAAAATAATTATAACAATTATTTTGCATTATTAAGCTAACCATACTAAGATTGAACTACCTTGCTTTTATACAGTATGACTGGTCCTATGGAAAGAATTCAAGTTCTTGATGATATAGAGAAGGATATAATTACATGTTTACAATGTGCAGGTTCGTAAATTAAACATTTGGATCATTTGGTAGGTATTCAGCTACTGATTAACTAAAACGCTTTTAAGTATCTAATTAGAGATTAAGTCAGTTGGGTTCGATTCCCGGTTAGAGCTAATATTTGTGTGACGAGCGCGAGTATTTGTTCCTCTATATAAGTATAATTATCTTGACTAGTACGCTCATTATACAGCCTAGGCATTTGTTTGTTGCCCCTCAAATGTTTTTTTTTTATAATTAACATACAACGCAATAAATTAAATGTCATATAACTAACCAAGTGTGAAATGGCCAACCACTCCAGTGTCAAGATACTGTTCCAAACAAGTATAAGCTATATTACATGTACTTATTCATTATTATTACATTAATTTTCCAGCACAAGCTCTTTTGGAGCTAGGTAAAGAAAAATCAAGCCAAAAGCAGGCAGAAACAAACACTTCACAGTTCTTGAGAACACTCAGCCAAGTTGAAACAAAACTGAGTGATCAAATAAATTATTTGACTCAAGTGTCTACTGGCCAACCTCATGAAGGGTCAGGCTATGCATCACAGAAGGTGCTCCAGATGGCTTGGCATAGACTAGAGCATGTGCGGTCTTGGGTTAATGAACTGGACCGCCTAAAGGCTTCACACTTGGCAGCATCCAACAATAGGAGCATAACCAGTGGTGTTTCTAATGGAAATATGACAAATTCTGGTACTAGCACTTGATTACAGTATTAAATGAAGTAATATCACTGTCTGTTTTTTCTGTATTGTCTCATATCCAGTGATTGGATCTATAAAAATACCATAAAAGATAAGACATTGAAGTTACATTCAGTTCTTCTATGCAATACTGTAAAAAAAATTGTTGTTAATTTTAAGTTATTTACCTTTTTATTAAGGTAGGTAACAAAAAGACTTGCAGGATTGTAAGTCATATCCATGTTAAAATAACAGACTTAAATCCTGGGAAATTGAATCCTAGATCCGATCACTGCTCATATCTCATAACTCACAGCTAATAAGCTGATTTGAATGGCACATTATTTCTTTGTGCAACTCCTGATTGATAAAGTGGCAATAGTTGGGTTGGTACCTGGCCTGTGCATAATCTTATCACCTTATCACAAAAAGATAAGTGGGTTATTTTGTTTTGAAGGTTTTCAAAATTAAAATTTATTTTTATTAAAAATGATAACTATAAGCAGTGTGCATATATTAGGCAAAATATGTAAATCAATTCCAATATCCCTCCTGCTTATCACAGTCAGTAACTAAAGTTGCAGAGGGTGCAAGATGCACAATAATATCTGATGTAATACTTTAGTCTGTTTTACAATTGAAAAGTAAATTAATCTACTAGTTAAAGTTAGCCCTCTCCTTCAAGGGAGAGAGGGCAAAAATTGTTAGATATGCTTCACTTGACATTTGTGAAACAGGTAGTTAGTGCTTGGGTTGGATACTACTTCAGCTGGCTATATAAATTGCACTGCACTGCATTATCCACTACTATCATGTACAGTGCTAGTCCTTATTTGCACATGTATTATATACACGATTTTGTATATCGTGTATATAATAATAATAATAACAAAATTTATTTCATTTAACAACTTATGTGCTAATTACAAAGTTGTTGAGACCTCCTATTAAGTATTATACATGTGCAAATAGAGTAAAACACCCAATTATGTGCATCCAAAGTACCAGACCTCTGGCAGTATTATCAGTTCAGGAAGCAAGGGTCACAATAATGTTGGGGGTTTTTATCCATTTGATAGTTATACCTATTGTATTGTTTGACTTCTCTCTTTATTTCGTACAAATGGCTTCAGGAAAGATTAATAGTTTGTATGCATGTTGAAATAAATAGATAAACAAATATGAATGAATTTTATTGTAACCAGAAATGTATCTATAATCTGATCATCAGTTTTATCTTTGCATCTTTATCACAATAAGTCAGTAAAAAACCATATGTAAACTCTCTTCTAACAAATTACCATACAATTAAATAAATTATTTACAGTGCTTTATTATTTCATTTTTGCTATCAAGCCCCCTTATCTAGATAATGAATTACCCATTTGTACCTAGTGACATTTATACATATGACAGCACAGGGTCAGAGTGTATTCAAGACCCTAAACCGTGTGGCATGGAATAAAACAACATATATATCTACAACAGTTATACAATGTTGAAGCTAACACATACAGATGGGCAAACTGACAATTAACACACATTTGAGTAATTCCCACAGGTTACTCTTAGTAATTGGGTCATTCTCACGAGCGTTTTAGCCGCCGTCACAACCGTGGTCGCATTATTGAAGGCTTAGGACTTCCCTGTAGATTCGAATGTCATTTGCGGCTATTCTGTGCAATTCAGAGCCGCCGCTAACAATTCTTATCAAAAGCTTTTCCTTAGAATATCGTCAATATTGTAGCCACGGCTGTGACGGGCGGTTGAAACGATATGAGAATTACCCAATTGCACCAGACATCTACATGCAAATGCAAGTATAGGTGGTCAAGTCAATGCATTCCTTCGAATAGATAGAACAATTAAATCTAAAAATTCAGCATGTCGCAAATTCAATCAGCTCCTTGATGATGCTGTATGCCATGTACAATTAAATTGCCTATCAAATTAAGCTACTATGTGTCATGAAACAAATTGCTCATTACAAATTATTATGACCAATTTACTGAGAGGCATTTTGTTCATTGACTTCAGAATTGAACTAATACAGAAACCCATCACTCCTCTTTTCAGCTTCGTTGGTTAGCATTTGCCTTGGTGAATTTTTCGATATCATCAAGAGATCGTTTTGCCTTGGTTGATATGTCATCCATAGATCTTCGTGCTGTGGATGTAATATCATCCAGTGATTTCTTAGTATGTGATAGCAGCTCATCTGTGCTCTTGCAAGCTGTGCTAGCCAGTTCCTTGATTTCAGAATCAAATTTTCCAATAACCCACTCAATGGCTTGACGTCCCTTTCCAGCATTTAATGATATTTTATTAGCTAATAAGTCTTCCATGTAGTTACTGAGTGGAACACCCTAAAATGAACAAAAATTCGTTAAAAAAATATATGGAAAAATAAGGTAAACTGATTAGTAGTAATAATGACTAATTATTAAATCACAAGATAAAAATAACTAACAAAGGATAAGGCCTATATTCAATGACAGGAAATTTAATCAGATGATGGAAAAACCAGGCCATATGTAAATAAATAATATTATGGGCACTGTGTTTAACACATTGAGAGGCGGTGACGTCTATAGACGTCAAGTAGTATGGCTAATTGATCACTAATCACGGTAGTGCACGCCAAAGTGTTAAACCCAACAACAAACAGTGCAGAGTAAACGTTCCATTATTAACCTGTTGTATGCGTAAGACACAGATCCGTGCTCAAAAATTGGATATCATTTTGTTTTTTTTTTTACTTATTTTTGAGGTTTTTATCATAATCTGAAGAGACTAGAACTTAGTATTGTTTTCATATCCCACATACAACGAGTTAATGCATCATCCAGCCAGTCAAAGAATAAAATACACCACCTAAATCTAATATTAGGTATTAGACAGGTATGTAAAATGTATTTTGCAAGAGTAATTTATATTTACATACAGTGCTCACATGCTTGGCACAAAATGAGAAATACTTTTTGATTTCCTGTCACATACATGTACCTATAACATACAATGCTATGCTTGGACCAAAATGTAGTGCCAAGAATAAATATATTATTTGCAGCTTGTTATATGTAAAGAAAGTTTTGTTAGCATGGCAAATGGGAGTGGTAGTAAGGTATGAATTAATATTGTTGAGGCTACACCCAAAATAAAAATCACTCTTACTTGAACCGTGACAACTGCCTCTTGAGTGAGCAGAGTTTTAGATGCATCTGAGGGATGTGGCGTGTACCGAACTGTTTCATCCACAGCTATGTAGTGGCAGAAAGTTAAGTTTCTGGTCTTCAACATCATTTGCCTTTGATTGGGATTGACCTCAGATTGTTCACTGGCATAGCATATTTTAGCTGTTCCAATGAGCTGAAACAATAAGAAAAAAATCATATAGACTTTCAATATTAGATAGATTTTCAATATTAAGATTAAAAATGTAATCAGATAAAGAAAAATAATTTAAAATATTACTGCATACTGTTATTTGACGTTTGAACTCGGTATTACTAAATATAGATTACCGCTTGCGCCCAACGGGGAAAAAACCACTTGGAGCTGACAAGTCTGCGAGTATGTAGTACTCCGTTTACAACTCTTCTCTCAACTACGTCGGTTCCTATTACGGCTGGATTCATAGGATTGGGATATTTGCGCCATGCTGCTTGAGCAACAGTCTCCCAAGGATGACTATAAAAATAATAAATAATGTAGTTAATAATGTAGAACGTTAGATAAGGAAATAATTGACATATTGCGTCATAGCTACTTGAAAGTGTGTTCAGATGTCCAAATCTTCATTTTGACCTTCAATCTTAATCCTTTAGTTAAACGATTCAGGAATGGCGAGTTTTTGTCTAATTCCTAGTTATTTACTTTCCATCTCATAACTTCTCTTACTACACGACTACACACACTGCACAGTGGACTTGAAAGCTTTTTCCAGCGAAAGAGCGAAAGTCAAAATGGCAACTTCACAAGGCTATATTTATTACCTATGGCTCGTTGTGGCATATTAGGCCGGCCTTACACAGTCTGAATTTTAAGAATCTGAATTCATAATCTCGTGTGTGTGTGTGCTCGTCCATAGATAATGTATGGAAAGAGGTGCGTTCTGTCAGATCAATCTGAGAAATTCATAATCTGAAAAAATCAGATTGTGTGTGGATCATAGTTAAATTGTATGCAATTCCGTGCTTTCTGAATAAATAATATGAATTCAGATTCTTAAAATTCATACTGAGTAAAGCCGGCCTTATGGCGGTCGTACACTCTCGCTTCTCTCAGTTGCGCTCGCGCCTTGGAACCGTGTAGACGTACTTTTTACGCCATATTTTTACGTACACAGTACGAAAATGTCATGGAATAATGAGAGCAAACTTAATTTTATACAAATTTATCAAATGGAACCTGTCTTATGGGATCCTCTCACAAATTCCATAAGCTATGTCCACACCAGTACGCTTTCATGTTCATCTTGCGACTTCAACTGTCAATTCGTATTGCGTCAAGCGCATGCAATATTGATTGCCATCAAGGATCTTAGACTCAAACTGGATTAAGTACTAACTATTAAATAGCTATTCAAAATTATACCTTATTGACCAGTAATATAGTTACAAATTATCTGACGATAGGTAACTAGGGGCCTCGTGGCTCTGAGAGGTACCAATTGGGGGATTGTGTCTCACTTGCACACTTGCCATTGCAAGAAAATATTACCGTAATGGTATAATATACTAATTATAATGTAAATGTTTCGTTCTTTTTTTAATTTAATTTTTTTATTGTGCATTGTGAAATTTGGTAGGTCTGAATAAAATCTCATTTTACAAGTCTATAACCCCAGGTTAAAACTCGATAAAAATCTGTTACATATTAAAATGAACTTAAGTGTTAATGCATATATAATAATATAGATCGACGAAAACGTCCGTGTGCGTACATACGTGTGTGTGGATTTACGGTAGGAAATTTTAAATATTGACTGGTAACCCTGTTGTTTACATGACGCGTCATCGAGTTTTAATCATGTTTCAAATGTCTTTTCGCACGAAAACAATTTAAAATGGTTAAATCGTGCTCAGTTAAAGGCTGTAGGAGCGAAAGCTATTTACATAGCGGGATATCCTTTCAAAGGTAATGGGAAATAATTTATATTTTACGACTAAAAGAAAATACCCATCCCGAAAGCACTAGGGTGGCCATGAAAATCCTGTCGGTTTTTCAGAAACTGTAAATAAATAATATTTTTTCCATGTATTTGGTTTACGAATGCAATTTAGCTGGCGTAGCATGTTAATAGCTCTAGCCCAGGATGACTTAGTTTTTGGAAATATTTTTTTTTTTAAATATTGAACCTACGCAGCAGATAGCTTGAATACACGGCTGGTGTGGTGACATTGGTCTATTGGTCATGTCTATTGAGACATACAAAAATAAAGACAGCATTTGGAACACAGTAAATTATCTCATAGCCTCCGCCCTTGAAAATTTCCTCAATAATGTATTTCACAGTATTAAAATATTTTGCTTTTGCGCGCTCCATGTCACGTAAAATATTGCACTGAAACCACATCCATAATGTGACGTAAAATGGGGGAGTAGGGATTGACTGACATTTTTTGTCATTTGAAGAAATCTCGATATATTTATAAAGGCAAAGGTCACAACTTACAGAAAAATTAAATCGTTTTGTGTAGGAGCATAAATAATGGTTCGGTGGTAGGCCCTAGATTTTGGCACTGGTTTGCTCCAACGCTCATTTGTTGTATATAAATATATTGTAATCCTCCTAATATTATAAACGCAAACATTTGTGTAGATGGATGAATGTTTGTTATTCCTTCACGCTTAATACCTGGACGGACTTGAATGAAATTTTGAATGGCTTATAATATTACCTAACTTAACACAGGTTATCTTTCATCCACAATGTTCCTGTGGGACAGTCAATGCAGACGAAGTCGCGGGCAGAAGCTAGTAATTAATATTTCGTTTTTAAGTACCCATTTTGTTTCATTATTTGTTTGTGTAGATTAGGAAAAAATATTTTTGTCCGCAGATAAAGTTGGTCACCCTAATAGAAAGAGATAAAATCCCCTACTTTGGGTTTCTCTGTCGGTCACACTTTTTTCTAGCAGTACTCAGTCCAGTTTCAGTAAAGGTCCTGCCATAAAACGCATGCAGCATATCGTCTACACCTGTGCGCTTGTTGCATGCAGCGTACACACGCGCCTCGGTTAGCCGTCAATATGGATGCGGAACTAGTAGCTATCAGTGCGGCGTATTTAGTGTTAAGTGCAAGAAAAAAACGAAAAAAAGGAGAATCTGGACCGTTTTTACAACATAATTATATTTTTGGCTCAGAGAAATCAACGCGTCGTTTCGTTTTATTCTATTTGTGTAATCTTTGGGCTTGTAGTCCTGCAAAACTTGATATGTTCGATAATCTTCAATAAAATCCAATGTTTTAACTTTATCTTCCGCCATTTTATTTGCTAAAAGGCACAAAATGTTGAAAGTCAACCCAACGGTGACGGATCAGCGAGCGCTACGGGCATGCGCTGCTGTCAAACCAGTTTGAGCGCAAGCGTTTTTGCAAGCGCGATGGTTGCAGAGGCATGCGTCAGAGGAAAACGAAAGATGAACATGAAAGCGCACTGGTGTAGACATAGCTTATACCAATTTCCTTTGACGCAGCCGCGACTCGCGAACAAATTTGAATGCGGCCAGCCGCCGCGCCGCCCGCGACTAGTCGCTTAGTGGAAATCAAGGTGGAAATTAAGGCTTATTCTAACGCATTAATGCGTTACAGCCACAGAATAATTATCCTGCATGGCAATATTGGCAAAACAGTATCGCAATATTAGGATCAGACATAGATATGGATCAGATTATATCGTGATAATATTGATAATGTAATATGCCCCCGTCATTCAGTCAGTTGTCATTGTTGTTTTCAAATTTTCAATTCTTATCATCTACCTACCTTTTGACTTTAATACCAAATTACTCTTATGCCGGAGTTACACTCACGGGGAAACGCCGTTAATTATCACGATGATAGTCCATATGCGTACGGCATAAGGCGATAGACATTGATTTTTAACGGCGTTTCTCGTTAGTGTGGCCCTAGCGTTATAATCTGTTTGACCTAAATGTTGACCTTTGATAAGAGCTTTGGATAAAAATGATGTCCATGGCGTTAGTCTCCATACCAGTAGGTACCTACCTGCCTACATTGAATATTAGGGATATATGTAGGTACTCGCCCGGTCATCCTCAATTTATTCTATGTTTTCTATGTATTAGCCACTGCAAATACGACAGTTTTATAATCTGAATAGGTACTTGTCTTATCATTATAACCGGATCTTCGTTAAAGTAAGTTTAAATTTTAATCCTAATCTGATTCGTTTAATTCGTGATAAGTGTACACACTTTGCATTTATTTTCAAGATTATATACTTATTTTAAATAACTTTTAGGAATTATAATGACCACAGAAGCTGAAGAAAAGGCTTTACGCTACAGAAGAGCTCAGAGTGTTACTCGCGCTGAAGAAATAACAGAAAAAGAAAACAAAGCGAGAAAGTCTCAGTTTGATAAACCGTAAGTATCACTGGCTGAAGGATTTTTCTTCAAAACTGTGAGAACACAATTTGTGAGACACACTACTGCTATATTGTGTAGATATTTATTTTCTAATGCTAGCTGTCATATTGTTTGCTTTATATTGAGAAACCTAGTAGAATAATTTTATATGAATATTTGTTAAAAAGTACCTACCTAACTAAAAATAAAAACAAGAAGCCTGTAAAAATTTCTTATTACTTAATCACAAATCTAGAGTTACCATAGAGAGATGCAATGCAAATATCAATAATCATGACTGTGTTGATTTTTCAGTATCCATAAGCCGCGAGATTCTTTGTTTTCATGGAGCTCCGGATTCAAAAATTTCACGGGTCTAGTAAATTGGGGGTTTCTCATGCTGTCTATTGGTGGCCTCCGACTTTGTCTTGAAAACTTTTTAAAGTAAGTATAATAGAAGTGTTTAAATTTTTTATAAACTAAAAAATATTATTTTACTTTACATCAAACTATTTAATATCTTAAGAAAATGGTCATTGTGTTCTCAATTTCTAAACATGTTTCCAAAAACCTACAATTCATTTATTCATTGTTATGACATGGCACAAAATCCTTAATAGGTACTTGTACATAATATTTGATGTGGGTTAGACCATCTAGCTCACCAGATTTGCTAGTGGGGTAATTCAGTGATATTTTCACCAAATTAAAGGCAATAAATATAAAAAGCATAATTTTCCATGCATTTGTACTGAGGATCTTAGTTGTTTTGGGTATCTTTGCAATTTGGTCCAACAAACAATTATAAATATGCATACGAGGTGATTACTCTTGATACAGTGAGTAATGAGTAGTATTTTTTTTTTATTGATAATGGTTTTGCTCTTGACCAACTCCCGCCCTTGGAGGACGAAGATTCAGTCTACGATGAAGCTTTAAATAGGTTCAGATTGTATGCACTCGGAAATACAGACGCCGGAAGCGCATTCCACTCCTTTGCAGTATTATATTAATCACATTAAATAGTTTCCATATTGGGTGAGAAAAATCTATCAATATTGTATGCTTAATTGTCCTAGCCTTTTGCGAAACTATGGGGCGAAGCCAGGCTTAGGCTCCGGTCCAGTGATTGTCAAGAGTGGTTTTTCTTTAGTTTATTGTGGGTGTTTATTTTAGGTATGGAGTTCGTGTCAATCCCATTGAATGGTTCATTCTACTCACAGGCCAAAATGAAGGTGTCAGAAATGAGTTTCCATCTGTAGTTCTGATCATGTGTAAGTATTATTTATTGTTGTTGATTAAAACTAAATTTAGAAATATATTAGTGTTTACTGTAACTGAAATAAGTATTTATGTTTATCTATTTCATTTCATTTTTCAGTTTCTGTAGTGCTTGTAGTGGCAAGTTTGCTGATAGAGAAAGGCATAGCTGTGGTATGTAACTTATCTGTAGGTTGCACATTTATTTAAACTGTATTTAAAATGTTGTGATGTAATTTCGTGATGTTTTAGGATATAATTTCTGAGAAATTTGGCATCACACTTCAAGTATGCAATTTAGCAATATTGATTACATTGCCTGTGGCGGTACTGCACTTCAAGGGACAAGAATTCAGTTTTGGTAATTAGCTTTTTCCTTATGTTAGACTAGCTTTCCGCCCACGACTTCGTCTGCGGAGAGTCAGAATCTTTGTTAAAAAGTACAGAAAAAGTTTGGGATAGAAACAAATTTAAACCATACGATTTTTAAACCCTTTTCACCCTGCTAGAGGTAGAATTTCCAAAAACGCCACAACTCATATTTTATATATTCAGTAGTCTAGAAACGTATTTCCATACGTCTAATTTCAAAAATAACCAAACTTACAAATTTCCACCCTCAATTTCACCTCACTACTACCCGTATTTCCAAAATCACTGAAAGTAATACTTTTAGTTTGTAAGCAGTAGCCAATACCAATTTCCACATTTCTAACTTCTAAATTGACCAAAATCCCATACAAACTTTCACCCCCCCGTTTCATTCCCTTATCAATCAATCAATAGTTAGGGGTAGACTTAGGGGTAGATTTTACAAAATCGCCGTAAGTTATATTTCTTATTGGTTAACAGTAGCCTAAATACTAATTTACACGTTTTAAACTACAAATAACACCAACCTCCTATATAAACTACCACCCCCCATTTCATCCCCTAAGGGGTAGTTATTCAAAATCGCTGAAAATAGTATTTTTTTATTTGTTAACAGTAGCCTATATACCAATTTCCACGTTTCTAACTTCAAAGATGACTAAAGTCTCATGCAAATGACTGACTTCCATTTAATTCCTTTAGGGGTAGCTATCCAAAATCGCCGAAAGTGTTTTTTTTATTTGCTAACAGTAGTCTATATACGAATTTCCACGTTTATGACTTCAAAATTGACTAAACTCCCATAAAACTCCTTGTCTCTTCATCTATTTAGGAGTAGTTTGTCCAAAATCGCCTAAAGTAGTATTTTTTATTTGTTAACAGTAGCCCAAATCCTAATTTCCACGTTTCTAATTTCAAAAACGACCAAACTTTAACCGCATTTCATCCTCATAGGGGTAGTTTATCTAAAATAGCCAGAATTTGTTTGTTTTATTTGATACCAGTAGCCTACATACCAATTCCCATCTTCCTAACTTCAAACATGACCTAACTCCCATACCATCTTTAACCCTCCATTTCATCCCCTAAGGGGTAGTTATCCAAAATCGCCGAAAATATATATTTTTTATTTGTTAACAGTAGCATACCAATTTCCACGTTTCTAACTTCAAAAACGACCAAACTCCCATACAAACTTTAACCCCCCCATTTCAACCTCTTCGGGATAGTTTTTCCAAACTCGCTGGAAGTTGTATTTTTTATTTGCAAATAGTATAGCCTATATATGTGCTATTTTTCACGTTTCTAACTTCAAAAATGAATGACTTCTATATAAATTTCCACCCCCCATTTTAGCCACTTGGGGGTTGAACTTCGAAAAATCCCTTCTTAAACGACGCCTACAATTTAAAATCAAACCAATTTCTATGTTTCTAACTTAAAAACGACCAAACTCCCATGCAAACTACCATCCCCCATTTCAACCCCGTAGGGGTAGTTTATCTAAAATCGCCGAAAGTTTTTTTTTTAATTTGTTAACAGTAGCCTCTATACCAATTTCCACATTTCTAACTCGGTAAATTGATTATGGTGTTCAATAAAGAGTATTTGTATTGTATTGTATTTGTAATGTCCATGTGAAGAGAATGCTGTTAATAATGATTAGCAAATTAGCATTGTAATCGTAACCACACTTAACTAACCATAATCTTAAAATACTTTGTGTATTTTTTACAGTGGGTACAACAACAGTGTGCCTTATGTACCTAGTGTTGTTTCTGAAACTATGGAGCTATGCCCAAACCAATCACTGGGTTCGAAATGGCGCGAAGGGGAAATACTCCAAGAATAAGCTGAGGCGTCAGAGCCTGTCAGCCCCTAACTACAGTAAGTTTAATATTAAACAAAAGGACAATCTCTGAACTTGCGCGGAAACAGGATGGCCTCAACGAGGCGGATTTCTTATCTGAGTATACCTGTTCTCCAGTTTTTAATTCCAAAGTTTTTGATATGATATTTCAGTGTACTTATGATTATTCGACCCTTCCTCCTGGAACCGCGCCTGGTTAAACTATCGTGATTATGATATAAAGTCACAGATTAAATGAAAACTTACTTTATAACCATATCATTGAATTTACAGATGAACTTATTAACGCCGAACAAGAGCGTAAGTGGAGAACTGAAAATTTTACTGTTTGTGCACCATTTAGTGTTTGTTGTCTTTTGCACCATTCTTCTTATGCTTGCTTTCAGTACAGTATCCTGCACTTTTGCTTGAATATATTTTAAGCCTGGGCCACACCGGATGCGTTGCGTAGACGTGCACGTGCGCGTTCGCGTTCCACTGCATTGTATAGCTGCATCCTCATGTGAGGATTCATACTATACAACGCAGTGGAACGCGAACGCGCACGTGCACGTCTACGCAACGCATCCGGTGTGGCCCAGGCATTAATCGTGTATACGCGTTTTATGAGAAATGTAGCTCTATTGTACCTATTAATTTTACACTTTAGGTACAGATATAGTGAATAATATGTTTCCATCGGTAAAACTCGGATCTCAATCGGAAGACGACGGGACCCGAAGTGTCAATTAATTATTGTATTAAATGAGTGACATGTTTATATTCATTAATATGAAACTTTATTATTTAGTGTCTACTGTCAAAATGAAAAAAGACAGCATATGGCAATGTATAATATAGAGATGTTATAACCACAACTGTTATAACTTAGATATACACTCATAGGTAAGTAGTACTTTTATTGTCATTCGTAAACAAAACACTCTCCTTACGTTAACATAAAATGCAGCAAAATAACGCATACGTATTTTGAAATATTTACAATAATAAAACCCAGGATGCTACGCACTTACAACATTACGTACTTATTAAAATATTATTATTACCTATTGAATATTTGGATCAATATTTTCAACATTTTCCATTTCACAATCTGAGTTACACTCAGACGTTTCATCGTCAGTACTTTCATTGACGTGAATGACAATACTATCAATATGATCATCCATCGAGTGTTCTTGTGAACGATATTCATTTTCACATTTGATGGCACGATCACAAACTTTCTTCCATTCATCCGGGCCAATCATATTCATTTTTTCTTCAATCAATTTCTTTACTGTAGTCATATTCATGTCTATGTTTCTTTTTGATACGTAACCTTATATACGTTATCTGGGACCATATGTTTTCAATTTGTTTGAAGTCGGGATGGTATGGCGGTAACCTTAATACTGTGTGTCTGTCCACGTTGATGTAAAATCTTGTCTATTGAATCACAGTCTTGTTTATGACGACAAATAATTTCATATAGTTGTACATTGGTTAATGATGGATCAAAGGGAATATTATATTTTTCTAACCAGTTTATCATGGCGGCTATGCTGTATTAGAGTTGGGTGGGAGTTCCACATATTTATTGTGTTAAGCAGCATTATCCACTACTAATACAGAATTTGGAGACAAGTTGGGAATAAGTTGATTTTGTGACCATTTTTCATAATTTAGATTAATCATGGCATCGTGATAATCACCGGTCTTATCAGTAGACTTGTACATAAGCAGAGCACCCGGAACAAATCCTTTGGAACTACCTGCATGTACAATAATAAGACGTTGGCCTTTTGAAATTAACTGTTTCACACCTTTATCCGTGGAATCCCCCCTGCATTTTCCTGTTTAATGGGATGTATGAACATATGTTTCGTCCGTGTACACAATATCTCTCTCTTCAGATCTATACTTTCTTATTAACTCCAGATACTTTAGTATTTTTAGTCTTACGTCATCCTTTCCCATCAGCATTCTTCTATTGTTTGTCATTTTCTGTAAAAATGGGCTTTCCATTTGGCGAAGTATCTTTCTTAATGTAAAATCACAGCCTTTAAAATTCATCGTTTCCATCAATTTGGACTTTAGTGCCTGGATCGTAGGAACTAGTTTATAAATCTGATGAAAATTATAAATAGCGTTTATTTGAATTGCGTAATAGCCACTCTATATATATATATTGGCTGCTGAATGTGACCTACCCCTACGGTAGTATTATGGGTACTGAAGCTAATTGAGAGAGCACGATAAATACGAACTTTTCCGATAAAACACGACGGAAACTAACTATGCACTACATCTGTAGTTAGTTGTCTCTGACAACAAACTTGATCTTGATTATAGTTTACATAGGTACATTTAAAATTATCCCGAAATGCGCAGGTTTCCTCGTGCCGTTTTCCTTAAACCGCTTACGCTTTATGAAGCTTTTGAAGTCGTTTTTTGTTAAGTTTTAGTTACAGAATACTTGCGTTGAACTCGTTTATCCCTACCATAATAAACTGTTAATCCAAGGAAAATTATCCTATATTCTTGCCTGGGATTCAAATTATTTTCATACCTATCTGATTTCATCAAAATCGGTTCAGCGGTAGCCATGTAAGTCTCCCATACACCTACAATAATATTGCACAATACATATTGCTCAAAAAAATTGAAGCTTCCTCAAGGGCCTATTACACTACGCGATATTCAGACAGTCTGAATAAGACCACGCGTAGTGTAATAAGAGAAAGTCAGTTAGCCAGTCTAATTATTCTGTTAGACTGGTCTCGGCCGAGCTAACTGTCTTTCTGGCTGAATATCGCGTGGCGTGGGGAGTTAGACCGTTTAGTCAGCGCCGGAGCACGGTCGTGTTTTGTGGTGCCGTACGCAATGGCGTGCCAGAAAGAGAAAGAAGTATTTTATTTATTTTTTTACTTCGAGGCATTTTTTTGGCAAGTTAGCATGTGGTATCAGCGCGGGGGGTTCTGCCTTTTCGGCGAAATATGTTTCGCCAAATTTCACTTCGCACCCAACTTTTCGCAAAGTTTCATTTGGCAAACTAATCGTTGGCATAACTCTACTTCGCACTTTTCTCATTTCTCTGCCACATAAAAGTTTGTTGAAGTACAATTTTACAATATAAAAATGTTGCCAAATGAGAAAAGTGCGAAGTTAAGTTATGCCAACGATTGGTTTGCCAACTTCTGCGAAAAGTTGTTTGCCAAGTGAAATTTGGCGAAACATATTTCGCCGAAAAGGCAGAACCCCATTTTTACAGCTTGATCTTTGTTAGATTTGTGTTACTTGTTATAGTATTTTAACTCACTGTTACTTTTCTATCAAGTCAATGTAACTTGTGAGAATTGCTATGGTGTTGGATTTCTATTACATGCTACTTTGTAAGCACTTGTTTGTTATGCACCTTGTACTTAGGTTTGCGGGGGTTTTATGTAAATAGCTTTGTTCAGTTTTAACAGCACTCTGCCACATGTTATGTGTTTTCTGCAGAGACCTTAAAAGAAGAGGATTGCGACGCTTTCGCGGCCGCGGGACTAGTGAGGTACCCCGACAACCTGAACCTCAAAGACCTGTTTTATTTCCTGCTCGCTCCCACCCTGTGTTACGAGTTGAATTTCCCCCGCACCACACGGTTAGTCCAGCACCGCACGTTATACTATGGCCCGCTTGCTTGTAACCTGCCTGACCATTAGTTGAATGTGGTTTAGCGAAAGGATCCAACCCATCAATTGCAGAATTCCCACTTGCAGATTTTGACATTTATCTTGATAGCAATAGAATTTAAATACCTTTGCATTGTGGGTATAGGCATCGGCACGAGAGTTGAGGTGAATGATTACGCAGCTATATGCAACAAACGTAGTGAATGAACGAAGGAGTGAATGTTAATAAAATTCCGCTGTCAATACATGACATGATGTTGTGTGCGTGACCTCAACTTTGGTGCCGATACCTATATATCTTTCTTCTTTTTTAATAATTATTAAACTAGCGACCCGCCCTCGCTTCGCTCCGGGTACTATTATATACATAAACCTTCCTCTTGAATCGCTCTATCTATTGCTGAAACTGCATTCAAATCCGTTGCGTAGTTTAAAAGATCTAAGCGTACACACAGCGGGTGCGACTTTGTTTTATACTATGTAAAGATAAGAGAGAGTTACAAGTTAAGTACATTAGGTTGAAAAAATAGATAACATAAACACAGGTTTTATGAGTTGGGTGTTTCACTGCTATCTCGTGTCGGTTAGGTACATTGTGTGCAAAGCAAAAGAGGAGTTATGCAAAACTAGAAAATTGGGCTGTCCAAAAACGAAGGCCTAAAACGGGGCTCTCTTCTCTGTATATTTTTTGTTTAATCCAATAAAAATTGGACGCTGTTATGCAAGAGTGTGATAATTTTGCAATAAAATATTAACCCACAATTATGGATACTGTAGTTTGACATTTTTTTGCTATATAATTGTGGGTTGACACATTTTTGCGTACCAGCATCCAGTTTATATTATGTGCACATGCGATCCCAGTCCAGTAGTGCCTTACTGTGACTTTTTATGTGTAAAAATCTGATGCAGGTATTATTTCTGAAATCTTGTTCACGTAATCCAGTGCGAGTAGGGCTTATTCCACCTAATTTTCATAATGCCCAATTCACTAATTTCACTAAATTTCAAATTGCCATGGGCTCATAATTCCTAAATATCAAATTGTCTCATTCCTAAAATGAACAAATGTCATAATGGCTTTGAACTAAAACGTCTCATGTTCGAAATGCCTAAAATTGAAATGTACATTTCCTTAAAATACCGAATCACAGATACGACAAAATTTTAAAATAACTTAAACTAAAAACTCCAGAATGACAAAATGTCACAGTTTCAAAATACCTAAATTCTTATTTTACATGCTTATAAAGCTTTTTTTCCAAGCTTATAAAGATTTTTTTAGTAAGCTTTTATTTCGTTTTGTCTGTCCAATGTAAGTGGCCAGCAATTGAAATTTAGGTAATTTTTGAAATTTAGGTATTCTGGCAGCTGGTTGTTTTGAACATATGGTGTTTTGCGATAAAGGTGTTGTGAAGTTTGTCCATTATGAGACTAAGACATTTTAAAATTCAGCCATATTAAGAATATGGTGTTATGAGAAAAAAAGTTGGGCATTCTGGAATTTAGGTATTTTGACACTAAGTCCTTTTGAGATCTAGGAGAATTGGTAAACGGGTAAAATGAAATTGAGACGTAATGAACTCAAAGCTCCAGTGCGTGCTGTTACTTTTTTATGTTGATTAACCATGGTTAGAAACATTTTATGACATGACTAAGCAATTTTCTCGGTCAAGCTTATTACCGTTTTGCATTGCTCACATGCCCGCAATGCATGAGAACTTTCACAGAGAAAATTGGCTACATAAGCCACATGCGAGCTCACCAGCGACAACAGAGTCTTCTTTAAAACGGTCGCCGTGACCGAGATCGGTCGGACCAATCATCATTCATTCTTAGCATCCAAAAGTATAATTAAGTGTTAGTGTGTTATAGTGTTTCGCTTCTTGAAAGTAATTTCTTTGACTCAGAGGGGTTATGTTTAAATTGCAAATGTTTTGTATTTCAGAATCAGGAAGAGGTTTCTAATTAAGCGACTTCTTGAGGTTGTGTTCGGAGTGAACCTAGTGCTGGCCCTGTTCCAGCAGTGGATGATACCCTCCGTCACAAACTCTATCGACACATTCTCACAGATGGACTTTGTTAAAATCTTGGAAAGATTGCTGAAACTTGCTGTAAGTTTCTACAATAATGTTTCTAGGGTTCCGTTCCAAAATGGTACAAAAAGAATCCTTAAGGTGAAACTTCTGTCTCTCTGTCTGTCTGTCCGTCCGTCCGTTTGTATGTCACAGCAGTTTTTCTCACCAACTACAGATGCTATCAACTTGAAATTTGGCATGGTTGTATAACTTGCTTGCCTCCATCTGTCTTTAGTAAGAAAAATGAAATTAATTTTATAAATAATTTAAAATTAGACCTAGAATGGGGGGGTTGAAAAATGAAAGTGATTTGATTATAGCAAAATCTGCACATTTCGAAACATTTTTTTCTCTTAATTTTCCATGACGTACTTTTTGATTTATAGCCAAAAAATGTACAAAAAATTACCGTTCCCCCCTTATCTCCGAAGTTTATTTCAGCGGCCATGGATGATTTTTACATAGTTATTTAGAGGACCTCGAAATACACATAGATATATATAATTTATGATGTTTAATAATATCGGAGCCGAGATATTTAAGATTTAAGTTTAAAGAAAAAAGCCTAGTCAACAATGTATAATCATATTTATTCACTACTATTGCTACTTCGTATTATTGTGTCCAAGAAAACTGCCGGAGGAACAAGATTTTCATTACGTGAGAACAACATCCTAATGTTCGTTTTCCCACAATGCATGAACAATAGTGGCCAATAATGAATGGCATTCGTTCCAATTGCACCTCTTTCTATTAATATAATAAACATAATATATTCGGCGAAAAATGTGTCGTGATTGGATTCTTCCCCTTAACCCAAGGGTTAATACAATCTACGTATTGGTTTCCGAACTCACTTGGGTCCCGATACATTTCCAACAAATAAGTTCCGTTTTTGGCATGTTACGCAAAGTAACTACGTGCCTGTTGGATTTAATATGTTCCCAGTGCATAGATGATTAGATCATCCATACTTATAACTGGAAATTCCATCCCTGAAACAACAGGGTCTATGCGTCGAAAGCAACCGTCACTGCCCATCACATTTTGTCGATCTGACTCATCATTTTGTTGTTCATTATGCTCTGCCTACCCCTTTTGGCCCCTCTTGGCCTTATAATACAGGTTTGAGAAAATGTATCTATCTGGATTTTATAATTTTTCTATTTGACCTATGAAAATCTATATTAAAAATATCTCGCCTCCGATGCACTTTAGAGTATTACATGTTATTACAAAATATGTTTATTTTGAATAGATCTATCATAATTTACCACTTTTATGAGTGGCCGCTCACCTAAAAAATGACTACACTTACCCAAACCCATTTACAGTTTTTGAGAAATAGCTAAAAAACTGAAAATTTGTGTTAAATTTAGGCAAATCAAAATAGACCTTATTGCATACCAATTAAAGTGCATAAAAAGGTATATTTTTGAAGTACGGACTTAAATACGGAACCATCGGTGTGCGAGTCCGACTCGCACTTGACCAGTGTTTTTTTCTGTTAAGAACACTTACAAAATTAAAGCCACATAATATATACTAGTTACTTCGTAACAGATACATCACGCGCCGCCGCCTACCGATTTATCTACCGGCCGGTGTATCCCGGGGATATACAAATATCAGTTGAGCGTCGACTGCGAAATTGCTCGTACGCCACTCTTAGGGCCGTATTAATAGACTCATCTCAACCCCATCGTTGATACGCTCTTTTACGAGACCGACTCAATACGTGATCCTAGGATTAGGATTGCCGCTTATTAATAAACTAATATCACCTGAGTCGGACTCGAGAAACGCATCCCAACCTTGATCCTTGATTTTTTTTAATTATTATTTTGAGCTTTGGCTTCTAGGCCATTAGCTTAAGCAGATGACATTTTTTACGAATGGGCAACAGATGATTATGAACGAAACGGTGTAACGTTTTGATTCTGCAAGAAAATGTTTTTGCGTTTAGACTTGACACAGATTATGAACCATCAAAAATGAATATTTCGATGTAAAGTGGAAATGCAAGTCATTATTTTTAGATAATTTATTTAAAATTGTTTTACTAGCTTTTATTATAAGGTCATTATGTAAATATAACACATTTTCAAAAACCCTGTGAAATCGTAAAAACGAAACGCGCATACTGGGAGCCGGGAATGGAATTCCTATAGGTACAGTACAGGTTATAAGTTCTTCTCGCCGTCTTTGTTGATAAAGTGAAATACATGAGGTTTTTATCTATTAATAAAGGTAAAAAAGTGCAGCGTCTCGAATCCACAACAGCGCTGACCTAACCAGATTTGATTAAATCAATGAAACGAGTCCTGAAGAAAGACGGACTTCTACCAGGGAGCTGGAGTTCCTTCTGCTTGATGAAAAATAACAAAATAGACTGACGTAGTCTGCAGCAGTTTCTAAGGAAAATTTCCATATATCAGGACACTACGGGTTAAAGAAGGTAAAATGTAGTGTTAATGTATTTATTAATTCACAAACATAAGGTACCTAGTTAGCTTAAAAATACAACAAGGTGCATGTAAACGGGATGAACACGTTACATTACCCCCTTTGTAATGAAAGAAAAAACCAAAAGTCGAATAGAAAAACAGAAATTCTAAAGCCAAAAGTTATAATAGAGCTATCAGTAGAAGCTCTACAAGACTAAAAGAAAAATAATAACTAAAGTAATCAATATTGAAACTCTATAAGTCCAAAAACAATATAAAGTCCTATGACTCTATTAAATTTGAAGTAAATCAAACAACATCAACAAAATTATTTGTTAGGAAACAAAGAACTAGTGCGATTAGGCAATAAAATCCATCGACTGAATGTTTCAAACAAGTATACAGCAACAAAAAGCTACATAAAAACTTAACATAAAGAAATTACTACTCTACAATAAGCATCTAATAAATCAAGTTTTTCTTTCCGAAAGTCGGGCATAAGTGCAGTTAAGTGTAAGAACCACTGACTCAAGACTCTAAGAACGAAAACTATGAAAGTTCAATATTTATACTAAATTTATAACTAAGGAAAAGTTCACTTTCAGGAATTCAGACAAAAGCGACAGTTAGGCAGTTATAGCCACTGGCTCACGAATCCTGAAAATAAAACAATAAACTAATTAATTACTACTAAGTTTTATCCAACAGGAAACCGGACAAAAGTACGGTTAAGTAACCAAAGACCACCGACTCAGGATCCCTGAAAGAAAAACAACTAATTCAACTAAGTTACACTAATTGAGATTGGACAAAAGCGCGGTTGAGCAACAATGGCCACCGGCTGAAAATCCCAAAAAGCAAACCGAAAAAGCAGTACTGACAACAAGTCGGCCAGACTGAGATAAAAAATAACTACGACAACAATTTGGTCGAGTTAAAAATTAAATAAGAACTATCAACAAAGCGGATAGATCTAAAAAACGGCGATGTCCAACAAGTCGGGACAAGCCAAAAAGCAGCATTACTCCCCAAAACCAAGCAAGCTGAAAAAAATGTGTTGAGCCTCTTCTCAAAATTTGAGAGGTCCCAACAAAAAGAACCGTGCGTCCACGGACTAAAAACAAAAATACCAGCTGACCAGGCAGACTGGTAAAAAGGAAAAGTCCAAGTCCACTGCTCTACCCTAGAAATAGGCAGGGAAAAAAATGTCAAGTCCAGGTATTCACTTAAAACCTAAACTTAAACCAAAGAAGTAGAGTAAGCTTAAATTACAAACTCTAGAATAAATGTGTACAAATACACCTAAAAATATGGTATATGTACAACTAATATAAACAAATGTACAAAAAGCATCTATGAAGCCGGGAGAATAAAAACCGAAAATTCCAAGTTCAAACTTTTTGAATATAAAATAAGTTTTGAAAAGTTTAAGTTTAAACAAATCCTAGCATACATCACCTAACATATTCCCAGTAGACCTTACATTCGTCTCTAGCAGGGGAAAAAAATTAAAGAAAACTCAAACAAGTCAAAAATAATTAAATAATCATTTGCCAAAAAAACTAAATTTTAATAATATCCTTTACATGATAACGACCAGAAGTGCCTTTAGAAAGGTCTTTCAAAATATAAACAGTGTCAGAAATTTTTGTAGTGACTTCACACTTGACGAACTTGGGTGCAAGTTTAGCCGAAAAATAATAAGCTGCATTAGATTGAACAAAATTTCTCCTCCATACAATATCACCAACTTCAAAAGATACTGCTCTCCGCCCTTTATTATAATAAGTAGCATTACGACGATATGCTTTTAACAAAGAAGAAGAAACTTTTTCATAAATGTTCTTCAAAATATTTAAAGAATCCGCAAAGGAATGGCGATCATCTAAATTAAGATCGTTTAAATTATTAAAAGAGTTACAAATACGATGTAAATCCGCATCATAAATAAGTTCTCTACCGAACATAAGAAAATTAGGACTAAATTCAGTCGCTAAATTAATTGAATTATTCAAAGCTAATTGGACATGGGGTAAAAATTTTGACCAAGTCCTATGATCATCTCTAACAAAACAAGAGATACAAGTTTCAATAGTTTTATTATACCTCTCAATAGGATTATTTTGAGGTGTATACAAAGTGTTATAAAAAATATTTTTGATGTTATAACTAGCAAGAAAATCTTTGAAATTTTGAGAAGTAAATTGTGTGCCATTATCACAGACTACTATTTTTGGACAACCAAATTTGAGAAATACATCCTTTTCTAGACATTTAGAAATCGTTTTTGTAGTGGCATTAGCCAAAGGGAATAGCCAGCAATACTTGGTGAAAACATCAATAACTGAAAGTATAAATTTATGACCAGAATAAGTTCGAGGTAAAATTCCAATAAGATCCATAGAAAGCATAACCATGGGTTTGTCTACAATTTTTGGATTTACCATTAAACCATGAGGGGGTGAATTTGAAGACTTATAAGCTTTACAAGTATCACAAGAATTAATGAATGTCTGTACATCATGAAACATCTTAGGCCAAAAATAGTGAATTTTAATTTTATGTAAAGTTTTATGAATACCAAGATGAGCAGAATTTAAATCGTCATGATTATTACGAATAGTATCAATAATATGATCTTTAGGAATTACAATTTTCCAATCCAAACGAGAGTTCAAATTAAACTTTGGTTTACAATACTTATACAACGTGTCATTTTCAACTTTATAATTTTTATATTTATTAGGGAATTTTTGACAATTTATAAATATTCTTCTATACCATGGATCAGTTATACTATCATCTGGAGAAATAAATGGAGTATGACAATTAAGTGTAGCAACTTCTATTCGAGAAAGAGCATCAGGAACGACGTGCAGCGATCCTTTTTTATGAACAATATCAAAAGTAAATTGAGAAATGCGAGCAGCCCAGCGAGCTAAGCGACCACTCGGATTAGTTAAACCTAAAAGCCATTTAAGACTAGCATGATCAGTAATTACAGTAAATTTCATACCCTCTATATAGGGTCGAAAATGTTCTATAGAGTTTATAATAGCCAAAAGCTCACGTTCAGTGGTACTATAGTTTTTTTCACATTTACTAAGGGTACGAGAATAGAAAGCTATAGGATGCTGTTCACCGTCATCACCGAATTGACATAAGACACTACCGATTCCAATCGAACTTGCGTCACAATGAAGAAAAAATGGTTTTTCAAAATTAGGACAATGCAACACGGGTGCAGAAGTCAATGCTAATTTTAATTTAATAAATGCTTCATCAGCTGAGGTAGACCAAACTACTTCTTTTTTAGAGTTTTTACATCCACCAGTCAATTTAGAAAGTGGAGCAGCAATGTCAGAAAAATTAGAAATAAATCTACGATAGTAAGAACATAAACCAAGGAAACCACGCAATTGTTTCAATGTAACAGGCTTGGGATAATTTTTAATAGCATCTAATTTAGAAGGATCAGTGTGAAGACCTTGTGAATCTACAATATAACCTAAATATCTTAAACGGTCTTTACAAAACTCACACTTTTTCAAGTTAACAGTTAAACCAGCATTTTTTAAATAAAGATAAACTTTCTGAAGAAGGTCAATATGAGTTTGAAAATCCTGTGAGACTAAGATCAAATCGTCCAAGTAACAAAATAAATTATTATCAAATTCAGGGCCAAAAATGTTATCAACTAAACGTTGCAATTCTGCGGGAGCATTAGTCAAACCGAAGGGCATACGAACAAATTCAAATAAACCCTTGCCAGGGACAACAAACGCGGTTTTACCACATGAAGATTCCTCCAAAGGAATTTGTAAAAAAGCCTTTGACAAATCGATCGCGGTTATAAATTTCGCACCACGAAGGTTATCCAAAATTCTAGATGTATAAGGTAAAGGATAAGAATCTTTTACAGTGACTGAATTTAATTTACGAGAATCTAAACAAAGTCTAGTGCTTCCATCTTTTTTCTCTACTGCCAGAACTGGAGAACACCAAGGAGATTTAGAGGGTTGAATAATACCTTCCTTCAATAAAACTTCCACTTCATCAAAAAGCTCTTTTTGTTTGGCAGGACTAAGGGGCCAATATCTTTGTTTAATTGGTTCACCCGTAGTGACAATTTTGTGTTCAGTTAAATGAGTAAGACCTAAGCCTTTCTGTTCATAAGAAATTTCTTTAAATAAATCAATGACTTTATCAAGTTGAATTTTCTCAGACGGAGATAACTCAGCAGCTGAAGTAACAGAACAAACTTGAACATTAGAACCATTATCATAAGAAATATGGTTGAGCAAATCACCAGCTATACCGAATTTAAGCCAAAAATCGAAACCGAGAATAATTGGAGGTTCAAACGAAGGAATAATGTTAAAAGTTACCATATGTGTTACGTCATCACAAGTAACCGGAATTTCCATAGCACCGATGATTTCGCAACAAGCGCCATCTGCAGTGCGAGCAGAATTCGAAATTCTTTCAACCTGAAAACCCAAATTAACAAAAGTTTCATGAAAATTTGCACCTAAAACGCAAGTATTCGCACCACTGTCCAACAATCCCGAAAAAGAACAATCATTCACTTTAAATGTCAAATACGGTCGAAGATCACCTTTCCTAGTAGAAATATTCATAGCAACATCTGTAGAAATATTCACAGGCAAATTAAGAGAAACATCAATTTTTTTAGAAATTTCTAAATTAGGAGAAATATTATTATGAATTTCTAAATTAGGAGAAATGTTATTAGGAATTTCTAAATTAGGAGAAACATTATCTGAAATTATAGCATCACCAGAATTCTTAGAAATTTCACAACTGGGGGAAAAGTTATTATAAGTTACATTACCACCGGCCGAAGTACAAAACATTTCTTTACGAAGCGGCATTCGACCGACACCTACCCGTTTTTTGGAGTGGTATCCGAATTAGTAAGTTTCCTATTACATAATGAGCACTCTATACTAGTGACACCAGGTTGACCACATTTGAAACATATTTTAGTCCTAATTTTACATTGCTTGTAATGATGGCCAATATTTTTACATTTAAGACACAAAACTGGTTTGTCCTCAGAAATATTTGACACAGAAACCGGGTTGAAACGTTTCGGTACCTTAGGCGGTTCACTAAAAACTTTGGGTGTAGTAAGCGAAGAGGCAGAATGATAAGTATCAATTTCCTTACCCAATTTGATTAAACTGTTAAGATCCGAAATGCATCGTCCGATAAAATGTACAGTTAAAGATTTTAACATGTTATGTTTAATAATGTCTATTAAAATAGCTTCAGACAAAGGAAATGTCAATCTACTGGACATATCTATCAAATCAATTATAAACTCAGAAAGAGATTCATTTGGCTTTTGTTTGTGTGTACGCAATTCAAACTCCAACTGGTAATCAAAATCAGTGCGATCAAAACGCTTAAGCAATTCCACTTTAAGTTGATACCATGATGTGATCTGAGTACGCACAGAGCGAAACCACTTCAATGCACAATCCGCTAAAACATCAGAGAAAGCTCGGACCAGATATGACTCATCAATAGATCTGGAATATTTATATTCTTCAATTCTAGTAAGAAATTCGCGAACACAAGTCTTGCCATCAAATCTGATTCGGCTCTTTAACAAATCATGAAATTTATTATATGTAGTACGAGGCTGAACAATGTTATCTAATAAACTTGAATTTTGAGGAACTGTTGTCAAATCCAACAAGTTAGGCAAAGATACTAAACCATGATCTCGATTAACCGTATGAGTTCTAGACATATTGTTAGAATTGGAACTATTATTGGTCTCAGACAATGTGATTAAGTCACTATTATGCGTTAAACCTTGTAAATTTGTTGACTCTAAATTCAATGGTCTATTCAAAAGAGAATCAGAAACAATATTATTATTAGCCATGATAACAGTAAAAACAATTCACTTTTCCAAATTGGTTCTCTAAATTGTTAACATCAAGCAAAATACAATACCTATTTAATTGTACTAGATTAAAATAGAAGCAAGAAAAAGTTTCACTATCATAGACATAAATATTGTTGTCTACTTTAAACAAAATATTTACATGTAAGAGAAAATATTACATGTTATGAGAAAACAAGAAAATCCTTCATGAGAAAATTTCTTAAAAGTATGAGAAAATAACCAATAAGAAAATGGTTACTAAAAATATGACAATGAAAAATTTGTCAGTAAAAGAGAATGTCAGTCCTGAGAAACGTCAGTTCTGCAAAATGTCTGTCTTAAAAATATCTGTCCTAAAAATATCTGTCCCTGTTCGGCAGCGACAATTGTAATGTTTTAAAAAATATATGTGTGTGTGGGAGAGAGAGATGTGTAATTATTAAAAAAATGGCAAATGAAATGTTTACCAATCTTAGTCCATGGTGAGATGTCAGAGAGACAAACCAACATAAACTATAGACTTTAAAAAATAAATTTTTAATAAATTAAATGGAGTTTTAATTAATGTCCAAATTTATGAAAAGGAAACAAAATGAGAATATCTCGGGCGCCAGGACACTAATTGATAGAAATATTAAATATAAAAAAATAGTACCTCGGATCCTCAGTGGAGGAAAGTCCTTTTAATCTCAAAGGAGGGAGAGTATTAAATAAAAGATAGATTTTCTAATAGTCTTGCTTCTATTGGAAAAAATTTAAATACTAACTAGTACAGAATGTAAACGTTAGGTGTTAAGTTTACTTATAAGTAGTTAAAGTTACCTTATTCTACTTAATAACTTAAATAGATCTTAAACAAAGCATTAAGCATCAAACAGAAGAAGGCTGTACCAAATAAAGCTAATACAGCTCCAAGAATAAGCAAATTACTCCTTAGATAGATCCTTGTCACGCTAAGATGTAAGAAGGTGTGCAAAACAAACTGAATTAAATTTCCGTATTAAAAATTGTTCATTACAGGATATGCCTGTGGAAAACTAAAGGAAATGAATTTAATTAAACTGGGCTAAACCAGTATTACAGAAAAATTTGATTTAATAAGTATTTCAAACTCGAAGCAGGTAAAAAAAGTATGCTTGAATTCTTCAACAAAATAAATAGGTTTTTAACGTCATGACAACTAGACGAATAAAGTGAAAAGCCATAGTGAAATTATACTGGACTAAACCAGAATTAAACAAATTGAATACTAAAGTTTTCCTAACCTATAGCAGGTGGAAAGTTTAAATTAAAGGTGTTTTAAAGTAAAACAAATAGGTTTTAGCTAAGTAGCAAAAAGTCCTATGTTACATTATTGACCTACTAGCCCAACTAAGAGTCTAGTATTCGATTAGAAGGTAAATAATAAATTACAGTTTAACGTCATGGTAAAAGGGACGAAGAAATTGAAAAGAAGTTAAATTAAGCCATGTTGAAAAGTTCCCAGTCGTGATGCATGACGACACGTGGAAAAATATGCGATCCCTGGAGAAACCGAAGGTTCGACGTTAAAGCGACGAAATGAAGATTAAAGTTGAAAAAAAACGCTCAGGGAGCTGTGAAAGAGGGAAAAATGTTCTTTTAGATTTTTGATCTAAGATTGATGTCCCAGACCTAACCTAAACTGTTCAAAATGAAATAACAAAACTTACCGTTTTTTTCCTTAAAATATGTGGCGGGCCATATTGAAGAACACGCCGACGAAAGGCATCCTCGATGCTACCTTTAAAAGAATAAATAACATTGAAAAATGAGGTTCGAAATAGCAGGCGGAAGCCTTATGACGTTACGTTTCGAAAACAAAATAAACGTTAAAAACAAGCAAAACTCACCAAATAAACAGCGATCACATTCGCAGGAAATGTTCCGGAGTGTGTCAGAAGAAAACAAATTAAATTGTTTGGAAATTTCGAGCGATTAAGCTCGATTCAAAAATCGACCATCCTTAATGGAGTCTCAGAGCGAAGAGAAAGAGCATAAAACCTTGCCATAGGAAATCCACAGAAACCTTTTAAAAAAACAAATTATCTATGGTAACGAATATTGGAACATGACGCCAATTTCGGTGTTAATATAAGAGTTACCAACATAACCTCCGACAGATGTCAACCCATAAACGAACTACCAACACGACGAGAGGCCTGGAATAATCTATGGAAGAAGATCGAAAACAGATCAATGCAAGCTCAAAATACTTTCTGTTACCTTTATCTGTGACAGCTGTCAGATGAACCTGGCTGTCAAAGTGCGATACCAAAACAAACATAGATTTATGTGAAATATTTAATGATTTCAGTTTAAAAATACAACAAGGTGCATGTAAACGGGATGAACACGTTACATTACCCCCTTTGTAATGAAAGAAAAAACCAAAAGTCGAATAGAAAAACAGAAATTCTAAAGCCAAAAGTTATAATAGAGCTATCAGTAGAAGCTCTACAAGACTAAAAGAAAAATAATAACTAAAGTAATCAATATTGAAACTCTATAAGTCCAAAAACAATATAAAGTCCTATGACTCTATTAAATTTGAAGTAAATCAAACAACATCAACAAAATTATTTGTTAGGAAACAAAGAACTAGTGCGATTAGGCAATAAAATCCATCGACTGAATGTTTCAAACAAGTATACAGCAACAAAAAGCTACATAAAAACTTAACATAAAGAAATTACTACTCTACAATAAGCATCTAATAAATCAAGTTTTTCTTTCCGAAAGTCGGGCATAAGTGCAGTTAAGTGTAAGAACCACTGACTCAAGACTCTAAGAACGAAAACTATGAAAGTTCAATATTTATACTAAATTTATAACTAAGGAAAAGTTCACTTTCAGGAATTCAGACAAAAGCGACAGTTAGGCAGTTATAGCCACTGGCTCACGAATCCTGAAAATAAAACAATAAACTAATTAATTACTACTAAGTTTTATCCAACAGGAAACCGGACAAAAGTACGGTTAAGTAACCAAAGACCACCGACTCAGGATCCCTGAAAGAAAAACAACTAATTCAACTAAGTTACACTAATTGAGATTGGACAAAAGCGCGGTTGAGCAACAATGGCCACCGGCTGAAAATCCCAAAAAGCAAACCGAAAAAGCAGTACTGACAACAAGTCGGCCAGACTGAGATAAAAAATAACTACGACAACAATTTGGTCGAGTTAAAAATTAAATAAGAACTATCAACAAAGCGGATAGATCTAAAAAACGGCGATGTCCAACAAGTCGGGACAAGCCAAAAAGCAGCATTACTCCCCAAAACCAAGCAAGCTGAAAAAAATGTGTTGAGCCTCTTCTCAAAATTTGAGAGGTCCCAACAAAAAGAACCGTGCGTCCACGGACTAAAAACAAAAATACCAGCTGACCAGGCAGACTGGTAAAAAGGAAAAGTCCAAGTCCACTGCTCTACCCTAGAAATAGGCAGGGAAAAAAATGTCAAGTCCAGGTATTCACTTAAAACCTAAACTTAAACCAAAGAAGTAGAGTAAGCTTAAATTACAAACTCTAGAATAAATGTGTACAAATACACCTAAAAATATGGTATATGTACAACTAATATAAACAAATGTACAAAAAGCATCTATGAAGCCGGGAGAATAAAAACCGAAAATTCCAAGTTCAAACTTTTTGAATATAAAATAAGTTTTGAAAAGTTTAAGTTTAAACAAATCCTAGCATACATCACCTAACATATTCCCAGTAGACCTTACATTCGTCTCTAGCAGGGGAAAAAAATTAAAGAAAACTCAAACAAGTCAAAAATAATTAAATAATCATTTGCCAAAAAAACTAAATTTTAATAATATCCTTTACATGATAACGACCAGAAGTGCCTTTAGAAAGGTCTTTCAAAATATAAACAGTGTCAGAAATTTTTGTAGTGACTTCACACTTGACGAACTTGGGTGCAAGTTTAGCCGAAAAATAATAAGCTGCATTAGATTGAACAAAATTTCTCCTCCATACAATATCACCAACTTCAAAAGATACTGCTCTCCGCCCTTTATTATAATAAGTAGCATTACGACGATATGCTTTTAACAAAGAAGAAGAAACTTTTTCATAAATGTTCTTCAAAATATTTAAAGAATCCGCAAAGGAATGGCGATCATCTAAATTAAGATCGTTTAAATTATTAAAAGAGTTACAAATACGATGTAAATCCGCATCATAAATAAGTTCTCTACCGAACATAAGAAAATTAGGACTAAATTCAGTCGCTAAATTAATTGAATTATTCAAAGCTAATTGGACATGGGGTAAAAATTTTGACCAAGTCCTATGATCATCTCTAACAAAACAAGAGATACAAGTTTCAATAGTTTTATTATACCTCTCAATAGGATTATTTTGAGGTGTATACAAAGTGTTATAAAAAATATTTTTGATGTTATAACTAGCAAGAAAATCTTTGAAATTTTGAGAAGTAAATTGTGTGCCATTATCACAGACTACTATTTTTGGACAACCAAATTTGAGAAATACATCCTTTTCTAGACATTTAGAAATCGTTTTTGTAGTGGCATTAGCCAAAGGGAATAGCCAGCAATACTTGGTGAAAACATCAATAACTGAAAGTATAAATTTATGACCAGAATAAGTTCGAGGTAAAATTCCAATAAGATCCATAGAAAGCATAACCATGGGTTTGTCTACAATTTTTGGATTTACCATTAAACCATGAGGGGGTGAATTTGAAGACTTATAAGCTTTACAAGTATCACAAGAATTAATGAATGTCTGTACATCATGAAACATCTTAGGCCAAAAATAGTGAATTTTAATTTTATGTAAAGTTTTATGAATACCAAGATGAGCAGAATTTAAATCGTCATGATTATTACGAATAGTATCAATAATATGATCTTTAGGAATTACAATTTTCCAATCCAAACGAGAGTTCAAATTAAACTTTGGTTTACAATACTTATACAACGTGTCATTTTCAACTTTATAATTTTTATATTTATTAGGGAATTTTTGACAATTTATAAATATTCTTCTATACCATGGATCAGTTATACTATCATCTGGAGAAATAAATGGAGTATGACAATTAAGTGTAGCAACTTCTATTCGAGAAAGAGCATCAGGAACGACGTGCAGCGATCCTTTTTTATGAACAATATCAAAAGTAAATTGAGAAATGCGAGCAGCCCAGCGAGCTAAGCGACCACTCGGATTAGTTAAACCTAAAAGCCATTTAAGACTAGCATGATCAGTAATTACAGTAAATTTCATACCCTCTATATAGGGTCGAAAATGTTCTATAGAGTTTATAATAGCCAAAAGCTCACGTTCAGTGGTACTATAGTTTTTTTCACATTTACTAAGGGTACGAGAATAGAAAGCTATAGGATGCTGTTCACCGTCATCACCGAATTGACATAAGACACTACCGATTCCAATCGAACTTGCGTCACAATGAAGAAAAAATGGTTTTTCAAAATTAGGACAATGCAACACGGGTGCAGAAGTCAATGCTAATTTTAATTTAATAAATGCTTCATCAGCTGAGGTAGACCAAACTACTTCTTTTTTAGAGTTTTTACATCCACCAGTCAATTTAGAAAGTGGAGCAGCAATGTCAGAAAAATTAGAAATAAATCTACGATAGTAAGAACATAAACCAAGGAAACCACGCAATTGTTTCAATGTAACAGGCTTGGGATAATTTTTAATAGCATCTAATTTAGAAGGATCAGTGTGAAGACCTTGTGAATCTACAATATAACCTAAATATCTTAAACGGTCTTTACAAAACTCACACTTTTTCAAGTTAACAGTTAAACCAGCATTTTTTAAATAAAGATAAACTTTCTGAAGAAGGTCAATATGAGTTTGAAAATCCTGTGAGACTAAGATCAAATCGTCCAAGTAACAAAATAAATTATTATCAAATTCAGGGCCAAAAATGTTATCAACTAAACGTTGCAATTCTGCGGGAGCATTAGTCAAACCGAAGGGCATACGAACAAATTCAAATAAACCCTTGCCAGGGACAACAAACGCGGTTTTACCACATGAAGATTCCTCCAAAGGAATTTGTAAAAAAGCCTTTGACAAATCGATCGCGGTTATAAATTTCGCACCACGAAGGTTATCCAAAATTCTAGATGTATAAGGTAAAGGATAAGAATCTTTTACAGTGACTGAATTTAATTTACGAGAATCTAAACAAAGTCTAGTGCTTCCATCTTTTTTCTCTACTGCCAGAACTGGAGAACACCAAGGAGATTTAGAGGGTTGAATAATACCTTCCTTCAATAAAACTTCCACTTCATCAAAAAGCTCTTTTTGTTTGGCAGGACTAAGGGGCCAATATCTTTGTTTAATTGGTTCACCCGTAGTGACAATTTTGTGTTCAGTTAAATGAGTAAGACCTAAGCCTTTCTGTTCATAAGAAATTTCTTTAAATAAATCAATGACTTTATCAAGTTGAATTTTCTCAGACGGAGATAACTCAGCAGCTGAAGTAACAGAACAAACTTGAACATTAGAACCATTATCATAAGAAATATGGTTGAGCAAATCACCAGCTATACCGAATTTAAGCCAAAAATCGAAACCGAGAATAATTGGAGGTTCAAACGAAGGAATAATGTTAAAAGTTACCATATGTGTTACGTCATCACAAGTAACCGGAATTTCCATAGCACCGATGATTTCGCAACAAGCGCCATCTGCAGTGCGAGCAGAATTCGAAATTCTTTCAACCTGAAAACCCAAATTAACAAAAGTTTCATGAAAATTTGCACCTAAAACGCAAGTATTCGCACCACTGTCCAACAATCCCGAAAAAGAACAATCATTCACTTTAAATGTCAAATACGGTCGAAGATCACCTTTCCTAGTAGAAATATTCATAGCAACATCTGTAGAAATATTCACAGGCAAATTAAGAGAAACATCAATTTTTTTAGAAATTTCTAAATTAGGAGAAATATTATTATGAATTTCTAAATTAGGAGAAATGTTATTAGGAATTTCTAAATTAGGAGAAACATTATCTGAAATTATAGCATCACCAGAATTCTTAGAAATTTCACAACTGGGGGAAAAGTTATTATAAGTTACATTACCACCGGCCGAAGTACAAAACATTTCTTTACGAAGCGGCATTCGACCGACACCTACCCGTTTTTTGGAGTGGTATCCGAATTAGTAAGTTTCCTATTACATAATGAGCACTCTATACTAGTGACACCAGGTTGACCACATTTGAAACATATTTTAGTCCTAATTTTACATTGCTTGTAATGATGGCCAATATTTTTACATTTAAGACACAAAACTGGTTTGTCCTCAGAAATATTTGACACAGAAACCGGGTTGAAACGTTTCGGTACCTTAGGCGGTTCACTAAAAACTTTGGGTGTAGTAAGCGAAGAGGCAGAATGATAAGTATCAATTTCCTTACCCAATTTGATTAAACTGTTAAGATCCGAAATGCATCGTCCGATAAAATGTACAGTTAAAGATTTTAACATGTTATGTTTAATAATGTCTATTAAAATAGCTTCAGACAAAGGAAATGTCAATCTACTGGACATATCTATCAAATCAATTATAAACTCAGAAAGAGATTCATTTGGCTTTTGTTTGTGTGTACGCAATTCAAACTCCAACTGGTAATCAAAATCAGTGCGATCAAAACGCTTAAGCAATTCCACTTTAAGTTGATACCATGATGTGATCTGAGTACGCACAGAGCGAAACCACTTCAATGCACAATCCGCTAAAACATCAGAGAAAGCTCGGACCAGATATGACTCATCAATAGATCTGGAATATTTATATTCTTCAATTCTAGTAAGAAATTCGCGAACACAAGTCTTGCCATCAAATCTGATTCGGCTCTTTAACAAATCATGAAATTTATTATATGTAGTACGAGGCTGAACAATGTTATCTAATAAACTTGAATTTTGAGGAACTGTTGTCAAATCCAACAAGTTAGGCAAAGATACTAAACCATGATCTCGATTAACCGTATGAGTTCTAGACATATTGTTAGAATTGGAACTATTATTGGTCTCAGACAATGTGATTAAGTCACTATTATGCGTTAAACCTTGTAAATTTGTTGACTCTAAATTCAATGGTCTATTCAAAAGAGAATCAGAAACAATATTATTATTAGCCATGATAACAGTAAAAACAATTCACTTTTCCAAATTGGTTCTCTAAATTGTTAACATCAAGCAAAATACAATACCTATTTAATTGTACTAGATTAAAATAGAAGCAAGAAAAAGTTTCACTATCATAGACATAAATATTGTTGTCTACTTTAAACAAAATATTTACATGTAAGAGAAAATATTACATGTTATGAGAAAACAAGAAAATCCTTCATGAGAAAATTTCTTAAAAGTATGAGAAAATAACCAATAAGAAAATGGTTACTAAAAATATGACAATGAAAAATTTGTCAGTAAAAGAGAATGTCAGTCCTGAGAAACGTCAGTTCTGCAAAATGTCTGTCTTAAAAATATCTGTCCTAAAAATATCTGTCCCTGTTCGGCAGCGACAATTGTAATGTTTTAAAAAATATATGTGTGTGTGGGAGAGAGAGATGTGTAATTATTAAAAAAATGGCAAATGAAATGTTTACCAATCTTAGTCCATGGTGAGATGTCAGAGAGACAAACCAACATAAACTATAGACTTTAAAAAATAAATTTTTAATAAATTAAATGGAGTTTTAATTAATGTCCAAATTTATGAAAAGGAAACAAAATGAGAATATCTCGGGCGCCAGGACACTAATTGATAGAAATATTAAATATAAAAAAATAGTACCTCGGATCCTCAGTGGAGGAAAGTCCTTTTAATCTCAAAGGAGGGAGAGTATTAAATAAAAGATAGATTTTCTAATAGTCTTGCTTCTATTGGAAAAAATTTAAATACTAACTAGTACAGAATGTAAACGTTAGGTGTTAAGTTTACTTATAAGTAGTTAAAGTTACCTTATTCTACTTAATAACTTAAATAGATCTTAAACAAAGCATTAAGCATCAAACAGAAGAAGGCTGTACCAAATAAAGCTAATACAGCTCCAAGAATAAGCAAATTACTCCTTAGATAGATCCTTGTCACGCTAAGATGTAAGAAGGTGTGCAAAACAAACTGAATTAAATTTCCGTATTAAAAATTGTTCATTACAGGATATGCCTGTGGAAAACTAAAGGAAATGAATTTAATTAAACTGGGCTAAACCAGTATTACAGAAAAATTTGATTTAATAAGTATTTCAAACTCGAAGCAGGTAAAAAAAGTATGCTTGAATTCTTCAACAAAATAAATAGGTTTTTAACGTCATGACAACTAGACGAATAAAGTGAAAAGCCATAGTGAAATTATACTGGACTAAACCAGAATTAAACAAATTGAATACTAAAGTTTTCCTAACCTATAGCAGGTGGAAAGTTTAAATTAAAGGTGTTTTAAAGTAAAACAAATAGGTTTTAGCTAAGTAGCAAAAAGTCCTATGTTACATTATTGACCTACTAGCCCAACTAAGAGTCTAGTATTCGATTAGAAGGTAAATAATAAATTACAGTTTAACGTCATGGTAAAAGGGACGAAGAAATTGAAAAGAAGTTAAATTAAGCCATGTTGAAAAGTTCCCAGTCGTGATGCATGACGACACGTGGAAAAATATGCGATCCCTGGAGAAACCGAAGGTTCGACGTTAAAGCGACGAAATGAAGATTAAAGTTGAAAAAAAACGCTCAGGGAGCTGTGAAAGAGGGAAAAATGTTCTTTTAGATTTTTGATCTAAGATTGATGTCCCAGACCTAACCTAAACTGTTCAAAATGAAATAACAAAACTTACCGTTTTTTTCCTTAAAATATGTGGCGGGCCATATTGAAGAACACGCCGACGAAAGGCATCCTCGATGCTACCTTTAAAAGAATAAATAACATTGAAAAATGAGGTTCGAAATAGCAGGCGGAAGCCTTATGACGTTACGTTTCGAAAACAAAATAAACGTTAAAAACAAGCAAAACTCACCAAATAAACAGCGATCACATTCGCAGGAAATGTTCCGGAGTGTGTCAGAAGAAAACAAATTAAATTGTTTGGAAATTTCGAGCGATTAAGCTCGATTCAAAAATCGACCATCCTTAATGGAGTCTCAGAGCGAAGAGAAAGAGCATAAAACCTTGCCATAGGAAATCCACAGAAACCTTTTAAAAAAACAAATTATCTATGGTAACGAATATTGGAACATGACGCCAATTTCGGTGTTAATATAAGAGTTACCAACATAACCTCCGACAGATGTCAACCCATAAACGAACTACCAACACGACGAGAGGCCTGGAATAATCTATGGAAGAAGATCGAAAACAGATCAATGCAAGCTCAAAATACTTTCTGTTACCTTTATCTGTGACAGCTGTCAGATGAACCTGGCTGTCAAAGTGCGATACCAAAACAAACATAGATTTATGTGAAATATTTAATGATTTCAGTTTAAAAATACAACAAGGTGCATGTAAACGGGATGAACACGTTACATCACGCAGTGGATCCCTGTCTCTCTGATAGGTATTTATCTCTTGATTTTAAACTTAGGTAGAGAGGAGCTACCAAGCGACAAACAAGTCATGGGCAACTTGTGCTATTGATCCTGCAAATTTAACCATATTTCTGTCATTGCACCTACTATGCACACTATCAACAGCATTTCATCCATGTTCCACTAATATCCCATAAGAACAACTGTCACTTTTTAATTTGCTAAGGTACACTATAAAGTGACAACAAGCAACTTGAGGTAACACTAAATTTAACACTGCTGTTATAAGACAACAATCTGAAACAATGTTGTTCAAGCAATGTCGAGACTTAAGTACGGCCGCACTCAGAGACGGGTCAATTAACTTTTAAGTTTCATTTAAAGTTGTGTCTGTCACTTTCTTTGCTATAGCAATAGAATAAGACTCAGCAACTTTAATCAAACTTAAAAATTAATTAACGTCTCCGAGTGCGGCAGATAGCCCCCAAATACTTAGCTGCACTGTGGGCTCGCTTTCAAACGGAGGCCTAGCTGCTAGCCCATTGGTAGGTACCCAGGAACACGGCACGGGCTTTCCAACCCGAAAGGAGCAAGTTCCTTTAATCTTAATGCGTATTTATTAGGAGCAGAACAAATGAGGCTAGATCTTCACGCGAACTCGTTATATAACTGCATTCAGGCGTCGTCAGAACGCGAATGTGCGATCATCGCAAGTTCGCATATTCGCGTTCTATTAGGACGGGGTCCTAAGAATAGGGATACTTATATCACCAACTGTCATCAGTCATTGCTGTTCGTTCGTATGCCGCGTATCACGCGGTAACCTTAGGCGGCTTAGGCGGATACAAACGCGGAACCGTCAACGACTTGGCCTACAACGGTTTAATAAGTCTGTGATCACTAAGTTGTCATTTATTTTATTTAATAATGTGTTTGGGATCATAGCCTAAACCATCACCGAAAGAGGCGATAGATCCTGAACTGTACCTACCCGAAACCAATAAGAATGCGTATAAACGACGTGATATCGTGTACTGAGTGTCGTAGGTACTGTTCGCTGATTGGCTCATTGTACCTCTTTCCCTTTTTTTATGTATGAACTTTTTTGGCAAGTGAAATGTACCTAACATTTCACTTTTTCGCTAATACTGGTTACTATTAAAAACACAGTAGCTGTTGTACCACGCCGCCGCTACAATATGTTTTGCGCCGATTTGTGTAAAGACACAGGTATTTATTTGAAAATAATCTATTTTAATTTATATGAAGTGACTCATAATAAGAAGGCTCAAGGTCACTCAAAGGGCAATGGAAAGAGCTATGCTAGGTGTCTCCTTGCGAGATCGAATCAGGAATGAGGAGATCCGCAGAACTAAAGTAGGTAACTAATATAGCTCACCGAATAGCAAACCTTAAGTAGCAGTGGGCGGGGCACATTAGAACCGATGGCCGTTGGAGCGGAAAGGTTCTAGGGTGGCGACCGGGAGACGAAGAAGGCAGGCCTTCCACAAGGTGGACCGACGATCTGATAAAGATCGCGGGAAACCGCTGGATGACAGCAGCAGAGGACCGATCGTTGTGGAAAACCTTGGGGAAGGCCTTTATCCAGCAGTGGACGTCTTGCGGCTGATAATGATGATGATGAATTTATAAGAAAAATACGAAAACTTAAAAAAGCCGAATTGGACTTAACTCCTTATGACCTCAGGAATACGGTGTTAAAACCCTTCGGCGGTACGTCCCGGCCACGGTGCATAGAATAGAAATGAAAGTAACTACGAAAAACCGGGCAAGTGCGAGTCGGACCCGTGCACCAAGGGTTCCGTACACATTTGGCTGGTTTTTAGTATTTGTTGTTATTCTATAGGGTTTGTTTTATAATCATACCAAATTTGACGCTTGTATATTGTACCGATTTTATTTTTACGATACAACAAAAATAAAAACACGTTGAAAAGAAAACGTTTCTTGTATGAGGGTTTATTATTTCACATTTTTTTTAGTTGTTAGTAAATCCGCCGTAATAACACATATTCTGAAAAAAAATCTATTGTGGTTCAAAAGATACAGCTCTTTGTAGTTAGGAGAGACGGACAGACAGACAGACAGATGGACGGACGGACGGACAGCGTAGGCATATTAATAGGGTCCCGTTGGGCGCCCTTCGGGTACGGAACCCTAAAAAAGAAAGGCATACGAGTTCCATAATCAATCCATTCCAAAAAAACCAATTAGAAGCTGGGTCTATAAGGGGAAAACCTAATGGAAACTTCATGTCAAAGTATTAACATTTAAAAGTTATCATTATTATATGTATACATTATAAGCACTGAATCACCAAGAGCCAATACAATTTCAACAGTAGCTTGATGGTTTTGTGTCTATTTAATTCATAACTATGAGAACCACACTACATTGTTTTATTGTACCTACTAAGACATTCAGTGAAGGCTCTCTAAAGTCAAGAGATTAGTAACTTTTATTTTTCAATGGAGTTCAGAGAGCCTCTTAATATGGCTCTGAAATTCTGAATCATTAGGACCAACCTAATTAATTACATTCATCACACTAACCACCTGTTTCACAATAGTCAAGTAAATAAAGATATCCAACAGATAGATTTAGCCCTTTCCCTTTCATACACTTGAAAATAAACAAGGAGAGGGCTAACTTTAACTGGCAGATAAATTTACATGTCAAAAGTGGAACAGGACCTAAGTTAAATATTATATTTAAAACTTCAAAACAATAAAATAAAACTTTATAACAGACCCTGAATATCTCTTCACCAAAAAATAAAACTACTATTAGAATGTGGTCAGTTTATTTTATAAAAGAAAAACACTAAATTTATATATTACATTCACAAGTTTTAAAATCAAAACATACCTACTTGAGATTATTTTTAACTGATTTACAGCTAGCCTAGGTATCTAACTATTAACCAACCTGACCCAAATACTGACCTGTTTCAAAGATGTAAAAGGTATAATTATATAAATAAATGTATATAAAATAAGTGAAATAAATATCATAATATCAGTCCACCTCGATGCACTGCAGGCTGCAGGTTAAAAGCCTCTTCATTTTCACCCCACCTTGCCCAGTCTTGTACTAAGGTCATCAATTTTTTCCCAACTATTCTATTTCTATGAAATACCTAATTATATTTTTAACCTGTCTCATGGTAATAAAGGCAGTGATAGTATAAGTAAGTAGGTAACATTATAATGAAAATATCATGCTTAGTTTCTATAACACTAATTTTCTAATAACTCCAGACTTTATAAACCTGTTATTTGGTAACTTGAACTAAATACTTACCTATATTATATTTCCTACAAGCAGTATTTTAAACATTTAACTAATATTGTATGACGATGCAGTTAGCCTAGTTGGTAGTGACTCTGCCTATGAAGCTAGCGGTCTTGGGTTTGAATCCCGGTATAGGCAAATATTTGTGTGATAAGTGTAAGTATTTGTTCCTGAGTAATGGATGTTTTCTATATATTTAAGTATGTAGTTCTTTATATAAGTATGTATACGGTTGCCTGGTACCCTTAGTACAAGCCTAGAGCTTAGTTTGGGACTAGGTCAATTTGTGTGAGATTGTCCATGATATGTAGGTATGTAGGTATGTATTCTTAAATTACAAGCTATCTTTATCTTGTTTTATCTACTCTATGAATTATATATCACTTGATGATACAATAAAAAATACAAACAACCTTTTAATTAAATATTGAACAGATGTAATTGAAAAACGAACTGCATCAGCGCTCTCTGAAAAACTAGGTAATACTAAAACAAGTGAAATGTTTTTTATATTTTATGTGTAGTACCATAGAACTAATTAACACACTTATCTTTACAACTCTATACTTAACCGCTTTTAAGAAATTAGAAATAGACAAGACATCTTTAGCAGGCCTATCATATTGTAAACATATGTCTAACCTATAATATTACATGATATTATTATATTTAAATAGTTAATGCAGTTGACAAAAATTGGGTACCCTATCGCCTGAGTTATATCTAAAGTTAGGTATTTTATTTAAAAACAATATAAATTAATTGTTTCATCTTGAAAGGTCACTTAATAGGTACATTACAAACTGAATTTACCTGGCCTTGAAATTGATCATCATTGTAAAGAAAAGCCCTTTTATTTAGACATAAGCAAAATTCATGTTTATTTGTCAATTGACAAACGATTAGTCATTGTCGTCAACTGCTTGCTGTCGGTGTTGAAATTCCTGAACACTGACATCTCCAAATACATATCTTATGTACCTTTTTTGGAGTCCTGATTGTTTCCGGCGAACCGTGCCTGTTATCCAAGTTTTCCATTATTGGACTGACGACAACCTACAAAACGAATTTAAGTTAAACACAATATCTAAACACTATAAATGACAGAAGATGCAGCAGGTTCTTTGGTTTGAAATTACTATTCACACATACACTTTTTACACCACATTTGTCAGGACACGAAACTTTATACATCTGACTGTTATTACTAGTTAATTGTTGTAAAAATTAGTACAAGTTTTCAAACAAATCAGGCACTTTTTATTAATCAAACAATAATAAAACACTACCTATGCAACGACAATGCGTTCATGCTTATGTCAAAATTGTCAAATCCCTCTCATCTCTACTTTATATAGCGACCCGTTTTACGTTTACGTTTAGTTAAAATAATAATAAATTATTGCTTTACTTTATAATAGGTAGGTAGGTACAAAATTAATTAATAAAATAGCTAATAAGCTTTCATAAAACATAGGTACCAACTTATTGAGGTATCGATTCATATCGGGTTGGATGAGTAACCTACCAAAATAAAATGTTGGTAGATTTTTACTTAAGTAAATATTTAAAATAACTATTATATATATACATTGGCCTAGTATCTGGCTGTTATTATGATATAATGCTATTTATATTACGGATCAGGAATAAGTATAAAATATAAATTGTAGGTAGGTACTTACTTGAAATTTGCCTGTGTGAAGTTGAATTTTTCGCGCCTTTAGGGTCATCGCGCACAGAAGCATTGTTTTGGTATAAATAGCCGTTATAGGTACACATGGGCATGAGCTATTATTTTGCCATCGCTTGGTCGATACCTCGTATTTTTACTATTAATAGGAAATTATCTAGCACTCATTATAATTTCACATAAACACGACACAAAGCACACCATTTTTAGGCACTTGTATTCAGCGGCAAAAGTACAATTTAGATAATGTTCTTATTTAAATACGATTGAGATATTATTTTTATCCTAATACACGTTGCAAATTAGGATATTCTTATTTTTTTAACCGATTTATTTGTGAAAACGCACCCAGATGATCGATTTATGGCAGTGCATCCGCCATTTTGTAAAAGGTGAGTCTGACTCAAGTCACCAAATAACCACAATCAATGGAGATGAGATTCTCGTATCAAGTGAAACGAGGATCAGGATTATGGGGTTGAGATTGGTTTATTAATCAAAGCTCAGTCTTGTGACCCATCTTGTAAAGGGTGTATCACCCAAGACAAGTCTATTAATACGGCCCTTAGTGCACCGGTCGAGACGCGACGATTTATGTTAGTTAAGTGGAAATTAAAGTAAATACGCAAATATCATAATATCAGAATTAAATGTATAATCTCATTTTAATTTTGAGTGTACATATACGTAACGTACATACGTTCATTACTGTATTTTTCAAGAAAGCATTTTCTCACTCTTTAATCTCTCTCCCTTACTTGTGAATTGTTTACTCATCGAAAGAATTATAGGGATGTACGTACTGATGGATTTTATTAATTAAGTAACTAACTAATAGACGTTTGTGCCCCGAAACCTCTTTTCTTTTTTAGTAAAGTTCAACATAATATGAGTCACCATCTCAATTCCAGGTGCCGAACCATCTGATGTGGCTGTGCTTCTTCTACCTGACGTTCCACTCGTTCCTGAACCTGATGGGGGAGGTGCTGCAGTTCGCGGACCGGCACTTCTACGCGGACTGGTGGAACAGCAACAACATCGGCGTGTTCTGGCGCTCCTGGAACCTGCCCGTGCACAAGTGGGCCGTGCGCCACGTGTACATCCCCGTCACCGAGCGCGGGTACAGCAGGACCGCCGCCAGCGCCGCCGTCTTCCTCATATCCGCGCTCTTCCACGAATATTTGGTGTGTGCATCATATACTTATATTAAACACTGCTTTAAAAAATATGTAGGGGTTTTTCGGGTTTAGAAATCGATATAAACTTGTAAATTATTGAGAACCCTAACGACGCTCGGGCCCCAGCGGGCTTAACATGCGTGCACGAGATCAATTTTACAGACGCTAGGGAAATGAATACATCTATTCCATATTCTAATGGGCCTACCACACGCGCAAGCTTCACCACAGTTTTACCTGCGCAAGCCAAAACTGAACACTTCGTGTCTATAGAGTTTTACCAACCACACGCTCCGTGTTCCGTGTACAAACCGGCCTGCGCAGGCAAAACTGTGGTGAAGCTTGTGCGTGTGGTAGGCCTATAACGTAAGACTTAACGATAAAGGTTTAAAATAAAAGTGTCTCATCCTGAATTTTATTACCTTTTATTACTAAGTGACTATAGCGATTTTCAGATTTTTATAGCGATTTTATCAAGACGGGACACTTTTATTTTAAACCTTAAGTGCTAAGTCTTACGTTAGAATATGGAATAGATGTATTCATTTTCCTAGCACCTGTCAAATTTTATGCATGCTAGGCGGTCAGAAGTAAAATTGCGAAAAGCTAAGTTTGAATTCTGATAAACGATGGCAGCAACTAGGGACAGTACTTATCAATAAATATTGTAGCTTAAGTATACTTGAGTACTTAGATTAAGTTAGATCAAAGTGGCGTTCCTTTTTACCTTTATGGACTGTACGTCACTGGGTCAAACTCGACTAGCAGCAGCTTTCCTGCAGTGTGACTGCCGCGCCGCGCTAAGAACGCTCGACGCTACTGTCGCGCCGCGCCAAGCCGGCTGTTTGACGAAGTCTCAAGGTATCCTCTTTGGTATATAGTATACAACATGACGTATTGCAGGTGAGCGTGCCGCTGCAGATGTTCCGAGTGTGGGCGTTCCTGGGCATGATGGCGCAGCCGCCGCTGTCGGTGATCTCGCGCTGCGCCGAGCGGCGCGCCGGCGCGCGCTGGGGCAACATCATCGTGTGGAGCTCCGTCATCCTGGGCCAGCCGCTCGCCATCATGATGTACTACCACGACTACGCGCTGCTGCACTTCCAGCCGGAACACTGATGCCGACCAACCGACTGAACATCAAAACGTTTTCCGACTGCTTACTTTATCGAACTTTAAAGCCGCTGAACACTGAGGTAGTTAACGTGGATCTAGAAGTCTAGCCGACTGTTGAGACTTCTGCTGCGCACGACCACAGCGCGGGATATCCGGTTTCGATCTTTTCGTTAATTTTGAACCTCCGCGCGAAGCCTTTTGTATGTTGCATTTTGATTAAAAAAGTAAAATTAAATAGACTTGTGCTGGTGAGCTGAAGGTAACGGACTTGAACTTGCTTACGCTTTAGCGGAATAAGAGTGTGAGACAATTAGTAGGATTTTTGCAGTGCAGTAGGTATAGATTGTCTGTTAAACTGGGTATATAAGTCTAGTAAGACATTCCAGGCAAGTATGTATTGAAGAACATCGAAAATATTTTAATAACAGGGCTGTACCTTTTAATATGATTAATTTATTTTTGAGATTTTATATGAAAAATGTTACCGAAATTAATATTTATCAAAGCCAGTGTATTCTATGTAAAATTTGGCATTATGTCGTCCTAGTTAGGTAAATCGTTAATTTATAATATATTTTTTACGAGCTTGATTAAAGTGCCATTCATAATTGATTAGATGTATGTAATGAAATAATAATAGAATAATAAGTGGAAGGGTTTGGGTTTAGGTGGCGGGTTTATTCTGCAAGTTATGGGTATTCATAATGTTATTCTGGCATTTCGGTGTAACAATATAAGACTGAGTTTACACAATACGCGTTTGTGATCAAAATAATTTAAAATTTAATGACAATATTCTATGTTAATAATGTCGATTCCGATTAACAATGTTTAAAGATAAGTATTTAATTTGAAATGTCTGTCTAGTGGAATTTGTTGGATTAACGCACTTTTATATTTATTTGTTTATTGCATTTGTTTTATTTGTTACCGGTAAGCCCTGCTTACCGCCGACTTCGATATATTTTATGTACCTATTAGGCACTAAGTAGGTAATTCCTTGGACTCCTAGGAGGCCGATCTTTATTTAACCCTTTTCAGTGGGTTTTTGAAGACGGTTTTATTTTTTTGTTATTTTACTGTGTATGTACATAGTGAGATAAATAGCTTTAGATATTAAGCAAAATATGAATAGCCGAAAGATAATATAGAAATACCCCCCTAGTAGGTATTCAATAGAAATTGTTGAATTGAGAAAAAAATGTTTTTATATATTTTTTACGATATACGAATTTATATTTTAATGTTTACTTGTATTGCATTGCTTGAATAGTTGTCACGAAATCATGATAATTGTTTGTTTTTATATTTCATATAAAAGTTGAAATGATGAATATAAAGGTTTTATTTTTATTTATATATTTTTTCATTTTAATGTCGCGGAATGAAAAGGTTCGTCACTTCGCGACTGTACTAATAATAACACTAACTGCCGCACTCAGAGACGTCGATTAAGTTTAAGTTTCATTAAAGTTGCTGCGTTTTATTATATTGCTATAGCAAAGAAAGTGACAGCAGCTACTTTAATGAAACTTAAAACTTAATTGACGTCTCTGAGTGCGGCAGTAAAATGTCCCTATGATAGTCATCCCCCCCCACCCCACAAACCCACGACCAATACCTAAACAATATAATATCGAAAACCATTTATTTTCCACCTTTTGAAAAGCAAAGGATGTAAGTATAATTATATTAAAAAGGGTTCGATGAAACTTGCTCGTCAAGCACGTACGTATATTTGTAGAGACCAACCATTAGACGGTGCCATCTCTGACCCGACGACGACATGCGTAAGATTAGAGATCGATGAACGGCTATCTGATTGCTGGCTGGGGTTAATTACGTTACTGCATTCATTACTTACTTGCACTGAAGCTCACGTGGCATCATGCATGCACTGTTAACTTAAACTTAGTGCAATGTTTCGAGCGTTAAGTAAATGAGCGTAAATATATCGAAGTCGGTGGCAAGAATCACATTGCTTTTGTGTACACACTACTTGACACCGGCTTGGATATATTTAATGTACCTACTAGGCAATAGGCAATTCCTAGGAGGCGGCTGGTAATTATTTAACCATTTCAGTGGATTTTTAAATAGGTACTGTTCTTCTATGGTATTTTTCAGGGTTCCGTACCTCAAATGAAAAAAAAAAACGAAACCCTTATGGGATCACTTTGTTGTCCGTCTGTGTTCTGTCAAGACCCTTTTTCTAAGGAACGCGTGGAGGTATCAAGTTGAAATTAATATCAAATACTTAGGTCTGCAATCCCTTTGATCAATTAAAAAATCAAACATCTAAGTCAACGCAATCAAAAGATACGGCCGTTTATGCCGCATATTCTAGGGAATCTCAAGGGAATCAAAACCTTCCTAGAATCATGAAATTTAGCAAGAAGCAATGTCTTAGAGCACAAGTAAAGGAATAAGTCCAAAAACCGTTAATTTGTAGTTACATCACATAAAAAATACAGTCCAGTATAAACTGACACGCACTAAGTATGCACTTTGATACTTAGTGAGTGTCAGCTTATACTAGACTATTTTTTTTATGTAATGTAACTACAAATCAACGGTTTTCGGATTTTTACCTTTACTTGTGCTGTACGAAATTACCCTATAGGTTTTGATACTTTTGAATATACGGCATAAACGGCCGTGTCTTTTGATTGCGTTAGCTTAGAAGTTTGATTTTTTCACAGCTCCAAGGGAAAACTCGAAAAAAGAGGGAGAAATCTTCGAGACTCGATTCCCGACATTTACGAACTACATATATTTGCATAGGTACCCGTTTTGTAGGTATGACTTGTTGTCTATATCTGTCTGTCAGTAGTGTCAGACTATCTCGACTCTTTTTCAGAATCTGGTTAATATCAGCATTTTTAACCCCCGACGCAAAAAGAGGGGTGTCATAAGTTTGACGTGTGTATCTTGTATCTGTATGTGGCATCGTAGCTCCTAATCGGGTGGACCGATTTTGATTTTGATTTTTTTGTTTGACAGGTGACTTAATCGAGAGTGTTCTTAGCTTGGTTTGATGAAAATCCGCCAAGTCATTTAAGAGTTATGAGCTCTGAAATTAGAGGTCCCTTTTAACTTTTTTAGGTTATTGTAGTAACAATGGTAGTTAAGTATTAAGACGCCCACACAAAAATGTGCTAATGGAATCATATTCGGTATAAAGAAAAAAGAGATTTCAATAGCCAAAAATGTTGGTGATATTAAAATTTGAGAAGTATAAAATGTAAGGGAAATAAATCACTTTCCATTTGTATCTCAGAAACCATAACAGAAAACAACATCGTTGAAAGGTTATCAGATCTCTCTAAGAGTGTTTGCGCACAGCGTCCGAATCCGTGAAATATCGGTCCGAAGTAGCAGTAGTACCTAGGTACGTACTATTTGTATGGTAGGTTGCGCACTAGATTCGAGTTCCGTCATCCGATTTCTCATGTACAAATTACTACTTCTACTTCATTTCTTCACATTTCTCTGATCCGGATCGGATGCAATGCGCAAACGCTCTAACTATAGGTACCTATTTACCTATTTAAACAAATAACCAGGTACCACTAAATTTGCCTTGGAGTTTCCTTTAAGTATGTTGCAATGTAAAAGTTGAGTTTTAAATTGTGTGACATCCCGCCGAGGGCGCAGCAGATCGACGTCCTCGGGAGGGCGAATCAATTGATGAAGAGGCTCCGATAGTGCGCGAACGTGTCTCGCCTTTGGGAACTCCGTCATTGTTTACCTGTAGAGTGACAATGCGGAATGTATTAAAATACTGATTAAAAAACCGGCCAAGTGCAAGTCGGACTCGCGCACCGAGGGTTCCGTGGGCATTTAATATGCTTCGCACCAAAACAGTATTGGTACGGAACCCTAATAAGTAACTTTTGGTTATCCTTCTGGTTCCGAAACTTCCGAACATAGTTAATTTAATTTTTGACAAAGTTATAATACTAAAGTTAATAAAATGGATTCTTACCACGGCTAAACTTCTTGGCGAGTTCCCCAAACTAACCAAACCGTGGCAAGGACCCGTTTTATTAACTTGAGTATTATGAATAATAATAACCGCAAGTTTAAAGAACTGTAGGTATTTATCAATGTTAAGCGTGTGCTAGACGGTTTGAAACCACGGTTTCAAACCAAGTGACCTCGGTAGTTTGAAACCATGTAGACAGTTTGTTCAAACCAAATTATGTGAAATTTGGTTTGAAACCACTGTCTACATGGTTTCAAACTACCGAGGTCACTTGGTTTCAAACCAGTGGTTTCAAACCGTCTAGCACACGCTTTAGATCCGAAATTTCGAAAGTTGGCGGTCGGAGTAGAAGTCTTTAGGGGCTGGTAAACAATTACCTTTTTGCAGCCATTTTTGGCCGGAACGCTACAGTCGTTTGTTGGTCAAACATAGTGATGTTGGGCAAAAATGTTGATAGTTTACAAGCCCCCTTTGACATTGCGGGGCGCAAGCACTTAAATTAGTACTTTTAGCCACGGACCCGCGGCACTCAAGACATGGACCCCTTAAGCAGGGGTCCTTGAACCCCAGCTTATGAAACCCTGGAAAATAAATGACGTAGGACTCTACCTATACGCAGTTTGCAAAAGCTTTGTTTCCCGCGAAGCGGGCAATTAACAAAGCGAGGTCAAACAGAAGGTACGTGTCGGGAGAGGGTTAATCATGTAATAACATTTGCGCGGGCACCGCTAACAATGTTGACTGCGCGCAAACAGCCGCGCTGCGTCAGCGCTGCTCGGCGCGCCACTCCCGGCTGATTGAATCATTTGCATATGCCGATCCTCTCACATGGAACTGTTCTGTGGCTCTCGCGCACTTGAAGCATGAGCTGGAATACATGAACCCTAAAAACATTACATTACACTGCTTCTACTGAGGAATCTGATAAAAATATGGTGTCAAAAGCGAATTACTTACTCGTACTCGTAGATTTTTTTTTAAATTTTTAGAGATTTCGATTCCTGCATTGCATAGGTACCTCATTTTCAAAAACTTTAATTTTTTTTTTGCTTAAATTAGGCCAAGTGCGAGTCGGATTCACGCACAAAAAGTTCCGTACTACTTATTTATAATTCAGTCTCAATTTTAAGTCAACATGGGTCTAGTACGTTTGTAATTAGATTTAATACTATGAAAATGGTTCTTGTAAAGAAATGGATAATAATCTCTCAGTTTGAATTAATTATTATGGTTTTTGCCACGTATGTATATATATTTCCATGTGTAAAAAGATGACTATTTTGACGCAAAGGTATTTCTTTGCAGAAATCCTTAATGCAATTTAATTAAAAACAGAATATTGTGTGGGAGTGGAATAACGGTGATAGGTAGGTAGGTACTTAGCTCCTTTCGGCATAATAACACGCGCACCGGTTCACTTATTTGCGTAAGCATAACAAGAAGGGTTAAGGGTCGGTGATTAAATGTAATTCAGGATTAATCTGACTGTTAACCCCTCGGCGGTCGCCAGCGCGTGAAATCATTTTGTTCCGAAGTTGGCCTCCTCGCTGCCGCAACAGCTATTTATCATTTTAAGAAAATTCAATGAGCACATCGGTTATGCAATAGCTTAGTAGGTAAGTAGATGTAAGGTAATGAATCTACAAAAATTGAGAAATCTGTGTAAAAATGCCTGGAAAAAGATTGCTATCATTGATCCAGTGCTTTAAACATGCTGACATCCACATTACACAAAGAAAACGAAAGTTATAATATGCTCCTTTATAGTAAGTACCTACTTACTGCTAGTTTATCGCATCACATTTACATATTAGAAATCAAGACTTGTCAGGTGTAAGTATATGTAGTACGAGTATGTATATGATGTGGGTATGTTTCCATGACTGTTTAAATATGAAAGTGTCATAGGCTACCTTTGATCCTTAAATTCTGATAGAGTAAGCTGCCTATCTAACAGACGACGTTTAATAACACAACAATTAATATTTGTAGGTACCTATATGATTAAATAATTTGAGGAAACGTAAACTTTACAGTCTACTTTTTGAATTTTCAACCCTAAAATGCCTTTTATTTTGTTTTTAATTTTTCTAAATAATAAAGCTAATTTTTTTTCAAATAAAACAAAAATGATGGGGAAATTGGACATAAAGTAGGTATTTACTTTATGTCCAATTTCCCCATCATCTTGACGTCCTCGGTTAGTAAATGGTTCATTAAGAAAACCGCGTTTTCGATTGCAATTTAATTGCAATCGATTGCAATATTTTAAAATACATGTACGTACTAGACCATAAAATTTGATGCAAATTATTGTCAAAAACTAGATATTTTTAGGGTTCCGTACCTTAAAAGGAAAAACCCTAAAAAGGAATCCTTATAGGATCACTTCGTTGTCCGTCTGTCTGTCAAGACCATTTTCTCAGGAACGTATGGAATCATCTTAAAATGAATATTAAATACTCATCAAATATTCAGGTCTGTAATCTTAATTGTAAGCTGTGAAAAAATCAAACTTCCAAGACAACGCAATCAAAAGATGCGGCCGTTTATGCCGCATATTTTACAACTCGCAAGGAAATCAACCTATAGGGTAGGTACTTCCTATTGACCTAGAATCATGAAAGGCAAGTAGCAATGTCTTATCACAAATAAACCAAGATTTATTAAAGAAACAAACAACTTTGCAGTTGGTAAACTGACCGCGACTTGACTTGTGTCGATGTATCTATGGGGACAACAGTTTTCCAAACGGCATAGTTAAGTTTGTCAATCAGTTTATCTTTTCGTTATACCGGTACTTCACTTGGCTGATATTTGTCAACTATTGTAGTTGCATCTCTTTCATTTGATATGTCAAATGTAAGAGATGCAAAATCAATATTTGGCAAATATGGCTAAGTGAAGTGCCGGCATTAGAGCAATGTTCTGTGCTTTCTTATTGTATTTGTATACAGTAATGACACAGTATAAATATAGCTAAAGCAGTAAAGAAACTACGAACAAATGTTTGAAATGTCGCACTCACACAGATGCACGTCTCAACGAGACCCCTAAGTGGACATGGCAGTGCTGTCACTGTCTGCTGTCAGGAATTTTTAGGTCGATTCAGTTAATCGTAATTTTTCAAAAAGGCGGAGATATGGTTGACTGGTAGAGAATGTCTTAAGGCTAAAGTCCGCCATTTGTACTTACTTTGTGTATTGTGCAATAAAGTTTAAATAAATAAATAAATGGGGGTTTTTGCGATTACCAACTTATTTGCGGTGTTGGTGAACTGGCCGCGACCTATGTCGATGTATGGGGATAACAGTTATCCAACGGCAAAGTTAAGTTTGTCGCGAGGTCTACAGCTCACGAGCCACTTAACAAGTTTAATTAACGACGAAAGTTTTTTGCTAAAATTATAAATTAACCCGTGTTATAATCGTTTTTCGTGTTACCGGGGAACATATTTTGCTGCAATTGTTTGTTGTAAGTGTTGGCACTCACTTGGCTGTTGCGGCTGCTATGGCTGTGGTTGTTTGTGTTTTGTGTTTAAAGAGATGCAAAACCATTATTTGGTTTGTTAATTAAACAAAAATTTGATTGGACTGGACCATTATTTGGCAAATACTACCGAGTTGCTGGCATCATAGCCACAAATCGTTGGTTAACCATCCGTCTGCCTAGTAGGTAGGTACTAGGTACCTACGGCCGGCCGCCGGCCAAGAAAGCGGTCTTGCATTATCGACAACTTGCTAAGTATCAAATGAAAATACCTATTATACCTAGTTAACGTCGACGCTTGAAATTTACTTGCATATTTTATTGACGTATAATCAGGGTTTAATGATGTGTAAACGATTAACCAAATTAATTTTCAAGGTGGCAAACCGCTTTTTTGACCGATCGTACCTAAAATCAAGACGATGCACGGCCTAGTAAGTTATATTCATGTTAGCCATATGACGTACATGTATATCTACCATTAACAATCAATGCTACCTAACTCGTAAAATTTGTACGGTTTGCTAACACAACATTCAGAGTAGAATCAATTCCAAATAAATGTTTCTCTTTAGGTACGACAAGTTTATTGCGTGTCACGAATGTGTGTCATGTTGTTTATATTATGTTGGCGGTATTGTAGAACTTATGTTCGCGAATAAAGGCTGCAAGTGTATGCGCGCGTCGCTAAACGTCATTGGGCCGGAGGGCGGAGTCACGCGCCGCCCTGTCGCGCGGCAGTCCGATCCCGGCCGGCGCGCGCCCCGCACTGTTCATGGTGGAGTACGCGCTCGTGGACTGCTCCCAGGCGAGCGCCATGCAGACCCTTCCGCCGCAGCCGCAGCACGCGCACCGCGAGCCCGACGACGAGCACCTCGCCGACGAGTACGTGCAGAATTTCGAGCTCGACCATCTCGAGGACCACCAACTCGTCAAACGCGAACCTGTTCGCAGCGGGTGGCACGAACTCGTCGAGACACCGCCCGCGTGCGCCCGCGCTTGTCGCCCCTGGCCCGATGCAGGGCCCTATCCTCAGCCCCACGTGGCGATCGCCGTGGACCCCAGCACGCCGCCGGAGACGCCGCCGGCGCCCGTCGGCCGCAGCCCGTGCCGCGCGGCACTCGTCGAGGACGTCCTGTGGCTGCCTCACATGCGAGAGCCGCTTGACATGCGCACCGTGCCTTGCGGCAGCTTCGAGGAGTGGGACCGGCGCGAGTGGCGCGATCAGGACCACCACGTGCAACAGGTCGCGCTGCGCCCAGCCAGCTCGTGCTCCGCGATCTCCCCGCGTGCCAGCCAGCACAACTACCAACCGTCGTCGTGCAGTGACGATTTGCTGAGCGATGATATGCTAATGTGTCTTAGCGTGCGTGAGTTGAACAAGAGATTACACGGGTATCCCCGCGAGGACGTGACGCGTCTAAAGCAGAAGCGCCGCACGCTGAAGAACCGGGGGTATGCACAGAACTGCCGCAGCAAAAGGCTGCAGCAGCGGCAGGAGCTGGAACTGACGAACCGTTCGCTGCAGGATGAGCTGCACGTGCTGCAGCTGCAGGTGGCGCGCCTGACGCACGAGCGCGACGTGCTCAAGCAGCGGCTGTCGCTGGCGGCGCGCGAGCACGCCGTGCCGCACCACGCGCCGCCCACGCCGCACTCCTCGCCCGAGTTCTTCTCGGAGCTGTGACGGCAGGGCGCGGCGCCGCGCGCCGTCGCCTCCGCCGCCTCCTCTTGCACCTGGCAGCGCTACTGAGGGCTCCGCCCGCGCCACGTTCCGGACCTCACCATTACCCATGTGCTTTTGTTAAGTTTGAAATTTAATTAAGATCAGTTCCAGTTTTCTATAGTTTTTTTATTAAGGTGGAACAATTTAACCATGAAATTATATCATGGTTATCGGAACACCGTGTTAAACGTATGGTTGTGTCGTAAGATTATGCATACTTATGCTTCGTTAACGATCTAAGGATATGTATTACTAAAATTATACATAAGTTAATGACTCATACACTGATAATCGAATAATTGTACATAGGTATATGTAACTGTAAATTACGAATATGATATAGGATTTGGTTTCCTAATAAAATATTCGTGTAAATACTGTTTTATTTAATTACTGTTTTACTAAATCTCTTTTTAGGTTAACTAAGCACTCCAAATTATTTAATAACACAATAAAAAAAGTACCTACCTAACTACTTAAAACGCCATTCGCTATTTATCTTAAATATTTAAAAAATATATATTTGTGTCTAAACATAGGTATATTCTGGACAGAGATCGTCAAGGACAGACAGAATTCTGTCTGTCCTTGACGATCTCTGTCTGTCTGTTCCAATTGGAAATCCGAGGGAGAGGCCTTTGCCCAACAGTGGGACACTATCACAGGCTATTAAAAAATACTTACATATATTCTTGTGCCTAAACAAATCGATGCTACAATACTTTTGTGGCAAAGATTCGTGTTCTTTATATTAGTTATAGCTATTACAAGCTTTTTACCTACGACTTTCTTTTAAGAATACTTTCTAGAAACGTCTGATTTTCCACCGAATTCCAGATAACAGTTACTATGTTCATTAAAACCCATACAGTACCTACATACAGACTTCTTCATACATTTTCACATTTAATACCTTATATTTTTAATTATTAAGTTACTAATTATTATATTAAAATTAAATATTTTATTTCAAGAGATTATTAATACTATAGAAATATAGTGTCAAGGTGAAACACATTTGGAATTAATATTTTTTATTTTATTAATTAATAGCTTCACGCGATGTTAGTTAAATCAATTTATAATTATAAATGTGAAAGTTTGTGCGGATGTTTCGAAGTATGTCTGCTACACTACTTATTCTAATAAAGAGATTTGGACGAAATTTGTTACACAGGTAGCATGCCATTTCATGGATATATCTCGTAGGAATAATATTTAACGAGTTCTACGCGGATGACGTCGCGGGTAATCGCTAGTGTATAATAATTCTAAAACATTCCCGAAAAAAAGTCCAAATGTTGTTGGTGAAAACCGTACCAAAATTCATTCAGTACCTAGTGTCCCAAAGCCTTATCCGGACACAGCAGACCACAAAGACAAACGCTATAGGTATGTCTGATGCGGACTCGGTAGGCGACTTCATACTATTACAGATATTTCTCATTATCTCTTACAGATCTTCAGCCTCAACGATGCCCTGAGCATTTTCCCTGTGTGACCTGTGTCTGTTTGATAATTTGTTGGGTACCAATTTTGATCTGTGATTTTGCGACCCCCTGTGGTGCCCCCTGACCCCTGATGCCCTAAGCAGTTGCTTTCTTTGTTTAATGGCTAATCCGGAACTGACAAAAAAGTAATAATTAACTAATGTCGGATTTCACCAACCACTTAACAGACGATTATAGCATTAACCGCTGTCAAAATGTACCTATGAACTAACAGTCGGTTATCATTTAACATCGATTGGTGAAATTGGTACTTAGTACCAGTTTCACCAATCGATGTTAAATGTTAATCGACTGTTAGTTCTTATATTTTGACAGTTGAATGTATGACCTAACAGTCGATTAACTTTAACATCGTATGGTGAAATTGGTACTTAATATAGCAAATTCATTGATTTTGAAGCTTGTCTGAGTGAGGGTCATGCCAAAATAAATTATATACTCTTTACTTATTTGTTGGATACTGGCAAGTTACACACCGTCGTGAATGTAGGCTTTTTTTTTAAATTTTGAAATCGATTTTATTTATTTTTATTAAAAAAAATTGTGAGGTAATCTGGCGGGAACTTGTTTGCAACAATAGAGCTCACTCGACGTGATTTCGTGATTTTCGTGTTATGATTTACTATGACTATAAAAAAGGTTAAAGCCGCAAGAATGTTTTGAATTTTTAGTTACGAGACAGTTTTCAAATGGTGTGCTGAATTTAAAAGAGGACGGGGAAGCTTCGAAGATGAGGCAAAGTCAGGTCGGCCGCCAACCGCGGTTACCCAAGAAAACGTTGAAGCTGTCGAAAAAAATTTAGTGAAAACAGATGAGCATGAATGGGCATTGGATCAGCAGCATTACGACTATCATTCACGGACACCTGCAGTCGTAGTTTAGACGGATGGAAAAGTGGATAGTGGATGGATAGGTACGTGTCCATGGTGAATATTTTGAAAAAATCGATACCTGTAATAAAGAATGGATATTGTAATTTTTTAGAATCTAATTTCTTTTGGCATGACCGTCGTACGCGATTGAGTAATAATTTTATCGTAATTAATTAATCGGTGTCCCCTTATTTTGCAGACACTCATTTCATTGAATGTGTCTTTCGCCGAAATTCATTTCATCGAAAACTAATTTCTGTTGAAACCTTATTGTTTTCAAGCTATCTTAAGCATGAGTTAGGGTGGGTTAGGTACGTAGGTTAGGTTAGACCTGTGACCAAAAAATTATAATTCCTGCACGTAGAAATGCAAATGCTGCGTGTTGATGAAATGAAAATTCGGCGAAGTAAAACATTCTATGAAATGAGGGTCACCGACCAAGGGTAAACCTTAATTAATCATTAAATAGAGATACAATCCATAGGAACGTCCAACAGTTTGAATTTTTAACACTTATTTTTGCGAAGATGCTTATGGTTCATCATTAGTCACCTACTTCAGTTCAAACTAAAAAGTAATAAGTCAAAGAATACAAACATTCAATATTGATGCCTAACTTGCATTTGTAAAGTTCCATATTAAATATAATTCATTCTTTTAGGGTTATTATCAATTATATTATTATTATATTATTAGCGATTTGTCATCGACACCGAACATTGCTCAACAGTTTGGTGCACTTAATTCAGGTCGTTTGTAGAATAATCAAGAATACCTGTTTTGCTTTGTAAGAAAAAATTATGGCAGTGTTTGTTAACGATTACAGATTTATCAATATTACGTGACAATTTATTATTTTACAGATATTCTAAAAATAATAATAAAAAATATCGAAGTAAGATAATGTAATAGTAATAGGTATATTTAATTGTCTCAAACAATAAAAACAAGAACTATATACTTAAATAAAAACGGCTAGTTGTTTTCTAAAATGTTCGTAATAGCCCGAATAAGGTTTTCAGGGAAAAACAAATTAAAAGCTGCCTGAAAAAAATTTGGACAGACGTCTATCGTCAACTAGTAAAAGAAAAAATAAGAAATATTAAACTTATCGTTCTAAATTACAAAACGTTACAATAGAATCCTTGCGTTACAGTTTCCGGTGTCTTCTTATCAATCGTAAATACACGGGTACAATTAAATCAACAGAAAATGTTCTCATTATAATATTCCGAACTAAGTAAAAATGCAAACTTATTAAATGTATACGACAAAAAGAAACATTACGAGATTTCTTTCATACCAGTCTAATTCGATCTCTGGACTCGAGTATCAAGCGTGCTTGCTGGTCTACCCGTGCGATTGGACAAACCGGCTCATTCAATTTGTTACGTTCCTAGCCACTGTTAGTTACTTACGAGAACCGAGGTCAAATTAACCTGGTACTGCGTAGAGCTGGTAGACACATTCTCAGCGTTTAGGTACATTAAATAATCCTTATATAGTATAAAATAAAGTCGCTTACCGCGTCTGTCTGTCTGTTTATCCCCTCACTCCTCCTTTAGGTGGTGGTTTACCACTACTCCGTTTACTCCGTGGTTTACCACGCAACGGATTTAGATGCGGTTTTCACCATCATTTAGATAGTTTTTCGCAGATGGTTTATATAATAGTACCCGGAGCGAAGCGAGGGCGGGTCACTAGTAACGTATATGTTTAATAAACACAAAACTCAGTTTGTAAATAGATTTAACAAGTGGGTAGGTAATAAGTACTTGAGCGGCGTATCGTGATTCTTATAACTTGATCTCTGAACCGAAGAGTATTGTTTCATAAAGTAAACAAGAACTTACAATAGGTAGAATGTTGCTGTTAGTTCAATTAGTTCGCTTCATATTATTGTAAGATAAGCGGCTTGGTGGAAGCGATTATTGTACAGGGGAGTTTCGCATTTAAATACAAGTTGACTTTTCTAATATGTACACGTACCAAGTCTAAGTTTAACTTTACTTATAATTTTCGATCTTATTGTTTTTTCCGCGATGGCGTCGTTTATTATGGCAATGCTGCGTCAAAATAATTCTTTATAAGTACGCAATTAAGGTTTAAGTTAGGCCTCGAGTTTGCCGCAGAAGTGTCATCTAAAGCAAAGAACGCCTGAACAAGAATTTTGTACAAATATTCCACCCGAAACTTTCTATTCTCTGGATTTCCGTATCTGTGTTTCTATAACCTAACCGAGTTAAAAACCCCCGATATCAGCGCCTAAAAACCCTCTGAGCAATGAGCAAAACCTTTAACGGGCTCCAAGCACGTACATTTTTACTGGAGGGACTTCGTCACTAGAAGATTTCAAGAATTAAAAAATCAGACCCCCTCATCAACTAGAAAAGAGCTGATGATCTTCAAACGGCTGAACAGATTTTCATGAAACATGGCTAAGAACACTCGGGATAAAATTATCTATGACACAAAAAAAAACTAAACGAAAATCGGTTCATCCGTTTGGGAGCTACGATACCACAGACAGATACACAGATACACAGACAGACACGTTAAACTTATAACACCCCTCTCTTTTTGCGTCGGGGGTTAAAATCTGTTTGTAAATACAACATAAAACAAAATTACATGAATCAGTTTGCAGTTTTGATACGGCAAGTGTAATTTGGAAGGTGTTTTCTTTACGTACCGCCGGTTGCGTCGGCGCTCGGTCTTCTTTTCTCGTCTCCGTGTCCATAAACTGTTTAAGCTATTGCTTAAAATTCTTTGTTGACTAAAATAATAATATATGAGTACACAGCTCGCGATAGTTGTACGGTGCTCGGTGCAGGATCGTAATTCAATACTTGTGATGCTATTTATGTACCTATCTAAAGACGGCGTTGTTTTATGTCGTTTCAAAAATGAACAGTCGCGCTGTGGTCGCGCTAGTGCTTTCTGATTCCTCATTTAGTTTTTCGGAAAAAGGACCCATTTTTATCTTGTGTATCTACAGATGTTGAGATACCCGTTTAGAGCTTCTGCACACTGGATGCGGTACGGTCATGCGATCCGATCCACAGTACAAATTAAAACGCATGCGATCTCATTTTGTAAAATGTCAAGGCAGAAAACTGTCTCTTCTGTCGTGTCTCGAAACGGGCCTCTTAATCAATTTCGATACATTTACTTTATTAACCGACTTCAAAAAAAGGAGGTTCTGTGTTTGACCCGTCTGTATCTGTGTAAGTATGTATTTATGTATGCATGTTTGTACATTCGCGATTATTTCAAAAACTATGGCACCAATATGATTTTTTTTTCGGAAATATAATCCTCGGGCTTCTGAAATGGTTTTTACTATGACTTTCATGCGGCGTTGCTTGTGGTAATCTTAAATCATCCTAGAGTCCACATAATTCTGCTATCTTATCAATAAGTACGTTACCGATTTGAATTATTCTTTTGACAAAATAATTATTTTGCGAAGTTATCATCTGCTTATCAAGACAAATCCAATCTATCTTGTTTCGTTGCGGAGTTCCTATGGTAACCTTCCGACTGCATCATCCGACCAGAGAGCTTATTGCCTAACGCACTCGCGATCGCGATCGACTTGAAAGTGACACAATTGCTTTCATTTTGTAGGCAGATTTGACTTCAACTGTCAAATATGAAAGCCATCGCGATCGCGAGTGCGTTAGGCAATAAGCCCTCTGGTCCATGCGGAACCAGTAGGTAATAAATAATTGATTGTCACCGAAGTTACTCTGATAGATTAGATAATGGTTGTGCAAAAAAGTACAACCGGCAAGAAAAGCTTGTTCCAAAAATGAAATTTTTGACAAAAACTTATTAAAAACATTTAATTACGATTATTTTAATATGGCCTTTAGAGACGCGGCTGGGCGTCTGCCTTTCAAAGGAAGGCGTTTGAGTTCATCTGCACTTGTGAGTTTCTAGAAAAAAACCGCGCAATTTAAATGTAGGTACATACACACGTATATTATGGAAGTCGTGGTCTCAGTATTTTACTGCAAAAAGTGGGTAGGAATCCTAATTCTATACGCAACTGTAATGTCCACGCGCAAGAAACTCGCTTACTCGTCATGAATTGCTCATATATACCACGGCAAACTTCCACAAACAAAAAATGCCGTTGAAAATGAGCTAAAAAATAATAAAAAATATATAGATTCAGTAACTTAAAAATTAATGTATTGAAAATCAATTTACATTTTGTGTTAAGGGACATTCTATCCATCCAATACCAGAGCGGGCTCATCACACTCAGTTCCTGAATGAAGTACTGTTTTTATAAGCAATAGAACATTTAACAAGATAAGTTAATTCATACCTAATACTATAAATGCGAAAGGTTGTCTGTTAAGCTTTAACGGCTAAACCGCTGATGAAATTTGAAATGAAATTTATTTGACACTTAAAGCACTTAAAACAATACAATTTGCTTAATTTAATATGAAGTAACCTTTAAAAATGTTATAAGTTTCCGAGGCAATGGCGTAAAACGAGTTCTACGCGGGTCGGTTCGCGCCCAAATGATAAATATAATATATAAGTACCCTTTCTTTCCTTATATTAATTAATATATGATTTTTATAAGAAATTATAAATAGGTAAAATTTTAGATTTTTAAATTTTAGAATTTTCTATTAAAAGAAGCAGTGGTAGCCTAATGGTTTGACCTGCCGACTCTTAAGCAAAGGGTCGTGGGTTCGAACCCGGGCTCGCACCTCTAAGTTTTTCAGAATTTATGTGCGAAATATTTTTTGTAAATTTACCATGAGCTTTTCGGTGAAGGAAAACATCGTGAGGAAACCTGCACACACCTGCAAAGCAATTTGACGGTGTGTGCGAAGTTCTCAATCCGCACTGGGCCCGCGTGGGAACTATAGCCCAAACCCTCTCATGGTGAGTGGAGGCCTGTGCCCAGCAGTGGAACGTAAATAGGCTGGATTATTATTATTTTTATATGAAATTTTAGATAATAATGCATAGTGAGAGAGAGAGAGAGAGAAATCTATCTATAAACACAAGAAGAAATATGTAAGTATGTGCTAGTTACATAAGAAAAGTCAAAATAAAGTAAATATTTCTTGCAATATGAGTTCTTTGTACATTCGCACCATTCGTATTTCGAGACATAGTCGCTATAAGTACCCATTTGGGTTCATAGATGGTAGGTCGTTCGCAGCGGAGTGCAGCGTACGGCGGGAGGCGTGTCCTGCTCCGCCACGCCCCGCGAGAGCGAGACGACGATAGCGCCGCCTACCCGCGCCGCAGCCTCAGCAACTTAACCTTTACCGACTTGGCATTTAATTTATTTTGTACCTCCTTGACATAAAGTTTAAATTTGCACATTATATTACAGAACAGCAGCAAAGTGGAGTTTGCAGCACCCCAGTCAGACTCCTGCTCTGTTCTCATCCTATCTCCGTCAGATTTTAATATGAACTATGGCTGTACATAGGTTCAGGCTGTCATGCAAATGGAGGCCTGTTAATGAAGTCAACGAGAATTATGGCCATTGTTATTGCGGGCCGGCTTCGTAATGGGCCATTTGTAGGCGTATATCATAATAATATATGGCACAGTTACTTCTACAAAACGCTATTGGACTGCATTAGTGCTACTGCAGACCAGCGATTTATGGTAGTTCCATACGGAGATATGTAGCACTTACAGTTTTACATGCCTTCTTGCGCAACTTCTGATTTGGTAATCGAGAAGGTTTTATATCTGTTAGTGTAAATATTCGCTATTCAAAAACACTAATATTTATACGGCCATCGTGCCAAATATATGTATACATACATATACCTTATTATCAGTGGCAAAGGGGTGTGTAGATACTTAAGTCACCTTGGGAATGACTGTACATAGTATATAACATCTGCAAGGAATAATAAATACTAAGTACCCAGAGAAGAAAATAAAATATACTGCATTCTGATAGATTTCGTTTAAGTCGTAGCGTTATCCTGTCGTAGCTGCTACGCCGTAGCAAGTCGTAGCAATTTGTATTAAGGACCCAAAAATTTAATAGTTTAATACCTATTCACTTATTTTCAAATTATACGCTTTCAATAAAGTCATATATGTACATACATAAATATTTAACGATATGCCACCTATCAGGAGGCAATGACAAGAATCGGCAATCAATTGACGTTGTAGTATTGTCTAGAAGCGAAGCGATGATGTGACCAATAGTTTTCTACATAGGCTTTCAATCCTGCTTTACTAAATAAAATACAAAATGTAACTATATATAAACCGACTGTATTCAATATTATTTAGGTAATGTCGAAAAATGTATCTCCATTTATTAAAACGCACAGTCGATCCTACTATTGTATGTATTTGTGATATAAATTATGTATTATTTCCTTTTGATAAATATATACGATATAATAAAAAATACTAGTATATTTTTATGCTGTCCACATTCAATAAAACAAAAACTGCACCGAAGGGAAATATCTTGAGTAAAATTGCCCTTTTTACCCCGAGATTTTTGTTTACGGATTAAAATGGACGTGTGACGTGTATTACATTGAACTCGATATTTGAAAATCTACTAATTGCGCATAATGTAGTCTGTTTTTCATCTATTTAACATTTTCAAATTCTTGTAAAGTTCTCGCCGTGTTTTCTCGGGTAAATCTGTGCAAAGGCAGTTAGATCAAGGCTGCGGGTGCGACGGCCGCTAGTGATGAGCCAGCGCGACGCGGCACATTTTTCCAGCGCAAGGTCGGTTCCACCGTGACGTCACCGCTCGCCCCGTACTTTCCATTTCCCGTGCCAACACTGCTTTGCATTGTTTTTGTACCTCGGAGGTGCTGAGATTCCTTGGTATCTAACGACGAGACGCTGGTACGTGCCTGTACGAAGGTCATTAATAAAATATAGATTTGTTAAGCTTTTGTTGCGATGGAAATGGAATGCAGTGTATCCCACACTGCATTCCCAATTCATGATTGTCCAAAAATTGGAATCTAGTTTGATCTTTGATTTTTCTCTTTCATTTAAAATTTATATTTTTAGTTAAACTTTGAGCCCTATACGTAAAGTTTACCTAAACATGACGCATGTTTATTCATGCGTGAGTGAGATGGGAACACATTATTGAATGAATATACATCAAGTTCAGGTAAATTAGCTCTATCTATTCCGATCACTGTTTATAAGTAACATTCGTTTTTTAGGGTTCCGTACCTCAAAAGGATAAAAGGAACCCTTAAAGGAGCACTTCGTTGTCTGTCTGTCTGTCAAGACCGTTTTTCACAAGAACGCGTGAAGGTATCAAGTTGAAATTGATTACAAATACCTACTCAAGTCTGCAATCCCTTAGAGCTGTGAAAAAATCAAACTTCTAAGTCAACGCAATGAATCGATACGGCCGTTTATGCCGCATCTTCAAGGGAATCAAAACCTATATGGTACTTCCCGTTGTCTTAGAATCATGAAATTTGGCAAGAAGCAATGTCTTATAGCAAAATTAAAGGAAAAAATCCGAAAACCGTTAATTTGTAGTTACGTCACATAAAAAAATCCAGTATAAACTGACACGCACTAAGTATGCACTCTTGTACTTAGTGAGTATCAGATTATACTAGATTTTATGTGATGTAACTACTGGACCTGGATCTAGACCCTTAACCCAAAAAATTCCGATAGTAAAACTTAACAAATGCTGATAGGTACTTCACTAAAAATAGTCCATATCTAGAAATCAGATCATTGGAAAGATCACAATTTGACAGCTAAAAATGCAATTAGATAGGAATGTAAAATTATAGAAACAAAAGATCACGTTCAAAACACGTGCGAGTGTTGTGTTGGGTAGGCAGAAGCGGGAAAAGGGCTGATGCGGAGCGCCCGCGAGCGCTGAGCCAGCGCGGCCCGGTCGATACCCGGCACTGGGTCGCCGGCGCCCGACGCCGCCGTAAAGAACTTACCTTGCTCACTTTTACTATCCACGTGAAGAACACATCAGCTTTCAAAATGTTTTGATACTTGTTTGTAATTCCCGCTGGGACGTGAACGGTAACTGACCCGAGAGGCATATTGGCCATGTCGAGGTCATGTACACGATCGGCCTGATCCTAATCCATTTAGGTCTCAATTATTATTTACTACCATTACTTTTTGCCTTGTCTTCCGTCGTGTAGAACTTATTTAACGTTATTCGTAAATTGTCTTCGGGAATTATTTGATTTTACTAATTCATCTAAATGCGTTAAAATGTGTGATTGAGCCACAAAAATCAAACGTTTCAACATCCTCAGTCACTTCCATAATAATATTAGTAGAATATTTCCTATGAGCCTTCCTACCAAATACTTATTAGGATTCATGAATTATCATGGTTCAGTTTTCTAAGAACAGGGTTATGATGAGGTATTTGTAGAAGGTATGCTAAGGAAGGAAAGGCAAGTAAGGGCAACAGCTGAGCGCCGAGTGCTGACGAGGGCTGACGCCGCGCCAGCGCCGCAGGGTCGCGGCGCCGGTCGATACAGGCCTTTGTTTTGTCTATCTCTCATTCCAGATAAATGTCATGTTTGTATTTTAGTCTATTTCAACTATTGTTATGTGGGAGACATAAATGGGTAGACAATATAATGCATAATCAAAACTTTCATTTACCATTTAGATATAGGTTATCTTGGGATTATGGGAGAATTGTGTTTTTAGACATAAATTCTTACAAAGAAAGTGGTTTATTTATTAGGTACCTACTCGATTATGTTTTTAGCAAGTTACGACAGAACCAACGGAACCGGAAAATTAACATAACAATATTCAAAATTGAAGTCCCCAAAACGTAAAAGTTGGCAAAAAAGAACAGGCAAAGGCTTGTCGGACCATGGCCGTGTAGGTTTCCGTCGCCGTTATACAGACACGAAAAATATCTCCAAAAACCATAATTATAGGCTAATTTGTTATTTAAAGCTATCTTATGTGATTTTCAGTAGGTATAAATATTTTAGTCGCCTGTAACTAAAGAATCAACGAAGTCTACAATTAGTCGTGTAAGTTTTCCTTTTAAATTATTTATATGTATGTGCATTAATTTAAGATATTCTTCAGATTTTTAGTATTTGCAGTTTTGACTGTAGAGGATGGGGACTCGCAACTCTAGGGAAAATGATATTTCCTAAACGGTTCTCCAAATTTAAAAATTGATACTAACAAACACATACATAAGTACTCATACTTACTCAAGTGTGTTAAACAGCTCAATTGGACACCAGGACATCGGTCAAACCCTCCTTAGAACCATTTCGTTTTTAGGGTTAAGTACCAAAATGGTAAAAAAGGAAACGTAAGACTGGTGGTAAGACTTCGGTGTCTGTCTGTCTGTGTGTCACAGCAGGTTTTCTTAGCAACTACTGAAGCTATCAAATTGAAATTTGGCATAGTTGTATAACTATTAACTTCCTTGCCCGCATCTATTTTTAAATAAAAAAATATGAAAAACGTTTTACAGTACCTAACTGGAAATGGGGCATAAAAGGGGGTTTAAAAATGGAATTAAAGCGATTATAGTAATTGGGGTATCATATTAAAGGGCTTGATTTGCACATTTTAATTTTTAATCATTTACCATCAGTTTAAGTTGTGTCAAAATGTACGGAAATGTCATGTCGTTAAATATGTTTAAGACTTAAACATTAGGCCCTTACTGCCGCACTCAGTGACGTCAATTATTTTTTAAGTTTCATTAAAGTTGCTGCGTCTTATTCTTTTGCTATAGCAAAGAAAGTGACAGCAGCTACTTTAATGAAACTTAAAACTTAATTGATGTCTCTGAGTGCGGCCGTTAGTTTTGGATTTATTAAAAATCTGAAATAATTCAGACTTATAGACATTTATCTATATTCTGTTAAAATTTAGGCAACCTAAAATGGACCTTAATACGTAGTAAATAAATACTCAAAATTGGGAAATAGTTTTGATGCGAACCATATTAAATACGGAACCCTCGGTGCGAAAGTCCGATTCGCACTTGACCTGGCATTATTCGGCCTTATATCGCCATATAACATAAGATCCGTAATTGATCCAGTGTTGAAGCAGTACCTAATAGGTTATAAGATCTTTTGTTCAAAATGGCAATAAAGTACCTATTTATATGACTATGACTTCTAGAACAATCCTTACATATTCCAGATGAAGGACAAGGAGAAGATAAATATAGGAAGTGTTTTAATAATGTACTTTTTAGGGTTCCGTGCTCTTATAGGATCACTTTGTTGTCCGTCTGTCTGTCTGTCTGTCTGTCTGTCTGTCTGTCTGTCTGTCTGTGTGTCTGTCAAGACCCTTTTTCTTAGGAACGCGTGAAGGTATCAAGTTGAAATTCATATCAAATACTTTGGTCTGTAATCCCTTGGATCAGTGAAAAAATCAGACATCTAAGTCAATGCAATCAAAAGTACGGCCGTTTATGCCGCATATTCAAGGGAATCTGAAGGGAATCAAAACCTATAGGGTACTTCCCGTTGACTTAGAGTCATGAAATTTGGCAAGAAGCAATATCTTACAGCACAAGTAAAGGAAAAAATCCGAAAACCGTTAATTTGTGGTTAAATCACATAAAAATTAAGTCCAATATAAACTAACACTCACTAAGTAAGAATGTGCATACTTATTGCGTGTCAGTTTATACTGGACTTTGTTTATATTGTATTCCCGTGATTTACGAACTATTTACATGCCTAAAAGTTCGTGCGGAACCCTCGGTGCGCGAGTCCGACTCGCACTTGACCGGCTTTTTTTCGTCTAGGTAGTCCTTATTTCATAACCTGCAAATCTTTATTTTGATTTTCACTTTGGTATTTATTGTTAACTACCTGACCCTACGACACTTCTCAATTAATGACACGTTAAATGAAAAGTAACTTACAAGTACAGCTTGGCAAAAAAAGAGTTAGGAAAAAAATTTAACAAAAAAATAGGTAGGTAAATAAAATATAATCCAAGCCGGTGTCAAGTAGGTAGGTACACACAATAGCGCAATGACACATGACTCTTGCCACCGACTTCTATATATTTCATGTACCTATTCTATTAGGCACTATATAGGCAATTCCTAGGACTTCTAGGAGGCTGGTCTTTATTTAATCCTTTTCGGTGGGTTTTTGAAGAAGGTTTAATATTGTTATGTCATAAACTAAAGCACATAATCATCACATTAAGAAACAATAGCCTAATACCAATTTCTCATCACCCTTAACAAAATGTCACTGTCCAATCCAATATGCAGGGCCGTTAATCATTGATGAGGAGTTCTCCCGGTACTTCAGCATCAGTTGTGATTCACCACATGCATTATAATGAGTATAAAAGTAGCTTCATATTCTTAATAAAGAAATCTCATTGCTAGCGTCAATCACTTACAACTAAGGAGTTCCGATGGTCATCTTTGGTCTTCATCATAAGTTCCTCTTCACCAAGATGTGCTTATAGGATGCAAATTCTTAAGGTATTACAGGAAATACCAAAATCACTGTATGTGTGTAACTTTTGAGGAGTTCCCTCGATTCCTCATGGATACCATCATCAGATTCTAACGTGGTAACAATGAGACCACCTCGGAAGTATACCCTTTCAAACAAAAAAATATTTTTTATAATCGGTCCACAATTGACGGAGAAATCTGTGAACTTAAATCAAAAAAATTACGAACAGTGGAACATAGAACCTCCTCCTGTTACAGTGTGCTGTTCGGAGTCAAATAGGCAACATGATCCCACTTTAATCTAAAAACTCCTGCTTAATGTGATAGTGGCCACTTTGAAATTTATGATTCCCCCTGTCTCCTCTTTATACCTACATGTTTTGCCAAGCTATAAGTACACGTTGAAAATTATAAAGACGCTTTGTTTTGAATAAGTAGGGGACTTAAAAACTGTTTCAGTCACAGAAGAAATTTGAAAAATAAAAAACGTACCAGCGCTTTCCAAAATCCTTTAGATTGTAAGCGGGGAGCTGAAAGCTTCGCCTTCGGGCCGCGGCGGTGGAGCCGGGACGGGCGCCGGCGGGGGGCGCGGGCGCCAGGATCGCTAACTAGGCACTATTGCCAATCGATAGGTCGTCACTTGAGCTGAGCGAGCCGAGCCCGCCCGGCCACGCGCGACTCATCACTTTAGACGCCGCTACGTCAGGTCACTCTCCTTTTCTCGGTGTCCTTCAAATTAGCTTTGTAGGTCAGGTTTTCTCTAGATTTGAACTCCACGTGGTGTTGTTGACACGATATCGCCCTGGGTCCTCGTCGGATATTGTCTGCGACCACCTGCGTGATTCATTTTGGTCAAAATACTTCCTCTATTACTATAACAACCAAGCTTATGCTTATCTACTAGTTAAAATTTTATACAATGTTTTAGGTCGTTAACTGTACAACCCTAGTTTGATGCTTTAATGTTAGTTGCTACATTACCATGGACCACCCAAAACCAACAGCTGTTGAACTTTATCTAAAGAGTTTGGGCACATTTCATTGTGCGAGGAGCTACCTCCTGACTCAAACCTAATTAATTACATAGGTCGGGCGTAGGTGTATCTTCTCGAAGTTGGCGTTATCTGTAGAAACCTAATACTAATTATAGGCTGATAGAAAATATATTATGGATCAAGTTATTATTTTTGGGTTAAAAAATAATAAAGTCTTAGCTTAGCTAAGCTAATCATTACGTGACCAGTTTTCTTCATAGTTCTTAAACAATATCTATAATAATATATGACATTGATTTTGACTAGAAACTTAATGTCATTTTAAACATGTTTTGAATAGAATAAAATGCATATGTCGAAAATACTACTTTCTGTAATTATTAACGACGGAAACTCAAGGAAAAGTTAAATTGAGCATGTAGAGGGAAGTACCCTATAGGTTTTGATTCCCATGAGATTCCCTTGAATATGCGGCATAAACGTCCGTATCTTATTTATTTTATTTATTTATTTCAAGCATGGTTATGGATACAGTGCTTAAAAATATCGGTCCTAAACTAGTTTCACAGGACCCCAGCCCGGTATATCTTTTGATTGCGTTGACTTAGAAGTTTGATTTTTTCATTGCTCCAAGGGAAAATTTGGAAAAAGAGGGAAAAATCTTCGAGATTCGATTCCCATGATTTACGAACTATTTACATACCTACAAGTTTGTGTGGAACCCTCAGTGCGCGAGTCCGACTCGCACTTGACTGTCATTTTTTTATTCAGAATCATGTTGCAACATGTTGCTACACAAGAAGTAACTTTTAGAGGAGCACCTAAAGATATTGGAGCTTAATTGGCACAAATTCGTCCGTAACTAGTCGAATCTGTAATTAAATTATAGTTCTTATCTAACTAACACATTGTCGCACGTGTATCTTAGATCTAAGTATCTGTGATTTTCGTGCGTCCATGCGATTTTGGTGCGTCAGTTAAGACAAAATATAGTGACAATAATTTTGGTTAAAATTTCAATTCTAAATAAAAAAAAATACTTTATAAATCTCGTTTGTTTCATGTACTTATGTAACACTTTAAATGTAATTGCTGTCATTTACTTACACTACAGTGCAGGCCAGTTCTTATCGCAGTTCAAGGGAAATCTTCGCGGGTCGTAAACAAAGTAGCAGACTGCCGGCTCAGCGGACTTTCACTTCGCCTTAGCGGATGTCAGCGTGGTGATAAGCACTAATGAATGTCATGATCAGCATCGACAGATATTGCAATGGAACATAACAAATGCATTTTGTGGCATATCGCAGCAGTTCGTCGTATTTGATTTATTTTTTGAATACCACTCGAACTTCTTGACGGAACGCATTTTTAAATTTGTATTCCACTTGATCATTTCCCGCGAGATAATGCGAGCGCCCAGCCGCGCGAGGCTCCGCGGAAGGGGTGTCCTACTGTTTACCTATGCAAAATCTTGACGAGTACGTTTTGCATTCGTCTTCCCGCGTGTGTTTTATATTCGTTTACTTCGGTCGGCCGAGCTCGTAATCGCCGCCGTGTTTGCGAGGGGAGCGGATCTCTGCTGACTGAGCCCCACAAATATATGTCGTAAGATTTAATAGACATGTAATGGATATCTGGATGACGTTTTAAGGATTTGTACAAACCGAATATGTCATTTATTTCCCATGTAATTGGAAATTTATTTGCGGGATTTTTTGGATTATGCTATGCCCCCAGCTCTATAAGAATGAGTCCATTGTTACGGTATTATTATTGAAAGAGGATTTCGTGATTCTAGTGAAAGTTATAACCAACATATAAGTGTATGTAGGTATACTTACCGTATGATATAAAACATAACATAATTTTTTGGCGGCGTAAACCACTTTAAAAATTTAATTACAAAATGAATTATAATGGCAGGGTGGCGGGCGCCTCGTCTCGGTCATCGAGGTAAATCTGTGAAGCTCTCTTGGATGCGTGATTTAAGCGAATTATGCCGCCCTCGAGCGTCCTCCGGCGCCCGCGCGGCTCTTGTTTAACGCGTCGTGGGAGACGCATCAAAGGCGTTCACCGCGGAAAATTGTATGGAAACGGCTCTTTGTGCATACTATTGATTGACACATATTCTCGGAAACGTATTCACTCAGTTAATTGTAGAGTCGACACAAATAAGGGATTACGTGATCAATCTGGTCATTGCTTAGGTCTTATTTAAACAGCGTGCGTCGGTATATAGTTTACCACAAGTGCCCTCTTCATATTTGTGCGCCCTATGCAAGTGCGGCGCGACGGGGAGCGCAAACGCAATTGTGGGCAAACGAACCGTCGCACGCGGTTAGCGCGCCTCCTGCCTTGAATGGCAAAGATGAAAAGCTCTTTTTCTGTCAACTCAAAAATGATCAGAAATAAATGAATAAAATTATGAGAATTATTTCTAATAACGCTACATTGATATAAATATCCACCAAGAATATATAAGAATTTTATTTTTGTAACCCCAATCATATGCTACTATAAGGTTGCTATAAAATTGTATATAATTGTTACCTATAATAAATATATTGATAATTCACCCGTGTGACATTTAGCTACACGTGTTTGCAAGCACGAATTTAAGTGTATAACAGGAATTTTCTAGGATATATTTAACGTTTAAAATTTAGAGTTGGTTTCGAATTGCAGGCAACTTCCGGTGACTGAATTACCTGGAAGTCTTGTGTTTGCGCACCTATGCTACTGCTACCTATTATATCACTAACATTAACTGCTTAATAAGCTTGTTCGTAAAGTAAATACGAGTACCTAAGAGATTTATTCTACATTATACAGTACTAAGCGGCCCGCCAGCGGCTTCGCCCCCGCTGCAAATTTCTGACTTTTCCGGTGGATATTCCATTTTTTTTAAATACAAACCTTGTCCTTACAATCACAAATATAATAAAAAAGCCGGTCAAGTGCGAGTCGGACTCGCGCACACAATTGTAGGCATGTAAATAGTTTATACATCATGGGAATACCATATAAACAAAGTCCAGTATAAACTGACACGCAATAAGTATGCACTTTAGTACTTAGTGAGTGTCAGCTTATACTGGGCTTATTTTTTATGTGATGTAACTACAAATTAACGGTTTTCGGATTTTTTCCTTTACTTGTGCTATAAGACATAGCTTCTTGCAAAATTTCATGATTCTAAGTCAACGGGAAGTACCCTATAGGTTTTGATTCCCTTGAGATTCCCTTCAATATGCGGCGTAATTTTTTAATTGCGTTGACTTAGATGTTTGATTTTTTCATTGATCCAAGGGACTGCAGACTTATGTATTTGATATTAATTTCAACTTGATACCTCCACGCGTTCCTGAGAAAAAAAGGTCTTGACAGACACACAGACAGACAGACGGACAACAAAGTGATTCTATAAGGGTTCCGTTTTTTTCTTTGTGGTACGGAACCCTAAAAAGAATTAGCCAAATATGTGCAGCCGTTCTGAAGTTACATTTCTTCACAACATACATTTCTTCAATTAATTTTTATTATATAGAAGTTTTTAGTTATTTATATATCAGTTTTTACCAATAAAGTTATTCTTATTCTATTCTATTCTATTTATATAGATAGGAACATCACTATGATAAACCTAAGCGGAATCAAATAAGCTTATTTTTCGCTGACTAAGTAATAATGCAAAGTAAATGTACATGTAGCTTCATTCCGTTTCATCTTGATATTGTAATTATTTTCCAAGTATGTACCTACGTCGGATTCTGTCAATACCCATTCATTCATTTACTTTGCATTATTGAGGATACAGTATGAGTTAAAATAAAGGCTAAAATAAAAATAAAGAAAAATCTGACGTTTTTAATTGGGCTCGACCTCCGCCGGCCTCGAACCCCTTTCGGTTGTATAATCGGTGAGTCAATCGTGATTGTTCACGGGGTTCGACCTGTTTTACCACTAGCCTCTTACACTGCTTTGCTTGCGTTTCCACATTTTTTAATCGTTTGTGACACTGTGTAATTAAGTATAGACACAACACTTATTAAAATTTGTACAGTACTAATTTAAATTTGAGCAAAACAATTTCATAGTCACAAAAAATATTCCGATATAAACTTGTTTTCTGAAACACAAACTTTGCTGATATCTGATTTTGTGTGACATACTGCCGCACTCAGAGACGTCAATTAAGATTTAAGTTTCATTAAAGTAGCTGCTGTCACTTTCTTTGCTATAGCAATAGAATAAGACGCAGCAACTTTAATGAAACTTAAAACTTAATTGACGTCTCTGAGTGCGGCAGTTAGCTAAGAATAGACGACGTGCCAGAAGACGTGCATTTAAATAAAACTGCATTGAAATCACCCCTTCATGATGACAGACAGAGGAGAGGCTTATCAACCCTGTTTTATATGGGTGGTTAAAAAGGAAGGAAGTAGTTGGTCAATCATCAACGCTGAATTATTTAGGTACTCATATTCAGTTAGTGATTCCTTTAAACGCAGAAAACGCTAGTCATAATTAAGGTATGACGCTCCGAAGCGATGTTGTTTCCTTTATATTATACAATCATTTGAGATTTGCTCGGAACCGCTTTCACGATGTAGTGAACCGATTTCGGCGACCAAACAAACTAAACATTCATACAAGGTCGATTTAGAAAAAGTTTTCGTGTCATTCTAACTGTTCAAAAATAACGTCTTCAAAAACCGACCGAAAAGGGTTAAATAATTACTAATATATCCAAGCCGGTGTGATGTCAAGTAGGTACCTATACATAATAGCAATGTCACATGATTCTTGCCACCGACTTCGATATATTTCATGTACCTACTCGTCATTATTTAACCCTTTTCAGTGGTTTTTTGATGACGGCTTTTCTTTGTTAATTTTTTTTTTCGCTTTTTAGTATTGTACCTACCTAATATTATTATGTGATTAACTTATACACATATCCTATCAAAAACATAAAATGTACAAACCACACATCAAAAAGTTGTGAGATCTCATGTAAAGCCAAGCCTACATCTAGTGAATGTATTAATATTAGACATCTTTATTTCTGTAATAAGTTAATTGACTTGGCAATCACACAGCACAAATAAAGCGCTGCTGCGTATTATATATTTATAGATAAGTTATTGTATTGCCCAGCAGTGGGAACTCAAGTGGGCCAGAGAAAGAAAGAATGATAAGTTATCTATTATGCTGCCGTGCAATTGCCACTAAATGTGGGCTTGGCTTTACATGAGATCTCACAACTGTTTTTTATGGGATCTCATTTCTTTTTGTAGGTAGTCCACCTTTATGACAGATTGTTTACATCTATCTGTGGCTGACTGTACCTACCTATATCCACTACCTAGTCTCACAAATACGATTACAAAGTTACTTGTGCAGTTCGTAAAATTACTTGTCAAATCGAAAAGTTTATTATTTCTAATACAAAAATAATATTCCAAATCGTTTCATAAATGACGGAGTTCTGAGCAAACATGAAAAAAAAACATTCAACCGAATTGAGAACCTCCTCCTTTTTTTGAAGTCGGGTAAAAAAGCAAAGGCATACCTATTGGTTTCTTTTTCTTTCAGGTCGGATTCGAACAATGGCATCGTGCTCATATGCGTGGAGATTGTCTTCCAGTCGGCTCCTTGGCTTTTATTCCAGGAAATTAAAGAAAACCGCTGTAAACGGAGTCAAGGGCTCAAAATAATTGAATGTCGATTTTTATGCGCTTAATTTACAAGTACTTCCTTCAAAGTAATCTTGCAACCACGTGTCGTAACCGCAAACAATCGTCCGGTTCGGCAGAAGCGGGTCGGGTTTACGAAAACAATGTGTCGGCGGCTCGCGTTGCACAAGCCCAAGGTGACTGCTCTAATGCCAATGGAATCCTTTATACTGTACCGTAACTGGACACCTCAAGTACTAATCAAACACATTGTTTTTAAAGGAAGTGTATTTTATACAATGTTGCAGTGCAGGTTACTTGAGACTTTATGCATTTAAGGAATAACGCTATTTTCTGAAGGGATACCTAGTTCCGGTGAAATCCGGTAGTTCAATAATATCGTGATTGCTATAGGTAGTATGAGCTTCTGTCTCTGTTACTAATCGCTGGATGTAAGTGATTAATTGCGCCGCGAGATATTTAGGCTGCACAAGCGCGAGCACTCTACTTTATATTTCGACTGAGAGAAAATCCAATCAACGGAAAACAATGTCTTTATTTACCCGAGTGCCAAAGAAGGAGGGTAATGTTTTGTATTGATAAATTTACCTTGTCCACTGGAAATGCCGTTTATACAGCTATTTATAAGTAGACTAACTTTTGCCTGCGAATTCGTCCGCGTCGAAGTAATTTATCGCTATTCCCTCGGGAATCGTCCACGTTCCCGAAATAAAAAGTATACTATATCCTTTCCCGGGACTCAAATTATCTCCATACCAAGTTGCATCGAAATCAGTTCAGCGGTTTAACCATGAAAGCGTAACAAACAGACAGACAGATAAAGTTCACTTTTTAATTTATAATTTTTATTTATTTATTTATTTTGTACAATTAACACTTACAGTCTAGCCAAACATGTTAATCGATAACACACTGTTACAAGAGATAAATGTAAAATTATAAATATAAAATACAATCATAAAATTGACAACAGATATAGTTCAAAATAAGAACATTATCAGGCTTATTAGGGCTCTAAAGTAGGTATAGATATGGAAATACTTTCCAAATAGGAGAGATGGAAATTAGAGTAACCATTCGTACCTATGCATTATTTCAGCATATTGTAATGACGACGCTCTAGCTAGATCCCTATCACATCTTGTCAACAAAACTACAGATTTATAAACATAGTTCTACTCGTGCGTTCATTAATACACGGCTCGCAGTGTCAACACAAAGCGAGAGCGATTAAGAGGAATCAAGGTTAAGCGTTCGCGAATTAGTGAAACAAGGGTTCAATCAGCGTGTGGTCAGACCGAGGGTATCACTAATCGTGGGGCAAAACCCTGTACTGTAAAAAACAAAACTCAAAACTGCGTAAAGAATATCTCCCTCGCTCTCTAGCTGTGACAGAATCGGATGAAAGAGAAGAGACTAACTAAGTTTGGAATTTAGCGATGTATCCTCGTTCGCAACCGACGGCTGCGAAACAATCGCGCACTAATGACTACTTGTAACAAACCCCGATTTCCCAAACTATGCACGTACCGAATCTCCCTTACGAGATTTTGTCTCATTCAATTTACAAAATTGGTGCGTAATTTGGAAAATTCTGTTTTTATGAAACAATTACAATATTTAACTTTATTTTGGAGCTGCTGCTGCTGGAGGGGCTGACATGATCACATCTGATCAAAGCTCTTAAGTACATAATGTTTGAGATTTTACATAAATAATAAGTAAAATCTTTGGTTCATTCGCAATAATTGTAGTCAGTAACAAAATAAGAAGGTATCCGTGACTAGAAATAGTGCGAAAGGAGACTCTTAATTTATTGCCTCTAAGGTGATAAAAAGCAGGGTTGGAAAAATTGATAAAACTTGGTTAAATAGATAAGGCGCCGCCGGTGTGCTAATGTACCAGTCAATTCAGACCAGGCTCAATGACTTTCTATCTACATAAGAGCAATAGAAACGGGTCCCGAACAGTGTACATAAATGTGAAAGTATAGAGAGTGATCCGTTTACATTGCTTTTGAGTATATTAATTGAGTATTTCTCAAAGTAAATGTCCATTGCAGTTAAAGAATAGTTAGTGACCGTCCCGAAACCGTAAGTTATTGTCAAGCGCATACATTTTCTTAACGAAATTGTAAGTTAAACACACAAACAAATAACAAAAAAAAACAAACAAACATTATTATAGTGACACTTTATACTTGATAAAATTTAGCATTTTAAAGCTTAATATTTCACAAACGTATCCCTTAATCGAAAAATTGTGTTCAAAGACCCGCAATATTTTGAAAGACCTATCCAACGACACCCCAAACCATGGGGTAGACGAAAAAAAAAACCATCCCCACTTTACGTGTAGGGGAGGTACCCTAAAAAAAATTTTTTTTTCAACATTTTAGTTTACCACTTTGTTGGCGTAACTAATACGTATATTCATGCCAAATAACAGCTTTCTAGTACTAAGAGTCTCTGAGCTAAGCTGCGGACGGACGGACAGACGGACGGACGGACATGGGGAAACTATAAGGGTTCCTAGTTTGACTACGGAACCCTAAAAAATTACCAAATAGTGAAATGAAAAACGCGGATCTAAAAATGTTGGTAAGTTTGACCTGCAAACAAATATAAATCAATTATCCAACTAACTAGAGTGAAAATAAGAGTTCTAGCTATCTAAACACATTCAAACTCATGTGTCCTTTTGTAGTCAGAGGTGTTAAAATATGGATTGCTTGATAATCAGTTTTGTTTTGCTTTGTTATTAAAACGTGTAAAGTTAATGTATTCAATTTAATACTTATTGAATTTGCAAAATTCGCATTATAAGAACAGTAACAAATAAATATTGCTGCGTTTGCATCAGATTAGGTACTTATTGCAATATTTTCACAAAATTGTAAAACATGTTTGTATTATGTAGGTAAATGTGTCTCCTCGGTCGTTCACCTTTACCATAATTTACTAAACATCACGTAGGTGCACATATTTGTTTAAACGAATAAGTATTCGTAATATACGTAACTCCATCGACGGGAGCATAGCAGCTCTTAACTGAATGATGATGATGACGAGGGTAGTCAATCCTGTGCATAAGTACAGTCAGAGTCGTAAATATATATACATTTCCAAGTGGACATAAATATCTAGACACACCCCCGTGCCACTGATGATAAGGTCTATGTATACATATGGGAGCCCGCTGACACGCATAAAATTGTTTGATCTAATGTATTGTTCCGTCGAAAATCTTTTTGCCTAACACCCTTTTAGGCTGAAATTTTAGAATTTAATAAATATCTGTTGTGTAGATTAGTTAGGTTAGTTTTATAATAATTCTGAAAAAAACCTTTTTAATTGAAAAAAAAAACGTTTTCGACCAAATGATTTTCGACCAAACGATACATTAGGTCAAACAATGATTATGCCACCCGATAGGTATACATATATTTGGCGCGATGGCCGTATAGATACCTATTAGTGCTTTTGACTGTATCTACTCTTGATTTTTGCAATCGTTAACGTAAGTGCAACTCGTTTAATTCTCTTCTCGGTAAATTCTAAAGCAAGCAAGGCTATCGTAACATACCTTTGAAATTAATTTCGTGACTTTTACAGTTCAAGAGCCAGGTATTTTTTCTAAAGTTTAGTTTACATGAAGTAAGGGCCGGTTACGTGAGGCAGGCGCTGAGCCGCCCCGGGGTGATAATCCAATCACGTAATTGGACTTAGCGTAATTCATTGACCGGGTAATGACTCGCGAACGGCTTCTAGCTTCCCCTAACACCGCCGCGCCGGATATTGCGTAATTGTTGCAAAATTATACAATAAACCTTGTAGCTTCTTTGATAATCGGGACTTTGCATATAGGTATACAACTCACACGCACACAATTCGTTATTATTGACATAATGTTTAAGACTTCTCTGGAATCACTAATTGAGCCCATCCTAACTACAGTTTCTCAATGTTCAAAAATGCTTTAAAGATTTAGCTTCGTCTAACCACTAGCTTTGACTTCTTATAGACCTAAGTACGCTTATATAAACTATTAAATACGAGTATAATTGCGATCGCTACTTTTAGAGCTGATTTTATTTAAATTAAACGGCCCAATCGATTTTCATCAACCTAACCTAACCTAACTAAGAACAACTCCGGTTAAACTAGCTTTCTATTTAAGAAAAGCCGGACAAGTGCGAGTCGGATTCGCGCACCGAGGGTTCCGCACAAACTTGTAGGTATGCAAATAGTTCGTAAATCACGGGAATCGAGTCTCGAAGTTTTTCCCTCTTTTTCCGAGTTTTCCTTTGGAGCTGTGAAAAAGTCAAAAACTTCTACGCTAACGCAATCAAAAGATACGGCCGTTTATGCCGCATATTCAAGGGAATCTCAAGGGAATCAAAACCTATAGGGTACTTCTCGTTGACTTAGAATCATGAAATTTAGCAAGAAGAAAACCGTTAATTTGTAGTTACATCACATAAAAAAAATTGCCCAGTATAAGCTGACACTCACTAAGTATGAGTGTGGATACTTGACATTCATTTCAACTTGATACTATCCTATATGGTGATCATTATAAGGGTTATTTTTTCCTTTTGAGGTACGGAACCCTACAAACACCGCGTCCGAATCGGTTCATTCGTTTGGGTACTACGATGCCACAGTCAGATGCGTATCTGTCTGAGGCATCGTTACACACGTTCAACTTAATACCTACCCTCTGTTTGCGTCGGGGGTTAAAAAGGAACTCGGACGACGTTGGTTGTGATGCTATAGAAATACCAACATTACAGATGATATACTAGTCACTTCCAATATCACGATATATTTAGCACAATATGACGGTTTTCCCAATCTTATTTTTGTCACCTTATAGCTAAATAAAATACGTTTGCGGGTGTAGTTTAGTACCTACATGTTTTAAAATGTACACGTACCTAATACCCCCGGATCCATTATTCTCGTAACATGAATAACATCTGTCTTATGAAAGAAATTGGATAAATTAAAGGTTTCCAGGGCTGTGTGTCAATCAGGCTGGCGCTCCGCGTCAGGCGGGGGCGGGGCGACAGCAGGGACTCATTAGAGGGCCATTACAGGCGCTCACGGCCGCCCGGGGACCGCTGATGGCCCGGCGCCGGCGGCGCGGCGATGCGAGATCTAGTGCTTACTTTTGCCAAACGCTGGATGATTGATTTAGGCTGTTTTAATGTGTTTGTTATTAGCTCTTTGCACTTCGTGACGACGGCTTATAATTCTGCGGCTAATCCAATTAATTTCATAGCACAGCCTTATTTCCACAGCCATCATAATGCACTTGATTGCGCGTTACCAATATTCAGAGCGCGGTTAGATTACGTAAATTCGAGTTAATAAAAATTTTATATTTTCCACTTACAAAATGAGTCATGTTAAGTGCATTAGTGCGCAATGCCAGCAAGCATGCCATCTCTACAGTTATTCGATTGCGTCTTGGCCATATTTGTTCTCCTTCGTTTCTTGCAAATATTCGCATCCGTGATCACTCATTGTGTGAATGCGGATTGGAGGAAGGGACTCCAGACCATATTTTCTTTAATTGGCTTATCAATCCTGTTTCTCTCTACTAGGTATGATTTGGTTACATTCCCCGTCCGGCTATATGAATTTTATTTTAACTTTTTTTGATACTCCTTTCGTCTACCAAATTTATTAGCGACTTTAATGTTAAATTTTGGTTAAATTGTTATCTTTTCTGTTACTGTTTTGTCCGCTTTAGATTTTCAACTGAGTGATGTACTTCTTATTATTATTACTGTGCGGGGAATTAAGAATCGATCACCTGTAACCTCAAACCATTATTGGCAAAGTGATCCATATGGACAGAAGTCACTATCGCAAAAATTTAATTGAAGTGAATTAGTGTTGATTAGAAATTAAAACGAATGGGAATGAGAAAAATAGTTTTTATGTGTGTATAATTCTAGTTATAGGAATATACCTAGTTCAAAATTCTGATATACATAATATAAATACTAGGAATAAAAATAAAATTGCCATAAAAAAGTTTCGTGTCCGTAAAGTATATAAATCATTTGTAGGTCAATGCATTCATTTTTATAATAAATTACCCGACGTAGTTTTAGAGTTACCCCTTCCAGCACTTAAAAATTACTTGAAAAAGTCGTTGATGTCAAAGGCGTACTATAGGGTCGAGGACTATCTAACGGACAAAAATGCTTGGCCTAAACCAGAAAATTAACTAATGTTTAATGTTCAATAGCTTACCTACTAATAAAATCATGTAAACGCTGTATCTTGTCTAGGGGACACGGTTTATGTAGGAAGACATGTCAAAACTGTTTTGTGTGATATATATATATAAATTTTCTCGTAGTCATTCTGACATGTTTTCCTGCAAAACTACGCAGATATTTAATATTATTTTTACAGTTTTATATAATGTTAGAATAAGTAGTGACATTGTTATATTTTCATTTAAAAAATGACTAACTGTTGAGTTTCTTGCGGCGCTTCTTCTCAGCAGTGGTCTCCTCTTGGGAAGCGCTGGTAGATTTTGACGTGTAAAAGTGCCCGTTACTGAATAAATATCTTTTATCTTTTTTTATCTTTTAATACTGATTGAAAATCCTTTTTTGACGGCTGTACTTTTTTGCACAGTCGTCAACTGGGTTCGCAACCGGCAGTGGGCCTACGTTAAGCACAGCGGAGATCCTCTGTTGCCACTTTTCGACTCCATCATCAAAACAATTTTTAGACGCCCTGATATTGCATTGTCGTCGGGATTGAAGGTGTGTACTAAATCCAAGCCCATTCCAATAACGGAGACTGGTTCAAAATGGATTTTAAACATTTAAAGTAAACAAGCTGCCTACTGACAAATATTTAAAGTAAATAGACAAACAAACATGTAGATCGAAGTTAATAAAAAGCTTATAAAAATTAATTAAAAACTGAGAACCTCCTTTTTTTTTGAAGTCGGTTAAAAAATTAAAAATTCCCCCTTCTTTAAAAAATATCAACTGAAAAGCTAATAAAAACCTATTTGATGGGAGCCTATAATAGGTACATGGAATATATCTAAGCCGGTGTCAAGTAGGTTTACACAATAGCAATGTGACATGATTCCAGTCTTGCCACCGAGTTCGATATATTCCATGTACCTATTGCAGTTCCAATAATATTACCTACCTACATACGTGTCGAAGTGATATAACTTCCTTATTTTTGAAGTCGGTTAACTTTGCCTATTTGATGGGTGCCTAACCCATCAAATAGGCAATTCCTAGGCAACCGGTCATTACTTAGTCTTGTTTAGTGTTTTTTTTTGAGGACAGTTTTATTTTTATAAAAAAATTTTTTTTTGCTTTTTTTTATAATTTTTTTTTTCGCTTGTTAGTGATATGAGTGTATCCAGAGTGTATCACATAAAAAATAAATCGCATCAACACAAAAATCGGTCGAATAGAACTAATATTATCGCTTAATAACGGATCCATGCGGATGACATCAAGGGGTATCCGTTGGTTGTATACCAAAACCATCTCCAGAATGTAACAAATACTTTTCTGAAAACCGCTTCTAAATCAGTTCAGCCAAACGCGAGATAATCACGGACAAACATACATACATACATACAAACATACGGGTCAAACTGAGAACCTCCTTTTTTTTGAAGTCGGTTAAAGAAGGTATTTCCACGCAGCAGCGCTTTATTGCTAAGTCAGTAATACTTATTATAGAAATATAGATGTCTAATATTAATACATTCACTAAATGCAGGCTTGGTTTTATTATATTATACATGAGATCTCCAAACTTTTTACGGTGGAAGCATTGCGAGACTGGAAATTTTTGTACATTTTATGTTTTTGATGGGATTAAATTTACGCTCATCCCGAGCAATATAATTACTCACTTACTGCCGCACTCAGAGACGTCAATTAAGATTTAAGTTTCATTAAAGTAGCTGCTGTCGCTTTCTTTGCTATAGCAATAGAATAAGACGCAGCAACTTTAATCAAACTTAAAACTTAATTGACGTCTCTGAGTGCGGCAGTTAAAGGTTCATTCCATTTAACTATACATATCGAACTGCCCAATAAACATGATATTTTACGACCGATTCTTATACCCAATCGTAACTTGATAAAGTAGGTAACCATTTTAAATTATTAAAAAAAAACAATGTTGATTCAGTAGTTAAATTATCCAGATCGGGGTTTTTTAATCATATCCCTATATTTTTTTACAAAATGAAGTATCCACGGTCAAACTGAATTTATCTATTACCTCACAGAAACGACACGTCCATCACGTTCTTCAAAAAGGCTTTCTTTTCAGCTAACAGTCGTTGAATAAAGGTAAGGGTGTGAAATACCCTTGCATAGCTTGTCGCCTCCGGCCCGGTGACGGACAAATTGCCTTCATTCTCCGCCACGTCACTTTTGACGCTCCATTACGAAAAGTATCATACAAAAAAAAGAAATAGTTTTGTTCAAAATTCAATATGCAAGGATACAATGTGCCGAATAAGAATGTAATGACCCCGATCCATTACCAAATTATCTTTCACAGGAGCGCAATAAATATAGACGTATCGGTATTGATGCAGTGGAGACAATATTTACAGGGCTACTCCCCTGTCCTGCCGAACGGAAACTTATAGTTTAGTTGAGGCGCCCGAGGAATAAAATAGCGCTGGTGGGGCATAAATCAGCGCGCGGCCGCAGCCGGCGCGGGCCCGTCTGGATCTCGGCTACATTTTAATAACAGGACTCCTCCGCCATAAATGGCCACTGACAGATTTTATTTCAGCTCGTATATTACGTTTGACCAGTCAGACGAACGTGGACTTTTATTATTGATTCTGATTCTAAGCAAGGTTAAGTGAATAGCGTTGGCTATTTCAGAGCTGCAATACTTATATGCGTATGTGTTTACCAAACAGATGATTACTTTTTCAAGCAAGATATTTTGCCGACTGCGCTTTATCCTCGAACACACATCATACAAAATGTTGTACAACAAAATTAAGTTAAATCTCGAGGGAATCAAAACTTATAGTACTTACCTAGGGTTACTTCCCGTTGACTTAGAATCATAAAATTTGGCAAGAAGCAGTCTTATAGCACGAGTATAGGAAAAAAATCCGAAAACCGTTAATTTGTAGTTACATCACATTAAAAATAAAGTTCAGTATAAGCTGACATTCACTAAGTACGAGAGTGCATTCTACTGATTCCCTTGAATATGCGGCATAAACGGCCGTATCTTTTGATTGCGTTGACTTAGAAGTTTGATTTTTATACAGCTCCATGGAATTGCAAACTTGAGTATTTAATATGAATTTCAACTTGTTCTTGTGTAGTTACACGCGTTCCTGAGAAAAAGGGTTTTGACGGACAGACAGACATACTGACAGACGGACAACGAAGTTAAGTTAAGTTACCCTTAACCCATGGAGGTATCAAGTTGAAATTAATATGAAATACTCAGGTCTGTAATCCCTTACAGCTGCGAAAAAAAAACGAACTTCTAAGTAAACACCATCAAAAGATGCAGCATATTTTGACACTCGCAATTGATGAAGGGAATCAAAACCTACTTCCCGTTGACCAAGAATCATGAAATTAGGGAAAAAGTAATGTCTTATAGCACAAGTAAAGGGAAAAATCCGAAAACCGCAATTTTGAAGTTACATATCACAAAACAATTTTATTAAAGGGACAAACTTAACTTTGCGGTTAGTAAACTGACCGCGACCAATGTCAATGTATGGGGGACAACAGTTTTCCAACGGCAAATTTAAGTTAGTCCCTCAATTTCGTTCGGTGCTTACATATTGTATTTGTAGTAATGGTGACGGAACCCTACACTAAGCATGGCCCGACATGCTCTTGCCCGGTTTTTATATTAAATCAAGGTCTCCGCGGCATAACAAAAATTAAAAACTATTTCATACCTAATGTGCAAAAAAGAGCTTACATATCATGCTTTGAAATTTCGGCAATTTTGGCGAAAAAAGTTAGGTTAATTTTAATATTTTTAATTGAAACAAATTTAGGTATTTTCATACATATTTTTAGTAGGTAGTTACTGAAATTAGACCCAGTCTAAGGGTTACTTACTTTTTACCATTTTGGTACGAATCCCTAAAAAGGGTAAGTTAACACTACCTACATATATATGTTTAAAACTAATGTTTTCCTAAAAAAAATAGTTTCAAACATATCAAACCAGTAATTAACTAACGGCCGCACTCAGAGACGTCAATTAAGTTTTAAGTTTCATTAAAGTAGCTGCTGTCACTTTCTTTGCTATTGCAATAGAATAAGACGCAGCAAATTTAATGAAAGTTAAAAATTAATTGACGTCTCTGAGCGCGGCAGTAAAAAAATAAAACAAAACTCTCTACAGAAGTTGAGGGTTTAGTCACTTTTCAGTACTTTGGAGGATAATTTCTCCCAATAGGTTGAGATTGGGCAGCTCTGTAGATTTGTTTTTTTTTAGTTAATTACTATACTATTAATTTAGGTTTTTTATGTTTGATAACATGAAAAAATAATGAGCTCGTGTTTTGTTATTTCGGCTCAAACTCATATATTGCTGAAAAGAATCACCCTTCAATTATTTTTTTATTTAATTTATTTTTCCCGTAAAATATAAATAATTAGCTAAACGTCAGGAATTTTTCAGATTTTTCGGTTCATAAACTTCTGAGACAAGGAGGAATAATTTTTTGTGCAGTTTTGGCTATTAATCAATAAGTACGCCATGGAAAATTATAAACACCCAATTTGATATAATCAAATCACCTCATTTTTCAACCCAAGGGGGTTATTCATTTTTTTTTTACTAAAAGCAGATGCGGGCAAGCAAGTTATACAACTATGCCCAAATTCAAGTTGATAGCATCTATAGTTGCTAAGAAAAACTGCTGTGACTGTGACATACAGACGGACGGACAGACAGACAGACAACGAAGTCTCATTATAAGGGTTCCTTTTTCGGTACGGAACCCTAAAAACAGCCAAATCGGTCGAGCCGTTCTTAAGTGAAATTTACTTTGCTTTAAACATGACTTACCTAAGTAATACAGAACTTTCTTAGTGAGAATAATTTTGATTTATATCAACACCCCCTGCAGCAATACTTTCTGCCAAGTCCGATTGTTTCAAGCGCAATTCTAAAAACTGCTATCCCTCATGGCATTCGCTTCCTGTCTCGTAAAATGCTTCCTTAAAGAGATATTATTTATTTAAGGAAACAGAAAGTTTCAATAAGTGCGGAGATATGTATCGGCGCGTCCACGCAGTTTATGGGTCTTACGGCGGCGGCCAGCAATAATGGCGGCCGCAGGGCGAGGGGGCACCGCAGCTGTTTTTTACACGTTTTTCTACAACCTTTACCTCGGACATTAGAAAGTATGGGAAAACCATGGAGTTGTCAAAGATCAAAATTTCATTTCATTTTTCATCGCGTTGTTTAGTACTTATGCCTGTTTAATCAATCTTACACATTTTAGTATTGACCAGCCATGAACTATCAGAATACATAACCGTCGCAGTTGTTATAGTGTTTTCAACCTTTGAAGTCATTTCCCACTAATTGTTTTTATGATCATTGACAAAAAAGTGTGTCGTCAATTTGAGTGGCGGGGTGGGCTCGTGGGCCTTTATGGATTAAAAAAATACTTAGGTATTAGGAACATAAGTAAGAGCATGGGGATGCAAGTTAAAATGAAAGCACCACGATATACTCGTACCTACCACTAGACACAAAAATATTTGAACAAGTTGACTTTAATCAATAATCTGTCCTTAATGCCGAATTGAAATTGGTTGGTTGTTGGCCCACCCGTATCGCCATTATCTAGGTGGTCGTGTTTTAAACTTATAACTCGCCGGGCCTATAGCCGGGCGTATGCTGAGACGCAGGCGACGCAGTTCCACGCAGCGCTGGGCAGGGCAGAAATCTGTCCCCATTCTATAACGAGGCGCAGAGACAGACGCATGTCTGCGTTGCACGTGCCTGCGCCGCAGCGTACGCAGCTTCAAGGACGTTCATGCATTACAAAATCTGCTCTGCTCTGCGCTGCGTGGAACTGCGTCTCAGCATACGCCCAGCCGTATGGTCGTGTTTATCATGTGGAACCTGTGAATAAAACATCTGTCAATTTCTGACCTAAACGCCTATTGGTAAGTATGAAAGTGACGGATGCTTTATCCATACTTATCCACCGCGATAAAGAAGACCATAATACAGATGCTGGTGTATGCATCGAAACTATATATTAAGTACAAGTAGAGTAATAATTATATATTGACCGTCTCTTCAGTTGTCTGTTCTGAAGTGACCAGCGCCCTATTACAATAAAAATATTAAAAACCGCATAAGTAAGAGGAGGTCGTCGGCAGTTCGGCGCAAATGTCGCCAGGACACTTACATTATTCCTCTGCGACCCCTGGCGCACGGCGCGCGCCCCGCACCCATTATCTCAATACTTTAGATAGTCACCGGGACATTCCCGGTCCGATCGTTCCTCCAAATGACCGGCCATTCGCCGAGATCCGATTAGTCATGGTTGTGTTTGTGTTCTGCTGTAAAAATATAATCCCTCGATATCCGTCTTCTCAATAGGCTGAAAGGGCTGGGCTTATGAATGTCGCATCCATGCAGACTGAAGGATTTTCTTGAAATTTAATCAGTGCGATAGGATGGTCTTGTAAATTAATCCAGAGGATTATTTTACTTCGATGGTTATGAATAACGTTTATTTCAAAAGACTTTAAGTTATCATATAGAGTGTCTTTACTGGTAGGTACTATGGGTTTAATAACTAATGTGCACGTAAATATAGAAATAAACACATCGTATAATGTGACCAAAAAAACCACTGTAAAATGAAATAAAAAAATTATTGCTTCGAACATATTTCGTTTTGGCCGAATGATTGTTTATTACTGAACCGAAATAATTAAATACCATTTTGACGTTCTCGTACATGTTAACGATTTCCGATATCAAAGTAAAGTTAAAGGATTGACGTAAGCTAACGATCAGTCACGTCAAGTCACCCGCAATACGTCTATCTATTCCATACTTTTATAAATTTTCGTAAATCGTTAAGTTAGCGTATCTTTGCTTGGCACCCATGTTGTTGAGATAGGTAACAAATTAAACATAAATATAGCGATGAAATTGAAGTCTAATAATAATGTATGTGTTTTTGTTTCTCGTAATAATTCTGCCAAGTTTTCCTGCAGAACTACGCAGATATTACTACTACTACTATATATTACTAGCGCCCCGCCCCGGCTTCGCAAGGGTTAATGATCATAAAATTATAGCCTTTTCTATATAAATATATTTTTTGTAGATACTCTCTCTTTCTATTGGTGAAAACTGTATGAAAATCCGTACAGTACTTTCTGAGATTAGCCCCGACAAACATTTAGGGGACTTTAATTTACCGCCTGTTTCACAATCGCCAAGTAAAGCATATCTGTCAAATAAATTTAGCCCTTTCCCTTTCTTACAATTGAAAAAAAATAAGGAGAGGGCTGTCTTTAACTGACAGATGAATGTACTAGTCGATTGTGTAACAGGCCCTCATAATAATAGCTTCAATAGCTTTTAAAATATGCTTAGGTGTGGCTATTAAGAATCGCAGGTCTACCATTTATCGGAGTTCCTCTAGAGTAAATAATATAATACTTTTTAATATAAAGTATAATAAAATGAGCAATTATTGTGACTAATACGAATTTGTAATATGTTATACTATAAATGACTAATTATCAGACGTGTGCTAACTCGGGGCACGTTCTAGGGATTTGATATCGATAAATAAGATGTCGATATACAACTTATACATATTGTGCTCATTAAAAGTCGTAGAGGCTCGATGAAGATAATAAAAGTATATGGATGGCATTTCAAACAATACAAGACAATTTACTGTCAGTGCCCCGATATTTAATACTTTATTTAGTGCCAGTCATATACATAATTATTTGAAGTAAATATTCCGCTACGCGTCCATAATAATTATGCCACCCATGAAAAAACACGTAAATATTAGGTAAGTATTATAATACCTACCTCATAATGTTGAATAATATTTTTATTTTATCGTAAAATATTTTGCTACATCACTTTAGTATTCGGGCCCCGAGTTAGCACACGTCTGCTAATTATTAATAATAAATAATATGTCTGAAATTCACATATAACATTAATAATATAGAGTATAATTTCTTATTGGAAATAATTAAATTAACTTGTAAAACCAGACCTGTGACGTTGTTATCTTATCAGTGAAATTTCATTTTCATTTTCATAATATGTAGTGATAGTAAAGTAAGGTAGTGAGGATTATAATAATATTTATATTACGTTCCGTATACCTATGTACGCTTTAAATAGACATATACTAATTAGTACTAATTACCATTTTCACCATACTATGTATGTTAAATGTTAATCGACTGTTAACACTCTAATCGTCCGTTAATTGGTTTGGTGAAATCCGACATTAACATCTTAATTCGTTTTGAACGCATTTTAGATGAAATTGGTTTGGTCGATTAGCGTAAGAATTACAGCATTTTACCAACTTTTAGAGTAATTACTGAAAGTGTTATTGTAACTTGTCATTTCATAGAATATTTAGGTGTATAATTGGTTCTTGTACAGTCGAGGACAGAAAGATGTATACACTTTTGGACCTTAATACAATGGAACAAGGTGAAAAAGTGTATACATCTTTCTGTCCTCGACTGTACCTCAGGCATTATTTTGTACGGCGGTTGGGCATTCCCCTTTGAAATCAGATCGAAAGCCACTGAAATGAATTTCAAATGCACATTACAATCAGCTGGACTGGTGTGCAACAGGAAACCTAGTGCTGACTCCGCAGCGCCACAAGACACTGCCGCGCCTGCCGGGCCGGCGTGATACCGATTCACGGTATTAGTATTACCATTGTTTGCATCGTGTAATTATAATCCCCCGGTGTAATTCTATATCGTCATTTTATCGCACATCCTGCAACTGCAACAATGTAGGGCATATTAGCGCCTCTGTGTGTGGGTTAAGCTGGCCATAAAAGGGAACTAATAAACATGATTTGATCGCAGCGTGAGAACACTTTATCATTATTTTACGAGTAGGTACTAGGTATATATGATCTCAAGGTTTTTAACCTTTTATTTTACTTGAAAATTCGTACAATAATAAATACGACAGTAAAACTTTTATTGGTAACCATTTTCATTTTTCACCGGGGAAAAAATGTTTTGATTTTAGATTGAAATAGATGCAATAAGTTTATAGAATCGATAGTGCGATTGATGTGCGTGGGGGGCGGCGTTCCGGTCGGCTGTGCTGATCGGATGAGCCGATTGGGGAAGATGCGTTCTGCTCCATTATACGCGCTGTAATCCCGCTCGCCCGCGCGCTGCACGAGTGCAGGTGGACTTACTGCCTACAACTAGTTAAGTCCACCTATATCACCTTATGGTGATGGCAGATATGATCATTGCTAGTTATAGAAAAAAATTTAACACCCGAATCCATATCGAAGAAAACGCACAAGACTTTCAACGCGCATCGTATCAAGAGCCAAGCCAAGCTTTTTCGAAGCTATGCAATTCTTCCGTCTCAACGCAGGCTTAAATAAAATTTGTAAAGGTATAAAGAAGTGCTTGCCGCGTTGAAAGCGACATTAACGTCATATGGAACGTGCTCGAGCAGTGCTCGGAGCGCTGCACGCTTCGCTGAACCCTGATCCTATCATAACGCAATCGCATATCGCCCGATTTCCTACTGCGACAAAGTCTTACATACAAAACCTCATTAGGATCCGAACCTTAGCACCCTCCACTTACGATGTAAGTTCAAATGCAACGAGGTACTGCTACCGTGTGCCAGGGAGCCGCTTGAAATCTTTAGATATTTACGTTGATAGCCTTCCACGAGAAGTGGAGTAGAGACGTGAACTCGATCAGGGACTGCAATAATGTAAAATTCACATTATTCCAACGATAAATGAACCCACATATTGTTCAAGATTTGTAAAAAAAATGAAGGCAAGTTATGAGAAAACTTATTGTCTTATGTAGGTACTTGGAAGCTCTCTGGAATGTCTAGTCGCAGCAGTGCAAGCTTAGAGATTTGCACACTTAGGGCTATGGCCGAGTTACATATCTAGTCATGAGAGTAGAGATCTGTCCCCGGGGACGTAGTTAAGTTTTGTATGACGCATTACGTCGGATGCTCTCCATATCACTCAAGTGAAGCTTACATTCTGTTTGATTATTCTGCCATATCTCGATGCACGAGGAGGTTGGTCGCTTGTGACTGCTGTCGGCAGGTGCCGAATTTGGAACTTTTTACAGCCGACTTAACGGAGAAATCACAAATATTGTTCAAAAAACTTTTTTTATGTGTAAATAACATTATAAAAGTAGGATAAAGTTCTCACATTAGTTCGATTCGTTCGGAGCACTTAACGGGATTTTCATAAAACTTTCCTCAGTTGTTTCTTAATTGAATCCGCTGCGACGTGTTGCGTTTAATTAAGCGTCAAATCTATTAGTCCAATTTGTATCGGAAAATGAAAAAAGTAAGGAAATCCACAAAAGCCATAAAATATCCCACCCTAAGTTTCCGCTCACCGATAATCCCTTTAGAGGAAAACTTCAAACGGTAGTGCGGGCGTTGCGGGTTCGTGAATTTTTGATCTCTATTAAATTGTTTCAAATCGTTTAACTTGTCGCGGCTCAATCAGTGCGAGGGGGAGCGAGGTGGCGCCTTGGAGGTAGCGGGCGCTAGAATAATTCGCGACCAAGTGCCTAATTGACTAGAGTAGATAAGTTTTCGTAAAAAATAAGTGTTTACGAGAGAAAGTAATGATTGCCAATTTTAAAACACTTTAGCACGATCTGAAAAAAAAAGATCAGCTGATTCTTTGTTCTCAAACGAAGTACAGGAGATTTTCATAGTAATCTTTTAATAAAATATACATTGACGTTATGCAAGGCTGTAAAGTTGTTATATCGCAAGAGAGCTGGTGTTGAATCTAGTACAAGCTAAGGACACTAAAGTATAATAGGATTCTGATCGCAGTGAATAACTGTAATTCCGTGCGAACCAACACAACTTTTCTTCTATCTTTCTTTTAAGAATCACGTCACAGCTCATTTAAGAAAATCTTAACAAAAACAAAGTAGGTAGATTGAAGAGTTCTACTTTATCAGTGAGAGCGTATTATGTTCGCGTTTATCGATGTGGATAAACGGGAATAAAGCAACTGTCACTCTCGCACTAACATACTTGTAAGAAAGTGACAAATGCTTAATCCACAATTAACGACAGCGATAAATCCCTCCACAATAGGCCCAAATTTAAAAGGTTTTACTTCGTTTCGAATTTTGTTTATTTTTATAAAAAAAGCGTATTAATATATTTTTTATACTCTTTTAACAATTCCCGAGGGAAAGCGATAAACGAGTTATGCGAACGGAGTCGCTGCGTGCAATGCTCTAGCCTTACCCATCACGCTTTCTGCTTCCACAGAGCCTGCGCTCGCGCTTGTCGCCTCGTGTTCATTCACTAGAGAAGAGCGTGACTTTCACACTTCGGCCCTCCGACTAACAGCACAATCCTGTTAATGATCACGTGTGCAGAATCTTCGGCAGCCCTAACGGCAGGATTAAGTCATTAAGTTAATAACACTCTAATAGAATTCTAGGTACAAACTAACAGACAAAATCGTAATCGAAATTCTTCGTATACAATTTCAAATCAATATTTTAATTCATGGGAATAAACAGGAATCACAAATGTTGTTATTATATGCCCGTCATATTTATTTGTATCAATTATTATTTTATCTATAACATGATATCCACGAGCATAAATCGTGGATGCGCGAGGGGCCGCGGGCGCATCAGCTGATTTATTCACTGGTGATATTTTATAGCGCAGTTTGTTCCGGCCTTTATTGTATTAGGGCGACTTGCTCCGGGACACCGCCCTTGCGTGAAATATTTTCTATTCAACTTTTCTTAACTTTTGCTCTACCTTTGCCTTTTGCCTGCAATCGGTTATTAATTTTTATTCAAACAATTTCATGCGCAGTTGAGTAAATCGAAGGATAATTTCTTAGAAGTCTCGAGCTTTCTTAAAAAGTCAAAATAACTTTCACTTCTACTAACGGATGTTTTTCCAGTGATATTTTCAAATAATACTTAGGTAGTTTTTCAAGCTACCAGATTAGCGTGAAGTGTGTATTTTGTACCGAGGGCTTGCAACCCCTATTCTCTGAGTTTACCGCGTACCATTCAGCCGATTAATAAACTCCATAACCTCCTCAATAGAAAATAATATTTCTGACTGTCCCCTAAATTTTTAAATTGCGTGAAATTAAATTTGGAGTATACTTTTTATCCCTTTGGAGTCTGACAAATAGCCGGGAGCGGCGGCGCGATTTAGTCGCGCTGTAATTGGTTTTTTAATGCGGCGCCGGTGAGTACTCCGCGTTATGAAGTGAATACATTATCAAACCGTTCCGCGGCCGCCATGAATAAGAATCAAACGCGTTCACACAAACCGGGGGTGGCGAATTAGCGGCGCCGCGACCTCGCATTTAACGGGTAATAAATACAAATTAAACCATAATAGAAAACTGTCTTTCTGTGATTATGATTTTAGGGGGCTGTTAATTAAAGTTGAATTATTTTATACCATAAATTCTTACACAAAACACTATTTGAAATTGTAACATTGTTTTACTCCCGTAACAATAAAGCATCGGAAGATAGACAGGGGTTGTAAAACCCATTGATAGTGCAGATAAGGGTGTAGTAAATTTGACAAGCGCGATATTCAAAGAGGCAGCGTGTTCAGGTTGTACTTTATGGGGAGCGCGTTTTCATTGTACTCGAATTATTATTTTTAGTTTGCGTTTTTATAGTTTTGCTACGAAGATAGAAGTGTTGTATAACTTTTCATATATATTTCGTCTATTAATATATTTGATGATTACATAAAATATCATCATGAAACTTAGATGCTGTAAGAACTTAAATTAACATAGATATAGAACGGCAGGAGTTAGGACAGTAAAAGGTAGCCAGTTTCTTTGGATGGTTTCTTTTTCATTAGCTCTATATTCTGTGAAGGTGTGCCGTGAAGGCGGCGCGGCGCGTCAATGGAGTCGGGCTCCCGCGCATCTCGCGCTCCGGTCACGTGCCGCGTCACGTCCTGCTGCCAGTTACCGAGGCTATTGCACGACCCTGTACCCTACACCCTGCACGCAGCGCTGCCGATTGGCCGCCGGCGAATCATCGCGCCCATAAACCCACCGTGTCCATTTTATGCAATCGTTAACGACACGAATGGTTTCGTTGTTAAGCTATTACAACTATATTGTCCCTGTGACTCTGTCCCTTGACTAAAGTTTTATTATCCAAGCAAAAAACAGGAAAAGAGCGTGGCGGAACTATTATCCTGAAGATATTGGATGCAGTTAGTGAAGGAGTTGCGCGATGTCTCCGTGGTTAAGTGGCCAATTCGCGTGCAAACGAGCGCGCACTTTAAAAATAATAAAACTCCTTCAGCGGGTATCTGCGCCCCTGCCTCGATCCGACGAGCGCTGTACCTCCTGCACGGACGGCGAGCATGGCTTGGAAATGGTACTCTATACAAGTAGCTTTTCCGGCTATTAAGCACTTGCCTCTTTAATTCTAGGTCGCATATTAAGTTTATCAAAAGTTTAAGTTTTCTCGTTTACTTTTATCCATCAGTTATTAATTTATTATTACACACTTTAATATAGCATAAAATACTCATGTTAATAAAATTTTTGATATTCTGATTGTAGGAAATAAAATTAAAGCGAAGATATATCATACCATTGAAATGTTACATTTAAAGATTTGTATAATGTGTTACTATAGTTTTCTATTGGTACAATTCAAACATGAGTGTGCATTGTAGATCTCAGTCCTCGACCTCGGTGGATTACCTCCATCGTATGCAGCCTGCGTAGACGCCGGGTGTCACCGTGATTGCATTACTTAGGCTCTGTGTGCACAAGTCATCGGCTGACCAGACGCGCCAGTGTAAACACTATCTAACTAACCGTAATTTCACACCGCTCTCAGATTCTTTGTCTAGTCACAGAGAATTTACAATTTGTATAACACAATCCTATAATATGGATAAATAAAGTTAGAAGAAAAATATAAGAATGATGAGAAGGTACAGGGAAATAGTCTGTATTTTTCAAGCAAGAAACCCCCACAAGATACAGTTCATTTACGAATCAGCGTATGTTTCTTTACAGTAAACATTGTATCAATTCACAAAAGAAACGGCCCGTATTTCCTTTGCCGTGTGAAGCTCCTCGATCTAGTTAGCGCGGGGAGGTCGGGGAAAAATGAAATATAGAGGCAATCCAAATAGATTGTTATCTACCCACGTGTTTACCGGCGGAGCGGCACGTTCGCGCTAACAAGCCGCGGCAGCCCGCGCGAACAATGCGCCTGACAGCTGTCCGCGGCCCTCTACTCTAGCTCTCATATTGATACTTTTATTATATTTTATAAAAAAATACACTACGAAAAAATATCTAAATAATCTGCCAAAGAATGGCACAATAAGTGCTCGAGACATTGTTTACAAAGTTCTTTTACTTATAAAGTTAAAATTACGCAGGCATGTGCAGTACAATTACAGTAAAATATCGGTATCTGAGTACCTACTTAAACTCGGTAACTCTTTTTTTTCTAACTTTTGTCATCCACCGTTAAGTAATTAACACACAATAAATGCTACCCAAGCAAGAATCCGTGCCTTATAAATTAGGTATTACATTTGCTTCCATTAATTCAGTAATGTAAGAAGACACAGGGGAGGTCGTAAAAATTTATACGAGATATTTCCGCAATATTAATTCGTTGGCCGCAGAAACTATAAACGGTGGTTAATCCCATGTATCATGGCGGGGCGGTCATTGATTCCGGTTATCGGATGGCCGCACTGACTTATGGCGGTCCCCTGGGCCCATTAGCCGGCCGCGAGCACCTCGGGCACACCTCGGCCTCCACAGCCAGCGGAGCTCGTGACTAATTGGACGCAGTTCACTCCTTACAGCCGCTACTTTGTCACTTTGTTACTATGTGGCAAATGGTTACGATTTTATGACCAAACATTTTACCGACGATATACCTACGTAGCAATCACCATGATGAAGAGCGGGCAAGTGATTGTGAAAATTATTTTGCTACAAATTATTTCCAAGTTGGTCTAAGGGTGTTTCGTCGATTTTGGCACGCTTTTGGTTGCATTGTATCGTGTCTGTAGGTAAGACAGAACGTGATAAGCGCATTACAATACTTCATTATCATAATCTCGGCGCGGGCGCACCGCTGATAGCGGTAAGGTGCTTAGGTAAATTAGCTAATACCTTCTACGAGCGCGCTACGGGCGTAGCGCGTAGCCGCGTAGCCGCGTAGCTCTGTTATAGGGTACTTAAATGTTGCTGTGTAAGCAAACAGAAGAGTCGCATATTTTTTATAGTCGAATATCTTAAGTGTTTAAGGGCCTGTTTCACAATCGACAAGTAAATTCATCTGTCAGTTAAAGATAGACCTCTCCTTGTCTATTTTCAAGTGTAAGAAATGGAAAGGGCTAAATTTATTTGACAGATATGCTTTACTTGACGATTGTGAAACAGTCGGTTACACTCATTTATTTCATTGCCCATTTACTCTTCGGTCCTACCAATATCTCATGTGTGACCTGCGGCTTCATTGTAAAATAAGGAAAAACGAACTGACGTAATAAACAATCAACTCTTTTGAAATAGATTTTTGACCTTTTTGACTTTCTCTGCTAACGGTACGTTTACTGCATAGGCCACAGACTTTTTTGGTGCAAACCACCACGTTAATCCTTGTTCTGGCGTAAAATAAGGACACAAACAAGCATTTCCTGAGTTATAATATTAGTGAGAATGAGGAAAAGTCTTTAAAATGATATCTTTGTGATTCGTTCACGCGGACTATAAAGAGTCTGGTCGTAATGTGAAGGCGTGCACCGGCCGTGATTGGATTAGGCCGGGCGGTGCTGACGAGCCCCGCGGGACCGGCCGCCGGCCGGCCTAATAACGTCCACATTCAGTAAAAAGGACCAAACTTACTATAAAAATAGTAAACTGTCCTATCTGTTTTCCTGTCACGGATTGGGTCATAAAAATGAGAATTTTTGTCTTATATTTAACAGGAGCTTTCTTAATTTACTCATGTGAGAGGTACCTACTTATAAGTAGGTACCTCTATACCAATTTTAAACGTGTAATTCATCTAATAATTTGGTGGAAAAAACTACCATCTCCTGTATTTTTTATGGTAGACATTTCCACTATGAGGAGGTATAGTAGGCTAGAAATATAAAGCACAGTTTACTTCAAAAGTATGTTTTCATATAAGTAGCCTGTACTATTGTAAAATAAAAGAGGTTTCGTTTGGTCTCTGGTATAAAGTTTGAGTAATAACGAAATAATGAAACATACCTATCCAACGTGACTGTCACCAATAAACGTCTATTAAGTTTTCTAAAACTGTCCGTAAGTCAAACCTTGTGAAACGGTGAAAGGAACTAACCTTGATAATGCGTCTTGGTTTTCTGTGCGGTGGAGCTATTTAAAGAAATTATTAGGTGCAATTACGGAACTTGTCGTGCGTGATTGGAATGCAGCGAGGGCGAGGGTCCGGCGACGAATCTTACAGATTAATACATCTCTCGGAGCTCCGCGACCGCGTTACGCGCAGAATACTGTATCGGTTCATTCCCAACGCAATTTTATAAGTATTGACAGTAAGTAAGTGCGTTCGAGAGGGTTGCACCGTCATACATATAAATGAAGCGCTGGCGACGGACTTGGATTCTATTATTGTCAAGTAAACAAAAGCGTGCCAAGTGCGCCTCAAAGATTGAGATATTCGTTTTAATATTTGGGACGTGCAAACCGGAGTGTTTGAGCAGACAATGCCGCGACGGAGCGAGTTCCGTTTCTAATCTACGCGGGTAATCTGCCACGTCGGCGCGGCGGCGCTGCAATATGCGCCGCTCGTTGTTTCGAGAGCAATCGAGGCGCCAATAAAAAAGGCGATCGCCGCCCCGAGCCGCGCACCGACTTATTTACAGAACACCCTGCCATCGCTATTTATTTTATTGACTGCCATTTGCTCTGACTTTTATCGCTATCCACTTCCCGGATAAAAACAACAGCAGGTGACTTGTCCACTGGCGTTATAAGCTGGCCCGCTCACCTTCCTTTATCTCAAAAGTAGGTAACAGTTCTGACGAAAGTCCTTCCAGCCAGTTTACGCCAGAAACTGAATTACCCACAGATAGCAGAATCCTTAAAAAGCAATTAAATTACATAAATATAATGAACTTAATATTTTTTGACAATTTTACTTAGCTAATTGCATATAACTTTTACGACGCGGTTACCTAGCCTAGTTGGTACGAAGCTAGCGGTCCCGGGTTCGATTCCCGGCAAGGGCAAATATTAGTGTAACGAACGCGAGTATATTTGTTTCTGAGTCTGGGTAATGGTCTGGGATATTTATCGTTGTCTATTACCAGATTTTGTATGCAGCTACGTTTATTTTACTCCTAATTTTTTTACGAAAACACATTATCTTAGTTTGAAGATGAGCAGGATCGGACAGAGAGGAACCTTAGCAACCTTACCTTCTCTACAATAAAAATCAAGCCACCTAATTTTTTTTTTCGTTTTTTAGTGATGCACCTAATAAAGCAAATAAACAACACATTAAGAAACAATAGTCTAATACCAATTTCTCATCACCCTTAACAAAATGTCGCTGTCCAAGATGCAGGGCCGTTAATCATTGAGGAGTTCTCCCGGTACTTCACCATCAGTGGCACTTCACCACATGCATTATAATGAGTATAAAAGTAGCTTCATGTTCTTAATAAAGAAATCTCATTGCTGACGTCAGTCACTTACGACTAAGGAGTTCCGGTGGTCACCTCTGATCTTCATCATCAGTTCTTCACCAAGAGGTGCTTTTGTAATGCAATTTCTTAAGGTCTTGCAGGTAATACCAAAATCACTGTATGTGTGCCTATAACTTTTGAGGAGTTCCCTCGATTCTTCATGGACTCCATCATCAGATTCTGACTTGGTGACAATAGAACCACCTCAAGTTCAAACAAAAAATAATTTTCAAAATCGGTCCACAATTGACGGAGTAATCGCGTAACAATCATACAAAAAAAAGCAACATACAGTCGAATTGAGAACCTCCTTCTTTTTTAAAGTCGCTTAAAAATAAAAACCTTTAATTACGTAATGATCAAATACTCGCTAACTAACATCTCTGTTTAAAAGTCGAATGTGAAGACAATATTTGGAGGTGAAAGTCATGCAGAGTATAAGCGAAGGGATTACTATTTTCGCAACAGGTGCAGTTTTTTCATAGGGTCGTTTGTCAATATCGTTATTTCGACAATAACAATAGTAATAACTAGCCCAACTCTGGTTGGTCGAGGAGCGAGGGAATTGTTTAATTTATTTTATTGCGCCGGTGGCGAGTCGCAGGGCAAGGGGTGAGCGCCATTTTCCACACATCATTGCATCGGCCGCAGATTTATTTGCATGCGGGCCGCTGACCAGGATCCATTACTGCCATTACCCCAGTATCTGATCAACCGACACGAGAGTTATGACGCTGTTGTTTTTCTTAACTACCCCAAAATATTCCACTGAAGGGATAAACCGAATATTTACAGCGAGCTTCCCCACAAGAAGGGTTATGGTTTCCGCTATAACTCTTTTTTATTCACGGCGAGAATGGACCGTGGACGAGTAGGTTAGTCTGTAGTAATATAGTATCCGTAACCAAATAAAAAATATCACCGATAATTTCAAAGTAGTGTTATTTTTAAAGTTAAATAAAATCTTATTAGCTACTTTGAGCATTAACTCAATTTATACATATTTATAAGGTGAGCTATCTCTTCTTGCGGCTGGGTTTGAACCTTAAAATATCATAACAACCGTAAAACACCAAGTGTGACGTGAACTTGGAAGGTTGTAAAGGCAAATGGAGATAACATTGTCGTGCAAGAAAAAAAAGATAGATGTAATGTCATGTAAGAGATTAGCTATCTGTATCAGATGCTCGTTGAGAAGTTAGTCCGGGAGAACTTACCGAAGTTGAGTCAAAGTCGAAAAGTTCCCGGGACGAGCGGCTATTTACTGCGTTCCATTCAGATTTATGCCGAGCGTCCGACCCGCGCTCAATACGGGTAATGAACGGGGCGGAAACTAATAAATCTACTTAGTCGCCAAACTTACCTAATGTGGATGAAAGCAAAATAAACATTGTGACCTATTAGCTCGTTTGTACGCGCTCACTAGCATGGGACCGTATTACGAGGAAGGCGATCGACCCCGGCAGCTATTTGAACCTGCTTAGTGAGGTTTCCGTAAGCGTATTAATCTGAAATTAGGTCACAGTTAACACCGTACTATTGAGTAAGGGTCAGTGCTCGTCTATGCCGAGCGCTTCCACGCTCCATTGACATCAATTCAAGACGACGCGGTTAGCCTAGTTGGTAGTGACCCTGCCTACGAAGCTAGCTGTCCCGGGTTCGAATCCCGATATGGGCAAATATTTGTGTGATGAGCGCGAGTATTTGTTCCTGAGTAATGGATGTTTTCCTATGTATTTAAGTATGCATTTCTCTATATAAGTATGTTTATCGTTGTCTAGTACCCATAGTACCCATAGTTTGGGACTATACCAATTTGTGTGAGATTGTACCCTGATATATATTTATATATTTATGATTATAATGGATTATAATGGAATAATGGATTATATATTTATATTCATTATTCAGCATTTAGTACGTCGTCGAACAGGATCTTGCTTATTAAAGCGACTTTACAGTATCTGTTTAGACCTACTTGACATGTAATCACATATTTATCTTTAATTTTCCGTCTCAAGGATACATGAGATAAGAGATGGATTGAATATTGGTAATATTGGTAATATTGGTAAGCGGATTATCGTGTACTCGTATAATGGGTATGTTACTTGCGTTACTTATTTTCTCGTATTTTCGCGAGAAAATGTCCAATTACCATGTTTTCATACAATTGGGGAATTTTTGGTGCTATCTGCTCAGAACTAGGAGTATTTTTGATTTAAATAGGAGAAACCATATATGTACCTAATGTTTTCATTCCATTTTGTATGCAAAGTAACAATCGTTGTAACGTTTACACATATTTTCAGTTCTATTTTTGTAACCGTTAGTATAAAAAGTATGTCCTACATGTTTCTTCTACTATTAAAATCAATAGTAGGATTAGTAGGTACTCCTGAGCATCTACTCAGGGAAATTAGGAAATTGGGAAATTTTCGAACATTGGTATAACCTATGATCGAAAATTTCCCAATTGTAAGAAAATAAGGTAATTTAACGTCTGATCGTGAAAATGCCCACTTATGTTATTACTTTACTTATGTTAAACAAATAACGTTGGATGTCACTTGAATGTATAATCGATATTAGTTGCACCGATGCAGTTTACGCGCGAGCGCGCGATGCCGACGCCACTGGTCATATTTCGCATGCGGAGGCGGTGGACGCGACAAATCAAGTCGCGGGCTGCAATGGGAGGACAGGCGGCCCCGCATCGACAGCCTCTGATTTATAGCGAACTAGGCCGCGTTATCGCGCCGCTGCCGTCTCCGTAACCTATTACTATTTTCCTTCCAATTGTTGCGCTACACCCTATTCTTTCGAACACTAAAAAGCGAGGGGTCATTTATTTACGTAGAGACTTTTTAATTTTCGTAGTTATTATTACTATTAATTTAATCAATATCAACGTGCAAACGTGCTCAATATTAATAAGGTAAAGAGCGTGTATGAAAAGGACAGCTGTTAAAAAATGTAAGCGCTTCGTACCGTGCACAGGGCATAAAATTCAAGTCCTCTTTGTAGAGGACGGTTAATCGGCTGTTAACGCGCGGCAGCGTGGTAAATCTCGCGTAATCCGGGGCGGACAAATATAGTTGAGAGCAGATAAGGTGCGTCCGGCGGCCGGCTAATGCGCCATTTGTATGATGATGCCGGACCGGGGCCGGCGGACGCCGCGCGGCCGTTACGGTTCTCCGCCACTGGTGACATGACACGATGCTGTTCGCCATTAGGTGACGGACATAACATACGTGTATGTGAACATGACTTATCAAATAACATTTTATTGAATTTTAATAAATCTAATGTTTCACGGTATGTTCGAAATTTAATTTGTATGTATTTGTACTTTTTTCCAAAGATTTTTATTTATGGATGACTTGTTTTACCTATAAGCATGGCGCCACCAGCTTTCAGCTCAGATGGTCGGTGCTAAAGCTGGCGTGGCTGTAGAGTGTCTAGTATAGGTGGAGTGAACAGCAGCACTTCAGAATCAAAATTATTTTTTAACACAGTTGCTCAAAACGTGGTACTTTTCGTAGCTGTATATCGTGCGGAAAGTTGGTTTTCGCGAACTAGTGCTTTTTACTTTTCCAATTTTTTTAAATTTATACTTGGTCCAATTCATGACTACTTATTGATGAGTGTTAATATTAGTTTCCTTTAAACATCGTAATCAACATAAAAACCTACTGTTAATGTAAGAATACGAAAAATATACATATTTCATATTTTATTACTTACCTCTTCATCATTATAACACGTTTCTTTTTTAATATTGAATATTGAAAAACCGTTCTTAATAAGTTGTCTGAATGAAATGGAATAGCTGCCGAAACGCCTGTCAAAAATTTGACATTAAGAAGAGGCGTTTTTTTTAATGATTATGGCCTGGATGCTAAGTCCTTTAAGCCATGCGATTTTTCTTACTGCAAGCATTTTTTAAGTTTCCAAAGACAACATTCGATATTGTTTTTATAAATATACGATACACAAATAATCGTAAATAACAATATTTAGGTAATATTATTATTATTATTATTTATATTATAATACTACAATGTTTTATATTTACAATTGTTTATGTCTTATAGAACATACATTTGAAAAAAAAACTTTCATTAAAGTGGGTTCAATAATAATAACAAAATCCATTCTAGTCGAATAAAAGCTAAAAAACACATCTTCATAATGTCAAAAATGTTCACTGCGAATGATCGAACTTACAACGAATTTGTTTACCAATCTTAAGTTTTCAAAAAGTTTCTTATAAAATGAGTGAATCAAGTTTGAAATTGATTTATTTTTTCGCAACTGTGTTAAAAAACGTGGTTCGATACACGTGCGGAAATGTAATTCTTCACTCGTCCCGAGTCTTGCCACTTGCCTACGGCTCGTGGCAAGATATCTCGGTACTCGTGAAGTAATGACATACTTTCCGCACTAGCATCGAAATGTACTATTTCACTTCTCATGCTCGTAAATTTGTTCTTTATGTCGAGAGAAGGCTGCATAAAATGGGATTTTATGCTCTTGTGCATAAAGTAATTCCTTCTTTTAAGACTAAGGCAATTAGGCCTTACAGCCACATACACAAAACACCTTCATTTAATTGATATATTTTTATGAGATTTAGGTTATTTCGTAATTTAATTACGACATATGTATTACTATATAAATACAAATTTACGATTAAAACGGGCGTGCATTTACGTTAAAAAAATATAACGCAAATATTTATAATAACTTGGCATTACGGCTCAGACCATAGCCGAACGTCACATAGTTCAAAATTTAAAAAAAAAGTAAGAAAAATTGTGTGGCGGAAAGCTAATTATTCGTCAAACAAAACTAGAATCTAGCTTGTATATGCTTAATCCTTGTTTTATTTCCTTGCAATCGATGTGAAAAGCAGAGTGTAAAACTCGAGTATAAAACTTATTTTACAGTAAAATAGCTCGTTTTATGCTCTTCCATACATTCCAATTATTTTAATGTAAGTTAGTTAAGGTTATTTTACTATAATTTGTAGCGTGGTCTAAAATAAATTTAGCTTTACATTAATGTCAATTCCATAAATTTTGTTGATTTTCGAAGTTGTAATGCAGTTTGGCTAGGCCCCCTGAACACGCTCTAACAACGCCTAGAACCAACAGGGGCAACTTCAGTTATTTTTGGACACCTGTAAGGGCCGATACATTTGATGGTGACTGTAGGTACACAAATACACGTATGGGTTAGTTAAATCGAATGTTTCTAGGGTTCCGTATTTTTAGGGTTCGCCCTACCAGAATGGTAAAAAAGGAACCTTTATGGTGAGACTGTGTTGTCTGTCTGTCTGTCTGTATGTCACAGCAGTTTTTCTCAGCAACTACACAAGTTATCAACTTGAAATTTGGCATAGTTGTATAACTTGCTTGCCCGCATCTGTTTTTAGTAAAAAAAATATGAAATTAATTTTATAAATAATTGAAAAGGGGTCTAGAATGGAGGTTGAAAAATGAAAGTGATTTGATTATAGCAAACGGGGGGTCATATAAAAGGGCTTAATCTGCACATTTCATTTTTTTATAATTTTCCGTGACGTAATTTTTGATTTATAACAAAAATGTTAAAAAAATGACCGTTCCCCCCCCCCTATTTATCACCGAAGTTTATGAACCGAAAAATGTGAAAAATTCCTAACTTCAGATAATTGCTTATATTTTACGGGAAAAATAAAACGAAGTGTTCAAAATTTATAGCTTTCGAGAAATTGATAAAAAAACTGTGAAATTTTGTGTTAAAATTTCATCTCAAAATAGACCTTATTGCACACGAATTAAAGTATAAATATAAAAAATATTAAATTTAAAAAACGCCGGCACAAAAACAGAACTCTAAAAAGTAAATAAATAATATGGCCCTTAAAGCTTAATGTCAGTACCTAGTAATATTTTGATTTAAGCGTCGTCACAACCGACAAAGACATAAACGGTCTCCGAGCACGTGTGTAGATACGTCACAGGACGGACTTCATCACTACAAGATTTCAAGTATTAAAAACTCCCCACATAATCGCTGTCAGAGCTTATAACTTTTCAGATTTTCATCAGCTTATCAGAACGGCTTATCAGATTTTCATCAAACCAAGCTAAGTACACTCTCGATTAAGTTACCTTTCTAAAAATATAAACTAAATCAAGATCGGTCCATCGGCATGCCACAGGCAGATACACAGATACACAAGTCAAATTTATAATATCCCTCTTTTTGCGTCGGGGGTTAAAAAGGTATATTTTTGAAGTACGGACTTAAATACGAAATCCTCGTTGCGCGCGTCCGACTCGCACTTGACCGGCTTTTTTTGTTCTGAATCATACACGGTATGTTACTATTGAAATTTGACGATTTGACAACCCGACCGAATTAAGTATGTTAGTAAGTGGCTCAACAATCCCGCCGTGTGACTATAAATAGTTCTGTTGTAATGTTATTCAAGCTTAGGTATTTCGGTTAATTCTGAAATGTCAGCAATTCTGCAATCATTGCAATTTATATTATTTAATCGAGACTTGCCGAGCTGCCTCATATAAGAACGGTTGAATTAAAAAGAGTTTGATAGCACGCCCGGGGCGAGTGAAAACAGGTCAAAGCAAACAGGGCAATATTTGTTTGTGTGCTTTAAAAAATGGACGGTGGCGGTCAGCTCATTTACATGGTAAATGCGCGCTTAGGATGTGCCGTCACGCGCGCTCGTAAGACTGGACACGCCGCGCCAAGGACGAATGTCCACACCTGGACATTTACTACAGAAAATAATTAAGTTTCGTTCACTGAGCAAAATGAGTTTCATAAAATCGGCATAATATCAGACAATTTCCAGACACTCAGGTACAAAACCTAAAAACCTACATAACACTTTTAGACCGATTCACAATAAATTGAATGGGTAAATTAAAGTTTACATGTGTTTAAAATAAAAATACACATAGTTGGGTTTGAAATTAGAACTACCTACGTTTAAAAGACCGGGGGACTCGCACAATCACAAGTAGCGTACGCTTCGTTCGTTCGCAGTTTGTGAACCGTACCATTACCATGAGTTTACAGTGACCGCACTCGCTAGCGACGGCGTAAACGATTTGTATGGAGAATTGTACAGCTCCTCTAGCGGTCACTTAAAGAACTAAAGATCGCTAGTATGAGTACAACGGTAAATAACCTATCGAAATCTATTCGTTAGCGACTAACGTTTTGTAACCGTTGCCGTAGAACATCGGTACCATGAGTCGTAAATTTGACAGATGTCATCGAAAAATACCGTATCGACTGTAGTTAACTATTTCACTAGCAAATTGGTGCGTGAAAACTTAGAATTATTGTTTAATACGTTACTCCAATTATTTATCTATCCAAATAATATCGGCAAGACATTATTTAGCGTGGAATATGTAGGCTTATGAAGACGAACGACGAAAACAAGGAGCATTTCAAGCTGATATGAGAAATATTACGTTAAGAAATCCACTTCAAAATTTAACTGAGGATAAATTTTATTAAAGGATATAGGCTCAGTAAGGAAGCTTTTGAGAATTTGTGCGATTCGTTAACGTACTACACGGATTTGAAATCCACTCACAAATATAATGTTCCCGATCCTGATGACAAGGATATGTCTGAAGAAAGTCAAGGTATTTATAGTGAAAGATAATGATTATATATTAACTTTAATACTAAATATGTCCTTATCTTTATTATGTTTGTTGTAGGTACCTACTATTTTCAGAACTATTTGAGGGCCAGGAGTTAGTGTTGGAAAATGAAGACACCAGTGATTTATTAATGGAGAGAGCACCGCGGGATCAATTAGTTAGAAGACTTGCATCAATGCATTATTTCCAAATACTTGTACCATGTTTTCTGTTTTTTGTTTAATATAAAAATAAAAAGTACTCATACATCACACATAATCTTTATTTATTACACAAAATCTTTATTTATTACACAAAATCTTTATTTATTTGCTAAAGTATCTACAATTATATTTCCTAATGCTAAAAATTTACCAAATAAATCTAACCACCGTTCTTGCATTCTAAACTCTGATTCCCTTAACCTATTCCTCTCCCGCTCCACTTCCTGTTTAAAAGCTCGCCATTCACTGTCAGCTCTGACAAAGGCTTGCCTTGCCAAATCTGACTGTCTGGGTGCGAGTCCTTCTGTAGACAGGAGATTAGTGGTTTTGCACCTGACGTCTTCGCCACTGACGCGGTGTGGGCGGTAAGAGCTTGGGGCTCTGCCACCTGGCATTAGCAGCTGTTAATGCTGTTCTTGTGACCGCAGGCTCACCACCGTGCGTTACTCCGGTCTCACTCCCGTCCACCTCGGGCAGGGCTGTAATGGATAAAAAAACGTTTACAGTACTATTTTGAATTCTTAATTAACTAATGAAACTAGATAGGTAGGTACATTTTACTCTAAAATGTGATAATAACAGCAAAATTTATTGGAACCTATTTCTTGAAGAGCTGATGGAAATTGACTGTCATTGCAGTCACTATACCTGGGCTGTTAACTGTTTCGGGATACTCTCTGTCCACCAAGTCTTGTTCACTGCAAGTGCTGTTAGCCACAAGCAATGGTGGAAAAAAGGAGGGCTGAGCTGATGTCCCTGGTACAAGTGGTACAAGTAGATTCCAGTCTCCAACGCCTGCAGTGAAAAAAAACACATTGAAATAATCTTTCCTAGGACATGAATTAAATGAATTTTTATCTTAAATATATATAATAAATTGTTTATTTTATTTCAATAGTAACAATGATAGGGAAACTTACTGGAACAAGTTTGTTGAGCAAGTTATTCATTTAGCAGGAAAATTGATAGGCTGTCATTTGTTTCTAGTGCCACTTCAGTAACTTCTTCCTGTAAAGCATTTTTTTAAAAGAATGCCATGAGATATGAAATTAATGACTTATATGTAAGTATATTATAACTTTCGGCACATAAATAAATAAGTTTTTGTCTAATTTGACTATACACAGACGTATGAATGAACTGTCACATTGACAAAAAAATCAAAACAAATTCAAGAATCACTTACACTTACATAGTGACACTGCTCTAGGGCACTTTTTTAAATTAGCAGGGTTATTTCTATATTTTTAAATGGATGACATGGATACTTATCTTTTAGCCCAATATCATCCTTACTCTGTCTTTTTATTGTAGTTAGAAAGAGACAACTTCGTTTGGTGTGAAATTAGGCACACGTAACGGTAACTACACGAACTATCGAGTTAACGTTAGCGAGAATAGTAAACGTTTATGTGACTCATGGTACGAGTTTAATCAAAAACTATTCGAAGGACGTTTACTCGCTATCGACTGTAGAACGTAATACGAGTTTTCGATAACAACTCATGGTAGAGGTACCGATCTATAAGTATCTCCGCAACGGTGAAATTAGTATGATCCTTCCTCATGTTCTCATGCAAGTCTTGCCCAGATAACCAGTAGCTATAATTAAAACGCGATATAATCTGATTCATCCCGAGCATGGCGGATGACTCGGCGGCTCAAGGACGTCATTAGCGGTTATCACTTCATTCCGGATGAAAAAACTTCAACAGCCCTCCGTGCTTCTCACGTGCGCTGAGATTTATTAATTTTCACCTCCGTAAATATGGTGCGCGGTAGATGTTACCATAGTTAGGGTGGAGTTAATCAATAGCACTTCATGGGTTAGTGCCTGGCTAAGTATTTTTGTCACCTTATTGTAATTATACTTACGATATAACCTTAAACAGTTAAACTTCCAAAAACAAAATTTTCAGTACATGTTTTCGTTTAGTGTACGTAACTAAATTTTATTAGTTTCCATTTAACCTATCAATATCAATAATGTTCTTAATTGTATTGTAATAGTATAGTCCAACCGAACTGAAATATTGAAATAAAACGACAAGGTTATTGGACTGAAATGATAAATCGATGGTGTCTCTCTTATATATTTTCATGTCTGTAAGCCTGTAAGTGACATTACGCAAAAAAGCATAAAAGTTTTGTAATATTATTTATATGTGAGTATAACTCCGAATAAATATTCTTATCGATAATTAATAGTATGGAAGACTAAGATTTATAGTAACCGCATTACCTATATTGCCTCAGCAATTGCTTCGCCTCGCTACACCTTTTATTTTAATTATAGGTATAGTATACTGTGTCGAATTGTATTACATTATTATTATAATCAAAGTAAGAAATGGTTGTTAAAGCTTCCTTGGGATCTTAAGCGAGGATTAGATTGCTGTCTTACTGCCGCACTCAGAGACGTCAATTATCTTTTAAGTTTCATTAAAGTGGCTGCTGTCACTTTCTTTGCTATAGCAATAGAATAGGACGCAGCAACTTTAATGAAACTTAAAAATTAATTGACGTCTCTGAGTGCGGCAGTTACTCTAACTTCTGTGCAAGAATGAGAAGCCTCATTTTGCTGTTTATTTTTAGGTTAAAAGTTAGAGTAATACAGCTATCAACTACCTACTGCAATTTGTATTGCTAGTCTTCCTCGCTTTGGTGGGAGAATGATTAATTTTGTGTGAATTCGCCGCTAGAGGCGCTAGTGTGCGGAGTTCTCCAAAATGTCAAAATACACTGTTTATGGGTGGGCTACGCGAGTTTGTTTCTAATTAGAATAATGTTGTGAATATTTTGCAATACCTGAGATTAATTATGGCAAATATGAGTTACGGTTACGGCTCAATGAATATCAGTGCTTTAAAAGCGGAACTAAGAAATAGAGGTGCAAAATTAAGCGGGCTGAAAGAAAAACGAAATCATAAGTTAGTTTGTTTACTGTTTTTAGGTACGTTTAAGGTATTAAATGTGATTTAAATGTAAACTATTTTCACGCCCGTAATAATAAACTTTGAAAGCTATAGGTACTTCAGGACCTTACTCTACAGTGGCGCCAACTGGGGAGCACTAAAACGATAGCTCTCATTTATAAAACTCCGAGATGATAAGTAGGTACCTACCTACAATGTACAGTCACAGTACGACGAAAACATTCGTCACTTTTCGACTCTATTTTAATGCTGTTAAGTTCCAAAAGTGACGAACCTTTTCATACCGCGACTATATCTACTTGCAAAAAAAATACTATAAAACTTTCAATGATGCGGATTTCAGCCCTACAAGTATAGAAACAGTGGATTTCCCTTGCAGTTACACCCGTGGGCTCCGGGAGCGCCGGGGCCCTCGACCCGCTGCCAGCGGAGCGCTGAATCAGCAGCACGTGCGATCGATACGCATCTCCGCCACGGCCTTCTTTACTACCGCAAAGTACCTACATCTCTTTAACTAGCTGCTATTGTTACTATAATTAAACATTGCAGTCAAACTTTTACAAAATTTTGTTTAAAAAGTTGCAATCCATAATCCGACTGGTGGCGGTAGTTTATCGCACTCTTGCATTTTTTATATAGCCTATGACACTGCGCATTCTTGACGAATCATATGACACCCCATTTATTAAAATCGGTCCAGTACCTAGTTTAGGAGCTAGAGTGGAACATCCGATTTTTGGTTACAGACATACATAATTACATTAGATACATACATTTATTTATTTATTAAGTGACAGTAAGAGGCTTACAGTAAAAACCAACGCGCCTTTTACTTTAACTTATTATAACACACCATCAAACTAACAAATATACAGAATTAAAAAAAATAAGTTTGTAAGTACTTATAGGTATATCTATTTACTAAACAGAAACAGAAATTAGGTGGCAAAAATATATTAATTAATTTTAGCTAAAAGCGAGTGCCGATTGTCAGCTAGTGTCGGTATCCCGCAGCTGGCGCAAAAGCGCGTTCAGTAAGCTTTAGGGCCTGGCGGTTTTGCCCTTCGGGCATCAAGATACCTACCTAACGAACCTAACCTACCTACTTTTGCGGAATAAAAATTGATTTCTGACGAAAACTAATGTGATCGAATAGCAGTGGGACAAAAGCAGTGGGTCCATGAGTCAGTCGCTTTTGTTACATACATACCTACATACATACATATATACAAACATACATACATATACTGTTAAAATCATTAGCCTTCCTTTTGGCTTCGCTCAGTCGGGAAACAATCTCGCAAATCGAGGAAATAGGTACATGCCTGCCTTCAACTTGAACCCTTTACAAAAGTGGTTACAAATGTTACGTTTGATCCCTTTGTCGAGTGCCTGTCTGTCGAGTTGCAACAACGTGCAACAACGCCACAAAACTTGTAATGGTTCGACAACAGCAAAAATTTAGATATATTTTTTGTATATTAATAGCAATAATTAGAATTGAATTTGGACATATATAGCTATGTAATGCCCTCTTGTTCACTGAATATTTTTAGGCTTCTAATACTTTTCTCCACAACGAAGTTTCAGGAGGGTAGAAAATGGCCCGAATGGCTTTGGGAAAAGGATGGTATGTTACGGCCGTGCCTTTTTTGGCTCGACTTGGCGAATCAGACAGAAATTCGATTCTCGAGCTCACAGTTCCTCGTGGTTTTCAATGGGTAGGTACCTATTGACCGCGTTGACTGCGTGTCCAATCCCTTTCAGTAGGATCTTCATCAATTTCCAACCACTTCTGTATTTGGTGGAAAGGTCAGGGAATTAAAGCATGCAACATCATGAGCTGGTGGCAATCTAGCAAGGTTAAACTTATTTTTTTAACCACCCTCAAATAATTTGTACTTAACGAAGTGGGTTAAGGTTTTGAGTATCAAAATCACCCCTAAGTATTTCCAATTAATAGGTTACCGGTAAAAAAAATGAAATTAGCTTAAGCATTTATTTATTAAGACTTAAAAATGGTATGACCTTATTTGGGGATGGTTTGTCACGTTTTGTTTCTCTTTACCTTGGCAAATTAGTGTGAAGTGGCAGAAGTATCAGAAGTAAAGTGAAGTGGCAGAAGGATATTAAATGCTAATGAACGTTGTTCATCTGGATGAAGGAATAAGTCCTATACCTACCTGCCAATATTTTGATGTGCCGTACCTCGGTAACTATTATCTATAGCTGTTTATAGCATTTAGTATATTTACAAATGATTTGAAAGGAAATATTTAGTTGAAATTTTAGTTGTTTTATAAATAGTCACGGTATGAAATAGTTCGTCACTATTGGACCGTACTCGTATTGTGACCGTATTTAGATCAGGGACCGGAAAACCCCTTCATTTGATTAACCCTATCGATAGGGTTACCCTATCATTGGATACCCAATCGATGCAGTTACCCTATGATTGTGTTACCTTAACGTTAGGGGAACCCCTTTGAACTAGTTAACCGCTTAGCATAAGGTGGGTATTACCCTATTGATGGCCTCTCTCTTTTTTACGCATTTGGGCGATCTCTGCCTAGCCTCTACCCATTCAATTGTTCGGTAGTGCATTAATAAGTCGAAACACTTGCGCATAGAGATTAAAACCGAACGAATCAGTTTAAAAAGGGTAACAGATGATAGGGTATTGGGACTGGGTTAGCGCTTTGTCGAATTAACTGTATCGTTTGGTTACCCTTTATTGGACTAAGTTGACGATAGGCTTAGCGCTTCCTTCGGGTTTGTAAAAACAACTCTATCAAATACCCTATCGAAAACCCTTTTAATGCTAAGCGGTTCCGGTCCCTGATTTAGATAGAGATTGAAACGGACTAGAAAAGCGTCGAACCTTTTTATTCTGTGACTGGAAATGGTAGGCCGCAAGCAAAACTACTCCGAGGTTGAATTGAAAACTTAAGATGATATGATATTTAAAGGTAAAATTAGGGTAATAATATTCTATTTAAAGTTATCGTAGGTAGGTGATTTTCAGTAAACAGGTATAAACATGTTAGTCGCCTGTAACTCAAGAACCAATGATGTCTACTTAATTGTGATAGTTTTCCTTTTAAATTCGTTATATGCGCTTTTATTTAAGATATTTTTCAGATTTTTAGTATTTGTAGTTTTTACTGTATGGAGACACTTGACTCTAAAAAAGATTTGCACTTTAAAGCTTAATACTCGTACTTCACAAACGGATCCCTTAATCGAAAAATTATTTAGACAAACCCGCAATATTTTTGAAAGACCTATCCAATGACATCCCACACCATGGGGTACACGAGAAAAAAAAATCATCCCCACTTTATGTGTAGGGGAGGGGGAGGTACCCCAAGGGGAGGTTTTTTTTAAGATTAAATTTTACCACTTTATTGACGTGACTAATATGTATAGTCATGCCAATAACAGCTTTTTAGTACTAAGAGTCACTGAGCTAAACTGCGGACGGACGGACAGACGGACAGACAGATGGACATGGCGAAACTATAAGGGTTCCTAGTTTGACTACGGAACCCTAAATATGAGAGCTGTTTGGTGTGAAAATGGCAATATGATCCAATATGAACTTCATAACTGCCATGGAACTATTATATGTTGCCCTCACTGGCCACACACACACTGCTCTACTCGCGCAATTGGCTAGGTAAAGTTTTTGGAAGAGATGTAAATTATACTTTTTTTCGATAGTCCTCAAACTTTACCTAGCCAATTAATAGCAGTCCTCTAACTTGCGCCAAAAAACCGACAAAACAAGGAGCATTGGGCATGACGAGTAATGTTGCCACACTACGTCTCTTTTTCCTTTTCTCGCTATTTTATTTTATTAGCCGGGCAGCGTTAAGAAAGCGACAAATAGACCTCAAGTTGGGGTCTCTTTCAGGACCGTTACCCTTGTCTCTTTAAATACAATCCTTCTGTCATTCATTACATTAAAGTATATATTTGTGTGCACATTTTTACCGAGTGTATCTTCCTGATGTATAGAGTATAGGTACACTTATTTAATAGGTCTGTGCGCTGCGCTGCTGCAACTATGGGCATAGATGAGTATTGGGTACGTTCTACTAAACGACCGCAACCCCATCGACCACGACCGCTGAAAGTGCCGTTCCATTAACGTAAAAACGCCGCAGGCATTGTAGGCGAATGTTATAGATGGAACGCACATGTTGAGCGCTGTAAGCCCACTCTGTCCCACCAATATTTTGTGAGCGAAGTGGGCGCGATGTGGTCGCGAACAGTGACATCATCTATGACGTCGAGCGATCGCTCGCGACGACCACGGGCCTTAGAACGATACAGAGGGTGTTACAGTCGTTGCGGGCGTTTAGTGGAACGTACCCTATGTGGTGTGGTGGTTGCGGTTGCCATTTGAGAATATTGTAGGTAATTCCATTTGTCTTCCAACCCATACCTATACCTTCTATTTCACTTGTATCTGGTTTGGGTGTTAAAAAGTTAAAAGCATTTTGGTAAACTATATGTTTTCATTTTAAATATTATACAAATGTTATTAATTAATATGTTTTAAACTTTATTAATAGTAGAAAAGGTATTTTTTTATATTCAAATTACTTAGAAATCGCCACGACGTAAGATGATTGTTACGACTACATCGTCTATGTCATATTAAAAAAAAAAACCTTCAATTAAATCAAACGTCAAAAAAACGTCAAACTGACTGGGATTCGTGAATTGTTTGTTTTTACGAAAAACACATTAGAAAGTACAAGCAAACATTTTTCATTTATAATTTTTAGTAAGTAGTTTACAAAAGTAATTCTTTTACCTAATGAAAGCAAAGATCTCGGAAGTCGTTGTGGCATTCATCTCTAAAGTGGTTAGCCTTGAAGTAGATGTCATCTATTACGTTAAATGAGTGCTTGTTTATTTTACATTTAGTGATATTAGTTGTGGATTCCTGATTATATGGCTTTGATGTTTGACTTATGTTTCGTGGCAAATCGGAAGAGGCATGTTTTACCCACGGAACAGGAAGAAGGGAGTGGGATTAGTCGTAGTGAGTTGGGTCCTGGCCGCCTGCCTGGCCGTGTTGTGCGCGGCGTCCACGGAGTCGTGCAACAAGACGCGCCGCGTGCTCAGCGGCAGCAGCGGCATCGTCACCGACGGGCCCAGCAACATCAACTACACGCAAGTCAGTCCTGCTCCTGACATCTGCTTGCAGCCTCTTATCACTTCTCAAACTCATTCAGGCGCACTAATACTTGTTCTCTTTTAGGACTCTCATTGTGAATGGCTTATTAAGGCAGCTAATAAAAGTCAGTTTATAACATTAAGTTTCCTGCGTATGGGCACGGAGTGTTCATATGACTATGTGTTTGTGTATGATGGAGATTCCTTTGATGCTCCGCTGTTGGGAAGTTTTAGTGGAAAAACAGAACCACAAAATGTTACGGCCTCAAGTGGATATGTGAGTACTTTATAGCTATGCCACAACTCATTCTTACCTTAAGATTGTAAATTATACCTACTCTGTGATTAAATTCTCATTAACACAAATTTAATATGATTAAAACTCTATAGTAGTTTGTAGTGATCTAAAGTTAAGTGTGTATAACTCTGAGCAGAGGAAATTTGAGTCTTCATCTTAATGATCATATTTGGGACAACTAGAAATATTTTAAGCAGGAAGTGTGTATTATTCATCTTTGCCAACATAACTTAACTTAGTCCTCTCTAGAAAATAATAAAATTAATAAAATCTTAATGTGATTAAGATAATAATAATTTCAGATGTTAATATTGCTGTATAGCGATACAAACTATGTCTTGGATGGGTTCCGTGCAACATATGCTGTCCATGACTGCCCCAACAACTGCACAGGCAATGGGCTGTGTGTTGCCAACAAGTGCTTCTGTTTTGGAACACGTGGGGGCGTAGACTGTAGCCTAGAACTCTGCCCTAATCAATGCTCAAACAATGGGCAATGCAAGGGGGATAAATGCCTGTGCAAGAAAGGGTAAAACACATATTTACATATTATTGAAAATATTGTCAAAGTTTATGTTGTAGTTATAAATTTTGTATTTATAATTTACTGTTCTCAGAGTACAGACAAGGGTCAGTATACCTCTATAGTGTATTAATGCATTATTTTATTTCAAGAAAGATTAGACTTTTTTATGTTTCCATTTTTTAATTTAGTTCAAGAATTTTATATAGTTAAATTGATAAATAAAAATTTCAGTTTCTCTGGTGAGTCTTGTTCGTTGAAGAAGAATGATAAGGTTGGCAACAGCTGGCACTGGCTCTCGCGAACAGAGAGTGGCATGACACGGAGGGCGGCACACTCTGCCATCTATGTCAACCACACAGACTCTCTATATGTGTTTGGAGGATATGATCTTAATAAAGTCCTAGGATTATTAGAAGTTTATAGGTGAGCAACATATCTGAGAATACTAATTACTTATTGATTCGTTTTTATTATGGATTCCTTTTCTAAATGTTGTAATAGTTTTGGAAATAATACCCACATTACTCCTTTAGTCCCTTAAAATAAACATAATATTATGAATAAATAATGAGTATCAAATGTCCTACACTGCTGGTTACATGCTTTTTATCTATTATCACTATTATAGCAAATCTGTGGGCATAAAAAACAGCAACTCAATCAGGCTGATATCAAAGAATATGGTCCCATCCCAAGGGAATGATTATTTGAATAATATGCTGTCTTAAGTGAATTGTTTTTCATTTCAGGTTTTCGAATAGTCAGTGGTATGATGAAAATGGAAAAGTATTACGTAGATATCCAACAAATGAAGAAATTGACCAGTCATTTTTGACTCTTTTTACTAAGGTACAGTCAGCATCAAATAAATAGGAGCAGTCAAAATGGCCAAATATATTGCAACACATTCTTATTCCTATAGTAATAAAGATATGTTGCGATATATTTAGCCACTTTGGCTGCTCCTATCTATTTGATGCTGACTGTATGTGTTTGTAGTATTCTTAGAAACAATATTTAAAATAAGCTACTTTTACCATCCATTCACGTTGAATAAATATGACTAATCTCAACATTACCATCACAAAGACAGTAACCTCATGAAAAATTCAATAGTGCCAATAATTATTTCTGATCTCATTGCAGCAACAACTGCAACAATAAGTTTTACTTCAGCATTCCATAAATAATAATTTTCTCTGTATGTGTTTAATTTCAGGGTAATATTGATGGCAGCTGGCAGTTAGGAAATAGAAGCTCATTGTTTAATTTACTGTTATCATCTGTCCATGACAAGACCACATTACCTCTTATGTATTCCCATTCGCCCACTCCTTATTCAGAGAGTTATTTGCATTTCACTGACAAACCGGATTTTTCTAATGCTATAATGAAATCAAATGATACTAAACCTGAGCCGAGGTACGGACACGCGGCCTGTGCTTTCCGGACTGGTTTTGTCCTTTACGGGGGAAAGCTGTCTGATGGAAGCTTGTCTTCAGAGCTATGGTTCTTTGAAGCTGAGACGAATGGATGGACGCTGCGAGCATTGAACTCCAGCTTCATACCGCCCGGGCTGACGCGTCACACGTTAACAGCCGTCGACGAAGAACTGTACCTTTTCGGCGGTAGCACTGTAGATGGAGAATTCTCTTCAAGGTGGGACTTATTAATTTTACACATTTTAGAAATCCTGTGACTAAGTATGTCTTATATAAAAAAATTATATTAATAAATGTAAATCTTTTGTTGTTGTATCGGTGTAATTTAAATTTAAATTCGTATATAAATTTAAATTTCTTTTAATTTATTTATACATCGTTTAATTTATATATTTAACTCTTAAGTTATAGTCGAGTCGTGACAATGTTTCGCTAGCTCGTGCGAGAAGTTGTAATAAAGCGCACGTGTTATGTCGTCAGTTTGTACAAGATACGGCTGAGCTCGCCGGAGGAAGAGAGCTGGGCGCGCGTGAGCGTGCGCGGAGGGAAGGAGCTGGACGTGCGCGTAGTGGCGCACTCGGCTGTGTACCACGCACCTGCCCGCTCCATCCTGGTGTACGGCGGCGTCGTCGCCAGCGTTGCTAGGTAATACGGCGTCCCCACAGCTTGTGAACTCACTGGCCTTAACGAATCACGCGGCGCGTGTTGTATTTACATGAACTCTTACGCTTCTAAATGAACGCTTCTAAATGAAATGAACGAACATAAATGAGGTCTAAGATCCCGTCAGATTCAGGTAAGCACAGGAGACCGGTGAAGCTACCCCAGTGAAGTTTCCAGCTCAATATAACACCCACGCTATCAAAATCACCGGCCGCCGCGCTCCTCTTGCTTGAATCTTTTCGACACTGGTGCAAAATCGAATAAAGTTAGTGACGAGACGATATAAACGCAGTCCTCTTGATTAAAGATAATGATGTGTAGGTATCTCTGTCCTCCTCTCGCATGTCATTTTTCTCAACTCCTTATTTTAGTAAATGATTGTTATGCGTTTTGTAGTTATGTTTGTCTTTTGATATTTTTACAGGTTTTCAAAACTATCCGATAGAATGTTTGCGTACGACATCGATAGTCGTCATTGGACCGAAATACATTACCCCAGAGCGCCGTTACGAGACACATACGTACCGAGAGAGAGGGCTTTTCATACATCGACTATAATTGGTAAATAGGAAATGCGTATATATATTACGAGTATAAGAGTTGTCAAAAAAATCACCCTAAATGTTTTTTTAAGGAAATTACCTGGTAGTTTTCGGTGGTTATTCTCACCGTCACAACAGAGAAGAAATCTGTTACGACGGACAAATGTATCTCTATCATCTGGGGTGTCACTCCTGGATCCAGGCTGAAGTGCTGGGTAACCCTCGCGAAGCTTATCCCAAACGGCAAGGAGTTTTTGCTCACGCTGCGGCTTTAAAACCTCCATCTACGTTACTTATCGCCGGTGGATATCACGGGAACGTTAATGGTAAAGTATATCAGCTCTTCCTTAAAATTAGAGTACCTATAGTTTCAATGCTTTTTCTGGTTTATATATTTTTTATTACATTAGACACACCTTGAATTAACACAAAAAAATTAACAAAAAAATAAAACCGTCTTCAAAAACCCACTGAAAAGGGTTAAATTAAGACCGACCTAGGAGTCCTAGGAATTGCCTATTTAGTGCCTAATAGGTACATTAAATATATCGAAGTCGGTGGCAAGAATCATGTGTCTGCTATTGTGTATTACTACTTGACACCGGCTTCGATATATTTCATTTTGAAGACGGTTTTATTTTTTGTTAAAACATTTTTTCGCTTATTACTTCTGCACCTAATATTATTAAGTAATAAGCACATAAACATCACATTAAGAAATAATAGCCTAATACCAATTTCTCATCACCCTTAACAAAATGTCGCTGACCAAGATGCAGGACCGTTAATCATTGAGGAGCCCTCCCAGTACTTCACCATCAGTTGCACTTCACCACATGCATTATAATCAGTATAAAAGTAGCTTCATATTCTTAAAAAATAAATCTCATTGCTGGCGTCAATCACTTACGACTAAGAGTACCAGTGGTTATCTCAGATCATCATCAGTTCCTCTTCACCAAAAGGTACTTTTAGAATGCAAATTCTGAAGGTCTTGCAGAAAATACCGAAATCGCTGTTTGTGTGCCTATAATTATTGAGGTGTTTCATCGATTCCTCGCGGATTCCATCATCAGATCCTGATTTGGTGGCAGTGGGACCACCTCTGGAGTATATTTTTTCGATTGAAAAAAATATTTTGATAATCGGCCCACAATTGACAGAGAATTGAGAGAAAAATAAAAAAAATTCGAATGGTGGAACATAGAACCTCCTTTTTTGAAGTCTGTTAAGTAATTACTAATTTTCCATTTTGTGTTTAAGGTGATCTTTTGGCGTATGTGGTGCCAAGTTGGCAAGCAGGGATCAGTAACAACGACCCCGAATCGGCGTGTCCGCGTCATCAGTCTCTACCCGAGTGCCTCGCCGACCCAGAGTGCGGTTGGTGCTCTGCTGATGATGTACGTGCCATGGTTAACTATAGGGTAGACTTCATACACATCGTTTGGCAGCATTCTTGTTAACAAGTCCGTATTTTACAGACATGCTATGGAAGAACAATCGGCTCTAATTGTACCACAAATCTTCAATCTATCCGATGTGGGGGCATCTGCCCGGTCCTAGGCGACTGCCACGCATGCCTCGTCCACGGCCCGTCGTTAGACCGGCCGAACAGTACGCGGACCGCTCTTCCTTCCGTCAGTACGAAGCTCGGTCTTCACCAGTGCAACTGGTGTGTTCAAAATGCTAGGTGTCATCATAAAGACGGTACGTGTAATTCTATTGCTGATCGGGCGGCACTGTTTACGTAGATTACGGGTCATGTTGGTTGTAAATACCTGTCGGTTATATTTTACAGATAACTACGGCGTCTGCGGAGAAGACACGCCTTCGCAAACTCCGGGCTGGTGGGGCACCGAAGGCACCGAAGTGTCGTCACCGGACGAATGCAAATATCTAGACAGACGTCCCGGCCTCACTTTCCTGCGATACCAGCAGCCGGCGGACTGGAATCACCCGGACGGGGTGTCGGTGGTGAACGCCACGACGGTGGACTGGGGCACGGGCGGCGGTAGCAACCACATCTTCGGCGGCGCGAGCGAGGCGCGGCTGCGCGGGTACCTGCGAGTGTCGCCGCGCTGGGGCGGCGTGGGCGAGGCGCTGCACGCGTGCGCGGGCTACGCCAACGTGTCGCTGCGGCTGGGCGGCGCGCCCGCGGCCAACCTGTCGGCGCAGCCCGCCGCCTGCGCGCCCGTGGCCTGGCCCGACGAGCCGCGCCTGCGCCTCGCCGTCGACATGCTGGCGAACGACTCGCTGCACACCGGTCTCTACCCCTCGCACCACCACGCCAAAATGGAACTACTTCACAACAAATCGACGGAGAGTGCTAAGGTGTTTACTCATACATAGTTGTGACTGAAAAGTTTTATCTTCCGTTCAAACTTATTATACGAGCAATAATTGTATTCGCGTTCTCAGAAACGGTTGTAACGATTTTGATGAACATCGCGGAATAGAGGTTTTATTGGGTAAAGATATCAAGATGTAATTTTCGGGAAAAATCGGTTTCCACCTCGGTCTCCCAGTTACTATGTATTACAAAATAAATAATAATCTACCTGAAATATTTCAGTAAAAATAAATTAATTTAAAAAATCAAAAAACCCGACTGCTTTAAAAAATATCAACTGAAAAGCTAAAAACAAGCCCTATAATCTAAAGAATACAACTTAAATGTTGGGAAAGGTTTTGCAGTCCCCAAGTCCAAATGGGTGAAAATATTTACATTTGTACAACAAAATTGGCTTGTTCCCGCCTGCAATACCTTTTCCAACATTTAAGTTATATTTTTTAGATTATAGGGCTTGTTTTTAGCTTTTCAGTTGATATTTTTAAAGTAGTTGGGTTTTTTGATTTATTTAATTTATTTCATACTTTTTTAGTTTTTATTAAAATGGTAGCATTAAAGTGTTACAATGTATATATTTTTGGAATGGGCTTTTTATTAGCTTTTATTTGATACCCATATTGTTATAACAAAACATATATTTTTTAATCCCCCTCCATTTTATTTTCGCGGACGCCATATTGAAATATTATATACCCTATGTCACTCCGACAGTTAAGACGAATCGAATGACACCTCATATGTTAAAATCCGTCAAGCCGTTTAGGCTGCAGAGCGACACAAACATAACCCTCCTTCGGGCAGTCGGGTAAAAACATTAAAATTTAGGATTATACGGATTCGGTCAACGCATTTTAGCTTTAGAAGTTTTAGAATGCTATGAAGTAACAAACTTACGGCCGCACTCAGAGACGTCAATTTACTTTTAAGTTTGATTAAAGTTGCTGCTGTCACTTTCTTTGCTATAGCAATAGAATAAGACGCAGCAACTTTAATCAAACCTAAAAAATAATTGACGTCTCTGAGTGCGGCAGTTAGATACTAACTTACATGACATGATATGACCGATATACGCATAGCTAATTACCATGTTTTACATCGCGCACTCGAAAATCTTTCGCGGCAATGTATCGTTCTGTTTCGTTGCAGGTATTCACATTCGAGTTTCTGGAGCCGTTCGCGGACGGCGAGTGTCAGTCGTACGACAACTGCCTGCTGTGCCTGGCGGACGCGGAGTGCGGCTGGTGCGAGCTGACGCAGCGCTGCGTGCGGCGCGCGGAGCCGTGCGAGGCGGCCGGCGACTGGCGCTACCTCACCATGCAGCCCGCCGCCTGCGCCAACTGCTCCAACTACATCAGCTGCGAGCGCTGCGTGGCCGGCGACCACTGCGAGTGGTGGGCGGACGAGGCCCGCTGCGCGCGCCGCGGCCGCGCCGCCGGCGCCGTGGTCGACCTGGCCGAGTGCCCCGCGCCCTGCCGCACGCGCCTCGACTGCGAGCACTGCCTGGACGAGCGCGGCCGCTGTGTGTGGTGCGAGGCCACGCGCCAGTGCTTCAGCTTCAGCGTGTACACCAGCGAGTACCAGTTCGGGCTGTGCCGCGAGTGGCTTGACCGCGCCACCACGGCGCCCGCGCCCGACGACGCGGCGCGCCGCACGGGCACGTGCAAGTCGTGCGGCGCGCACGTGCAGTGCGCCACGTGCCTGCGCAGCATGGGCTGCGGCTGGTGCCACTCGTACGAGAACCCGATCGTGGGCGCGTGCACGGAGGGTGACTTCACGCGCGCGCGCTCCGATTGCGCCGCGTTACTCAACGTGTCCGCGGCCGACGCGGGCTGGGCCTACGCGCAGTGCCCCGACGTGGACGAGTGCGGCTTGGGGCTGCACGACTGCCACGAGCACGCCGAGTGTAACAACACGCACGGCTCCTACACGTGCAAGTGCAAGCAGGGTTATAACGGCGACGGCCGCACGAGCTGCGTGCAAACGTGCATGCACAACTGCATCCATGGCTACTGCCTGGGCGCGCCTGTATACAAGTGCCAGTGCGACCTGGGCTGGACCGGCGCCGACTGCTCCATCAACTGCGGCTGCCACAACCACTCGACGTGCCGCGGCGGCGTGGGCCGCTGCGATGAGTGCCAGGACTGGACAGAGGGCGAGTTCTGCGAGGCGTGCGGGCCCGGCAGCCACGGGAACGCCACCGCGGGCCAGGGCTGCCGGCGCTGCGACTGCAATGACCACGGCGACGAGGCGCGCGGCGTCTGCGACGTCGCCACTGGCGAGTGCATCTGCAAGGACAACACGGAGGGGCAAAACTGCGAACGCTGCAAACCCAAGTTTTACGGTGATCCCAGACACGGGGGACGATGTTATTACCAGTGCGAGCCCAGAGGAATGCTCAAAGCGACGCAGACGGAGGGTATAGGTTCTTATAAAAGCGACCCGGACATAAAAATTATCGGCCCCTCGAAAGAATGCCTCTGGATCATATCGGCCGGAGATATGAAAGACGCAATAATTCAATTCACTATAAATTCATCGACTCTCAATGTACCTTGTGACGAAAACGCGGTTTACGTTTACGACGGTCTCGGTGGCGTGCCCGATATGAGCAATAATCAGCAGAGTCAGCTGCTGGGAGTGTTCTGTAACGGCGCGTCCTCGGGTATCGTGGAGGCGCGCAGCGGGAACCTGACGGTGCACTACAAGCAGGGCCAGATCGAGCAGGGCTTCGAGGGCGTGTACCGGTCGCTGGCGTGCGACCTGTACTGCCCGTGGCCTCGCGTGTGCACTAAGGGCCACTGCGGGTGCCGCGAGGGGTTCGGCGGCCCCGACTGCGAGGTGGACATCTGCCGCGACAACTGCAGCCTGGCTGGCGGCGCGGGCTCCTGCGACGCCAGCTACGGCCGCTGCCTTTGTAACGAAGGCTTCGGCGGAGACGACTGCTCCATTAAACTTGACAAAACGCAACTCGTCTTTACTGAGCTCTTTAATTCTGAGTATTTGACCGATGGACTCGATCACTTGAGAAAGACGTTACCAAGATTTGGCCACAGCTTAGTTGCCGATAGACGCGGTCTGTGGATGTTCGGCGGATATTCTCTGTCGCACGGCCCGTTAAACGATATTAGATTTTTTGACACGAAAAATAATACTTGGATGCAAGTAACTGTTGAAGCGACTCCTGATGCGAAAATGCCTGAAGGTCGATACTTCCATGCGGCAGAAATTTATCACTCCAAACAAAACATCTACATTTATGGCGGACTCAGTTTGCAAGAGAAAAATGGACAAAATAAAACTCTTGGCGATTTCTGGCAATTCAGCTTGAAAGATCAGAGGTGGAATATCATCAACAACAAGGAAAAGCAACCCCCTCCCTTAGCAGGACATACATTGACGCTGCAGAAGTTTCAAGATTATGAGAGCTTGGTTCTGATCGGAGGTTTCTCTTTAGAAGAAGGAATGATGGCTGATATATGGGAATTTGATCTCGACAATGATAAGTGGATTAAGTTAATTTGTGGGGGTTCGAAGCCGGCGGGTATAATAGGTCACAGCACAGTGTACCACGCTCCGTCGCAAAGCTTGTACGTTTTTGGGGGGATTTTATATTCGTACAACGGGACAATGCTTTCTAACAAGCTGTTTTCCCTTCACTATCCTACGAAGAAATGGAGCGAGCTGCCGAATTTCCCGCGGCGCAACCATTATTTCGACAACCTGCCGCAGCCGGCGTACCTGCACTCGGCCGTCACGACCAACGACTACATGATCGTGTTCGGCGGCCGCAGCGACCCCGATCGCCGCTCCGACTCGCTCATCGCCTACGTCTACAGCTGCAACCAATGGGTCCGACTCGTCAAAGGTTAGCCAATTACGTCTGAGGATTGACCATCCAACCATTAATATATTCCTGCTAGCTGCGTAGTTCTGCAGGAAAACATGTCAGGATTCTATAGTGTAGATATATATATATATATATCTACACATATGTAACCACATAAAAGAGTTTCGGCATGTCTTCCTACATAAACCGTCTCCCCTAGACAATATCGACGGTTCTCTGACTCAACCTCGTATATGAAAATTTATGAAATTGGAATATCTACTTTAGGACGTGTACAGTCGAGAACAGAAAGATGTTTACACTTTTTCACCTTATTCCATTGTAATAAGGTCCAAAAGTGTATACATATTTCTGTCCTCGACTGTACCTAAAGTGGATATTCGGATTTCGTAAAATTTCATATACGAGGTTGAGTAGAGACCCGTCCACGACCCGTCGATATAGTGTTAAATGATTTTTGTGAGGTAGTAAGCTATTAGTTAATTTTCTGGTCTAAACCACGCATTTTTGTCCGTTAGATAGTCCTCGACCCTATTGTAACATCAACGACTTTTTCAAGTAATTTTTAAGTGCTGGAAGGGAAGATAAATTCTCGGTCTGTACCTACATATTACCAACAACGGTCAAATTCGTCTCGTGTGACCGTGGTTTGTTTCGTTTCAGGCGTGAGTATCGTAGGGCACCCGCCGCCGCCCACTATCGCACACGCGATGGCGATCGACGTGGAGTCGGAGAACGACGGCTACATCTACATCATCGGCGGCTGGACGGGCAGCGCGCACTGCCAGGTCACGCGCATCTCGCTGCCCGAGGACCTCTGCTCGCTGTGGAGCTCCAGCAAACTGGAGTGTCGCAGCCAAATGGGGTGCAGTTTCTGCAGTTCAGGGAACTATTCGAAATGCTACTCGGTTGATAAGCCGGGTTGCGAAAACAGCGACAGAGTGTCGACGAACTCTGGGGAGGCGTGCGACATGGAGTTGATAGCGAGACGAGCTTGTGAGAACTTCACCACGTGTACCACGTGCCTGGCGGCGTGGCCGCTGTACCCGGAGGAGAAGCCGGCGTGCCGCTGGTGCGAGTCGTGTGCGGCCGCTGTTGGTAAGCGTATTACTTTACTTTGGGAATAGGCCTCCTAAAATTTGAAGTAGGTATTTTGTTCACATATCACGTTTTGATTTGCAGGGGAATGTGTTCCAACGGACGAGTCGTGTACCAGCATCAAATGTAACGCCGGGACCACGTACATCAGCGACTCCGGCCAGTGCCCCGAGCACCGCTGCGTAGCTTCAGACTGCAAAAAATGTGTCAATGATCAATGTACTTGGACTCGCAGTGCTGTCAGAGAAGGTAGTTATGGTGAAAAAGAGAAACGTTTCTTTGGTTTTTATTTAATTAAAGTACTAAATAAATAATATGGGAATTGTTTTTTCTTAGGACAAATGACAAGGGTTTCTGAGGATCCACTAGAACTTTTTAACTGGACATGCGCATTGATAGAGGAGCAAGGTCGTGAGAGTATCCGTCCAAAAACAAGAGAGGACTGCCCTAACCGATGCCACACGTACAGCGATTGCCAGTCGTGCTTGGGCTCCGACGGGGGCGAGGGCGGCTCGGCCGAGTGCCACTGGGCGACCTACCTCGGCAAGTGCATCTCGTCGGCCTACCAGCCCGTCTACTGCGCGGGAGGGGTCTGCGGGCTGGTGCTGACGAAGGCTGACAAGAACAAATGTCCCGCTCCCTGCGACACCTTCGAGCAGTGCACGGAGTGTCTGCACCACTCGCACTGCGGCTGGTGCGCCATCGAGGGCGCCAACGGCGCGGGCGTGTGCGCCGAGGGCTCCATCGACGCGCCGCTCGAGTACTCCGCGCGCACCTCCTGCGCGGCCGTGTACGCCGCGGCCAGCCAGAGCCAGCTCGACGGAACCAACGACACGTTCTCCTGGCACTACACGCGGTGTCCTCCAGAAAATGAGTGCGAGAACAATCACCATCAATGTAACGCAGAATCTGAGGTATGTTGAATTTACATTTTTAAATAAGACTACCCGAAATAACTCTCAAATGGAAAGATCGTTAGAGTAGAAAATGTTCTAATTGAAAATAGTTTCAGGCATATTAATTTTTTTTTCACATTAAATATGTTGTGTATGTATACTTATCGAAATCTAAGGCCTAATTAGGGCTTATGTAATATAATACAATAATAAGTTATCATAAGTACTGTTTTATAGTTTAAGGAGTTATTGAGGTTTTTGCCGTATATTGATCACGAGAAGACCATATGCTTCAGAGGATTGCGAGGCTAAAAATGTCCATACGGATCCGGGGTATGGAACCCTTATAAACTATGTCTGTACGTTTTCCTTTCTAAGAAAATATTTCTTGGAAAGAAACAATTAAAAAAAAGAAACGGAAGCGTATTTTACAAACCTAGTTTTTCATAATAACTACAACATATTCAAAATTCGTGAAAATCGGACTTGATTTAGGGGATGAGAAACGTCACCGCCCGGAGCAAAACTGATATGGAATTTTTTTGACAGCTACGCGATTTCAGCGTTGCCCCACAATCCTCTTAAGTAGTTACAGTGTATTTTATTGTAACACACGTACTACAGAATCTGTGTATCTGTGTGGGTTTTAGAAATACCCATATTTAGCATTAGACGAAGCCTGATTTCAAAGAGATGATGTACTCGTACATATGTAAATATCGTAAAGTGGTGATCTGAGTTTGGGATGTTTGGTCGACTTATACCTGTTTCCAATTATCCGTACTTCGAGTTAAAATATGACATTTGTCACATATAAAATGTGTCAAATTGAAATGCGGAGTAACGTGGACATTGTGCGTCAGGTATGCCGCGACTTGGTATCGGGGTACGTGTGCGAGTGCGGCGCGGGGCACCGGCGCGGCGAGGGCGGCTGCGCGGCGGTGTGCGCGCAGGGCTGCGTGCGCGGCGCGTGCGTGCAGCCCGACGTGTGCCGCTGCGACTTCGGCTACGTCGGCGCCAACTGCACCATCCAGTGCCAGTGCAACGGCCACGCGGACTGCGAGGGGCCCGACAAGCTCGACAAGTGTCTCGAGTGCCACAATAATACAATGGTAGCCGCCTTTCGATATAAATAATGATAATTCTTTCATTTCAGGTAACCCAGGGAATTTTAATGTTACTTATCCAGGCAGTCATTATCGTCATAACAGCATGCAGTCGTAATGTAATTGTTTTTTGAAGGATCCGATGAACGGAATAGTCTTTTGAAATGTTGGTGATTGTATTGAGCTGCTCGCTGTTGACAATTACGCTCTTTCCCTTGCATCGCAATATTAATTTGCGTACACTGTACAGTTAACAACTTTACCCCACTATTTAATTTTACGTACATTGACGCAAACGTGCAACTTCAATTAGAGCAGCGGGGCGCGACGTTGTGGATTTAAAACACTACAAGTGTCGATAGATAACCCTAATCGCTTGTCAATTTTATTCTAGGGAAACCAATGCGAGAAATGCAAGCCGAACTTCGTCGGCGAGCCGAAAGACAACGGGCAGTGCATCCCGTGTTCAGTGCACTGCCACGGGCATACGAGCATCTGCACGGGCGAGGCGGACGCGCCGCCGGAGCCGGGCGAGTACGAGCCGCGCGCGCGCTGCGTGCGCTGCGCGAACCACACCGACGGGCCGCGCTGCGAGCGCTGCCTGGAGGGCTACTTCCGCGGCTCCGAGAACCTCAGCGACCCGTGTCGACCGTAATAACATTTTGTATTTTGTTTTCAATTCGAACTGAGCAGGGTCCAGAATTATTCAGCAGCAGCGACAATAAAGAACTATTATAATGTGCGGTTTATGCTACGTGAATGCAAACCACAATTGAAAAATGTTTGCGAACTCTTTTTTCGACTTTTTATTTAGCATACTTTTTAATTAGCTGTGCAGACAACCCCGCTTAATTCGATCAAATAATAGTTGCAAAAATGAAAATGCAATGTGTATGTAGATGCGAGTGCCACGGACACGGAGACACGTGCGACCCGGTGACGGGCGAGAAGTGCAACTGCGGCAACAACACGGAGAGCGACGCCACGTGCCAGCCCGGCAAGAACTCGGCGCAGGAGTGCTGGCGCTACCAGTGCGTCAAGTGCCGCGACCTGTACATGGGCGACCCGCGCAACGGCCACCAGTGCTACAAGACCATCAACATCGAGAACAAGCTCTGCTTCGACGGCAAGTCCATCGGTGAGCTTCTAGTCGACTTCTATGGTAGGCGCTACCAGTGCGTCGTGTCCCATTTATTTCACCAAAGATACGTGTATTTATTTATACGTATAGACATTACACTATACTTTTTGTTTATCGTGCAGACGAGTGCAAGATGAAGCCGCGGCCGCTGTTCCCGGGACAGACGGTGTTCGTGGCGGTGAACCCGCGTTACATGAACGTGGACATCCGCGTGGTGGTGGACGTGACGCAAGGCGCCGTGGACCTGTTCCTGAGCCCCAACGACAGCGCCTTCGTGGTCTCCGGCAACGGCTCGCGGGGCGCTCATGTTGTAGAGCTAGACCCGGCCTACACGCGGCCTCCGGCGCAGGCGCGCGCGCCCGCCTTCCGCGACGACGGCGACGACGAGCCGCGCGCCACCTGGCACTATGATAAAACCGAGTACACGCTAGCCGACTACAAAGCGCGTGATCTCGCCACATATATCACTGTAGACAAACGCCACGCGCTGCTGCGCGTGCGGGACTTGCGCAACCGACTCGTCTTGACTCTGCCCGAGCGCGTCCACGAGCTCGGGCACACTAAGTTCTACATGATAGTGCGCGCGCGCCACTCGGAGGACGGCGCCGCGAGCTTCGGCCTGGTGTTCTTCCGCCAGGACCAGCTGCACATCGACCTGTTCGTGTTCTTCTCGGTGTTCTTCTCGTGCTTCTTCCTCTTCCTGGCGGCGTGCGTGGTCGCGTGGAAGGCCAAGCAGGCCGCCGACGTGCGCCGCGCCCGCAGGCGGCATGTCGTCGAGGTGAGCCCCGCTTCTCATTCTAATTAAACATCAATTGTGTTTTTATAGTAGTGTACGTGACGGTTGCGTAATGCCAGTTACGCAGAGTCGCGTACTAGTAGTTTACGTGACGGCTGCGTAATGCCAATTATGATAAAAAAATATACTATATAGGTAATTGGGTCGATCAACTTTTTCTTGTACCTCGTTGTCATGGTTACGTCCGCTGGACAACTCCTTAAAACCATGATTTTCTATACGTTTTCTATGGTTAAAATTCATCAAACGTACATTTTTGTCGTAGTTATAAGCCAATTATTTTATGGACTATTTCCTAAGCACATTAGTACCATATATTATAACAGTTTTTTTGAGAAACTCCGTCACTTTTGTCTCTTGGACAACGGGACAGAATAACAACCAAGAAAAAGTTGATCGACCCAATTAATAATTATGTTGTTGACGTTTCATCTTGATTGATGCTTAATCTCTTTTTTTTTATCTCGAGCGACATGAGAAATTGTCGCCGCATCTAATTGTATCGTGATTTGAATAAATTCGAAATTCTAAAACCATAACAGTTACGGCAGCGAACACGTAAAGTGAACTTTACATTACTACAGATAAGATTTGACACAGCGACAGCAACACCACTGACTGACGTAAAGCTAGTTTATAACCTACAGTTCCTGAACGCGTTATAGAGGTTTTGCGATATGGGTGCAGATAAAATACTTTATGTACACTCACATTGTAAATCTTCTATGATAAATAAAAATATATATACATTTATAATTATGTTGTTGACGTTTTATCTTGATTGATGCTTCATCTCGAGTGACATGAGAAATTGTCGCCGATTCAAATTGAATCGTGATTCGAATAAATTCGAAATTCGAAAACCATAACAGTATTCGCAGCGAACATGTAAAGTGACCTTTACAGTACAACTACTAGATAAAATTTGGCATGACGACAGCAACAACACTGACGTAAAGCTACTTATAACCTAGTTTCTGAACGCGTCGTAGATGTTTTACGATATGGGTGTAGACTAACGTAACCTACAAAGGCGCGCCCTGCCTGCCAAATTGATATTGTCTAAGTATAAAATATGTAGTAGAGCGGGACTTCCAACATTGAAAACAATTCTAAATAACGAACCATTTTTAGGGTTCCGTACCTCAAAAGGAAAAAAGGAACCCATATAGAATCATTTCGTTGTCCGTCTGTCTGTCTGTCAAGACCCTTTTTGTCAAGGACGCGTTTAGGTATCAAGTTGAAATGTCAAATATTCAGGTCTGCAATCCCTTGGAGCTGAATAAAAAATCAAACTTCTAAGTCAACGCAATCAAAAGATACGGCCGTTTATGCCGCATATTCAAGGGAATCTCAAGGGTATCAAAACCAGACCACCCATTCCACGATAAAAGCCTTTGAAAGACTTACCTCTCAATAGAATAACCCACTAAAAGAATAATCTCTTAGGAAGAAATATATGACTAAGTTATTTGTTAAACTATCCATTCACATAAGGGAAACCTAAACAGCTAAAGCACAGATCGTCAGCAATAAATGGATATCCCTCTTTTTACGTAACCAAATATAAGGGTAACCCTTTTGTTTAAACGCTATCCCTTTAAAAACTTTCGCGATCCACACACGGGAGAAAAAGAGAGGGGAACACATTCTTAAAATAGCTTAATTCAATGGGTTTTAAAGGGATATTGGTATCACTATAAATATACCGCTTTAAAAACAATATCGAACATAACTTGCTATGCGAAACGGATTTGGATAGTTAATCCATTCGAAATACCTATTCCAAACCCTTGGTAAGGGTAACCCTTATAAATAGCGCTATATAAAGAAAATCGATTGGCTTTTAAGCGATACGGCTTTTCTAAGTAATTCTTTTATAAAAACCCATTCAAGACCCCTTGAATGATCACCCGGGTAATTCCCGTTGTCTTATAATCATGAAATTTAGCACAAGTAAAGGAAAAAATCCGAAAACCGTTAATTTTTAGTTATTTCATATAAAAAATAAGTCTAGTTTAAACTGACACTGACGAGAGTGCATACTTAGTGTGTTTCAGTTTATACTGGACATTGTTTCTATTGTATTCCCGTGATTTACGAACTATTAACATACCTACAAGTTTGTACGGAACCCTCGGTGCGCGAGTCCGATTCGCACTTTTTTACCACTTGTATAAGAAATAAATTTGTACTTGGATGAATAATATTCGGGCCGAAATCCATACTAATATTATAAATGAGAGTCTGTCTGTCTGTCTGTTACCTTTTCACGCTTAAACCGCTGAACCGATTTAGATGAAATTTGGTATGCAGATAGTTTGAGTCCCGGGAAAGGACATAGGATATTTTTTATCCCAGAAATCATCCCTAAAGGGGGTGAAAAGGGGGGTGGAACTTTGTATGGGGAATCAGTCATTTCTTCAGTAAGGTATATACAATTTATTAGTATGGAGATAATTTGAGTCCCGCCCGGGGAAGGACATGGGATATTTTTATTCCGGAAAATTGGAGTTCCCGAGGGAGCAGTAATAAACGACTTCTGCTTTGGAAACGTTTTCAGCAGGCTGAAACATCGTTTCAGTCCGTGTCAGGAGTATCTCTATCACATACCAGATTATCAAAATTTCGACCAAGTTGCCGTTGTTTTCAGGCGCCTGAAAAATGTTTTCAGGCCGTTTCAGAGGTAGCTCTATCACATACCAGTTAATCAAAATTTCAACCAAGTTGCCGTTGTTTTCAGGCGCTTGAAAAATGTTTTCAGGCCGTTTCAGAGGTAGCTCTATCACATACCATTTAATCAAAATTTCAACCAAGTTGCCGTTGTTTTCAGGCGCCTGAAAAATGTTTTCAGGCCGTTTCAGAGGTAGCTCTATCACATACCAGTTAATCAAAATTTCAACAAAGTTGCCGTTGTTTTCAGGCGCCTGAAAAGTGTTTTCAGGCCGTTTCAGAGGTAGCTCTATCACATACCAGTTAATCAAAATTTCAACCAAGTTGCCGTTGTTTTCAGGCGCCTGAAAAATGTTTTCAGGCCGTTTCAGAGGTAGCTCTATCACATACCAGTTTATCAAATTTTCAACCAAGTTGCCGTTGTTTTCAGACGCCTGAAAAGTGTTTTCAGGCCGTTTCAGGCCACCCTCTACCAGATTAGGAGATAAATTGAAAACCCGTTTTCAGACGTTTTCAGGACCCCTTAAGGACCTTTGAAGTACATTTGAGAATATGGTGAATTTTCCAGAAAAAGTGAAAGAGATAGCATGATTAGAAAGAGATAGCAATACTGAGAACCTTTCAAGATTCGTCGCAATAAAAAACGAGACAGACTACTGGAACATTCCCGACGGCGGGTCGAAGAACGTCGATTATTCTAGAAAGGCCATCTGGAATTGTCTTGGACTGGGCGATCGAAAGTCTATAATTATCGGTTTAATTGTGCATTTCTATAAGTTACCTACCCCCACGTACTTAACAACACTTTTTACCCGGGAAAATTTTACAAATTCCTGTGGGGTACCGATAAACGACTTCCACGCAGACGGAGTCGCGGGCAAAAGCTAGTATTTAAATAAATCGTAATGTCTAGATGCTACATATGGCGAAGCGTCCGTTCGCGGCGGTGACGGTGGTGGTGAGCGGCGCGGGCGCGGGCGCGGGCAAGCGGCGGCGCGCGCCGGACCTGCGCCCCGTCGCCATCGAGCCAACCGGCGACGGCCGCGCAGCCGTCACCACAGTACTTGTCAGGTAACTAATCTATTACAGAATAATGTACAGGCGTGGCCCGACAATTAGGAACACTTGATTTTTCCCATACAAATATGACTTACCAAAATTGACAACCAATCAAAACTTAGTTGACCAATTGTATTGCTATTATTTAATTCGTTAGCTAATTAAATAAGGTCAAAATGGTATATAATAAATGTTTGTACATATTATAGTATTCCAGGCAATCCAGAGAGGCAACCTACTGGGCAGTTTCTGAGAAACAACCCTTTGACTCAACCCAAAAATCCGAAAAAAAAAAGTTTATGGCGGCTTTGAAGGGTTGTTTCTCATCTAATTTCTCGTTTAACTAAATATCTTGACGCCTATTTTGGTTTCGATGTCGACCGAGGTCGGCAAGCCACCAGTCGCCTTGGCACTGGGGTTTTTGGCCTGACTAGCCGCCTTTTTAAGGGCAGCTTTCCCGGCATGTCTGGCTTTGCAATTAACGGTGGACGCTTCTGGCGCAGCCATTGTGTATTTTAAGGACCTGTTCTCCATGTCTTTAAAATATGAAAATTCATCCTTCCGGCTTCCCACCCTCTTTCGAGCCCGCAAAGAACTATGTAGGAACGCCTACCGGTTATAAAAATAGCTTTCAGTTGTTAGGACTACCGGTTAGATATTAGAGGTGTAGGGTTGGCTATTTGCACGACATTAGGTGCTCGCTAGACGGGACAGGGGTCGGTCAGGTCCGACCACCCCGCCAGGATCGTCTTCGCTTACTCCCTCGGCATGGCCTTTCACCTCCCGCTTCAGCAGTCAGCCTGCCTCCATGGGAACCCACAACTCTCGCCGTGCCCCTAAGACGGTAAGACACTTGATCATTTCCCTTACTATGGCTAGTAATAAAAAAAAAAAAATATCAGGGACAATCTCGCACAAATTGACCTAGTCCCAAACTAAGCTCTAGGCTTGTACTATGGGTACTAGACAACGATAAACATTAAGGGGCGTTTCGCCTGAAATGCGGGCCAAAATGGACGTGTTGCCTCGCTGGTTGGCTCGGCTCAATCCCCAGGCTCCCTTTTACCCTGCTGCAGGTGGGCAGTACCTGACGACTCCGGGCATGTGAATTATCTAATGTTTTCAGTAATATCTTACAGTTTGAGAATCCCTAGGAAGTGAGGAAGTTCTGAAGGTTATTTATTATGTTTGCGCAGACTGCCGGGCGGGCTGCGCGCGCCGGTGCGGCTGGCGCTGGCGTCGTCGCTGGTGCTGGTGGCGCGCGCGCCGGCGCCCCGCGCGCGCGCGCGCCGCCCGCCGCCGCGCCACTCCTAGCCCGGGGCCCCCCGCGCCTACGTCTCCACCCTCTAGCGCCCGCGCCGGTCGCGTCACCACTCGGACCGAGGGTCTGACTGTTTATATCATGTATAACATATATGTTGGTCAGAAAGTTGACTGGGAGGTCGGCAGGGAACGGCCGTGTTTTGTGGAGAGTTTAAATACGGGCGGGTCCCCTCTGTTCCGAGATCAGTGTGATTTAGTAGTGTAGCGAGTATTGATGATAGAAGCCACGCTCAAATATTACCATGGCTACGAGTGAATCATAATTGATACCAATGCGTATTAAAATTCGATAGTTTCTGACTAGAAAACCACCCACCTGGCCAAATCAAGATGCAGATCTTGATTTGGATGCGTTGTATCTAATGGGTGATTTTATGTTCTATAGAACTACGTTTATTACAAATATATTGAGCTATGACCAGACCCCACCATTTGGTGCCACTGACGTAAAAGTGATGTCACGCTGCGCGGTTGATTCAAATTTTACGGCCGCACTCAGAGACGTCAATTAACTTTTAAGTTTGATTAAAGTCACATAGCAATAGAATAAGACTCAGCAACTTTAATGAAACTTAAAAATTAATTGACGTCTCTGAGTTAGTTTTTCGTAATAATTTATTACGTACATATCAACCTCTGTAGTTAACCGTTATCGTCATTAAAAATAAGCGAAAATAAGATACTGAAATAGTTATTTTCGGAATGGTGATTCCTCTAAAGATGACATTGTGAATAATTATTATTATTTCAACAATACCAAACGTAAATCACAATTCCGAAAATAACTATTTCAGTTTATATATTACATAATATGCTGTGTAGATGAATGACAATCGGTCAAAGTCAATCAAAGATATTTTGTATCTTATCTTCGCTTATTTTAAATGACGATAACGGTTATAGTTAACCTCGTAAAGAATGTTGATATGTTCGTAATAAATGACCGTGACGTCACTTTTACGTCAGCGGCATCAAATGTACGAGGTCTGGCTATGACACAACGTCCGTCGAAGTTCCTCAAAAAATTCGTAGTTCTATGGAACAAACGGGACTCGCTCTAGCTTACTTAGTAATTCAGAAGTAGCGAAAACTTGACTGTTTGTGTGAAAATAATTCCTTCAATTATCTGATATTTTTTAAGTCGCGATTTAAACGTAATTGGTATATTTAGATATAATGTATTTTAACATGTAATTTTAAGCATAAAAATCAATTTCCTAAAACAAAACTACAGTGGACGAACCATTATATAACATTATGTGTAATATAGATTTGTTATTTATTTACAATAATACGTGATATTAATTATGTCGAATAGGAACTGGTAAAACGTAGACGTAATCGATTACAGTAACACTAAATACTATAAAAAAAAATCCTTAAAAATATAAGTTGACAGCGTTTGGCAATGTGTGAGAAATACATCCACTTGTCTGTGTAGGTAGACCAACAGCGTTCTGTCCTCGCCATACTCGGCCATGTTAATACCTATACCTTTCATTTATTTGTATCGTGGAGTGTTGTTGATTATTGTTCTGTATATTTAGTTTTAATAAAGGTTGAATTGATCGCCAGGGCTTATTTACGGAGACGCGGGGCGGCGTCGCGCGAGCGTTGGGCGGCGCGGTCTGTACTAAATTTAAACATGTGGCGTTATATGAAAGCGTTTATGGAAAAGCGATTTTACACGCGTTTGCTTCAAATACAGCGTTACTCGCGGCGGAGCCCGCAGCGTCGAACGCGTCATTAGCGGCGGTACCCGCCACTCTACGCCCGCACCACGCACCGCATCACGTCCTGCATCTTCATAAACAACATCGTACATTGCCATATGTTTGTGCCGGCGCGTGTGATGACGCCGGCCGCTGCACGCGCCGCGTCTCCGTAATCAAGCCCTAAAAGCGTGTCAAGTCTTCTGTAACAAGCGGAACTGGATGTATTGTACATACCTTTGTAACGATTCTACCGTATTTGCTTCGAGTATAAAGAGCCAATAGAATCAAAATTGAGCGCAATCGTAGCGCGGGTTGTGATAGCCAATAGTCACTGCAATGTTCAATAAAAAAAATGCAAAGGGCATGGTAAACGTTCATTGTTGTGTATTATATTGGTTTATTAATAGGGACATTACTCCAGTCATTTTACGGACGCTAGTATGGTGAAATGGAAATAATTTATAATAGCTGATTTTTCTTGTGTATCGGATATATTATAATTCTAGTAATTAAGTAGAAACATAATCCAACTAAATATGAGTCAATGAAATATAAAAAAAAATCCAAAAAAGTTGTTAAAAATAATTATAAAATATTTCTTTTTAATATTGCTTACTTAATATTTGATCTATAATATTCAAGATGAATCGCACAAAAAATAATTACGAATGTTTCATTCATATTAAATTAGCTAGCTAGAATATTGTTTTCGTTTTGCATATTTCCGTATTTAAAAATCGTAATTGACTATAGTTTTCTTCATTCCTTGTTGATTACAATACATATAAACGTTGCAAGGCAAGGCGAGGTGGATATGCCGTCCTTTTCTAACTTATATGTTTGAGAGGGATGGCAAGTCTGCCTCGCCTTGCCTCGACGCTAGCGTAACATTTTCCGTCGCGCGCCGCGAACTAATGTGATTGTTAATGCCAGCGCAAAGTGTTCAATTTTGTTTGTAGAAATTAATTGAACGATTAAACTGAGCTTATGTTGAAATCCCGTGTGGTGTCCGGGCAAGAATTGCACCACCCCATCTCATCCCGTGGGTGACATAGAAGGCGACTAAGGGAATCATACCAGAGGACGGGCAGCAGCGTCCTTCTGAACATTATTACATCAAACTGCGATCGCCAACCCGCCTGCCAAGCGTGGCGATTATGGCATTTTCTCCCCCAGGGGGAAAAAACAAGGATGGAAGCACAACTTAGGAATCGGCCCTCAGTCCCCGGCGGCCCCGCTATTCCTGGCTATGGTAGCGGTCACGGTAACGGCGGGGCGGGGGGTGCTAAGAATCTCCGGAAGAGAGATGGCTGACCGACGATCTGATAAAGATCGCGGGAAACCGCCGAATGACAGCAGCAGAGGACCGATCGTTGTGGAAAACCTTGGGGAAGGCCTTTGTCCAGCAGTGGACGTCTTGCGGCTGATATTGAATGAATGAATGAAATGTTGAATTTTAACCATTTTTTTTTGCGTGATTATGAAAGTAGTGTCTCTTTCTATATTATTAGGACATAGTCTAACAGAAATTGTTTCTGTAAACATTTTATCCGAAAGGCTACCGTCGTAAATTTCTATGCAAGTAATAGTAACGTTTTTTTAATAGGATATTTAGGTAAATATCTTCGTTAAATAGTTTTATGTCATTTTTATCAAAGCACTACTTATTAGGTACTGATCTTTTCTATCATTTAAGGGTATATAACCGGAGCCATGTATTTTGCTGATTTAGTGGTTTTCCGTGTAAATATTTTGTTAGATTTCACGTTCTACTCATTATTGACAAAAATATTATTATGCTTAGACACAAAAATTGCAATTACTATTTTAAAAAATGGAGTAAAAAAAGTCAGGCTATTATAAATTAGTTTTAAAAACCGTAAAATTACTGGATTACATAGTGAAACTCAAGAGGCAGCTTGTTTATTTCTACTATCAATCTCATGATATTTTATAATAATTGTGAATCTCTAAAATAGAAAATTATTATTAGAAATTTTGTTCTTATTTATTACTGTGCGTTGAAGTAGTTAAAATTTTAATGTGATATTTTGTTTAACATTATAAAACCAATATGATCATTAGAATAATGAATACTTATGTATGTATAAAAAACCGACTTCAATAATACCGAACAATTTGCTGATGTCTGACGTTGACAGGAGCCATCCGTTTATATATCAACTGTACAGTCGCTTTAACGTCATGTCTGAACTGCCACACAAATTTATAAAGGGCGTTAAAGCGACAAAGTACTAAAGTGAATAGCTAATTTTGGTACGCTGACCGTGCACCGTGTGCCGGTTTGAAGTCTGTAAAAATGTGGCTGCTCAATGAAAACAATGGTGGATTGGTGTGAAGAGTTGACTCGTAACGTAATGGTGATGATGATGACGTTGTATTTTAAATGTATTAATTATAACAGGCCCGAGTGGGTACCATTACATTATTTTATTTATGTGACTCGATAAGCCATATGGACACATCAGTTTTGGCAGCTGAAACTCTAACTGTCTCAGAATCATTTATAATTATTTACACACAATAATTTACTATGTTGTGGTAACTCACATGGCCTTTTTTGTATCTTTTATGTTATGCATTTATAAGTTTTTGTTGTAAACCGGAAAACGGTTAATAAGTAGATGAGCAATTGAGGACAAACATCAATATGCTGGTGTTAGGTATATTTAACTTTTCTCCACTGATATGTAAGAAATAACATGTTCGTCTTGAGGATATTTCTGATTTGGTGCCCTTTTATTGCCCCTAACACTTATTTATACGTGATAATTTTCTATGAAAATACACAATTGCTTATTGAAGGTAGATCATCAAGAGCTGGCATAAATTATTTGAATAAGTGACGTTTAGTTTGCATGTGTCTGGTTGATATTCGAAATGAGTAAAACATATGACACAGAGCTAGACAAACTGCATTCCTCGAAAGGTAACGACTGTTGTTAGGAAAAAATAACGACCTCCAATTAAGAATATAAGCGTTCCAAGAGCGGCAATCATAACAGGAAGCCTCATATGATTTGTTCATTCTATTTAGGCCAGCTTTTTACACGGGGTAATTTTTTAATCAGTGCACGAATTTTAACATAATTATGTTTTGGTACCGGTAATAGAATATATTGCAGTGAAAAAAAAAACAACGTTTTCTTTTTATTGTTGTAACTTATCCTGTTATAAAAATACGTTATCTGTTTTTTTTTTCACTGCAATATATTCTATTACCGGTATCAAAACATAATTATGTTACAATTTGTGCACTGATTACAAAATTACCCAGTAAGTATACCTACGATATATAAGTATTGTGTAAATGGTTTGATCAATTACTTGATGTAAAGGAAAAAACACTAAAGTGTTAAGTAATGTTATAATTTTAAGTTTTAAAGTTTTTATTATGTAAGTAAGAGAGTACTGATAATGTTATAGCTATTTTATTAAGTTTAATATGAAAAGTCCAAATTACATTCCATTTATATTATGTGTGTACATTATATTTAATTGAGTATTTTTATGTATAAAAATCAGGTGTTTAAGAGCTTTAAAGATTCATTTTATGTAGGGAGATGTGCTCATTATTTAAAAGAACTGTTGTATTAGCTAACAATTTATAGGATTAACTTTTTTTTCTCCGGATAAAAATATCTTACGTTTCAATTTTAAGTCTCCTTTTCGGACATACATAACAATAGAAAAAACACTGCTAACTTTAACTGACAGATCATTTTATCTGAAGATGCAATAATCAGAGCTTCCGTGTATTTATTTGCTTTCCCTAACTGCTGCGTCATATAATATTGCTATAGCAAAGAAAGTGACAGCAGCAACTTTAATCAAACTTAAAAGTTAATAGACGTCTCTGAGTGCGTCCGTTAGTAATTTCGAAAAAGAGGCGCTGACAACTTATGCCCTTATTTGATAAGTTTGTAATGAGATTTTAAATCTTTTAAATAAAAAATGACAAATTTCGAGATCGTTACAAACACTGTTGAAAATGTCACACCGAAATAAATTGCGAAAAATCCTAATGATGATACCTAAATTCAAGTTGGATTTCATTCACTTATCAAAAGGTTCTACTTACGTAAAACATTTTTTTATCTGCTCGTTGTTACAAAAACTAATCAAGTAATCACAAATCTATGCTCAAAGCAGTGTTTTGAATGAGATATTTTATATGTTTATTGTGAATCTAGTTAATTATACAAGAATTATAGTTTCATTCTTAAAATTTTGTTTCTCACCTATTAAGTACATAATATTAGGTACAGAGTCATGTGATTGGAATGAGAACATTGTTTTTATAGTTTAACATGGTATCCTGTATAATTTCAAGTGGGTCTTAATTAGGGTATGCTGTTCGAACTTTGTTGCTGACGTTGCAGTAGTATGAAATTTCCCGCGATTGAACTCCACATGCCAGGATCGAACTATATATGATTTTCACTTGTGTGATTTTCATTCCCCAACAAAACATGATAGCTTGTTTCCGGAGTTACTACTGGACAAAATCACGTGGGTCAAAAATTGATAGACCAACAAACAATCTTAAACCCAAAACAAAAAATGTGTCGACATGAGTCGGCCGGCTGAGTCAGCCAAAAAATGAATTGAAATGAATTGAAGAAGTGTATGTTCGCGCATAACTTCAGAACGGCTGCACCTATTTGGCTAATTCTTTTTTTGTTGTATTTGTTTGTAATTGTAAGGACAAGGTTTGTATGAAAAAAAAATTGGAATATCCACCGGAAAAGTCAGAAATTTGCAGCGGGGGCGAAGCCGCTAGTATATATATAAAAATGGATCCCTATTTCCCTTGGTCATGGCATCACGCGTGAACGGCTGGACCGATTTCGCTATTTTTTTTTTAATTTCCTTGAAGTCTGAGGAAGGTTCTTATGAAGAGAAAAATTGGATATTTTAACTTTAAGGGGAGGGAAATGGGAGGGAGAACTTTAACCGAAGCGAAGCGAGGGCGGGTCGCTAGTTGTTTATAATAGTGGTTTCTCGCCATGACCACGGCAACTATACATACTTGGGGCAAAATAGTTCCTTTTTATTTAAAGCTGATTATTGTCTAAAACCAACAAATATTTATTTAAATTATCGTACTGTAATTATTGCATTTAAGTTCATATAAATTGATATAATATAACAAATAATTTTTCAAACAAAGAAATGCATAATAATAATAATTTACTTGCTCAAATATATTTTTTTGATAAAATCTGTACAAGACTTATGTATCTACCTATCGCTCAGTGAGTATACTTTCTCTGCATTAGAATTTTACAAGGAACATAAATATTTCACCAACATTTTATTTTATAAAGCCATGTGACCCTGTTTAATGGTTAAGTAGCTCATTTATACAGGTTCCTCACTCAGCACAGTTACTACGTCACGACCCCTTCTCAAGGCCTCTGCTCAAATGTTTATTATATTAGTACTGACATGTAATAGACAAATCTATTTTGAATTAGGATTGTTGACTGCCATGTAATGTTAACCCCACCCCACATACATATTTGATTGTAATTTTGCCATGTTGGTATGTCATGCACTCGCCATTCTTATGTATAACACATAATACCATACCTATGTATATTAAACCTCATGACTGCACGACTGTAACAACTGGTCTACTGCTGTGCCTTGCTCTCTTGGGCATTGAAATGGCTGATGCTGACATAGGCCTCCCCCAAAGATCATCACAATGAAAAAACGATTGGCATTCCCTATATACAAGTTGTTTTATTATTAATACCATTTTATATGAAACATTCACTGCCACTGGTACAGCAGTGAATGTGTCAAGTGTTGTCATCCAATTTGCAGTCTATTATGCATAGGAGTAGCTCAAGTCCATGACAGCATTTCCGAGTGGAAATACTTTCATGACATATATGAATCTAATAGCAGTATTATGTGTAAGCAATACATTTTATATATATTTTTGTTTAATCTAAATGTATAAATGTTTATTAATAAAATATACTGTTGGTTGTATAATGTGTTTTATTTTATTAACTTAAAATATAAAGCTTAAGTCAAGCAGCGGGCGGGGCGGGACACGCTGGCGGGACGTGATATTAATATTAGGAAACGCCACACAGCCGTCGCGCCCGGCGGACATACAACAGGGGCGGGGCACGCCCGTAGTGTGACCTGCACGCCGCGCCGACGTCCCGCCAGCGTCGCGTCGCCGTCCCGCCCCGCCCGCTGTTTGACTAGCTTAATGGTGCATATTTAATAAGAACTTACAAGTCACATAACTGAATGCAGTGTCTTACTGGTCTTTCTGGGTTAAAAGGTGTGTCTTTATTTTTTGTAACAGTTCTTTTTTTACAGTGTCTGGTACCAAGGCTCTGGCTCGTGGAGTTACTCTATTAACTAAACTGTCAAATTTCACATTGCTGCCCTCATTGTCTTTCACCATGTCTCTACACAACATCCTTACTTGATCTCTCCATCCACATTCTATTAATCTTCGACGTAGTAATTCCTTGAACCTAAAAGGATAAATAAACATTTTTATCAACCCTAATTGTATGGAATGACTAAAATAGCCAGTTTAGAAGTGAAATGTGATATTTTATGCTGCTAAACCTGATTTTAGTCACACAGTTCTAATCATTTTGACATATCTAAACCATACTTGACTAAAACTAGATTTATCTTTTAGGTGCAGGAGGGCCTAAAGGTAGGGCTGCCATCCGTCCAGGTTTCCCCAGATTTGTCCTAGTTTAGAGCGTGTCCAGGGAGTGTCCCGAAGGGGTTTTCAAAAACTTTTTGTGTCCGGGGAAACGCAATTAGTTGAAAGATGAGCAATAAATTAAAACAAACCATAGTCAAAAATTCATTCGTAATTGTATACCGCATGGTGCTGCATCTAAGCTAACACCGGCGTTTTAAAATAGCTGACCTGACAGCCTACGACACAACTACGACCGAATGCCCCCCGCTCCCGCCGCGCCGCCACCCGTCACAACTACCAATCACTTATTTTTAATTTAAAGTTTTTTTTAACACACACGCATGTAAAGTGGCCCTTATTCCAGCATCTAGGGTCATAATGCAGCATATTAAACATGCGTGCTTTTTACAGTAGTATTTCAGTTGGTTGTACTGTGCCTTCTTTGGTAAATGCTTCTACCAGCTGAGCACACCCAATGTCAACATTTTGCTATTATCTATTTCTTAATATATTAAGCGTATTTTCAATATGTACAAAATTGGTTCATAATTGGATCTCATTAATAAGGGTTTAAAATGTTAGTATATCTATTAAAACAATTTAAAGTTTACCTTTCGCGATCGCCACTGAGAATAAGACGTTGATGTGCGATGGTATTATTAACAGTCATTTTTACAACCTAAAACAAAAAGACATTTTTATAGCAATCAATCACACAAACAAAACAACGGCACGCATAATGTGAAACCGGGATAAGGACCGATACGGCACGAGAAGACGAGAATTATGAAGGTATGTAAACAAAAAATAAGTGCGTATGGTTGGAGTAAAGGGGTGATCCATTTCCGAGCCGGCGAGCCAACGGTATAAATTTTTGGCTAGTTGGCTCGCTGACTGTCGTAGTGATCCATTGGCGAGCAAAACAATCGATTCTCATACCGCAGACTTAGGATTTCAAGCATGCATAACGAGCTAGCGAGCCAATCCGCCGATTTTTAGGACCGCGGACTTTGGGGTGATCCATTAGCGGTTTAGACCGTTGACTTGCGGGCTCGTCGGCGTACCGGCGGTTTTGCTCGCCAATGGATCGCCCCTTTATTACTTACACTGTTAAAGTTACAATTTTGTTAATATTAGAAACGCTGGTTTGCAATATTTTTTATCAATTTCAGCAGTTGATAGTTTCTGTTATTTAAAAGCAATAAATTAAGAGATCCTATCATGACGTGCCAAAATCGTTGTTTGTTTTTGAAACACTATTGAAATCAATTATTCACGATATAAAGGTATTGAAGTTACATGACAGAAAAAATGGGATTGAGATGATATTGACAGTTGGCTGTTGTTTTTTTTTTTTTGGAGGGAGCCATGTAGTTAGCCTCTGACGGCTTTGACTACTTCACCGGACAGATTGGCTGTTGGTGTCATACTGGCTAAGTATTTATACCACAGAATAAGTACTTTCATAGAAACCGGACTTTAAGAAAGAGCGAAAGACGTATTATTATATTTGACCTTTTTCTACTTATGGTATTTATAACGAGTTAGAAAGAGATGTCCTTATAGGTATTCTTTCGTTTTCCTTCGTGTTGTCATAAAGATCTGTAAACGACAGTGTTGTTGCCGAGTCGACAATAATATCAATTTCGCAGTTTGAACGCATGCGTTATTGAATGCACTATGGTTGGTTGTAATACAACAAAGCAAATTGAACCCGGCACGCCAAAAAGTAACGCGTGCCCGCGTTCGAACTGCTTCGCGCGTGGCGTGTGCGAAGCAGGCACGCCGTGCGCGCTGGCACGCGAAATTTTATTAAATATGGCCGCCATGTTTACCGGCACACCGGGGCGGGGCGAACGCGTCGCGTCAGTGCGGCGTCGACGTGGCTACTAGTCGTATTTTTTTACAAACGCGTGGTGGATGTACACGCGCGCCACGCAGCATGTCACCGAACGCGAGGCGTGCGCAACGCTGGCACGCGTTCGAAACGCGTTGAAGCTGCCGCCTGGCTGCGGTGTGCCGGGTGCCGCGTCGCTCACGCCACGCAACGCGCCTGACACGCGTTTGGTATGCTGAAAGCTTTATTGTTGATACGTTTTCTATTGTTTTTTATTCACTGTTGTGTGGAAGGATGGACCCTGGTCCAAGTACTTCTTGGTCAAAGGAAGACTATAGTATGTCGTTTCCTGTGAAGAAACGACGACATATTTGCTCTTTATAGGAGATGGCGAAAAACAGTATTAAACACATTTAAACACGTTTATCATAATTGGCCAACCAATAATACAGCGACTTCTGATGCTAATAGAAACTACATTTCGGTTCTGCTTCTGTTTACATCAAAAATTGCTAGTAGAGGTGTCATTGATTTCGTCAATATATTGTAAACACTAATGACGGCGGTTGATATGCCCGGAAATTTACCCGCCCATACTTTGAGATCCCCTGAAATGTCACTTTGACAGTGACTTATCTTTGTTTACATTTTTTCCGTGAGATTAAAAATTCAGGTATAGTCTGTGATCATTGTCAAAATCTCAGGGAAAATGGAAAATGTGTTAGTTGATTATCAGATTAATTAGTTTCCGAAGTATTTATTTTATTGTTTGTGTTTTCTAATTTACTGACATGCTTCACTAAAACCACCAAGAAGGAATGGCACATGTGGTAGCTTTGGATTCAATTAATGAAGATATTTTTGTATGTGGCGTTTGTAAATTCGTTTTTAATTGCTTAGAAGTTTTTCTAGATCATAAAAGGCAGGGATGCCGTAATGAGTTTCTACCAGTCAATGTAAATATATCCTCGCGTACTAATGCTAAGTCATCATGTGAAGGTATATCAAAGACATCCCAAAAGGGTGAAACTGTACAAACAGAGATTGTAGAAAATTTGGAAATAAATAATTTGTCTTGCAGTGTATGTAAAAAATCGTTTAAAAAAACGAAATCTTTATCAGCGCATCTAAAAACCCACAGGGACAGACCATACCAGTGCCCTGTCTGTGGACGCTGTTTTGTACAAAATTCCCATTTACAGAGACATATAGTCTCCCACAAAGTCTGGCCCGATGGTCTCACTGAAACCACTCCAAAATCACAAGAGGCAGAGCTGTTGAGCTATTCATGTTCATATTGTGACCTAATTCTGTCTAATTACAGTCAATTTAGAGTTCACTTAAAGAAACATTTGTCCTTCAAAAAATTTAAATGTATTCAGAGTGGCTGTAATGAATTACTTTCAAGTGTCGAAAATTTGTTAGAACACATTTCTAGCACCCATGAAACATCAGCCTACCAGTGTCATATTTGTAGCCAATCATTTCCATCACTAGAAGACATAGCTTTGCATCAACAAACTCACAATGAAACTGAAAAAGCTCTGCAAAGTACTGGCCAGTTTAAATGTTCACAGTGTGATGCTACTTTCAAAAAGCCAGAAAAGCTTTCCTTGCATCTGCTCACAGAAAACCACAGAAAAGTTTGCATTCATTGCAATAAAATGTTTGCCAGTGATAAAAGATTACGATTGCATTTGCAAATTCATAGAAAAAGTAAGCCTTATCATTGCAATGTTTGTGACAGCAGTTTCCACATGAAGAAGTATCTGTCCTCACATATGTTAAAACATGGAGATAAACACTTTACATGTTCTATATGTAAATATAAATTCAAGAGAAAAGATCTTCTCCAAAGGCATTTAAAATCACATCAGACAAAGAAATTGTTCAAATGTCCTTTCCAAGAGGCCCTAGGGTGCCGAAAAGAGTTTAGCCGCAGTGACAAACTCAAGGCCCATGTGAGGTTGCACACCAAGCACATGATAGCTGGTTCTGATGTGCAGAAATCTGCATTTGAGAGTGCAGGCACTGTGGAAATATGTATTGTGCCTTTGGATGATAATGTTATGACAAAAATAGGTGATAAGAGTTAATGAATATTTCACAATGATTTAAGTAATGTAACAGCACTGATGTAAGGCTTCATCATAGGTAGGTATGGCAGGTACGGCTATAATCCAATTAAGCTACTCTCTTACAAACTGCCAGTATTGATTGGTCTGCAAAGTGCCTGCATGTGTTAAATGTTAAATTAGTGCTATTGTAATTCAAAATGTTTTTGAGTGGCAGATTGTTGTTTATTTTGTTTGTAGTAAGGTTTTTGGACTTGACTGATGTAGGTTAATAAACCTGGAGCAAGATCAGGGTAAATTGCCTTCTTCTTTAGTGATAAATATTTTTTTTACAGGCACGCCAATTTCGGGTGACTGACCAAGTGTTCATGGATATTCAAGATGAGAACAAGCCCCTAGGAAGGATAGTAATTGGCTTATTCGGTGACCTGGCTCCAAAGGCTGTAAAGAACTTTAAAGTCCTTTCTACAAAAGGTATTAAAGGAAAATCATACAAGGGAACTTCTTTCAATAGAATCATAAAAAGATTTATGGTACAAGGTAAGTTATTAAGTAGTTTACTAGATAGTATGTTAATATTAAATGATTACTTATACTTAAATGATTACATGTGCACTTTTGTATTAACATTTAAAACATAATTTTAGGTGGTGATGTGGTTGCTGATGATGGTTCAGGATCAATAAGTATCTATGGAAAAACATTTGAAGATGAAAACTTAGATACTCAGCATAGTATGGCAGGATTTGTTTCAATGGCTAACAAAGGTAATAATCTCAATAACTATCATTGCTTTAACCCTATCCGGTCAAGCCTATATGATCTTGCAAATTTTTGGCGGCGGGCGGTCTTTGCAGCCAACTTCAGATCGGCCTTTTTACGTGACGCGAACTGTAGTACAGTATTTCTGTTTTCGATTGCCTGCATCACCCATTGTTCTCCTTAAGAAGATGTGGTTAATCAAAGACAGAAAGGAATACTATACCTAGGAATACCAATGCTAGATGGTATATCAGAATTACATTTTAAATTTCAGGTAAAGACACAAATGGATGTCAATTCATAATTACAACTACAGGAACACCTTGGCTGGATAACTTGCATACAGTCATTGGGAGGGTAAGACAGATTTTGATATTTAACACTGTAAAGACACGTTCGACTGCGGTAGCCGCGCGCAATACTTCGGAACAATAAATGCAAACACTACCATAACAAAATTATACGGCAAGAAGTTTGGAATGACATCAGTAGTGCAATGGGTTTTCCACATGTTTGTAACTGTTCGACCTGGATCGCCTGCCGCGCTATAATTAGAATCGTGCCAAAATCGGCTCGCGCGGCATGTCCGCCGGTTTGCCGCAAATTGTGAACGAACCTGCATTTAACGCGATGGTTGCAGGTGGTGGAGGGGCAGAACGTGGTGCACGTTTTGGAGCACACGCCGACGGACGCGGAGGACCGGCCGGCGCGCCGCGTGTTCGTCGCCGACGCGGGCGTGCTGCCCACACCGCAGCCGTTCTACGTTTCCGACGACCCTTATGAGTAAGTTTACAGTAGATACCTACTTAAGGGCTCAGTTATGGAGACGCGGCGCGTAGCGAGTCATGTATTACGTTTATATAAACGCTTACGCTTCCACAATAACACTCTTATTGCTATACTTATTATAAATGTGAAAATTTGTACGGATGTTTGTGTTTCAATTAAGCCTTTTTTTATATAAGGGAGGCAAACGAGCATGCAGGTTACCTGATGGGATGTAATCACCACCGCCCATGAACACCGGCAACTCAAGAAGAGTTGTCGATACGTTGCCGGCCTTTTAAACAGCTGAACGAATTTGGATGACACAGGGCACTTTTTATCCCGGAAAAGTTTGATAGTTCTTGAGGGAAAAGCGATAAACGACTTTCACGCGGACGGAGTCGCGGGCAAAAGCTATTATTATATTATATTATATTATATTATATTATCGCCATAATGTAAAACTTTAAATTTACCGCGGGTCGCACCGCGTCTTATAAATGCCCCTAAAGCTAGACCGGAATTTTTATTCCCACGGAAAATAAATAAATAAAGGTGTTGCCGTTAATGAAAAATATTTGAAGTATTCAAGATATTTATACTTTGCACATTTATAAAAAATCGACTTTCTAAAAATAAACTGTATCAAGATAAAATAATTTAATTTGTTGATGGCAAACTTTAATTTGACATACACTCCTTGTCATATAAATTTATAGAGAGAATACTGTTTTCATATGCATAATTTATTTATTGCACTGGTATCACTTTCTCGATACACCCGGGACATTAAGTTGCGGGCCGCTTAACGTCACTCGCTTCAGTAGTTTGTGATAATAATAATGTTAAACATTATTTTTATAAAATACATAATGCTGTTTCATTTTACAGATTTGTGCGATTTTGTTTTTAATTATTTCTCAAATTTATTTTGAATATCACGGTTCGAGCGAAATGATAACTTTATATTATATGTCTTGCTCGCCATTACTTTGGGATCCCCTGAAATGTCACTTTGACAGTGACGTAACATTGTTTACCCTTTTTCCGTGGGAATAAAAATTCAGGTATAAGCTCTGTGGCTGGCCCTGCTCTCAACCAAATAGTTGGCAACATCGGTCGGTAGTATGTGCAACCTCACTACTAAGGGGAGAGAATCAAATCTGCTTGCCTGCTGAGACACCGCATTTTGGCTTAGGATAACAACTTGCCTCGCTTCGTGTCACCGCGCGGGATGATAGCGCGCGACCTAGTTCGATTGTATGTAGGTACTAGCATTTGCCCGCAATTCCGTCCGCGTAGAAGTCGTTTAACGCTGCTCCCTCGGGAACTGTCAATTTTTTGGGATAAAAAGTAGCCTATGTGCTATTCCAGACTACTTATAATATATCTCTGTAAAAAAATTCATCCAGATCCGTTCAGCCGTTCTGGCGTCATTGAGTAACAAATATCCATCCATCCATCCATCCAAACTTTCACATTTATGATAATTTTGGGGAATGACTGGAAGGCCTCTGGGTCAAACGGAAACGAAACGTATTCCAAAGGCAATATCGACATCGACAGAAACCGTTCGCTGATTTCTGGAGTATACAACGATCCCAAAAAGCAGCACCCAAATTTGAACGGATTTATTAAATGGTTACTCTATTTTATAGTCTCTGGGCGTGGATCAAGGCGACGGCTGTTCCCCTGACGATGTCTTTCTCCATTTTGGGATTTTTCCACTGGATGATGCAGAAAATGGAGATATGATAAAATATTGTTAGTATTGCAATTCTTACTTCAATTAATACTAAGTAGTTCCAAACAGTTTAACGATTGTATAAAAATGCTTCAGCATTATCAGAGCATTAAAACCAATTCGTCATAAATTGTCAGTTATTGTATAAATCTTGTGTCTTTTAATCAAACTTCACCAAGAAGCCCATATAAATATTAGTAAAGTTTACAAAATCAGTGAGCAGGCTAGATTTATCCTGCGTGAGTTCGCGTTTATTAAAAACAGTGTGAGTTATCGGTGGAAGTTCAATGATGTTACAATGATTTGACAAATCGTTCTTTATTGTATTAATACATAATATAACTTATTTACAATTAAACCTATGTTATATTTCAGACTAAAATAATTTCAGCTGCGATTTAATCCTTAAATTTACTTATCTAATTATATCACATTAGTGGATTAGAAGTCTACAAAAGAATAAGTACTACGTTACGTACTACTAGGGCATAATAGTAGTTTACGTGACGGCTGCGTAATGCCAATTCGCGTACTATACTTTATCTATAACCCATATTGTAAAACCGCGATAAATTTTGCGAGACTTGATATTTTTGTACATTTCATGTTTTTGATGGGATAAATAAGATTTGACACGGCGAGTGGCGACAGCAACACCACTGAGGAGACGTAAAGCTAGTTATAACCTACAGTTTCTGAACGCGTTGTCCTCTACAACGATATGGGCGTAGAAAAATATATTTACAACTATCAGGTATAAAGGTGCTATTCCACCGGCGAGGCGAGGCTAGGAGGAAATGGGAGGGAATTAAAATTTGTATAGTAAAATTTCCCGCTCGGCTGCGGTGGAAATAGTCTGGATGGGCGAGACGAGAATTAACCGTATTGCTAATAGTCTTCATTAAAGCCCATTTTACTCAAGCTAAAACATTAAAAGTGCTTTTTTGCTCGTATGTTAGAAGTAAGCTTGAGTATGCTTCTCAAATTTGGAATCCGTGCTACGCCACGTATGTTGGTCGAATCGAGCGCGTTCAGCAAAAATTTATGAAATATTTATGTTTCAAACTTAAATGTCCCTACAGTTCGATAGACTACACTCGCATTTGTAAGAATCATCATCTTATACCGCTATACAAGCGTCGAGAAATAGCGGATATTACTTATTTTCTAAATATTACCAGTGGCGTCGTTGATTGCCCTGAGTTACTTTCTTGCGTTTCGTTTAATACGCCCACACGTCCTAAAAGGTATTACCCCCCTATATCACTTGGGTTAGCATCATCCAGATACAGACAAAACAGCTTCTTGACGCGTGCTGGTAAGGGCTTGAATAATTTGGTCAATGATAATGATATGGATGTAGACATATTTAATTGTAGAATCCCTTCTGTGAGGCGAAGTCTGACGTCAAAATATTTTAGTTGAGCAGCATTATTTGTTTGTCTATTGCAAGTAAGCTATTGTTATTTTAGTATAATTTTATTTTGTTTTGTTTATTGATTGATATCTTTTTTGCGTAGGTGTGTAGTGCAAGTGCGTGGCACTTAAGAGTTTAATTTAACTTGATATTCTCACTTTGTTGTTATACGTGAAATCCTATAATTGGTTTTTTGTTTCATATACTTTTTTTACGTTGATGTTATAACTGTTGGGTTTCCTAAATATAATAAATAATAATAATAAAGGCTTCGTCAAACAGCCGGCTTGGCGCGGCGCGACAGTAGCGTGGCGCGTTCTTAGCGTAGAAATTAAAAAGGAGTTGTATGCAGGCCATCACACATAGTCACGCCGCGCTGGGAACGCGCTGCGCGCCGCGCTTTGCGCCATCGCGCCAACCAATAGCGCGACGCGGCGTGATTTTCACGTTGTATTTTTTACAAATTTACAGTGTATTTGTGGCCACGGATGTAGAAAATTTTATATATTGTGTTAGAGGACGTCCAGTTCTATGTGATTTGGGCCATAAAAGCTACAAAAATGTGTTGTGAGATTGCGAGAGAACGCGTCGCGCTGAGAACGCGCTGCGCGCCGCCCTTGGCATTGCGCTTGGCGCGATCGCGCCACGCTAAGCGCGGCGTGTTCTTGGCGCGACGCGACGTTTTCCTGCAGTGTGACTGCCGCGCCGCGCTGTCTGTTTGACGAAGCCTTAACTCTGCAACGAAAACAAAAGCGTTGCGGTTTTCTCGCCTCGCCTCGCCGGTGGAAAAGCACCATTAGCTTCAACTAGCCATTAGTTAGCGCTCGTATAGCTCTGATTAAGGCCTAACTAAGGGGTAACATTAAGGACACAGTATCATTTCTACATCGTGGAATTTCCTTTTGAAATCCCTCTCACGAGCAAAATGTATTCACAAACTTCAGTCGTTTTAATATGAAGAATAAACTTCTGTCGCAAGGAAGCGGTGATATAAATAATCAGCGGGTCCTATAAGAGTGCTAGTACGAGAGCGGCGAGCGCTAGACCGGTGGGGGCGCTGGCGGCGGCGGCGGCGGCGCCGGGCGCGGCGCGTGGGTTGAGCGGTGCGGGCGCGCGCTGCGGCAACGACGCGCCGCACGCGCCGGCGCACGACGCCCATGCGCGGCAAACGTCGCACGCGTGCGCCGACACCGGCTGGAAGAACACGCGCGCGCGGTGACCTGCGGACGACATCGTTCATCTAGCTAATATTACCTAACAGTTATTCGATTTTTAGCGAGATAAGGGTTCAGTCATTCATTACTAAAAGCACAGATTCATAATAATAATAATAATAATAATCATCATCATCATTATCATCATCAGCCGTAAGACATCCACTGCTGGACAAAGGTCTTCCCCAAGGTTTTCCATCTCTTTCCATCGCCCTTTGAGTGACCTTGACCCTTCTTATGAGGCCCATTGTAAGCGACCATGTCTCAGATCCATAATTATGTCATCACTGGCAACACTGATCAAAGATTTTTGTCTTGAGGCACTGTGGTATTTGGGACGAGAAGATAGTGCGTAGCTTACCGAACGCTGCCCAGCCGAGTTGGGTTCGACGATTGACCTCTTTCTCGAAGTTGGACTTACCTATCTGGATTCTTTGTCCTAGGTATAAATAGTCGTCAACAACTTCGAGAGTAGAGTCTCCAACTTTGACAGGAGTGGGTACAACATGGACATTTGACATGATTTTCGTCTTGCGTCCTTGTTCATTTTAAGACCCACTTGTTGAGAGACTCTACTGAGGCCATCGAGCATTGTACCGAGGTCCTCCAGGGTCTCGGCCATGACGACAATATCGTCAGCGAATCGAAGGTGAGTGATGTATTCGCCATTTATGCTATTAACCGTCGTAGTCTGATATATAAGGCACCACACCTTAGCTAATGTCAACCATCCTCAAATACACTTAGGGCTATTTTACGCTGTCAACCATGACGGCTCTAGCCGTCAATGGCGTTCGAAAGGTGAACAAATTTAGTTTAAGAATATGACAACACGCACTAGAGTCGTAGAGGTCCGTGAGCGTGGCGCAGCCGGGGCGCTGGCGCGCCACGGGCAGGGCGCGCGGCGCGGCGAGGGTGGCGCAGCGCTCGGCGCGGCCCGCGCGCAGCCACGCCAGCACGCGCGCGCCGCCGTGCGCCAGCCGCGCCATGGACACATGCGGCGCCGCCTAACACAAATGCACAAATCACTTAAACCAAGTAAAAAAACCGCTCAAGTGCCAGTAACACTTATTTTCTTGTAAATTATTTTTTTGAGATTTTTATCTTCGGTAGTTCCTGAAATAAAGGGGGGACAGAGTGTTTTTCGCTTCGGTTTACACTATTTACCTACTCAAATATTAGGTCCTTACATATGAAATTGGCGCTTTGTCGTACTGGCCACTTTGATTCCAAATATCTGGCGTTAGTCTAGGAATTGACTGACTCATGGACCCACTGCTTTGGTCCCACTGCTATTCGATCACATTAGTTTTCGTCAGAAATCAATTTTTATTCCGCAAAATGTTAGGTTCGTTAGGTATCTTTAGATGCCCGAAGGGCAAAACCGCCCAGAAATAGGAGCCCTGCCGTGACGTGAGGCGGGGCTCCGTCAAATAGCAGTGGGACAAAAACATTGGGTCCACGAGTCATGCGTGATATATTCGTGATTCAATTGTTTCCGCGTCATTTGTTTTTTCTTTGATATCATTCTGTTCACAACAGGTCTATTTTACGCTGTCAACCATGACGGCAAATCCGTCAATGGCATTCAAAAGGTTAAGGTATAGGTAATAACGCCCTTTTTTCGCTATTAATTAGGCCTGAATCACATCTATCAGTATCGATTTGTCTATAAAAAAAATATGGGTATTTAATGAAGATGCGTACGCATGCCAAAGGAGAATTGTTGCGTACACATCTTCATACAAAATGGCTGTTTTCTATGGACGAAATGAGAATCGGTGCTGATAGATTGATTCAGGCCTTAAAAGCCGATTCAAACATCCAAGCTCTACTATTAGCCATTTAGGAGTTCCTATGGCCGTCCGTGTTCTGTCTCCATCGTCACACTAGCTCGATGGTTCCATATTATTGTATTGTTATCGAAATCGCATTAGTACAGTCAAGGTCATAAATATGTATTCACTTTAGTACCTTGTCACTTTAATCGCTGTGACATCCATATATGGCAGTTTAAACATGACATTAAAGAGACAAGGTACTAAAGTGTATACATATTTATGACCTTGACGGTACCTACTTATTCAAAATTTTAAGGCAATCCGATGATCAGTCAAAATCGACATCCTAGATTTGTTTGCGTATTACACAAATGTCATGTAATGTAATGTAATTTCGTGAGTTTACAAAGTCGGTTAGTGTGCTAAATACAATTTCGAATCCAATAGCTTACCATTAGCTCTGGGAGCGTGTGTATGTCAGCCAGGAAGCCTGAAGGCAATTGCACGGTGAGCAGCGTCAGCCCACTTTCGGTCTCGTTACCGAGAGCCACGAATCTGAAATATAAAGGAAAAAATAAAACAGTCTTCAAAAACCCACTAAACTTGGTTAAATAATGATAAATAAAACATAACATGTATGTAAACATTTATGCGAAATAAATATTTTCTTTCTATTTCTATTTTTTTCGCACTTTTTGCACTTCACCACACGCATTAGTTATGATGAGTAAAAGTAGCTTCATATTCTTAATGAAGAAATCTCATCGCTGTCCGTGAAACGCTTACGACTAAAGATTTCCGGAGGTTATCTCTGGTCTTCATCATCAGTCCCTCTTCACCAAGAGGTGCTTTTGGTGATTTTAATTTCACTTTTTGCCATCTACTTATTATACGATATTTTCATATTTTGTTAAGAAATGCGATAAAAACGCATATTCCCTATTGACTGAGAAAGCGGTGAACATAGGTACATTAAAAAACCGGCCAAGTGCGAGCCTGACTCGCACACGAAGGGTTCCGTACCATCTTACAAGACACTTTTTATTATTTGTTGTCATAGTGGCAACAGAGATACGCACTCTGTGAAAAGTTCAACAGCCTATTTACATATTACGGTTCATGAGATAGGTACCTACAGCCCGCGGAGTGACAAAATTTAATAAAATCACGCTTTTTGTATGGGAGTCCCCTTTAATTTTAAAGTTAATTTTATTTTTATTATTTGCTGTTATAGCGGCAATTAATATTAACACTCTGTGAAAATTTAAACTGTCTACCTATTACGGTTCATGAGACAGCCGGATTTAGCCGGATAGGAAAGAAAGCAAGTCTAAATACTGACCCTATACATATGGAGAGTTGCAAGCGATCCTTGGTCGAAGTCTGGTCCACTCGAGGGTCGAGGATAAAGCGCGGCCAGGCCGCCGTCACGTTGGTGCTGCCTTTAGCTGATAGGCCCACGATGGCCATCCCGCGTCCCTCGGTGACCGCGCTGGCTGTACGCGCTGTGCGAACCTTGAAAGAAGATATTAATTTCCAAAAAGTTAATTTAAACCGTTATAATAATAATAAATAATTATTTATTTAGGTGTTGACTATTACTTAACCAATTTACATTACACAACACAACATTATAATTATTACTATTTTACAATTATAAATAAATAAGTAATCTACTTGAGTGATTTATGACACAATAATTAAGTTTGAAGGCGGAAACTTCGCTCCTAAGATAGCAAGTCGTGCACACCTTTAAAGTATTATTATTGTCCGATCCGCTGTCTCGAAAAAATTACTGAACGTATACACGTAAATGATGCGCAGTTTGGGTTCCGTCCGGGCCTCTCACTCAACAGACATGGCCATATTTTGTCTCAAAAATACTGTAACGGCCGCACTCAGAGACGTCAATTAACTTTTAAGTTTGATTTTTGGATCATTTTAATTTTATCTTTATACGACTATGAAAACATTTTATTGATTTACCAGTTGAGTCTGAATGACGAGAGCATTGTCATCGTCTATGTTGAACTGCCTCGCTTCTTCGGATCCTGTCACATTGACCGACAGTCGCAGTTTCGTCGGAGATTTTACTGCTTCAGCAAAAATTGCAAGAGCATCCAACTGTTGGAGTAAAATAAGATTAGATTAGTTTTCTGCGTTGTAAATGTACCAGATTTCATTGTTTAATTTATAATTCGTTAGTCTTACCACGTCGGGGTCAAGGTCGCTCTGCGCTTGCAGAAGATACCTAGCGACAGGGACAGCTTCTTCTAGTAGTCTTTCCGAGAGCATGGTGCGGAGACCCCAGGCCGCCGTGGAAGCTTCCAGGCTATTTGTCTTCAACCAAGGGTTTCGCCATTCATTGCCGGATAATTTTCGTGACCAGAATTTAGTTGTGCCTGCAATTACCAATATAACTTTCTGTATATTGGTTCTAATAACATGGTTGGTATGCTTGGATAAATAGGTATAAGGAATAATTATAAAAGGGAAGAGTTATACCTGAGGCGTTTGTGAAACGGTCCATCATCTCGAGGGCCGTGGCAGCTTGCGGATGCCTGACGGCAGCCAGGGCGCCGGCGGCCACCGCAAGAGAATAAGCACTCTGTTCGGGAGTCAGCGAGCCTACTACGTAGTCGGTTGCTTGCTGAATGGCGCGCGTTATGAAAATATCGTTGCCCTGAAAAAGTTTGAAATAATTATCTACTTACAACGCTGATCTGAGAAAAAACAGATAGCGGCACTGAAGTTAGTTCAGCGTTACATACTACTCTGTCAAGAAAGTACCGGGAAAAGATCAATAATACACAAACTGTTTGTTAATCATCCAAATTTATTTTATCACCTTCAAAGTATGCTCCTTCAGAAACGATACACTTACGCCAACGAATAATCCAATCATCAAAACATTTTTTAAACGCTGTTTCCGGAATTGAATTCAGTTCTCGGCGCGAATTCTCCTTTATGTCTTCTACCGATTGAAAACGGGTGCCACGAAGTGGTAATTTGAGTTTAGGAAAAAGAAAGAAGTCGGCAGGAGCCATATCTGGTGAATATGGTGGTTGCTCGATGGTATTTGTTGAGTGTTTGGTCAAAAATTCTTTCACAATGATGGCCTTGTGCGAAGGCGCATTATCGTGGTGCAAAATCCAAGAATTTTCATTCCACAAATCTGGCCTTTTTCGTCGAATTTGCTCTCTTAAATGCCGCATAACGCTCAAATAATATTCTTTATTTACCGTTTGACCTTCCGGCAAGAATTCCGAGTGCACAACACCGCGATAGTCAAAGAAAACAGTCAACATGACTTTGACTTTTGATCGACTTTGGCGTGGTTTCTTCGGTTTCGGTTCAGTTGGAAGGCGCCACTCCGAAGCTTGTTGACTAGTTTGCATGTCAAACTCGTAAACCCACGTCTCGTCACCAGTAACAATGCGTTTCATGAATGTTGGGTCGGAATTGACTCGTTCTAGCATGTCCTCAGCGACTCTCATGCGATTGAGTTTTTGGAGAAAATTCAGGTCTTTTGGGACTAGCCGAGCGGTAACATGTTTCATACCCAAATGATTAGTTAAAATAGTACGGATCGACTCGTGAGATACAGAAATTTCGGCGGCTATCTCTCTCAAAGTTGAATGAGGATTTTCAGTCACTATTTCCTTCACTTTTGCGATGTTAACTTCAGTTGCAGACGTTGATGGCCTACCAGAGCGAGGCAAATCTTCCATCACATCTCGACCGCTTTTGAACGCTTTGTACCACTCATAAACACGTGTTTTTGATAAAGTCGAATCACCGTAAGCCTTCTGTAACATTTTCAGTGACTCCGAACACGAAATTCCATTGGCGATGCAAAATTTAAGACAAACTCTTTGTTCAATGTTTTTGTCCATTATGAAATTCGCAATACACACTAGATATGATATAACTAAAAACAGCACTGTATTTAATATAAATAACAGATGCAACTCAAACTCCGCGCCAAAATAGAAAACAGTTGTGCCAATCTAACAACAACAAAAAAAACAAAAATTTGAATTTGAAACCATAAACAAATCATCCATTCCCGATACTTTGTTGACTGAATGTATGTGCTTTGCTTGGGAAGGACTTAAGGTGCGTACTTGTGCTTGTGTGAGCGCCATGAGCGCATGCGCGGCGGTGGGCAGCGGCGCCTGTGCGTGAGGGTCGAGGTGCGCGGCGGGCTCGCGCCAGCCGCCGTCGGGCCGCTGCGCGTCCGCCAGCCAGCGCCGCGCCGCCGCGCCCGCCTCCGGGGACACCGCCACGTACCGCCCGCAGCGCGTCAGCCAGCGCGCCGCTACCGCCGTCAGCCTAATAATATCCACTTGTTTACTGCTTGTTGTTTGATTCCAAAGTCACAACAAATGCGTGAATTACCCAGTAATTATGTACAAGTTATTTCATCCTATTTCATATTATTACTTCGTAGAGACGTTTATTTTAAATATTTGAAAGTAAAGCTTGAATGGAGACCTGAACTTGATGGCGGTGTGACGCGCGATGCATTGTTTTGAAATGACCCGATCCGAATAGAAATATTCTTTTCACCTCACCAGTTCGCAAAGGCTTTAACACTTTAACCGCTAGCGTGGAAAGTAATGTTGTTGCTGTGCGCAAGGCACTGCGCAAAGACGGCCACAACTGATGTGACGCTCGTGCAATTGTTTTTCCAACATCAAGTGTTTTCATCGCTACGGTGAGGTGAAAAATTGAGTGTTTCGCACGGCAGCAAAGTTATTTGGGTAGGCTTTGAATCCCTCGTTACGCTCAGGATCTATTTTTGAACCACTTTGCTACGCTCGTGTTTCATTTTTAAACTCTGGATTCAAAACTGGCTCTCGCGCCAAATTATTACAAGCTTTTAATTTTACTTAAGGACCATTTTAAATCTAACTGCCGCACTCAGAGACGTCAATTAATTTTTAAGTGTCATTAAAGTTGCTGCTGTCACTTTCTTTGCTATAGCAATAGAATAAGACGCAGCAACTTTAATGAAACTTAAAACTTAATAGCTATGTCTACACCTGTGCGCTTTCACGTTCATCTTGCCTCTGCAACCACAGCGCAGCAATAACGCATGCGCTCAAACTGGTTTGATAGCAGCGCATACCTACCCGTAGCGCACGCTGATCCGTTACCGTTTATGAAGTGACGTGCAACATTTTGCAAATAAAATGGCGGAAGATAAAGTCAAAATATTGGATTTTATTGAAGATTCAGTGTCACCCTCGTATTGCATTCGCAAGATGCAGGACGAATTGAAAGTTGAAAGCGCACTTTGAACATGAAAGCGTACAGGTGTAGACATAGCTAATTGACGTCTCTGAGTGCGGCAGTTAGACAGTTAAATCATTGATCGAAATCCTTTATGTGAAAAGAAACATATAGCGAATTTGGCAGGCGCAGCAACGTTTATTTAACTTGCAATGTATGTGTGAGTATGTGTGTCAAACACACACATACTTTAGGTCAAATCCTGCAAGTAAATTTTTGACCAGTTCCCGTAAATGGAATGAGCTGAAATTTGGAATACGTACCTACTCGTATGTAAACCCAATGACAATGCAATATTATGGTGTCATTGAGCTGGTCTGATGATGGAGACTGAAGGGGTCATAGGAACTCCTAAACTACACATGATAAACCCGTCGTGTTTGGATTCGTTGGAATTGTCTTGATAAGCATATGATGACTGTGCAAAAAAAGTAGTCAGCAACAAAAGCTTGGCCCAAAAATATTTTTTTTAGGTTAGGCTTGAATTGAAAAGTTAATAAGTGTTTATTTTGTCATTAAAAATCTTAAGGCGGGGGCTTACCAAACGTCACCGTCGGACTCCTCTTTGGTATCAGGTGCGAATGATCCATCAGGTCGACGGTAAGCCATTAACCTCTGGTAACCGATAGCCGCGTGTGCGCGCGCCTCTCTAGTTATCGCAGAATCGTCTTCGTCGATCGCCTTCAAAAGAAAAGTACCTAGTCAAACCAACTGCCAGTTATTTAAGTAACATTTGCTTGAGTTATTAGGTACGGTACCCACTTGTAAGTAATCTAATAAAACACAAGCTACTGCCAATGGGCGTAGCGCGTGCACGGGGTCCGCGGCGGGCGCGGGCGCGGCGCGGGCGGCCTGCAGCGCCGCGGCCAGCAGGCTCCCCGCCGCCAGCAGGGACGCGGGGCCGGGCCGCGTGCCCGGGGCCGGCGCCAGACTCACGTTCATCCGAGCTATGCTACGGCGGGCATCAAGCAATCCCCAAGAAGAAATCTCTTCCTCGAAACCGTCCTAGGAACAAAAAGCTAAACTTCAGCAAAGAAACCGGTCAAGTGCGAGTCGGACTCGCGCACCGAGGGTTCCGTATTTAATACGGTTCGGTTTATATGTTATTATTCTAAGTATTCTAACCCACTTATGTTTAGTTACCTGATTGGTTCTGCCATTCCCGAGAAAAAGGGTCTTGACAGACAGACAGACGGATAACAAAGTCATCTTATAAGGGTTCCGTTTTTCATTACCTATTTGGTACGGCACCCTAAAAATCGTGTCACTTTCATGACATGTGGTGTTTTAGACGTAGCTAGTACCTTAACGTCGATAGTTCTGAATAGCGAAGCGGAAACTCCTTCGCCAGTGGCCTCGACGATGACGGGCGCCTCCCCGAGCCGAGTGGCGCTCACTAGAAAGGCCGTGCTGGCCAACCCACCCGCCGGCACTGACACACGGTAGCGACGGTATACTTCGATTTCTGATAAATATAAAAGAAAAATAACATCTCTTCCCCTCTTAAATTTATATTACACTACAATCACTCAGATACCAAACCAACTAAACTAAGCGAATCATAAGTCAATCAAAAGTCATAGGTAGTTAACTAATACTGTTTAAAACATATGTTGCAAGATTCATTTTACTTAGGTATGTATAAAAAAAATATAAAAGCATTCCCAATATAAACTTACTTTTAGCCGAATCAACATTATTCTCTAGCGGCTCGAACTCGAAGTACTGCTCAGAATTGTGGAAGGTGACTTCTACGCTGGTGTCAACAGTTAACGTGCTTTTTAAGGTTATTACAGCCGCTATCGCTTCCCCTCTCTGCAAGCTCGCTGGAAGCTCTGCAGATATGGATAGAGGAAAACTGGTCGAGTATTGCTTTGGTGAAGCCAGGCCCAGGCCGAGTTCGGGGTGTACTGCGAACGCTCCTACAAGCCAGTCCCCGCTGGTTGTCGGAGACACTCTATTTTCAACACCAGTTCCGTCAGAGCTAAAAGGAAATATTCAGACAATAAATACATAAAATAGTGCGCAAAACATGAGGGTACGAGTATTAAGAAGAAGATATATCTGTCTGGCTCTTACCCCAGTGTGAAGTTGGCAAGTGTCCACGTGGGCTGCGGTGCTACTTTAAGGAAATAGCGCGGCGTAGGTGGGGTTGGCAGCCTGCTAAAGGCGTAGGGCCCCGCTAGAGGGGGGCGCGTGCCGGTCTCTGGAACACTCGGTGGCGGAGGCTTGCCTGTTCAATAAAATATATCAGTACCTACTTAAAGCCGCAAACGCACTGAGAGCGGCGTCGGTGCGGTGGGACATGGGTCGGGCACGCTTTTAAAAACAGACGGTTTAAAACCCTGGAGACAATGGTATTATCTCAATTTCGTATGACCTTAAAATGCCCTTGGTAGACAAGCAAACAAACTGAAGTTTGGGGTTTGTTTGAAAATGTGTAGCCAACTCGCTTCTACCAAGGTCACCTTCGTAGAAACAGTGGTTTTATTAACGCACCGCGCGCGCCGCCTCCGCTTTCAGTGCGTTTGCGGCTTAGGTAACTGTTTATGAATAAAAAATTGCGGTAGACTACTTTGAACAAATACGTTACCTTTAAGATCGCTTTTTGGCACAAATCCATCGGTGAGAATAACGACTCCAGCATTCTAAAACAAAAAGCGTACGGGTTATAGAAGCTAAGAGAAGCCGCTGTTACGAGAAAATAATAGTAGGTACATTACTGTAGAGAACGGGAAGCAAGCAGTTGCAGGAAGAGCACAGATTATAAGGGTGTGACTTCATGTAGGCGTAATCAACGCACGGCAACACCACATGAGTAAAGAAACGGACAAAGCTTCAAACAACTGCGCTGTGATAGGTACACCACTAGGTACTACAAGCGTGAGGCGCGTGTGTGCGTGAGCACGCGCGACCTGTCACGTACGGAGCGAAACCGGTTTCAACTGGCTCGGTGCTCAAACTCAGGGCTCAGTCGTCCCTCGCCATGCGTAGTGTTTGTTATTGTTTTAGAGTTTGAAAGTGTATGAACATATCAGATTTTTGTTATCCCAAAGACTTCAATATAAGTACCTACCTAAGTCTTGTAATAACTTGATTATGTTTTAAGTATGTATTTCTCTATATAAGTATGTTTATCGTTGTCTAGTACCCATAGTACAAGCCTAGAGCTTAGTTTGGGACTAGGTCAATTTGTGTGAGATTGTCCCCTGATATTTATTTATTTATTATTTAATTTATTATTTTAATGTGGTAGACACCTATACTTAGATAGATCTATATACGTTATAGTAGATCGTATCTATATGCGTTATTTATTGGTTATACATCGAAATAAATATAACTCGGTACGGTGGTGAAAAAAAAACGTTTTGGTATTGATCGTGAATTTTGTACTTACCTACTAAGTTGCACAGCATAAAATAGGTAGGTATTTAAATATAATAGCGAATTTTTTACAATATTATTAATGCCAGATGATTGATTTTTATGATTTGTAATACGTACGTATGTAATAGGTACAGACCTACCTACCTATTAGTGATTGAATAATTGCTTATAAATTAAAATACGTATAGGTTCATGATTTTTAACCGTCTTCAAAAAATATGTTGTGTAAATAAATTATATATAGCAAATAAATAAATATTTAGAGTAAAAAAAAAGTATTTAGTGTATGAAAGGCCGTAGCAGGATAAGGGAAGAAAAAATGCCCTTCATGATTAAGAGCTGTTTTTTTTTCTATAGTTACTTACATCCTATTAGTGCTATTGTGCCAAGTTTTGTTGAAAAATTCCCAGTGGTTCAGCCGAGAAAAAATAAAAACCGAAATAATTAAATATGACTTTTCTCTAAAACTATAAAACTTTAATGTAACATTATTTTATCATTTTGTTAGGCTTAATAAAATATATGTTTTAAGAGAAAATGGACTCTCTATCTTTAACACTTATGTAAAAACAGGTAAGTCAAAATTTTAAATATTATTATTTTTTACTTATGATTGAGGTACCACTCTATTTGTTATTTCTAAATAAGCCTTACTTAACGATCTATCTTACATATTAATTTGATGGATTAAATCGGAAAGCAACTGTGTCAAAACTAAATAAATAATTGGGTTGGATTTCATTACATTATATTAGTAAGCTATTCTGACACCGCCAAAGAACCAAAGCATAAATCCTCTTTGCAAATAAATAACATCACAACAAGTTTTGACAGTTACAGTGACGTCAGCCTTTTCTGATTACTAAAAATGTCACCATTTTAGCTAATTAAATAAAATACGCTTATTTTAATCATTGTTGCTATTTGTATATAACAATTTAAAGGTTAAAATCGGTCAGTAACTGTAAAATTTAAAGTAAAATCCTTTTTGGGTATCATTTCATGATTATGAAATTTGATATTTGTCCAAAATCATTCGGCCTGCTGAAACTTTGAGCAGACTTTTTTTGAATCATGGAATTCACGTTACTATCAATGAAAATAGCGATGAGGATTAGAGGGTAGTTCCGCGGTCATTTCAACCGCTCTCATTACCTTCCTCGCATTAATGTCGAATTTCCTGTAGATTAGGATAGCATGTTCAGTTATTTTTTAGAGGTCAGGGCACTGTATATTATGTTTTATTCTAGAATAAGCGTATTTTATTTCATTAGCTAAAATGGTGACATTTTTAGTAATCAGAAAAGGCTGACGTCACTGTAACTGTCAAAACTTGTTGTGATGTTATTTATTTGGAAAGAGGATTTATGCTTTGGTTCTTTGGCGGTGTCAGAATAGCTTACTAATATAATGTAATGAAATCCAACCCAATTATTTATTTAGTTTTGACACAGATGCTTTCCGATTTAATCCATCAAATTAATATGTAAGATAGATCGTTAAGTAAGGCTTATTTAGAAATAACAAATAGAGTGGTACCTCAATCATAAGTAACAAAAATAATAATATTTAAAATTTTGACTTACCTGTTTTTTACATAAGTGTTAAAGATGGAGAGTCCATTTTCTCTTAAAACATATATTTTATTAAGCCTAACAAAATGATAAAATAATGTTACATTAAAGTTTTATAGTTTTAGAGAAAAGTCATATTTAATTATTTCGGTTTTTATTTTTTCTCGGCTGAACCACTAGGAATTTTTCAACAAAACTTGGCACAATAGCACTAATAGATGTAAGTAACTATATAAAAAAAAACTAGCCCATTAGCATAAAAGGGCATTTGCCCTTCCCTTATCCTGCTACGGCCTTTGTAAAAAAATATTCTATTATAGTTGTTTAAGAAAAAGCTGATAAACGTTTTGTTTATTTAATTTTATGCTCCTGTGCCATCCCTACCAGAATAGATAAACATTTTGTCCGCTCCTTAGAAGCTTTGTCTCGATCTGGTCCGTTTCTTTACTCATGTGGCAACACGCACACAAGTAAACAAATAATGTTGCTAGCGGGTAGAATTTCCCCAAAAAACATAGGAATTACTCTTATCAATAATGTCGGTTAAAATTTAACATTCCATAGTCGACTAGGGTACGTTAGTATTCTGTAGTGAGCGTGCGTGATATTCTCTGCTCTTATTATTTTATGATCCATTAATTTAAATTATGGGCAACTAAGTATGTAATTAATAAATTATACATTAGATTTAGTACAATAACTGCCTGATTGTCCATATAAAAATTGTCAGTTGGGGCTACCCAATAACGCCAGGTAACTGCTAAGATACCTACCGTAAACACTTCAACCGTGGTGTTTCCCCCTAGGTCGATCCCCATTCCGGGCAAGTGATCTTCGTTCTTGAATATGGAATGCTTCAAGCCGCTGAAACTTTCCACTTCTCGTTCCACCTGTCAATATGGCAAGTGTGAGGGATATACATAAATGAGGGTCTTATAAGACCACGGGTATTATTATCTTAAACAACTCGCTTATCAATTCGTCGATGAAGTATAAACCGGCAAACTAAAATTGCTGCGCACGGGGGAAGCACGTTAAGCGGAGTTAGGTACCCACCCACCGCTTTGGCCAAGTTGCTTCGTCGACGAAACTGCGAAAAAATAAATTAATACGGGACAACTTAGGCTCGCCGGTTAATAATTCGTCAGCGAACTGGAACGCGAGTAGTTTAAGAGAATCACGTTGTTTATTTGTCAAATACTGTCACGTGAAGTGCCGCCATTTTGGACATGTGTGTGGTGTGGTGATCGCGGGGTAGGTACCGTGAGGGCGTCGAGCCCGGCGCCGCGGCCGTCGGCGGCGGCGAGCGCGGCGGCGGCGGCGCGCGCGTCCTGCGCCAGCACGGCGACGTGCGCGCGCGCCGCGCCCGCCGCGCGCAGCTGCACCGCGCCGCCCGGCCGCCCGCCGCCGCCCACCGACACCGACACCTGCGATAACACTCCGTTCAGTACATAAACAAACAAACAAAGAACTTTGCTGGCACTCGAAACACAAGCACAAAACATAAAGCGAGGCAAGAGGTGGAAGAAAATGTTTTCGTATTCGTGGTACCACAGCCTCCGCTCTCACTAACTCATTGAGATGCAAAGAATTACCGCTTAATTTCATAAGCCCAATCGGCAAAAGCGATGTAGGACGCTCAGACTAGGTGGAGCGACGATCTTTGCAAGAGCTGGATGAGAATGACCGGGAATCGTGATCGGATGCTTACAATGGGAAAGGCCTACAATAATAGACTAGTTATAGATAAGCTAAAGTTGATAATGATAATGAAAATGATGATGCTGAAGGCCAATTGTCTTTATATGGTGATATTGGTCCAACTTAGCATGTTACTGACATTGAAATGAGACCCATGCCTTTTCTTTGGGGCCATTAAGTAATAAGTAACTATTAACTATTTAGTAACTATTTTAATAAAAATCGCCACCGCTGTCACCATGAAGTGAATGAAACGACTAGATGCTTGAGACTGCTTTATTATTTTTAAAATCTACCCTACCACCGACATATTTATAACTTCGTATACAACACAAGTCCCAATATATTTATGAAATATAGAACTTTAATTAAGAATTCTGATATACTTAATTTCAATACTAGGAATAAAAATAAATTTGCCACAAGAAACTTTCATGTTCGTAAAGTATATTAAATAATTTGAAATCAATGCATTCGTTTTTATAATAAATTACCCGACGTAGTTTTAGATCTACCCCTTCCAGCACTTAAAAATTACTTGAAAAAGTCGTTGATGTCTAAAGCGTATTAGGGCCGAGAACTATGCTTGGCCTAAACCAGAAAATTAGAAAATTAACCACCTAATAGCTTAGGTATCATTTCAAGATACAGATCTTGTCTACGGGACACGTCTATGTAGGAAAACATATCGAAACTTTTTTAAGTGGTAGGTACACGTATAATATGTGTAGATATAAATATATATTCTCTCGTAATAAATCTGACATGTTTTTCTGCAGAACTACGCAGATATTTTATATTATCTTTTATTAGATATGCTCATAACCTTTAAGTATTTAAAAAATGACTAACTGTTGAGTTTCTTGCGGCGCTTCTTCTCAGCAGTGGTCTCCTCTTGGGAAGCGCTGGTAGATTTTGACGTGTAAAATGCCCGTGCGGCCTACTTACTGAATAAATTTATTTTATATTTTATCTTATCTTATCTTAAGCTCTCTAGAAAGCCTAACGGAAACTGCGCTTTAAATCTAGTTGACGGGAGTGACTCGCCTCGTGCTGCAGCAGGTTCCGTTGCGGCGCGTATACCGCGGAAGCGAGCACGACGTCCCTCGCGGAGTCGAGCCGCGGGTACCAGGCGAGCAGCACGCAGCCGGGCGCCATGCGCGCCGCCACCGGCACCGCCACGTCCACGCTGCGCCGCGCCGGGCTCAACTGCGCATAGTTTGGATTTAAGGACTGCGGTAGACTAGCTTTTGCTTACGACTTCGTCCGCGTAGAAGTCGTTTATCGCTACTCCATCGGGAACTGTACAATTTTCCGGGATAAAAAGTATCCTATGTCCTTCTCCAGGACTCAAAACTATCTCCATACCAAATTTCAACGAAATCTGTTCAGCGAAAGCGTTCAGCTGTTTAGCCGTGAAAGCTTAACAAACAAACAAAATCACCTTCGCATAACATTAGTAAAATAATGGCTTAGCCTTACTTCTAGAGTCTTAGTTAACAGGATGTCCCCACGTCCAATCACAGCGTAGTGCAGAATATCCATGCGCTCCGTAGAGGAAATGCGTGCCCGCATCTCGCTTCCGACGGAAGTATTCCGTGTCAGCATCTCCACCGCAAGGAACTGGCCGCTGGCGCCAACGCTGCTGACCACGTTTATTACACGCTGAGTCACCTCCTTGTATTTTATCTGGAAAAGTTTTATGATTTAGGCAATATCGAGGGATATGGTTTTTATGTATTAAAATGATTAAATAAAACCACCTCCTTCGGGCAGTCGGGTAAAAAAGTATTGTACCCTCGGCGAGCAAAGGATCAATAGCCATAAAACGATTACTCACCAAAATATTTTTTTAGAAGCAAGAAGCTAATTTAAGACTTTTTGAGACGTTCGGCGCGGTGGCACCTGTTGTGTCAAAATTGCATACATTTGGAGGTAAGGCAGTGGTGAATGTGTTAATAATGTAATGCAGAATGGGTTTATTGCTATTTGCCGTTAAGCTCGCCGTGGATACTTTCTTTACCAGTATGTCTTATTCTCCTAGATAAAACACTTACCACTAAATTGAGAGTTAATTTCGAGTTTGGTTCAGCAGGCGTGAACGTGTAGGTTGCTGAACCTCTTTTTAAAGACATTATGGCTACGTTTTTTGGCGCTCCGTCGTCCCACATGCGCTCCACAGTGACGTCATCGTCTATATTTATTATTTGACCGGACGAGTCTACCACTTCGATCTGCAAAAAAAATACTTGTTACATAATTAAGGCTCAATTCAAATTTAAAAAATGTTCGGAAGTAAATAAATAGTATCTATAGTTTCCTACGCTAAAAAATTGCATCATGAAGTGATTGCTATGTTAGCATTCCACTGTTGGGGTTATCCGCGGCAACTTTTACCAAATTACAATCAACTTACGAAGCTAACGGCCGCACTCAGAGACGCCAATTAAGTTTTAAGTTTCATTAAAGTAGCTGCTGTCACTTTCTTTGCTATAGCAATAGAATAAGACGCAGCAACTTTAATGAAACTTAAAAATTAATTGACGTATCTGAGTGCGGCAGTAAGTAATACGCCATTACTTAACTTGCTTACCTGAACATTGTACGGTAGCATAGGCCTGAAGTACTCGGGAGCCGTGACCTTCAACCTGTACGGGGTCCTCAACAATAGTATTCGGGAAGAAACATTTTGTCTTATCAGCGTATCTTTTTCTTCCAACACTGCTTCGACCACAAGAGGCCTTGCTGCGTCCACTGCTAGGTCGAGGTCAGTCTTAAGGTCGTAGGTCACTTGAGCGTGACCGTTGAAGTCCACCACCTTTCGGGCAGGGTTCGAGAATACTGGTTGAAGGATGTCCGAGAAGAACACGGCGTATGCGGATAATGTCAGTTCTCCCTCTACTGGCAAGCCGTTGAAGTGACTGAAAGTTTAGTAAAATACTTAATGTGTTGAGTAAAAGTATTCTTTAAATATTCGTGACATAAAAATCTTGGATAGGTAGGGTAAGGACCAATAAGTAGTTAGCCTTTTAACGAGTTTTCGAAGTTTGATATCTTGTCTCTTAAGCAGGGCAGGTTGCATAAATAAACGTACTACACGATTTTACTCGTGATTTATTCAAGTTTCTAAACAAACCACGTAGAAAATATGAAATCTCTTTATAAATATTTTATTTTATTTTAAACAAGAAATGGCACTTTTTTCCAGGGTTCAGCCTCAAAAATCCAGTTGACAGCCTCAGTGTACCTAGTACTCAGCCTTCATATTTACTAACTTATATACGGCTGAATACTGGAGTTACTAAACCTAGTAGTCAGCCGTAGGTATAAAATAAATATTTTTAAATGCGGCCGCCTACTGGGGTATTATCAAAATTTAACACAGTGTTTAACTTAATTTTAAAATTGAATTGTAAAGATACCTATTAACGGTCTTATTTCCATTTTAAATTGCTAAAACTCGCAAAACCCAGAAATCAGCCGCGGGAGGTTGAGCATTGGATTTTTAATCAAAATATTGTACCCAGTACCCAGTCCCCCCAATTTATAAAGAGAACAATTGTTAAATCTTAGTATTTAAGTGGATAATATCAGATTAATGTATAAATAATACAAATGTGATAAAACAATGTAATTTCTAATAATAAAACCAAGCCTTTCTAACCTGAGAAGAAAACACCTTGAGTTAACAAAAATGGCGGATAAGGCACAACTTAATGGTCAACTGACAGCACTTGTTTGAACGAGCGTTACTGTCCCCCCTGAACTCTCACCGCACCAATCGCATGATCATTTGACCAATAAGGAATCATTAATCACTATTCAAAACTATCTGCCCTATGTCCTGATCTGCAATGGGCTATAATTTATCTATGTATCTAACTTCACGTCAATATTTTTTGAGGCGTTGAACCATAAAGACACAAACAAACAAATAAACAATCACTTTCTGACGAAGCCTGTTTCTGATATGTTTATGTATTTTTTACCCGACTGCTCGAAGGAGGGTTATGTTTTTTTTATTGTAATTGGGTAGGTAAAGTTTTTGGAAGAGGTGTAAATTATATTTTTTTTCAATAGTCGTCATCCTAAAGATCAAGGAACTGCGGCTCTTTTATTTTTATTTCCTCTAATATTTTAGAAATATTTTTTTTTTGTTATTAAGTTGACATTTGTACACTTTAATGACCGACAAGGTTGTTGCCTTCGTACTTAATGAAAAAGAAAAAAAAAACTGTCACTTCTATAACTGTCATTGTCAATCAAAGTAAACAAACGATTCAATTCTTTCAAGCATCTAAGTAAATCTTTGTAATAATCCATTTCCAAAGTCCGTGTGGGATTGCTTGAATTAATTGCGTGTATACGATTCAAACGTGTTCTCGTGGCTATCGAAAAGCAGGGCAAGAGTCGTCGTGAAAGAAAGAAATCGGTGCCCAAGAAGCAGTGCCAAAGGGGTCGGAAATAAATCGTAGTCCAAATATCGTGTAAAGGTCAAAGCGAGCAAAGCAGGAGCAAAGCGGCAAAATCGAAAGTCCGGAGTTCGTTCTGAGGTCGTTAAAATATTTCTAAAAACACTGATCACATGAAACGCAAGCAAACAGAAAAAAGTCGTTGAATTGAATCGTTTGTTTACTTTGATTGACAATGACAGTTATAGAAGTGACAGTTTTTTTTTTCTTTCTCATTAAGTACGAAGGCAACAAGCTTGTCGGTCATTAAAGTGTGCAAATGTCAACTTACTAACTTAAAAAATATTTCTAGAATATTAGAGGAAATAAAAATAAAAGAGCCTTGATCTTTAGGATGACGACTACCGAAAAAAAATATAATTTACACCTCTTCCAAAAACTTTACCTACCCAATTGTACGATTACATCGCACATTGTTTAGTCGCGTCATCAGCGTTGACCTCATTTTGCTCTTAATTCAAATTACTTATACTGTAAGTCAGTTCACGTTCATTATCAATAAAGTGTGCACACATATTTGGCAAGAGAAATAAAAAGTTATTTATCAGAAAGTCTTTCCTGTCACTTATCAAGTTATCCTATCAAGAATAATACGAGCTACCAGGAGTTCGTACAGTAATATAATATTCTAATTAATGATTTAAAACTAGTAAAATACACTTACACAATTATAATATTAGTACTTATGGGTAGATTACCTACAATACTCGTACCTATATTAAGTAGTACCTATCCGACTAATGATAGATTATAAATTACATCATACTGTCTGGCAGCATCGCGAATTCAAATTAATTTAAGTTCGTGTTTTTGCAGTTCTCAGGTCAAGCCCGATAAAAAACCAATGAGTTATACGACTTCAAAGAGCAAAGTAGTAGGTAAATTTTCACCTAGCAATTCAATTCTCGATTGAAAACAGTCCAGTTGAATAATGAGTTTTCCATCATTGTACCTAACAATTGTTGACAGCTTTCGCGGAGAAAATAGAATTCCTCTGATAAAACAATGGGTCGTTATTTATGACGCGTTGTTTTCGCTTTAACCACTGTAGATTTCAATCGATCAAAGGCGAAGAAGAAGGCCACCACAACATGAAATCATTTTAAATACAAAAAGTTAAAATGACGAAGAACTCATAAGTATCTTACTTGGCGGTAACGTTTATAGTAAACCGGCCTTCGCTGAATAGCATTTCTTTAGGCATCTGCATCTCAACCTGGAACTTGGGCAGCACGTAGTCGGCCACCAGGACCTGCCGCGAGTACGTCTGCCCCCGCACATCCACCTGCAATCAACACGTTATTACAAGCCGCGTTATACTTTGTTCCGACATAAACTACCTCTAATATTACCCCTGACTCATTGTATTGAGTCATGGTCATAATAGTTATTATCTAATACTGATAAAATAAATGAAATTAATACGTTTAAAAATACGTCTTCGATAAATAAACTGACTGGGAATATATTTTGTACCGTTAATTCTCGGTTATAGTTACTCAATTAAGAAGTTTTGTGGGGGATAAAATAAAAAATATTTGGTAATAAACAGTGATCGGAATAGGTAGAGTTTATTTACCTAAACTTGATGCATGTTCATTCAATAATATGTTCCCATCTCACTCACGCATGAATGAACATTCGTCAAGTTTAGGTAAATTAACTCTACCTATTCCGATCACTGGTAATAAGAAATTAAAAAAAGTTCAACGGAGCAATAGCTAACATGTATATTTCTCGACAGGAAACTGTTGTTTTTAATTTAATATTCAGAAATGTAGTTAATAATTAATGCAAATGCAAATGCGCTTCAGAAGCCACATCAAAGGTCATCTGGAAGTGGGTGTTAATTCAAAGTCACGATAACTATCTGAGTTTCCGACGCAAACTTCCTCACTTGTATAGTCCATTCTCCGAGCGCGGGTTCATCGGCGAGGGCTAGTTCTTCAGAGAAAATACCCCGATCCAAGGAGGCTGCGCCCCACTGTCTCACGGGAGAGCCTCCCGCATCGGTCACGCTCACGTCGATAGGGCCAGAAAGAGGCAGCAGATACCTGTCAAGCGAGTGGGTTAATGACCGCGGGGTAATCACACGTAATCTCACGCGCACCCAGCTCCTCATCGGCGATGGTATTGAAAGCGAAAGTGTCTTGTGTTACGGCGCTGATGAAATCCATTCGAACTCGCATTGTTCATTAGCCGCAAATGGCCTAAGTTGTATAGTAAAATTGCTTGAAAAATTGTACATTTTATTTTTATGTATAAACTAAATGTCATTACATAATCATTTCTCAAAAGACTAGCCTTAAGTTCTTACTTGTCTAAAGCGACCACCCGGAAGTTGATGGTGTCCCTGGGCTGGTACACCCGCTTATCCGTTTGCACGAAGACGCAAAAACTCCGACGCTGGTACACCAGCCGCGCCGACGACGAGAACTGCGCTCCTGACCTCGACTGTGCCACTAATTCGTAGTTCCCGGGCCCCGGATCGTCAATCTAGAAAACACAGTCATGGCAGTGAATACTTGTTATTAACAGCGGCGGCTCTATGTATGATGTTGACGGGTCATAGTGGAACATACCTCGAGATCTATGATCCTGGAGGAAGCAGCCTGGACCTGGACCTCGCGACCCTGTGAGTAGGGCTCCCCGTTCGCTTTCTTGCCCTCGACCGCCACGTATACGCTCTGCGCCCGCGGCCCTCCCGCTACTCCCACGCGGTACGCGCTGAACGGCCGCAACACACGCGGCCCTATTACTGATATACTGCAAACAGATCATTTGAGATTACGTTCTAAGTGGTCTAATGCGTATTTCTTTATTATTAGTTTTCATTTAATGAGGAAATATACTTTCAGCAGCTGCAGGTGTCATAAATATAGTAGACGCTAATAATTTTGCATGTCGTATCTCTACTAACAATTAAGTAAGTAAGTTAATTATTAGTAGCTATGACTTTGAAATTAAATTATCATTTTAGCTTTAAACTCTGACAATAAACTGAAATGTTTGTCAGTTTACCTCTATTACATAAGGATTTCATGTAACAAAAGAACCAGCGTGGTATTAATTAAGTGAGCATTTAGTTACGTTACATGCATATTGCTATTTACATAACAATGTGTTCATGATGTTACACTTAGATTTATTTATTGGCATTGAATGACGATGTTACGTCAAGAACCTTTTTTATTAATGTTCTTATACAATTAATAGAAGTACCCGGCGAACACAACTTGTTCAGCCTAGTATAAATACGCTCATTTCAGCTAGATCTCTTTTAACATCTTATTTCACAAACTTCAATCCCAAGTGTCAGTTTCCTGAGCGTTATTTAAATTCATCTATAATCAGTTTGAAGCGGTCAGCTTTAATACAAGTCTCTTACAGATAAACGTGGATAAAACATCTTTCCCTTTCTGTGACTAGTATGTAAGTGCGAGAGTGACGGATGGTTTATCCACATTTATCCACCGCGGTAAAGGTGACCATAATACGAGGGCTGTTATAATCTATTAAGTAGTCGGTGGAATGTACATTCGACTTACCATTGCACGAATGCAGGGACAATTAAACTTATAAGAAATAAGTTTACCAGGATGGAGTGTGTCGCCATCCTGGAATAAAATGGTTGCATTTAGTTTTCGCCATTGAAACAAAATTCATAAATAGTTAAATATATAAGATTTGTTGAGAGGAGTTTAAAGTAACACGATAAGCTGTGATTTAAAATTATTAGCCTTTTTCCGGTATCATGGTCACAGGTAGAGCAGACTTTGGTCGAATCATCTTCACTTAAAAAATAAGCGTGTGCTAGACGGTTTCAAACCAAGTGACCTCGGTAGTTTGAAACCATGTAGACAGTGGTTACAAACCAAATTTCACATAATTTGGTTTGAAACCACTGTCTACATGGTTTCAAACTACCGAGGTCACTTGGTTTGAAACCGTGGTTTCAAACCGTTCTAGCACACGCTTTACACATTGAACCATTATTTTAAGGCCATACTCAAAATGACTTCAGTATTTCTGCGTCTATAGTAATTTGTAGTACCTACTAGGACCTTGATTTAAAGCCTTAATTTGAGATGACTTTTAGCAACATTTAAGACATGCTTAACAGCTGTGAATATCTGTAAAAGGGAACAGCAACCTTCTGAACGACCATGCGTGTTCAGATTTATAATACGGTTGTGTGATAAGTGCTCAATCACACAAACAAACCCAATCACTACAACACACTTGCACTTGCCGTAGTTACACGTATTTAAGTGCATTATTTGTTTTGATAATTATTTCATTTGAAAGTTTGGTGGTATGGTGGTTCATTTGGTAGTATGATGGTCATGGCGTCTTGTTTCCCCAGTTAGCTTTAGTATCCGTCGATAATCAAACTCTGTTCACTAAATCCCGAATAGTTAATATGTATCAAGATATGCAGCGTTCATTAAATTGTCACATTTTTTACCAGTTTTTTGTATTTTAGGTATTTGTATAGAAAAGACATCAACGCGATCTAACCGTTCGCGTCCTTAGCGTAATATTTACATAATATTTACCTACTAGTAATACCTATATTTAAGATAAATTAGGTTCTTAAAATTTGAATAAAAAGGTGTATCATTCTTCAGGTGTATCCCAATTACATTGAATTTTTTTTTTAATTTTTTTTTTTTATTATTTGTTTTTTTGGAAATTATTATTTTGTTATTTATCGACATAACAATTTTAATCACTCACATTTTTCTTAAAATTTTTCATTCTTGTGATTGTTTACCTTAAAAACAGGATTTAAATGAGTGATGTAGGTATCCACTACTCGGTCTGAATGGAATAGTTAATCGAGTGGTGTCGCAATACATAAGTGTCACTACATAACGTATTTATTGACAAGGTGTCGTGGGTGTGCTATTATGTATTACATTTATATGTTTGCGTAGGTATTGAGCTCACCGTCCTTGTGTCCCAGCGCGTCTGACTCATTTCGCTGTATCAACACAGGCGTTGGCGGAACCACTACCCGAATTGGAAAATGTGCCTTTAAAGGTTCTTCACTTTTAGAAACATTGACAAGATTTACGTCAGTACATATTTCTGCATTAAATTTCGAAACTTGAAATCCCCGTTCGCCGTGACTAACGTGCTTAACTTGACACAATGAAGAAAATAAGTTTTGTCGTTACTCGCTATTGTGACTTTCTCCACATAAGTACAGCGATCGAATTCTTGCAAACCGCGAGCAATGTTTACCTCTAACAACCAAACAGTCGCTGCACCGATAGAAAGCCGTGACGGACTTGTTCCTCACTTACGTATTCTTAATCCTCGAAGTTCGGAACCTATAGGAATTCATGACCTCACATTGTGCTTGGTAGAAGAGACATAATATTTGACATTTAAAAAAAGGCATTTCCTTAATTTCTGGTTTTCCAAGTGGATATAAAAATAGAGGTTGCGCACTCACGTCACACACAATTCACTTTATTTATATACTTTATATAAAAGAATTCCTCACCTGCTTTGAGTCACTTTTAAATCTTAATAACAATAACTTAACACTATATGATAGATCGTTTGTGTGCACATAGCTTTTGTGGCGAGCGTGCACGCGAGGAGCGACGCGGCGCGAGCGTCGGATGCGGTGCAACTGTGTGCGGCAGGTTGCGCGACCGGCGCCCACGCAGCGCGGAGGGGCGCCGCGAAGCCTTGCGAAAATCCTCTGCTGGTGACCGTGCCGCGCTCTGCAGCCATCCATTAATGGCCGTAACTCTAATAACGTCGTATTATGCAAGACGCATTCGTGTTATGATTATACATACCTATACCGGGTCATGCAAATTTGGTACGTACCTAGCTAGATTTTTCAGTAGAGCATGATATAATAGATCCATAACTAAATAGGTAATATGTTTGCAGCCACTACAGTGCATCCTTTACAACTAGTCGCAATCGCGCGAATCCTCTCGCGCGTTAAACGCGTCATGTGGACAGGCTCTTTAGTAATAAGTACGTCTTAGATTTTTTCTATTTATGTATTTACTTATATTCATATCGTGAAGTACTACCACACCATATTACCTAATATACCAAAATATACATTATAGCAAGGCATTTTACGATATATTTTCGTATATTATCCCTACTAGTTGACAGAGTCTACATTCTCTGTAAGTCAAACTATGCGTGTGTACTTTTTAAGTTAGATTACCAAATGACATATAACCAAGACGGTGTACACATTTAAATAAACAATTTTTATTTTTTAATTTATTTATACGCAGCTATAATATATATTAATATAAATTATAGTTGCGTGTGTGGAGTCTGTCAACTAATACGGAAAATATATCGTAATATACCGTGCTATAATATATATTATAGCTCCGTCTGTGACGCGCCTTATACGAATAAAAGTATGTATTAATCCACGGCCTACTTATTATGCAGCTTTAAGTGGATGCAGTTAGAGACAATCGTCGCTGCACGCGGCCGCGCGCATTCTAAGGAACATGTTTTACCTCAAAGCTGCTCAATGACCGGCCGGCGCTCGCGTTCATACTCTATCCCACTTAGTGTACACAGAACAACTGTTATTTGTTAACGGGCGAACACACTAACATCCAAGTGGTACCTAAATTTCATCACAGAAAAAAGGTAGAATAATCTCATTAAAGAAAACCTTGCGTAAGGGTGACTTGAGAGCAGGGACCGGCCCGCTATCCCATTCAAGGGGTTTCGAATGGGTTTTATAAGGATTTTACTAAGAAAAGCCATTTGATTTGCTTTTTAAAGCGCTATTTATAAGGGTTACCCTTACCAAGGTTTGAAATAGGTATTTCGAATATTATTTTCGAATAGTACATATTTGGAATAGGTATTTATTTAGTTAATCCAACTATCCAAATCCGATTCGCATAAAAGTTATGTTCGATTTTGTTTTTAAAGCACCATATTTTGAGTGTTACCAATATGCCTTTAAAACCCTTTGAATTAAGCTACCTATTTTATGAATGTGTTCCCATCTCTTTTTCTCCCGTGTGTGGATCGCGAAAGTTTTTAAAGAGATCGTTTAAACAAAAGGGTTACCCTTATATTTGGATATGTAAAAAGAGGGATATCAATTTATTGCTGACGATCTGTGCTTTAGCTGTTTACGTTTAGTGAATGGTTAGTTTAACAAATAACTTAGTCATATATTTCTTCCCAAGAGGTTATTCTTTTAGTGAAATATTCAATTGAGAGGTAAGTCTTTCAAAGGCTTTTATCGGGGAATGGGTCGGGTCCTTGCTTGAGATTTTAATTTTTTTTTAATAAAAAATAGAACCGTCTTCAAAAAAAACCCACTAAGCAAGACTAAATAATGACCGGCTTCCTAGGAATTGCCTATTTGATGGGTGCCTAATAGGTACATGGTCAAATTGTACAGGATCCTGAACAAAGACTAAGAGTAATTATTTTTGCAAAATTAGACAAAGTTGCAAAATTTAACTAGACGGGTAAAAAGATTCGCTAGTAATGTCCTTTAATTGTCGCTTGGCTGCAATTATTTATTGGGCTGGACCTCGAACTCATTTAATCGGTGCTTTAGGTTTTTAAATATTCTAGTCAGCGAGGAAAGAGTCGATGGGGGAGATTTTTATATGAGCATCTTTCGGCGGCGGCGTCGGCGGCTCCGGGGCGGCGTTGTCCCGGCCGTGCAGGGCGGCCGCCAGCGCCGCGTTGTCGGCCAGCGCCGCCGCCAGCGCGCGCTCCAGCCGCGCCGCGCCCGCGCGCTCCGCCTCCAGGCCGGCCTTGCTCACGGCTAACGCGTCCCTGTCTTGATCCACTAAAACCTTCGCCGGCTCTTTGTTGTTGCACTCCAATAAACCGGTCTGAAGCTCAGCGACGAGTGTTGTCAGACGGGATATTTCAGCTAAAAGAAAATACACGTTTTCGTTATATTTCATCCGTGGTCAGATTTGTCAGATTTTTTAAAGATTTACTATAAAAAATAGCTACCGTTAGCCTTGAGCAGTTCCCTGGAAGTGTGCTGCAGCTCAGCGGCGGCCAGGCGGCGCTCGCGCGCGTGCGCGGCGGCGGCCAGGCGCGCGCGCTCGCGCAGCTCGGCGCCTCCGCCGGCGCAGCGCTCCACGCGCCGCAGCTCGGTCTCCAGCCGAGATGCTTCGCTACCGCCCACCATACACATAACTATTTCTATCTAAAAAATACCACACATACCTACTCATAGTGAAACGGAGGATCGTTCGTATTTTACTATAACTTATTCCTTAGTCTTTGTTTGTACCTATGTACCTCGACTTAAGTAGGTGGGTAGATAAGTGTTTCCCAAATGTTTATTTAAAAAATCATTTTTTTGGGGCAAGCTGACACAGCCATTGTCTGCTTATCAAGACCACTCCAACGAGCCCAAACACGTCCGTCCGTTCGTCTGTCCTAGCTAGGGTAACTTTAAACGCTTTGAACCGTAATAGATAGCCCGTTGATTTTTTTGCAGCATATATGATAAAACGGCGGATTTCCTAACAAATAATAAAGTCAAAAAGTAAAATAATAAGCGGAGTCCCCATACAACGTTTATTTTTCAACGTTTTTTTGTATTTGTTTTATCGTACAAACGGTAATAGATACAAGCGTCAAATTTGGTATGATTATGGAACAAACCCTATAGAAAAACTGCTGTGACATACAGACAGACAGACATACATACAACGAAGTCTCACCATAAGGATTCCTTTTTTACCATTTTGGTACGGAACCCTAAAAATGACAAATACTACAAACCGGTCAAATGTGTACGGAACCCTTCAGTGCGCGAGTCCAACTCGCACTTGACCGGTTTTTCTTTTTGCACATTTATTTAGAGAAATGTAAGTTCATAAAAAAATCTAAAAGATAATTTTTAACTTAGCACTAAATAAGGCTTGCAGGCCCGGGACTCAATACATCATAGGCGCCTATAAGGAAGTTAAACCTATTTCGATAATCAGAATAACCGCTTCAATAAATCCTTCCTGCTTTGTCCCAATTATTGCCGAACCAGACTTCGCTCGGCGGTAATTGGGCCGTCACTTGCGGATAACAACATAACCTAATTTAGATTCTTTGGCACGCTTGCTTTTACTCGACTTAGAGGCAGCCGCTTTTTAGGACTACTTTGTATATACAATACATATAGACAATGGGTAATTTCTAAAAGTATAATTGGAAAATTCATGGATTTCTCATTTTTGGTTTTACTTGCTTTCATTTATACAGAACTCTGACAATGATAATATGCTTCGTGAAATATTTTCGTGTTTTGTGTGTTTGTATTGTGAAAGGTGATGTAGACGAAGTGCATATCAAGTAGGTAGACTCGGCCTATTCAGCTCGATTGACCGATCCAGACATTATAATTAATCCGAAACGACAGTGTTTGCAGTCGTTTCTTTTGACTTTTTCTGCGTCAATAAACGTCAAATGACATTACATCGGGTCGGTGGTCAAGGGCAAGCGAAGTTATCCAGTTGAGCGTTTAGCCTACCTGCGCGCATCATCCGTGGCAGCCCGGACCCGGTCCTGCAGCTCTCTGAACTGGCGCTGAAGCGCGCCGTACGCCGCCTGCAGCGGCCGCAGCTGCTGCAGTTCCCTCTCCAGGCCGCTCACTTGCAGGGACATCTCGGCGCAGCGCTCTTCGAGCAGACAGCGTTGGCGCTCCTAATAAGTAAGGTTTTTTTGGGTAAACAGCTTTTTGCAAGTGGTATAAAGAACCATGTACGACAGGGTACCCGTCTGAATTGTTACCGCCGCTAACCCTGCCGCCAAGCAGCAGTGATCGCACAAGAGTAAGTAGAAATCCAGTGGAATTACTAGCACAGAGAAACTTCATTTTAGTCTCAACGTTCGTATAATATGGATAACTATCTCATGTCATATTACCTTACTTTAGTCTACTATGTAACCTTCGCCGTCTACGAACACCTACTGTTACGTCCACCTGCATCTTAACACTGGCGAGCTCTTCGTGAGTTCGCGCAAGTGCGGCGGCGGCGTGCGCGGCGCCCGCAGTGGCAGCGGCGGCGCCGCTGCGAGCCTCAGCGGCCGCGCGCTCGGCGGCCTCCCGCGTCGCCTCCGCCGCCTCCGCCCGCGTCGACTCCGTTCGAACTGCTTCGCGGAGGCGACTCTCAGACGTCTATGGCAATCATGACTGACTGGGTTTAGTTGAACTCATTTCAACATGTTAGGATAAAATATTCAGTCAAGGAAAATGTATCTTATTACCTTGTCATAATTCTCTACTACTACGTCACGTTGTTGTTGAAGGTAGGGACGGTGAGGAACCTTTAATCCTCGGCACGTAACTAGAACCGGCGTACCTTGCCCGCACGTCGGTTTTGCCTCGGTTGACACCGAGAAATCTACTTTTCGAGTCGAATCGACGACGACAGAGACGGCCATTTTGGTATTTACTGAGGTACGTGCCGGGGATTATACGTACGAAAAGACAAAAAAAAATACTTATAAGTGCACTAGCTTTACTCCGCGACTTCACCCGCGTAGAAGTCGTTTATTGCTATACCCTCGGGAATTGTTCAATTTCCGAGATAAAAAGTACTTATTCTATGTCCTTTCCCGGGACTTATATGTAGACGATATACCTAAGTACTTATATAAACTATCTACATACCAAATTTCATCGAAATCGGTTCAGCGGTTTAGCCGAGAAACCGTAACAAACGACAGAGATACCTACTTTCACATTCATAATATTAGTATACTTAGATGTAGTGCTCTCTAAAATCTTATTTTAGCACATCGGACACTATTTTTTTGGCCAATGTTATTTAAGCAAGACGTGAAGGACTAGATTTTTACTTACACTGATCGACTGAAATTCAGCAACAAGCTCCATAAACTGCTGTTCGAATGTATCAAATTCAGTAGTATTCACACCCATTGTTAAAACACGTTAAACACGACTTATTATTTTGTTTTCCAATTATAAACTGCAGCCAGCAGAATCGTAAAATACACTGTTGCAAAAGCGCGGGAAAAGTTTTTTTTTACTTTCTTTTGAGTAGGTAAGGCTAAGGAAAACTAGTAACAGCCAGCTACATATTACTAGTAGTTGGAATAATAACAAATCCTTTTCTGTACCAAAGAGTTTCTATTTCGAAAAAATCATCAATATTTGTATGGAGCGGCTAATAGGTAGGAAACTATCACGATTGAGATAGATATAAATATTCTCCCCGCGAGTCAAAATTTAGCAGCGCTATTTTTTAAACATATAGCAACTGTGATATAGACCATAGACCACAGAATAAAGATGTAATTATTGTTGAATTTAAATCAGATCCCAATATGCATGAAATTTTATTTCTTAACAAAATATGAAAATATCCTAAAAGACCAAAAAGTTAAATTAAAATCGGCCAAAAAATTCGGATAGTTAATATAAGTATTTAAAAACTACTAATAGGCAGAGAGATCTGACTTCAACTGTGACGTCAGCGTGAACTACGGCCATATACTTATACTCCAATTTTTTTCGCATGTAACATCATCGTATACATAATATACGAACAATATTTGGGTAATAGTGTAAGTAGGATAATGTTACATACGAAAAAGAATGTAATTTTAATCGCGTTCTCAGAAACGGCTCTAACGATTTATATGAAAATCGCAGAATAGAAGTTTTTTGGGACAAGAAATCGATCCGGCAAGGTGATCTTCGCGAAAAAATATCGCTAACAGGTTCTTAGTCGGTTTAAAATATTACAGCACCAAAGTGAAAGCCTTACTAATCTATGTTTTAAACTGTGTCTGTATCGTACCTACTTATTATTAGTTATGCCCTACGCTTACGCTTTTCATCTTCCTAAACAAAAATCAATCTTTGCTAAAGTAACTAGAAAAATAATAATCTAATTTTACACTGATGGAATAATTGCAATGTGTCAATTCATATTATGGCGCTTGTGCAGACTACAAAGGTCTTTTGTGCGAGAGGAATATTAAAAAGAAGGCAGAGCTTGTTTTCTCGGGAGCGGCGCGGCAAGTATATAAGAGCTTGCTGATTATTTCATCCCCTCATTTGACCAACCATCGTCTGCTGGCTAACAGGTGAGTCCTTCACGTAGTCCGTCATGTACTTAAAAACAATTAAGCATAAGTAGGTACATTATGCATTTTTATACCAAGAGCCATGAAGAATAAAAAAATAAACGTAAAGAGCATTTTAAGTTTCCCCTCGACGCAGTTAAACGCCATGGCCACAGATAGACTGGATAGATATTTTTTCTGATAAAACGCGGTATCAAATGACGCCTTTGTATAAATATTATAATGTCGACCCTAAGATCCGATTGGAAGAAATCGTCCCTATCAGGTCTTATAAGACAACCGCTTACATTATGTTCTTCTTAGTGTTCGTTTTTAGGGTTCCGTACAAAATACTGAAAAACGGAAACCTTATAAGATGACTTTGTTCTCCGTCTGTCCGTCAGTCCGTCTGTCTGTCGGTCTGTCAAGACCCTTTTTCTCGGGAGTGGCTGAAGAAATTGGGGGTGAATTTCAGGGCGTTTCAACCGCCGTCATTAGAGCCACCAAATATATTGACGAAATCAATGACGCCTACCAGCAACTCCTGATGTAAACAGAAGCAGAACCGGGGATGTAGTTTCTATCAGCATCAGAAGTTATTGTAGTGTCTTAAGTGGCTGTTGATTTCGTCAATATATTTGGTGACACTAATGACGGCGGTTGAAACGCCCTGAAATTCACCCTTGGGCTGAAATTTGGAATATTTAGTGGTCCGCACAAGGTCTCATTGTTAGAATTTATAAAAAAAGTTTTAAACCTAGTATGTAATTGGAAATGGGGTCTAAATTGGGGGTTTGTTGTATTTTCAATGCCATTAACCTTTTCAATGCCATTGATATATCCGTCACGGTTGACAGAGAATAATAGACCCGAGTGTACCTATTTGGGCTCGTTCTAAAAAAAGTGGCACCAGCATGTTAAAGTTTTTGAAAAAAACTTTTTCAAGATTTCTTTACTTTTTGAAATACAAAATGGTTTTTATTATTTCATTTTAGACATATTTGCAAGAGGGAACTAAATATTCGTAAATATATAGAAATTATGACGGTTTGAAAACTCGGTAACGCAGGTTAAAGTTCTACTTATTTTATTACACACGTTAGAAGTGAAAAGGTGACACGTTAAAGCTTCACTATGCACTTTACAAAGGAAACAGTGTCAGGCTAAAGAGGGTAGGGGAGGGGGGGAGGGAGGGGGCATGTTATAGCAAAAAAATAAAACAAACGTATTTACCACGAATCATAAAGCACTATCCAGACATAAATTTTCTGCATTAGTAAGTGATCTCTGGGTATATTTTTATAATAAAAGTAACGGATTTATTCCCAATACGTCCAAAATGTCATTAGTATTAATTTATTTTACACAATAGTAATAATTGTTAGCAATATTTACAATGAGTAATATTTATTGAAATCCATTATTTTTTCTTCTGTATAAAAATGTATATTACTTGTTAATTAGTTGGCTAGAAGCAAAGTTGTGCTAAATTGTTTGGAACAAACCCCCTAGGTATTTTGAAATTTCGATTTTTTTCCAGCTACGATTTAAAACAATAGTATAAACGCGTTACAACGTAATTACAACGTTTTTCGTATTTCGCTTACTCATTTTGTTAGGAAAGCCTTGGGACTTTTAAAAAAGTGGTCTAAAAACTTACCCAATGACAGGTTAAAGTTACTCAGGTTACAAGTAAAAGCTAAAGTTTTTAGACATTTACTCTAAAACTGTTGCAAATAAGAAAATTAATATTTTCAGAAATATTAAACGGCACAAGAATACACACTTAAATGGTATGAGTAAAAATCGCCCCATATCAAAAACGTATAATAATAGAGACAGACAGGATACAGTTAACATACCCGTTACAAACCCCAGATTTGCATCTTCAATCACTTATTTCCACAAAACTACGAAAGGCTAGTCCCTAGTATTCCATATGGTTAAAAGCCAGATACTGACTTAATGTTTTGCCTAGGATTATGGTCTTGTATGATTATTATTATTTCAGTGAGATGCAATACCATGGAGACAGGTTACAGTAAAAAAATCGCTGGACAAACTTTGTACTTGAATATTCTTTAGTAAAATAATGATATTTTAGGCAGGATCATATTGATTGAACGTAATATTCTGTTTAAAATGTAGAATGAATAATATTTTTTATACAACTTTTTACGTGTCACAAAGTAAGTACTAAAACTGAAAGAGGGTAGAGTAATTCTTCGAGCGTTTCAACCGCTCTCATTCCCCTGGTCGCATTAATGTCGGAATTCCTGTAGCTTTGGATGCTATTTTCGGTTATCTTGTAGAGTGCCCTGACTCCTACAAAATAACTGAAAATGCTATCCTAATCTACAGGAAATTCAACATTAACGCGAACAGGGGAATGAGAGCGGTTGAAACGCTCGAAGAATTACCCGGTAGCGTATGGACAAGACAGGTTACAGTAAAAATGGTACTTAGTCATTTTTTCAAATAAAATGTACAATATATAAATAGATAAAACGACTTGGCCTCTTTGTATAAGGTCTGTGCTATTTTTAATCATTAAATTAAGCTTACTTTCCATTCAAAAACTGATTGGCAGGTTACGGTGCCACTTTTTTTAGAACGACCCTTTGACGTAAGGTGGAAATCGTCAATATAAAGTCTTATAGGACAACCGCTTACATTATTTTAACTGACAAATATCTTCTTAGTGTTCGTTTTTAGGGTTCATGGAGGGAATACAGTGTCTCTAACAGTCATCCTCCCCAAGTACTACGAGTATGTTTCTACAACCCTAAAACCGGGCCTATAGCCCGGGACCGTCCACCATAAGCCTCCCACTGACCGCTCTACCACTTGCCAATCCAAGAGACGCATTCATGATCCTGCACCAGGCAGTGATCTCTACAGTGCACCCGTAATCAGCGCACTGTAGTCTAAATTCACATAATTACAAACAAATGACTATGTGTCTCGTTCCATCATCGGATTTGCAACTTTACAGATGGTTATAGAGCTAGATACTTAATTCATACCACTCACCAATCATCGCAGTACTTGCCACACAATAGTACATTTCGATGCTAGTACGAAAAGTATGTCATTACTCCACGAGTGCCGAGATATCTTGCCATGAGCCGTAGGCGAGTGGCAAGACTCGGGACGAGTGAAGAATGACATTACCGCACGTGTATCGAACGACGTTTTTTAACACAGTTGTGAAAAAATAAATCAATTTCAAACTCTGATTCACTCATTTTATAAGTAACTTTTTGAAAACTTAAGATTGGTAAACAAATTTCGCAGTAAAAAAAATTGACATTATGAGAGGTGTTTTTTTTAGCTTTTATTCGACTAGAATGGATTTTGTTATTATTATTGAACCCACTTCAATGAAAGTTTTTTTTTCAAATGCATGTTCTATAAGACATAAACAATTGTAAATATAAAACATTGTACTATTATTACCTAATTATTGTTATCGTATATTTATAAAAACAATATTGAATGTTGCCTTTGGAAACTTAAAAAATGCTTATTGCGGTAAGAAAAAACGCCTCTTCATAATGTCAAAAATTTTGACAGGCGTTTCGGCAGCTATTCCGTTCCATTCAGACAACTTATTAAGAACGGTTTTTCAATATTCAATATTAAAAAATAAACGTGTTATAATGATGAAGAGGTATGTAATAAAATATGAAATATGTATATTTTTCGTATTCTTAAATTTTTATGTTGATTACGATGTTTAAAGGAAACTAATATTAACACTCATCAATAAGTAGTCATGAATTGGAACAAGTATAAATTTTAAAAAAATTGGAAAAGTAAAAAACACTAGTTCGCGAAAACCAACTTTCCGCACGATATACAGCTACGAAAAGTACCACTTTTTGAGCAACTGTGTTAAAAATTATTTTACTGCTTCTCACAGGAGCCGTTAGCATTCGAATCTGTCCCTCTGCTTTACCACTCCTCCATTTCCGCCAAGAACTAGATGACATCCCTCTCAAGAGTTGCCAGTCATAATTATTCCATTTAAAATAAATATTTTCATTCAAATAAAATAGTAAAGGACTAAGGTGTTCTCTTCCAACATCTTTCATTCATATCGCGAACATTCGCGACACCATTGATGGCCCTCAAATAAGTTGGTCTGTTGGCGGGTCCCGCAGGCAGACCAAATTTAGGAGACAGTTGACAGTAGTACACCGCGTCGCCAACATGGGCCAACGTCAGCCGTGGCAGACCAACAATCTTAAGTTCTTCTTATCCGTCTTTTTAACAACAGATCAGTTTCGTTCGGTAAGTATATGAGATATTTTGTAGGCCAAATTATCGTTAATAAAATCCTTGCAAAAATAGAGCCAGGTTGTGCCTCGGCAAATCAACTTATTTTAGGACCACCAATGGTCTACTTATTCTACAAATTGCTTCTGTCCGGTAACTCGATAAGGTAGGAATTTAACCGGCCTGCTCTCGGACTATATACCTATGCATAGGCCAGTCCATGAACGCTTTAATAAAATCAGTATAATTTGTAGATTTTTGGCGCCAAAATGCGAGTGTCAACAATGTTATCGCTGGCGCTGGCGGTGGCTCTGGCAACGTGGACGGTGTGCGGCGCGGCGGGCGCGCGCGCGCGCGGCTCGCGGGGCGCGGCGGGCGGCGCGGGGGAGGACGAGGAGGATTACCGCGGGCGCGCGCTGTACCGCGACTACGGGCTGCTGCGCCGCGCCGCGCGCGCCGACGACGCCTTCGACGACTACGGGCACCTGCGCTTCGGCCGCTCCGACGACTGACACGCGCGCGCACACAGACGACACCCGCTTGTTTACTAACTTTTACTCGCACCCTCGATTAAGGACTGAATGATTCTATGACACAACGTGAATCAGACGTGGTAATATCATTGGCTGGGATGATATTTTCGTGTTAATAGTAATAGTAATCGTAGTCAGGCATAGAGTTACCACCTAGTTTTAGGAAGATTCAAATGGGTTAAAGAAAGATGCACTTTTATATTAAATAATGTATTATATTATAACCAATAAATACATTTTGCAACAGTTATTTTTATTTATTATAATAAATGTGTTACGTTTAACATTAATATCTTAACGAACTGGGTATCATTTAAGAATTAAAATACATTTATTAAATAGATCACTGGTGTATTTTTAAGGCATTTGTCTATGGCGTCAAATATTAATTACGCGTAGATATAAATAATTATATACATATATAGTTTTCATAGCTAATATGCTATCTTTTAACGGAACATGTCCTACTCGTATGTTCTATTGCTATCGTAGTATCAAGGCAATGAATTCATTTCTCACTTGTATACATATTACTAACTACCGGCTCGTCTTCGGCTCGAATTGGAATTGTAACGGCTGATACACACATTTCTGTACTACTTTTGCTTGACGCGGATTGAAAATATAATCATGTGTACAGTAGGTAAATTATATTCAATTAGTATTTGAAAATAGTAGGTCATACGACCGACTGTTTCAAAGTATTCTTGTGTTAAAATATTAGGTACCTATATTTTATACTAAATTCTACAATTTTATTCTTGTACTCATATTATTCGTTGTACGATTAATGGAATCTATAAATATCAATAAATTTCAATTGTCTCTAAAGTTTCCTAATTAATTTTAGACATTTAATTGCATTATTTGTAGTTCAAACTGTACTTATTTCACTTTCGGTCTTAGAACTTGCATTTACTAATTTTAACAGTCTAGGTATGTATGTATGTGACCAAAAATCGGAAGTTCCGCTCTAGCTATTATTGGATCGATTTTAATAAACGGTGTCATGTGATTCGTCAAAAACGTGCGAATGTCGTAGGCTATAAAAATTGTAAGGGTGCGTCATACTATTCGCCAGTCGGGTTTTAGTTTGCAACTTTATAGGGTTCCGTACCTCAAAAGGAAAAAACGGAACCATTATAGGATCACTCGTGTGTCTGTCTGTCCGTCCGTCACAGCCAATTTGCTCCCAAACTACTGGACCGGTTGAGTTGAAATTTGGTACACATATGTAAATCGGTGATCCGAACCCGGACGTGTAACGTAATAAATGAATTTTAAACATGGGGGCCACTTTTGGGGGTATATTAGAAAATTAAAAAATAAAGTTTTACAAACTATATTGTGTGACATATCAAATGAAAGGGCTTGTTGTGGGAATCTCAAATATATTTTGTTATAATTTTAAGATAAATAGTTTTGAAATTATTTAAGAAAATAGGCGAGAATTGACAATTTCCCCCCTTATCTCCGAAACTACTAGGCATACAATTTTGAAAAAAGTACAGAAAATAATTCTTTACATAGGTAAAGAATTATCTATAGAGATTACAGGAAAACCTATAAGAAGTATATGGTACATAAACAAATTTGGATTAGATTTAAAACACTTATGGAACTTAGATAATCATGTACGGAACCCTCTCTACGTGAGTTTAACTCGCACTCGCACTTGTCCGGTTTTCTTATAGCGTTAGACGTCGCAAGGTGTTAAATGACATCAAAGTTATTACACTTACTAGGTACTGCCACTTCTGCCAAGGAAATACTATTATTTTTTGTCAGGTCCCCCTTGACGACCGAATGATTTACTATTTATAATTGGTATTCCAATTTTCAGACTCTATTACTATTCAAGTTTATACGTTGACAATGTAAACGTTTTAACCATATGTATAGGCACGCTCAATATCACTACCTTATAATAAATTAATATAGAGACTAGTTAGTTCCTTCCCTATGCTACAATATTAATATAACATTTATATTAATTTAGCTTAACAAACTAACGAATTGTTGGTTAATTGTACTTGGTGAATACGAAGCGTATTAAAAATAAAATCTTTGAAATAAATCATTTAATTATATGTAAATGAAACTCAAGTTCATAGTTACCAAGTTCAACTTGTGATAGAACAGGTTCCACATAATAAGGAATTAAGAAACTTCATTAGCCTACCCCGGTAGGATAATTATCTCTTTACCCGTTACTGTCAAGGTCATAAATATGTGTACATTTCAGTATTTAATGTCATGTTTAAACTGCCATGTATATGAATGTCACAGCGATTAAAGTGACAAGGTACGAAACGTGTGCACATATTTATGACCTTGACTATACATACAGTCCTTCCCGCTACTCTGTAGGTAGATCTTTCTGTTGGAGTTTGTTAGTGTTTGACACGTTCGGTGAGTATTCGATCAGTGAAAACAGAAATATCCCGTTGATATCGACTGCCCCTTAAATGATGTCCTTCTTTTGCGAGTTTCCGAGTAAGGCCTGTAAAAAAACAAGGTTGAAGCATCAGTTACTTTCAGTTCAAGAATTTGCTCTACAAAAGGGTTCTAGATCTAAAATAAAATATACTTAAGTACCAAAACTCTTTACTTTTCCGATGTACCTAAAGTGGATTATTGTTTTAATATAGTTGACTAGCGTCTAGCGACATGCCCTAGCTTTTCTCCTGTTTGAACAGAATAAAAAATAGCCTATATTAGTAATGGATAATGTAACTTCCTATTTTAGTGAAAGATTTTTTAAATCGGTTCAGTAGTTCCAGAGATTACCACCAATATACAAACAAACAAACACAATTTTACCTGTTTATAATAATGTGGTTCTAAAATCCGGCATTAAGTTCGAAACTAAACGAAACGAACGGAGTGACTCGTTCAACTCCGTGGTAGCGTTCTATAATCCGCCACAGAACCCTGCAGGTCGAATCTGGGACCTAAAATACACCCTTTATTTATTTGCCGTAGCCTATTTAAAAGTCTAAGGCCGTATTTCAGTTCCTAGATTCTATTAGCAGGGTTCTATGGCGGATTATAGAACTGCTACCACGGAATTGGGCGAGTCACGGAATTCGATGAGTTTACCCTACTAGGCGCAGTGGGCCAAATACGTGGTCTGACCTGTACTTCGTTTCCACTTTATAAAGTACCTAAGGTCGATAAATGACTCGGTCAATTAAAACGTCGAGTTTTGCTGTAGCCTGTAACGTATTTCCATTTATTTATATACAAGTCCTTATTTAATTGTTATGCTAGTGGTGGTAGTGTGTGAGCGTGCAGTGTTTGTGTGTGGTCTGGTATAACGACAGGTGGCGTGGGCTTTACCACACTTTTGTGTGGAGTGCGCTGACCTTGTTGATGAAGTTGACGATCGCGGTGGCGGGCTGCTCGGGCTCCAGCTCGGCGAACACGTGGCACTGGTTGTCGGCACCCGTCGCCGCGCGCGCCACGAACGCAAACATGCGTCTGCGCACACACATACTCAGTATAATTATCTAGGTCTTAACGGAATGTAGTCACTTTTCTTTATTCCTTGTGGCATCGCCGGCCCTAGCCCATGGTCAGGGTAGAGGGAGATTGCAAGATTATCATTCGGCGTCCTATGGCCAACGCTTTTGAAAAGAAATGAAAATGAATTGTATGTTAAATCCAATTTGGAATATTAGCGTCCCTTGCCATCATTTGGCTAGAGCGACCGCTACTCTCGCTCTACTGCAGGGCGGGCGCCGCCTCGTGGTTAATAAGTCAGTTTTTTTTTCAAGAAAAACGATACGACAGAACTTCAGCTACATGTTCAAATTTGAGGAATGAATTACTTCTCGTGCTTGGCGCCCTTGTCGACGTGCGCGTAGCGGCGCTCGTCGGGGTCCAGCCCGGCGTAGGAGACGGCGGCGGCGGGGTAGTGGCGCCGGAAGAACAGCCGCCGCGCCGCGTCCGTCAGCGTCACGCCGCCGCCGAACACCTTCAGGTGCACCACCTGCCCCGTCACCTGGGGTACGAACACATACCTTGTAGTTCATACGTTTCATAGGGTTACGATAAAACTTATCTGGAGGCCTCGAAAGTTGGATACCTAATGCTATCTTATCGATTTTCGATATAGTAGCTTCGCACATGGCTACTTTTTATCCCGGAAAATCGTTCCCGTGGGAACATCAGTAAACAACTTCACCGCGGACAGAGTTAGGTACGGGCAAAATATAATTTCTCTATATAAGTTTATTTATTGTTATCTAGTATCTACCCATAATATAAGTCTCGAGCGTAATTAGGGACATAATACATTAATATAGCAATAAAATATTTACCCCAATGATGGATACAGTAGTTTGACATTTTATTGCTAAATAATTGTGGGTTTATCACATTTTTGCGTAACACCGTTTAGTTGTAAAATCGCAACCGTTCTCAAATTGTAAAGGTTTGAAAAGTTTGGATACTTGCGTTATGTTAATTACTACATGATAAAATAATAAATAACGTTACTTAAAGGTAATTTCATAATAATACCATTAACTACCATTAAATAAAAGTTAAACACCGTTAAAAATAATGTTAAATCAAGCAGATGACGGGCGTTCGTAAAACGTTACTAATAATTAACGTAACAACGTTAGCATTAATATTAACGTTAACGTTATTATTAACAATACTTTGCTTTTAACGTTGCCTCAATTTACCGGTAAAAATAACACTAAAATATATTAACAAAATTTTTACGATATATTTTGCTAACATTAACTGTCGGTCAGCGGGTAACGTTAGCAACTTTTTAACGTTAAATCAAGCCCTGCTCGCAGGCAAAGATTTGTGTTGTTATAACAATAGATAAGCCTGTTCGAGTACCCACTGACCGGTAATTGTTAACGCAGAACAAAAGATCGCAAAGTAGATAACAGAAGACGGCCAAATAATAAGTCCTCAACTATACCCTGATATTATCTTATCCACTAGCTGTGTCCGTCTTCCGGCTATGATCTATCTCTGTACCAAATTTCACGTCGATCGGTTGAGGCGTTGAATCGGGAAAAGGTAACAAACAAACAAACCGAGTTACCTTCGTATTTATAATATGGGGAAGGATAAGGATTGACGTAACGTGTAGAGTAGTTGTTTACCTTCTTCTGTACGAGGTTGGCGACGGCGCGCTTGACGGCGGCGGGCCCGGTGAGCGCCTCGGTGTTCTCGGAGCCCAGCAGCAGCACGTGGCACGCCGCGCCCGCCGCCAGCAGCGCGCGCGCCGCCGCGCTCCCCGCCGCGCCCCTCCACGGGTCCCTGGAATACAACATATTATTTATTTATTTAATAGGTTTAGCTTTACCTATATCTACACACATATCGTAAGTCCTCTATAATGCGTTCAGAACCCGTTAGCAATGACCAGCATTACAACAATCAATTTTACTATGATAATTTTCTTATCTGTAGCAGTAACGTAATGTTCTTAAAGTTATGAGTTTCAAATTTCGAACATCTTTGAAAAACAAAACAATTTTATTTGACCTCAATTCTAATATCACACAAGATGACATTTAATTCGAAATGAAATGTCAATTGCATACAATTTTGACAAATCTCGTATGTTACTTGATAATTTGATATCGAACGATATGATAGTAGAGGCCGACTCTAGATTGTCTCTGAATTAAAACGTCGGTCACGTATCTTCCTCTTTTTGTTTTCATCTAAGATTGGGCGAAAAGAATGGTCGTGCAAACAAAACCTTAAGAAACACTAACTAGGGTACATTTACTCCATGCACGTTTTTCAGTAACCTTAAAAAAATCGACTCTTCCCGTTCTACTACCTTATGAAGGTATTTTCGTTTGAATAATGCTGACCTGTCTGGCAGCTTGAGCGGCACGGGCAGCGCGAGTGGCGTGACAGTGTGCTGGTAGACGAGCGCCGACAGCGAGCCGAAGACGGGCTCGTCGGGGCAGCCGCGCAGGCGCACGCCGCGCGCCGTCGGCTCCACGAGGAAGTGCCGCACGCTGCCCGCGCCCCCCGTGCCCCCCGTGCCCCCCGAGCCCCCCGCGCGCACCGCCAGCCCGAACGCGCCCGGGAATGAGTTCGAGTCGCGCACGATAAACGAGCCTTCTTCTAGTTGCTGCAGTGCTGCTACCGCTATACAACATACAATAAAAACGTATTTCGTGGGTGTAAAGGTAAAACTCATTAAGTGCCATTTACTTTTACATGAATTAATGAGTTTTACCTTTAAACCGACGATTTGATTATTATAGGTAAAGTTTTAATATTTCATACACGATTTACAATATATCGAGTCATTTTTAAATCTTGCAAATCTGCAGCATTTGTGGCGCGTTTTTCCAATAGACTGCTCGTGGGACATACATACCTATTCAAAGTTAAATATACATAAAAGACGAGCGCAGTTTCTCATAGGTAGGTATTATGATTATCACACAACTTTAATTTAAACATACAGGGTTATTGGTTATTGCTTCCATTCTCATTAAGAGGTTATAGTAGAGGTCATTCGCAATCATTTTGACCCTATAATGCATTATGCAAAAGTGAACCATTCTAGAAATAATTCTCTTTTAAGTTTTTTTTCAAAAAAAGTATTTTTTCAAATTTCAAAAACTTAATGGAGTAACTAGAGTAGATTCAGGTTTCATAAACTTGAATTTAAAGTTCTTACGACTTTCTGATTTAGAAAAAACACGTCGTGCTTTGAGCTAGGGTGCTCTCACTTAGTACTCAGCTTTGCTTTGCTGTAGTGGAACAGAATGATCTGAAAATTACAGATTGTTGTTTTCTACAGTCAATTTCAAGACTATAGGCCTTTAGATTGGTTTATTTTTGCTCGTCTCCGCTTGAGGTAAAATGCACTATTACAGGAAAGAAGTGCTTACCGTCGTCACGCGAGATGTTGGGCTTGTACCAGTAGTGGCTGGTGTCGCGCGCGAACCGCTCGCGGTCGGCCGCCACGGGCGCGGGCTCGGCGCCGCCCGCGCTGGAGCGCCGCGACCCGACGCTGCCCGCGTACGTGCGGTACTCCGACTCAGGGCTGCTTTCGCGCTCTTTCCTGTTACAAACAACCATCACCAAGTTTCATTCCATCTGGTACTTTCTGACAGATAAAGGATGCTTTTAACAATATTGTAAAAAAAAATGTTTTGCCACTGTTGAAGAAGATGGTGTCGTATTGTAAACATTTACTTGAGACAAGAATGACATAACTCAAAATGTAATCGAATATTTGAATCCTATCTTAGCGCGAAATGCAATAAATAGCCTTATATTTCGAGTTGTGTCACTCCTGTTGTAAAACTCGTAAATGATCAAAATATGTAGGTCGAAGATATCATAGTATGGCAGAGACAATTCGCTCTTCGTACAGTCAACATCAAAAGTTGATACACACTTTTGTACCTTGTCGCTATACAGCCACGTTAGCAATGTCAAACAAGGTTGTCAAGTAGGTATGTTAATGCGATAAAGTACAAAAGTGAGCATCTAATTTTGACGTTGACCCTACAGCAGCTTCTCTCAATAATTCACAGGAGTTCTTTGTCATTGTTGAAGTTCACGATTTGCTGGTTGAGTGGTTACCTGGTAACCGGCGGCGAGCGCGGCGGGCGTGCACCGAGCGACGGCGTGGGCGTGGGCGGGTAGGGCGTGCGCGGGTGCGTCGGGAAGGCCGGCGTGCCCGCGCGGGACTCCGAGCGCGACCAGCTCTCGGTTCGCTCCCGGATCTGGGAGACCAAGAGAGAGCTCTTAACATATAGGTCGACCAACAAACACTGTAGTGAACCAGAAATTGATTGCTTACAATAGTATCGTCGCTGCCCGGATCCGCAAGTGACAGTAAGCCAGGCGCTGTAGTGGATGTTGGCGTATTACTACCGCTCCATTCGCGCGTCATCGTCTTTTCATACATGAATTTTCTAGATGAGGTTCTGTAAAATTTTATCATTTGATTTTGAATAAAATCGAATTAAAAGGTACTCTAATCCGATATCTTATAACATAAATAATTATTAAATATTTACCTGTCAGGAGCTTGTGGACTGATACTATCATTTCTTAGAGGAGTTCGCAATGTATTGACGTGCAATGGAACACTAAAGTCGTCGTCGTCATCTGCAAACGCTGTCGTATCGCTGGTGTAGCCATCCACGCTGCAAAAGTATAAATAATTTACATTCGTCATTCTATTCAAATTTGTAGGTATAACGGCCGCACTCAGAGTCGCCGATTAAGGTTTAAGTTTCATTAAAGTAGCTGCTGTCACTTTCTTTGCTATAGCAATAGAATAAGACGCAGTAACTTTAATGAAACTTTAAAATTAATTGACGTCTCTGAGTGCGGCAGTAAGAGTTTATATTGAGATAGGTATAATCGTAATTATCAATACCGATGGCTGGCAGAGCGGCGCACATGTCTTGAAGGCGCGTCCCACTCAAGCGGCAGGCGTGCGACCCTCTCCCTGGCCTCCCGCCTCTCCCGCAGTTTCTGCTGCTGGCGCTGCAGCCAGGTGAGCCCGGAGCCCCCCTCGAGCGCGCTCTCGGAGCGGCGCGGCTCGCGCGCGCGGCCGCTGTCCTGCCAGCCCAGCGTGCTCGCCGAGCGCCACGTCCCGGTCTCTTCTATCGCTGTACGTGCGCTACTCGGAGGCCGGTCGATCCACTCCGCGTCTCCATTCAACCATCTAAAACCATACGTTTACACCTTATTAGTAACGGATACTCGACACGGAAATGTTTCTCAGTACAATACAATGGTAATCTGCCTACGATTTGTCATGGTGCCGGTGAGCTTGTTTATGCAGCTGACGCAAAATTATATATTGAAGTTTTTTTCTGCGTAGGACTTGACTATGGCTCAGGTTCATATATGGTTAAGACAAATACGCATATTTTGATGTTTATAGTTAAGTATGCGACAGTGGGAGGTAAGAATGTCTCACAATATCGAAGATAAAATAAATATGTGAGGTAGGTAATTAACATAGAGTCGCGTATCTCATACATAACTATGTAATCAAACGGATATTTGCATGCCAAATATGGGTTACAAGTAGAACAAGTTACATCTCTCTCATAGTGACTATAGGATACGGATAACAGGAACATTGCGGATCAGTTAACAAACGGCACTTAATTCAATATAGGTAGGCAGGCACTATGTATGGGGGGTACCGCACCGAGCGGGCGCCGCGGCCGGTCGCGGCGCCCGTTTATGGCGACGTTTATCTCGAAATAGCAACTTGCTCGGGCTGAGCGCGCCGGCGACGCAATCACACGCCATCGCTCCAAATCAATTTCTACGAGCCAACGTGCAACGACGCCTTCCGATGCGAGCCTCATAAGCCGGTACATGTATGGTAACTGACTGCTTCAGTGCATTATGTTAGGCAATGTATGAAATAATTAAGAAGTTATTTTAAATGGTACTTTAAACATGCTGTAGCCATATGCGTTCTTACGAAAGCTACCTGAGTTTGCGTCGGGTATTGCAATAGATATAATGTCCGCTTATAAACTTGCTGAGTTTTAGTAGGCTAGCTGGGAGAGCACAGAAGCGATCAGTCAGCAGGCGCCACATTAATAATTCGCAATAAGCAGTTTGCAAAGCGCATGTGCGACGGCGGCGTAATAGTGCGGAACGGCTGCGTCTGCGCGCTCCCCGCCCACGCCCGCCACTTAACTTGATTCACGTTCATACTTCCGGTTACTGACAAACAAAGAGTTAAAACGTCTAGTATTTTTTGTTAAGTTACATGTGACAATTTATTTATTTTATTTTTAGATTGTATCAAAATATATTACTATGTATATTGAACTATTTAATAAAACCATAAAGGCTTGTGTTAAGGATTCATGGACTATAATATAATTCATTTTGTAAAGTGTTACACCTGACGCACCTACTAATAAAAATATGCCACTGGGATCTGCATATCAATGACCATTGATAACATCCGTTACATTATTGGCAGGTCCGTAGCAGTAACTTAAAATCGGAGGGTATTATTACTAAAGTAACTTGACCTTCATAGGATTAATGCCATTTTTAACCGACTTAAAAAAAAGGAGGTTCTCAGTTTGACCCGTATGTTTGTATATATGCATGTATGTATGTATGTTTGTCCGCGATTATTTCGCGTTTGGCTGAACCGTATAGATGCGGTTTTCATAAAGGATTTGTTACATTCTGGAGAAGGGTTTTGGTACACAACAAATAGATACCCCGTGACGACATCCGCATGGATCCGTTATTAAGCGATATATTAGTTCAACTCGACCGATTTTGTGTTGACGCGGTTTATATGAATTCTCATATATCGTTTTTGAATAAAAAGCTCATTAGTAAAGTAAATGATCTGAAACCAACAAAAACCGTAAGTTCAAGAACGGCTCTGTGTGATTGTGATTTTAGATTGTGTTAAGCAACGTTTAAGTGCTCCTGTCAGAATAATTGATTCGATTACAACGCATTGTACCTATTGACGTTGCAGTGATTGACAAGATAGATATTATACCTACCTACCATACTTATTTATCTTGTTGTCTATCAGTATCAGCCGACAGGCGGCATGTTGCGTGTTTGTACCTTATGCGTCCACAATAACCATTCACGTCAGTATGCTATTGTGTTGTGCTCAAGCAGGTGTATGAATGTCACTGCATTTTTTGGTTGGAACGAAAAAGTTATCTAGGAGTCGATTTATTGATGATTAAATGATTATAAAGAATCACTAAAATTAAGTCACGCGGTGATCTCGTTTACAAATGATTAGAAGCACTTGTGATATCAATCATCATAGGCGTGAGAATTTTAGCCACCAGTGGATTAAATTATGCAAACTTAAAAACGTCAATTTTGATATTTTTGATTTTTGAAGGCGGGCTGGTTTCCGCAACTCGACGTCTAGCGCCTATTTTGGTAAGATTTGATCCCCGGATGAGAATGCGGCGCTCTGTTCAGTTCAAGTCACAACCTTCAGTTAATAAAGTTAATAAAATAACACATCAGTACCAGTTACCTAAGTCAGTTAAGATATCTGACACTATACCGCTACACTTAAACAAAATTTTCGAAAATTATGAACAATAGGTACCTATATAACTTTATTTCTTTCGTCATAACCGAGTGCTACATATATTTAAAAAATGTTCTTATAAAGAGAACACTCAACGCGTAAACAAACTGTTCCAGTAACCGTTCTTGCTTTATTTAATCTAGTTAGAACGATGCCTCGTGAATAGCTGCCAGTGTTTACGCTGGAATTTATAATGATCAAATATCGAAAGGCAAGCCAGGGCGGGTTAGAAAAACAATAGCTTTAATGAGCTGCGCACAAGAAATGCGTTATAAGTACTTATTGTGCCGGCGCACACGCGCTCGAAGTAATAATAACCGTAGTTTACTCCTCGTTATTGTCGACACACTTGTCTTGATGATTGCTCATACTGGCTTTTACGTTCGAAGTTTTGACTACGAATACTAGTATAGGTTTTGCTTTTCCATGACAAATTTGAGTAACCTATTCATCTAAATGGGATTACTACACCTTAAAAGGGGTTAGGTACCAGTTTTTTTATTGAAAAGGATTCGAGCCCCGAGGGTACCGTATTTAATATAGAACACTAGCAATAATACAATGAATTGCTTACAGCTTTTACATTATTTTGTATCGGTATGCAACAAAGCCCATTTTGACTTGCCTAAATATTAAAATTAATTTTTAAAGCCTTTCGCTAATTTCTCAAATAAATATTTTTATTTTAATAACTTCATTAAATAAAAAATCTATAAGGCTGGATTATTTTAGTTTTTTCGGCGTATAAACATCGAAGACAAGGAAGGAACGGTATTTTTTTTTGTAAATTTTTGGCTTACAGGCAAATCAAAAATTAAGTAATAAAAAATTATATAAATACAATAGTTATATAATACGCCAATCAAGCCTTCATTTGTATCTAACTTTAATTTTCTAACCCCCATTTTAGCAGGGTAGACCCCATTTTCAGTAACTATACACACATTTATTTTCGTTTTTTTTTTACCTTAAATATACATGGAGACCAGCCAATTATACAACTATACGACATTTCAAGCTGATACCATTGGTGGTTGCTGAGAAAAACACCTGTCACATACAGACAGGCAGACAGAGACCGAAGTCTCAACATAAAGTTGTGTTTTACCCAAAGTTATTTAATTTTAGAACATAATTTTAATTTCGTCTTTTGATGACTTTCATTTGTATTCACATTCAATAGTAATTTTTCTTAAGGTTCGGTAGCGTTGATGTCTTTTGTACAAAAAACCTTAAAGTGATATAAATGTCAAAATCGAAAATACGAAAACTTGATATAAAAATCATAAAAATCTGACAAATTAATGGGTTAAAGTCGGATTACATTGTAAAAGTATGGTGTCCACTATTTATGTTTGCATCTAAGTTTAAAATGTAAAAGACGGTTTATTACCTACCGACGTAAATTTAAATTAATGTTGTGAATTAGATAAGGCCATCTTTTTAATTATAAAGCTTCCTTTTATGCATCTCAATACGATCACAAATCATTACCCTGATCGCCAGCGGAATGTTAGTTTTTGTTGTGATCATTGTTCGTTATTCAATTAACACCCACGGAATCTCCGAATCCCACGCAGCATCCATCAATAAATGATCAACGGGATCAAATTGTTTTAAGCTTTATTTTATTTTCTATGCACGCTTGCTTGTACTAACAAAGTCCTTATAGATAGACATTAAAGTGCTTTGTAAACAGCCGGTCTATTGGCGCATGTTCCCCAATTAATGCCTTAGAGCTAGGACCCCCATAAAACGTACGAGATTACACGCACCATGGTATAAAATGAGTCTGTGGCATGGTGTAATGGCCCGGATTGGTTATGTTATACTTTATTGCCCTGCTTCATTTGACAGTGAAGTGGGTCGAGTGGAATGAAGCTAAATAAATTAAGAGACTAAGATAGACACGTTATATTAAAGCGTATTATGGTGCTAACTTCTAGCTAATTGTACCTACAGTAGGTAGGAAATATGAATGTGGAAATGAGGAAATATGTATTATGAATAGCATAATGTAAGTAATTGTGTATTTTACATTTTTATAAATTCCAAAGCTCTATTAAAGCCTTCATAGATTATCGAATCTACTTTTTGACTCTTATGGAAAGATTATTTATATAAAAAAAAAATAGCTAAAAATATCGTTTAGTGGAATTATGAGAGTAAACAGCAGCAAGCGCAGGTAGGCGGCGGCGACCTCCGCCCGCGCGCCGCCCGCGGCACAGGAACACATGTTTGCGTTTGACGCCGAACTTTTCTTTATTTAAACTTAATCTGAGATCCCAATATTTTTTTACGATCCTGTTATTTTAAACAAGCATAATAATGGAATATTCGGTCCAAAATCATAAACGATGCCATGTAAACTCAAGCTGTGCGAAGATACGTCTGATTTATTCACGTGTTGCACGATTGGCTTCGAATAATTTGTCAAGATTTATTTATTAATTTTACCTAAATGAATCCCTAGTATTCGCTATATACGTTAATTTATTCACAACTAAATCCGGTAGGATCGGATAAATATACAAAAGAGTATTCAATTAGTAGGTTTATCCAGGTTATAAATGGGTAACATGAATGATGGTTTATATAGTTACTTATAGAAAACTTACCTTCCATTTCGTAAAGGGGAGGCGGGCGGTGGCGTGGTGGTGGTGGTGGTGGTGACGTCTTCATGCGTAAGTTTGCGCAGGGTGCGCGGCGAGAGCGGCGTCCGCGGCGCGGGCGGCTCGGGGCTGGCGCGGCGCTCATCGTCGTCGTCGTCGTCGATGGGGCGGTAGGCGCGCTCGCCGCCGAGCGCGCGGCGCACCAGCTCCGGGCTGGCGAGGCGGTTGGGCGCGCGTAGCATGCCGGGCCGCAGACCGGGCGCTCCGTACGTGAAGGGCGCGGAGTCAGCGCGCGCGTGATACGGTATGTCGGGCGCGCGGTCGGCACTCGATTGCGCGGCGGCGGGCGCCGCGGGCGGGTCGGGCAGCGCGCTGACGGTGCGGAGCATGTCCCCCAGTAGCGCGTCGAGCTCATCGGGCGGGCTGGGCGCGGCGCGCCGCCCCGCCGACGAAATGCCGGAGTCCATGGATGCGCTCAGCAGCGACGCGGGCCCGCCGCCCGCGCGCACCACCGTCGCGTAGATGGACCCGTCGAGGGGCCCGAACGTGTGCGCGGCCTCGGCCCCCTCCCCGGCTTCGCCGCCGGACCCAGAACCGGAGGCACTGCCGTTGTTTTCACCTAAATTAACAAAACCAATACATTTAAAATGTACAAAATGTAGGGACGTCGATGTTATTTTTAATTTATTCTCACTTCAGGCGATATTATTTTGTTTTAACTCTACATTCATATGATCTAAGTAAGTAGATACCACTTCTTTAAAGAAAAATAACTTAAAAATACAACATCTCGCTTTGCTATAAACAAGACAACGGATGAACACATGTAGTTAGACAAATCGTCTAACTGACCAATATTACGCCGCTCTTTAGTTTCGCTTTAATTAACGACAGCTTTTAAATTGGATCCGATTCGCTCCAATAAGCAACTCGAGCTTCATCTCATCCCATCTTAACGAACTGATACATAATAAATAAAGTAACATTTTGCAATTTCCGCTTGCATTTTACATTGATTAACTGAGTTGGGATAATCTATTCGGGTAGTTTTCACACGTTTATCTCGCGGCAGTAGGTACGTCACGTTGATCGAGAGCGCGTGCGCCGGCGCAGGTGCCCGGCAGTGCGGCGGCCAGCATCTGACAGATGCCGTATAAGGATTAAGTTCGCTTCCCGTTACCTTGACTGAGGGATACACCGTTGTACGACGGGATGACCGAAGTACCTAGCTACAAAAACAGTTCATTGGTAAAGAAAATGTGTACTTGCATGTTTTTTAAATGGCACCGCCGTCAATGCTTTGCCTTCAATTTGAGTAACAATTTAATAATTTAAAAATGTAATTGCATAAATAAAGGTTTTGATGTAATCGTAATAACCTCGATTTTGTCAAGCAATCCTAAAGACGTGGAATTCCAGGCAGGTTCGCGGTTCAAGGTGGTTAACCTAACAAGGAAGTATAACCTTCAAAGGCTCATAATGAAGGCACACAGTTTCTTGCCATCGTTAACATTTAGATTTTAGTTGAAACAGATTTTAAAGATTGAGACATCCTTTAAAATTTACGTATCTTTTTGGAATATTTAGAAAAAAATACTATTCTTGCCTGTTGTTGTACCTACTATAAAACCAGCTTTTGTCCGCTTATTTACTTATCTATCATTTTACCGGAACGAGCGACCTGTACCTCTACCATGAGTTGCTATCGAAAACTCGTGTTACGTTCTACAGTCGATAGCGAGTAAACGTCCTTCGAATAGTTTTTGATTAAACTCGTACCATGAGTCACATAAACGTTTACTATTCTCGCTAACGTTAACTCGATAGTTCGTGTAGTTATCGTTACGTGTGCCTAATTTCACACCAAACGAAGTTGTCTCTTTCTAACTACAATAAAAAGACAGAGTAAGGATGATATTGGGCTAAAAGATAAGTATCCATGTCATCCATTTAAAAATATAGAAATAACCCTGCTAATTTAAAAAAGTGCCCTAGAGCAGTGTCACTATGTAAGTGTAAGTGATTCTTGAATTTGTTTTGATTTTTTTGTCAATGTGACAGTTCATTCATTCGTCTGTGTATAGTCAAATTAGACAAAAACTTATTTATTTATGTGCCTAAAGTTATAATATACTTACATATAAGTCATTAATTTCATATCTCATGGCATTCTTTTAAAAAAATGCTTTACAGGAAGAAGTTACTGAAGTGGCACTAGAAACAAATGACAGCCTATCAATTTTCCTGCTAAATGAATAACTTGCTCAACAAACTTGTTCCAGTAAGTTTCCCTATCATTGTTACTATTGAAATAAAATAAACAATTTATTATATATATTTAAGATAAAAATTCATTTAATTCATGTCCTAGGAAAGATTATTTCAATGTGTTTTTTTTCACTGCAGGCGTTGGAGACTGGAATCTACCTGTACCACTTGTACCAGGGACATCAGCTCAGCCCTCCTTTTTTCCACCATTGCTTGTGGCTAACAGCACTTGCAGTGAACAAGACTTGGTGGACAGAGAGTATCCCGAAACAGTTAACAGCCCAGGTATAGTGACTGCAATGACAGTCAATTTCCATCAGCTCTTCAAGAAATAGGTTCCAATAAATTTTGCTGTTATTATCACATTTTAGAGTAAAATGTACCTACCTATCTAGTTTCATTAGTTAATTAAGAATTCAAAATAGTACTGTAAACGTTTTTTTATCCATTACAGCCCTGCCCGAGGTGGACGGGAGTGAGACCGGAGTAACGCACGGTGGTGAGCCTGCGGTCACAAGAACAGCATTAACAGCTGCTAATGCCAGGTGGCAGAGCCCCAAGCTCTTACCGCCCACACCGCGTCAGTGGCGAAGACGTCAGGTGCAAAACCACTAATCTCCTGTCTACAGAAGGACTCGCACCCAGACAGTCAGATTTGGCAAGGCAAGCCTTTGTCAGAGCTGACAGTGAATGGCGAGCTTTTAAACAGGAAGTGGAGCGGGAGAGGAATAGGTTAAGGGAATCAGAGTTTAGAATGCAAGAACGGTGGTTAGATTTATTTGGTAAATTTTTAGCATTAGGAAATATAATTGTAGATACTTTAGCAAATAAATAAAGATTTTGTGTAATAAATAAAGATTTTGTGTAATAAATAAAGATTATGTGTGATGTATGAGTACTTTTTATTTTTATATTAAACAAAAAACAGAAAACATGGTACAAGTATTTGGAAATAATGCATTGATGCAAGTCTTCTAACTAATTGATCCCGCGGTGCTCTCTCCATTAATAAATGACTGGTGCCTTCATTTTCCAACACTAACTCCTGGCCCTCAAATAGTTCTGAAAATAATAGGTACCTACAACAAACATAATAAAGATAAGGACATATTTAGTATTAAAGTTAATATATAATCATTATCTTTCACTATAAATACCTTGACTTTCTTCAGACATATTCTTGTCATCAGGATCGGGAACATTATATTTGTGAGTGGATTTCAAATCCGTGTAGTACGTTAACGAATCGCACAAATTCTCAAAAGCTTCCTTACTGAGCCTATATCCTTTAATAAAATTTATTCTCAGTTAAATTTTGAAGTGGATTTCTTAACGTAATATTTCTCATATCAGCTTGAAATCCTCCTTGTTTTCGTCGTTCGTCTTCATAAGCCTACATATTCCACGCTAAATAATGTCTTGCCGATATTATTTGGATAGATAAATAATTGGAGTAACGTATTAAACAATAATTCTAAGTTTTCACGCACCAATTTGCTAGTGAAATAGTTAACTACAGTCGATACGGTATTTTTCGATGACATCTGTCAAATTTACGACTCATGGTACCGATGTTCTACGGCAACGGTTACAAAACGTTAGTCGCTAACGAATAGATTTCGATAGGTAATTTACCGTTGTAAATACTAGCGATCTTTAGTTCTTTAAGTGACCGCTAGAGGAGCTGTACAATTCTCCATACAAATCGTTTACGCCGTCGCTAGCGAGTGCGGTCACTGTAAACTCATGGTAATGGTACTGGACGATCGTCAAACTCGCCGAGCGACTAAAATACTGAATACAAATTAGGAAGGAATACTCGTATCTTACATGCCGCATTAGGATTAGGTACTTAGCCGTCGCTTAAATTGTTATGTTATGAATTACTAGAAGTTATAAGACATGTCATAAATGTCATTTTTGAATAGATCAGTATTTGCAATGTTCTTCAATTTCCTGAATTCTAAATCTAGCTGAAATATTTGAAAGTTGAATTGAAACGGGTAACCGATAATAGTCGAGTGTGTTTATTCAAATGCCGTGTATTGGACAGTCGTTTGAGTCGTTTCACAACAAAACTAAAAGTAGGGTTGTCAATAACGCAATTAGTGTAAAGATATCAACGTCAGCGTCTGGTGACCGTCGGCGGGCTGTTAAGGAAGATGCGGTTATTTCTGTGATGTCAACCGAAATAACGCGTTAGTTCGGGCTGGTGTTACGAAACGTGCGCCGGCGCAGGAAGAGGATGTGCTCCCTGCCGGCGGCGGCGCCCACTCCCACAGTTGCGCCTTTTGTATTTAGGTACCTACTTAATTAATGGCTACAGATTATCAACAACTAGTCAACTGTTTCAAATGTTTGTTTATTTACTATGAAAATACTATTAAAAAAACATGCCGATGTCAAAGTAGGTAAAGACCAAAAAAAATTGAGGTTAAACGAGTTAATAATTAAGACAATCATATTTAAATTGGAAAAGCCGAATACCAGATACAATACGAATACCGCAATACAAAAGTCGAAAGTGACCGCGTGTGTCAATGTATGAATGCAGCGTGGTAAAGATTTCATGGTTCGTTAGCTAATGCAAATTAGCGCGACCGTGATACTGCGGCCATCGGACACGCACGTCACGCCCGCTGTCAAAACACAAATGAGAAAATCATAGGGAAAGCCTGTCTTTGAAATGTTAGAAGACTACATATACCAAATAGTTTAAATTAATAGTCGGTTTAATTTTAACTAACCTTCCATAACAAGGTATCGGCGACTACAGCTTTCGTATCTACGTATATAATGCCATGCCGCTTAATCTTAAATGTAATCTATCATGGTATTTCGATTAGTTACTACTCATACCTATACTATAGCTACTTATAAAATACCTTTAGGAATGGTGATTAATTAATGTGAATGTGTTCTAAAATCCAATTAAGTAATGCGTCGTAGGCCTTGGGTTGTAGGCACCAAAAGTAAAGCAGATAACTACGATGAACATGAAAATGCACCGGTGTGGACTTAGCTATTTACTAGCTATATATGTATATGCCTAAGTAAGTGACGCCAGAGGTAATCGCGTATGTATTCGTGCCGTGCCGTGGTGACATCATCGGGCCGCCCGACCGTCCGGTTCCACGAAAATCTAGCAACTCACGAAATTGTTATTCCTTCGTAATCCACTTTACTATCTCTGTTCGTATTTCGTTGCCTTCAAATCGCAACCAGTTTGAGATTTTTATGTCTTTTTGTCGGACCTAATGTGCGCAAACTCGTATTAGTGGCCACTACCTCCAAGTTCGACGGCAGCAGGTAGGTTGTTTAAACTCGTTTCTTAATTTAATGATTCAAAAATATGCAAAAAAGTGCGTAGCTCTTCAATAATGTTCATAACATTGAATCAATTTAGTAGGTAGGTAGAAACACATGGATGCCCATAATGATCGGGTTAATTTTTAATTGTTTTAGCAAATCATTAATCTTATTTTTATAGAAATGTTAATAGATACTAGAATTTCAAAATAGTCGTGCCACAAAAAAAATTGCAGCTGCTGTTTTGGATTGATTGCTTATTTCTATTTATCAAAACCACATACCCCTAAAGTAAACCTTTAATTTCCTTAATGTACGTACAGTATTCGCAAACTCATCATCAAATGCCGGCATCAGTTAAACGTAGTAAAGCAGGTACGTAACTTATTAGAAGGTGTGGTGGTACAGATATATGCAGTTTTACTTAAAAACTGAAAGCTACCCGTGCAATCCGTAGGTATATCGATCAGATGTTAATAAAACGATCGAGGCTGGCCACTCGGGCGCGACCTCGTCGCGTCTAACTTTTAAACATACGGTTGAAGCAAAGTAAACAAACCTTTCCGCCACCACGATAGCTTCGCAGCGCGCGTTAAATCAGTGGTTTATTGATAAACACATTCTCCGCGGTTTTCAAACATTTTGGAAGGTTAAAATTACTCTATCCGTGAATAAAAATGATAACTTAGACACAATAATTGTTCGCACTATCTGAGAAAAGCACTAAAACAATCACAGTTGCTCGTGTAATCCAATCGATTCCATACTTACTTACAACACGACTGTAACTAGCACACCTGCGATATGAACTGGCCATCAAGCTAAAAGCAAAAGCGATAAAAGAGTGCAGATCATAAGTAGGTACTGTAATAGTTACAAACTATATCAATAAATATATGTCGTTATTTAAGTGTGAAGTGAAACAGTTCCCATAAAAATAAAATAAGTACAAGGTTTAGGGTGATACGACAAGTACCTATTCAAAATCTACTGGGTTTGTCATTATTATAAGGATTGTCATTATATTACTTCAAGACTTGGGAGGAAATCAACATGGATAAAACATTATATTTCCCTTTTCTAAGACATACAAATAGCATGACGTAAGGGCGGCAAGGGCCCTGCCCATATAATCCAGTCATTTTACGATTTTTAAAACATTAATTTATAATAACCTGATTTTTTTTACTCAATTTTTATAAGATATTCTAAGAAACTATATTCATATGAATCCTACAAACGTTCCACCCGGAAGTTGGTGTACTGAGTGTTTTTTATTCGTCTACAAAATTTTGGGGGTTAAATCAGTAAAGCAACTTTCACTATGGGACCAAACCCGAAATCGCGAAAAAAAAATTGACCATCCCATACATTTTGGCTAGTCAGCTGACGATGTTTTGTATGGGAGGGATAACATTTTTTTTTCGATTTCGGGGTTGGTCCCATAGTGAAAGTTGGTCAGTATGACTTACTGATTTAAGCCCCAAAATTTTGTAGACGAATAAAAAAACACCCTGTATAAATATACTGTCAAATAAATGCCTTTTTTTTAATTTAAAAATCGTAATTGTAATTTTTGTGCCTAAGCATAATAATATTTTTGTCTATAATGAGTAGAAGGTGAAATCTAACAAAATATTTACACGGAAAGTCACTAAATCAGCTAAATACATGGCTCCCGTTATACGAGTATATACCCTTAAATGATAGAAAAAGTTAGTAATAAGTAGTGCTTTGATAAAAATAACATAAAACTATTTATAAGTGTATACACTGATAAATTTGTATTATTTATAAGGAATTATTATTTACCACCATAAAATCCACCTTCCGGTATAATTTTGTGTATGATTTGCTTGCAACGTTTATATTTATGGCAATCAACAAGGAATGCAGAAAACTATAGCCAATTACGATTTTTAAATACAAAATGAAAACAATATTCTAGCTAATTGAATATAAATGAAACATCCTTATTTATTTTTTGTGCGATTCATCTTAATTTATGTATTAATATTTTATTGAATAATGGCAATCTGTTTGACATCGGGTGTGTAAAATCAACATGCATTTTCATCACGGTTGAAAAAGAATTATATTAAAAATTAATACACACAAACGTGAAATCAGTCTAGCCAGACACAGCTCAAGTAGGTATCTAGGTAACTTTCCACTAGCTCTTATTACATATACCTAGTGTCCAAGGGATTTAATCCGCATAAGCCGCAGCGCTACTGCAAGTAATCGAATCAGTGACGTCAGACCAGATTTGCTTTCTATGGGCAAAAGTTTACACATGGGCGAGTGTGAGTCAGAGATCTCTGGCGAGGCAGTCGAGGTGAATTAAGTCGAAGTGTGACGAATGGTCTCGGCGGAAGGGCTCGCGCGCCGAGTGGACATCCATCACCGATTCTCCACGGCGGTCAATTAGCCGCCGGCGCAGGCGCCGGTCTCGCGGCGGAACTGATCCTCATTTCGATCTCGTTTGAACTCTCACAATACATCGCCCGTTTCACGAATAAGCGCACCATTGTTCAAACGTTACCTCTACTATCATGATTTGTTTACGAGTACTTCGACACGACTTAGAAACGGTTTTCAGTGAGACTTTTTGAATAATAGTATATTGTTTGAAAAGGTCTCGGTAATAAGAGAAGATAATTAAAGAAGTGTGTAGGCGTCGAATTGTGAAAAGACGATTTGTTCCGAAGAATAAACTTGTATTGTCCCACTCACCTCGTTAGGGATTGTTGTTTAGCGAAGTTTTGGGATCACCATAGTGTTCTTAGGCCGGGGGTTGAAATTGTGTCGTTCATGATTTGGTCTTGATTTGGCGTAAAGTTAATAGATGAACCTAGTTTGATCGTGGTCGGACGCGCGCAGGAGCGGGAGCGTGGGGCGCCGGGCGGCGGGTGGCGCGCGACTGGGCGGGCGGCGGCGCTCGGCTCGGGCGGATCTAGTCCACGAAAATAGCCTCGCACCTGCGGTACCGCAGACTGCGACCTCTCGGTGTGCCGCCGCCTCAAATATACTCGTACTATTGTTGCCCATTCACGCTAGCTTAGCTTATAACAATCACGTGTCCATTCAAAAATAATTTCAATAACACGCCATTTTTAATTAACCTCATGATTGATGGAACCACAAGGCTAAGAGGGCGCAAACAAAAAGTTGGTATTATTACCCGACTGCGTGAAGCAAAAAGAACGGTACTTAATGTGTTTAACAGTCTATGTATGTACCTATGTATGTATGTGACCGAAAATCGGATGTTCCACTCTAGCTCCTAAACTACTGGATCGATTTTGGAGAATATATACCTCCCGTCATTATGATTCATCAAAAACGTGAGTGTCATGGGCTATATAAAAATTATAAGGGTGCGTTATACTACTCGCCAGCCGGGTTTTAGTTTTTGAGGTTAGGTTAGGTTATTTTAAGTTCATACCCTAGGAAACATTCAGGGTTACTTGTAACTAGACATGAACCTTTCAGGACGTGATAGTAGGGGTAATAAGAAACCAAATTGACTATGTGGTATCCTGGTCTAAAGTTAACCCTTTTCGAAATATTCGAATTTTTAATATTTTTAAGAAAGTGTCAGAATCTTGAGTCGAGTTTTAAAGATTTTTTTTTAAGTAAGATCTTTTTTTGCAAAGTTTTCGGTGTTTGTTGTTAATAATTAGTCATTAACTCACAATAACCTCTGCAAGAACAATACATGTGGTAAATACCCGAGCAGTAGCCCTTTAAATCTGAATGTAACGTGAAATTTTGACAAAGTTTATCTTTAAAATTTCGTTTTCCCAAAAATATCCACGTACATTATAAAAAGATCTAATGTTTTTAGCTAGGTATCCAAAAAGATACAATAGTTGGGTCATCTGTGTACGATCTTTTGGAAAATTTGAAAACAAAGGACTCAGGTAGTCAAATTCCAAGTAATGGTATTTTGGGACAGGGTTAAAAAAAGTCACACATTGAGTTAAAATTACGTAATCGTTAATACTGTTACACTTTACAATTCATGCTCTATGTGACATATCTATTCCTAATACAGACCCGCATTCTGTGTCGCAAACCAGTCTTCACTACTCTGCTCGTCAACTGACCCCTTATCTCGTTCGCCACATCAATGATTCTTAGTCGGAGAATTTCGACAGTAGGTACGGGGTGGCTATCTTGGTACACGATGGTTTTCATGTGACCCCATACATAAAAATCCATAGGAGTAAGATCCGAGCTTCTTGCTAGCCATGGTGTGGGACCGCCTATTCCGATCCATTTGATTAGGTAATTTTCATCTAGTCATTCGCGTACATCTCTCCTGTAATGTGCAGGGCAGCCGTCGTGTTGGTACCACATGTCTCTTCTCAGGGCAATCGGCAAGTGTTCGAGAACAAGTGGCAATTAATTTCTCAGGAAATCTTCATAAACTTCATAAATTAACAGAGAATGTATGTACCGCGCACGAATGACGAAAGCACACTTAAAGTAGCGGAGCGAGCGAGCGAGTGGATCACTAACAGTGCAACATTGTTTTGGCGAACCAATCACAACACTTTAAATCACAAATCCCGCCTCCGTTATCACTAGGAGCAAGGAAGGGTACTTAACCTTTAAATACGATTCCCTACTTGGAATTTGACTACTTGAGTCCTTTGTTTTCAAATTTTCCAAAAGATCGTACACAGATGACCCGACTATTGTACCTTTTTTGATAGCAAAAACATTTAGATCTTTTTATAAATAATCTGCACAAAAAATATACATGGATATTTACAAGAAAACATCCATAAACTTTGTCAATAAATTTTACGTTAAATTCAGATTTAAAGGGCTAGGTATGGCTCGGCTTTACCACATTTATTGTTCTTTCAAAGGTTATTGTGACTTAACGACTTATTGTTACCAAAAAAACACCGAACTATCAAAAAAAACATTATTTAAAAAAAATCTTAAGAATTCGACTTCAAGGTGACACTTTCATAAAAACATTAAAAATTCGAATATCTCGAAAAGGGTTAACTTTAGACCAGGGTACCTCATTCATAGTCAATTTGGTTTCTTATGACCCCTACTAAGTAAATATCACGTCCTGAAAGGTTCACGTCTTCTTACAAGTAACCCAGTTTTACGCTTAAATCAAAACTACAGTTTTAAATAAACAAACTCATCACCGAACAGCAAACGGTTTCAGGAGCTATTCAGGTTCTAACTCCATATGTTTATGTTTTTTTTAGGTTACTATAATGATCTATTTCCTTTAAGGCGTTTCGCAAAAATGCGCTTCAGAACTGGTTTTCAAGGGTGATATTATATGAAACTATGCGGATCTAGTACAGTTGATTCTTTAAAATAACACTGTAAATCTGCGCACGTAAATATTCACATTTTTAGATCATTACACGAGTACCTACATCATTCCGCGTTAAATTAAAACGGAGCTAACAATATTTAAGTAAGTTACCTACTAGTCTGGCCAACGAAAGGTGAACCAGGAAGAACGCGGCAATTTCAAAAAATCATGACAAGGTAACACAGGGTCACTCACACAGCCGCAATTTTCTTAGATAATTTTAAATTTGACAAATGACGTCATACCTCCGTCATACACATAGAGACAAAGTGTTGCCAATCAAATAACTACGAGGTTCAACTTTCGTTTGCCAGACTCTACTTGAGCGAGGTTTCCACAATAGATGCTGCAGTACGCTCGAGTGGAAACCGACGAATTTAGCGATCTCGAGGATATGCTGGCCTGAGTGGGCTTGACGCAAAGGCAGCAGCTTTCAGGTGCGCTTATTCCGAATATTTTTTACCTAAAACTCTATTACGTAAAATGATTTGCACTAATCAATTAATAACAGTTTTTATAAAAAAATATTTTTGAAGAATTATTGTGCTAATATTATTTCTTTATTTAGGTATAATTTAATTCACTCTATTTATTTAACTTTTAATATTTTCCTTTAAGTAGTCTTGTCGAAGTCGTAATTTTTCATTTTCGCTAATACGAATTTGTTTTAATAGAAGCCAAAAATTGACAGAATGACCGTCTCTCACGAGAGTTAGAAAAAAATCTGAAGATCGCACACAAAACATCCTGTACACAAAAACAGTCACACGCCATCTGTACGGCGTTATGGTGTCACATCCTTGAACTAAAATAGGCAGATTCGTGTTCTGAGTCACGAGAGGTCTCCTTGTATTCAGTCTTGTAGTTAGGCCAGGTTACTTTTAGAATAATTCTGAAGAAAAACCCCTTTCAAGTATTTGACCAAACGATTTCGACTAAACAATAGATTAGGACAAACAATGATTATGCCACTCGATATAGACCCCTCTGCTCCATCCCATTTTTATCCGACTTCAAAAAAAGGAGGAAGTTCTCAATTCGCCGGAATCTTTTTTTTTATTTTTAAGTATTTATTTATTTATTTGCCATAAATTGTATGTACATACATGAGGTGGTATAATTATAAAATATAAGATAATGTGTCAATACAATTTTACCAGTTTGATGCAGCAATTTGAATTTATAACATTTACATAATTAATTACATTTGAAAACCATTTTCAACGATAAGTTAATTGGCTATTTGACTGACTGGTCAAATCAGCAACTTTTATTGAAACGTCAAAACGATCGAGTACAGTCGAGTTCATAAATATGTGTACATTTCAATATCTTATCTCTTTAATGTCATGTTTAAATTGCCATATATGAATTGTCACAGGGATTAAAGTGACAAGGTAGTAACCGTGTACACATATTTATGAACTTGACTGTACCTAGTATGAAGTTAGTATGAAAATAGTAAGTAAAATGTGACGTCACAATTTTCAGTGTTCCTTTATAAAGTTTTTGTTGAATTAAAAATCGTTTAAATTCCAAAAATAAACGATAGCTAGGTTTTCCGGGTTATTTTCGAAAGCTAGAAAGTTATTTTAGTGGTACTAGTATAAAAATAATTTATTTTGACATTAGTCAAATAGCCAATTAATAAATATACTTATACATTTTGTTCTGCGTTGTAGAATTCAATTTAGTTATAATGGATGTATTTATGTTCCCCGATTACTGAAAGCTGGACCAATTTGGAAAATTCTTTTTTATTTGAAAGGTATAATTCCCAGGTGGTCCCATTGTCACCAGGTCAGGATCTGATAATGGGATCCTGGAGAAATCGAGGGAACTCCTCAAAAGTTACAGGCATACAAACAACAACTTTGGTATTAAAGACCTCAAGAATTTGCATTCTAAACACACCTCTTGGTGAAGAGGAACTGATGATGAAGATCAGAGATGAGCACCAGAACCCCTAAATCGTAAGACTCATAGGTGATTCACGGGTAGCGATGAGATTTCTTTATTAAGAATATGAAGCTACTTTTACTCATCGTGGTGACGTCACCATTGGTTGCACTTGCAACTGATGGTGAAGTACCGGAAGAACTCCTCAATGATTAACGGCCCTGCATCTTGGACAGCGACATTTTGTTAAGGGTGATGGATGAGAAATTGGTATTATCCTATTGTTTCTTAATTTGATGTATAAACATGTGTATGTGTGCTTTAAACAGTTAATCACATAATAATATTAGGTACATCACAAAAAATACAAAAAAAAACATCTTCAAAAATCCACTGAAAAGGGTTAAATAATGACCGGCTTCCGAGGAATTGCCTATGCCTATGCCTAATGGGACATTAAAGAATACCTACTTGAGACCGGCTTAGATATATTTCATGTATTAGGCACCAAATAGCCAATTCCTAGGAGGCCCGTCGTTATTTAACCCTTTTCAGTGGGTTTTGAAGATGGTTTTATGTTTATTTCCGGCATTCCTATATATAGTTCCTATTTTTTCACTGCCGATGATCCTGATAGGTTCCTCACCATTTGCAAATCTCTGAAAGTTTAGGACTCTTACCATTTCATCTAAGGTCGGAGTTCACCAACCAATTTAACGGATTGTTAAATCCTAATCGCCTGTTTAAATGTTGGTGAACTCCGACCTAAGCAGTCTTATTGGTATCTAATATTTGTCACTTTCGGCAACCGTTTCATTGAAAGTACTTTCTTAAAGCATGAAATTCAGCTAGTTTAGACTTTAAACTTATCGGCGAGCGGAATAAAATGCATACAATTTTCGTCGCTAAGCCGTTATGGTTTTCAAGACCCTAGTGAGGTGGTAAATATTTGTCAGAGGATTAGTAACGTGATAAGTTTCATGAAATGATTGTCGATGCAACAATAATTTGTTGAAAGTTTTACTCACCAGGGTCGTCGTCGGTAAGCGTGGAGAGCGGGCGCAGGTGTTCGAGCGAGTCTGCGCGCGCGATGGCGTCGGGCGCGGCACGTAGAGGCGCCGCGGGGGTCGGCGCCGGCGCCGCGCCGCCGCTGCCCTCGCTGCGCAGGAACACCAGCTCCACCGCGCCGTCGCGAGGGAACGAAGGGTCTGCGGGTAATACGTGAGTTAATAACCTGCCTGACAATCTATGGAACTTGAGACAATAATGAGCCAAATGTAAGTGTTTAATTTTTGTATACAATACTCACCGGCATATTTAGCGGAACAAATAAAAAGTCAAAATTTTGAACGAAATAGTTTTGTTTCACAAATACAACAATATTTATTTCTTATTACACTAAATTAATGACGTCTTATCTGAATTTACTTTTTATGAAAAACATATAACTTAAAACATTTTACTCGGGCAGAAAATAACTTTTTCAAAATGCCTTTCTTTTATTTTGTTCCGCTAAATTTGCCGGTGAGTGTATTTCAGCTCCAATCATCATAACTAATGAAATTAATTACCTATGTATAAGAGTATTTTACGTGAAATCAGGTTCGGTTGGTAACCAACGATTAACTAACCAACTCAACTCAACTTAACTCAACTTAATTATGCAAATCGACCTTAAATATATATATTTTATTCACAGCCATTTATATAAAGGCGCTGATGTCTAAAAATTGTGCACACGAACTTAGAAAGGTGGCCGCAGCGATGGTACTTGTGAGGAACTGGCAGGAAAGATAGATTGTGTAAGTGGTGTATTACCGTGGGCAGCGAGGTCAACCTACCGACTGGTAAAAGGGGGTGGTCAGCGACGGCGGCGCTTGTATTGGCGCTTGTATACAGTGGTGGCCAGCTAAATAGGGATACTTGTGTTTTTTTCAAATATCTCTCTCTCCCTTTATTTAAGAGCCAAGCTCTTGTCGGTGGAATAATCGCCAACCATTCCGGTCTTCTGTCAACTGCTTGACTTTCTGGTATGACACGACTTTAACCTTCTCTTTAATTTCCTCAAAATAATTTCTCTTCAAATAGTTATGACTTACCGAAATTGACCACCAATCGAATCTTTCAAATATGAAGGCAATTGAACGGGAAAAACACAAGCGTCCCTAATTAGCTGGCCACCACTGTACATGATGGTGTAACGTTACGTTACATGTTAGTGGTGTATTACCGTGGGCTGCAGCCTGGTCGAACTGCTGCTTGTGTGGAACTGGCAGAAAAGACGATAGATGGCGGTGTACCGTTACATGTTAGCGGTTTATTACCACATGGGGGCGTGGGCAACCTGATCGAGCTGCTGCTTAGTGAGGAAGAGGAGGTCAGCGACGACGGCGCTTATACGGCGCATGTAGACGGTAGATCGTTACATGTTAGGGGGTTATTACCGTGGGCAGCATGGTCGAGTTGCTGCTTGGTGAAGGAGAGCGTGTGATCAGCGACGGCGCAGGTGTGGAACTGGCAGGCAAAGACTAGGCGGCGCTCGGCCTGCGCATGCGCCGGCCGCCGGTAGGCGCGCACCAATACGTCGCCGCGCAGTGCCAGCCGCCCCACGCCCACGGTCCAGCCGCCGCCGCTCACCATGTATAACCCTGCCAAAGAACAAATATTTCAGCTATGTTAATTCCTAACGACGTAACTTAGTCCCAAAAAATAAGTTGAGCAATTTAGTGGCTAAAAGTGAAGTCATGATGATTTGCCAATATAGCAACGCTGACACGCACAGTAGGTACAGATTACTTTACGGTGGGTGAAATATTAAAGCTATCACAGTTAGGCGTACAATACAACAAGAAGCAATACAATTCATCAGCCCTAAAATATGGTCACGTTATTTACGCATGAAATGATGATAGTTGTTCCTTGCCGTGGCAGTGCAATTTCACATCGTTTATACTTAGGACGCCATATTTTACGCCATTTTTTTTTGCGAGACGGGACGCGTGCGTTCATTACGAGTGATCGGTTGGCACTAAAGCCAAACGGTAAATACCTTCTTATGCTGGGGCCACACTAACGGGAAACGCCGATAAAAATCAACGTCTATCGCCCTATGCATACTACGCATAAGGCGATGAACGTTGATTTTTAACGGCGTTTCTCGTTAGTGTGGCCCCAGCATTAGTGCATGACTACGCATCTATAGTAATATATCATAAATTGTTGTTTTTCTTTTCTTTTTTTTTTGCTATTGCTGTTTCGTGATTTGTCTGTCACTTGAAATGAAAATGTATTTTTTGTGCCACCTTCCGTGTTCTCACCGAGCGGTCTCAAGTCTCAACGGAAGACCAGCGTTGGCTTTTACAGCCAGCACAAGCTGAGTTGGGACCGTTTCGCGACAACTTCGCGTACCTTTGTTATTTTAATTTCTTACTGTGTTCGTTGTTGTGAATAAATGTTTCTTTCTTTCTAAATATAATTAAATTATACATACGTCCCACTGCTGAGTAGGTACATCCTTTTTAGGGTTCCGTACCAAATACTAAAAAACAGAACCATAAGCTGACTTTGTTGTCTGTCTGTCCGTCGTCGGTCTGTCAAGACGCTTTTTCTCGGGAATATTTGAAGCAATCATGGTAAAATTTGGAATAAATGTAGTATTTAGTAGTCCGCACAAGGCCACATTATTAGATATTTGAATTTTGTTAACTAGGTACCTATTTATTTAAGGAGCAAAAAAAAGAGTCACTGAAAAAAATATTTACTTTAATCTATTTACCTGTAAACTAACATTATGGAATACAATAAACGTTTGAGTATTGAGTATTATGAAAAATATCATTTGAAAGCTCTCAAGTTTTAAAATCGATGATTACTGAGACATTTGGGCAATTAGCGTATAACGAAACGAAAAACACCCTGCCCCTCCATTTCAGAAACTAATGAAAATAAAAATCTCAAAAAAAATCATTAAGTAGGTACCTACTAGAAGATATGTTATATAGTTACTACTGAAAAAATAAAAGAATGGCTCTAACACTTACGATTTTTGGGAAATATTAAAAGCAGAGCAGCGTTAACGTATCGTACGGAATTAGTTGGCAAATACGATCATAGATGGCGTTAGCTATTCACATTTTTGGCAAAGCCAAGTAGCTAACAGGATGAATAATGACTTTTCTACCGTATTACTTTAACATCGTGTCTAACTAAAACGGCATATGAAATTGATAAACGACTTTCAAAACAAACTGCATGAAATATGTTGTTAGTTTTAATTATTTAAAGTAGCTGCTGTCACTTTCTTTGCTATAGCAATAGAATAAGACGCAGCAACATTAATGAAACTTAAAACTTAATTGACGTCTCTGAGTGCGGCAGTTAGTATTATTAATATTTAGTAACATAACAGTAGGTTTAAGTGTTAATGTATTTTACTAATATCATATGACCCATAGATGGTTGAAATAAATGAATAAATAAATAAATAAATAAATAAATAAATAACCCAAAAGGTGGCGCTGTGTGTAAATTTCATTCCGTTTGTTCCACGACACACGGCATAAGAAATGGCACCTTACACTATTTAAATGCGATATAAGGTTTTTCAAATGTGTAAACGTTCTTAAATAATACAGATCCATTCAAGTTTTTGCTATAGTAAAACAATTCAACCAAATCTTTATAGTTCTGGACTTCAGATTTAGTTAAAAACGAATCGTTTAATTTGATTTAATAATGTCTGCCGTAAAAAGGATGTTGTTGAGCAATTTCCTCAACTTCTATCATCTTCTACTAACATTGAAACACGTTGTGAGCAGTAAAAAAAACACGCTCCCTATAGATCCATCTCGTGGATTTCTCCAATACCTCATCAGGAGCTAAAGTGGAACTTTCGGCGTGGTTACAGCAATAGTAAACTATACTTTACTGTCTAGAACAAGCTGCTTCTGCCTACATCCTGGGTGGATTTCTTAACCTTTTTGCGCTCACAAATCAATTCCAAAGAGTTAAAATTCTACGGACTCTGAATTGAATTGTAAATTCCACAACGCAAGGACCATATCGTCTTTATTCATTTAAACGCTAAATGCTAAGACATGGCGGGATGACCTAAGCGCGTTAGCGATTAGCAGGAGCGCGCTCTGGACAGGTTATGGTCGTACCTCACTAACAAGATCGGGTATGCTAGGATGCACCTGAGGGCCTGAGGTTTTCAGCAAAATTAATGCCAATTGGTCAGGACCATATGATTATCATGAATGTTTACCGGAGGTGTAGACGCATACGAGGTTCTCGTAGATCTTGAGGAAGGCGACGGCGGGCGCGGCGGGCGCGGCCAGCGCGCCGGCCACGCTCACGTGCGTTAGCTGCAGCGGCGCCGCGTTCACGCGGATCTGCCCCGCCAGCAGCCCCGCGAACGTGTCAATGTACCTGCGACAACCATGTTTTCTTTATGGCATAGAGAAGTCAAACACAGGTATGTGGGGACCTGAAATCCATAGATTTTGCAATCCTAAGATAAAATGATAAGATGGTAGTAGCTATCTGGATGGACCTACACTTTGCTAGTTAAGGACGATAAGTTGCTCTGATTGGATGGTCGCTTGTTTACCTACTTACCTTTAAAAGAAACCGTACCGTAGGAGTCGTAGGTATCTTTGTCCCTTCCACTGCCTGAAACTTATCAGGATTTGACAATAATACGGCCTCTGTTCTTGAATCTGGATGTAAAGTAGGTATCAAAACTTTAGGAGTTTGTTTATTTTTGATTCATGCAGCTGTAATGTCAAATGTTATTAATTACTGCCCTACCTACCAATGAAGAGCCAGAGATCCTCAGTTCCTAAGAAATAAAACCATTGGCCGTTGTCACTTCTTATAGAGTTTGTGTACGTCTGTTGAAGGGCAGCTGGAAGGCGGGCACGTGGTCGTCGAGGTAGCGGCGCATGGCGTACCGGTCCATCATGCGCTCAGGCGCGCCACAGATGGCGGAGTAGTGCATGTATGTGTAGTGTATTACCTCTTGTTGGAGGGCAGCTGGAAGACGGGCACACGGTCGTCGAGGTAGCGGCGCATGGCGTACCGGTCCATCATGTGCTCAGGCGCGCCACAGATGGCGGAGTAGTGCATGTATGTGTAGTGTATTACCTCTTGTTGGAGGGCAGCTGGAAGACGGGCACACGGTCGTCGAGGTAGCGGCGCATGGCGTACCGGTCCAGCGCGTGCTCCGGCGCACCGCAAATGGCGGAGTAGTGCATGTAGGCTGCAACCAGCACGCCCAGTCGCTCGCGGTTGCCCCTGTGCACAAATATAGCTCAATACTGGAATAATACCTCTATTCGAAAACGACAGCTTTAGAATAGCTGTAGCTACATTTAATATTAGCATTATATTAAACAGAAATTAAATGTAGTTTTGGATAAAATTATCATTTATCATTGAAACCCCGTACGTTTTAATGATAAATGAAAATTTTATCCAATTTTTTTTAAAATACTTATTAAAAAAATCTACATTTATTAACATGATTTGTTTTGTATGCTTTACACCTACCTAGAAGTAGTCGGGTCAGATCTTACTGTATTAAGCATTTCCGGATTTTTATCAAACAGATTAGATAAAAATGAAGGTTATATTTATATTGTTATCAGTTCTGCATCTAAGTATACCCGATCGTCGAATTAAGTTATATTAATCTATACCTACCTGATAAAAAAGCTAACCACATTCGTCACATTGCGCGTAATGATTATGTTGCGGTAGTAGTACGTTATTTATACATCAAGATATCTAACCTCGTGTCTGGTAAACGGGAAAAGAACGTTCAATAAAAACCGTACACGTCTAATACTCAGGGGATGAAGTTCAATATCGAGCTCCACATAGGCACCAGTTCGAAGTCATTTAGCGGCACGGGACAGTCACGTACTCTACTGAGGGTTGAGTCTTCTCTCAGCGTACCAGAATCGATCAGTTCATATCATTTTATTATTCTATATTCTATAGCAGGTATAGCTAAGTTATACTCGTACTCCACCCCGTTTTATGGAATTTGAAATTCCATATTCTTTACGAATGTTTAATCTAAGATTTTATAATCTTAAAAACATTACCTTTTGTTAAGTGGATTCGAAACCGGGACTCAAGATATAGCTCGGTTCTTTATGTCATTCGACCACAGAACCCTTGTCGCAGTTATCAAAATGCATTACCACTTTACTACGCACTAAATAAGTTTAGTTTAAAAATTAAGAGGGTATGCTGAAGATTTTTTAAGTCTTTTAATTCTTAAATAGTGAAGAGTGATTTTTTCTGTAAACGGTGCTACTTTCAAGCTCCCTCTAACAGATTAATTCCTTATCTTATCCATTCTAGTTATACCACATATCCATCGTAACATTCGCATCTCCGCCACATGCACTCTTCTTTCATCCTTCTTCTTAGTTGACCAATATTCAGATCCATACATAACGACCGGTCTTTCAATGGTTTTATAGAATGAATGAAGCATCGTAGGGCATTATTGATACATTCAACAATGAGTTGGTAAAGTTGTTGGCCCTGAACGTGGTAAACCAAAGTGTAACTAACCAGGCGAGTAGGACGGCGACGTTCCTGGGGTGCGCCGCGAGCCAGCTCTCGATGTGCTTGCAGGCGGCGCACAGCCTCTCAAGCGGCGGCGCCAGCGCGCCCGCCCAGCCCAATGCGCGCGCGCGCCCGAACGCGCTGCGCGCCGCTCGCGCGCCACCCTCGCCGCTACTCACCTCGAACACCTGCAACGTTGTAAGTACTATCACCAATTAACAGACTAATGCGGTACAAAACAAGCTATTTTTAGACGAGTTTGCAATGTAAATTATTACATTATAAAGGAATGAAGTGCGCAACAACGATAACAATGAAATTAATGTAAAATGGATTAAAAGATATGCAAATTTAATTGTTATACAGGGTGTTTCAAAATCGGTAGGCCACATTGACACCGGAGGTAGGTCAGCTTAAGAGGTACCGAACCAGCCTAACATGACCTCAGTAAAAGTCGCATGGTTTTCGAGATATGCCAGTTTAAAGTTTGTACTGGAAACGAACTTTTAACTGGCGAATCTTGAAAACCATGCGATTTTTACTAAGGTCATGTTAGGCCGGTTCGGTGTGGGGACAATGCGTAACGCATTTCCACTCCGTTACATCATGATCATTATCATCATCCGCAAGACGTACACTGCTGGCCTTGGTCAACTCCGTTAAAAAAAATAAAAAAATAAAGTGTCTGGTTCGGTCCGTCTTAGGCTGGTCTACCTCCAGTGTCAATGTGGCCTACCGATATTGGGACACCCTGTAGGTACCTACCTACCTAAGTGTAAACCGTGGAAGTCGTAAGTTAATTAATAATGTGTTGAAACGAGTTACAACTATTAATTATTTTATGTGGTGTTCAGTAAAATTTTAATCGTAACCAATTATAGCAATAACCTTAGAGGCTGAACAGCAGCGGCTCGGTGCTCAACTGAACACTATTTAAGGAATACGCCCGCCAGCAGTAATTCTTATCCCATCAAAAACATAAAATGTACAAAAATGTCAAGTCTCGCAATGCTTCCACCGTAAAAAGTTGTGAGATCGCATGTAAAGCCAAGCCTTCATATAGTGAATGTATTAATATTAGACATCTTTATTTCTATAATAAGTATAGTGACTTGCAAAAAACGCTTGACGGCGGTTTGCAAAAAAGTGTACATCGTTAAGGACGAAAATTAAGAAATTTTAACTTTTCCAGTGCGTCTCGAAATTCAGTCATACATTTAGTATCGTTAATTTTCGTGACGCAACGGAAAAGTTACCATTTCTTTATTTTTGTCTTTAACTACTAATGTTTTGAAAAACGCCCAATTACGATCCGTAACATTTTACGTAAAAAGTCTAAGTATACTCGACAAGATGTGCACTGACCATGAAGTGTTCCCCGTGCTTTGTGGCGAGCATGTGCGCCGCCTGCGCCTCGGCGCGCGCGTCGCGCTCGGGCAGGTGCAGCGCCAGCATGCGCTCGGCCACGTAGCACAGGTCTAGCTGGCCTGCCGCCGCTGCCGCTGGCGCGGGGAAGCTCGCCGACCGCGACCCGCTCTGGAGACATAAGCAAAGCCATGCTTAAATCTTAATAGTGCTTTGGGAGTTAGGCCTGTATACGCAGACCTCGCCTGAGCGGCTACCACATCTTGTATTTTCTCGCTTGTCGCTCGGTACGTCTCTATCGTTACAGATGAGTTAGAAAGGGAGATCCGAGCGACAAACAAGTCGCGGACAACTTGAGCTAGCCATCCTGAACACAACAATGCCGCTTAGTTGCCCAACCAGTGGGCATTGTCTACAAGCTGCATTCTGCGAACGTTGACGACTAGAGAAATGAAATCATTTGAATAATATTGACATTTGTTCTCTTGCGAACGCGTTTGTCAGTTTCATACATATTAACAGACTCCTCAAGTATAGTAGAATTTATTTAAAATGTCGGAATCCACTTGAGAGCTTATCTTCCAATGAATGGCTTTGTTATCTATTGTGAAGCCCGACCGCTAATTAGCAGTGCCAAATGAAACGCACAAATAACAAAAGATTTCATATGAATAGCAACTTTACCGCTTAACGAAGAAGGTTCAAATTGCAATGGCAACGCATTCGAGATAGTACTGTTTGAAATTGAAAGCGGCAGCCAGGAAGTTGGTTTGTGTCAGATACAGGGTGATTCTGGGATAGCTTTCTTATCTTAGTATAGTACGCAAGCACGTCTGCATAGTTCTCAGTCGCTACCAAGTATCGATATCGTTTGCTTCACTATGTTTTATTCTGGATATTTCTTTAATTTGACCTCTGGCCTACGTATTATATTAGCCATGTAATATAATACGTATAGCCATATATATATAGTTTTATTTAATAAACAACAAATGTATGTTACTTTTAACTCAAAGTTTTATACAGACAAATAAACCTTTTTAAATATAATTCTCGTTTTTTTTAAATACATGCATTAAAAGCTCCTAACTAAAAATAATCATAAAAATTATTAAAGTTCTAAATAGTTTCCAAATCCAATAAAACGTAGGCCAGGGGTCAAATTAAAGAAATATCCAGAACAAAACACAGTGAAGCAAACGATGTCGTTACTTGGTGGCGACTGAGAACTATGCAGACGTGCTTGCGTACTATACTACAATAAGAAAGCTATCCCTGAATCACCCTGTAACTGACACAAACAAAATAGTACCTGGCTGCCGCTTTAAATTTTAAACAGTACTATCTCGAATGCATTGCCATTGCAATTTGAACCTTCTTCTTTAAGCGGTAAAGTTGCTATACATATGAAATCTTTTGTTATTTGTGCGTTTCATTTGGCACTGCTAATTAGCGGTCGGGCTTCACAATAGATAACAATGCCATTCATTGGAAGATAAGCTCTCAAGTGGACTCCGACATTTTAAATAAATTCAACTATAATTAAGTAGCTTTCGTAGAATGTAACGGCTAGCCTTGGTCACACACACTACGAAATATTATTGATGCATACGAAAACTTGGAAGATTTGGTTCAAATATCTGAACTACTAACTTCCATCTAACAAAACTTATTACCCGTGTATTATGCGTAACAGATAAAATCTTAGGTCCCCTAGGTCCTACCTGCGCAAGCACGTCTTACGTAAAAAGGAACTCGAGGATGTTAGAATATTTTTGTTAATTTTCAAACAAAAGTAATACGCTTGACAAAAACAATCATGCGAACTAGTTACTGCGGTCTAATAATGAAAAAAAAATTTTTTTAATAAAAAATAGAACCGTCTTCAAAAAAAACCCACTAAACAAGACTAAATAATGACCGGCTTCCTAGGAATTGCCTATTTGATGGGTGCCTAATAGGTACATGGAATATATCTAAGCCGGTGTCAAGTAGGTTTACACAATAGCAATGTCACATGATTCTTGCCACCGACTTCGATATATTCCATGTACCTATTAGGCACCCATCAAATAGGCAATTCCTAGGAAGCCGGTCATTATTTAGTCTTGTTTAGTGGGTTTTTTTTGAAGACGGTTCTATTTTTTATTAAAAATTTTTTTTTTATTATTTATTTATTAAATCTTTTTTTATTACATTTTTTTTTCGCTTTTTAGTGATACGAGTATAACTATCACTAAAAAAATCGCGTCAACACAAAATCTGTCGATTGAACTAATATATCGCTTAATAACGGATCCATGCGGATGACGTCACGTGGTATCCATTATTCTTGTATACCAAAACCTTCTCCAGAATGTAACAAATACTTTGCTGAAAACCGCATCTAAATCGGTTCAGCCAAACGCGAGATAATCGTGGACAAACATACATACATACATACATACATACAAACATACAGGTCAAACTGAGAACCTCCTTTTTTTTTTGAAGTCGGTTAAAAAAAATATTTAATCTGATTCACGACCACCAGCCAACTCGTCGTCTCACGACTTTGCTAATCAAATTGGTACAATTCCGAGACGATCCGATCCCCGATCTTATCCTTTGGTTACATCGATTATATAATTCGGCCTTGAAATCTGTGCTAATCTTTTTAAATTGGAAACAAGGTTTGGTTTACTGTTTCTCTTATTTAAGCTATGGAGCATTTGCCTGAGATATTTTAGGTATTTACGTAAATAAGTATCAAATTTCTCATAGCAGTAAAAAATATCACGCTATATACTAGGTAGTAATTTATTTTTCTAATCTGTGTGATAGCGGAAATTGTTTTGTTTATTTATATCTTATGGTATGTTCGTAACAATCATTATTTGTTATGCAGAGTTCCTATTTGGCGCGAGAGCCAGTATAGAATCCCGTGTTAGCGAAGGATACTAAAATTCAACCACGAGCGTAGCATATGGTTCAAAAATAGAATCCTTCGCTAACTCGGGATTCAAGGCCTCGAGACCCAAATAACTTTGCTGCCGTGCGAAACACACAATTTTTCACCCCACCGTAGCGAGGAAAACACTAGGTGCTAGAAAAACAATTCCACGAGTGCCGCCACATCAACTGTCGTGTGCGCGCTGCAGTGCCGACAGCTACAAAATTACTTTGCTAGATTATGACCGACAAAGAAAGCCTTTCCGACCTGGTGAATTGAAAAATGTTTTTTATTCATAAGTTTATTTATTTAAAGATATAAGTAGTTAAAATGTTTGGTTACCTAACAAGTAATACTGCTTGTAGAAATATAACGGTTATTTAATTGTAATTACTTACTACTTATAGTTTTTAGTCGGTTACAGCATTCGCCGAAACACATATTATGTTAGTTATTTCCGTGTCCGCCGCGCGCAGTTACGCCGAATGAAGTTTAATGACCACAGTTGGAACTTATTCCGCGCAAGGTTATGCAACAAGTTGATGACATCAATTAATGCAGACTCAGTGTTATTTAGAAATGGACCTTTGTGCCTAATCATAAAAGTCCCAATGAGAAAAAGAGTGAAAGTAGTAGAGCGAGTATGGAGCGAGTAGGTAAAATTAAACTAGGTGCCAAGCAATGACATGGACAATTCTGTACTTATGGTAAATGCAACTAGTCCGCATCTATGTAAGTATGAGAGGTCGTAGGCGTAATATAACGCTGGGAAAGCGACGCTCTAACGTGCGCGCATGCGAAGTGGAGCCTCGGGCTGCGCCTGCGACGCTAATCCGATCAACGCAGTCGTACCTTAAGCCGTTCTTATGTTAGATGTAAAATGAACTCACTCCAGCATAAAGACATTCATTTAACTAGACTGTCACCTAACTAAATGGTTACGCCAAGATAATTCAAGATAATAGAGCTGCGAGCCTAACATGCATGCACAAGAATAAAGTGACAGCACGTATAAAAAGTTGCTAGAGTAATGAAATACCTCACTTAGCTTAGCCCCGGTGCACACTAGTGTTTTTGGCCCTAGACCCCCACGGTCAAAAACGCTAATGTGCACAAGATCTTAATAGATTTAAACGATTTATTTCATTACTCGAGCAATACCAGATACAATCGCTTAGTAATAAAAGGTAATAAAAGTCAAGAGGGGACACTTTTATTTTAAACCTAAGTGTTTAGTCTTACATTTAGAATATGGAATAGATGTATTAATTCCCCTGGCACCTGTCAAATTGTATCTGCTGCATGCATGCTAAGCTCGCAGAATGCTTAAAGGAATCGAAATTAAAGGTACATTGACATGTGCCCCATGAGACTTCTTGCATGTAATAATGCATATTTAGTTAATTGTTTAGAAAATATACGCGTTCGTAAGTGATTGGTCGTACTATGTGCCGTCATTATTTTGAGATGTATTATAATACCTCCTCGTGTCGTGACAGATTAATTCGTATTTCAAGAGCTCTCCATAATTTTATTTTCACCTCACTAGCTCGGAGAGCCCGTTTTTATTATTTAAAAACAGATAGCAAAACTGTATTTTATCCATAAGAGTGCAAAGAATATTTGAAATCCGAACGTGTTATTATAGTGACTTTTTTAAACATTAGGTATAAGATGTAAAGGCCAGTCCAGACAGGACGCAAAAATAATTTTATATTGAATTGTATTCAATTAAAAACATATAGTGTAACAATTGTATTACATGATTTTACCTTAAAACATTTGGTACCGCCTGTTTCACAATCGTCAAGTAAAGCACATCTGTCAAATAAATTAAGCCCTTTCCCTTTCTTACACTTGAAAATAGACAAGGAGAGGGTTATCTTTATTTGACAGATGAATTTACTTGTCGATTGTGAAACGGCCCTTATAATCTTACAAGAGATTTTATTTTGATCCATCCATTTGAATTATTCTGAACGCACCACAAGTAACAGTGCAAACTCAAAACACACGAAGGCTGATTTTACATATTTCAGTTGTTTTTCTTATGTAGTATTTTCCTCGCTTTAGTGAGGTGAAAAGATTTGTGTTACACACGGCCGCAAGGTTACATCTCGTGTGTCGCTACGCTGAGGATTCTATTTTTGAACCACTCGCTTCGCTCAGGCTTCTATTTTCGAACCACTCGCTTCTCTCGTGGTTCAACCATACGATCTATTCGCTAGCTCGTAGTTCAACCCTAGAAATCAATTCCCTAGCTCGTGTTTCAATTCCACACTCGCGGTTAAAATACAACTTTGCCCCCTTGTATAACAAATAACTAGGTAGCTTGTACTCTGCTTACGAAGATAGGCTCCCGGTAATATCCCCGGTGTCAGATGAGACGAATATTTTTATCCGAATCCTCGATGTTTTCGGTGTTTTCAGACAACAACTTATGAAGATTGCAGTGAACTGAATAACAACAAGGTTCACGTTTTATATATAGGTAATAAGTAAGTAACTTAAGTTCAAAAATTCACTTGATGACAATAATCACATTATATTATATATTGTAACCTTTGATGATGTGTCATCTTGGTTAGGCATATATTTGACATAACATTTGATAAAGAATACCTATCGCAAATTATTTTGCTTAAATACGGTAGCCTTTTTAAGTTTCACAGCAAACATAGTTGTATCGTAAAAAACAATCCTGGGTTTCACTTAGGCAATGTCAATGTGTTAGTGCTTAGGCTGTAAGTATGAATTAGGTACTCACTTGTTCTCTCGCGCATATTGCACCAGCTGGAGTGGCCGGGGCGCTGACAGCCCGCGTCTGAAACAAGCAGTCGATCATTAAATTAACTTTACTGTTGAATGACATTAACATTACATTACAAATATAAAGAATCCCAAAACAAAACCCTGATGAATTCTGCGCAAGGTCGCACCTGTCATTAGAACGAAATCAAAAGTTTGTGGTAACATTATATCGTAGATTTTTTGTTGCACCACCGCCGCCGGTGCTTTGATCAGAGATGTAACGTATTTATTCCATTTTACAAAGAGAACGTCCCTGACGGGAAACGAAATGTAGCATTAGGTTTGGGAAATGTAGTAGGCATCGGTTTGGGTTAATGTTAAACACTAGGGTATGAGTTAAGTGATGAAAATTCGGTTTCGATTCGAGCGACGCTCGGCCCTATAAAGGGTTTTTAACCCTTTATAGGGCAAAAAATGGATTGGATTCTAGTCTCATTATATAGATTTCGTATATTTACACAACAATATATGAAAAAAATACAAAAAAAATCCAAAGGAATACCCTGTAAGTGGTCATTTTTAGTACTAGATTTTATAAAGGGTTCTATAAAGGGTTTATTATACAAGAATTCATTCAATTGGATAGCATTCTACAGAAAACAGCCATTTGCCTTTCAACGTCATATCAGCTTGGGTGTTTTCTGCATAACGCTATCCAATTAGGTATATGTTATGATAACACTCATATATTTATAATAAAAATTAATTTAAATCTAGCTAGTTGTTACGTCAAGTTTTAATTACCTATACTATTTATCATACGGTAAAAATCATCAGAAAAGTGGTTTTTTTTTAATGTTTACATTCTATAAAAATATAATAGGAAATATTGTGAGGAAATCGCTCCTCTTCGGATTCGATCATGCGGCATTTGGTTTTTGACGTGACGGCTACCACCACCATGACGTAGTTACGACACGTAAAAATAGTGAACATTTTTGGGATTTCCAAGGCTAAAAAATTATGAATATGTATAGATCATATTTATATTCTATTATCGAAAACATTAGTACTATACATATGTTTCGTTTCAATTCAACTATTACTTACAACATTTACTTTATTTAACAATGTCAGTCTTGAATAGTTTGTATGGAAATCGGTACTAGTGTTTAACCTTATCCTAAATAATCATTTTCACGAACCAAGCTAAAATAAGTGAGTTGAGCTGTAAATTAGGTCCCTAAATCAAGGAAATTTGGACGTCTTTAGAATTCCACAGGGTATTAAAGGATATTCGTGTTTGGCTTAAATATAAATACACGTTGGCGTTTGGCTTAAAAAAAAACTATAGGTACGTTGGCGTCTTTCCTCAGTTTGGAAACGAAGAGGGCCGGGGCCTATCGCGATCGGGCGGACGCGCCGGCCCTATAAACCTGATAAATGAGCCCAGAGCGAGGTGTGGCTTAAGTGATTACTGCAGTTTAAGGTCGGGTTATGGTGCCCTAAGCTTGGAGCTTAATTAAAGCTGTTTTGTTATTACATAGACGCTCCACTAGCACAACACTGGCTCCCATCTATGGCTAGGTATAGCAACTCAATGTCGTAAGAAGATGAGCACTTTTGTTCGTTGTCAGTTTCATATGTATTACTCGTGGCATTAAACCTGACATTAAAGTGACAAGGCACAAAAGGGATAAAACTTGTGACGTAGATTATACCAAGTACATGGAGATGAATTTAATAAAGTGGCTTAATACAGGCGGTACCGGCGAACGCGCTTTATGATATGGTCACTTGCTGCGCACGATAAGTGTAGGTACCCTCAAAAACCGGGCAAGAGAGCATGTCGGGCCATGCTCAGTGTAGGGTTCCGTTGCCATAACTACAAATACAAAAAACAATCTGGAAAAACCATAAATATTAGCTAATTTTCTGCTCAAAGTTATCTTAGCCGATTGTTGGTAGGTATTTATTTATAAACATTTTATTCGTCTGTAACTCGAGAACCAATAAATTCTACCTAGTTGTGAATATTGTTCCTTTCAAATTAGTTATGTACCTGAATTAAATATATTTTTCTGATTTTTAGTACTTGTAGTGTTGGCTGTGGGGGTGGGGACACGCAACTCTAGCGAAAATTATAATATGATATTTTAAACATGAGTAGGCCACACACACCGTCCGCTTCTTTATCGTTGCCGCGGCGACGCTGAGCGAGCGCGCGCGGAACGCCTTGGTGTAGCTGCGCTGCAGGTGGAACACGGCGCGCCACAGCGCAAACGCCAACCGATGCAACGCGCGCGCCGCCTCCGCGCCGCCGCCACTCGAGCGTTCCGCGCCGCATTGCGATCGACGCATCCTCACCTAACAGTGTCACTGTTTCCCATAGTTCCACTTTTAATATCTCTATGCGTCTATCGATTGTTTATTTGATTTTATATAATATTAAACATTTAAGTTCTTAATTTCATTGCTCAATGCTCATATATGATCTAACAATGCAACCTACGGTTTAAAACAATTGATATTCTTTGCGCTTCCTTAACGTTAACATATGTATATAAAACTTAGTAAATCATTGTTCGGGGGAAACGTAAACAAGAAGCTCTAAGAGCTAGAGACCGCAGGAACGTGCGGTGTGTAAGAATTTGTACGTACAGTCGGCATCGAATGTGGCGTCGAATATAGCGGGTAAACGGTTAGGTCAATATCTTCACACGCTCGATCTTGCATCTTGTTGATAGAGTCGTATGTTAGAGGTGGTCTATATTCGGCGCTGACTGTACATAGCGAGCCGCGGTGGCCCGGGGCGCGCGCCCCTGCACTGCGACATCCCACGCGTGCACATTGACCATTATGCCGACTGCATCGCCACTTCCTGACTCTCTCCCGTATTATAAATTGAATAACTCCGTATATGTAGTTTTAATAGAGTTGGGTAAGTGAACAAGCATGTTAACGTATGTACTTAGTAGACAAGAGTTTTGAGTTATCTAATGGTAGTCTTTAGTACATAAAAAAATGGAAAAGTAATTTTTAATAACTCCTGAGGAAGGGTAATGAAGTCAATCAGATCGTTTCATATACACGTGAAAGTGTTGGTATAAGAACAACAAGACACTAACAGAAACAAGTCCAAAACAGTCGGTAATAACAGAGAGAAGTCCTTGATTAATTGGTGTCACCGTAGTAATCTAATCACCATTTCTGACAAGTGCACAGCTCAAAATTAACAGTAAGTCATAGTTAGTTTCCCTAACGTCATGGTGCGGTAATAGGGTGTAAACAGCGACTCCGTGTAACCCTGACCTTCCACACGCACGCGGGGTGAACGACCCGGGGGTGCGCTTCGTCTAAATAAAAGATCGTCACATGTCGGACGGCCGCCGCCGGCAGTCGTCGAGGCGCCCGTTTATTCAGATTCAGCGGATTGTGCGACATCTTTCAGTCTTAGTTTCAGTATGCGCCTCGAGCTTACATGTTTTTAGCTTTTATGTTTAGTCCTGAAGTTTGAATTCCATATTTGGTGTATAAAATGCATTCGTATTTGTGATCGGATGTTGTATTATATGTTGCTATAAGATTTCTCTTAGGTATTCAGGTATAGTGCCTGATATGAAAGTAATAAATGCCAAGTAAATAATGGTAATGTTGGTTATTTTGATAATGTAATCTCATACAGGCTCATATCTCGTCACTATCACTATGCAATTAAATCTACATACTCTCATCAAACGCAAATTTCTAAATTGTTAATATCTTGCAGTTAAAAAAGTTACTTTAGCCTTACACTATTACAATACGCTACAACGTGAGGCTTTAGACGCTCTTAATTATATTTTAATACATGTTTCTTTTGTAACTAATTAATTATTGACACTCAAGATCACTTTATGCACTGTATTTTGCAACCAAACCATTTTTTACAAGGAACGGCTATTTTTCGGGCGTTTTCGCGGCGTAGTAGGCGGCACGCGGCGCGGCGCGAGATGCACTGACGGCTCCAAAGGCCGGCGCCGCAGCGTCCCGGCGCTCTCGCCGCGCCGGCGGCGGAGCGTTGCCAGGCAACCGCTGCGTTTACGCCAGCCTCTATATCTGCTTATTATCCGATACTGTCGCGCAATCAATTTCGCTGACCAAAACTTAATGTTTAATCTAAGAGACTGCCTCACACTCCTATAATGCTTGTTCCAACAAGCTTTGTCTCACTATAAATACCTAATTAAATAAAAATTAAAAGTTATGCTTCTTCGTACCTTCAATTAGGTTAGTTTGTTTACGCAGTCGTAGGTATAGGTACCATTTAATGTATATGCATGTGAAATACACACAATTATTTGCCGTGTAGTATTTCTTGCGTGAAACGGAACCTAAAGACTGAGGAAATATTTTGGGTGATACGAGTATTGGCATTACCGTTCCTTACTTAAATTAGATTGTTAAACGCGTCACACCATACTTTTGTAGGTTCGTGTTGCCGCGTTAAGGAAAATTGCCTTTGGATTAGGGTGATATTAGATATCAGGACTTATTCAATAAGTTGAGGAGATGTTAAATTACATTTAATAAATGAACAAAACAATTTCAAGATTTGACGACGACGACGTGACGACGCGGTTAGCCTAGTTGTTAGGAACACTGCCATATAGGCAAGTATTTGCGTGATGAGCGCGAGTATTTGTTCCTGAGTCATGGATGTTTTCTTTGTATTTAAGTATGTATTTCTCTATAAAAGTATGTACATCGTTACCTGGTACCCATAGAACAAGCCTAGTAGTTAATTTGAGTGAGATTCTTTCTTTTGACAATAATAATAATAATACTACAAACACATGTGATGCGAGTCAAAAGTAAATTTAATGTAAGTGATTTATTAATTCGTTAATTATCTATACCTACTAATTTGGTATGCATTTTTGCTGCATCCTTGTTCTGACTAGTTTTCATCAAGATGAGAGTGCATTACAAAATCAGATTGAAACTTAATGACAGTGAAGGGGCCATCCTCAATAATGTTACCAAGCACCTGTTGTGGAGATATACCTAGCATCTATTTTCAGTCATGTTTTAGTGATACAAAACTTGTCAGTAAGAAGCACACGAAAATATTAATTTAAAAAACTTTGACTGTTATTTAAAACTTGCAACGCATGATTCTTTACACACAGGTGTACACATTGCTACATCAAACCTCAAAACCTTTAAAACCAAATTAAGCCTTGGTGAAAATTCACTTACCCAGGGCTGATGGGAAAGTATCATACCTACGCGTTAACACACTACCGTTTAGCGAAACCCGGAAGCCATTTCCCTCCATTGCCGTGGGTGAAGCAGCATTAGCTAAAAAGCTTTACTCGAATGACAAATCGCGTTATAATGATTAATGACATAATGACATAACGCGGGCAGCCCTCGACGCTAATTGCGGGAGTAATAAAATAATCTAAGATTAGATACGTACGTACTCGTCAAATCTACAAAAAATATGTATGTACATATTTATATTTTCGAGTAGGTAGGTACGTCGGTAAGCAGGTCTTTAGTGAAACTGGTTTTACTGCCCAAGTAAATAATTAATCGTCCGTTAATTATAATTAAACTACTAAATATGATTATGCCTAATCGTTGATAGTAGGTAGTAAATAATAAATAAATTTACTAAAAAAATGCGTTCCCACGTTACAGAGGTACATATTATTATTAATCACATACGGATTGCGCAGTGCATACAAAACAGAGACAACATCAGAAATAAATTTAAATAATTGACGCAGTTCTAGTTCCAGACTCACAACTTGCTTCATCTAAAATGTCAGGCTTGTCATTTTTTTTCGCTTAATATCACGGTGCCTGGGTCTATCAATTCAAAGTAAATTTAACTTACCAATCTTATTATATCTTTATCACGCCAAAAATAATCCGGTTTTAATGCTATGCAAACCAGCGTCTTAAAAACCCACTAAAAAGGGATAAATAATGACCGGTCTCCTGGGAATTGCCTATTTGGTGCCTAATAGGTATGTACTTAAAATTTATATCCAAGCCGGTGTCAAGTAGGTATACACAATAACAGTTCCTTTGATTTCTCCAGGATCCCATACTCAGATCTTGACCTGATGACAAAGGGACTAATCTGAAAGTATATCCTTTCAAATAAAAAAATAATTTTCCAAATCGGTTTATAAATGACAGAGTTCTGAGGTAACGTAAAAAAACAACCGAATTGAGAACCTCCTCCTTTTTTGAAGTCGGTTAAAAAAGTAACGCGCGCATGAAATCAGCTCGCTGAACAGGATTTATTTTCGTTCCCGCGCTCGAATCACAGATGTGCGTTTAATGCATGCCATTCGTCATTGACCGCAATATATATATTATGTAGCTTTAGCGTTTTATTATAAGCAACGCGTCGTCATTTTAAACCAGAAAAAATGGAAGTAACCGCATGTTACGCACATAAACCCATGAAATGCAAGATAACGCACCTATATAGTTAGTAGGTACCTTGTTAAAACTGAGAAGTTTCAAACGCTCTCGGGATTGCTACGAAAGTCAACGCTTGTCTATGTCATCCTGAAATTTGTTTTTAGGCATATCTTCCCTCTTCTATTATGTTACGCAACGAGGAGTAGTATCCGTGTGTCGTGTTCATTGAGAGCGCGCGGGCGCCGGGGCGGGCGGCGCTTCCGTAAACAACGCCACGCGCCGCCGCGCCGCCGACCGCCCCGCGGCGTGCACTAGGGCAGGGCCCGCTGCACCAAAACACATACCTACATACGCGGTACATTTAAACTATTCGAAAACATTTTAAGTGCCAATTTTCTTTGGAAAGAAGTTTACACGTGCACTACAGTGTACATATACGATAATGAAAACCTAAAAAAAAGTTGTAAGAAAAAGTGTGCTCAGAATTTATAAATCTTTGTTTACATCAATATCTTAAAAACCGAGTTTTTTTATTATGTTATGGTGGTTAGAAATATTCAGAATTGACTCTTAGACCCTATTTTTACAATGCATGGTATTCAAAACCATTTTAAGGAATAGAATTACTCATTCATAGATGCAATTGTCAGATTTTTTCGAAAAGTTATACTTGTTTAAAATGTTTATGTACTTACATATTTCATTATTCAAACCTACTTAGCTTTACCAATTAAGTATAAAAAACTTCACGTTGCGAGGTTACTACCTTAAACAAAAAGTTTTTAATCATAGGGAATGTAAAACAATCTTGTATTATGAAACTGCTTTACTTTAACGACTCCATGAAAAATATTGTCTTCCTGTTACACAAGCAACATCAACATTTTTTGATGATTGCTCGTTTACACACAGGATATAACCGTAAACTGCTTGGTGAGCTTATGCATTTCTTTATGTGCATTACATTACCTTATGCGATCATATACACGACGCGACGTGGAATGTTTTACATATGAATAATATGTACAGCTCCGTTATTAACACCCAGCCGAGGCACGGATCCAGTTCTCATGAAGCCGCGAGGAGCCCCCTGACCCGCACCGCCCGCATTGTTTTACTTCGGCAATATGGTTGTGTTCACGAAAGTAGTTCCCACGGCTCCTGTCAACCGTACAGAGTTAAGGGCCAACTCGTGCATGCCAATCACGTATTAATAATTTCGCCGGGGGCCCTAATGTTGCGAAATATGGCAGCTATTCAAACGATTACTCAAATGTAATAAACCCCATGTTTATATTGTCAAATATCGCTTTATACTGCTCATTTATTATTATAATATACTAAACCGGATTCACTAAGAAAAACGCGTTCAATGACGAATCAGGTTTACTACAAATAACAATTAAAACGACTTTCGAATGTCTGTACTAAGAACTAGAAGCTTTCAAATATTCGTTGATGCAGGCGGAAAAGTAAATGTTCAATTTAAAATAAACGCAAGTAAGCGTAACGGCCAGCAACGACTCGCTACCTAAATATTTACGTTGTGACTCTATATATACATAGTAATTCTACGGAATAAACTTTCCTGTTATTTAATCCTATTTTTAATGTTTAAAACCTTTAATCTAAAGTTATACTGCATTTATTATAGTTAATGCATCGACCAAGCAGCGGATGCCGATTTTCTAAACTGTTATAAGAGTTACAAGGCTGTCTGTCGGTAAAAGCTCTGCGTCATGTTATTAATCCCGCAAAATTTATTGAAGACCTTGATTAGATTCCCATCGATAATCTCGTAATTAAAATGAATTGCTTTGTCCATAATCGGCTGTCAAAGAGACCGCTGGGTGTTCGTTAGATAACTGATTGGGCGATCGCGAACTCTCTCACGATGCCGCGGCGATACCGCGCCCGCGGCGCCCCTGGGCCGACTAGGGAAACGCCGTAGTAGCGAGATAGCCTGAGATGTGAAAGCCTAGGGATAATAAATAATTACGTGTGCCTGATAAATGTAGTTTACCGCATTCCTTCTTCCTTTACCTGTTCATTAATAAGATCGCCCACGGCTTCATGTCTAGGGCTAGGCGACATGAACTGAAAGCTATAAAAAACGCAAAACTATTCAAATAAAAATATGATACTTATCATAAAAAGCTACATACAAATCAACACTCTGTTTGTTTGATTGTAAACTTTTACTTAATTTACAGTTCCCACTGTGGTTATAAATAAATAAATAATGTATGTTTTTTTTTTTATTTCAAATGTCTAACCAATAAACATTTTATAATAGCGTATCGATTTTCAACGGCAGCCCGATCGTCCCGTGCGTTTTGACCGCGGCGCCCGCGACGGTATCGCACGATCGTCTAGGGCCGCGGCCCATTGTTTAGGTGTCGAATTTTATTTATGGCGACGGGTTGCCACGACCCATCGCGCCGACGACACCTGACGCCCGATGGCTATCTCCCGTCAGCGGCGGGTGGTCGCGTCTCTCACCATAGCAAAAGCATGGTCTGACCAAGTTATTATCAGCATGACCTTTCGTATCTTCAATCATGCGTGTAACTTGTTTTACACAGTATACCAACGCTTTCCAAAAGTGAACATTGTCAATGTCTTAGTCAATATGTAAAAAGCGACCCGCCCCGCGGCTTCGCACGGGTAGCACTAAATTAATAAATTATAGCTTATAACTTTCCTAGAAAACCCCTATTTGTGAAAACCGAATGAAAATCCGCACAGAGTAGTTATAGGCCAGTAGAAATCAACATTAAAATCGCATAGCTTGATGTAGTTCTGGTTTTTTACTATGTTGTACGGAATAGTGTTAATCCTAAATTGCAACTTCGAAAAACTTGTGCTCGCTGTGCACCACGCAAAAAACTGCGAAATTTTGGGACTTTTTTCACTTTATGCTTAGTCAGTAATTTGTTGAATTTAATTAAATTTTCAACAATTTAAACCCTACCGCAGCTCTAAAAAACCTTATAGGGACCAAGCTATGGCCCTATGAAGAAGGTCCATTTATCCCGAAAATTGTCAATTTTAAGTTTTGCTCCCGTCCGGATCAAAATATTGGCTAGATCGTTATGTATCCCCTTTTGAGAAAATTCATCAAAAATAAAGATACAGTGCATTTAATTTGCTTTCAGTAAAGCACATAACGAAGTCTCTGAGACTAATAGTTCACTCACAATCTCGAAAAACGAAAAGAAGGTTTTTTTTTTTTTGAAAAATTGGGACAAAGCCCTTTGAAAACCTATCAAGCCTAACCTAAACCTAACAAGTGTGCATTCATACTACAGTCGAGTACAATGATATGTACACACTTTTGCATTTTTTGCATCTTATCCCATTGCATTAAGTAGCAAAAGTGTATTCTTGACCGTACCAAAGGAAAAGGCATAAAATCGTGTAAAAAAGGATCATTACTTTTTAATTTGCAGGCTAGGTTAGGCCCTCGCTTCGCTTCAGTTAATATAAGTTAAAATATGGCCTATGTCCACCCAGAAAGTTCATTCTAAATAATATTGGAGAAATATTTTTTGAAATCGGATGAGTACTTCGGGCGCCGGCGCCGGCGAACGGCCAACCGTTTCGCTGATACATACCTACCGCCTCAGCGATGAGCATACAATTATAAATTAAGATATGTAGGTATGAAACAAAAGAAGATGGACTTTTGTTTCGAGACATAATGACATAATTTCAGCAAATTACCTTAGCGGCATTCAAGGTTAGTGACAAAATGACTCAAGTACCTATTAAAATCGTTGCGTATAATTATATATATCGCATACGTTTCTATTTGCAAAATGTTTGACCTTTCACGCTTGACATGAGACTTACACTAAAATTCCATAAACTCTCTGAACGTTCTTGTGCTGAATAAACAAATATCATCGGTTTCCAACGCAATTTGCAAACCGCGGCATACAAATAGGTCTTAGATCACGCATTCGCCTTGAGTTTTGCATGACGTCAGTAAGTAATCCTTATTCAGTTTATTTTGATTAGGTAAGTACACCGATTTAAACCTTAAATTACTGGTTACTGCTGCTGAGAACCAGACTACTTTTTGCTGAGGCATTCAAACGAGTCGCTTGTTAAAAAACAGAGAAAAAGATCTCAGGATATCGTCCACTATCTTCACGACTGTTGTGCCTTGGCATTTTAAATTATCAGCTTGAAGGTTTCAGCAGCTAAAATACGGTCTCATCTGCGTATCCTTTTCTTCGAACGCATACATTATTCACGGCTCCCGTGTGATTTTATTCTCAATTTAATTTAACATTCAAAATAAAGTTTCTTACTTTTAACGCTAGGAATTCAATGCTTTGACATAGGGAATACAAAATTGTCTGTATAAATTCGAAATCTCGATCATTCGTGGGTGCATTTCAATGATTATACATAAGTTTTTTTTATCCCCAACGTCTATATTATATAAGAAAAATAAGGCTAGAAAACGTTGTGTAGTTTAACCTAGTTTTCCTTGTAGCGAAATTCAGAAGCTTCACCCCAGGCGACGTTAGCCGGTCGTAAGGAAGCCGTGTCGCGTCGGTTCATCAATTATCAATGGCACAACTACTCCATTACAGTCGAATAGAGTGCTATTAGAGGGTGGCATCGCGCTCCGGAAAGCGTCGTTATGACATCCAAAAATCAAAATGTTGCTTCACTTAAGTTTGTTCTTTGTCTTCCATAACCTTATTCTCATATTCGTAATGATAAAACTTTGCTTTTATGATGATACATGATACGTACATACATCCAGATGTTCTGAGGATAAATGAGCGAGCTCCTAGGATATGTTTAGATATGACCGCTTGGTAACCTATAATTCATTAAAATTGCAAATATAATGGCACTTCAGATTTCCTAACATAGCGTATTGCTGACGTATTAAACGAATGACATCATTTGTCCTCGTATCTATGAAATAACACAGAATGCAATAATAACCTTTTTATAAGTTATATAGGTAAAAAACTTAAGTAAAGTCCCTCTTGTATGTAGTAGTAACTGTCTGCATAGACGCCTTGAGGTACCAAATTTGAAAAATGTCCTACGTTCCTTAAAAGTTTTGTACACTACTACATACAAGAAGGGCCTTAAAGTCCGTTAGTAAATAGGATTCGGCTTCGGGTAAAGTCGGTTAGACTCGCATAGGAGCGAGTGAGAGAGAAGTACAAACCCGAATCCTAATCTAAGCGCTAACGGACTGTACATATGTTTTTTACCTATACTCTATCCTGTGGTTGTATCGACTGTCTTTAGACATCAAATACGACTGCCCATAAGCGTTAGTATAGGTGTACCCCGTGTATCTATACTACACTGTACACTACACTCTACACTGTAGTGTAGAGTTACAAATGTAAATGTATTAAGTACGGTTACTCAAGCGAGTGCAACCGGAATTCCAGATTGTGTTCGAAGCAAAATAGTGAAATTTTGAACTCAAACATTGTACGTGGGTCGCGTGGGCGCCAGCGTCGGGGCCGACACAAACGGCCCTGCTCTATGGTCCCGGAGCACTCTCGCGATAAACGACCGTTGTATCCGCCTAGTTTAGTAAGCTGACGACCCTGTGCCTGTGTTCTAGACAATCAATCTTTCATGAATCAAGTTCTGTTTTTAATAAATCACAGCGAAAAGGGGTCGCAACTTTCTGAACCCGTCGTAAAGATTATTAAATCGTGTTAGTAATTTCCTGGGCTCAGGCCTGGATGGCCCGGGCACTCGCCCTGGGTTTACGAGCTCGCATTAGCATAGGAACCATACGCTTGCGGGAACGCCTCTCATGCCCGACTCACTCACTGGTGCAAGTTCATTTTAATTAAAACATTAAAAAAGTACGGTGTTCAAACCTCTTTAGATTTTAAAACAGCATAAAAAAATGAAAAAAATATATAAAAAAGTGAGTGTTATGGTTTGTATGTATATTGTGATACTTTGCCACATTAAGGGTAAACTGTGTACTTATATTTTGGCTCTCGCTTGCACTCACGTTACGTTCAGCTTTTCTTAAAAGTTTAGCTGTGAGAGATCCATGACACAGGTCTGTAAGGTCGCCTTAGTATGTGTAAATATCTGTAAATACCTGTGCCTTCATATTCGTATTATTTTGACGTGCAAAAAAGAGTTTTTATCTTTTCATACGAGTACATACATAAAAACTTATGTGCTACTTGAAATATTTTTTCCGTGCGTAAGTTTATAATGTCATACACCATTAAATAACGGTAGAATGCAGTGAGTGATACCAAACGATGTTACCTGACTCCTATAATTATTTACAACCTATTATAATGCCCAAATATTTTTGGCTTGAGTTTGGTTTAGTTCAATGATTCTAAAAAGGCAAATACGTGGAAGTATAATAATGTCGTCAAATGGATTGGCAGATAATATTTATCACTGCGAATACTGACCAAGGTGCTAGTTTAAGATTATTCCTTGCTCCTATTAATTCCTGCGAGCACACACCTCGCCTTTGACGGGCTAACTTACACTCGATTTAAACGAATATTTAACGTGATTAAAACGTAGAGTGTTAAAAAAGCAGATACAGTTACAAAACCCACCGGTGACAAGATTTAAACGACATCTTAATAGACTCTTTAACTTATAATAAGTTTTTGATTTATTGGATTAGTGGTCAACATGAGGAAATAATAAAGAGTAAAATTTTATGGTTCGACTAGAATTGTAAATACAATATGTTCACTAGAGCTACCAGCGGGCTTAACATGCATGAACGAGATAAAATTTGACAGGTGCTAAGGAAATGAAGACCTCCATTCCATATTCTAACGTAAGACTTAACGCTTAAGGTTTAAAATAAAAGTGTCCAGTCTTGATAAATCGCTATAAAAAAAGTGAAAATCGCTATAGTCGCTTAGTAATAAAAGGTAATAAAAGTCAGGACGAGAAGCTATTATTTTAAACCTTAATCGTTAAGTCTTACGTTAGAATATGGAATACATGTAGTCATTTTCCTAGTACCTGTCAACATTTATCTCGTTCATCTATGTTAAGCCCGCATGAGGTTTAAAGTATCAAAAGGAAACGATACGTAATTAATACTGCAGATTACGTTAAAGACAACCCTCATAAACCCAGACACAAATTGAATGCAATGAATTGCACGCCTCAACTGCAGTGTGATATTAATTCTGTTGCCATGGAAATATTTCATGCCTAACAAAATATGAACTGTAAAGCTTTATCCATAAAGCATTAAGTGCTATAGTTTCGACTTTCAATAAACAAAAACGTCTTATCAGCAATTGTACAAGTGTTACAAGTGCAGGAAATAATAGCCCGCGGCGTTCCTGTTATGTACTGTACCCACAACCTCCTAGTAAGAGGTAAACCAATTATGTATTCCAATGCAAAATATCACGAGCTTACACCTCAAGGAAAAACAACGACATAAAAAGTACATTCGTTTAGTCGTGTTTGTTAATTGTTAAAATAATTGCATTTTACCGGACTGTCAGAATTCGCTTACTGTAACCGTTTAGGGAATGCGTTACGTACGCCCGTGGTGTTGGATACACGAATAAACAAACAGAATTGCAAATATTATCATCATGCTCAAGTATTTTTCGTTTGAGTTTGATTTACATGCATGCATAATAAATAATAATGTCGTTATATCAGATTGGCAGATAATATCACTGCCAGTGTAAGATTGCCACAATGTGTATTGGAGCTTGAATTTAATCAGAAAGTAAGCTTAGGTAGGTAGGTACTTAGCTAGACTAATCACTAATCAATGCACCGACAAAATGTTTCCATAGTTGTGGAACTTTCAGTTCCCTATGGGATATTCTCGGTAGCCTCCGAAAATGCAGGCTGGGTTGTTTTTACCCGACTGCCGAAGAAGGAGGATAATTTACCCAACAAAATAAGCTTGATCGCGAGAACATCGACAATTTTATCGTATTTTTTGGACTCACAGCAACTTTTCCAAATCGAAAAACGAAAAAATAAGCCGCTTTGCCCAGATAGCTAATTACTATAACCAGCATATTTCGTTGATCACCTGTAGGGGATACTTAATGGCCTAGTGGCGTGATCGTAAGCTATACCGAGTTCAAACCCCAGCGGTAGCCGTCCCAATGCTCGGTCAAGAAAAACATCATGAGATAACCTCCACATGCTGCTAAAGATGAAACCTGCACATTCGAACAGCTGAGCGTGCAAGAAGGGTAATTAATTGACACAGGGTCGAAATGTATCTGAAAGGGTGCATCTACACACTAAGAAACTAAGGACACTAAGAAAAAAACGAAGTTCTTACCGTGATGGTGTCATAAATGCCATTCTGGTCGGCGCGGAGCATGACGGCGGCGGCGGCGCGGGTCGGGGGCGACAGCGGCAGCGGGTCGCCTTCGCGCCGCCACGTGCGGTGAATCTGCCAGCTGGTGTCCGAGAACCGGGCGCGATCCTGGTGCCAAGACGAAAAACAAACGAGAGTTAGCAAGCCAGCTGACTAACATCGCATCGTACATGATGGAAAGTTTAGGTGAGTTAGTAATGGCAGCTACCGAAGGATCCCTTGTCGCCGAGCGAGAATGACATTAAGTCTCAGAACCGAATCAGCTATGGAGCAAAATGTCCAGTGACGCAAATTGAGCAAGAAGCGAATTGTCCATTATGTAAATTGACCATTTTGTGAAGATGCCTAAATCGTAAAATACACTATTAGCATATAGTCCATAAAGCGACACGGCTAGATAAGAAAAAGTCTAAGTAAGTATGTAAAATGTCAAATAGTGTTTTTTTCTCTCGTAATAATTCTGACATGTTTTCCAGCAGAAACTACGCAGATACTTTATACCAATTATTTTCACAGTTTTATATAATGCTAGAATAAGTAGTATCATTGTCATAAGTTTTATTTAAAAAATGACTAAGTGCTGAGTTTTTTGCGGCGCTTCTTCTCAGCAGTCTTCTTCAGTTCTCCTCTTGGGAAGCGCTGGTAGATTTTGATGTGTAAAAGTGCCCGTGCGGCCTATACTTACTGAATATCTTTTTTATATTTTATTATTTTGTAATAATTTAAATCTACAGCTTAACTTGAGATTTTAAACGGCAACCAAACCACTACTACTACTACCGGCAAACTATCAAAGCAAAATAAAATAGAATAATAATAAATTGTCGATGTTGGCAGAATAAATTAAGTTTTGTTCATTTTTAATTTCTGATTACTTAAGTCGCCAGCATGAAGAAGAAGAACAAGAAGAAAAACATTTATTCGTGACAAATATCAGCAAAGGACAGAAAAATACACACAGAAAGAATGTATTCACGAAATGGTCCCAACTCAGCGTAATGCTGGCATTAAAGTCGGAGCTGGTCTTCCGTTGGAACCATCAGGTGAAACCACGGAAGGTTACACACATATAATTTTGACAGATACATAAAACATAAATTACAAAACAAGAAGGAGGAAAAAAAAACAATAAGAAAGGGAAACGAAATAAAAAAAAAAAAAATTCACACGCAACCTTTCATGCCCCGCCTTATTTGGCAGTATGGGCAAGAGTCCCTTAGCCTCACTAAGCAAGCAGAAACCGACGTCACAACTTGATCATAACCTATCTTATCTCACTTTGTTTTGGTGCAAAAATACACAGCAAAAATAGTCAAAAATAGTTAACAATACATATTATACTAACATAACAATACCTAATTTAGTGAGTTACCTGAATATAAGATCGAACAAGAATTTAACCTAATAAATTCAGTGTATGAATCGAAAGAATTAAAAACTACGTTGTTATGCTACGGTAAGTTGGTTTGCCTATATGTATAAGTACAAGTACAAGATCCTGGCTCGATGTTGATTTGCAAACCTCGGAAAATATTTTAACACATGCTGCGTGCAAGACAAAAACTATCATTCAATTGCCTTCTCCTACAGAATTTACATATAAGTAATATGCATGCATGAAAATATGTAATATCATAGAGGTTAATACGCTTCAAATTCCTAATTTTATGAACGTTATATTTGAACACGCGGTCCAAACCCATTTACATTCCTAATTCTATCAGCGAAAAAGTAAAGACTGCTAAGAGTTACTTTCGACATGCCATTAGCTAACCGGATGTATTCGCACAATCCCAAAGGCTTCCGATAAGTCAACAATAGGATTTGAGATCCGGGTTAAAATGAACACTATTCTTCTGTTTGGCTCTCTTCTTTGGAAATGCTTAAAAAATTTAATTTCGGCAGGCAACGCAGGCACGTGAAACACGTGTATAAGTCCGTAATGAAACTGATGAGTATATACTTATAAAGCAGTTCGTTACTACCTATCTGAATGAGTAAATAAAACCGGTCAAGTTCGAGTGGGCCTCGCGCGCCGAGGGCTCCATCCGTTTAGTGTTCTTTTTTGGCCACTGTGACAACCGACCCGTAAGATAAACATACCCGGCCTCCCCTACCACCCGACTCATTTATTATTTCTTGCTTTTTCTTTAGTATAGGCAAATTTCGTTGTATGGTGGGCCTTAGGAGGTTAATCACACCGACGACGCACGTATACCGTTTTTACTATGGAACAAATATATAAAAAAACCGGTCAAGTGCGTGTCGGACTCGCGCACCGAGGGTTCCGCACAAACTTGTACAATAGAAACAATACAATAGAAACAAATTCCAGTATAAACTGATACGCACTAAGTATGCACTCTCCTACTTAGCGAGTATCAGTTTATACTGGCCTTTATTTTTTATGTGATGTAACTACAAATTAACGGTTTTTGGATTTTTACTTATGCTTATAAGACATTGCTTCTTGCCAAATTTCATGATTCTAACTCAACGGGAAGTACCCTATAGATTTTGATTCCCTTGAGATTCCCTTGAATATGCAATATGCGGCATAATCGCCCATATCTTTTGATTGCGTTGACTTAGAAGTCTGATTTTTTAACAGCGCCAAGGGATTGCAGATCTGAGTATTTGATACGAATTTCAACTTGATACGCGTTTCAAAGAAAAAGGGTCTTGACAGATAGACAGACAGACGGACAACAAAGTATAAGGGTTCCTTTTTTCCTTTTGAGGTTCGGAACCCTAAAAATTTAAAAAAACCTTGCATGGAGACGCCCCTTATTATTTATTAGGAAATCCGCCGCCATTACACATAATCCGTAAATAAAAAAAATGGCTATCTATTACAGTTCAAAAGATACCTACAAACTCTTTAAAGTTAGGACGGACGAACAGAAGGACGACGGATGGAGAGCGTACCTAGGCTTAGTAATGGGTTCCGTTTGGCACCTTGTTACGGGTTAAATTGTCTAGGCGACAGAGGCGAATCGACACAAGGTTTATGCTTAACGTAAAATAAAGTTTAAAAAAATAATAAAATAAAATAAGATAAAATATGGTCGCGAGATTAGGTAACCCCATGACATACATTTCTTATATTCGGAAATTTGACTGAAAGCTTGACGTAGGTAAGTATTATAATCTCAATTTCTTGTCCTGCAGATTTATTTTTCAATTTCTCGACGTAAACATAACTTTGGATGAACCCAACGTATTGATTATAATATAATACATATGTTTGAGATGTAAGAGGCTGTAATCTTGCTAGTCAACCGTTGTTTAATAAAACGCAGTTTTGTAACCCGCAACGGAACACAGGAACATATGCATTACAGGTTTCAAAATCTCTGCTCTACATTGTGTGAAAATAGCACGATGGATTAACAAGCAGGTAGATAAGATAATAAACATCCCACGTGGCCGCGGCCGCGCCAATGATCGAGCGCACGCGTAGGCGCATGCATGCACTTAACATTTCGTTACCTACTACTTTCGACACGTATCGGCGAGATAAGCCACCTCGAGGAATTAATAAAGTTATTCACGCTCCAGCCGACCGCACCGCCTTCTTTGATGCGGCAAATTACATTTGTTACAGTGATTGAAACGACATGAACACGAGCGCGACTATTACGAACAACCAACAGCGGCGATTTACTAGGTATTTGAAGGTCGTTGGATACATGTTACCAGTCATAACTTTTGAAGGTACGTTACGTTAGACGGTACCGGCAAAAACGTAACTTTGTTCAGGAAGCATTACTTTGAAACTTCATTAACATACTCTCGTTAATTACCTACTTAATAAGGTGGTCCACGCACTCGTCAAGCTATCGGCGCATAGGTAGATTGTTCGTAGGCAGGTGGACACCAGGCTGCAGCGCATGCTTTCTTTCGCGGAGAAATCGGAAGTCTTAGTGAGAGTGACCATTCATAATAAACGTCGTTATATGCATTATCTTCCGTGAAATTGCTATTAACAAGGCAACATTAACAAGTATTTTGTAAGTTTTCAGTTTTTATAAAACAGTAGGTATTTCAGGTTTATGCGTGGACAGGTAGACAATAATTGTACTTATTTGTCAATAGATAATAGATTAGCTTCATAGGTTTGATAATGTTATCTATTAACTACTAATTTCTTATCATAGATTCAACTTTATCGTCTTTCGGAACAACCCACGGGTATAGATTGATATTTGCAACATGTACCTATCTAAAAACAACTGTATGGTACTAATTGATTAATAATAAAGGTAAATATCTTATATTTTATGATAAAGAGTTGGTTTTATCAACTTGACACTTACCTATAATAATTATAAAATACCAAATTATGCTGACCTATCATACCAAATTAATTAAATGTTTTCGGCAAGATGTTGTCTACTTTCCAGCAAAATGTTGACATGAGTAACGCTGAGTTAAACCAGGCATAGTGTTATTTGCTTATACATAAGTTATTTAAGATGTTGTTATTACGACCAAGGTACAAACAATGTCGCACAATGTTTGACGACGCGATTCGATAAAGCTGGGAGTCCCGGGTTCGATCTTGGTAAAGTCAAATGTTTGTGAGATAAGCGCTATTATATATACCTGAGACTTAGAGGTTTTCTATGTTCTACCTACATACTTAAGTATATTTTATATATAAGTAATTTACATGTTTAAGTAATTTACATCGTTGTCTAGTACAAGCCTTGAGCTTAGTTTGGGCTAATCGGAACCAGGTCAATTAATGATGGTTTAATTAATTATTATTTGTCCCTGAAAGTTCAAGTCCTATTAAGATCCGAGCGCAGAATTGCTATGCGTTTCAACTGTCATTGGAATAGCAGCTATATAAAACGAAAGCTACACAGATGTCTACCGTGAAAATAGGTATGTGATAGCAGTTGATAGCACCTGCTTAATTTGGTTCGTACAGCCTGAGCTGTTTTTGAGACACGTGCGGTCACGGACTATAACTTCAGAGCCACAAAGAACTCTATCGCAGAATACGATGGTTAATTTCAATGTTCCTAATTTCTTTCTCGTGACTTGTCTTTATCTTAATAAATAAGAGCAAATACTTAAGTACTTTTAACTTAGTTGATTGCTTTTCCATTCGTTGCACAACATGCAAACTTTATTGTGCACCTAGTTCCCAGCCCACCTCTCTGCCTAGATGTTTATATTTAGATGTACAAATGAGGCTCTAGCACTCTACGATGTCAACCGACGCGTTGCGGAATCCTTAAAACATCGCATTTTCTATTCACGTCGTCTCTCTATTCTTATAAGACAGGGCGAGCCTTTGCGAATGCGATAGAAACGGAAACACAAAAGCCGCTATTCATGTGACGTGCCTATGCTAGCAGATACCTACTCCTCTACAACTTCGTTCACATGCCGTCAACAAAATACAACATACAACATGTGCGTCATATTATTTTAACAAACGTGTACAGTAACATAAAATTATGTTGATGGGTAGGTACCTACACGGATGACTTCTGTTTATGTATGTTCGACTTTGACGAACGGGTTTAGCATCTGATTAAACAACTTGCATAAACATTGCTTGAACTTAGTTCCATTACAAAGGTTAACATTATCTTATCATTCCTTTATAAATCATCTTTTACATTTTTATACTCAAATAAGCAGCATGTTTAGCTGTGTTACCATGAGAATTATTACGGTTATACTTTATATTAATACTTGCAAACATAAACACGTAAGTTAAGTTGAACAAGCCACCCGGGCCCGGCGCGGGCGGTTAGGTTCCTACGACACGGTGCCACCAGGAGGGTCACTTAACCTTCGGCTCAATCAACACCCAGCGCGGTGCTCGCCGGACAGCACACATTACCTACAGGGTTAGTGAGCAATCTATGAGCATGCATATCGGATGCCGTGAAACGTAATGTATGTTTGAGGCGGAATAGAATTGCAAGCGGCTATGGCTAAACTCGGCGCATAGCGCCGCGCGGCCTCTGCGGCGTCGCGGCTGCGATAAGATAACCTTGCCTTTCAATTTACTTTGCGAAGCGCACGGGGCGCTGGACGCTAGGAAACTAACTGTAATAAAACTCTTATCAATCCAATGTTGAAATGCTATGCGGGCCGCCGAATGCGCTACGCACGACTTCAAGACCTTTCCCCTATCGTTATCAACGGAGAACAAGAATTGGTTTGTTTTGACTGTCACTTTTCCACGAAAACTAAAAATAACATACATTTGAAATTTGTTGCCACTGCCGTTCTAATAGATTAAGATTGATGAGGGCAAATTAATCTAAGAGACATAAGATAAGTAAAAACGTTATGTCGGCGCGTGCATTTGATAAAACAAACATGCCATAGGGCAGATAAAGGAAAGCGCATTGTCCGAAGGTGCGGGTCGAGTGGGCAGCTTGCTAGGTACCTCGTGCTCAAAGGGATCGTCTGTGCGGGAAACTCGTTTCTGTTTATCTCCGCTGAGCGACAGCCTCCTCTTGAACAACTTCATCTCCGCGGCCGCCGCGGGCGCTGCGCAAACGTCTCTTCCCGCTCCGCTTCAGACGGGGAACTTCATTATTTTGCAGTCGAGCTACTTTAATAGTTTTTGGAACTATAAAAATCACTTATTATAATATTATAAGTACACTGTTTTTGTTTGCGTGTGCAAAGAAAATAGTGAGGCACTTTAACTGAACTTTTGGCGAGTTAATTGCGATTCTTAAAACAACCGCTAAAACTGCCTTTTTAGTTCCCGCCTTTTATTTTAAAGATGAGATGCGGCACTTATTACGGTCGCTGCGCGAGTCGGCGCCGGCGATGTACGGTCGAGTCGCACGCCCGGCGCGCACTGCCCGGCGCGGCGCTCCGCCGGCCGCCGGCGCCGCCGCCGTCACCTCTCCGCTCGCGTCACCTTCACACTGCTCGCCTCGTCACCATCACCAACACCGCCAGGCGCTCTCGGCCTCCTATCGTTTAGCACGTTAATCAACATTATTTGTTTATGTGGTATCCAGACCTTTATAACGTTATGAAAAAATAACGTTATCATACCGGTATATTTCGTTAGTGTTTAAAATACCGTTTAATTAATATCGAAATGTTATTATAACGTTATGTAGAATAGCGTTATAATAACGTTATGAATTGGGCGCTGTTGCCGGTCCGAACGTCAAAGAATCGGCGGCCGTTGCCGTGCGCGACGCTAGCGCTACGTTGCCGGACTTCCAAAATGAAGTACTTACGCGAGTGAATGGAATAATATAATACACGGCGTAATGCGAACCGCGTCGGCGTGGCGGTGCCTCAAAATGGAATTACTCAAAGATGGCTAGACCGATTAGGAAAATTATTTTTTTGTTTGAAAGGGTATAGGGTTCACAGGTGGTCCCATTGTCATTAAGTCAAGATCTGATAAAGGGATTCCGGAGAAATCGAGGAAACTTCTCAAAAGTTGTAGGCACACAAACAGCGATTTTTAACAGACTTCAAAAAAGGAGGTTCTATGTTGAAATACGTATGTTTTTTTTAAGTATGTTCACCGATTTCTCCGTTAATTTTGGACCGATTTGGAAAATTCTTTTTTTTTTAACGGGTATACGCTCGAGGTGGTCCCATTGTCACCAAGTCAGAATGTGATGATGGGATCCATGACGAATCGAGGGAACTCCTCAAAAGTTATCGTCCTTTTGTTTGTTTAAGTCCTTAAAAATTTGCACTCTAAAAGTACCTCTTGGTGTAGAGGGACTGATGATGAAGATCAAGGAACAACCATCGGAAATCTTTAGTCGTAAGTGTTTCACGGGCAGCGATTAGATTTATTTATTAACAATATGAAGCTACTTTTATATTCATCATAATGTATGTGGTGAAGTACCGGGAGAACTCCTCAATGATTAATGTCCCTGCATTTTGGACAGCGACATTTTGTTAAGGGGTTTCTTAATGTATTTTGTATTGTGTTGTAGTGAATCACGTAATAATATTAGGTGCATTACAAAAAAAAACGATGTTTGAATTCGCGTTCAAGAAATTAATAAGAGCACACATTTCCACACAGAACTGACATCTTACAGTTTTCCTTTTATTGCAATGTATATATATATATATATATATATATATATATATATATATATATATATATATATATATATATATAATGTATAGTATGTATTTATGTATTAGTATATATTCTTGGTACGTTAATGTATACATTATGCATTTATCTATAATGTATGTTTATGTATTTTAATCGCATTATATGTTTTCTCCTAATGCTTTTGCTCGTAAAATATTGCACCGCCTACAACAATTTTCTGCTTGCCCAAAGGTCAACTGGTAGAGAATGCCATTAGGCATTAAGTTCACCTTTTGTACTCAAATTTGTATTTTTGTGCAATAAAGATTAAATAAATAAATAAATAAATAAATGTTTTTACATAATGACATAATATCTATATAATTACCTGTTTCACTTATATGACGCTTACCTATTTCCATAATTTGACTATTTATTTAGATGAAAGTATTATAATAATTTAATAAACAATACAAAAATTTGCACGCCGGAATCCCGGTAGAATATGTTCCTGATATTATGAATGTACGTATCCACCTGTTAAACCATATTCAGCAAATAAATAATCATTTCATTTCATTTTCATTTCATTTAATTAAAACTGTCTTAAAAAACCCACTAAACAAGATAATTATTAATTTTAAGCTGAATTAAGGGGACTTTGGGTATAAGATAGGTAGCGAAACTTGACTTGAAAAAATCGTCTTGGGAATAATTTTCTTAGTTTTTGGGGACGTAGATTTTGAAAATAAAATAAAATTTGAGGTGATATTTTTTTGAAAATTTCGTCATGGGTGTCATATTCTTACATTTTGAGGACGCAGATTTTGAAAATGATATCAAATTTTGAATTCAAGATGGCGGCCATGATGTTTTTCTGAAAAAGACGTCATGGGAATAACTTTCTTAGTTTTTGGGGACGTAGATTTCGAAAATTATATTAAAAAATTAAGCTAATATAGCGGCCATGATGTTTTTCAAAAAAGTCGTCATGGGCACAGTATAAGTACTATAGCTAAAGCAGTAAAGAAACTAGGCCTACTTTTTCTCATTCTATCCACTGATTCTTTGTCGGAGACCACACTTATCCTCAGATATCGATTTTGGAAGCAATCGGTCAAATAACTTAAAAGTTCAAGATGGCGGCTACTTTTTTCATTCTATCAACGGATTCGTTATCGGAGACCACACGAATCTACAGATATCGATTTTGGAAGCAATCCGTCTATTAACTAAAAAGTTCAAGATGGCGGCTACTATTTCTCATTCTGTCAACGGATTCGTTGTCGAAGACTTCACTTATCCCCAGATATCGATTTTGCAAGCAATCGGTCGTATAACTAAAAAGTTCAAGATTGCGGCTACTCTAAGCTCCGGTTTTGAAGAAGCCGAGTTCGTACACCCGTATACAAAGCGAAACCATTCGTCTCGGCGCGACATGCGCCGCTGACAGCACTGCCATGTCCGTTCTCGTTGAGTCATGCGTCTGTGTGAGTGCGACGTTTCGAACGTTTCTTCGTAGTTTCTTTACTACTTTAGCTATTTTTATACTGTGTCATCGGTGTCATTTTCTTAGATTTTGGGGACACAGATTTTGAAAATTATGTTAAATTTGGAATTAAAGATGGCGGCCATGATGTTTTTTGAAAAATGTCGTCATGAGTGTCATTTTCTTAGAATAGGGGATATATTGATATCATTTTCGAAATCTACGTCCCATAAAACTAAGAACGCCATACCCATGACGACTTTTTTAAAAAACGTCATGGCCGCCATCTTGAATTCCAAATTTGACATCATTTTCAAAATCTGCGTGCTCAGAAGCTAAGAAAGTGCCACCCATGACGGTTTTTTCAAAAAACATCATCGCCACCATCTTGAACTCCAAAATAGACACTTATACATTATCATGTACCTATTAGGCAACAAATTGGCCATTCCTAGGAGGCCGATCAGTATTTTCAGTGTATTTTTGAAGACGGTATTATTTTTTGAAAGAATTTATTTTTCGCTTTATAGTTATAAGTATATGTGATTAACTAAAACACTTATACATATATAAATCTTATTAAGAAACAATATCCTTATACCATTATCATCAGTCTCATCACCCTGAGCAAAATGTCGCTGTCCAATATGCAGGGCCGTTAATCATTGAGGAGTTCTCCCGGTACTTCACCGTCAGTTGCACTTCACCACACGCATGAGTAAAAGTATGTTCACATTCTTAATAAAGAAATCTCATTGCTAGCGTCAATCACTTACGTCTAAAGAGTTCCGGTGGTCATCTCTGGTTTTCATCATCAGTTTCTCTTTACCAAGAGGTGCTTTTGGAAAGCAAATTCTAAAGGTCTTACAGGTAATACCAAAATTGCTGCATGTGTGCCTATAACTTTTGAGGAGTTCCCTCGATTTCTCATGGATTCCATCATCAGATTCTGACTTAGTACCACCTCAAGAGTACCCTTTCAAACAAAAAATAATTTTCAAAATCGGTCCTCAATTGACGGAGAAATCGGTGAACATAAATAAAAAACATACATACAGCCGATCATAGAATCTCCTTTTTTGAAGTCTGTTAAAAAGAGAGTTTTTGTATGTTAGTAATGTTACCGACAGCCAAGGACCGAGGCTTTCAAATTCAAAGTATTATTATTCAAAGTAAGAAAGAGATGGCCTATAACGTTATTATATCGCTTGCCGAAGTATCGATATTACGTATAGGTTTTTGTTAATAACGTTATAATGGATACCGCTACCGGTTAGGCGTCGAATAACGTTTCATTATAACGTTATTCGTGTAAAATAACGTTATGAAGCATAACGTTATACGAAAATAACGGTTATTGAAGGTCTGGTGGTATCGTAATTAAATATCATTTTTAGGGTTCCGAAGTCAACAAGGAACCCTTATAGTTTCGCCATGTCCGTCTGTCCGTCCGCCTGCCTGACTGACCGCGGCTTAACTCGGAGTGGTGTCCCTCTCGTCGCATAACAACTATTATCATAATTTCGGTTGTCATAACAGTTTACGCATGAAGTTGTTGCTCGTAAAAGTCTTTTGTCATGAATGATCCTGCGCTTAATACTTTCATTGTCATAATTTTACTATGTCATATTTTTTTAAACCATAATGTATTCAACATGAAAAAAATTGTCATTAGGTATATTGAAGATCATAATTATTTTTAGTCATAACAATTGCAATGCATAAATTATGACAATATACATATAGTTGAAATTACGAACGAAACGAACGCCACTACATGGCAGATCGGTAGATCGGTAAACTAATTTGTTAAATTAGGTCAATTTCAACCTAATTTAGGTTAGGTTAGAGTTGTGTCAATTCGCGAAGCGCCTTAAGTAAGCAGCGGAACAGGAGCTCCGTCGCCTTTGTCGTACCGCACATCATCAGGTTGTAACACCAAACAGTATTGGTTGTACCTACTGCAGTCAATTTTGTTAAAAATATGTTGTTCGAAGCCCATCGCAAGAGAGACAGTCTTCGAGTGTCTGCAGTGTAGTCGTGTTTGTAATACTTTATTCAAACGAAGGATTAAAAAAGTTTGTCATAAATGACTTTAAACGTTATGCGCAAAACTATTATGGCGAATGTATGAAAATTGTTATTTATGCTCTCAAACATTATGGTTAAAAAATATATGCGAACTAATTTATAACTTTTGTCAGTTATACGTAATAACGATTATGACACAAGTTGTATGCCTATCAAAAATATGATTTTAAATTGTATGTAACCTAATATGGATTATGGACCCAACTCAGACACTATTGGTATTACAAAGATGTAATTTGGCATGGTTATACATATTAATCACGCCGACTTTATTGGTTGTTGATTTACAGACGGCTAAAATGTTTATAAGTACCCACCGAAAAAACGGCTAAGTTAACTTTGAATAGAAAATTACCTAACTTATTTATGGTTTTTGGCGATCGTTTGTATGTGTATAGTAATGGTGACGGAACCCTATGGTGAGCATGATCCCACATGCTCTTACCCGGTTTTTTCTTTATTAATGAGAACGCAATCGCCAATTGGGCGACGGTCCAAACTACCAAAATGCTTCCATATAGGTACCAAAACTAGCAATAGGTATATTGACCATAAGGTAAAAATCCTACTAATATTTACGGTACCGACGCCTAAACTTACTTTTATGTAATGTATTATGTATAATAGTTTGCACAACCGATCCCTACATTCGAATGAATGGACGCAGCATCCGTTGTTTCCATAAACAATGTTCTAAAATTGGACAAATCAAAGCCGAGCAGCGTTTGACAGATGTCAATTAGGTACCCATGTGAAACGTGCTTCGAGCAATAATATCGAATGACACTTCTCGCAGCTGTGAAGGCTGACTACTTATACCCGTAAAGAAGGCTAATGCATTCCTTTTGCATTGATGAATTGAATAAGATAAACGGTTTTGTAAAAAAAAAATACATGCGTTTTTAAATAAAAATCCTGCATAATTTTGTGATTGTTGTGTTACATAAATTGAGTGCAATGTTTACATTATGTCGCCATTTATTATTTTCGGTGTCATTAAACAGCAATGTGTGGCTGGTGCAGTGATTGAATGAATAATTGTGGGCAGTTCTGGCGCGAGGGGTGACACAGTGCCATTTATTTCACTTTAATCAAACAACTCTCAGCGAAGTTTTAAATTAACTAAGAAATATTGTCCAAACCTAACACCTAATCTTAATATTATTTTTGGTGCAAATGGAAGTTATGTCAAAAATCTGATACCAGTCTTAATTCGAGTTATGTGAATATGTCATTCTCTATTTGTAAATATTGTAACTTTTGAGTTGAACTCAAATACCTGGTCGCATATTTATTACTGTAGTTTGAAATGTGATGGATAAGCTGCGAAAGCGAGTCATGTTTGTACAAGAGCAGGAAGACATGCCGTGGAGCTGGAATGTAGCGCTGCGCCGTCGTGGAACAGTGCATGTTTGAACTGTCGTTAGCACTTTCTAAATCCTTGCTGCGGCGGCGGTGCTAACACTACAACTTTACTATATATACTTAGTAGGTATACTGACTAAGCTCGGTCACTGTAATTCAATACGCCTACAGTACTCAAAAACCCTGTCGGTGAGATTTACAAATCCAATCTCGTATACGTATGTAATGTAATTTAGTGCAATGGCATCTTTTATAACACAATTTTTTTTTTTAATTTCTGTGTATAAAATACTTCTAACAAATATAGGTGATACAAACCAACTCTTTTCACTTTCCCATACCATTGCAAAAGTAAATATTTAGGCTCTTGTCGACAAAGTGGAAACATACATTTTCAGTCGGGAAAATACTATAACTATGTAAATCTAATAAAACTTCTTTCCAATTACCAAGACGGTTAAACGGCTAGGGCGAAACAACGTAGAATGATAGCTGAAACGACCCGAGTTTTCATCATAAGTGGTGTGAAAATTAAACCGATGACGCGTGAGGCACGCTGCGCCAGCCGCGGCCGAGGCACGCCGCTCTCTTGTTCGCGTCCCATAATCATAATCATAATGGGAGGTAATATCGGCAATTTCCACCTGCAAACAGCCCCTTAAATCAGCCGTATCTCGCGCTCGTACAGTGGATATTCACGAGCGCCAAAAACGCGAAAGGCGGATGGCTCCACGAGTCCCTTTGCGGTGGCTCGTATAGTAATTATCGTGAGCTCATTTATATTACTTTTCTTTCCCGTAATAATTGATGAACACTCCATTTACGGTTCTGTTTTGAGGTGTAAGTAAGAATTGCTTTTACATTACGACTATAAAATTTCATTAGGAGTCGATAAAGTTGTTTTTTTTTTAAATAATCACCCGCTAATGACCGCACGTTATGACTTAATTTATAACATTGGCGAAAATACTTATTATGCGAAAGCACAAGAGAGATAATTTTGGCCAGCTAAATATGCCGGCGTGTGTAGGTGGTTTTTATGTGTAGGTACTCACGGGGTTGTTAGCGCGCGCCGCCGCTGGCGCGGCCGGGTCCGGCTCCGCGGCCGCCGGCACCTGCAACAGACAGACCTGCTGCTCCATCAACTAGGTCAACGACTATATCGGTAGCCCTACTGACCACGAATAAAACTTATATAAAATATGACTTATATAGTACAAATAAATTATCGGTACATATTACTAAATCAAGATAAATTCAAGATATAGTAACGCAAACGTAAACGTGTTACTGAGAATGTTTTTTTTTAATTAGGTACCAAACCAGCACTAGGAAGCGCCACTGAGTCTTGGTTTTAGCGATTTAAATATTTTTTTTTAGTTTATTAAATATAATATAACACAATTAGGTAGTTTTACCGAAAATAACAATGTTTTTAATAACATAAAAAAATAATTTAATTATATTTTTTATTAATCACCTCTATTTTCAGCTTGGACACAAAGAAAATTACGCCCGTAAATAGACCCAGTGCAGTCGACAGACGACATCAATCCAAAGATATCTGCAGATATATCAAATATGTAAGTGCACGACTCACAGGCTGGCGCGGAACCGACCTTGCTCTACTATTCTCTATTTTGCGACGTAGCCTTGCCAAAAACTCTCTATCTACTAAACTAACGTTTTGCGTTTACCTAAAAAACTACTTCATAGAAGCTGCCTCCAATGGAAGTAAGTAAACTACATATCATAAACAACTTTTTCGGTCGCGCAGCGTGGCTGTCGTTACTCTGAAAAAGTTATAGTGCTGCCATTGATATTATTTTAAAAGTACTTAGCAATATTTTTCAGCAAGACTTATGTTGTAGAATGATTATATCATAAGCAAACAGCTATGAAGTCAGAATATCCGTCCTTCGAGAGCGACCCGGAACGGGCAGCGCTTGCGCCGTGCGCATGTCTGTCCGCCCAAGGGCTGCAATTTGTAACCATTATCTAATACCGCGATATCTCCGCCATTTGTCACAACCGTACCGTGCTTTATGATATGTTTGGATTCCTTTTTTAAACCTATAGTAAAACCTACTTAAAAACTTTAAAATATAGGTAATGCTCGATCTGAAGATACCAAATCTAATTTGAGGATGTTCATGGGTTTTTTACTACCTATGAGATCCACTTACCATAGTTCAGTCAAATCTGCTAACATTGAAAATCCAATAATATTAATATAAAGGAGACCAGGTATGAAAGTAACACGGGATGAACGTAACAAATGAGTTTCTGAAGGAATTATGTTATCTGCACAGATGGATGTATCACAGGCGCTATGTTGAACCCCCCTTACCTCAATTGCGCTCTTGGCGCTGTGTCGTTAGGTTATGGACGTAGCGAATCGGTGCCGCAAAAATACTCTCTAAGTAAGTTTTGACCGATTTTTTCAACTTTTTGTAATATCAGTTGCATTTAAGGTGGTGTTAAAATATAGCTCAAATACCAATCTATCATGTGTACTAATTAGAATTATAATTATTATTATTTTATATATATATAAAAAGCTCTGTGAGATATAACAAGAAAATTTAAAACTGTTACCTTCACCCCTGGCCTCTCCTACGTATAAGTACGTATAATATTACTAGTTTGGTATGCTATATATTCAACGCCGAACTTATTTGATTGTTTTACTACGGTTTAATTTATTTATAGACATTATTGCACAATGAAGAAGGTCAAGATTTAAATATGCCGAACTTTTAACTTTTATGTTCCGTGCGAGCGATTTAAAGGTTTCTCGTAGTAGTCGGCGGACCAGAACACGGCAAGTAAACGACCGGTTTAAAGGCAATCACTGCATCATTGTGAGATTTATATCCATAACATCCTTCACGGAATGCGCGGGAGAATTTCTAAAGGCATATTCAGAATAAATTACAGTATTCGCAGGTGCTCGGCACCGCTCCGGAGCGAGTCGCCACCATTACTCCACGGCCACTCCGTAGGTGAAACTTCGGGAAATTTATGCATATTGAAAAACACATTGTTTATGGTAAACAGTGCCTCGAGTACCGTATCGCAAATGCCGTTGCGGAGCACCATTTCGTTTAAATGCAAATTATGGACTTGAATTTTAACTTTGAACATATGAAATAAACTTCCCGTATTTTTCAAGTTTTACAAGAGAATAATTAATAATAATAATATATATTTTATGATTTTTATTATATGGGTGATGGTAAAAGCGTCTTGCTGATAGTGATATAATGATGGGTGGCGCGGAGAAAACTCACGTGACACGTAATACATATACAGGGTGTCTCATTTAAATCGGTCAGTAAGGGAAAGTCTGTAACTATAAGACATACGAAGATCTGTTCTTAGGAACCATGTCATCGATTTGAATAAGAAGAAAAACTGCATTCATACATTAAAAAAAAACCTGTACTCAGCTCGGGAATCGAACCCGGTTGTTTTGAAAAAAAAATAAACTTACATTATTTCTATTTAGATATCGATTGTGTAGGTCTTAAGCAGTAAATGGCTCTATGAAACATGATGTCTAAAATGAATAAAATGCATTGTTTTCACATACTTTAATTTAATCTACATACTTATTTTAAGTGGGCTTTTCAATTGATTGTTAGTTTTTGATTAATAGAAGTAAGCAATTGCAATCATCAATAGATAATATTATCGCAGATAACAAAACTTCCGGAATGGTTTAATGCAATGCCAATGCCATATGATATGTAAAGCGGTACATACACCAGTTGCAACACCAGCAAAGAGGTAGAAACAACCATAGAGACAATTTTACATGCCTGAACTTGTGGAATATTGTAACCGTGGTCACTTCGAACACCTACTAAAATAAATTAAAGTATGTGAAAACAATGCATTTTATTCATTTTAGACATCATGTTTCATAGAGCCATTTACTGCTTAAGACCTATACAATCGATATCTAAATAGAAATAGTGTAAGTTTATTTTTTTTTTCAAAACAACCGGGTTCGATTCCCGAGCTGAGTACAGGTTTTTTTTAAATGTATGAATGCAGTTTTTCTTCTTATTAAAATCGATGACATGGTTCCTAAGAACAGATCTTCGTATGTCTTATAGTTTCAGACTTTCCCTTACTGACCGATTTAAATGAGACACCCTGTATAACTCCGTTTAAATCGGAAGGGCCACATATTGACGATGCAATCTAGTTTTTAAGCAATCAAACGAATCATTTAGATATGTCACACACGACCACAAGGGGCACGAGGGTGATAACTAAAAGGAAAGTAAAAGGTTAATTAATGGTATTATACAGAAAATTTAAGACTCAGATATGTCAATTACCCCAAATAGCCATATCACATCAGGATCGTGAACGCGAGTGGATGAGACGAACATTGATCGGGGCGCCACGCCATCACGGCAAACTCCCTTCCATTTTGAGTCACTCCAAGTTACTCTGAGCTTACGCCTGCAAATTCTTGGGAACTTGAACATATATTTGATTTTGAACTTGCTCCATACCTCTTACTAATCTTACTTAAAAAATTTAGAAACTTAAATTCACCTATCAACTTTTGGTTAGGTATTTACATACTTTGCCTATTCTAAAACGTTTAAACGTTTGAGAGATTGACCTTCTCGCCCATCTGCTTACTGGATGAAACATATCTTTTATTAAATCTCGAATATAGACGAATACACCCAGAAACACTTGCCTATTAAAATATGTTCATGGCTATCTTTATTTTTTTTATTTTAATAAACTTTTTTTCGGATGCTTAACCCACTTGGTTACCGAAAAAACATTACATGAACATATTTCAATAGGCAAGTGTTTCTGGATGTATTCGTCTTTAATCGAGATTTAATAAAAAATAGGATCCTGTAACTACTATTAGCATGCCAAAATTTTCAGGAGGAAGTCACTTTCTTTAATCATTTCCAGACCACCATTACATTCACTACATACCCAGGCAATGTCTGGTCTAAACGCGAAGCAACGCGGATTGTCGGTAGCGACTAGCGAGCGACTAATCAAACGCGATTTGTAGGTCCCTAATAGAAGGTCGGTTCAGCGAGGCGCGACCCGGGCGGCAATTAGTATCTAACTCGTACTGTCGGAAATACAAACTGTTTCTCCAATACTAATTTAACTTCTACGTTCAAGCGAATTTATTAGAACCTGGTGTCCTTCCGTTTGGGCGAAAAACGTTTGGCAAACTGTTTCATTTCGCAACCGTTTCATTTGGATTTATTTCAGGACCATCGTGTAGAACCCTATTAGGTAGGCTATTAGGTTAGGTTAGTTTTATAAAAATCCTGAAATATTTACAGCTTCAGAAAAAAAAAGCTTTTGCCAAATGAAATGGTTGCGAAATGAAACGGTTTGAGAAACGTGCGGTTGCGAATGTGATACTTTATTTTTCCTGTAAAATTGGTGATTTAACATTCCGCATTTCATCATACTTACACAAAGTTTACACGTGATAGCAATCTGTTGCAAGCAATTACCTAAGTAATTTAGAGAAATATTGCTAACATAATAATAATATGCTGAATTACCAACACCGAAGGCATTTTTTCAGACATAAGAAGTAAATTTCACTGGCATAACGATAATAAAAGAAATCTTCACACAGTTTCAAAACCATTAGCTTACCCATGACCATGAACATATTACATTAGTTGCGATAGAACTCTTGGACAATGAGAAACAGTAGTAACTGATGGCCTGGCATCTCTCACGGCGGCGCGAGCATTTATAAATCGCGCCACAAATGACATCCGAACTGAAGTGAGAAGCTATTCTGTGTCCATTACTTGGAATTGTACTTCAACGAAGATATAAAAGTTTAAACTAAGCGGGGCGAGACCGTCGCATCGTTGCACGCGTTACTTAAACTGTTTAACCATTATACCTATCACTGTTTCATTTGTGACTAGGTAGTCGTTTTACATAAGAAAACGAAACAGCAAAGTTAAAGAATACAATTTGGATCATCGGTTTAATAGAGACAGATTAAATTATTATGAACAGCAACATACGAAGTAGTAAAAAATATTTTGTAAATACTTCTGTTCCTATTTTTATATACCTTTTCTTGAAACTGTATTATGAATATTATACTAACGGAATGGTGGAAAGTGGCGGAATTGTGAACATGTTGTACACGACTGAAACTTTACCGGACTTGGGACTTCTCGTTTTACTTTTTAGATTTTACAATTAACTTTCGTCCATAAAACCATCTCATCTGAAAGTTACGTACAGTGTGGAAACTTTCATCTATGTATGGTACCTGCGGTAGATTTCCTAGTGAAGTCTCGAGATAAGATGTAACGTAAGTAAAAAAGAATGATAGTAGTAAGACGTGTGGCGGGCCCTGCACATGGCGTATTGCTGTTAAAATAAACCTGAGCATCACTCCTCGTCCCGGGAGACGTGGGCGGCACGGCCCCATTCGAGCTGATCGACTGCAGACCACCACTTACTGATGTTTATTAGATCGATCAAGAAATTGCAACCTTAATATCCACAGTTTATTTCCATAGTTCTTGAATCTTTAACGGCGGTTGCGGCGCGTGCACGGATTAGGAACACCGTCGACGACAGACGAATCAAAGACTCAATAAACTTTTAGACACTACACATTTATATCAAAAAATATTTTAAAACGTACGTAATACATCATTGGCAGCAAAATATTGAAAGCTTTACGCGATTTGAGGTTATGCATCTCAAAATAAATGATTTCGTGTTCGGCTCAGAAGGAAAGTGAAACAGCGAAAATACAGACGTTATTTGTTGTTTATCTGTAATTAAGAGTGGCGTGTAATTTTAATTTCCGGCCAGCGGTGGTGTCCTATCATGCGAGTGGCAGTTAAGACACAATTTGTAAAGCATGTTGTTTTTAATTACGCGGGAACCGCCGGCGCCCTGCGCGCCGATCGCTCGCACTGACAATCCAATCTCTGCTGTGCAAAAGGATTCACAAAGTACGTAGGTATTTGTATTTTTAAAGATTTGCCGGATTGTAGTTGCATAGTGAAAACTGATATAAGGGAAAGCCATGTGCCAATTCTATTTTTTTATTTTTAAGTTTGATATTATTGGATATAATATGCAATTTAAATAAGTATACCCAAATTAGGTTCTAGTAATTATTATTTGGCTTGGCACCCAGAAGAGTTGATAGAATTGATATTCATAAAAATATAGTTACTAATTCTGTGATTTCGTGTTATTAATGAAAACCAACGGATCTGGTAAATGTGGTCCGAGATTCGTTCCGCGCTCATCCCCTGACTCGCTCTCCCGTCAAATTCAATCTGACGCCTTTACATACAAGTACACATGAAATATTTGTTGGCAGCTACTTTAGTAGCAGTTCATTTAATTGCTATAGGAATACGTATATATTAAAAACTTAGCCTAAATGGAGAAGGTCATTCAGAAATAATATATAAATTAAGTGATAAAACTGTGATTGTTCTTTAGTTGCAAAGTTATATAAGCAAGTTTTTGAGTAGGCGGCGGCAACAGCTTAATATCCACAGGGAGGAGGCGTCGACTGTATTTACAAATTAAAATGTAAACCACCACTACAGCACTACACGTTACTCCGCGGAGGTGCCGTGGCCTGTCGCGATAAATCGTGAAAGGTCCACGAACATACATATTTGAAGAGAAAATTAAATGCAAAAGTAGTACCCAATTCTGTGCACGAAAGCAGTTTAAAAGTGTAATGATTATTTATAACAGTAAAAAAATGAACAGTTACTTATCTGCACCCCGATTTCGCTTATAGCTAATAACGCTAGTTTTTACCCGGTTGAAAAAAAATGTGCGCCACTTTATTTTTGGTTTTAATTTTATCTGGGAAACAGATCCACCAGCACAGCAAAACAACCCTTTCGCGAGCAATTCAGCTTAATTATTAAATATGTTGTGCATTACTCATTTGAAAGTCGTAAATTCACTGCATGAGAACATTATACTCCGAGCTACTGGAGCCGGCAATCTCATTATCATTGGCAGTACGTCTTTACACTATTCAAAATTATACACGCTCTGATGCTTCTCTTAACGGAAGTTTTACGATCCTCATTTAGCGGGATCCATTTCAGTAAATTGTCCAAAATTCTGGTAATCACGTGAATTATAGTGCGATTAGCATTAAGTATAACCGCTAAATATACCTCTCATTGTTGTGGGCTTTAAATAGAAATTTGAATGTTTTTATTAATAATGTTTCACGAGAGAGGAAAAAAATATCAACACCGTGTTTCGATCCTTCCATATAAATACACGCGGTCGTGGTGCTCAGTGTCAATCAGAAAACGTTTTTACTAACGAGAAACCGATTATCGTGATTTAACAATCGTTTCTGCCGTCCAAATCGTGAATTGAACTAGCAAAAAATATGCGTTGTAAAGTGATTGGTGTATAATAATAATAATAATAACAAGCAATACATATTGTATAAAGCGGACGCACCACCATGCACGGCGTCCATTCGGAATATTCGTTCCGTTCGTTTAATTTGTTACTAGACAAAAAGTACAATAAGTTATTTTAAAAACCAGGAATATTTTGTTTACGTGTAATAATTATTCTAACTCGTTTGAGAATCTCAATAAATACGTTAGGAATTTAAATCTGAGCGGAATTATGGACTTCCAGTTCAGTTCCGGGTCAATCGGCACCGATTGATGTTTTATGTCTATAATAATTAAAGGCATTCTGATACCATCAGATGCTGCATCGGTTTTTAAAAGAATAGACGTGGCTATTGAAAACAACAATAATTGTTACCACTGCGCGTTAAAATGTACACTCAAATCCTTATTAAACGGATATAAATACAAGTGTATTTCCTTTACAAACTTATACAGTAACTCGATGATTGGATTAAACAAAGCAGGTCGATAGAGAACATCAAGACCTATGGAAATGACCCGATGTATATGTTCAGCAGTTTTCTACTGTTCGAAAGTTATTTAGTAAGATTTTGTTAAAATCACACACCCTTGGTTAACACCTAACGTCGCTAATCAACCTAAACATTCAAGGACAGTTTAAGTTGAGATTTTTGTTTTATATGTTGTCGAATAGTCAGGGTTGAGTACCCAATAAACGATGTGGTCAAAAAGATAACTTAGTTTTTAGTATAAGAAATAATTAGTGAACTCTTCGCTAACCCGAGTCGTCCATCAGGGAATTTCGCTAAGATGCCTTAATGTACCATTATACCACTATGCCAACGGACGAATCACCTGAACCTGAATACCTTGTTCAATTCAGTAGCAACGAGAGAAGAGTGAATTTCAGTTGCTGCATAAATGAAGTTTGCTCGCGGCGCCGGGCGATTGCATTCTCAGCGATTTTGTACCTACTTGCTTTGTATGACTCGTTTCCGTGGTTTAGTAACGGGGATTTACTTTCCAATTTTATACTATGGCTACTAGTCAAAAACAAGACATATTCAAATGCGCATTTATAATTGTTTTTATAGGGTTCCGTAGTTAAGTCCGTCTGTCTGTCCGCGGTTTAACTCAGGGACTCTTGATACTCCAAAGCTGTAATTTGGAATAGTTATATATTTAAATTACGCCGACAAAGTAGTAAAATAAAATCATAAAAAATATTTTTTTCGGGTACCTATCTCCCATACGTGTAAAGCAAAGGTAGGTTTTTTTACATTATTATAACAAAACATCGAGGGAGGTATAGGGAGGATAACTCTTAAAAAATCATTCTAGATATGTTATTAACAATTTATACATTTGGGGGACCGTTAAGGAATATTGAACTCGAAAAGTGTCACCCCCTACAGCCAAAACTACAAGTAAGTAAAAACTGAAAAAAATATTACATGACATCACATGTTATACTCATCATCATCATCATCATCAGCCGCAAGACGTCCACTGCTGGACAAAGGCCTTGCCCAAGGTTTTCCACGACGACCATTGCCACACGGGGGTTTACAGGGGCGAAAATTCGATCTAGCTAGGTCTCATATCTGGCAAAATTAATTTTCCCCATACTTTGACGCAAAAAGATTTCCCGCGCAATATGGTTCGTAATTTCACTGCAGCTACCGCCGTCTGACTAGCGTTATGGTTAAAGCATTGGCCTACTACGGCTAGACCGCGGGCTCAAACCCCAGCTTTGGACCGGTTTTTTTTCTATTTTTTTTTGTATAGAAAATCGTTGAAAATGCGGTTTCGACCCGAGCGACGACGCTCGGTCTCCCAGGTAGATATTAAAGAACTTAATATTCGTTCTTGAGTTACAAACAACTAAAATTTAACGTACCGAAAATGATCTAAGGCCCGGGGTTCTCTGACCCACCCGTCGCCGCGACGGGCGACGGACGCGGACGTTTGCAGTTACATTGCGCGCTCTGTGAGAAGGCGAATGTATGCATTAAATACGATCAATCTAACGACAATATACGCCCGCGTCCCTCGCCCGTCGCAAGTCGCAGTGTCACAAAGTTGAAAATTTGTATACGTATACATAATTATTTTTACCGCGCACAAACATCAATAAGAAAACTTTGACCAGCTGCGTTTTAGATCACTTGCTGCTTAGACCAGCTGCGTTTTAGACGAGATCATACCTACTAGCCCCGTTTAAGGCTGCCTTTCCATAGAAGCGAAGACGAGCCGGTGCGGAGAGGAGCTGTGTAGGAATCGATCAATCACATTGGTTGTAATCCACATCTCGTCTCCGCTTGACTGTTTCCATTGAAGCGGAGCGGAGACGACGTGGAATGAAAACAGGTCATTTAATTATTGAAACTTCAACAGTGTTGGTCATGTCGGTGTAGATGTAATGGAATAAAATCCATTAAATGTAAAGGATTTGCATAATTACCTATCTAAATTTGACTTGGTTACTTTAGTCGTGTACAGCACAATAACAACGCCGGCGCATCGGGCAAATAAACCAACACAGTCAGCGAATACCACAGACACCGTAAAGAATGGCGACAGATATAAATACATGCGGCTGACTGTGCGATCCTTACGGATATATCGCGCAAACGCCTTTATATCTGTGCATCTCTTGATTTCATCTCGGCACGCTTAAAATGTTTTCTCGGCTTCCTCGCGGTTCGATTGACCCTGAGGCTCGCCGAATTCTCCATCCAGTGAAACGACCTTGCATTGTTACCGTTCCCGTCATCCCGTGTCTCGGTTCGGTTTGTACTTATACCTAATGAATATTTACTTAACAAACCATAAGACAGATTTATTGCGTTTTTTAATTACGTCCTGAGAACCACCCAGATACGATAGCTACAAAACGTTATCAACCAATTAAACAGTTTGAGTTTAACTGGTTGATAAACTCTCAACATTTATTTGACAAACACACTGCATCACATGCAACAGACATAATATAAGTAGATCTTTTGAACAGAAACCCAATAAAATTAATAAACAACGATGAAGTAAGTAGGTACCTACCTGTATTGTATAGCATATTAAGAGTGTCGGTTTAAATTAGGTGTATCTAGGTACCTAGATATCTGTAAAGTAGCGCTTGTAGCTTCGGCATGCCTTCGACCGGACCGGTCGCCGGCGAGTTAATCCGCGGCGCAGCAGGAGGCCACGGACCCGGAAACTGGGTGACATTTAAGGTATCGACGAAGGTAAGGTACCGGAACAGATCAGCGCACATCCTGCACGGTGTAATTTGCATCTCGCTGATGAACTTGTCAAATTTGCCCGCGAACAGCTTGCTAATCAACTACCTTAGCGTGCATTTATTAATCACCTGGCATACGCCCAATTCCCATGAAAATATAGCGGATTTAATTGTACAAATCCACAGTAGTGAAAATGTGTCTGCCTATTTAGGAAGTCAGCATATTTAACTTTCGAGCCAGATCTATATTGTACAGAAATATGTACATAAGTATTTACAAGCAAGTCATTGTGAGTTAATTTAAACATCGAATTAAAAAAAAGTATCAATAAATAAATGAGTCGTCGTAATAACAACATTTGGCCAATTGAGCTGTGCTTTTAAACTTTAAAATTTAAAGTGTATTTACTATCACGAGGCACATAATCTGTATGATATGTTATGTTATGACTGCAAGTGCTCGTCAAGGTTTCATAAACAATGCATTACCTACACTGTAATAGGGTGAATTTCAGGACGTTTTAACCGCCGTCATTAGTGTCACCAAATATATTGGCGAAATCAATGACACTACAGCAACTTCTGATGCTGATAGAAACTACATCCCCGGTTCTACTCTGTTTACATCAGGAGTTGCGTTTCAATCAATGACACCTACCAGCAACTCCTGATGTAAACAGAGTAGAACCGGGGATGTAGTTTCTATCAGCATCAGAAGTTGCTGTAGTGTCATTGATTTCGCCAATATATTTGGTGACACTAATGACGGCGGTTGAAACGCCCTGAAATTCACCCAATAACGGAGCACGTTATTAGAATGAATCGCTCAGTTTCAAGAGCTGCTGACGGCGGGTTCTTAAATAAACGGTCGCATTACTGAAGTGTGCAGACTTATTTTCAAACATGTGACTTCTTACGCCGTTACATGCGACAAAAATTGTCCTACGTAAAATATTAAAGAAAAGATAATAAGCACACTTTTGACTTTTAAAGTAAGTAAGTCGCTTAGATTGTAAATAAAAAAAAACTTATTAATACATTTTTAATATAGTACTGTAATACAACAAGTAGTTTGTTATTTAAAGTTTTGGAACTTATTCTAATATGTATGTCAGTTTTATTCTTAATTATTTTAAAATCAATTAAAGAAATTAAGAATAAAACGAGAAAACCAAATAGTAGTTTTGTTTAGAGTCGCCTCATGGCGTTCGAGGTGTGAACATCTCATCTTGTACTTATAATTAAAATAAATTATTACATTGAAGAAAGAAGAAGTACTTAATTTATTACAGTACCTACCTACTTAATTGCAGCATTCGCAGCACTAATGGTGGCTATATACCTACTCTCGCCTAGACACTCCGAGGCTTGCCATCCTTCTCAAACATATAATAATAAGGCGAGAGTATAAACCGCCATAAGAACACCCGCTGGCGCGAGCGCATTCCAGCGAGCTAAGTTGCTGAATCACAGTCACAGACTGTTGCCATTTCTGGAGCCACTCTGTCGCGCACGCGCATTAAATGCGCTATTCATCCGAAATTAGTCACCAACTCAAGCTAGTGCGCAGCTAGGTTGTTTAACTCTATCACTCTATCTGAATGATATTATACTTTAAATTTCAAAGCATCGCTATTTGCCGCTTTAACTTTTAAAACAAATAATGTCACAAAAAATATATCCTTTGTGACACTGTGGTTGTGCGACGTCATAATTTCCAAGCCAAACGCAAACAGCAGGTTTTTATTTTGCTAGCATGGTAACTTTGGCTTCTAGCTGGCAATTACGTCGATAGGACCGCCATTTTGTTTTGGCTGTCACCCGAGCATTTGTTTGTTTCGGCAGTGAGCGTCATTACATTAAAATGTTGTCTTTGAAGTGGAAAAAAGGTGTTCCTTGACCAAATTTTCTCACAACGAAAGGTAAATACGAACTATTATATTAACCTAGAAGTAGCCGACATTGTGGTTAAATTTAATGAGCTGCGACGCTTGTTAGGTTATGTAGTGAACAATGTTCGTTCTTTTGTGCGACAAATGAATGACACGAAGTTGTGCGACGTGTTACAAAGAAAATGTGTAAAGCCACATGCATACAATTTTTTTACCGACTTCCAAAAAGGAGTAGGTTCTCAATTCGGCTGTATTTTTCTAAAGCTTAAAGGGTGGGTCGAAATAACTCAGTTGAGCAATTTATCAAAAAAGTCAAAAAATCGCAGTTTGATTAAGTTAAGATACCTACGCATAATAAGAATAGAATAAGAATAACTTTATTGATAAAAACTTAATGATAACAATGACATAGGGCTTTTGTATACACGAAATTCACATTAATAATAATTATGTATAATCCGTATATATATTTATATTTATATATAACCTAGTATACTTATATATAATTAGATTGTTTTTCAGATGCCGCACTGAGAAAACTGTTCATCAATAATTTAGGTGAATTCACGTAAAGTAGAGAGCATACTGATATCACCAAAAAGTACGATGAAACTACTATCCTCGGCTGCTCACGATATAATATGATGAACTGTTACTACGCTTTTAGTAGGAAGCAGACACAATTTCACGGTGAAAGTCATCGAACCGTTGTGGGAAGGCCTCATGTGACCATGTAACAGTCATCATATTTTAGTATGCTTTCCTCATAGTTTTACTTGATTTCCTCTTACTTCAAATATGTCCTTTTATTTCTTCCTACTGTTTTTAAATGCCATCATCGTATTTTTGTATGAATTCTTACTTTTATATAACGTTTTGTCGTTTAATTTCAGTAATATCCTATTATTTACTCCTACTACTTATAAAGGCTTTCCTGATATTTTTGTATGCTTGCCTAGTACTGTTTATGTGCTTTCCTCATATTTTCGTCATTTTCCTATAACTTCTTCCTACTATTTATCTATGCTTTCCTCATATTCCAGTACCTTTTCCCGTTACTGTTATTTTCCTATTAGCTCTTCATACTATTTATCTACGCTTTCCTTATATTTTTGTATTCTTTCTTGTTATTTTTTCCCACTATTTATCTATTCTTTCCTATTATTTTAAAAGCGCCCAGTGCGTCCAGTGGCCTCCTCGTCACTGTGATTGTGTTTTTAAAGTATTAAACTATTTTATTAAAATCGAATATCGAACACCACTTACATTCTATGTAATGAAGCTTGGTATTTATTACATTTCCTCATTTTAACTTAACGGGAAAAAGTTTCCGTTAAGTTAAAATAGGGAAAAGTAATGAATACAAAGCTTCGTTAGATAGAATTTAGGTTGTATTCGATATTCGCTTCTAATAAAATAGTTTAGTTCAATAGAAAACATACCTAATTACAGTAACGAGGATGCGACTGGATGTACTGCGCCCTTATAGAATAATAGGTAAGGATAGATAAATTGTGGGAAAAAATAACAAAAAAGAATAGAAAAGTATAAGGAAAGCGTAGATAAATAGTAGGAAGAGCATACAAAACACATACATGTAAAAGAGTACTTTTGGAGAATATTATAATATTCACCATTAATTACTAACAGAAATCAGGAATAATCAAAAAGATCACAATAAACCAGATCTGAATTGAGGAGACAGTTGTAAAAGGAAAAAGAAAATTGTTAACAAAAAGTTTTATTAACGAAAATTAATCATAATTTAAACTAAATATAGGCATACCTATATAACAAGTATATTATTTTACACAAGCGACGTGGCACTGGAAACTCATGCTCGCGCCACGTCGCCTGTGTAGTCAAGTCAAGGACAAAAACATAAATACGATACGCACAAACTCTCAAAAATACGTCTCTTACGCTTACGCCTGATATAAGGTCGTCTATACATATACCTATTTTGAGACTGGGCGAATCTATGTTTTTATCCTTGACTGTACAATTTAGTAGGATAATGCGTTAAAAAGTGACATTTTGGCTGCAAAGGAGATTTCGTGAGCTTCATGTACAGCCCTTCATATTTTTTGCGCCGCTCATCTATGGTAACGTTGACATCGGCTTCGGTATTGACAGTCGATACAAAGCTATCCAGAATTTCTGCCCGCGACGCATGCCATTCCTTCTTTGACCGACGAGCGGGAGGAATATTAAACAGGCATCCAATAAGGAGAATAGCTGCTATGACTGAAGTCTCCGGGATCACTTCTGAAAAGGAAGATTTTTTTTTTTTAAATTGAAACACTTTATTAAATTGAAAGTAACCGAAACTGAAGTCTGACAACAAAATAAAACAAAACCCTATCCTATGTTCGTAGTCGAGTAAAAAAAGGTGATGTAAGCTCACCATTAGAAATCGCCAGTGTATCTGCTATATGCTTATGCAGAAATTTGTCTTTAGTAGAAATCTGCTTGTTTCTGGCACTCTGTATTATCATGCCGGTAGAAGCTTCTAAGGCTCTACGTCCCCCAGCTTTATCCGGATAGAGTGCGTCGTAATCAGTAGCCGCCAGCCGTTAGGTGACTGTAGGATGGGGTATTTTTTCAAATACATCTGCAGGGTCCAGCTGCGCGACTTGAGAGCTGCTCCAAGGCCGACAACACCTTATCCATATCCCCTGTACAAATTAATAAGATTGTTTTATTCGGATTTTGATATAGATACTGTAACAAGACCGGTTAACCTCCTAATAATTGTAATAATAAGAATTACAATAAATGGACCTACCTAACCTAAATTAAATTAATTAATTAACAAAATGTAGCTTTACAGTATGGGATAGTATTAAAAATATTAGCTATTTAATGTGCTATATTAGTCAGTAACCATAATTAAAACGTGCAACCAAATTGTACCTACCTAACAAGATAATTAAAATTTATGAGATATTTAAGATATTAAATTATGGCAACCTTTTAACCCTACTTGTAATAATAACAATTAATAAGCTAAACCCATTTGTAAAATATTTAGTTGTTAATTTGGAATTGTTGAGTGTTCATATCAGAAATGATGTGATAAGGAACCCTAAATTTATGAAGCTAGTTTTATTTATATTTTGGCCTTTGTTATAGAATGTGATCATCATAGTGGTAGTACTCCTAGTTATGACAGTAGCAACCAAGTTCTTTTCAAACTAATTAAGACTTATAGTTTACTTTCCTAACTTACCTAATGAACCTAATTAATACTTAATAGTCAACTTATAAAATGGATATATACTTATGATTTACTTTATGCATTGAAACAGAAATACCCTAACAACTTGTTTTACCCCATTATTTGAAAATCCAGCAATATTTTCAGTAATAATAAATGTTATCAGATTCTTATACTTTAATGACTTTAATCGATTTGAATACGACCTAAAATATTAATTAAACTTATATTTGCTCTACTATTATAGTATATTAACTCATATGACTTTTATATTGACATATTAATGAATGTTAGCCGGTTGGTAATGACCCAGCCCACAAAGCTAGCAGTCCCAGGTTCGAAACCTGACGCAGGCAAATATTTGTGAAATAAAAAACCACCTTGTCCCTGAGTCATGAATGTTTACTATACATTTAAGCATGTCTTTCCCCTTACAAGTATGCATGTCATTGTTTAGCTCCCATAGTACAACCAGAGCTTAGATTGAAACTAGACCTAATTTTCATTATTATTTGTATTAGAAATTTTATATCTGAAGAATTGTAATTCTAATTCTTCTATAATAATTATAGCATTTATTTCCATACCCTGTTTATTCAATTATTAGGTACTTATTGGATTTGAATATGGTATACAGATACAATCAACCAACATAGGGAGTTAATATTGTATCTCCGGCCCAAATTTATAGTTTTATCAGGGGACCTAGATTCCTAGTATCAGATACAAGCCTAGAATAACCATACCTAACCCTGACATGTTAAGGCAACTGAGTAGCAGAATTAGAAGGTGGTTTTACTTCATCGCTTTCAAGTAATAAAATCTAATGTCGATTAAAATGAGTTTTATGGTTCTCGGTGACGCTAAATATATATAATGAAATGGCTTATGAGGGCCCCCCCTACTGAGGGGAGGGTCTTTCTGCCCCTCCGCCGCAGAAGACTGTGCACGGCGGCGTCCCTACTGTCCAGTGCTCCACAACCTATCTATTTGTTATCAACAATCAAAATAATTTATGTAAGACTTTCTAGCCTTTTATTTGAATTTTACTTTAACGGTAAATTTGACCATTTCAATACATATAAGTAGTGCTTCTTACTTAGAGATGCAGAATTAGCGTGTTATCTAGGTTTCTACTTAGGTTTGCTCTCCTGACAAATGAAAACAATTTCCCTAGGTTAATCTTAACCTCAAGAAACATAATAAGGATGGTAATTTGGGCTCTTTACCCACTACTTGTTTTATATTTAAAACTCATAGCTTGATTGATTCAGTATAAAAGGTAATATAACTGGTATTGATTCTATCTGAAAATTTGTTTTCATTCTAAAACAATCTAGTCCTATCTTGTATGAAGTGCACTTGTTTTCCACTCTACGGGAAGTAACGCTTCGGGACTTCTGCCCGTAATAAGCCCAGACTGGTTTTATGAGGTTCATACTTAGAATCCTCCAGTTTCATAATGCTAGCTATGAATCAATCTGGCTGGAGTATTATTGATTAACTATTTGATCTATTTGATCACTTTTCAATCACTGATTTGACTTGGCCGACGTTATATCACTTTTATGTTTCTCGAAGTAAGACTGCAGCTTAATTTAACTTGAAAACAGTCATTTTTCTGCTTTAAATCATCCAAACCCGGCTCGAAATCATTCTCAACGCTTTCTACCAATACATCAGTTTGACGTTTTAAACGCCCTCTCTACCACAGTCTAGTTAGTCGTGAAGTGTCATTCATCTTATGAATTGACTTCACACAATATTTGCCTTGGCTTTTAACTTATTGAATTTATTCGCATAATATTTAAATTCTTATTATTTGAAATATAGTTAATTTTACTATAATCGTTATAATTTATTTAGTTATGTAGATACTTCAACTTTTATCGTTATTTTGTTGTTTTACGTGATCCGACGATTTCTTGCCTAGCTAAAGCACAATTATGTGTATTAAAGCTCCTCACGGTGTAATGAGGAAACTTCTAACTACCTAACAAACCCTAAAATTCTACTGTTTTGAACCAAACTAAAGAGTCACGTAACTCTTACATTTACAATTAATCGTGTAGATGTGTAGTGTCAGAATATCTCGGTGTAAAGATACCCTGCTAGACCAGCTAAACCTATCATGACAAAGTCTTCGGAACTAGAATTCCTGTGTGTAATCCTAAGACTGTTCCGCCGGCTAATGAAAGCCTTAAGTTGGCATCCGAGTCGGATAAATACCTAAGGTGGTCGATATATAAATATATAAATAAGGGACTATCACTAATACATATTCTGCATACCGACCCCACTGCCAAAGCATCGGTTCCAGTTACGGTACCTGAAGAGCAAATTTACAGAATATTGCTAGTGATATCTGACGAAACGCGAATTAACAGCCGTCAGAGCCGTACGCGAAAACCCTTAACTTACTTGGTTAAAAGATAAAATCTGATATTCAAATATCCCTTAACCAAAATGTAAGTGAAGTTTTATAATTGTTATCAACGTCTGCCTGGATCTCAGCCCAACGACTACCAAGTATGTCGAACAAAGCGGAGATCTGGAATTAGAAACAAAATTAACACCAAGCAAAACACTCACTATAAGTTAAAGACCTAGAACACAGTTATTAAACCTTAGGTTAACACAATTAAATAATAAACCCCAAGTCCCGTGCTGCGACTTCATCGTACTCTACCGAAACGCCCATCAGAAAAATCCCAAATATTTATATCCTAAATTAACCCAATAACTTAAATGATAACCATACTAAACACACGCGAACAGATATACAGATATAATTTCCATTCTCCAGTACCTAGCAGCAACAACTCACCCAACCGAAGACCGTCAGAAAAAAGATTATTATCCTAGTATCGGCTACCACTTACTCCTCTGAAGACCGCCATCAATTGATTATTATTATCCTAGTATCGGCTACCACTTACTCCTCTGAAGACCGCCATCAAAAAGATTATTATTATCCTAGTATCGGCTACCACTTACTCCTCTGAAGACCGCCATCAAAAAGATCCCGAGCGCCCTTATTCACTCCTATTTATCCTTTTTCGAAACCCCCACGTTTTGCAAAAACAGTAACAATTACCATCTTTTTTTATCGCTTTAAATCCTATACTATAAACTTCCGTATAAGGTTCATATTCTATCTAGGTCTCTAATCCACTTCGAATGCAGGTGTCCAAGATGGCCACCGTTTCCTAACTACCTTGTCAATTATATTGTAATGACTAACAATTAAGGCTCATTTTGATATCTCTTTCCCCGACATAGATGTGCAAAGATGGCTACTCTATTTTTCTATGTTTATTGTCAAATATATCGCAACACCCAAAAAATAAGGCTCATTTTGTTTTTGTAAATACAATTCAATTCCGCTTAGCGACAATAATTTATTCAAAGCGTCCTTCATTTCCAGGAATTTTTGAGCACTCTGCTAACATTTTGTACTGATTTTAAAACAACGTTTTATTCACTTTTATTTTTAAGTAATTGTTGCCCAATCTTGCGTTCTAACTTATTTTACATACATTATAAATTGATTTAAGTTTGATTATAAGAATTACAATGCCCTTTTATAGTATTGACTTATTTGCTTTTAAGTTATAATATTTTTAGTATTATTTATTATTAGCTCTTTTCGTCTGTAATTTATTTTGTGAAGTGACGAAACAGCTTAGCTGAAGTTGGTTCCGTTACATCCGCCCCCTTTAGAATATGTTTCTTTCTGTCTCTAATCACCCTTTTAATTTTCCACTTACTACTCGTCTCTACTCAAACAGGAAGAAAATATTCTAACCACTAATTCACAAAATAATCTCAAAAAATTTTACTGTCATTTATTAAAACCATCCTGAATTATGATGTATATGTGTTTTTATACCATTTAGCTTATGTTCATAGAAATAACTCTTATTCTTAACTTCGAACTGTGGTTATGTCTAATAATATCTCTGGAACCAAGCGCATTTAGTTCGTATGAAAGAAAACTGTTTCTCAGGCAGTTTCAGCTCTAATAGCAATATATAAAGATATTGACATTTTATCACGAAATGTTGCACGTCTGGCTATTCATGTTAAAAAGCCTTTATATATCCCTCTATACAAACTCCATTACTTATAGTTTCTACCAATCATATTTTAACATTTACCACAACTCTATCAAGAATAATTATCCATAACTATTCTCATAAACTCAATGGGGTATGAGTAGAATGAATATCAAACGCCTCCCGGGCACTGTTTAGTATTAAATCTCCCTGTGGCCAAAATTAACTTTGGAATTGTCGAACATATCGACTTACCTACCACTCCCTCACAAAGAGATCTGTTGTATAAGTTTTATGTCTCCGGTTAAATAACAGTAAAACCCGTATCACTATTCGCAGAACATTGAAATGCATAGCCTCTTACCTAGGTAAGTCCAATTCCAATATTTACCGTCTGTTGCAAATAAATGTCTTGTCTGTCACTAACTGAAAAATATATAGTCGTCTTCCTTCCTCAATCTCTGATTCACTCCACTAGACATTCCACTGTACTGTTCGAACGTGACACTAAATTAATTTAGTTTTATTTACTTGCGATCATTATATCTATCTTCTTCCCATTTATAATGTTAACTTTTCTAAGTAACGGCAAATCCAATTCGTAAAAACAACAAGTTTGACAAGACATCTGTCACTTAACTCCATTGACATAAATCCAGAGAGAAACTATTCCATTTTTTTTTCTTAGATGTTATTTACGGAATCCCAAAATTTACTTCCCACGATTCGATTTCACTTTAAATTAAAACATTTATTAATTTAATTCATCTCGAAAAAATTTCTACTTTTATTTATTTTGATTGCAAAATTCTTAAACCCCCTTTTTTTTTCTTTGTGGTGATCTATTGTTTTTTTTATTATTATTATTATTTTTTTTTTTTTTGAAGTTTACATATATATAATCCACTTTATTTATGTTTTCCAGAGATCGTATTCTGATAGCCACCCTAGTCGCCTCTAGCTACTTCCGCTCTAATTTTTTTCTTTTGAATTTGTTATTAAATAAATAATTAGCTGTTAGTATGAATCCTTAACCTACCTAACGAGAGGCCGCCGACTCACCCCTCTATCTATGATTAATAACTCCCTAGGATTACATTCAAATTCACTAAACCATTTCGACTACCACCTTCTAGTATTTAATACTCCCTTAGTTAGTAATCATAGATAGGCCTCTCCCTTTCCACTCAGAAGCTATATAAACCAAACTATCTTTATTTGTTAAATCTTTAAACTAATACACACTACATTTCCTTACTCACTAGTAAAACCAAAAATAACTAGATAAGGCCGGTCATACATAATCCGATTCAAGACTCCGACTTCATAATCCTAATTCCGGTGACTTGCCTCATTCTGTCTTAAGTTTTCCGATTAATCAGTTATGTCATGAACGTCAGTAGGTATCTATACTTATTATTGCAATGTCAACTAAATTCATAATCTGAAATTCGAGGATGTGTGTTCGACCATAAATAATGTATGAAAATGGGTGCGTTCAGAATTTATAACGTATGTCAGATTAATCTGTCAGATCAATATGAGAAATTCATAATCAGAAAAAGTTCAGATTATAGTTATATTATTATGTGATAGTTAAATTATATGCAAATTCGTGCTTCCTTAATTAATAACATGAACACGAACCCACAATCTGACTTAGACCGTGTAAGGCCGGCTTGAAACATGTAATGCAACTTAATAATGCCGTCGTGCAAACTTCGCTTTGCACAAATTTAGATAGTCTGTGACTTTAAAGAAAAAGAATATAAATAACCTAGGTCTTATCTATGATAACTAAACAATTTCATTATTACATTATTCGCAACAAAATTAAATCAAAGACCGAGAAACCCGATTGAAACCACAAATTACATTTTGCAAAGTCAAATGAGATGTACAAACAGCAAGTAACATCATGCTCTTGTGAGGCGCAAACGCAGGTATGTAACGAACCTAATAGACGCAATTAGTGTCATTTCTAAAATTTTCTCGACCTTTTGAGCCTTGAGCTTTAAATTATGTTTACATTTCAGATTCCTGAGCGGTGGGACGGATTTTTTTTTTCAACCCTTTGTCGCTACATATTTGAAACTCACGAAAAGCAGTTAACGTATGTTGATGGACAGCAATGGTGAACCCCGTGGATTACGAACGACAATTTTTCCGAAGAGATATGTTGAGGCCTGGCGCTTAGCTACCTTGAAGAGGAGACATGCCAGATGAAGCTTGCGTCAATGTGGAATTTTAAGAAAGTTGCGTTTATTAAAGTGAAGTATTACATGAACCTGCACCGAAACGCAGAGACAGGACCAGCACAAGTGTTTTGAACTCGTAGAATAAGTCTTTGATCTTGAAAGTAGCCTTGGACCATAACTATGCTCATATAATTTAATTTTGACAAATACGACATGACAAAGGCAATTATTTTAATTGTTTTGTGATCTATGTAATGGAATCTATCTCTTATATGTTTATTCACTTTAAACGCCCCCTGGCGTCCCATTACAAATAAAACTGTTCAATAATTTAATCCTTCAATATTGCTAGAATGAGTACTCAGTTAGAACCCGGTGCGAAAACCAACATTATTCTCCATATCACGATTGTCCTATTTAATTGCGCCCCCTTCTTAATTTTTCCTATGAAACCCTAACAATTTAACTTCTCCTTTTTTTTTTTTACAGCTGATGTAAATTATGATTCTTTAGAATCTGGGTGATTTAACTTAAATGTTTCTATGAATAACAATTTAACCTGTACTTCTGTGTTATTTACACCTTCCTTTGTATAATTGTTTTCAAACCCTGTTAACGAAATATAATAACTTGTCTAGCATCCCCATCTCTGACAGTAAATTAAGACGGGCAACCACTTGCTTTCAAGCGCGTTTTAGAAGAAGAAAATAACAAGTAGCTATTTTTGTATTTACTGTTTATCATTTTGGATTTATTAATTCGCTTCTACAAGTATTTTCTTTGTATTATAAACCAAAGCCCAACTTTAAAAAATCTAAGGTATCCAATACCGACCCCACAATAGTTGTAAATTATTTTGATTTCCTTTAGTGAATTTCAATAATTATGTTTTCTCCATATTTTGATAATTTTATAATTGTTTAATAATAATAATATACTTGCTATGTTCCTATCTCATTTTTTTTTTTTTTGAATTTTGAATTTCTTCGCTTATTTTGTTTAATTTAATAGATAAGGTGTTCACCGTTCTCATTATCTTCTTTAAAGTCAGATTGACGCCCCCTAATTGTTCTGAGTTTTAATTATCTTTTCCTTTTATATTATCTTTTATGCGCACTAACACTCACTAACTTCCACTAAACAAATTGCACTCGTTTATTCTATCTAGCCAATAATTTGACTAAAAGGAACAAACATGTAAATAAAATTTTCATTTAAAAATATTAAATTTGTAATACATAGTTCTATTTAATAAACTATTTTTGTTAATAGGTCACTTCACTGTAGTCAAGGTAACTTACTTAACCCTTTGTATGGTATAAGCTTTATAAAATAAAATAGTTGTATTGTTACTATGTGGTTTTTATTTTATTTTATTTTTTATAACTTGTTTCCAAAACAAACTATAAAGGAGGGTTTGGCAATGGAACCCGCAATTACCTTTATGCTAAAGTAAATAGATAACTATCAACTTGCTGAATTTAATTTAATCAATAATGCCTTTATAGTATGACGATTTACTACTTTAAGTGTCTAACAGTAATGTAATAATCTACTGCTACATAAACGCATATTGCCTGGCTCAGTGCAACCCAGCATGTATAAATAGATATTCCATTTAATGAATAATTGTTCATGACTAGGTACTTCACCTAGTAGCCTCTAAAAGTGTTATTAATGGCGATTCCAGCCGACCACGCTATTCCCTCAAGAACTAGCCCAACGCATACCAAAACAGTTTTGTTGTAGCATCATAGTGGAGACAACAGACTGTACTTCAACGATTAACAATTTAACTAGATATATAAAATAAACCAGTTGATGTTTAATAAAGTAACCCGCCAACTTTTATGTAATATTTTATTGTGTTATTATTAAACATCCTCTTTTCTTATCATTTTAAATACCCCACGCGCGTTTATTTACGTGTCTCAAACACCCTTAACAACTGTGTAGGCTAACGTCAAACGTTGCCAAATAATTGCAATCATATTACTACTATCTGTGACTAATACAGAATAATATCGATCAAGGTATCGACCGCGACGACCCATTAATTATTACAATCGTATTGGGATAGACAATAGCACATCCACAAGCAATTAGTGAGAAAATATTGCGCTTATATAGCTAGGAAATTCGATGACCTAAATCCGGATTTTCAATTGTTTACTAATAGAAAAGTGAACTAATCTTTAGTGCTCCCGATAAATGGAAGAGACCCGACTTGGTGTTTGAAATAATGAATTGAATAACGTCAAAGGTTTATTAACATGAATCTCAACCTCTCGCCCGCATTTCAACTTAGTCAGAGTACATGAAGCCTCAATGCTACTTCAACAAATTTGTGAATTCAAGAAGCAACGTCGAGTAACGTTGCTGCGAAAGCTTGACAGTCCAACCTAATAATCTGCTCTAAAATAATCGCTCCTTACGACACCCACGGAACGTAAAAGACAATGCCACTTCACTACGCCGACATTACATGGAAATGCAGAAAATTTAAGAGGAAATGAAGAATTATGATAACATAAACTTCATGTAAAGTTAAGATTACAACCGATAATGTTTATACTATCTGTGTTTTATTTCTCATATAATATAGATGCTTTATAGGTTACTTTGTAAGTTAGTTCAATGTTATGTTTCTGTTAATGTTATTGCGAACCCCTATTGAGCTTTAAATTAATGATCACCCATTTACAGTCAACTATAAGTCTTAATTGTTCTAATCCACCACGTCAACAAATTGTGATCGCTACAAGCGATCACTACTAACTTAGCTAAATACAAGTAATAATCCTTCAGATATGTACCACCAACAATTCACTACAGTATTGCAAACTGATTACAATATTTCATTGACGTTAATAGTAAAAGTGCCTACTAATTTAGTCACCAACTAATATTATAGCACTCAATCCCATATTTATTTAAATATTCTGGTTTTGGTGTACCATATTGTAAATAAGTCATACATCCTTGGTCACGGTCTCCAACTTGTAACAAGACCGGTTAACCTCCTAATAATTGTAATAATAAGAATTACAATAAATGGACCTACCTAACCTAAATTAAATTAATTAATTAACAAAATGTAGCTTTACAGTATGGGATAGTATTAAAAATATTAGCTATTTAATGTGCTATATTAGTCAGTAACCATAATTAAAACGTGCAACCAAATTGTACCTACCTAACAAGATAATTAAAATTTATGAGATATTTAAGATATTAAATTATGGCAACCTTTTAACCCTACTTGTAATAATAACAATTAATAAGCTAAACCCATTTGTAAAATATTTAGTTGTTAATTTGGAATTGTTGAGTGTTCATATCAGAAATGATGTGATAAGGAACCCTAAATTTATGAAGCTAGTTTTATTTATATTTTGGCCTTTGTTATAGAATGTGATCATCATAGTGGTAGTACTCCTAGTTATGACAGTAGCAACCAAGTTCTTTTCAAACTAATTAAGACTTATAGTTTACTTTCCTAACTTACCTAATGAACCTAATTAATACTTAATAGTCAACTTATAAAATGGATATATACTTATGATTTACTTTATGCATTGAAACAGAAATACCCTAACAACTTGTTTTACCCCATTATTTGAAAATCCAGCAATATTTTCAGTAATAATAAATGTTATCAGATTCTTATACTTTAATGACTTTAATCGATTTGAATACGACCTAAAATATTAATTAAACTTATATTTGCTCTACTATTATAGTATATTAACTCATATGACTTTTATATTGACATATTAATGAATGTTAGCCGGTTGGTAATGACCCAGCCCACAAAGCTAGCAGTCCCAGGTTCGAAACCTGACGCAGGCAAATATTTGTGAAATAAAAAACCACCTTGTCCCTGAGTCATGAATGTTTACTATACATTTAAGCATGTCTTTCCCCTTACAAGTATGCATGTCATTGTTTAGCTCCCATAGTACAACCAGAGCTTAGATTGAAACTAGACCTAATTTTCATTATTATTTGTATTAGAAATTTTATATCTGAAGAATTGTAATTCTAATTCTTCTATAATAATTATAGCATTTATTTCCATACCCTGTTTATTCAATTATTAGGTACTTATTGGATTTGAATATGGTATACAGATACAATCAACCAACATAGGGAGTTAATATTGTATCTCCGGCCCAAATTTATAGTTTTATCAGGGGACCTAGATTCCTAGTATCAGATACAAGCCTAGAATAACCATACCTAACCCTGACATGTTAAGGCAACTGAGTAGCAGAATTAGAAGGTGGTTTTACTTCATCGCTTTCAAGTAATAAAATCTAATGTCGATTAAAATGAGTTTTATGGTTCTCGGTGACGCTAAATATATATAATGAAATGGCTTATGAGGGCCCCCCCTACTGAGGGGAGGGTCTTTCTGCCCCTCCGCCGCAGAAGACTGTGCACGGCGGCGTCCCTACTGTCCAGTGCTCCACAACCTATCTATTTGTTATCAACAATCAAAATAATTTATGTAAGACTTTCTAGCCTTTTATTTGAATTTTACTTTAACGGTAAATTTGACCATTTCAATACATATAAGTAGTGCTTCTTACTTAGAGATGCAGAATTAGCGTGTTATCTAGGTTTCTACTTAGGTTTGCTCTCCTGACAAATGAAAACAATTTCCCTAGGTTAATCTTAACCTCAAGAAACATAATAAGGATGGTAATTTGGGCTCTTTACCCACTACTTGTTTTATATTTAAAACTCATAGCTTGATTGATTCAGTATAAAAGGTAATATAACTGGTATTGATTCTATCTGAAAATTTGTTTTCATTCTAAAACAATCTAGTCCTATCTTGTATGAAGTGCACTTGTTTTCCACTCTACGGGAAGTAACGCTTCGGGACTTCTGCCCGTAATAAGCCCAGACTGGTTTTATGAGGTTCATACTTAGAATCCTCCAGTTTCATAATGCTAGCTATGAATCAATCTGGCTGGAGTATTATTGATTAACTATTTGATCTATTTGATCACTTTTCAATCACTGATTTGACTTGGCCGACGTTATATCACTTTTATGTTTCTCGAAGTAAGACTGCAGCTTAATTTAACTTGAAAACAGTCATTTTTCTGCTTTAAATCATCCAAACCCGGCTCGAAATCATTCTCAACGCTTTCTACCAATACATCAGTTTGACGTTTTAAACGCCCTCTCTACCACAGTCTAGTTAGTCGTGAAGTGTCATTCATCTTATGAATTGACTTCACACAATATTTGCCTTGGCTTTTAACTTATTGAATTTATTCGCATAATATTTAAATTCTTATTATTTGAAATATAGTTAATTTTACTATAATCGTTATAATTTATTTAGTTATGTAGATACTTCAACTTTTATCGTTATTTTGTTGTTTTACGTGATCCGACGATTTCTTGCCTAGCTAAAGCACAATTATGTGTATTAAAGCTCCTCACGGTGTAATGAGGAAACTTCTAACTACCTAACAAACCCTAAAATTCTACTGTTTTGAACCAAACTAAAGAGTCACGTAACTCTTACATTTACAATTAATCGTGTAGATGTGTAGTGTCAGAATATCTCGGTGTAAAGATACCCTGCTAGACCAGCTAAACCTATCATGACAAAGTCTTCGGAACTAGAATTCCTGTGTGTAATCCTAAGACTGTTCCGCCGGCTAATGAAAGCCTTAAGTTGGCATCCGAGTCGGATAAATACCTAAGGTGGTCGATATATAAATATATAAATAAGGGACTATCACTAATACATATTCTGCATACCGACCCCACTGCCAAAGCATCGGTTCCAGTTACGGTACCTGAAGAGCAAATTTACAGAATATTGCTAGTGATATCTGACGAAACGCGAATTAACAGCCGTCAGAGCCGTACGCGAAAACCCTTAACTTACTTGGTTAAAAGATAAAATCTGATATTCAAATATCCCTTAACCAAAATGTAAGTGAAGTTTTATAATTGTTATCAACGTCTGCCTGGATCTCAGCCCAACGACTACCAAGTATGTCGAACAAAGCGGAGATCTGGAATTAGAAACAAAATTAACACCAAGCAAAACACTCACTATAAGTTAAAGACCTAGAACACAGTTATTAAACCTTAGGTTAACACAATTAAATAATAAACCCCAAGTCCCGTGCTGCGACTTCATCGTACTCTACCGAAACGCCCATCAGAAAAATCCCAAATATTTATATCCTAAATTAACCCAATAACTTAAATGATAACCATACTAAACACACGCGAACAGATATACAGATATAATTTCCATTCTCCAGTACCTAGCAGCAACAACTCACCCAACCGAAGACCGTCAGAAAAAAGATTATTATCCTAGTATCGGCTACCACTTACTCCTCTGAAGACCGCCATCAATTGATTATTATTATCCTAGTATCGGCTACCACTTACTCCTCTGAAGACCGCCATCAAAAAGATTATTATTATCCTAGTATCGGCTACCACTTACTCCTCTGAAGACCGCCATCAAAAAGATCCCGAGCGCCCTTATTCACTCCTATTTATCCTTTTTCGAAACCCCCACGTTTTGCAAAAACAGTAACAATTACCATCTTTTTTTATCGCTTTAAATCCTATACTATAAACTTCCGTATAAGGTTCATATTCTATCTAGGTCTCTAATCCACTTCGAATGCAGGTGTCCAAGATGGCCACCGTTTCCTAACTACCTTGTCAATTATATTGTAATGACTAACAATTAAGGCTCATTTTGATATCTCTTTCCCCGACATAGATGTGCAAAGATGGCTACTCTATTTTTCTATGTTTATTGTCAAATATATCGCAACACCCAAAAAATAAGGCTCATTTTGTTTTTGTAAATACAATTCAATTCCGCTTAGCGACAATAATTTATTCAAAGCGTCCTTCATTTCCAGGAATTTTTGAGCACTCTGCTAACATTTTGTACTGATTTTAAAACAACGTTTTATTCACTTTTATTTTTAAGTAATTGTTGCCCAATCTTGCGTTCTAACTTATTTTACATACATTATAAATTGATTTAAGTTTGATTATAAGAATTACAATGCCCTTTTATAGTATTGACTTATTTGCTTTTAAGTTATAATATTTTTAGTATTATTTATTATTAGCTCTTTTCGTCTGTAATTTATTTTGTGAAGTGACGAAACAGCTTAGCTGAAGTTGGTTCCGTTACAATACGTTTGCCATATACAAACAAGAACATACCATTATGCATATGTAATATATATTTAATTTAATAATAAAAATAGTTTTCGAGTTCTAAAAGTTCTATTCCAACAAAATTACCTTCTTCAAGTGCCCCCAAGTCGATCCCAGGCAGAGGTGGGTCACCTGACTTTGAGCTCGATGTGGAGCCGGAGTGGGTCTTGGGCTTCGCCAATAGGTTTAAAGATATTAGATACGCTCGCCGAGCCCTTCTGGCGTTCACTAGCCAGCCGGAGGTATTACACTTCGACTGGTAAGCTTTGGAGGCCGAGTTCAAGATTTTAGCGGCCCTCGACAGATGTTTCCAATATGACTCATACCTAAAACAAAAATGTATTTAGTAGGTATAACATTTAAGTTGGGTATAGATTTTGTTGATTAAAACTTTTAAGAGAAAGAAAAATAGAACACGTAGAAAGATGTTCGTACTAACTCAAAAAGCACAAAAACTCGCTCTATGTATTTACTGAGGACCAATTAAGGAATAACTGTGCCAAGTTTCAGCCATGTACCAAAAAGTACAAGGTTCCCATCCCATCAGAACAACCCGCAATAGAACCAATCTTCACCGTTTTAGCCAATTTTGTGGCACAATTTCTCAAAAACTATAACTTGTATAAAAATGCATGTTCTAGACACGCGGGAGCGTGTCCGGCCAAGTTAAAAAAAAGGAACTGGAACTTCAAAAAGTTATTTGAAGAAGATTATATCCATGCAAACAAGTACCTAGGTATAGTGCGCGCCACGTAACATGAACCTACGGCATAGTATAAATAGAACAGTAATTGCAATTGTTCCTATAATACGTACCTATACCTACCTACATAATTATTACAAATAAAAATGTCAAAACTGCACTGAGCTCTTAGTCTCACTCAAAGAAAGCCGCACGGCGGCCGCCAATAGTACCTACAAAGGAATCCGCCGGAGACGAATTACTTTTCTATTTATACTATGGCTACGGGAAAGTCGACTATGACCCACCCCGAAATTGACTTCTGAGCAGGTTCATTCCATGTTACATGGCGCGCACTAAGTATACCTACCACCAGACACCTGTAACCCCTCGTACCTATGCGGTGTCAAAAATTGCTAGGTAATTAAACAGTGACCTCGGCACGGATCCGTGCTAGCATACGAGGGGGTAACCATGCTCATCAAACCAAAAATCAAAACCACAAACAAACAAAAAACACAACGGCAATTAGTTAGGTTAGCAATACGAATAGCATAGGTAGGTAGTTCAACTTACCGGCAAACTTCTCGACATAATTGTCGAAATTCCATTTGTGCAGTAGATCTGCCGTCTGCCATCACTTATCAATCTAATATCACACACAATGTACCTAGGTATACCTGTAACGTGCACTCGCGTTGAGCAATAAATGACAACTGACAACTGGCGCGGCGCGGGCGCTTTGTTGCGAATGATGTGGATTCGCCGAACTTGAGACGTTCATCTAAATTTATGATTGCGTAATAATTCGTTGTACGTTTCAATGTATTTTTGTGTAATAGCTTTGTATATTATAAGAATGTTATGATATTTCAGAATTACCAATCTTCAAAAAGATAATGCTAGCATCGTAAATAATATGACAAGTCATACTAATTCTAACTTGCATCAGTACGGTGCCTTCACCGTATTTCAATTTATGTTCTGCAATTTTACTAGGAATTTCTTAATACAATATGGTGACAGTTTCCTCATGTAATATAATTATAATCTTTCTCCGGAGTATCATCGAATTTCTGTAATATAGTTGTGTTTTAACAGGACAGCACTATATTGTATCAAAATGGTAATATTATATTCGGTGACTAAATCTTATGGTGGAAGGTCATCACATTATTGCACTACTTCATCTATAAATTCGATTATTTCGTTATATGGTAGAATTCTCACATTGTATTTATCTACGGTCACTTTATTTTAGCATAATTAATTACATTCCAGATCAATGTAATGATATTTTAAAATGAAGCCAAAACGACATTTTTCTCAGTGCGTTATCTTCGGCCTAAAGATGTCGAAAGTACCGAGAAAAATTAAAACAAACCTTGTGCCTACCTACATTTACCTTTACAATTTTGTATGTTTGAAATTTTTTCCAGATGACAAAAACCCATATGGGACAGTAAAAAATTAATTCCTTTAGAGTCATTAAACCAGAGAAAAAAACAGGCATTTCCTCTTAATTATCGTTCCTTTTAGCGTTTTCAACCAAAATTAACCGTACTGATTGGTATTGTTTTTTTTTTATTAGCCTGTTTTAGTATCCCACTGCTGGGCAAAGGCCTCCCCTCTTTTCCGCCATTCGTCCCTATTGAGCGCATGCTCCCGCCACTCGCTCCGAAACGCGTCCAAGTCATCCGGCCATCTCCTTTTTGGTCTGCCTCTGCTCCGGTGGCCATCTAACGGGGTCCATTCGGTAGCAGCTTTGGCCCACCGCTCCGGATGCATCCGACAGACATGTCCAGCCCAGTCCCACTTGAGCTTAGTGCTCTTGGCATTGATATGAATGTTTTTATTTTGACGGTATTGATATTAACTGAAGCGGACTGCAAGACTCAAGTTTTCCGACTAGATCATAAATTAATTAATATCGGGCATACACGAGCGCCGCCGCTAAATCCAAGCGCGCTAGCGAAAACCACCCGCCAGCCAGAGTACAGTGTCACCTGACCCGCGTATTTCAAAGGCAAATCGCGGTCTTGCCATTTTATTTTGTTCCTTGGTAAAGCTTAGTGTATTGAACTGCGCGAGCGCGCCAGGTCGGTAACGATCGTGCGCGTGCGGCGGCGACCGGCCCTACATCATTGTCTAGAAATCTTTGACCCGCGGCGTAAGGGCACGCACAATCAATGCTGACATTGTTCCCATTCGACGAATAACGTATTCGTAAAAGTACGGAATTTAAACGATGTCACTGAGTCACATAAACAATGTTTTACAATACTCATTAACGAGAACAGAACAAATCTTACACCACAGCACTGTCGTTTATGTTGGTTCCGCAAAGTGACAACGTTTGCGTCTACTGGGTTTACCATGTTGTGTTGCTGGACACTAGCATACAATATAGGCGTAGCATGAGTTAGCATACTTGGTTAGTCTCTGAAAATTATTGAAGTTCCGTTTTTTTTTTCTAGGTAATTTGTGGCCGGCAACTAGGAGTCTTCCTCGTACTTCCTATGTAAAACCTAAGAAAAAAAGCAAGAACCCATAATTCCTGGCTACGCAATTGCTAGTTTAGAAGTTCCTTTATTACCTAAAATACTCTTAACTTTATTGCCTTTATTGTTCACGAGTAGGTGATTCAACAAAGATGAATTGGATAAATTGATGTGTAGCACCGGTCTTATTGAATCAACATTGACATTATATGTATGGTCATCTTTGTAGAAAAAATAACTAAAGGCCTTTACACAATATTTTCTTTGCTTTATTTGAACAACAAACTCTTCCCTGTTTTAATAATCGAAGGGTCATTCAAGTATTACGTCAGCAAATTTTTGATATTTACCCCTTCCCTTCACGCTTTTCAGCAAAAGTAGGTGAGTAAATTTGCAATAAATGAATAAATTTAAATTCGACCATGGTTTCTCGGAAAAAAAACGTAAGTAGGTTTAGAATTATAACAAATAGCTATCCATACTACTAATATTATAAATGCGAAAGTAACTCTGTCTGATTTCGATGAAATCTAGTCTAGAGACAGCCTGAGTTTGGTGATTAACAGATACTATTGTAAAGTTAACGCTAATTCCGCTAAGAGCTTGATGAGATTAGCTATTTTATGACTTGATAGTTACCCGTAGATCCGAGGATCCTCCGGAAGAAGTGGAAGTGCTGCTGCTGCTGCCGAGGCGACCATTGTGATACATTTTTAATAACCACCGATTCAAGCCTCCGTTACACAAGTAAGTACATATATATTCAGTTACATGCACCCACAGAAAGTTAACGCGCACATCACGACCAAATCACTCCACATTGACTTTGCTTCAGCTTTCCTCACTTAGAAGTTAATAGCATTGCGAATTACGAATATTAATGAAGAACGGAGTCAAATGGAAAAGCGAAGGATTTATCGATAAGCCAATAAACAATCTTATCACAACGGCCTTTAATTGTAAGTAGCTACACAAATAAATTTCAAAAGTAAAGGAATGAATTAAGTTCAGAAAAGTAACTGCTTCAGCTCGTGAACGCTACACCTGGAAGCGATCGGCATACGTGACTCAAGAAGCCGTTTTATCGAACACCGGGGACGCGAGATACTGCGGCACTACTTATCGCTGTCGTCACTACCAGCAGTAAACAACGTGTAAGTACCTAAATTTTGGCGCGATAAAAAAATATCGCTCTCACCTTGAAAGTTCTCGTAACATTAATTTTATATTGAAATTTTTATTTACATTTACTGTTTAATGACAACAAAGACAAAATTGGAGAGAGCTTGAATACTAGAGCTACTTGGGTATATTTTTATATAAATTAAACATAGTTACGAGTATTTTTCTTTAATAATTGTTTGTTGCCTTTCAATATTCATATTAACATATTATCACCTGTGTGTGATGCAATCAGTTTCAAGACGATTAGCGTTCTTAACTTAAAAGCAACACTGTATACATCATTATACAACTTCAACTATACACTGCTAGAGCACAACACGCTAGTTAAAGTATTATTAGAACAGATATTTGTCGCCATCTCGGCTTTAAAAGGATTTCTAGTGATATTGGCAGTACTCGGAACGAGTGAATTGGTATCGCGAAAGCGTCGTTTTCGCGTGCGCGTGGGCCAGTCGGCGCGCGCGGCGGCACTGCGGCTCCGCGCAGCCTCGCGTGCGTTGCACCTGATCCGCACCCGCGACGCCCGCGCCGGCTCGCAAGATTCCCGGGAAGCTGCACATCTTGAACCGCATACCACGCGGCTGCCTACTCCGCGGAACAATAGTAGAACCCTAATTAATTAACTACGCTCCCCGCGTGCCTGACGTGCTCACGTGTCATGGCGAATAAACATATTGTTAAACGGCTCGTACCCAACAAATGTTACAGTTATTTTCAACACTGTTGCACTAATTACTGCAACTTCTATCTAGCGAACGTTAACGTTACAACAACCACTGAACATAAAGATTTCCTTGGTGGTTTTACCGAGCTGAAATTCCTTACAATATTATCGTGTTTCGAATGGCTTTAATGATAGGAATAAGTGATTTTTTTCAATAAACAGCGTCGGACAGCATCCCGCGTCTCCATTCGCGTCACGCGCCGCGCGCCGCGGTTTCACTCACGACACTGCCTCGACTAAGCTTTTCTCCGTACAAACTGAAATTCCGCAAAACGATCGTTTTCTTATTCAACTTGCGTTCTGGCTCTGGTTCTGGTGAAACGCAAATTAGACGTACAAAGGTAATCATTTATACTTAAGGTCTATAAAACAGCTTTATCAATTGATAAATGAAATAGGTCAGCAAGGCAGCCCGTTACTGGAGGAACCGCTATTTATCTTTATCAAAATACCCTTATTCAAATTAGCCGAACATAAAAAACTGATATTATTGAATAAGCACTTTATCTTATATCTCATCATGTTTTGTGAATTTACCAGGATGTTACTACACAGCGTGATTAAAAAACTGATCATTTAAACGGAATCAGCACTATTTTTTAGGTAAGTAGGTACTACCAAGAGGAACCCATATCACTTATCGCCGTAGGAAGCTAAGTCGAAGGAAAGTGTAATGTAAAAGTGCTAATGTCGCGATACGCCGGCGCATGTTTGTGCAAGTGTTTTCAGCGAGTGACGTCACCGGCGTCGTTGACTCACGCGTAACGGCACAACGCCGGCCTTGTCGCACAGGCTCATTGACCATTGTTAAAAATGTCTCCCATATACTTATACTCGCTATACATAGCTTGCAATGGCACGCTTTTACAAACAAAGCTTGGCCCAATCGAGTTTTTAATCTTGTTTCAATTTCATCGTGAACTTCGTGCCATTGTTGTTTTCATTTGCAAGGTTTGATTGATAACGTACCATTGTTCTCAAACATATAAAAGTATTAAACAGTGGATTAGAAAACCATGAATAGGCTTACATAAAACTACACAGAGAAAAAATCTAGTTTCCTTTAACAGAATATTGTAAATTCGACTTGATTTTATTGTATTATATGTGACAACTATACTTTTTTTACACATTAATAGAAAATTCTATTTCTGTACAACATCATTTCTAGTACCTATGACCCACTTACCTAGTATTGTAGGAAACACATTTTGTGTAGTATTTATACAAACCTGTTGTATGCTATATGCTATATATAGGTCTGCTGGACTGCTGCTATTAAAATGTATCGCGCAAGAGATCGGAGTTCCGGTAGAGGCCAGCAGCGGCGTGCGCACATAAAGCAAACGACCCCCGAATATCGGCGGCGGCGTCGCCGATCGCACTCGATGCGACGGGCTGGACGGGCCGCTTGTTCGACTGTTTGTTGGTGTTTGATAAGCAGGTTATATACAACTAGTGACCCGCCCTCGCTTCGCTCCGGGTACTATTATGTACTTAAACCTTCCGTGGAAAAATATTATTAAATTATTAAATGATGTTGAAAACCGCATCAAAATCCGTTACATAGTTTAGGAGGAGTTAGCGGACATACAGACAGACGCGGAAAGCGACTTTATTTTATACTACTCGTATGTATAAGGAAGGTAATTATTGATTTTTACAGTTTGATACAGTTTGTTTAGGATGGGTGGTTATTTTATTAAACATTAAAAACTGACACTTAGGCCCTCATACTGGACACACCGGTAATAATAACGGCCCTGTATCTTGGACAGCGACATTTTGTTAAGAATGATGAGAAATTTGTATTAGGCTATTGTTTCTTAATGTGATGTATATATGTTTTAGTTAATCACATAATAATATTAGGTAGGTATATCACCAAAAAGCGAAAAAAAAATCTTCTTCAAAAACCCACTAAAAAAGGTTAAATTATGACCAGCCTCCTAGGAATTGCCTATGGTGCCTAGTAGATTAGATACTAGGGCAGAGTGAAAAGTCTGGAAAAAATTAAACAATTTTTTTTTTTTGGTCCAAGTAAATATTTATTTTTCAACGTAATCCCCATGTAACTCAATACACTTGGTCCATCGCTTTTCTAGCTTTTCGATTCCCTCCGTATAGTACGATTTCTCCAACCCTTCAAAATACGCATTGGTTTCTGCGATGATTTCTTCGTTGGAACCAAATCTTTTTCCACCAAGCCATTTCTTCAAGTTTGGGAAAAGAAAATAGTCGCAGGGGGCCAAATCTGGAGAATAAGGCGGATGCGTGCGGGAGCAATTCGTAACGCAATTCGTAGATTTTAGCCATAGCAACTGCACAAGTGTGGACTCGTGCGTTGTCTTGGTGAAAAATGATTTTTTTTTTCGCCAAATGGGGTCGTTTTTCCATTAAAACTTCATGAAAACGCTGTAACAAGTTGGCATAATATTCGCCGTTAATCGTTTTACCTTTCTGAAGGTAATCAATATATATTACACCACGAGCATCCCAGACGACAGTAGCCATAACTTTATTCGCCGATAAAACTGCTTTGGCCTTCTTTGGTGCAGGTTCACCTGAAGCAATCCAATGTTTTGACTGCTCCTTGGTTTCTGGTGTATGATGATGAATCCAGGTTTCGTCAACAGTTATGAAACGACGCAAGAAGTCCTTTTCATTACGCCTAAACTTCGCCAAACATGCCTCTGACAGGGTCACCCTAGTGCGTTTTTGATCCACTGTGAGCAATCGCGGCACCCAACGGGCGGAGAGCTTCTTCATATCCAAATAAGTGTGAAGGATATTACGAACCCGTTCGTCTGAAATGCTTACAATATCAGCTATCTCACGGACCTTTACTCTTAGGTCGTTCAATGCGATGTCATGGATTTTGGTGATCATCTCTGGTGTGGTGACCTCAACTGGGCGTCCGGGTCGGTCGGCGTCAGCAGTGCTTGTACGGCCACAACGAAAATCCGTAAACCACTTGTGGATCATTTTAATCGATGAAGCAGAGTTTCCGTAATATTTGTCAATTTTTTTTTTGTATCCGTAATGGTTTTTTTTCGCAAAAAATAATGTTTAATCAGAACACGAAACTTCTTTTTCATAGCTGTCAAAATAAAAACTAGCCGTGTGAACTGGCTGATAATATACGATGTACCTCCAAAATGGCTGCATTTCAAATTGGCATTAATGAATTTGTGAAAGAAATTCCTTTAATATGATTTTTATCAGACTTCTCACTCTGCGCTCGTACATGAAATATATAGAAGTCGGTGGCAAGAATTATGTGACATTGCTATTGTGTATACCTACTTGACACCGGCTTGGGTATATTTCATGAACCTACTAGGCACCAAATAGGCAATTCCTACGAGGCTAGTCATTCATTATTTAAACATTTTCAGTGGGTTTTTAAAGCCGGCTTTTTTGTTAATTTTTTATTTTCGCATAACAACTATACTCATCATTGTTATAAACAATGGAATGCATAAATTAAGTTAAAACTTTTAATGAGGCGACGTGTATTGGTACCGCTGTCCGTCCGTCCGTCCGTTCGTCCGTCTGTCTGTCGCCGGACTGTATCTCATGAACCGAAATAGGTAGACAGCTGAAATTTTCACAGAATGTGTATGTCTATTGCCGCTATGGCAAAAAATAATAAAAATAAATTAAAATTACAAATATATATAAGAAACGTGATTTTTTTGTTAAATCCGGTTGTATCTCATGAACAGTATTTATTTATTTATTCGTATGGCCAAATTACAATCGTTCCAAATTAAAAATTAAAGCAGTACACCCAATTGCTGGTTCCATTGGGTTACGTTGTAATCCAGGGTGAACAAGTCGGCTGGGTTGCCCTGGTACTTGGTGAGTGGGCACTCGCGTATAATATGGTCCATGTCCTGGACCGCGGCTCCACACTCGCACGCTGGAGACTCCCTCCATCCACATTTGTGCATGAACTCTCGGCTTCTTCCCCAGCCGGTCCGTAGTCTGTTTAGTTGGCACCAATTTCGCCTTGATAGTGAAAAGCCAGTGGGTTTTTTTGTGGGGTCAATATTAGTCCCTAGGCTGGTTGGGGAGTCCTGTTTCCATTCTTGGGCCCATTTCTTGGTAATGTCGAAGGGAGTATTTAAAAGGGTTAATGCAGTCTTATATGGCGGATGGCGTGATTTTAGCCGGTGTGGTGGAGGGTTTTTTAGCTCCTTGAACCGTAACAGGTAGACATTTGAAATTTTCACAGAGTATTTATTTTCATTGCCGCTATAATAATAAATAATAAAAATAAAATTTAATTTAAAATTAAAGGGGGCTCCCATACAAAAAGCGTGATTTTATTAAATTTTGTCACTCCGCGAGCTGTATCTCATGAACCGTAATAGATAGACTGTTGAACTTTTCACAGTGTGTATCTCTGTTGCCACTATGACAACAAATAATAAAAAGTACATAGTATAAAACCTTGTACAATGGTACGGAACCCTCCGTGTGCGAGTCAGACTCGCACTTGGCCGGTGTTTTTGCATACCAACTATTGAAGTTGGCAATAAGCAAGTGAGCGTAGCGAGCGAGTAAATTGGGTCTTGGCAGAAGCGACTCTAATAGGTTAGGTTAGAAGGCTAAGGCGCCTTAGCATTCGATGTTAGGTCTTTTTATATAAAAGCTGGGAAACTGTTGCTTTCTTGCTAAATAGGTTTATTTATGCTGTTAATTATCCTGCTTTAGCAAAAATATTTTATTTCTTGCGATGAAGCAAAGTTGCGTGAGGTACTCCTTACCTACTATATTTAATTTCTTACTATTCTTATATACACGTATACAAGTCTTATTTGACTTCTGTAGAACAGGTGCGTCTCATAGCTTGACGAACGTGGAGGCTTTGAAGTAATTCAGGAGTCCGTTATTTTTACATAATTTTAATAAAAAATAAAGGAGTATTTTTCTCAGTTGGGTATATCCGTACTAGGTCGAAGTTAAAATTTATCAACTCCCAAGAAAGAAAGAATTAATTATTGATAAGATAAGTTTACTATCAATCATACATACATATTAAAGGGCAATACAGTTTCCGTGCAATCAGACTCTGAATATGAAATATTCGTAATTTTTCGTCCTTCTTAGGCTGGTCTACCTCCGGTGTCAATGTGACGTACCATTTTTGGGACACGTCCTGTATGTATCTGTCTAGCAAAGTTACTTTGTGACTTCAGTGTTTAAATTACAGTCTCAGTCAATCAGATATATACATACATGCATTATTAAAGGTACCGTATATTACATAGCTGCGTTTAACAGCAATTATCCGTTTGTACACTATTAATATTCGTGTCACGATTTGAGATAAATCTCCTTTAATTTTAGTTGACCACGAGATATCGGAATGGGCTGTGTCTGCTGCAGCGACCGGCAATTACCGCGCCCCCTCCGAGGGCCGACTTCTCAAAGTGATCGTCTCAGTAATATGTTCACTGAATTCAATTAATATTTAAATATTTGCTGTTATTTTTTTTGTAGCTATGGAATATAAACTTTGACATTTAAATTGGTAGTTGTTGATTTAGTATTTATATTTAAAAATCACAATAGAAGCCAGTTTTGCCGGACTTGAAACTCTAATTTGAATAAGTTTGGCTCAACATAATCAGTATAAGTAATCACTATTAACCGCCTGGACACTAAATTAGTGCAAAATTTATGTTTGCTGTTCATGTCTGATAAGAATGATACAAGATAAAAAATCACAGCTGCATTTATCTAATAAAATAAGACTTAAGGCTTCGTCAAACAGCCAGCGCGGCGTGGCCCGACGGTAGGGCGGCGCGCTCCCGGGGCGCGGCGCGGCAGTCACACTGCGTCGCGACGCGCACGACGTGTTCTCTTGCAATCTCGATCCAAGTTAACACATTTTGTAGCTTTTATGGCCCAAATCATATAGAACTGGACGTTATCTAACACAATCTTAAAATTTTTCTACATCCATGGTCAAAAATACACTATAAATTTGTAAACACATGTAACGTGAAAATCACGCCGTGTGACGGCCTGCATACAACTCCTTTTTAATTTCCACGCTAAGAACGCGCCGCGCTACCGTCACGCCGCGCCAAGCCGGCGGTTTGATAAGCCTAGTCTTCAGAACTTGTATGGCTAAAATATAACTAATATACCTCTGAAGAACGTGGCATGGCTTTTGATATCTAAGTTGTTTTAGACTTTCAAAATAACTTTATTGCGGATTAACTGGAATTTAAAGATTAAGCAGCGTGCTCTAGCCAATTTGTTGTGTTACAATCTCGTTAAGATCCAATTGGAAGTCTCGCAGTAAGTGAGCGCTGGCGCACAATGGAAGCGTGACCGGCGGCGACCAGCTGATTGTCATCGCTGTTCTCGCTGTAGGGACCAGAACAACCGGAATACTATCTATTATGTGAATAAATTTTAATAAACGATCGACAAATAACTTGAAATACCTCATCAAAGCCTAGCGCTGAAGACAAAAGTGGATTCTTTGTATGATATGTAGGTATAACGGAATTTACTATCATCACATCACCGTTGCGGTTAAACCGATGGTTTGTTATGGTTAAGTTAGTCTTAATAAACACTAATTTCGCAATTTTGAGCGCTTAAGGTCGGAGTTCACCAACAGTTAAACAGGCGATTAGAGGTCTGACGGCTGTCAAAATGTATTGAGTAACAGCCGATTAGGATTTAATAGTCCGTTAAATTGGTTGGTGAACTCCGACCTAAGATATATTATAAGTTTAAAATATGAACTCACCAAATTTCATCTAAATCGGTTCAGCGGTTAAAGCGTGAAAAGGTAATAGACTGTCAGAAAGGGACAGAGAGACAGACAGAGTTACTTTCGCATTTATAATATTAGTAGGGATAATATTTATATATTATATAAATTACTATATATTTTACACCCTTATTTTGACTTTTATTCATTAAAATTACGACTTTACATCTTCAAATATTATACAGCAAGGGCATGTGTTCGCTTACGCCATCTCACGGCTGTTTTAAATATAAACACCACATCGACGACCGCGCACGCGTACTACGCATCCGTCATTTGATTACCTACTTACTGTAGTTTCTCTAACTCTCATTGTATAATAGAGGGCAGCACTGTACACTTTACACAAAGTTCCTTCAAGTTTCACTACTACAAATATCTGACTATGTATTTCTAATACAATAAATATTATGAATAAGTATGAATACTACGAAGGAAAATAGTTCCTTTTAAAAATAAAACTAACTAACGCGAATTTTAACTAAAAATAGATAATCTATCCAGTCTCAACTAAGTGGTAAGTTAGTAGATTAGAATTACTTTTACGGATGGTTAATTCTCGCATGCAATTTTTTTTAATTCGCTAATGCGAAAACGGCCTGCGTGTTTCGGATGGCAAAAAAAAATATTTTATAGAAAATATTTTATATAAACTTTAAAGCAACAGCATTTACATTCGGTTGCCTAAGCAAAAAATTTTACGTTTTACCCAATATCTCCGCCCCCGTCCATTTGGGGTCAATTCTGCCGGTACGGGGGGTTTCGGTCGATATCACTTCAAGACCCAGATACTCGCCATCTGGTTGCCTCTCCGGTGAAATTTTAAGTGCCATTGCTTTAACTAGTAAGGTACCTATTCCGACCGGGACAAGCCTTACGCCGTATATTATTAATTGTTACTTCTTCAAAGAATCAACGAATATATTAATACCGACCTTCTTTTGCCCACAACTCCGTCCGCATATAAGATCAGGTATTTATTTCTTTGTGTTTTGTAACACGGTAAATTAAAAATGATAAGAATTTTTCTGCTTACCTTGTTCTCACAGGTGGTGTGGCACACATATTTGCAAACTGAAACAATGACAACCATGTTTTATGATATCAGGTTTTACGGCTTTTGAAATTCGTAGACGTACTATTATAGCTAGGAAAAAAGAATGCGACATTATTTTATTTAAGGCCTATAATAACGAATTAAAACCATGTTAAGTGTAACATGCAATTAATACGAATGTTATTCTCTTAAACTACTCGCCTCTTAATTGGATAGCGTTATGCACAAAACAGGCAAGCTGATATGAAGTTGAAAGGCAGATGGCTGTTTTCTGCATAACGCTATCCAATGTGTCGTCGAAATAATAACTGGCGAGCTTCAGTTGCCCCGCGTGCCAGGTCGCTATGAATGACGGCAATAAGTAATTTTATTATTTGTTTAAACGATTTTACGTTCGTACACATTCATTGTTACCGTGCCGAATCCCGCTGCCTCCGACTAGGTACGCGTACAAACAACATTCTTTGTTTAAGCAAATATATAACACGAAAACATCTTTAATTTAGCTAAACATCTTAAAACTCCGCAATCGGAGGACATAATAACATGGCGACGTCGTTACTCGTGATATTTGCCACTATGGCGCGTTTCACAGCTCGCTCATGTCGAACCATCAACGAGCAATTCAATTTGAAACGTGACATTTAACTTAAACATTCGTCTTGGGTTCTAGTAATTTTGTCGTCAATGACCTTTGAATGTCAGTGCGACTCCACGGTTACAAGTTAACAGCGGGGCCCCGGCGCGAGTGCTCACATAAATCTCATCCAAACCTCGTAATGAACTGGCTAATGGATATTAAATTGCTATCGAGATCATAATCATCCCCGTTTAAGTTAATAATGAAGTAAGAGGAGTGATAACTCCCGGTATCGTATCGTTCGACCCAAACATCCAAATGCTAATTGTACGAGTAGATAACCTGATTCTAAACTAGGTTTAGTGCAAGGATTTGGCTGTACGTAATTTGTTAGAGTAGTGCTTGAGTACGTGTGTACCTCGGCAGCATGAGCCCTGCGCGCGCACGGGTTGGTGGCACCAGTGGCAGGGCTGCGGCTTGCGGAACAACTTGCTGCGGAATGCGTGCGCCTGCGCCACGCCCTCCTTCTGAAACAATACGTAACAATCGTAAATTATTCGGGTTGTTGCGAGTGCAGTTTATGTCTTGAAGCGTTTTACTGCCTATTGGGAACTACCTTAAATCATTTAACCATTTAAATGTATAATTTCATTGCGGGAACGCTGAATTTAAAAAATATTACTGGAAGAGTTCTGCGCTAGTAGGTACGTTTCCCTCACTGTACCTACCTATTTGTATGGATGGTATTCGACGCTAAACTCACAAAGAACGTTTACCTTCATACCATACACATGAGTATAAATCTACAGACTACTCGGTGCTCAGCACATTGAATGAGGTGGAGTGTTTTGAAGCACGGTGACGACTCAGGATCCTACTTTGAAATTGAAGTTACGTTATCTTCGTTACTTTCTCGCATTGTAGGCACGAATGCCGAGTGAAAGAGATGGGGCATCCGAAGGTTAGACTAGTAGGTACTTCGTAGTAACCATCCAGGTACGGAGCCCACCCGGGCGCGCGCGCCGTACCTGCCCGCACAATGCGCGCGCGTCCCATTCAACAACACACGCTCAGCAATTACTGCACTATTTCTTCTTATTTTCGCCTAGCCATATAAATCTCCAACCCAAATTACGACTGTGGGTGACAATGCTCGCCCTATATTCTATTGTTGACTCCTGGTCAAAAATATCATAAATTTGATCGTACCCTGCGTTTTTATAACATAGAGGCGCTTAGCAACTCTCTCCTTGTTGTAATTCTTTCATAAGTTGAGTCAATTTTTTCTGCTCGAAACACATTTAGTCCGTCCATTATCGTGACAACGAACGAGTAAATGTATTCTAGTCAGTCAAGCACCGACGCCCTGCGATGGTCGAGCAATTCGCATTCAATAACTAACCACTCGCGCAACTCGATCTTATCTCTTTTAAGCTCTAACATGTTTTACACTCGTTTGCAAATTGTAACTGACGGCTACAAATCACATCTCGTTAGATCTGTTCTTGGCGGTCTTGTTCATGCCAGCAGAGGAAATGGGCGGTTTCTGCCTGTCTTACGCTATAAATGGCAAGCAGGGAATAATGTCGGGGACCGGGCACCTGTGCAATTCACGGAAAAGTATAGATCTAACGACGAGCGGCCTGTGTCGGTGACGTCACGGGGTTCTGCGCGGGCGCCGGCGCCGGTCGCTGGCGCCACATTCGCTGCGCACATGATCGACAGAGCTTGCGATATGTAATTAATCACTCTTCTGTTCTTATCTATTATGTACAAACAAACAATGTTCAAGCAGCCGTTTGAGTGCATCTAAATCTGGCTCGTGGCTAATCTAATCTAATAAGTAATATAATAGTTATTTATGCAACTGGCATATAATGAAGTCTCTAAAGGTATGAGTGCCGAGGTTAGAGCGCGATGACGGGCACGAGTATCTTTAGAACTAATTATGTACCGCTGCATTGCATACATAAGCTTTTCTACAACTTTAAGGGGGGGAAATGGGAGGGGGAACATTAACCGAAGCGAAGCGAGGGCGGGTTGCTAGTCTAAATATATAAAAGAAGAAACTGACTGACTGACATATATCAACGCACAGCCCAAACCGCTGGGCCTAGAGATTCCAAATTTGGCACGTAAGTTCCTTATGAGGTCTAGGGGTGCACTAAGAAAGGATTTTTCAAAATTCATCCCCTAAGGGGGTAAAAAGGGGGTTGGAAGTTTGTATGAAAGTCATCCATTTTTAAAGATAGAAACGTGGAAATTGGTATAAAGGCTACTATTTACAAATGAAAAATACTACCTTCAGCGATTTTGGATAAACTACCCCTAAGGGGTTAAAATGGGGGGTTAAAGTTTGTATAGGGGTTTGGACATTTTTGAAGTTAGGAACGTGAAAATTGGTTTATAGGCTACTGTTTACAAATAAAAAAAGTACTACCGGCAATTTTGGAAAAACTACCCCTAAAGGAATGAAATGGGGGGGGGTGGTAGTTCCTTTTGGAGTGGTGGTTGGTCCTTTTTGAAGTTCGAAACTTGAAAATTGCTATAAAGAATACTGTTAACAAATAAAAAACGACTTAAGGCAATTTTGGATAACTACCCCTAAGGGAATGAAATGGGGGGTGGTAGTTTGCATGGGAGTTTGGTCATTTTTGAAGTTAGAAACATGGAAATTTGTGTATAGGCTACTGTCAACAAATAAAAATTCTACTTCAGGCGATTTTGAAAAAAACTACCCCTAAAGGAATGAAACGGATGGGTGAAAGTGTGTATGAGAGTTTGGTCAATTTTGAAGTTAGAAACGCGGAAATTGTTATAAAGACTACTTTTAACAGATTAAAACAACTTCCGGTGATTTTGGATAACTACCCCTAAGGGAATGAAATAGGGGGTGGTAGTTTGCGAGGGAGTTTGGTAATTTTTGAAGTTAGAAACATGGAAATTTGTGTACAGACTACTACAAATAAAAAAGACTACTTTGGCGATTTTGGAAAAACTACTCCTATGGGGATGAAACGGGGGGGGGGGGGGGGTGAAATGTGTGCATGGGAGTTTGGTCAATTTTTAAGTTAGAAACGTGAAAATTGTTATAAAGACTACTGTTAACAAAAAAAAACAACTTACGGTGATTTCGGATAACTACCCCTAAGGAAATGAAATTGGGGGTGGTAGTTTGTATGGGAGTTTGGTCATTTTTGAAGTTAGAAACATGGAAATTTGTGTACAGGCTACTGTTAACAAATAAAAAATACTACTTTAGGCGATTTTGAAAAAACTACCCGTATGGGGATGAAAAGGGGAGATGAAAGTGTGTATAGGAGTTTGGTCAATTTTGAAGTTTTAAAACAACAAGGAGATTAAATGGGGGGTGGTAGTTTGCATGGCAGTTTGGTCATTTTTGAAGTTAGAAACGTGGAAATAGGTATATAGGCTACTGTTAACAAATAAAGTAATACAATTTTCGGTGATTTTGGATAACTACCCCTAAGGGGATGAAATGGGGGTAATATTTGGTCAATTTTGAAGTTAGGAACGTGAAAATTTATTTTGGCTACTGCTTACAAACTAAAAGTATTACGTTCGATGATGTTGGAAATACTACCGTAAGGGGGTAAAATTGAGGGTGTAGATTTGTTAGAGTTTGGTTATTTTGGAAATACGTTTCTAGACTACTTATTATATAAAATATGAGTTTTCGCGTTTTCGAAAATTCTGGCAGAGCATATACCTTTAATAACACCTGTGTATGTTCTCGCAAAATAAATAATTTTAATTTAAATACCCCTAGGCAAGGTGAAAAGGGTTAAAAAAATCGTATGGTTTAAATTTTTTTCTATCCCATCATGCATGATACGTACGATAATGAAAACTTTATCTGTACTTTTTAACAAAGGTACTGGACTCTCCGCAGACAAAGTCGCGGGTGGAAGGATTGCGTATATATATATTTGTACTCAGTTCACGTTCTCGAAAACGGCTCCAACGAGTTTGATAAAGATTGCGACATGAGGGTTTACGGGGGCGAAAATTCGATCTAGCTAGGTCTCATGTCTGGGAAAATTCGTTTTCCCCGTGTTTTCACGCAAAAAGAATTCTCGCGCAATGGTTCGTAATTACGGGGCGGCTGCTTCCGTCTGAATAGGCTGATGGTTAGAGCGTTGGCCTACTACGCAAAGACTGCGGGTTCGAACCCCAGCTATAGACCGTTTTTTTTGTTTTTGTATAGAAATTCGATGAAAAATCGGTTGCGACTCCAGCGACGACGCTAAATAAAGTTTGTATGGATGTTGGGATGTTTTTTCAGTTACGCCTAAATAGTTGAACGGATTCGGATGAAATTGTCACACAGGTAGTTGTTATCCTGGGTTGGCCCCTTTTTTTATACCAGACAATTTGATAGTGTCCAGGGTAAAAACGATAAACGACTTACTTAAGAAGAGGAGAAAGAGGTACTTAATAAGTTTGGATGTAGGGGGTAATCTCCGAAACTACCGATCCGATTTCTAAAATTCTTTCAGTAATATTCAGAATGAGGTTTCAGGGTGGACATAGGCTATATTTTAACTTATAACCGAAGCTAAGCGAGGGCGGGTTGCTATACTTGATATTATATAAACATGAAAGTAGATATACTTTTGCGTCTGTCTGTCTGTAAAGCTTTCCCTGCTAATTTGCTGAACCAATTTCGATGAAATTTGGTATGGATATAGCCTGAGTTTCGAGGAAGGACATAGGCTACTTTTTATCTCAGAAAATTGAACAGTTCCCGAGAGAGCAGTGATAAACGACTTCTACGCGGACGAAGTCGCGGGCAAAAGCTAGTTTATTATAAAAAAGCCGGTCAAGTGCGAATCGGACTCGCGCACCAAGGATTCCGCACAAACTTGTAGGTATGTAAATAGTTCGTAAATCACGGGATACAATAGAAACAATTTCCAGTATAAAATGACATACACTAAGTATGCACTCTCGTACTTAGTGAATATCAGTTTATACTGACCATTACTTTTTATGTGATGTACTTAACTACTTACAAAATAACGGTTTTCGGACTTTTTCCTTTACTTGTGCTATAAGACATCGCTTCTTGCCATATTTCATAATTCTAAGTCAACGGGAAGTACCCTATAGGTTTTGATTCCCTTGAGATTCCCTTGAATATGCGGCATAAACGGCCGTATCTTTTGATGGCGTTGATTTCAAAGTCTGATTTTTTCATTGATCCAAGGGGTTGCAGTCTTATGTATTTGATTTTAATTTCAACTTGATACCTCCACGCGTTCCTGAGAAAAAGGGTCTTGACAGACACACATACAGACGGACAACAAAGTGATCATATAAGGGTTCCGTTATTTTTTTCATTTGAGGTACGGAACCCTAAAAATGGGATGCCAAACGAAACGCAATTGTTGATACTCATATTATGCCCATATTATCCATATTGACGTAACCAAATAACAAGTCAATGATTGCTGATATCCAGAATGCTTCTGGACAAGTTACATCACTGCGGTATCCGCAATATCAGCCACCGTCTACTCACGTCGTTCATGTCTGGCCGTCAACAGACAGTTAAGTTGTCCGCAAACGGTAAAAGAATGCGGTCTATGACCGGAAGTGTGAACCTGGGAATCCCTCAAGGGTCTGCTTTAATTAGGGAACACTATTCCTAATTTACGTGAATGACCTTCCGACGGCCATTGGCTTATGTTAGTGCTTTTTGCGGATGACACATCTGATGGTTAGCGCGCGCACGTATGAGCAGCTCGGGAAGAAAATCCATGACGCGTGCCAACAGTTGCAAACATGGTTTTCAGCAAATGGGTTGGTTTTAAATTTGTCAAATTCTAACACCATGGTTTTCTCGGGCCGACGTATCGTATCTCTGTTCCTCCGTGCGTAGCAAACGGTCTGATTTGCCGTAATGCAACGAGTGTAGGTTCCTCGGCTTCACGCTGGACTCTCTAATCTCAGCTGGAATGTGACTCGCACATGTCCGGTTTTTTTTATTGATAGTGACAGTTCCGCACGTATTTCAAAGCACATTTTTAATACATTTGCGAAAAAATTTCAATGAAACAAAAATAAAACAGTAAGTGTACGAAAGCCATCGATCATTCATATATAATACTCAAGCGAAGCGGTCACTCATAATACTCTTTTAGCCAAAGGTGCAAAGTGAACCTAGTGTTTCTTATGCTTTAAAAAGCTTAATATAAGTTTGCACCAACCGAATGGATTATCCTCGAGCCGCAATATAAAATAATAATTTATTAGGGTTTCATACATCGCGCTCCTGTTTAATTAAGTTACATTATGTACCAAAGGAGTCTCTACACGTAGCTAAACTTGTGCCAAATAGCTTTTATCGTACTACAGGAAACAACTTAACATTTAAAGGCCTTCCGTACATAATAGAAAAGGTGCAAACCAGGGGAAACCATCTAGTTGTCCCCCTCTGACGATTCCAAAAAAAACCTCCAGTTACTTCCATACTTTTCCTTAATTTGACTGTACTATTACAAGATACAAGTAAATGCGTGCAGCGGCTTTGAACACGCACGTGGCGCAGTTTTTTGCACCTGTGCCGGCGCAGCTTCCGACGTGACGCGCAGCCGGCGCAGGCCGCGGCTCCACAATGGGGCACACCCGCTCCATTAACCAACTAAATCAAATTACATTGAACAGCTGGTTCTAAAGCCAATTCAAACAATGGAGAATCCAACTGTCCAACGAATAGATATCTCCATTCTAAATGACGGTGGTCCCGCTTTTGAAACTCCTGCACGCGTCAACTCGGTCATAAATAAAACGGTGCAATAACAATACCGCTGGGCGCATACAATTTGTACGTGAATGGAGTAGGTGGAGTATCGAAAATATCGATGCATAATGAAAGTCTGGGTTACAAGATGGACTAGTTCTCGGAAGCGTATTCATTTTCGAAGAAGTCTCGCTAAATCCCGTCATTACTGACTTATCGAGGTGGAACGCAAGCCGGCCTGCCAGGCGTGCCCGCAGTGCACGTTTCACAAAGTTCCCAAGATAAAATTATCGTACGTGGAAGAACATATCTACACATGAAACAAATAACGAGTTGTTAAAAAACAAGATTGTTATGTTAGGCACCAACTTTCCGGGTAATCTTTTGGTTTTTGTTATTTTCTAAAAAAAACCCTCCAAAAAATGTGTCTCTGTTGAGTAAGCGTTGAGTTATATCTTCCGACGATCCTTCCCAGCGCCCTCACAACATTAACAAAGAGAAATAAAAATGAAAATGAACTGAAGCATAAGCCGAAGCTCACGAGGCCGGCCGACGTCGTGGATAGAGTTTGGTTTTGTTTATCATGTTCAGAAACAATTTACCGATTGATTATTCCGCGCTCGACGCACACCACGATTCGTGAGAACACTTAGTGAAGTTTGTAGTAGAGCGGGACGTTTCATATGAGCTTTGGTGTACGTATTTATTTCTGCGAACTGAGTGAGCCAGCCACTTGAATACTATACTCGTCAGTTTTTCTTATCCTCTAAAGTATTTTTATCATACTTTGTTCAGTATATTATATCAGAAAAATTTAAGTGGACAGTGTGTTTCGCCGGGCCGGTCGTTACGGCGGACCGCGTCGGAGCTGTGCGAGCGCTGACTAAATAAAGAAAGGGTCGCGCCGACCTTCGACCGAACCGACACATATCCTCCTCGAGACAAGACTTCTGTAACAAGAAAACTGTCGGCCCTCTGCAATACTTGAATATGTTCTTGAATAGATAGCAATGTAGAAACCTATTTTTCGTGTATATTATTACGTGTATGTGCTACCCTAAAATATTCGTGTTCATAATTCCAAGCTATAGTAAGTGGTTCGTGGAAGAAATAACAAAGTAGTAGCCGCCAGCAAATAAAACTAAGTATAAATTTATACAATTAGAATTCCGAGAAAGCTACATGAATGTTCGCACCGGAAACTTTTAACCAAAGTTTTAGTCAAAGATCGAATGTGGTTGCTGACTAGCAGAAAACAAAGCGCTCAATTATGAAACGCAATCCGACGGAAACGGCACATTTTTATTACTAATATCAGTAAATATCCTATTGTTTCCCGCCCAATACTTACTTAAAAATACACAAGGTGTCCCGCGATAAAGTGCACAAACGAATAAGGGTGATTTTATCCCGGAAAAAAATTGTATGGGGTTTACAATAATAATTATTATAAACTCTATAGGTACAAAATATTTTCCTTTATAAAATCACATGTAGGTTCACCCTTATTCGTTTGTGCACTTTATCATGGGACACCCTGTATAAAGCTATCTCTAACATGTTTCATATAATAATCATCATAAAATAGTTCCGTGATCCCCGACTAATGATTATTTTTGTTTTTGTACAGTTGAGTTCATAAATATGTATACACGGTTACTACCTTGTCACTTTAATCACTGTGACAATTCATATATGGCAGTTTAAACATGACATTAAAGAGATAAGGTACTGAAATGTACACATATTTATGAACTCGACTGTACCCATCAGTGTCATACAGAAGTGAGTCGTCACAGCGGGCCTGTCTGCGCACCACACAACAAATATTTCATGTTTGCCACGAAACGCTCCATTTTCCTCGTTGTCCAGATTACGAACCTTATAAAAAAATATCTGTAGACACATGCTACGACACTTTCGTAAGCTACGCCGCGCACGTGGCGTGATTATGTCAATTTCATGAATTCCCCTTTAGCAGGATCATTTGTATTCATGACGGGCATTTAGAGAGATACCTGCCGTCTCGCGCTTCCTTTGAAACAAATCAGCCATTTGTAAAGGAGTAAGCCGTCTGCCGGAGCGCGGCGCGGGCGGCGGCGGCGTTTCGCGTAGTATGTATGTACATAGTACGTGACATCCTCCAAATACCACGGCGACTCTCGCGGTGGACACACTATACTCATTGTGATCGATCACACTCGCGCTTTGTACAACTCAATATACAAATTTTTTTCCCGCGATACATTTTAGCAAACTCCTACTGCTACGGCGTAGCAAGTCCGTAGCGCTTGCTATTTTGCATAAAAATATGCGGGAAGTGCTGCCACCCTGCCCGGGCGAATTCTAAAAAGCTCTAATTATAGTGCGGATTCCTGTTGGTGGCGTTCTCAAATAAATCTATGCCACTTTGTTTTATAATTATACGTTATCATATTTTTGAAGATTTAGCATGATATTTTAGCAAGTTTTAAGCGTGAAGCGATTGTTTACGGGGAACTTGCTGTTTTGGAAAAATATTTTTGGTACAATTTCACTTCCCAAAAAAATTTTTAGTAACTGTATTTTTGCCAACTCGATCTTTGGCATATTTAAATTGGGTCAAATTATCACTTTGCAAAATATTACTTAAGCAACTTCCATCAACACACATTTAATCAGTTGCTAAAAATGTTTTACTAAAGGAAATAATTTCGTCGAAAGAAGTTTGTCATGAACGGTTAGCATACTTTGAATATAGCGAAATAACTAACTAAAACTAACATTTTAAAAAAAATCTAAAATAGTACAATTTTAAATAATAATATAGGGTAACGCAGGGGATGATGTTATTCCCAGGTTTAGTATGAAAAATGTGTAATGAATGTCCCCTGAATATTTGCCACAATGCAACTTTGCGCTAAATTGTTTGGGAAGTGATAACTGGTGATAACATTTTCGCCAATATGAGGATATAACCCTTGTTTGCGACTGTCGACTCGTAAACAATAGATTAAAACTTGCAGCGTCGCGTTAATTACTTTCGCGTGGACACAATAGATTCTTAACATTTGTAAATAATCTTTGTCTCTAGAGAGCGCCGTTTAGCTCATAAACTAAAATGAAAAATCATCTTAAAGCTATGTAACAAGCGATTTACAGTCTTTTAAAAAACCGGTCAAGTGCGAGTCGGACTCGCACACCGAGGGTACTGTTTTTAAGTCCGTACTTCAAAAACATACCTTTTTAACCCCCGACGCAAAAAGAGGGGTGTTATAAATTGGACATGTGTATCTGTGTATTTGTCTGTGGCATGTGGATGAACAGATTTTGATTTATTTATTTTTTGTTAGAAAGGTAACTTAATCGAGAGTGTTCTTAGCTTGGTTTGATGAAAATCTGATAAGCCGTTTAAAAGTTATGAGCTCTGAAAGCGAGTTTTTAATACTTACTTGAAATCTTGTAGTGACGAAGTCCGTCCTGTGACGAACATACGTGCTGGGAGCCCGTTTATGTCTTTGCATCGCCGACCGTTTTTGTCTCTACATTAAGCTTTAAGGACCATTATATTTATTTACTTTTTAGAGTTTTATTTTTTTGCCGGGGGTTATTTTTTTTTTTTTTTTATAGACTTTAATTCGTATGCAATAAGGTCTATTTAGATCTAGGCCACCGCGAACCGGGAGACGAAGAGTCGGCAGGCCTTCCACAAGGTGGACCGACGATCTGATAAAGGTCGCGGGAAACCGCTGGATGACAGCAGCAGAGGACCGGTCGTTGTGGATAACCTTGGGGAAGGCCTTTGTCCAGCAGTGGACGTCTTGAGGCTGATGCTGATGATGATGAAGGTCTATTTTGAGTTGTCTAAATTTAACACGAATTTTCAACGTTTTTTTGTCAATTTCTCGAAAACTATAAATTTTGAACACTCCGTTTTATTTTTAAATATAAATATAAGCAATTATCTATAAGTAAGGAATTTTTCAGATTTTTCGGTTCATAAACTTCGAAGTTAAGGGGGGGAGCACGGTCATTTTTTGAACATTTTTGGTTATAAATCAAAAAGTACGTATGAGAAAATTATAAAAAATGGTTTTGAAATGTGCAGATTATAAGTTAAGCCCTTTTATATGACACCCCACTTTTGATAGCAACTTAATTAGCACTTTAATTTTTCAACCCCCACATTCTAGACCCCTTTTTAATTATTTATAAAATTAATTTCATTTTTTTTCACTAAAAACAGATGCGGGCAAGCAAATTATAAAACTATGCCAACAAGTTGATAGCTTGAGTAGTCGCTAAGAAAAACTGCTGTGACATACAGACAGACAACGAAGTGTCACCATAAGGGTTCCTTCTTACCATTTTGGAACGGAACCCTAAAAATAAAATAAAAAGGCACCCTGTCTCTCTGTTTGATATAGGTCGAGGTCCGCTGAACCGAGTGTAATTTGTCGTGGTTTTCTATTTATGTCTATTTTGGAGCCTTACGGTCTCGGGCAATGAATCGGGGAACGAGGGTTACTTCAATACGACTCACCGATACATAATTATGGTTTTTTTCCTATTACTCTGTTTGATGGTTCTTCCTGTCACATAATATAAAAAAATGCTCATAATATTTAAACAAATCGTTTAATCATCTTTTATAATTTGGTGATTTGTGTAATAATGGTAGATTATTGAGAATAACAACACAGTTATTTTTACTACTCGGCGAGCCAGTAATATAATTTGGAAGTTAAATTGTTTTGAATGAAAGAGCGCAGTTATTCGGTCACTCACATTAATTCACAGTGGCTGCGATGGTCCCATTAGAACAACCCGGCCCTTTCGGAGGCGAGCGCTCTCCGCCACCGCGCGCCGCGGCTCCGGCCGCTCCCGGCCCGTTCAATGATACCAATTGCATTATGATCATTTAAAAATTACCAATTGCTAAAAATAACCTCATATTTTATGATACACAACTATCTTCATAAGTGTTTCCCGTTAGCCTGAGAGCCATCAGATTTCTCTCTATGAAGATTCAACAATATATAGATATCAGTAATAAAATAGATTAGCTAGTTTATATTAGTATTCCTTAATAATCCACCTACATTTATGACCGCGATGGTAAAATAAATTTAAAATAAAACTATTTAAATTCCCGTCTATTTTTGTTTATGCAAAACAATTATTTCTGCGAAGTCTATAAGAAAAATTAAAAATGTGTTAGATGAAGGAAAAAATTGCTAACAGTTCAGTTTTTAACCGACTTCAAAAAAGGAGGAGGTTCTATGTTCCACTGAAGCCCAAAAATCTAGACTTAAGATTTGCCAGCGAGCAATGGAGCGCAGCATTCTAGGTGTTCGTAGAACTGAGAGGCTCAGAAACACCGAACTGCGCTCCAAGACCGGTATCGCGGATGTGGGTGCCAAAACCGTGGAGGTCTGCCCACGATGCGTCTTCCGTTTAGTAAAATATACGTAATAATAAACATTATCACCAAATTTCAAGTTCATAGGTCAAAAAATATTTGGAACAACCTATTTTAAGTTGTTGTCAAGCAAGTACTGTTTTATTGGCCATGTTGTTAATAGATTTCTAAGCAATACAATCAATACAAACAATAAATATACTTATTTTTTAATGAACGTATCTTAATACAGAGCGTCACAGAGCGTTATTGTTATTAAGTTATATTTTTAAATAGCAAACATTGTAGTAGAAAAAACAAGAAATTGAGTTTTAAATTTATTTTAGAATATTGTATGTTCTTATAAATAAATTTCAAGATTATCTACAGAACTTGGTATACATTTACCTAGATCTCAATCCTTTTGTCAGCGAAGTCGACAACGATATGCATATTCTTAATATTGAACTTGGCTCCCATTTTCACATTTATGTTTTTGATCGGATACCTAGGTATATTACGAAAGTCTTATGATAATTGATAAAGTAATGTACCTACACCTAAACTGAGACGTACCGAGACTAGCGAGCAGTTATAGTTTATCTGCCACAGAGCTGCTAAAAATGTTAGATAATTTCGTCCAAGCTGTAGAGCAGCAGAGTGGCGCAGTGGAAGCGTGCTGGGCCCATAACCCAGAGGTCCGTGGATCGAAACCACGCTCTGCTAGGCTATCTCTTTTTACTTTTTTATCTTTTTAGCTTATATTTCATGGTTTTCCGGTACTGGTGTCAAAAAAACGATTTTCATAAGTTACGAGGGCAACATTTTTAAACGGTATATCTGACCTCCATGATAAAATTGGAACTTTTTTAATACTTGTTGTTACCTTTTTTTTGTTCTCATGTTCGCTAGACTTTTGTTTTTGGCGGGTTTAAAATGTCATCTACCTGCAAGAATGGAGCTCACACGTGAAAATTTTCGTGCTATGATTTATTACGATTTTCGGCGTGGTTTAACGCAACAACAGTGCATAGTTCAATTAACTTCAACTTTTGGTGATGAAGCTCCATCGAAAACCACTGTATATCACTGGTTTAGTGAGTTCAATCGTGGACGTAGTATGCTCACGGACGAAGTTAAGGATGGTCGCCCGAAATCGGTCGTTGTACCACAAAATATTGAAGCTGTGCGAAAACTTATAATGCATGACCGTCATGTTAAATATCGTGAGATTGAGGCGACTCTGGGCATATGTATGACGAGCATTAATAAGATATTACATGAACATTTTGCTGTAAAAAAAATTAGATCGCGTTGGATCCCGCACAACTTAACTAAGGATCAAAAAGAGGCTCGCGTCGAATGGTGCAAAAAATGTTGAAAAAATATAACCGTGGTGACTCAAAAGCTGTTTATAATATCTACACAGGGGCCTTAGCAAGCTAGAGCCAGATAAAATTGGACAGGTGTTAGGGAAATTAATACATCTCTTCCATATTCTAACGTAAGACTTAACGCTTAAGGTTTAGATAAAAGTGTCCCGTTCTGACTTTTGTTACCTTTTATTACTAAGCGGTTTTATCCGGTGTGGCTAGAGTAATGAATTAAATCGTTCAAATCTATTAAGCTGTTCGGAGAAGATCACGCAACCATAGAGAGTAAACACATGGCCATTATAAGACTTAATACAAAATAAGAATAAGTACCCTGCATAGAAACCGGACTATAAGAAACAGCAAAAGACATATATATGACCTTTTTCTATTTATGGCATTCATAACGAGTTAGAAAGAGATGTCCTAATAGGTATTCATTGGTTTTCCTTCGTGTTGTTACGAGGATCTGTCGACGCTAGTGTTATTGCTGAGTCAACAATATTATCGATATCGATTCAATTTCGCAATTGTAATTTGTTCTAAAGGCAATTTTTTCTAATTGCCAAATCAATCTTTTGTACCACATTTTTTGCAAAATAAATATATTTTTATTTGTATTTGTAAGCATGTGGCAGTAAAAATTACCTACTTTCCTTTTTTTACAAGTGTTCATTTAACTTGCAATGTTCCAATGTAAATAATAATAAGTAACTTGTCCATTTCAAAATTTGCAGACCATTTTTTCATCTACTTCCCTGTGTTTAATTGAACTGAAGTTTGGAACACTTATGTAAAATCGATGACAATGTAATATTATTGTGTCAATCAACAGATCTGATGATAGAACCGGAAGGTGGCAACACGATCCTCAGCTGTACTTAACGTAGACCCACCGAGATGGGGCTCTTTAGTTTGGTCTTGATAATTTGATAATTCCATTGAAAAAAAATACAGTCGTCAATAAAAACTTGGATCATTGTATATTCATTTGCTGACGTAGTTTGTAAATTATGTATAAAAACGCAAGTGTAGAATCAAGTTCAATTCTTTGTTTACTTTCTCCGTTTCTCGAGGAACAATAAACTGACAGTGACATTCGTTCTTTATGGTTATTTGCTCACTTTAAGTGCGTCACACACGGAGCTATAATTTATATTTTGGTATATTAATATATATTATAGGCAGGCATCTTACGATATATTTTCGTATAGTTTAGGTGTATTTTCCGTACTAGTTCACAGAGTTATAGCTGCGTGTGTGGACTCTGTCAACTAGTACGGAAATTATATCGTAATATACCGACCTATAATATATATATATATTATAGCACCGTGTGTGACGCGCTTTACGCGATCCGCCTGATCGTCTCCGAACATCATAATAAGTCTGAAGAAAAATAATATTTAATTACTCTAGCAACGTTTTATTCGTGCTGTCATTTTATCTGTGACCAAGCATACTACGGCCCCAGGTGACGAATCCTGTATCTATGCGTATGATCCCGAAACTAAACAACAATCAACAGTGTGGGTGTTTCAAAATGAGCCGAAACTTACGAAAGTAACTCGTGCAAAAAGCACCTTGAACCAAATAGTGGCCTGTTTTTTTCTGTGGCTATAGTGCCACTAGAGAATCATAAAACTGTTAATTCAGAGTGGTACACGACCATTTGTTTGCCGGAAGTATTTGACGAAATACGTAAAAACAACCAGCGACGCAGAATCATTCTTCACCATGACAATGCCAGCTGTCATACATCACGCGAAACGACTCTATTTTTGGAAGGTCAAAATATATATTAACGGGTCATCCACCGTACAGCCCTGATTTGGCACCCAATGATTTTTATTTATTTCCAAATGTAAAGAATAAATTACGTGGTCAACGATTTTCGACCCGTGAAGATGCCGTCGACGCGTTCAAATCAAACAGCACGTTTTGGAGATACCTCATTCAGAGTGGAAAAAGTGCTTTAAAAATTGGTTTCAACGTATGCAAAAGTGCATCAATCATCACGGAGAATATTTCGAAAAACAATAAAACCATATTTAGTCATATACGTTTGTTTATTTTTTCTATTCCGGTTACATAAGTAGCAGCCCTCGTACAGACGTTACGTTTGTCTACAATTTTGATTACTCATTAAGAAATGGATTTGTTTCGTGACCGAGGCACGTGCCTCGTAAGATTTATGGTTGCATGTATCAACTGGGGTTTTAACCAATATTACCTACATCGCCCATCAGCCGAATGATGATGACTGGACACTCCCTTACTCTAGGTTATAAGAGGGTCCGTCCCTCATAGCCGGCGCGAGGGTGGCGTCGGGTATATAACTTATAACACGTGCCAAAGGTGAAAGTATTATATCGTTTATATTATGTGTGCTATCATGTTACTTTAGTCGAGTGAAAATAAAGCGATGACTGACGTAAGTTATGAGATCATATTTGATAAACTCGTGAACCGATTATCACCATCCCGTCTAGCTCCACATTTTGCAAACAATAATAATAAGGTATACAGTATACTTGTGCAGCTAACTATTTTGTAGTCTGATAGGAATGATAGCTCCTGGGTGGCTTCGCACAAATACGCGTGCAGTGCGCGTTCCGCTCCTGCGTCGTGGCTCCCCTCGGTCCAAATAAAACGCAAATTATCAAATTACTGCACCGTTTGTTCTGATGATGAATAATGGAGGGATCCGGTATTTTGTTTTAATAGTTAATTTATTTAATGTATGTGCGGCTGAATGATGCAAGGTAGACTCCGTATAGGTATAATCACATTGATGAAGTTCAGATTTTTTTTTCTATTTATTACAATTTTTCGTGACTCCGTCCACGTGGAAGTCGTTTATCGCTATTCCCTCGGGAACTGTTAAATTTTTCGAGACAAAATGTACCCTATGTCCGTCTTCGGGCTATTAATAAACTACCTACCTGAACTCTACCAAATTATTACGAAGATCGGTTTAGGTTTTGGACCTTGAAGGCGGAAGGCAGCAAGAAGTACGAGTTAGAAAAATTGGGAGGAGTAGAAACTGCTACAACATCCGTGGCTTTACCGCCAGAGGATGAGGATATCGTGGACGAAGAAGCTTTGACAGGGCCCTCACTGCCAAAAAAGGAGAAGACGTAAATCCTGAGAACGTTGAGAGTGTAAGGAGTGAGAACTATGATTATGACTTTTGTTTGGCTCTTTAAGATACAATTTTTCATTTTTCAAGTAACATGATTTTCGTCTTCTGCATTTAATAACCTGCTTTCAAGTGTGGAGACACATTATTAGCCGATACATAGCTGTAACTGTAACACAATAGTTGTGGCTCAGGAAAGACAAAAACAGCTTTTTCGGAACTGGCAAATTTTTAAAAAGCGTAGGTACAAAATAAAAGTTGTTAGAAATTTTATGTTTTCTTTTGGTCTTTGGATTTTTTTCTCTACAACGCACCATTCTCGAGATATAAGTGAAAAATCGAAAAATGGAACCTTCTTTGCCCCTCCCCCCTCCCCTCTCCCGCTCACCTCCTAGAAGTCAGGACTTTTAGTATGTTTACTCTCTAAGCATCCTGAACAAATTTCTGAAGGAATTGCTTAGGTCCCTGACGCACGCTATAACCCCAAGGGGTTGAACCAATGGGTTAATCGAACTACATAATAATCACCCAATAAAAATGTTAAGCACGTTTGAACCTTGCCATTATAAATTTCATTGACTAAATGGTAATTTTCATTAAACAATGTTTAGTTTCAAGTTTATTATGACAAAAGTACAAGTGGTGTAGATACGCAACAAAGTTCGTCAACGAACACTTGGCGTTAGCCTAAAGAATATCATGCCTGTCGAGCGGCACTCGTGTGAAAATGGGAAACCGCGAGCGAGTGACGGCGCCACCCGCGGCCTTCTAGGGTGCCCGGGAGAAAGCCGCGTCACGACCACAACACTGGGCCCATTTGCCCCTGCACGTATGTTTGACCATACCATATCTACCTTCGTTTCTTGCAATCTTATTTACAAATAATGCTCCCTAAAGTACCCGAAAGCTTTTAATCACAGCTGTTTATTCGATTTAAAAACGATTTCTCATCAAACCAACGTCAAAACCGTGGCATTATCATTATTGCAAGCGGTTCATAATTTCATAATTGAAGTTTTCTCAGTACTCGGCTGATTCCGGGAGACCACCCGCGTAGCGCATAATGCAGTTAAGTTTACGTATTTAACTTAGCGCGAGCGCAACTTATAAGGTTACTTCTCAATACGCTCCGGATATTGCGGCGGGTGCGCCTGAGTGGACGCCAATGAAACATGCCGACCCCCGACCCGTCCACGGCTTTGCACCTTGGGACAACGTACAACTTAGTGGACAATATGCCCGGGGCGATTTTCCATTTGTTATTGGCGTTACTGCATTCCGACTAGACATGAGCGCCGCGCCGATCGGCGTAAAATCGGCGTGTAAAAAATCTCCAATCTTTCACAGCAGATTGATTATTCTTTCGTATGGTTGTTTGATTTTTAATAATTAAATATGTACTTTCTAAAAAGATTATATATTCTTGTTATTACTTCAATAAAAAAAAATGTACTTATATTTATACCTCACGCCAATTTCACGCCGATCACGCCGCTGCCGCTCTTTTGACCATCGGCGCACATGTCTAATTCCGACGTTGCACAGCTGGCTCAAAATGTAAACCATAAACTTATTATTTGGTTGAATAGATACCTAATGGCCGCACTCAGAGTCGTCAATTAACTTTTAAGTTTCATTAAAGTTGCTGCTGGTACTTTCTTTGCTATAGCAATAGAATAAGATGCAGAAACTTTAATCAAACTTAAAAAATAATTGACGTCTCTGAGTGCGGCGGCAGTATAAGTGCGTTAAACTGTCAAGAACTTTCACTAACATTACCATAGTTATTCAGCACAAATTAGTTTTCTAGTGTGTTCAAAACGTAACCTAAATACTAATCCAGATAAAATAATTTAGATTCCTTTCCTCATTAATTGCTCGGCATCCTTAGGTATTCCGTGTCGATTCATTGCATAGATACCTAATTGCAGAGCCCACCGCGTCGGCATTCTCAGCTTTTAATCAAAAGTCTATTTATCTTCATTAAGGACTGCTTATCACAGCGAGGTTCTATTAAATTAAATCTTCTCATATGGGTTAGTTTAATAGTAGCCAAGCCACAAATGAAATGGTAGTTTAACAAAATAAAGGGGTCGACGGTTTCGAGCGCAAACTCCTTGGAGTTAAACAGAGTCAACCACTTAGTCAAACAATCTTAAACACTTTCAGCTATATTCTGATTAAATAATGAAGTGCTCTTCAGATGAGACGTCCATTGCTCGTAATCACGTCGACAGAGTTAGTGCAGCACAATGAGCGCTTCAATCTTAATCCGCGGATCATTATTTCCACCAATCTGGAATGGGCGCACACATGCCCGGTGCCTTGCGGCATTGTTTGTCCGTGTCGAAACTGTCTGACGTCACGTAGTACACCCAGATGCCTTGCGCAACGCAGCCTAGCGCGCAATTACCACAACTAACAACCCAGATGACTTTGTCCTCCCATAATAACGTCATCAACGTTATTTACTAAGTAATACATTTTGAAAGACATTGGATCCAATTCGGAACACTGGCCTCTAAATTTAAATTTAAGTTAGGAATCTGTAAATTTAGGTTATGTCATTTTAAGTTACGCGCCAATTGGTATTCGGAAATACGCCTAAATTGAATCCACTTAAATTTAAAACTTATCTGACGTCTCAAATGACAGCTCTAAATTTCGTGACTACTCTGTCGTCTATGGTTGGTTCTCATCAAACTAAAATATTGAAGTAACAAAAAAACTGTTTTCCGTGCAAGTTGAATTTAAGATTTATTTTACATTAAGTTATGTGATGTTTACGTAAAATAAAACTCAAAAATAAATTCTTCGTTCAATTAAAATATCTAGCAACATTGGTGGCAGGAGTTTTTTCTGGCGGAAAAGTAAAAAAAAAAGATTTGTTTGCGAGAGCCGAGAACACAGCTATGAACAATAATATGAACATGAATAATAGATGTGGATCTAATAAACGCCAGCAAAACTTTACTGGCTAGTTGAAAAACTTTACGCAAATATACACATGGCGAGAGGTAAGACAAGCAATGAATTATTATATACTCAACCTTGTTATCTAAGCGCCTTAAATTTTATTTACAAGAATGTACTTTATTTACTTCATTTTCTTCGGTTCAGTTAGAGTCAGGCTATTAAATACTTATGTCGATTTCAGGTAATGCAAGAGAACCACAAGTGGTCCAATTTTGGCTAGTGAGCTAAGTGATATGGGCTGCAGCAGGAACCTATCGGAGTGGCAGCATGTAGGTAAGTATATACAACTGTTTTGTTTTGATCCCATGTTCATTATCATGCCAAGATATAATTTGATCCATGTTTTCCAGATTTGGAGTATTTGGGCGCAGCGTGTCAAAACGAAGGCCCGCTAAATAAGGGAATAAGGGGGGACCTGCAGGGCCGACGCTCAGCGCAACTGAGAGAATTATTGAGATAATGGGCAGTGTAGTTATTAACGGATTCGCGAGTACCGAAACTCCATTGGTATGTATTTTGTTAACGCTTTTAGTGCCTATTTTCACTTTGTTACAAATTATTACAGTTTGGGTTTGAGGGTTTGATGACGACAAAGTATTATGTCAAACACAAAGTAGGTAGGTAGGTAGGCTAAGTTCACATGACCGCGCGGTTGACGTTCACACGATCTTCCCGGCGAAGCGCCGCGACCTGCACCGTCATGTACCTACCTATAAGTACGTATTAGGCGGCAATACTGTTTAGAATGAAGTCGATTAAAAAACGATGCATTTCTATTTTTCATTTTAAAGTTTAAATAAATGCGTGCTCGTCAAACGCACTTTACCGGACTCGTTTACAAAGTATAGCAGTATAGTAAAATAAAAAACCGTGCACTAAAAGTGCTTTTCCCTCCACGTACCTACTTACCTATAGTTTTAATTTTTTTTAACTTTACACTTAGGACTTGTGTGGATTGAACCTTACGTACTTATCATGCAGAGGAACGTGTTATGGTAGGTAATTAATAAACTGTTCTCATTGTTGTAGGAGCTTGAGATAACCCTGTCGCCACTCCATTGGAGAACTCCCCGCCATCCGTCAAAGTGGCGAACTGGTTGCGGCGGCGATAAGGACGCGTGAAGAGTGCAATGAAGTAGTTTTTATTTGTACTTGTGCTTTAATTTAATATTAAGTATGTAGGTGTTCATTTTTTATTAAAAATTTTTTAGACAAATACTACTTGTTTGCTATTTACTTTCACCCCCGCATACAACTTCGATCCGCAATCAACTACAACTTCGCACCTCCGTCAGTCTCCACGCAAGCGTATAAGAACAAAGCTATCTTTATTTTTAAACGTATCGTCAGTTATAACAAAAATTATTACTGCACAACTATTACCATTTTGATCTGACTTGGTGTTTCAAAACTAAAATTGTACCTACTGGAGCGCCAGTTGACGCGAGCGTACCTACTTACTGCCTGCTGGCCACTCTTGCCGGCGTCGTATAGCAGTTCCCCAAGGCACTACGTAGGTCCTACTCGCTCGTTTTCGATAAGTATAATTTTATTATCTCGGGGCATCTGGCCGATTGAGTACCTACAAGGGCTTAGTATAAACGGGCCACATTTTTCTGCAATTTGTAGCCGGGAACAATAGCCGTATTTCTTAGACTGAGTATATGCCAGAACAAGATGGGCATCTTGTTCTTCATCATTTAGGATATATTTCCGGCTATAAAAAAATGCAGAAAAATGTAGCCCGTTTAGAAGCCCCATAAGTAGGTATAACAACCCCTATCAAGTGAATCGCGGAGGATTGAACAAGTTGCACTCTACCTACTAATAAAAGTTATTAAAAAGCTTATGGAATAAAAACACTTTTTATGTTATAGATGCTAATGTAAATAAAAGATCCAAAGTATATAGAAAATAACAACGGACCCTAACTACCCCTTAGTTAAGGTCCATTATAACGTACCTATTACCTACGGTTTCAAATGATGGGCAAGTGAAAAGTAACAATGCGTCATTAATATTGACTATCGCAAATGATCGTCTCGGGGACCCATAACTAGCTTCAAACCCCACAGTTTGTATAAAAGCAACCACTTGGCTGGCAACTGGCGCTTATAAAATAACTTACAACACCGGTCATTTAAAAGCCAGGAAAGAATATGTTAATTTTAAAAAACGCTACAAGGAATAATTTACTGAGCTAACTGAAAACATATACCTAAGCAAGTATTCTTTTTTTTTAGAAACTATCGACCCGCATTAGGCTTCGCACGGGTAGCAGCACTAATTATAATATTCCTAATGTTCATAAAACCGGCCAAATGTGTACGGAACTGTCAGTGCGTGAGTCCGACTCGCATTTGACCGGTTTTAAATTACCTATTCAAGTGATATTTTTAATTTCAACATAAGAAATTGTATAAAATAAACATTTCATTTAGGACACAAGTTTTTAATTTTCATTCAAACTCCTAACTAGCGCCACACGTATATATCACGTGCGGCGTTAGTGAAGTCTGAAGATGGTTCTTCGTCAACATCGAGTTGAGAGGTGCCGCAGCGGCCACTTCCTCAGCAGGCGACAACTTCACATCCTCGGAAGTTTCTTCGCTATCCCCTGAAAAAAATGAGCATTACAAATAGACTCTTTTTAAATAGGTATAATAAAAAGTTTGGGTTAAACAATGGTAGTCGAGAACACTAATTGTGCAAAGAAAATTAAGCCTTGTGCAAGAAAGAACCTATCAAAAAACTGCCTGTATATTAAAAAACGCCATGTTTAAACTCTCAACTTGGCAGTGTACTTTTAAAGATTAATCCCATAAGAAGTGCGTGCAGCGTGCAACCTGCAACTTTAAATTAGGGCTACCTTTATAGGGCTGTAATGCAGCACCCGGTCTTTATTTAAGCACCTGAATTTGCTTTGCACTTAAGCAAACCAAATGGATATTAGAATATGGAGGAAACATGCCTTGAAGACATGTCTAGAGTGCCAGGAAAATTCAATGACTTTCAATGAAATAATTTCATTACCATTATTTTTGGCAAAGTTGTTCGTAATAAAATTTGTTTTATGAATGTATCAACAAAAAAATTAAATTACGATTAATACTGGCACAGCTATAAACTTTACTTATACATATTATAATCCTACTAATATTATAAAGTTTGTGTGTTTGTATTTGTGAAAATTTGGTAGTACCCAAGGGAAAACCGATAAACGACTTCTACGCGGACGGAGTCGCAGGCAAAAGCTAGTTTAACATACCTGCATAACATAATCAGCCTATTGCGTGTGCTACACGGTTTGAAACCATGGTTTTAAACCAAGTGACCAAGGAATGCATTTATATTTGTTGCCTGCAAAATTGCTGCATCATGTGTGCATCCGTGTTGACACTTATAATCCTTTTGTCAGAATCACATATCTGAAACAGAAAGAAGGTATATAGATACATTTTATAGATGCACTCATTATGTTGTTGTAATAAGTACTAAACAAATCCATATTAAACTTCCACATATATTTGTGGTCATCAAACAAATCTTGCCTCTAGCAGAAATTAAACTCATGAGCTGTGGCTTGCTAGTCACAAAATAACCACCACTGATAAATTATCAAATCATTTGGAGACATAAGTTAACATAACACAACAATTATTTCTTTTATACTAACACATTAATTAATTAACTATAATAATAAAGTAAATCTACCAGTTTTTTTTAAATTATTATATAATTGTTGATAATAGGAGATTGTCTACAAGTTTATGAGTTCGCAAAAGTTAAAAATTAAAAAGAACTTGCAATAGTTAAGCCTTTATATAAGCCTTTCTCATTTGATATATTTATTAGCAGTGTGAAGTCCTATACATTTTTATATGAAACAATTTTAACAGTATGAGCGACCTGTAGTTTATTCAATTGCAATAAAACTCGGTATACCCAATTTTCATAATAATAATAATAACATCATAATAATAACTTTCTAAGTTTCTTTTTATTCCAAAATACATGAAAATTGGGTCTACCAAGTTTTATTGCAATTTAATCAACTTTATAGGTCCCTCATACTGTTAAAATTGTTTCATATAAAAATGTATAGAGCTTCACACTTCTAAGTAGGCAAATCTTATTTTACTTATGTTTTTAATCCTTGGTAAGGTTACTAGATGTCATTTTAAATGTGAGTGAGCCTTTTGGCAAAAACTAAACATTTTGAGCGACCAGTAAATTACCACTTAACAAGTTCAAATTTCACAAATAATCAACTAATTTATGGTAAACAAAAATCAGCTATGTGGAGGAATGATATATACTTACCTATATTATTTTTCTTCATATTTTGGTCCACTGATGTACCTATATTATATGGTTTTTGATGTGCAAACATTACTTTTCCCGATTTCAAGCCGTCTGACCCTATGGCCGACCGATAAAATGTTACACACGGCCCACACGGCGGATATACTTAATGAAATTATTTATTTATCCTTCATCTTCGTCAATTTCACCAACAACTATAAAGTCATCCATTATCACTAAGTAAAATATATCCGAAATACTACACTTTCACAATAACAGAGCAAGGTTACTTGTCACTTAAATTTTAGACGTCAAGTTTTAGGTGGCGCGCTAATTTACAGATAAGATAAATAAAATTCTGTAAATTTACGTTTAGGATGTCCGTCCGAATACCAAATTGGCCTGTATCTGTAAATTGAATAGTTTATAAACGTCAAATTATGCGTATGTCTAAAATTAGAGATTTTAATTTTAAATAAGGAATTACCGAATACGGATTACGTTTAGACCTGTCAAAATCGAGTTTGACGTTTATAAATTTACGTTTACAGATATTTAAATTTACAGGCCACTGTTCCGAATTGGATCCATTATGTCGTTAAAATGGACACCTTAAATGCTATCTATATACAAATGTGCCGGCCAGGCTCGCAACGGCCTCGCCAAGCTTGCTCGCTGTGGAGTTTGGCGAAACCTCTTATTATCATGTCTAAATCAGTCGTAATGATAACAACTCTCGACACAATAGAACTCGTTGCCTTTTACAGAGATCGTAAACGTTTCAGTACTTTATCTGCAAGAAAGAACAAGAAACATTTACTACAAGTATAAACAACTTCCTTAGTTCTGTTGGCATTTATTTTTAGACGAAAGTTAGAATCATAGTTTCTATACAAAAACTTATAAAAGCTACCACTTATTAGTCAGTATGAAAAATAAAGTTTTACTTGTGTAAATAAAACAAAATAACTGTAAATAAACATTGCCTTGTATCAAATTCAAACGAATGTATACAATAAATCTTAGGGCTTATTCCTGCATTGGCGAAGTTCTCTGCTCGTTTGAGTACCTTTCAGGGACCTTTATATGTATTTAAGTTATAATTAGAGCTAGTTGTAACACGTCAAGTTATGCGGCGGTGTGACAACTTAATTGCTCAAATTGTCAGCGGCTGGGTCGGAGTGGAAGAAAGGGAACGTGACGAGGGGATGGCCGTCGTACGTCACGCTGTCAGCCGCGCGGCGCGGCGCGAGCGGCCTTAATAGCGGCGGCGCTCGGTCAACTTCAAACTCAACCGAGCACCTGGAACTTTAATAATTCTTCTAATGTTACACAATACACAATTTGAAGAAAAATAGCTTATTGAAATTAAATGTTTTAATTTATTTAGAATTTGGAACATGTTTTTTTTAAATACACAATCAAACCCACCACCACCATTCGACCAGTAGGCGTTTGCAAAGCCACCATATTAGGATTCACCGCCGTTAATTGGCCCATGGAAGTAGAGAGAAAAGAGTAGGTTTAAAAAATAAAGCTAAAACTAATTTTATTGTAGGTATGAAAAGGTCAAAAAGTCGAAAAAGTGTTTAGATTATTTTGTATCTTCAGACACGAGTGAAGTCTGTACAAACATACTTAGCCTACTAAACTCATATAGTGCTCATTTTTCATTTTACCTTATATCATTTGAAATGTATCCGAGTTTTAAAAGCAAGGAATTAATTGCATTACAACACTATTAACAGTTGCGTTCAAAAATAGCTGTTTACTGTTTCCGATCAGATGAAAAACAACCGTCAAAAGTAGACCGTACTTTAAGGTAGGTAGAACGTATTACGAATTAAGGCAAAATGAGATAATATGTAATCCACTTGTGACTAGACCGCACTTTAAAGTAGCATGTATTACGAATTGAGGCAAAATGAGATAATATTATGTAATCCACTTGTGACTCTGACTGTACAGGTGTATAGAACACACCTATCGTCTAAAGATTGTTCCGCTTCGGAAATAAAATAAAGGCTCGCATAGGTATTTGTCCGTAAGGGATTAGGAGAATTATCAAATACAGGGTGTTTTTTTATTAAGTCTTAAACATTTTGGGGGTTAAATCAGTAAGTCATACTGACCAACTTTCACTATGGGACCAACCACGAAATCGCGAAAAAAAAATTGACCCTCCCATACAAAACATCGTCAGCTGACTAGCCAAAATGTATGGGATGGTCAATTTTTTTTCGCGATTTCGGGGTTGGTCCCATAGTGAAAGTTGGTCAGTATGACTTACTGATTTAACCCCCAAAATGTCTAAGACGAATAAAAAAACACCCAGTATAAGAGACTTTATACTACACAAAGAAAGAAGGAAATATCAACATACTACTCTGTCAAGAAAGTACCGGGAAAAGATCAATAATACACAAACTGTTTGTTAATCATCCAAATTTATTTTATCACCTTCAAAGTATGCTCCTTCAGAAACGATACACTTACGCCAACGAATAATCCAATCATCAAAACATTTTTTAAACGCTGTTTCCGGAATTGAATTCAGTTCTCGGCGCGAATTCTCCTTTATGTCTTCTACCGATTGAAAACGGGTGCCACGAAGCGCCACTCCGAAGCTTGTTGACTAGTTTGCATGTCAAACTCGTAAACCCACGTCTCGTCACCAGTAACAATGCGTTTCATGAATGTTGGGTCGGAATTGACTCGTTCTAGCATGTCCTCAGCGACTCTCATGCGATTGAGTTTTTGGAGAAAATTCAGGTCTTTTGGGACTAGCCGAGCGGTAACATGTTTCATACCCAAATGATTAGTTAAAATAGTACGGATCGACTCGTGAGATACAGAAAGTTCGGCGGCTATCTCTCTCAAAGTTGAATGAGGATTTTCAGTCACTATTTCCTTCACTTTTGCGATGGTAACTTCAGTTGCAGACGTTGATGGCCTACCAGAGCGAGGCAAATCTTCCATCACATCTCGACCGCTTTTGAACGCTTTGTACCACTCATAAACACGTGTTTTTGATAAAGTCGAATCACCGTAAGCCTTCTGTAACATTTTCAGTGACTCCGAACACGAAATTCCATTGGCGATGCAAAATTTAAGACAAACTCTTTGTTCAATGTTTTTGTCCATTATGAAATTCGCAATACACACTAGATATGATATAACTAAAAACAGCACTGTATTTAATATAAATAACAGATGCAACTCAAACTCCGCGCCAAAATAGAAAACAGTTGTGCCAATCTAACAACAACAAAAAAAACAAAAATTTGAATTTGGAACCATAAACAAATCATCCATTCCCGATACTTTGTTGACTGAATGTATTTCTTTTAACTTAAAAAATATAGGTAGGTATATAACTTTATTATGTGAGACATATTCTGAATCGGTAGAGCTTAATTTGAATAAATAGAGAAGCAAAAGTCGTCGGACGGTGAAACAGAACGATCGATATCGCGTCATAGTCAATCAATTAATTCACTCTGAAATAATCGATAGCTATCTGTGAAGACCTCCCACGTGGCTCTGAGACGACGCACAGAACAGCGCGCTCAAAGTAACCGACTAGTATTTGGGATAATTGGTGTCTGTTTACACGTTAAGGGCCAACGACTTGAATCCAGGTGCATTTTGTAGGGAAATCAGAAAGCCTGGCACAGAACTTGTTGATAGTGAACATTCCAGATAATTACTGTCGCACTCAGAGACGTCAATTAATTTTCAAGTTTGATTAAAGTTGGGCTGACTGCCGCACTCAGGGACGTCAATTAACTTTTAAGTTACATTAAAGTTGCTGATGTCACTGTCTTTGCTATAGCAATAGAATAAGACGCAACAACTTTAATGAAACTTGAAACTTAATTGACGTCTCTGAGTGCGGCAGTTAGTCACTAAGTTACTGTATAATGTGCCTCGCTGTATTTAACAAATGCCACTAACTGCCGCACTCAGAGACGTCAATTAAGGTTTAAGTTTCATTAAAGTAGCTGCTGTCACTTTCTTTGCTATAGCAATAGAATAAGATAAGACGCAGCAACTTTAATGACACTTAAAACTTAATTGACGTCGGCAGAAAGCCGCGTAGGTAGCCGAAGTTTAACTTCCTTATATTGTTAAAACTATGTATATGTAGGTGCTTTTTACTAATAATGTCTTCTATTTGACGGCGTAGTAAGCCGAGTGACCTTGCCTACGAAGCTTCCCGGGTTCGATCCCTTTATTTGTGAGTTTATTTGTGAGCGCGGGTATTTGTTCCTGAGTCTTGGATGTTTTTCTATAATATAAATATTATATAACTAGCTTTCCGCCCGCGACTTCGTCTGCGGAGAGTCAGTAATTTCGTTAAAAAGTAGGTATGTATAAATAAAATTGTAATTAGTACGTATCATAAAGGGATAGACTTACCAAAAAAATAGTAATGTTTCCTAACATTTGTTCGCTTTTTAGTGTTTGTTTAATTATTATGTGATTATGTATTACATGCAGCACATATACACTAAATTCATGCCATTAATGCGTATTGCCAATTCTTCATCACTTTTCACAAAATAGGGCCTTCCAATAGCAGGGACATTAATCGTTGAAGAACTCTCCTGGTAGTTACTTGGCGAAATTTCCATTTCACCACATTCATTATGATGGGTAAAAGTAGCGTGTTGTGAAATACTTATTATTAAGGAGTTCCAATGGTCACGTCTGGTCAGTAATTTCACTTTACATCATGGTGCTTTCGTAAAGTGTTCTTACAGAAGTTTGAAAATCGCTGTATGCGTCCCTTAAATTTTTGAAGGGTTCCGTCAATTTCCCTGGGATTCCATTATCAGAAAAGTCGTATTTTATACTTATTTAGTAGTCTAGAAACCAATTTTCATATATCTAACTTCAAAAATAACCAAACTCTCTTATAAACTGCCACCCCCATTTTCACCTCCTTAGGGGTAGTGTTTCCAAAATCACCGAAAGTAGTAGGTGTACTCTTGGTTTGTAAGCAGTAGCCTAAACACCAACTTTATTAACTTCAAAAATGACTTCATTCCCATAAAAACTTTCACATCCCATTTCACCCACTTAGGGATAGTTTTTCAGAAATCACCAAACTTTTTATTTGTTAACAATGCCCTTTACACCAATTTCCACGTTTCTAATTTCAAGAATGACCAAACCCTCATACAAATTTTAACCCCCATTTCAGCCCCTTAGGGCCTGCGCAAACCGGCGGAGCGCAGCGCAGATCACTTTAAATTTATCAATGTATATTCTTCCCTATTTTAATTACAATAAGGTATAAATTTTAATGTTCTGAGACCGACCTCGGAGCATCACGGGAGATTTCTACTCTGCGGCTGCGGCTCTACATTTATACCTTATTGTAATTAAAATAGAAAAGAATATACATTGATAAATTTAAAGTGATCTGCGCTGCGCTCCGCCGGTTTGCGCAGGCCCTTAGGGATAGTTTATCCAAAATCGCCGAAGGTAGTTTTTTTATTTGTTAACAGTAGCATATATATTAATTCCACGTTTCTATCTTCAAACATAAAAGACTTTCATCGTCGATTTTGATGAAATAAACGCTAAATATTACTCACATCTAAGCTTCTTATCTTTCAGTAATTCGATTTTGAATTCGATGACTGGCTTTTACGTGATGCGCGCACAAACAAACAAACAAACCAACAAATACACAAAAATTTCAAAAAAATATTTTTTTTTTCGTTCTATTACCTATATACTTATTTCTCGTCCCGTTCCCAGCACTTTTTTTGCAAAATTATCTAATGTACAGACACGAAACGTCTACGACTTTATTATACTTATGTAAAGTAATAGATAGAAGATAAAAAGTCTGAAGACAGAAACATTTACGAAAATCCAGACATGTTCGAAAAGCCCAGGCGTAACATTTTCGCGCCTTTTTCTCGTTGCTTTTTAGGGTTCCGTACCTCAAAGAAAAAAACGGAACCCTTATAGGATCACTTTGTTGTCCGTCTGTCTGCCTGTCTGTCTATCTGTGTGTCTGTCAAGACCCTTTTTCTCAGGAACGCGTAGAGGTATCAAGTTGAAATTAATATCAAATACTTAAGTCTGCAATCCCTTGGATCACTGAAAAAATCAAACATCTAAGTCAACGCAATCAAAAGATACGGCCGATTATGTCACATATTGAAGGGAATCTCAAGGGAATCAAAACCTATAGGGTACTTCCCGTTGACTTAGAATCATGAAATTTGGCAAGAAGCAATATCTTATAGCACAAGTAAAGGAAAAAATCCGAAAACCGTTAATTTGTAGTTAAATCACATAAAAACAAAGTCCAGTATAAACTGACATTCACTAAGTACGAAAGTGCATACTTATTGCGTGTCAGTTCATACTGGAATCTTTTTATATTGCATGAAATTCCCGTGATTTACAGATGTAGTGCAAAATGATTTTTCTTCGTACTTTATCGGAAAAGTTCGTATTCATCGTGCTCTCTCACATAGCTTCAGTACCCATCATTACACCGTAGGGGTAGGTCGCATTCAGCAGCCAATATATATATATAGAGTGGCTATTACGCAATTCAAATATTCGCTATAGTTTTGGTTATATTTACGGTTTACGTATATAACATTTGTATTATCATGCCGAAACCACCAAATAGAAGAAAACGCTTAGGTCCTCCAGTCCAGGAAATTATATTTATCAGAAAATAGCAAATTCGAAAACAGCAATGATTCTCAATATTTTAGCAAAGTTCAACAACGAATTTCAGACGCAACGGGCATTTCTCGGCCAACAATAAGAAAACAAGAAAGAAGATAACAAGAAAAATAAAAATTCAAATCCAAATAATGTTAAGTTAGGAAGACCACGCAAAATTTTGATGACTTTGATTACGCAGTAATACGACGTATGGTTTATAATTTCCATCTGATTTATAAACTAGTTCCTACGATCCAGGACCTAAAGTCTAAATTGATGGAAACGATAAATTTTAAAGGCTGTGATTTTACATTAAGAAAGCTACTTCGCCAAATGGGTTTTTGATTCAAGAAAATTACAAACAATAGAAGAATGCTGATGGAAAAGGACGACGTAAGACTAAAAAGAGTAAAGTATCTGGACTTAATAACAAAGATTAGATCTGAAGGGAGAGAAATTGTGTACACAGACGAAACATATGTTCATACATCCCATTTAACAGGAAAATGCTGGGCGGATTCCACGGATAAAGGAGTGAAACAGTTAATTTCAAAAGGCCAACGTCTTATTATTGTACATGCAGGTAGTGCCAAAGGATTTGTTCCGGGTGCTCTGCTTATGTACAAGTCTACTGATAAGACCGGTGATTATCACGATGCCATGAATAATGTAAATTATGAAAAATGGTTACAAAATCAACTTATTCCCAATTTGTCTCCAAATTCTGTATTAGTAGTGGATACTGCTGCTTATCACAATAAATATGTGGAACACTCACCCAACTCTAATACAGCAAAGCCGCTAATGATAAACTGGTTAGAAAAATATACTATTCCCTTTGATCTATTCATTAAGCAAGGTACAACTATATGACATTATTTGTCGTCATAAACAATACTGTAGAATATTCAATAGACAAGATTTTACATCAACATGGACACACAGTGTTAAGGTTACCGCCATACCATCCCGACTTCAACCCAATTGAAAACATATGGTCCCAGATAAACGGTTACGTATCAAAAATAAATATAGACATGAATATGACTTATATGACTACAGTAAAGAAATTGAAGAAAAAAATAATATGATTGGCCCGGATGAATGGAAGAAAATGCAAATGTGAAAATAAATATCGCTCACAAGAACACTCGATGGATGATCATATTGATAGTATTGTCATTCACGTCAATGAAAGTACTGACGATGACACGTCTGAGTGTAACTCAGATTGTAAAATAGAAAATGTTGAAAATATTGATCCAAATATTCAATAGGTAATATTAATATTTTAATGAGTGGGTAATGTTTTAAGTGCGTAGCATTAATATTTCAAAATACGTATGCGTTACTTTGCTGCATTTTATTTTAACGTAAGGAGAGTATTTCGTTTACGAAATTACGAATGACAATAAAAGTACTACTTACCTATGAGCGTATTTCTAAGTTTCTTAGGGTGGTTATAACATCTCTATATTATACAGTGCAATATGCTGTCATTATTCATTTTGACATTTGACACTAAACAATAAAGTTCCATATTAATGGATATGAAAACGTCACTCATTTAATACAATCATTGATTGACAGTTCGGGTGCCATCGTATTCCGATTGAGATCCGAGTTTTCCCGAAGGAAAATCATTTTGCACTACATCTGTACAAACTATTTACATACCTCACAGAATACGTACCTGCATAGAAACCGGACTATAAGAAACAGCAAAAGACGTATTTGACCTTTTTCTATTTATGGCATACATAACGAGTTAGAAAGAGATGTCCTTATAGGTATTCTTTCGTTTTCGTGCGTGTTGTCACAAGGATCTGTCAGCGCCAGTGTTGTTGCTGAGTCGGCAATAATATCGATATCGATTCAATTTCGCAGTTGTAATTTGTTCTAATGATTTAAGAGCAAATTTTTCTAATTTCCAAATAAAAGCATCTGGCAGTAAAAGTTATCACTTTCTTTTTTGTACGGAACCCTCGGTGCGCTAGTCCTACTCGCACTTGACCGGCTTTTTTAGACAAAGGTACTAAGACAGCCATACAGCCAAGTCTGTTGTTAAAGGCCGAAGCTAAGCCTTTTTACGTTGCCAAGAGGTATGTAATATTTTCAAAACCCTGTAGCTATAATGAGATACGTTCTCAGAGGCGGACGCGTAAAAATCACGAAAATTAAGAATGACCCAAGTGTTTAAACTACGAAATATGGAGTAAAAAAGCTATAATTTAATAAATAATTTAAGAGAATCGCCTACCTGGAGGCGGCAACAGTCGTCGCCAGCAGTACAGTCAAGAACTTCAATTATTAGTTGTTTTCTGTACGTAAACCTTCATAAAAACAAATAGAGAAATGCGGCTAGCATGCCAATGCGAATCGAATGGCTTTTCCACGAACACGGACACGTGGTCCAACCACCAAGGGCTATCAGAGAACCGGCGCGATACTCGTCGAACGTAAGGAGGTACACATTAAAGAATCCGTATTGCCACATAAGTAACTTTAAAAACTATTATATTGGCAAAAATATCCATACATGATTATTGTACCACAGTAACCCGGATTTTGTAAATTCATCCCAAATCCGGAAAATCGCTTTAACATGGGTAACTCTGATTGGCTGAGTTACTGCACGTGGACGGATTAAAACTGTTTTTTTTTTTCAATCAAATCAAACATTGAACGTTGGGAGAATTACCGATATATCTAAGTTCGATAAAGCAGGAACATTTTTCGATAAACATCACTAACCAATAGGAAGCGAGATTGTAATTCCGATACTTTATACGATGATACAGAGTTCGTCAACAAGCATTACTACGTTCGTATGTGCCATACGTGACCAAAGGACTCAAACAATGTAGTCCTATTTGACTTAAGCGGCGGACGAAATCACTACCGCTTCCAAACAGCATAACCTATGGGTCAACCGGTCGGTGTGCGTAAAAAACTATACCTGACTTGTTTTTAAGGGAATAACCGGAATCCTTGGGAAATTATTCATTGAAGACGATATCTAAAAGCAAGTTAAACTAACAGTTGACTGCTGTTTTTAACCGCACACTAGACACGGTAGGTACTGTTTATATAGAATTAATTTATTGCCTCCGTGCTTCGGTATAGGGGTAACGTCAATAAGGGAACAATTGTTAAAAAGAACCCGCAGTTACCAAGAATATCCATATTGTGACTATAATTTGTCCAATAGAAAATAGTCAAGGGTTATTTTTGCGGTCGCATTGTGTGGAGCTGAAGTATCATAAATTACGTTCCCTGCACTCGAAGTTACGAGCGGCGTGCACCAGGTGGTCGAACTTATATTTAGATTACTGTTTATGTACCTATAAGGAAATAAAATTTATTTTATGACTTCCATTCATGCGGTTAAATTCATGGTGAGGTGCGATCAAAGTTCTCAATAAGTTGCGCTTTGTGCGGACGCCGCTGCTCGGGCACGTCGGCGCAGTCGGATCAACGACTTAATGTAAGCAAAACTTTTTTTAATCAGAAACCCAAAAGCAAGAACTACGGGCAGCTGGCGAGCATGTTTCGCGGAGCGTGGCGTTTTTTGCGGGGACCAGATGTTTTTGTGTGGAAACAGTTTAAATTTCAGCAATGAAACCCGAGTAATTCTTTACGCAATTAAAAAGGTGACGAGCTCTTCATACTCAACCGACGTAAAATTAGATCACCACTAGAGTGAAATACGAGCGGTGACGTTAACTTTGGGTGTTCATTTGTGAGATCATAGATAACCAAAGAGTTTATTGCTCTGACCCTGGTGGTCTGTCTGCGCACGTAAGTAGTTACACATAGGTAGTTAGTGTAAATAGGAAGCCGCATTGCCTTCTTTACGTTGATCTAGACCTCATTAGCAATCAACGTTCAACCTGAGCCATCGTATTCCGCGCGAGGCGGCGTATCCTTAATCAGCGTGATGTATGGGCGTGCATTGTATGGGCAGCTACCAGTGCGCGCTGCGCATACTGCCGGGCCGCTCCTGCCCGTTCATTAGAGCAGTCATTAGGTAGGTACCTGCGGCCACTTCCGCACTACAAACGCTTCACGCGGTCCCTACATTGCGCAACGTCCGGTCCCGATTTTAAGCGAAGCATTAACAATTAATATATAAATTAGAGAATCTAAATACAAATACAAAGCGCCCTATATTATATTGTATCCGTGTTTTATTAATGGAACTCAGCATCTCAGAGCGTGCATGCTACTAAAGCGAGTTACTTTTGACTAAAAACATTAAACTCAAGATACTTTTTTTTTAATGTTTAGTCCGCAGTTAAGATAATTGTTATTCAGCCACTGCTCCGGCACCATGGCACCTTGAACAGCGATCATATCGTGGGCAGTGAGGCTTTTCAAGCACATACTTACATATGGTTATGGTTAGTTGGTACTCGCGGGCATCAAACGTTCCGTCGTAGGTACTCTCGTCTATGTGGTGTATGAGTGCTCGGCTCGCCGGCTCCGAACAATGCGCGACAAAGAGCCGAGTCTGTCATCAGTTGAACGTGAAGTAATCTCGTTCCCATCGGCCGGCGCAGGCGCACGCGGTCCTGGAGCCGCAGGAATGTGCCGTAAATCATCTCCTTTATCCGTACTCGCTAGGGCTGCCCTATTTATGTGGGACTTGCGCACTACAAACAAATATCATTCATTCGCGGTCATTATTTTAGTTGCGTTGCGATTTTCCACGATATTTAGAATATTTTTTTTTTCTGTGTATCATGATAGACTTGCCTTCCAGCTTGGCCCGGAAGTTATTTAAATAACTTTAATTTTTTGGACCATCATCATCATCATCACGAACTAGGTATAGGTGAAAAACTTAACCTGTTGTATGTACAAAACTTATACATATAGAACTAACGTCATTTTTCAAATTTGGAACTTCAAGGGGTCGATACCAGGCCCTTTACTACTACTACATACAATAGGTCCTTTAATTACATTTTTCACCTATACCTAACCGGTCTTCTTCTTCTTTAGTACTTATCTACCAACTTCTTCTCTTTCCCTAAACGAGAAATAAATTCATAATTTGCAGAAAAAAATATGAAACAATTGGACATACTTAGTAACATACCCAACTTCACAAGGGTTAACCCTAGTGCTATCCCGCATAGCGCAGTCGCGGTGCGTCACTCGCCCATATCATATCAATGGGTCATTTCATTTCATTCATTCTTCCCATTAGAAAGAAAAAAATTAATGCTTACTTGCAAGCAGATAGAAAAACCAATTATCAAGACAAAACATAAAACCTTTACACCAACACCTCTACTAACCTGTTCCAAAGTTTATAAATATCTGGTAAAAAGAAAGCCTTCTATGATATAAAAAGCATGAGTTTCGTACATGACATAATTTCTAAAAAATTTGTATGCGCTTAGAAGCTCAATAAGTAGTCAGCATGACTTCAAGCAGCTCGCGGCACACGTGACGACAATCAACAAGAGGTGACACTCCTCGACTCACGGACAAACTTATGCAATGAAGAAACTAGAAACTCTGTACAGGATTACGAGCCCCTTCAAACAGTTGACCATTTAATACCAAAGTGCGCGATGATGATGAAGCTATTCGACTGTTTCAATAATAGTTTTAGTTAATTAATCGCTAACATGTTAGTGCGAAAATACGTGTAATAATAAAGCTGTATCGTATAGATTCGATTAGATCTTTAAATATGATTTATTTACGACATCGCATTTAGTTAAGCCAATGCATATACCTATTTTAACCAACTTATCCGGCCGAGATACTCATGATTAGTTGATTACGAATAATACTTTTATTCCTAGTACAGGATAATAGGGTTCAAATACATCTGATTTTATTCAACTAACATTTAGAATTTATACGTAAAAAACATTGAGTAAATACCCAAAAGTACACCACAAATTAATATTATCGCTAAAGTAATCAATACAGCTAACATTACTGACAAGGAAGGTTATCTGAACTGGCTATCGGCTGTATTAATTTACTCTTGACAGCGTCAAACCGAGATCATTCGCGAGTGCAGCGGATCGGCGTAATGAAGCAATATCGGGCATTCGCGCGGCGTCGGTGCGTGACGCGCGACGGCGCGACGGCCGGTGTGGACAATGTCCCGGAGCACGTCAATACTTGTCAATGGTGTCCGCTCGGCAGTCGTGGCCGCCAATGGAATCCGAAACGGCTACGCCATTTCCCATATAAAATAAAAACAGTCAAGACCGGTCTGGACACGACTCACGAAATAGAATTATGAATTTACTTAGTTTGTAAGTAAATTGTATCTGTAATTTTAGGTCACCCATCTAGTTTCAGCTAGCTCTTTTGGATGGTTAACTTTGCCGATATTATTTCATTAACGAGTGTGACACGTAAGTAATTGCGAAGGTATCATATCCTTGAAGTTTTACTGGTTCGCGCATGACCGGATTACTTAGGATCGTTACTTAGTAGGAATGTAGAATTATGTCATCAAAGGTTACAAACTAGGCACTATATTACCCTCAGACTTGTAGTTTATATTTCCGATTGTTTTCTTACCCCTATTAATAGTTCAATCTTTATCATACATAACATAACGAACCGAACATAATTCATTAAACACGGTAATACGTCTGTCAAAGTAAATCAATAATGCCCTTCCAAATATCTCATCGGACAGCGATTGTGTGTCGAACAATGCCATCATCGGATACTGAGCCGGTTAATTATGGAGATGCGTCAAAAGCGCCGCCGCTGAAAGGCTCATTGTGCCTGCGCACGCGCAGCTCGCAGATGCTTTTAATTAACTTATAAATGTTGGATAGATAATACACGCAGCGTGCACCGCCCAAGCAGCACAGAAGCTGTATAAGAGCTTATACAGCCCTTAAAATGCTGAAACTAGAGTTATAATGGCTGTATAAGCTCTTATACAGCTTTTGTGCTACTTGGGCGGCACTACAGCGCCGCGCCGTTGCAGTACATGGAAACGCAAGACGTACATATACGCACGCCGCCGACTTTGAGAGTTAGGCACCGCCGACGATGAGCGAGAAGCGAGTAGAGCTAGAAACTAGAAACGAATTAGCGAGCAGCGAGAAGTGAGTGTGTAGTTCTGATAGTTTTGTCGCTGGGGTATATGTAAGCGAGTGTTCGAGTGCGACTGGCGTGGCGATTACTCGCAACGCTCGCTCGGGGCGGCCCAGACAAAATTCCTGCGCAAACCTGCACGACGAAAAAATGCCTACAAGTTTGTGCGGAAGTTGCGGAACCCTCGGTGCGCGAGTCCGACTCGCACTTGACCGGCTTTTTAGGGTACCTCCCCTACACGTAAAGTGGGGATGGTTTCGCAAAAAACAATTTTTTGATTAAGGGATCCGTTTGTGAGAGTCAAGTGTGTCCCCCCTCCCTACAGCCAAAACTACAAATACTAAAAATGTGAAAAATATCTTAAATGAAAGCGCATATAATGAATTTAAAAGGAAAACTATCACGACTAAGTAGACTTTATTGGTTTCCCGTTAGTGTGGCCCCAGCATAAGAACGCGCCGCGCGCCGCTGCAGGCGTGACGCGCTGGCTGTATGACGAAGCCTTTAATGTTGGCCATAATTTTATTTTGAATTATTGAAAGCAAGCAAATTGAACATTGATCGCTAAAAAACAAGCCCATAACGTAGAATTGGGTAGATACCCATGTGATTCTGACAATTCAAATAAAGCGATAATTTAAAAGCGCAACACTGAGTCCGGTACGTATTTATGAACCCTGGCCCATCGTAGAACTGTGTCACAGTGACATCATAAAACAATTTGTTTGACTCTTCTTACCATTTGATTTATAACGTGTGATGGTGGGTCTCCACTCCGATAGAACCTAGACCACAGTAAAGCGACACAGTACCTAAAGCGACGCCTACTAATAGATGTGTTTGTTATTCACGGGAAATGTACATATTAATATTGCAGTTATATTTTCGATTGCTGTGAAAGCTGTTAACACCCGAGAAAGGGTTACTTAAAGTGATCATATCTGGTCGGCTATTTGCGCAAATGTATATGCGTGGAGTAAATTAGCTCCTAAGAGTTGCGTGAAGTGAAGTGCGGTATATGCGGTAGCTTAACGAAAATATTATTTCACTGAAAATGTAACGCGAGAGGCCAATAAAAGACAAAATCAGGTAACATTCGAAAAACAAACAGAAAAAAAAAAATAGAAAATTAAGAAAATCCTTTCGTATTTTGCCGCGGGCACAGGGAAATAAAATGGTAGAGGTAATTTCGCAACAAAACTTCCGCAATAAAACCGAATAGAACCCAGCGGGCCAAGAAGGAAATTGGTCGCTTAATAAAATAAAAAGTAGGAGAGCAGTGGGCATCGGGTCAGCGGGCATGTAAAGTTGGCCTAGGTGACAATGAACTTGCCGCGGCAGAGGCGGCGCCCGCGCCCACGGCGGCTGCACTTGTTATTGCGCAACGAGCGGGAAGCGGCCGGCGCATACGCAGGCACAAACACCTCGCCGCATTAGCATTCTGCCGTTAACTATGCTCTCCAAGCAGGGACCGGAACCGCTTACCATTAAAGGGGTTTTCGATAGGGTATTTGATAGACTTGTTTTTACAAACCCCAAGGATGCGTTAAGCCTATCGTCGACTTACTCCAATGAAAGGGCAACCAAACGATACAGTTAATTCAACTAAGCACTAAACCAATCCCAATACCCTATCATATGTTACCCTATTTAAAATTAATCGTACGGTTTTAACACAAGCGCAAGTGTTTCGACTTATTATTGCACTACCTAACAATTGAATTCGTAGCGGCTAGACAGAGATCGTCCGGACGCGCAAAAAAGAGAGAGGTGATCAATAGGGTATAATACCCAGCTAATGCTAAGTGCTTAAATATTAAACTACAGAAACCCTAATGAACTTGGTAAGCTCTATGGAAGCGGTTGACTAGTTTAAAGGGGATCTGCTAACGTTAAGGTAACACAATCATAGGGTAACCACATCGATTGGGTAACCAAATGATCCTATCGATAGGGTTAATCAAATGAAGGGGGTTTCAAGTCCCTGTCTCCAAGGGCGCCCTAGACTAGACACGTCGTGTACCTACTCGTATTATACTAAAAATGGTCGCACCCCGTTATTATGTTGTAAAGGCCGGAATACCTATAAATAAATAAAAAATACCAGCTCTTGATATGCAAACTACACTGATAAGGTGTGTTTAACTGCTTATTGTTTTGTTGTTGCATAAATTTAAGATGTTTTGTAACTAAGTATTATTAAACCAACCAAAGCTGACCCAAAGGTGTAGCAACCCGTATAGTATATAAAGCTTTCCGCCTGCAACTTCATCTGCATAGAGTCAGTATTTTCGTTAAAAAGTACAGATAAACGGGTGCACTCAAAAACTTCAATTAACTTTTAAGTTTGATTAAAGTTGCTGCTGCCACTTTCATTGGTATAGCAATAGAATAAGACGCTGCAACTTTAATCAAAGTTCAAAATTAATTAACATGTCAGAGTGCGGCAGAACGTATTCATTACGGATGGATCAAAAAAAGGATTGCTTTGCAAACACGCCTAATAAAGAACAATTTTATGTTTAATGCAGAAGCCTAAACACTTTCAGGGAAAAATTAGAAAAAAAATCATAACTCGATAACTATCAAAAATCGTGGAACATACATGGGGGTGATTCGGATACCCCACAACACGAGGGACCTACATTTTTTTTTGGACGTAAATGTTCCGGCCATCCTGTATGTATACTGAATTAGTATGGGTATTCAAGTAAGTATTTAAGAGCCAAATAGGCTTAAATAATACCTCTTACTGATTATTTATTAAGAAAACGATGCTATGTAATGATTATTTAATAAACGAGCACTGAAGCTTGGTCGCGGCAAAATACGAAGACAAAAAAGTTGTACAAAGATTGTATGGAAGGCATTGTAGCGTGGAGAGCGAGCGCGACGACGGTCGGCGGCGCTGGCGACTCCGCTGTACCAATTATATCTTATTGTGCTATTAGGGCTGGCCTCGCGTGGGAATCCCGCCCAACTAGGCTACCCCTATTTGAAAACAACCTCCCTTATCTACGCCACATCGTGTCACACCATCGTATCTACGGGTAACAAAAATCTAAATATGTATACTTATACATAGAAACTAATGTCAGCTTTAGTAGATACCAACAATGCACTAGAATCAAAATTAGTACGTACCTATTCTAAAAAATGTCGAGCAAACGTCTGAATGTGAGTCGCATCACAGAACAAAAAAAACCGGTCAAGTGCGAGTCGGACTCGCGCACCGAGGGTTTCGTATTTAAGTCCGTACTTCAAAACCTTTTTACATACTTTAATTGTATGCAATAAGGTCCATTTTTACTTGCTTTTAGTACAGATCTTTAAAGTTTTTTGTCAATTTCTCGAAAACTATAAATTTCGTTTTATTTTTCCCGTAAAATATAACTAATTATCTATAAGTTGGGAATTCTTAAGAGTTTTCGGTTCGTAAACTTCGAAGATAAGGGGGGAACGGTACTTTTTTGAACATTTTGGTTATAAATCAAAAAGCACGTCACGGAAAATTATTTAAAAACTAGTTTTGAAATGTGCAGATTAAGCCCTTTTATATATGACACCCCACTTGCTATAATCAAATCACTTTCATTTTTCAGCCCCCCATTCTAGACCCATTTTCAATTATTTATAAAATTGGGCAAGCAAATTATACAACTATGCTAAATTTCAAGTTTATAGCTTGTATAGTAGCTGAGAAAAACTGCTGTGACATACAGACATACAGAGAGACAGAGATTGTATTTGTTCGAGTATCTAGGAAGGTTATAGGCTATATTATTAGTGCTACCTACCCATGTGAATCCGGGGTGGGTCGCTAGTTTGTTAATAAAAAACATTGTGTGTGAACGACCCCAATAGTCACATTAATTGAAGGATGCAAAGAACTGCGCTCATTAGGAGTATAGTATTTCATACCGCCTGTACTTAGTTTCATTCACCCGTCGTATGGATAAAGCCGCTTTGTGCCCATTTCACACTTGAGTCAACGATACAGATCCCTCGCGACACGTGCGCTCAGAACCGAAAACGTACTCGCTAATTAGGAACATAGATACGCTAAAAAGTTACCATCATCAACGTTAAACCTCTAGCGTATCAGATACTATCATACTATACATATAGTACTTAAAGGGAGAAGGTTTCATGAATTTCAGTAGACAATGTATTCACCTGCACCAGATGCAGCGGCCCCGAGACTCGGCAAGTCGGTGCGGGGGGCTGATATCCCCAAAAGCAATTCCACGGCATTTCTCTCTAGGTACATTTGTCGCACTTTAATCGTGTTATCGGTTAACTACATCATGTTGTTTTTTTGATAGGAAAATAAATATTTAAATAATTAATTTGTCACTGATACCGTCATTCTACGTTTTTAATCATTGTCAAATGGAATGCACCGGCACGGAAAAGTGCTGGTTCCGTCGGAGTAGCTGGCGAGGCTGCGGCGGCGCTAGGCGGCCGGCCGGGAGCGCGGGCGCGTTTTGACTGAACGAACCGCACGGCTAGCTCTGCGGCTGATACCATATATCACTACTTTACCTTGTTCACTTAAGCTACGGTACTCCATATTTACTAAGACTTAGCGAGTTTACTCAGTTGGACTACCTACAACGAGAGTCCAGTCAGGACCGATAGAAATTTGCATATTGGTACATATTGTAGACGGTTTTGAAAAAAAATGAGTTGCAGATTATAGGTACAATAAGTTCTTTCGTTTTAGTCGTCTTGCAACTTTTTCTAACTTAATTGAAAACAACATCTCTTTGTCAACGGCCGTGGATGACCAATCTATACATATATACGAGTATTATATAAAGAGACATGTCCTGACTGACTGACGATCGTCGCCCAGCCAAAACTGTGGAAGCTAGAAACATTAAATTTGGACAGTAGTTTTCTTTTGTGACGTAAAGATCCGATAAGACGTGGTTTTTTGAAATTTAATCCCCAAGAGGGTAAAAAGAGGGGTGTAAGTTTGTATGGGAGTTTAATCTTTTTAGGGTTCCGTACGAAAATGGTAAAAAAGGAACCCTTATGGTAAGGTAAGACTTAGTTGTCTCTGTCTTTCTGTCTGTATGTCACAGCAGTTTTTCTCAGCTACTACCAGGAACTGTAATACCGGTATAATTTGGATATCGATATCGGATATCGGTATAAATATCGATAATTAGGTATCGTTTTATCGATATAGGTATCGATATATAATTTTCGGTACATTAATATCGATATTTTGACTTACTTTACCAGTATCGGTACTGATACTAAAATACCGATATTATAGCAATAATTAATTCCCCCTCGCATCCCGCGCCCTCCGAATCCTGCGTCATAACTAGGGATCGGAAATTCGGATGCTTTCATACCTAAACTTCGGCCCCAGTGCCTACACCGCGTTGATGTTAAGTAGTATGGAGGTGGACTCAATTTTGCTAATAAATTTCCCGGGATTTCCCGGAATGCCGGAAATTAAGATACATATACTCATACGTATTAAAGTATTTAAATAACATATTTTAGTTGTTTCTTTTTACAAAATATGTGTTTTGTTTGACTAACAGTACCTACACTATTCTTTAACATCAAACTAAATTATTATTTTGAAAACTAATGGTACTAACGTTAGTATTTTTGTTAAATCACCTAATTAAAACAAATATAAATATAACTAAGTCATACAATTAGTCCAGTAGTCGTTGCTGGAATGTTCTATAGCTGTCTCTGTCTCGTTTTTGATCGCGACGATTCTGGAAGGTTCTCAGTATTGCTATCTCTTTCTAATCATGCTATCTCTTTCACTCTTTCTGAAAATTCACCATATTCTCAAATGTACTTCAAAGGCCCATAAGGGGTCCTGAAAAAGCCTGAAAACGGGTTTTCAAGCTATCGCGTAATCTGGCAGATGGTGGCCTGAAACGGCCTGAAAACATGTTTCAGGCGCCTGAAAACAACGGCAACTTGGTCGAAATTTTAATAATCTGGTATGTGATAGAGCTACCTCTGAAACGGACTGAAAACTTGTTTCAGGCGCCTGAAAACAACGGCAACTTGGTTGAAATTTTGATAATCTGGTATATGATAGAGCTACCTCTGAAACGGACTGAAAACATGTTTGAGGCGCCTGAAAACAACGGCAACTTGGTTGAAATTTTGATAATCTGGTATGTGATAGAGCTACCTCTGAAACGGCCTGAAAACATGTTTCAGGCGCCTGAAAACAACGGCAACTTGGTCGAAATTTTGATAAACTGGTATGTGATAGAGCTACCTCTGAAACGGACTGAAAACATGTTTCAGGCGCCTGAAAACAACGGCAACTTGGTTGACATTTTGATAAATTGGTATGTGATAGAGCTACCTCTGAAACGGACTGAAACGATGTTTCAGCCTGCTGAAAACGCTTCCAAAGCACCAAAAATCACGATAACCAAATAACCTCACATTTGATATTATGTATGCCATCGTAGAAGTCGTTTATCACTGCTCCCTCGGGAACGGCAATTTTCCGGAATAAAAAGTTTCCTATGTATCCCCGGGACTCAAACTATCTCCATACTAATAAATTGTATATACCTTACTGAAGAAATAATTGATTCTCCATACAAACTTCCACCCCCGTTTTCACCCCCTTAAGGGATGATTTCCGGGATAAAAAGTATCCTATGTCCTTTACCGGGATTCAAACTATCTCTGTACCAAATTTCATCTAAATGGTAAAAGACAGAGAGACAGACAGACAGACAGATTCGCATTTATAGTATTAGTAAAGATAGTATAGATTGAAAAATGAAATGGTTTTAGTTTGTTTGTTCGAGATATAGAATACCTAATAAGTACATACAAAGTGTAACAAAAGTAGTGGTCGATCGTTTTCTGATAAGAAAAGAGTAAAGGAAACAGAAATTACATAAAAAAATTACATTGAAATGAGAAGACGTACCTGCCCTATACAAAAAAGAAATGTTTTTACATTTGAAAAGCGTTTCTCCTAATATTCCATAATCAAAACATTACGCCCTTAAACGATTCACCACAATTTTTTTGTTACACCTTGTCTGTAGTTAAAACTGTTTATCAACGTGAAAATAGTCATAACCTAAATATTAATTGTTTTAAGGCAGTTTTTTTCGTTATAAAATAAACCAATTTTGAATTTTAAACGTTAGTAATTGCATCGCACTGTGTTCCTATAATAATAACATTCTTGTAATTAATGTTTTTTTGTTATTATTATTCGCATAATAATATTGGTTTTTGTGTCTAAGCATAATAATATTTTTGTCTATAATGAGTAGAAGGTGACATCTAACAAAATATTTACACGGAATGCCACTAAATTAGCAAAATACATGGCTCCGGTTATATGTATATACCCTTACATGATAGAAAAAGTTAGTAATAAGTAGTGTTTTGATAAAAATGACATAAAACTATTTATAAGTGTTAAAATACACTGATCAATTTGTATTTTTTTATAAGGAATCATTATTTACCACCATAAAATCGACCTTCCGGTTTAATTTTGTGTATGATTTGCTTGCAACGTTTATATTTATTGTAATCAACAAGGAATGAAGAAAACTATAGCCAATTACGATTTTTAAAAACGGAAATATGCAAAATGAAAACAATATTCTAGCTAAATGTCGCGTAGATATGTACCTATTAGTATCGGTACCAAGTATTGATAAAAGTATCGATATCTGTTTACCGATACAATTATCGATATATTCGGGCAATATCGATATTGTTATCGATATTTTCTTAAAAATACCGATATGTCTCGGTTATCGATATACAGTCCCTGGCTACTACACAAGCTATCAACTTGAAATTTGGCATAATTGTATAACTTGCTTGCCCGCATCTGTTTTAGTAGAATGGGGGGTTGAAAAATGAAAGTGATTCGATTATATGTGCAAGTGGGGTGTCATATGAAAGGGCTCAATCTACACATTTCAAAACTATTTTTTTATATATAATAATTTTCCGTGACGTACATTTTTATTTATAACCTAAAAAAAAATTACCCCCCCCCCCCCTTATCTCCGAAGTTTATGAACCGAAAAATCTGAAAAATTCCTAACTTACATATAGATACTAATTACTTATATTTTACGGGAAAAATAAAACGAAGTGTTCAAAATTTATAGTCTTCGAGAAATTGACAAAAAACTTTGAAAACTTGTGTTAAATTTAGACAACTCAAAACAAACTTATTGCATACGAATTAAAGTATATTAAAAGGTAATTTTTTGAAGTAGGACTTAAATACGGAACGCGAGTGTGACTCGCACTTGAAAGGTTTTTTTGAAGCTAAAAACGTGGAAATTGGTAGGTATATAGGCTACTGTTAACAAATTAAAAAAACCGGGCAAGAACATGCTGGACCATGCCCAGTGTAGGGTTCCGTCGCCATTCTTACAAACACAACAACAAATCCCAAATAGTACCGTGAATTTTTTTACGTATTATTAACTAATTTTCTATTTAAAGTTATGATAGGTGATTTTCAGTAGGTATAAACATTTTAATCGTCTGTATTGTAACTCAAGAACCAATGATGTCTGCTTAGTTGGTTGTGATAGTTTTCCTTTTAAATTCGTTGTACTTACGCGCTTTCATTTAGGTAAGATATTTTCCTCTGAGCCTCTGAGTCTCTGAGCTAATCTGTGGACGGACATGGCGAAACTATAAGGGTTCCTAGTTTGACTACGGAACCCTGAAAAACTAGGTACTTTCGGTGATTTTGGGTAATTACCCCTTAGGGGATGAAATTTTAATTCAAGTATTCAGTGACAATTGCCACGTTAAGACACATCTAATGAGATCTTGTTTGTCAAAATCGGGCCATCCATTCAACTTTCACGAGAGAACGAGGAAACAACATTCATATCAATATAAAACCGATCCTAAAATGAAACCGAACGATTGCATGTCATTGAGGCATTCATTTAGGGTTATTTTTTTATTGCATCGGACTCGCGCACCTAGGTTTCTGCACAAACTTGTCGGAATCTAGTCTCGAAGATTTTTCCCTCTTTTTCCGAGTTTGTCTTAGAACTGTAAATCAAAAATCAAACTTCTAAGTCAAGTCAACGCAATCAAAAGATACGGCCGTGTATGCCGCATATTCAAGGGAATCTCAAGGGAATCAAAACCTATAGGGTACTTCCCGTTGACTTAGAATGATGAAATTTGGTAAGAAGCTCTCAAGTCTCATAGCAAATGTAAAGAAAAAAATGCAAAAACCGTTAATTTGTAGTTACATCACATAAAAAAGCCAGTCAAGTGCAAATCGGACTCGCGCACCGAGGATCCCGCACAAACTTGTAGGTAGATAATGCAAATAGTTCGTAAATCACGGGAATCTAGTCTCGAAGTTTATTAGGGGACACGGTTTATGTAGGAAAACATATCGAAACTCTTTGATGTGGTTACACATATACCCCCTTACTAATAAACGTTGAGTAACGGCTGAGTAGTTATACAATGCTTTGTCCTTAACTGTCGAATTCAAATGTCACAATGACAGATAAGGACAAAGCATTGTATAACTACTCAGCCGTTACTCAACGTTTATTAGTAAGGGGGATAGTATGTGTAGATATTATATATACATATGTGCATTTTTATATGTATACTGGGTGTTTTTTTATTCGTCTACAAAATTTTGGGGGTTAAATCAGTAAGTCATACTGATTGAAAAATTGAAAAATTGACAATCCCATACATTTTGGCTAGTCAGCTGACAATGTTTTGTATGGAAGGGTCAATTTTTTTTTCGCGATTTCGGGGTTGGTTCGTCCGTCCGTCGTATGTTTATTTATATTTAAAATATGATTAAAAAACCGGTAATCATCGACTTTCTGCGTACAACGAAACACGTGAATATATTAAATCAATCACTAGCTTTCGAGTGAGAGCTTTCAAAAATACGGGTAATGGGTTCATGCGAAAATAATCGTGACATATTTTCGTGTGCTATTGTTTTTTATCACTCGACTTTAACTTCGAGCACCCGAAAGTCAAAAATCGCCCTCCTGACTCTCCGCAGAAGAAGTCGCGGTTGGAAAGCTAGTAGATGTTTATAAGCTGACTTCACAGCGGAAACTACAGGTAAAGACAAGAATTAGCAAAGGCTACCCATTTTGATACTTTCGTCACGCGCCGTAGATAACCCCCATAAATAAAGTTGACAATTTTATGAAAAGAATGTAAGTTTTTAACAAGACTATGCCTAAGTTTTTTTTAATCCGAGATGTCGCAACGACTTTGAAATGTCCTTTCTTATCTGCCAAGTAACGTTATGTTACGGGTACACACGCAGCGTGCTCTCTATTTTGTACGGTTTGGCTTTTTATGGATATGACATTAATAACATGCATAAAGCACTTTAAATCCATTAAACAAATCTTTCGGATTATGTCTGGCCGGCTACTCGCATTATCTCTGCGCGCGCGCTGGATCCCGAGCCGCTTTCGATTCCGATCGGTAAGTAGGTACCTGCATCGGACAGGCATTAGTGTTGCATAAACATAAAGACATTCATGATAAAACATCATACATAAAACCATCTGTAAAAGCAGTTAAATCACTGAATAAAATAGTGTAAAATACTATTTAATATAGAAAGCGAACGATAATATATTATGCTTCTATGCTGCATTCGAGGACACTTATAATAATAACACCATGTAGTACATGTTATAGCATCGTATTACCACACCTTTAGATCAGTATTCGGAAGATTAAAAGAAAAAATTGTTTCTGGGCATTGTCTATGACACCTCACTTGCCTGATAGCCCGCCATCTTATCGTCATTCACCTTTTGTGTGTCGTTAACGCCACACCTCATTTTTAATCCATTTACATTAATTTAATTGTGAAGTTTTATTAGTTTTCAGTTTACATTTTTGTGAAATCATTTTGAAAAATGTGTAGCTGAATTAATTATTAACAAAATCTAGTGTTTTTCCATGAACGATATGTTCGTTTACCGCAGCAAAAAACTGTGAGTACTTTTACGTTTCTAGATTACCCTCATTAAAATATTCTGCTATCAAGCAATTAAAGTTACTTTATCCTAACTTACGAGTATCTATTAGTAGTGGCATAACATAGCCCAACAAATATCTAAGCACCGTGCACAGCTTGAGTGGCGTAAAGTTAACTAACTTGGTAAGTCTGTCTTTGACTGTGCTATAAATAGGTCATTACATTATTTTGTACTTTAATTATAAAAAAGTACCACGCCGTCATTAAAATAACATTTGTGGAACAATCGCTAGTTTATAGCTATACTACTTAGGCCTTAATAACCAGCTGTTGTCTAATGAAAGCTTGATTCGAGTATTATTTCCGCAATTTGGCGGCGTGAGATGCCATAATAATGTCCACATACTCAAGTGTTATCTGACGATGGCATGACTGACATCTTATCTTGCCTATTTAATTTGATGGTGTCTGACGCCGTCATCGACATGAGGAGTTACGTAGCGGATGTTCGCGCTTTTAAGTGCTTTTTAATAAAGACATAACCGTTATCTCGCGTTTTTTGATATTGCGTGTGACGGCACCCTCAAAACTAACGTGATGTATTCGCATCCTTGAATGCTGTCTGATGATCTGACTTGGTCGACGCACTGTCGCCATTTTGTTGTGGTCTGTTATGACCTGATGAAAACGTTTAAACGAGTTGTTTGCGCTCTCAACTGCTGTCTAATGACTGCATGACCGGCAACTTTTCTTAATGTGGATAATGTAAACCATACCGAAAGAAGTAGCCGCTACTGCTCCTTGCTTGATACTGTTGCTGCTGCTGCTGTTGCTGTCGTTGCTGCTGTTGCTGCCTACTTGCTTGCCGCTACTGCTGCTGCTTGCTGCTTGTTGCTGTGCCACGAGTCTACACGTCGATGAGTTCTTCGATCTGCAGTTTAAAGTTACCTTGCCAGGCGCATTACTTTCTTAATGTGGCGGTACGTGATGCCATCCTGAAAGTAAATTTCTTGCTTTCTTAATGTGGTGGTACGTGATGCCATCCTGAAAGTAAATTTCTTGCTATCTTAATGTAGTGGTACGTGATGCCATTCTGATAGTAAACATAAGAGCATTTCCGGTCGGATATCCGACATGGTGCAAGCCCTGCGGATGTGGTCGAGGCTGACGCCCAGCCGGAGCGCCGCGGACGTGGCCACGTGCCTGGTGCTATGCGCAGTGAACGATGATGTATCGATTCCACTTAAGCCTAAGGCGTTGATATTATGGACGCTCTGCTTCATACTGATGAAGAATCTGATGGGTCGCAATTAGAACAGCTTTTACTCGATGATACCGCCCAACCTGTGCGAGGACCATCACACGATGAGGTGTTAGTGGAGCCTGCTGAAAATACGTCAACAGCTCTCGCCGCCCCTTTGCCGCCCGCCGCCACGGAGGCGACAGTGGGGTTGCCTCCGACCGACTCTGCAACACATGACAACAATGAAGTTGTTCTTGATGCAGACTTACTTGAATTGCTTGGCACTGATCCTACTACCATAAAGAAGTATGGTAAGCCCTGGTATGTGCGTCCTATGCCGTCCCATCACATGATTTGATGGTTGAACAAGGGCCCCGAGCAACGAACAGCTGTTGGAACCATGCGAAGGACAACGTACCACAGTCAGTCAAAAGGGTCAAGTATCACCCGTTGTTGCAATTCTCCATACACGGATACTCTGTATCAATGCCGACCTGGTCCAGTATTTATGATAGTAATTTTTTTTTTTGGAAAGCCAATAATCTCTCTTCCTCTTTTTCTCTGAACGTAAGGGGAGCGGCCAAACCATCCCATATATGACGTCAACCATCGCATATATGACGTCAAATATATCGCATGTAAGCTAATAAGATGCCGCACTTGTACCCAATCTGAGAAATTGTAACCTCTATTCACATAATCACATTTAATTATTTGAAGTAAATCTAACAAAAACAGGTTATCATTGACACAATCCAACTTGGAGGAAATAATGACTTGACTTAAAAATACCAACGTTATTATAAATACAATATGTGTGTTAACTTACACTGGTGTTGAAACCTTGGTATTAGACGATCATTCAATGTGCTGGCTATGGTGCCCATATGTCAAAACATCAAGATACCCTAATGCACATCAGTCAGGTGGATTGCATGTGGTTGGGAAATTCCTTTCTGAGTGAAAGTAACGCTTTATTTTTATTTTCCCAGCTTTTACAAAGGTCCGCTTGCAAATATTGTAAATACAGTGTGACACTGAGGCAACTCTGCAGGCTCCGCTCGGCAGCCGGGTGTCAGCCGGGTATCACGACGGAAGGCACCACATACAGGTGCACTAACCCGGTCGAAGTTTCAACAATAATCAATTTTCTTGTTGCAATGTTTGAAAATCTATTGAAACACCTGACTGCTAATTTAATGAAACTCTAACCGACCTTCTTTCATTTCGTGCATTACTGACCTCAAATAGGTAAAATCAAATCTTATTCCTGATAGTAATGGAAGCCATAATGGCTAACTTTCAACATTTTGATCGCAAGACATGATGATGTTAAAATTTTGTTGTAAAATTCTCGTCTCAAATGTACGTTATTAATGGAATGAATTAACCGGAATCTGAATGCGATTGCCTAGTAGCAAGTTTGCTACAATTAAATGGCGTGGATAGGCCACGAAGAAGCTAAAGCAAGGACCATGCTTTTATTGACTCAAATGTGGTTAATTCTCGCATAGATAGAAATACATAGATAAAATAAAAATAGATTTTGGAAACAAATCTAATTGAATTAATCGCTTGTTCTACGTATACCTTTCCCGTTGAAAGAGTTTTCGTTTAAGATATCTTAATAAGGTTGCTTTTATAGTCAGTTATTTAACTTAAAAGGAAATTTAACAATTGCCTTACATTCCTATTCAAAACATTCATTTATAGCTGAATACTAAACTTGAACAGTTGCAATTTTGCTTGCAATGAATTGAAGATAATTTTTCACTGCTACCCGCACATTATTATTTTGAATAAACTGTTTTATAGTATAATACTAAGTCAACTACATTGTAATTAAGATGAATCGTTGTTATCTACTGAACGTTTACAGTTCACGTTTAAAGACGTATTCCATGTATACTACACACACGTTTAGTCTTGGAAGTACATGTCATTGCCAAAACTGGCATCAAGTATATTAAAATAATATGATTCCAGTAACTGTTACCTACTATGTTTGTTATAAAATCACAACATGGAAAATAAAGTTTTAACACTGATGTGAAACTTAAACCATAATTAGTAGTGCTGTCCTTTTTTATAGGATCAAGGTTCAATCTTACCAAAGTGGTACTAATGAGCATAAGTAATAAATATGCCTACGAGTAGATAAGTTTCTACACGTGTGACAATGAATACGTAAAGTTAGACATAAATACTTACCTACAATCATGCTAACTGTTTTTTAAAAAACTGATACAGCTAAGTACTTAGGTACATTATCTACATACTGCGAGCAGTTTAACTGGCATGATCAACTCATACTCTCATACACTGTTATTTATTATGCTATATCATTCAGAAGCTGAAACCTAAAATATGAGAATTTGGTTTTTTAACTTATGATGAACTGATGTTAAAAACAACAAACGAGCAGAGCATTGCACTGTTTGAGTATTGATTCGTGTTTTATATACTTATATACTTATTGAAACGTATATGTAAGGTCCTTACCTTTTTATCTTTGACCTTACCAATCACATGGCAGTATCTTACAACCTGTGTAATCAGTACGACCAGTTAATGGAAACATCTTTTCTATATTTTGATACTTTAGTGGTTATTATAAATATTCACTCCAACACATTGGTTTAACCTTAAAAATTATAATTTTACAAGGCTATTCCGAGTATTACATGAGTTTTTTACCAATTTACCAATGCAGAAACAAGATCATTCGAATGTGCTGAATTGCATGTCTACTGCTATTGGCAGTTACCAGTTACACGCTATGCGTCCTACTATGAAGTATACCTAATCACTGGATAAGAAGGTGTACCTTTGGACGAAATTATTAAATAAAACAGAGTAAAAGAGGGCAACTAATTACGCATTGAGTTTCTTCTTTTCTATGTTCAGTAAGATAATATGTTTTGTTGTTTTTTACTTCAATTTGATTTCATATGGTGGTTCCTTTTCATATTCTACCAGTGTCTGAGGATCCCACAGCGGACTTCTCCTTGCGTTTACTTATCCTGGCTGCAACATTTTCTAAACATCTACATGGTGTTATTATTATAAGTGTCCTCGAATGCAGCATAGAAGCATAATTGATGGTTAATAGAACTTACCTAAGTGAATATAAACCATAATTATGCGAGATGCTGCATTCGAGGACACTTATGTCCCGCCCGCCCCCAAATGCTTACTGCCCGATTGTTGCAGACAGCACAATTGTACTGGCAGGATAAGTAACTATACTCTAAAAAGAATGACGATAAGATGGCGGGCTATCAGGCAAGTGAGGTGTCATAGACAATGCCCAGAAACAATTTTTTCTTTTAATCTTCCGAATACTGATCTAAAGGTGTGGTAATACGATGCTATAAGGGTGTACTACATGGTGTTATTATTATAAGTGTCCTCGAATGCAGCATCTCGCATAATTATGGTTTATATTCACTTAGGTAAGTTCTATTAACCATCAAATATAGACGTTGGTCTGCGCGACGTAGAAGACTAAGATAAAGCAGGTGTCATGCATGTCTAAATGAATGGGAATTGACAATGACATCTCGCTATCGTTTAATCTTCTATAGGTCTGTAGGTGAAGTAATTTGAGTTTAAACGCTGAAAATAATAGGTCGGGGCAAAAGTATTTTCGTATTTGGACCGTATAAGTTGTAATCAAACCTCTTCATCTATACTAAATGTACCTGGCTGGTTTTAATACCATTAAAAGTCAACATTCTGAAATACAATAAAATTAAAAAAAAAAAACTGGTTCCCGGCATTTTTCAATTGTTTTGGAGCTATCAAAATGGACGTGTGTGACGAAGAAATTCGGTACATTTTAAAGTTTGATTACAAAAAAGGCAAAAATGCGACTAATGCCGCGAATAAAATTTGTGTGGTTTAAGGACCTAATGCGGTATCAATAAGAGTAGCACAATTGTGTTTTAAGCGTTTTAAGTCTGGAAATTTTAGTGTGAAAGATGAGGTTCGCTCTGGACGCCCTGTTACTGATAAAATCAATGCCATCTATGAAAAAGTGGAGCAAGATCGACATATTAGTAGTTACGACATTGCTGAAGAACTGGATATTGATCACAAAACAGTGTTACGTCATTTACAAAAGTCTGGGTACAAGAAAAAGCTCGATATTTGGGTGCCACACGATCTCACTGAAAGAAACCTAATGCAACGTGTTTCAATTTGCGATTTATTATTAAAACGAAATAAATCCGAACCATTTCTAAAACGGTGGATTACGGGTGATGAAAAATGGATTACTTACGATAAGAACGTCCGAAAAAGATCGTGGTCGAAGCATGGACAAGCTCCACAGACAGTGGCAAAGCCCGGCTTAACTCGGAACAAAGTGATGCTGTGCGTATGGTGGGACTGGAAAGGAATTGTCCACTATGAGCTTTTGCCGCCGGGTAAAACTATCGATTCTGACCTCTACTGCCAGCAACTCATGAGATTAAAAGAAGCCGTTGAGAAAAACCGGCCGGAGTTAATAAACAGAAAGGGCGTAGTCTTTCATCATGATAACGCCACACCGCACTCATCTATAGCCACCCAGCAAAAATTGAGAGAGCTTGGCTGGGATGTGTTGATGCATCCACCGTATAGCCCCGACCTTGCTCCATCGGATTTCCACCTGTTTCGGTCACTTCAGAATTCTTTAGGAAGCGTAAAGTTAATATCAAGAGAACACTGTCAAAACTACCTGTCAGATTTTTTAAATAAAAAATCTCAGAATTTCTACAGCAATGGAATCATGGCACTACCCACAAGACGGCAACAAGTCATCGATGAAAACGGCATGTACATATTATAAATAAATAAAAAAATATAACTTAAAAAATTGTTTTTCCTTTGTACGAAAAATACGAAAATACTTTTGCCCCGACCTAATATAACTAATTCAAAAATCATGTTTTTGTTTGTAATTCCGAAATATTTGATATCTACAAAAAGGAACACTTATCATTGTAGCTTATGTTACATCGGAAGTTTATCTAACACTAAAAACCACCTCGCTGTGGATACAAATAAAATACTTACATATTATTATGATTTTACAGGAACCTGTTACAGCTGCCTCGCTAAGAATTTGTCTATACATATAATAAAATCGTTAACCCCAAAAAGTCTGTACATTGAATATTTAAAAAAAACCGATCAGGGCGACTTATAATATAATAAGTAACTGAACATATTAAAACCATTTTTTTTGTTTGTTTGTTTGACTGAGCATCACGTAAAAACTGAAATGAACGGATATTGATGGAATTTTCATGAATCTATTTAAATAAAATCAGAATAACATTTAGGCTATAGAAATTTTGGAAAATGTTAGAAGGGGATAAAAAGAGGGGGTAAAGTTTGTATGTAAAGTTTGAAAAAACAAATTTAGATTGTTCTAGGATCATAAAATTCAAAATAAATACTTATTAATAAAAATATATTTTATATTATTTTTATCGTTTTATATAATGCAAGAATAAGTATTATTATTATTATCATTGTCATAACTAGTCATAAGTCAACTGTTTAAAAATGACTAACTGTTGAGTTTCTTGCGGCGCTTCTTCTCACACTGGTCTCCTCTTGGGAAGCGCTGGTAGATTTTGACGTGTAAAAGTGCGGCCTACTTACTGAATAAATATCTTTTATCTTTTTTAATAAAGAAATACCTATTTCAGCATTTTTTTTAAATCTCATCCAAAGACGCAAAGAAGAGGGTTTTATGTTCAAAATTACTGGACTTCATACAAGTATAAAATAAAAACCAATGAAGTTTGACCTCTGATACTTGCTAAGTACATATACTTAAAATAACAAATAAAAAAACTTCTTTCAGCGATTTTTAGTAAACTACCCCTAAGGGGTGGAAATGGGGGGTTAAATTTGTATGGGAGTTTGGTCGTTTTTCAAGTTAGAAACGTGGAAATTGCTATATAGACTACTGTTAGCAAATAAAAAGCACTACGTTCGGTGATTTTGGATAAACTAGGTACCTACTAGATAAACTAACTAAGGGGATGAAATGGGTTAAAGTTTGAATAGGCGTCTGGTCGTTTTGCAAGTTAGAAACGTGGAAATTGGTATACTGTTGTTAACAAATGAAAAAAAATAACTTTCGGTGATTATCGATAAACTGCCTCTAAGGGGATGAAATGGGGGGTGGTAATTTGTATTGGAGTTTGGTCAATTTTGAAGTTAGAAAAGTGGAAATTGGTATATAAGCTAGTTTTTATGGGAATGGAGTCATTTTTGAAGTTTAATGAAGTTGCTGTTTAGGCTACTGCGTACAAACCAAGAGTACCTACTACTTTCGGTGATTTTGGAAATACTACCCGTAAGGGGGTGAAAATGGGGGTGGCAATTTGTAAGAGAGTTTGGTTATTTATGAAGTTAGATATATGATAATTAGTTTCTAGACTATTAAATATAAAATACTTACGAGTTTTTTGATAATTGAATCCCAGGGAAATTGACGGAACCCTTCAAAAATTTAAGGATACATACAGCAATTTTCAAACTTCTGTAAGAACATTTACATTCTAAAAGCACCATTTGGTAAAGTGAAATTAATGACCAGACATGACCATCGGAACTCCTTAATAATAAGTATTTCACAACACGCTACTTTTACCCATCATTCGTATGGGGCTGCTCATTTATTACGTAAGACGATTTGGGGGGGAGGGGGTCTGAACAAGTCTAATTTTTTCTTACATGGGGGTAGGATGTTCTTACGTAAGATCACAAAAGCAAGCAAAAATTAAAGCGTTTTTATATTTTTGCTACTTTTTCTTTGCAATTTTGGTAGATACTGATCTTACGTAAGATTAAAAAGGAGGGAGGGGGTTCATCCAAGTCTTATTTTTTCTTACGTAGGGGGAGGGGGGTCAGAAATTGGTTAAAATTGTCTTACGTAATAAATGAACAGGCCCTAATGAATGTGGTGAAATGGAAGTTTCGCCAAGTACTAGGAGAGTTCTTCAATGATTAATGTCCCTGCATATTGGATAGCCCCATTTTAATAAATAAATAAATTTTGTCAAGAGTGATGAACAATTGGTAATAAGTAGGGTTTGCAATATTCGTCCAATTTTAGTATTCGAATAATACGAATACTTAGATTTCCAATATTCGAATATTTCGAATAATTCGAATACTTTTGAAAATGAAACAAAATAATGATTCTAAGTGATGTAATTGTAAAATATGTAATGTAAAATTAAAATGTAATGACCTTACAACTAAAAAAATAACATTTATGGTATCTTCTACAAATTAAATAATATTCATTTGGATGATAACAACTTTTGAAATAAAGAAAACAATTTAATAAACCAATCACAGCACACAGTTACAATACAATATAAATTTACTTTGTTTATTATAAGTTACAATAAAAACAAATCAATAACGAGCACTCGTTCCGTATGTATATAAAGAAATGACTAACTATCAACTTTTTGGCAATCAACAAATTCAAACTATACTCAGCGGCAAATCTAACCACCCACTCTACATACATGTTTGTAAGGTGAGGTGAAAGAGAGAGAAAGAGAGGGCAACTTAGATTTGCCGCTGATTAGTAGTTAATATTAAAATTATAATTTGGTTTACTTACATCTTTTCATGTCAGTCAGCAATTCAACATCATCACAGTGTGCTGTGATGATGTTGAAATGCTGACTGACACAGTGTTGTGACACAGACAATTTATTAACACGTGACGTAAACTTGCACTTAACCGTGTACGAGGAATCACCATCACCACACCACACCACTAAAAACATGAACTAATCCTTAAGCTCGCTCTCGCTATCGCTGCGCTACCCCTTTTACCAATTACGGTACGGCATTTAGTTCGTTTTAGAAAGATTTTGGCAAGGATAAAGAAAAATAGGTAATTTATTGTTTGTCTTAGATTTGTAGTTATTTTTAATATTTAAATCTATTTCCACGGAGTTGTTAATGTGGAGGATAATTAATCCTGGCATTTTGTTATAGTGTTTTGCTAAGGTAAATAATTACAGACATATTTCTACACTATTCGAAATATTCGTTTTATTCGAATAATGAATATTGTCGAATTCGAATAATATTTATGGCGAATAATTCGAATCTTCGAATTGCAAACCCTAGTAATAAGCATTAATGGCATGTATAGGTGCTGCATGTACCTAATACATAATCACATAATAATCAAACAAACACTATTGGAAAGTCTATCCCTTTATGATACGTACTAAATGAAAATTTTATTTGTACCTACCTACTTTTTAACGAAATTACTGACTCTCCGCATACGAAGTCGCGGGCGGAAAGCTAATTAACCAATAAATGGGGTAGGTATGTATGTTTTATGTTGGTGGTGACGTCAAAAAAAATGTTCTAATTTTTTCTTACAATTTGTTTAAGTTGGTCAGGTAGAAAATTCTCAAAAATTTGGAAAAAAATTAATAGCTCGAAAACTATCAAAAATCGCGGAACATACAAAATAAAGCAGGTACTTTAAAAAAAAACCTCCTTGTCGTAACCCAATATTTACAAACACCGGCTCTACCTCCTACTATTTGTATCATTTGAGCTTTTGAGCTTAATACATTTCATTACACAAGATGCCGCTAAGCCGCAACCAGATTAGTGGCGTATATCATGTACTTTAGATATTAATTAAAGCCATGACCGTTCGCTCACGACCCCAGACAATAGAAACAAACCTCGAGTATTTGCAGAGGCGGGCTGACCGCCAGCGGCCGCCGCTCCCACGACCACGGGCAGTTCCAGGGCATGCTTCTATAATAAACACCTACACCCGCTTCTAACAAAAAATATATATGCTCAAAGACGCATCTCCAAATTACTAACACTTACATCTGCAAATTTTTTTATGAAACGGCACTAAAAATTACGCATGATTATAACCGCTTACATCACGAAAATCACACTTGACTTTGAGTCACGTACTCTTAATATTATGCTGAATGCATTCGGTAAACAGTATGATAGTGCGTGCAACAGGGCGGTGCGTACGCATGCGTGCGTGCGTGCGGCCGGCCTCCTCGGGACTAATACGGCTCGGGACCGGGACCGGGATCGCCGGCGTGCCGACACCCCCCGGGCGCGGATAACAAGTGCGCCCTTTGTCACATCACAGCGCTACATTTCTCTACAAAGGTAAAATTAAATTTTTACACAAAGTCAAAAGAAATAAAACTTACACTTTGAACATAATATTAGAACGTAATCTTTTCACAGAACCGGATCAGATGGGATTCTGGATTGTAGAGACCGTATCCAAACAAACTTGAACCCACCGTTCATAATATTGCTAAGGAAATATCGAATAGGAAAATGCCTTATTGCCGTACTTCACAGCTAAAATATTAATCCTTTCGGAAACTCTAAATTAGTAGGTAGGTACCTAATGTAAAATGATGATATATTGCTACAACTTAAGAGTGGTTTCGCAGTACGTCCGATCTGTATCCGAGAATGTCTGTCCGAAGTAGATTTGTATGAGAAATCGGATGACGGAATTCGGATCTAGTGCGCAATCTCTCATACAAATAGTACTCCTACTGCTACTTCGGACCGAACATTTCTCGGATACGGATCGGACGTAGTGCGAAACTGCTCTAAGGCTTATGTAAGAGCAGACAACAGCTATCAGCGGATCGAATTGAAATATTAGAGGTGATCCAAGTATCCCGCCCGGACTCCTTCTATAAGCTTTTTTATTTACCTTTGTTTATCCGCTGTAGTAATGCATGCGTAAGGCCTACTGTCCATGTAGACGCACGTCATTCGCACGCTATCGTCATTTGTACGCATGCGTGCCGATTGCTTGCATATTGCGTAGAAACGAACGAAGCTGTGTCCACGATGCGGCGACGTCGCATTTGCCGCTTCGTGGACACAGCTTCGTTCGTTTCTACGCAAGATGCAAGCAATCGGCACGCATGCGTACAAATGACGATAGCGTGCGTATGACGTGCGTCTACATGGACAGTAGGCCTAAGTTTCCCGTTTCACTCTCCGTATTTTCCGCATCACTGAGATTTACTAGCGAGTTTGGTTGCGCATTTGCTTCAATGTCCCTATTTTTCCAACGCATTCATACCTACAAAGTATTCCCACTTCTTTTGGAGTCTTTTTCTCAATTGGGATATGTCCGTAATAGGGCAAAGTTAAAATCTTTATCAACTAACCCCCCCCCCCCAATCAATCAATCAATTTTACTATGATAATTTTCTTATCTGTAGCAGTAACATAATGTTCTTATAACGATATAAAATTTGATAAAGTTATGAGTTTCAAATTTCGAACATCTTTGAAAAACAAAACAATTTTATTTGACCTCAACTCTAATATCACTCGAGATGACATTTAATTCGAAATGAAATGTCAATTGCATACAATTTTGACAAATCTCGTATGTTACTTGATAATTTGATATCGAACGATATGATAGTAGAGGCCGACTCTAGATTGTCTCTGAATTAAAAAAAAACTACGGTTGCCGCCATTTTTGACGTTCTAATAATTGATCAATGCCGGCTATGCCGGTCGTAACATGCGGTTCCTGAACACATCATAGAGAGCTTATAATATGTAGGTATGTAGATAAAATAGTGTATGTAACTGTACATAATTAGGCATTAAAACACTCGTGTGATGCTATTATGAAACTCGCCTGTCGGCTCGTTTCATAAACACACACTCGTATTTTAATGCCTCTCATTATGCCTCTCATTACGCAGCGCGTTTGGGTCTTCGGTGCGATACGGTCGCATACGTCGCGTCTCCGGAGTCGAATGGGTTAAGATTATGATTTAAGCCGCCGCCTTTTAAGATATATTGTCTATAGCTACCACTTTACAAACATTTTCTACTTTAACCGCCTGTTTCATAATCGTCAAGTAAAGCATATCTGTCAAATGAATTTAGCCCTTACCCTTTCTTACACTTGAAAACAGACAAGGAGAAGGCTATCTTGATTTGACAGATAAATTTACTTGTCGATTGTGAAACAGGCCCTTAAAGTAAGCAAAATCACCTAACAACGTCAACAATGTAAAAATATTAGATAGATAAGAATTATCCTGTACTTAAATGCCAAGAGCCGCCTGCTGTATACCTACTCAAAATACAATTTAGTTTCATCTTGCGGGCGCACAACGTTACACATACATAGTCCCTTACTCATTCAACAAATTTAGGCCAATTTACGTGTAATTCTAACTGACCTCGTCAATTAATTTACCTCATCGACGGTGAATACATTCATTAGACCAATCGGTTCACAACGCATATCTAAGTAAGCAAAATGTTCCTAAGGCTTTGGGTTCCTACTAAATAGTAAAATCGGAATGTCGGATATACGATACTCTACCGATTGGGGGCAAAAAATTTATAGTGGCGCCTAGAGTTGGTAAGGACTCGAGTCTTTTGAGTCTAAATTTCAAGATTTCTACTCATGTACGAAACTCGGCGTTTAAAAAATTTCCGAGTCTTTTGAGTCGTGAGTTAAGTCCTTTTACGAGTCTTACCAAGTTCTGTAGTCACAACTCAAGCTTTAGAAAAGATTATATTTTCGTAAAAAGACCAGTAATAATAACTGTTTGGTTGATTTATATACTTTATAAAATCATAGTTACAGTTGTCCAAGAGACGTCACCATGGCAACGAGGTACAAACATTAGTTGATTGACCCACCCAACTACTTTGGTAAGGACTATTTGCTCAATACTGAGAAGATATTGGCAGCTTTATCTCTGGATGTCCTGGAACAGGGGGAAGCTCTGCGAACGGGCTTACAGTCACTTGTAGATTGGGCCTTTAAGTCGCCGGAGGAGTTGAATGCAGGTCATTTACTAGAAAAACCGACTTTATTGTTCAGCCCATATTAAGAAATGACTTTAAATTGGGAAGCAATCTTACCGATCATATGTGAGAAACGAGCTGAATACATTGAAGTTCGCTGAGAAAGGTTACTGCATGACGTCACCAATAAGGGCATACAATCAGCAATAAGGGAAATCCCACCTAGCGATGAGTACCAATTTGATAAAGAAAAGGTGATGAGACTGATGAGCTTAGTTCAGTCACTTCTTGGTGGATTTCACATGTGGCTACACCTTCCGACTGCTAGGAAGGTTTTTGATAACAGACCGGACCTTTTGGCTATAACCAACCGAAAAAATTAAAGCCGGACAAGAGGAGGGGCCCTTACAATAGGCAAGGCCCTAGAAATTCCGGACAGGGTAAGGGCTGAGGAAAAAGCTCCTTTCGTAGCAATTCCAAGTGACAAGATATTCCAGGGGGGTTGTCTGGTACTGTTCAAAGATAAGTGGGAAGCCCTACGTGCCAGCAAATCTGGGGGCACGGCAGTGCCCCCGCCAAGTCGAGCAAAAAAAGGCACGGCCGTACCGTCCTAAACATCGTAACGTAGACGGTAAGCATTAAAAAAATAAATAACGAAAAAATAAAACCGTCTTCAAAAACCCACTAAAAAGGGTGAAATAAAGACCGGCCTTCTAGGAGTCCTAGGAATTGCATATTTAGTGCTTGATAGGTACATGAAATATATCCAAGCCGGTGTCAATTAGGTAAACACAATAGCAATGACACAATGATTCTTGTCACCGACTTCGATATATTTCATGTACCTACCTATCAATAGGCAATTCCTAGAACTCCTAGGAGGCCGGTCTTTATTTCACCCTTTTTAGTGGGTTTTTGAAGACGGTTTTATTTGTTTGTTGAAATATTTTTTTTCGCTTTTTAGTGATGCACCTAATATTATTATGTGATAAACTAAAGCACATAAACATCACATTAAGAAACAATAGCCTAATACCAATTTCTCATCATCCTTAACAAAATGTCGCTGTCCAAGATGCATGGCCGTTAATCATTGAGGAGTTCTCCCGATACTTCACCATCACTTGCACTTCACCACATGCATTATAATGGGTGTAAAAGTAACTTCACATTCTTAATAAAGAAATCTCATTGCTGGCATCAATCACTTACGACTAAGGAGTTCCGACGGTCATCTCTGGTCTTTATCATCAGTTCCTCTCCACCAAAAGGTGTTTTTGTAATGTAATTTCTTTAGTTCTTGCAGGTAATACCAAAATCGCTATATATGTGCCTATAACTTTTGAGGGGTTCCCTCGATTCCTCATGGATCCCATCATCAGCTTCTAAGTTGGTGACAATGGGACCACATGGAAAGTATACCCTTTCAAACAAAAAAAGAATGTTTAAAATCGGTCCACAATTGATGGAGTAATCACGTAACAAACATAAAAAAAAAACATAGTGGAATTGAGAACCTCCTCCTTTTTTGAAGTCGGTTAAAAATAAATGCACCTGTTTTACGTTATAATGTGGTACGTAACCCTAAATAAATGCGTGCTCGACACGCATTTAGCCAATTTTAAATGTTAAAGTAAGAAGGTAGTATTCCATGAATCATAGATTTCTGTAGATTTATCTACTCGTACTAACAGAAAAGTTTGAGACTTGAATTTATCTTACCTTCTGTTCTTGTTCCTTACATCGAGCCCTCCAAAACCATTTCATATTTTCAGCGTATCCTGTAGCACTGTAATAAGCTGTTACCGCCACAAACGTTATAATAAAACTGACTAGAGGTGTAAAAAAATCCTCTAGGAGAAATTTAATGTATGAAACTGTACACATAGTTCTCGGCTTGAGTTTCAGAGGCGTGCGTGACCCGCGCCGCTGCCTGTAGCTGCAAACGCCGCCGTAGCTCGCAAACAAGTGAACAGAAGGGCGGGTGTCGCGAATGATCGCGATATGAACGAACGATGTTTGTGAGTGAACACCTTAGTCCTTTACTATTTCAAACGAAATAATTATGACTGTCAACTCTGAGACTCCTCTCAGAGTTGACAGTCATAATTATTTTGTTTGAAATAGTAAAGGACTAGATCACCCTCCGGTGATCTACTGCTTGGCGGGAATGGAGGTTAGGAAAAAAGATAGACGAGAAAAGGTTGGTCGTTGTGTGTGAGGTGAGAGAATATAATCCTGGGCATTGGTATAAGTGCTTATAAACACTATAATGGCGATGTAGAGATGGCGAAAGATATTATATTAGTTCTGAAAGCTTGGGTTGATCTAAGAAAGTGAGTGGTAATAGATGTGCAATTAGGCGAGTGATTTGCAAATTGTAAACTATCACTTATTGGCAAAGGTGAGAGATAGTAGTTAAAAGATTAGAACATTGTTTGGAGCCCCGGGTTGATCTGTAGGGGTGTGAGGAGGATCAACATGGGGCCTTCGGGCCCCACCCTCTGCTTGCCTGGTTGGGGCGCTGTTGCCGTACAGGGAGAGTAAAACCATTCGATGGTTGGCGAATAGTATTAGCAGACCATGCACACAGGGGGCGTAAGAAAGGTATTTCAAGTAGGTACTACGAGAAAGCAACTTAAACGTTAACTACGATAAATGCAAATTTTGTTGTTCAACGATCAAGTATCTTCGAGATTACATGACCCCTGAAGGCCTAAAGGTCAATCCCGAGAAAGTTGCCGCCATGGCTCCTGTTATCGGAGGTTCATGGGCCATTTTTCGGAATGGCTGAGCCACTCACTCGCCTCACTCGAACAAGCTGATGCGACCAAACCTTTCGTTATCAAAACCGATGCGAGTAGTTATGCCATCGGAGCTGTTCTGGTCCAAGGGGAGAGTGATAAGGAATCAACTAAAGATTGTCGGATAACCCAAACCCAAATGGGGTTTCCAAATGGGACAAACTATTATTATTAGCTTAGCGATGGGTACTAAAAGCTGACTTAGGCTGCCTTTCCATAGAAGCGGAGACGAGCGGTGCGGAGAGGAGCTGTGTAGGATTCGACCAATCACATTGGTTGTAATCCACATCTCGTCTCCGCTTGACTGTTTCCATTGAATCCGAGGAGCCTTAGAAAGCAAGATAAATACGAACTTTTCCGACCGCATAAGATGTCGAATGATTTTACACTACATCTACCACATACCTATACATATTACATACACGATACACCAATGCCCACTAAATTCTGTGGCCAGCAATACACGACCCGTCCATCTAACCGCTTCATTCAAGTGGAGACGTCGTGACGTCATCAACTTCTGCTCCAGCAGCGGTCCCAAAAAGAAATAGTGAACGGCTAGTTTTCGACAACTAGAAGCTGACCGTGTATTACGGAACATAAGAAAATAAATATAACTATACCTTGTCTACGTTATAGAGTTAGCAAAGCGGCCTCTACGTTGCACTTTTGTAAGCAAATGAAAAGGACAAGAAAATGGTCAGAGGCGTGAACAATCGCACCTCACTGGCGGACTCGGCTTACATGCCGTCGCTTGGAATATTTGTTTATTTATTGTTATTGATTTTGGTCCGCAAGTTGATTTGGCATATTAAATGGCCAACTTAATAGAACCATTATTATTCACTTATTCATCCATCATGAATATGTAATGAAAAGTAATTAATAGTTGATAAAATATTAAATTATAAATGTGTATATCTTGCTCTTTGTATCACCTCGTTCACCCACGTCTCATCCTAATAAAAAATATTTTTATCGAAGTCTCTGGCTTCGGTGTAAAACAACAATACAAAGAGGAGCACTATAACGCGTCCGCTACAGTGCGGCAGAGACAGATGTTGACTGATTTTGACCGACATGTAAACCCATCATGTGCGCAAACGGTGCCCTTATTGCTGGCCAATTACGTGCATTCTAAGTTTTCTGGTACTAACTCTATAACGTAGACAAGTTATAGGACGAAACATAATATTATTTCAACAGGTTCCTTGTCCCATTATTTATGAAGTCATGTGAACTGCATGAATCAAATGAACGCAGTTTTGTCCCTGGTCTGACACGTTCATGAATCAAATGTGATCTAATTTATATACAATTATGCACATTGTGACAGTACTTGGACGTACGACGCGTACGACGATGAAAATGCACTCTTGTATGGGGACAGGGAGTTCATTCCTGTAGCCGGACGACGGTCGATTTTTGAGAATCGAGTACTCGTAACTACAGGTGGGTGGTAGCAAGCCGACAGCCGACTCCTGGGGCATTACTCTGAACTTCGAAATTCGAACTTCGTCTATTGCTATCCTTTTTGCTCTCGACGCGTAGCTAATTCTCAAGAAAGTGACGGGGCGATACGAAGTTCGAATTTCGAAGTTCAGAGTAATGCCCCTGTTTCAAAAATAACGATTTACCCGAAACAGATTAGATTTATTAGATTTTCGCAGTACTGAAGGAGCACACAAGGAAGTGTAAGCCAAACCGAACTCACATTTTACACCATTTGAATAATAATATAATTAAATTAAGTAAAAACAAGAATTTCATTTAGATATTAATATATTTCGAATCTAAAATGTACAAAAAATACAACTTAAATTAATGTAATGTACTCATAATGCCTGATTGTTTTCAATGAATGAAATTATACTTTTATGTTTTTATCTCTGAGACAGCAAATATAGCGTCGCTTTATTAATTGACAAATGCCGAAGTGAAAATATTATCTGGAACAAGCTAGGTAGATACATTGCAGAACAAAATGAGCTTAAGCCACACTCATACATTACTGTTTATTTTATTTATCATTTATATTCCTTTTAGTTTAAACCGTTTTATACCAAAAAATAATAAATTCGATTTTTCTAATATCAGGGCGGTTGTGTAAAAGGCTTCAACGAGACATTGGATGTACCCATTTACAACTATACAGTTTTATTTGTATCATTTCCTAAAAAATAAACATAACGACCTATTTTATTTAAATTTATTATTTAATCAACCATCACTTTATAACAACTTTGGTTGCGTATGCTAGTCGTAAAAATATAATGTATTTTAGCTATTTACAATATTATAAACATACATACGTACAATGCTTAGAAATGCACAGCAACACAAGAGGCCTTAGACGTACATTATGAAGAACTAAATAACACAGACTTAAAAGCCACCCGCAGAAAAGATGATTGCTCGATGAAGACTAGTTATAAATTAGACGGTAATGTCAGAGGTACCTGCCGCCGCGCCGCCGAGGACCCGCCCCGCAGGCGAGCGGAGGGCCCGTCGCGCTCCGGGGAGCAGACGCACTCTTAACTTAAAGCACACGTTCGCAAAAATCCTTTCTGCGACTGACCAACACCTGAAAATCACTTCGCGTATTCTTAGAAAACATAATTAGCTTTTTACACTTAATTACATTATTAATCCTTACAAATATCCACAATATTAGGAAATATCCTTTGTTCGCAGACGACAGGCCAAGACAAGAGGCAAGATTTTATACAAAAAATAAAATCAATCTTGTACGGGATGCGACATACCTCGTTGTGTTAGCAACTGTCATCCTTTTAGTATTTAACTATATAACAAATATCTATCGCGCGAGGGTAAACTCCTCACCGTTATTTAAAATTAATAGTAATACAAAATCCATAATATGATAAATAAGAATCGTACATCATTTGTTGTCGTGATCAGATAAACTAATTATGTTTTCCCTTTGAAACAAAGATTCCCGTACTCATCAATGTTTCTGGATTCAATATGCTTAGTGATTAATGTAATGCCACAGAGTAAATTGGCTGCGGTAACGTAATTTAAAAGTGACGTTGACGACGGTGACTTACAACTCGAATTTACTTCTTCTGGTTATTTGGATGGAAAATTTGGACCCTATTAATTGCATTTCTAATTAACATTTACTCTGTGGTAATACATGATTTATTCTAGGATAATTTTAGAAAAAACATTTAATATTCCAATTAAAACATTTAAAGACTCCTTCAAGCGAAATAGTTTACGTAATCTATCATGCCCATAAAATGTTTTTACAATATGAGCCATATCAGGTACGGTACCCATAAATGGCCATGCATTGAAATTAGAAACCATTTCTTAAAGGTAGGTGCATAATCTAGAAAACTGTAGTAAATACCTTAATTAGTATTTTAGATCGACGTGAAGGGATTTGTACAAATTTTATGAGAAATGAAGTCATTCCAAAACATCAAGACAATTATCACTCTAACACTGCTTATACAAGTTGCGTACGATTTAATAGCTATCATCATTATCTAAAGCCCATTTAAACATTAAAATCTTTTTTTACCAAAATACATTACTTTATGTAAGAGGAATATATCCTTTCGATGATTTTGTTTGGTTGAATAATTCATCAGATACTTATTAAGTTAAAACTATTTTATGTGTTTTTTGCAAGTTTTCTTACAAACAGAACAGCGCCAATTCGATAAGTCAATTCATCACATGTCATAAGACCGATTATTATTTTTTAAATTTGGTCAATCATATTTTATAATATCAGATGATTTGGCATGAATAGAATGAACGAATTTAATGTCCAAATTTACTGTGAGTGCCGCATTAATATGAGTATCTAAAAAAAGAAAACAATAACATTTTATACACCCATTTTTTCCACTATACATTAAAAAATAAAAAGGCCTTTATTTCATTATTTTTATTTCATACGCGCACTTACCTTCATACATTTAATCCATTCGAAATACCTAGCTCTGAACTTAAGAATTTAAAATGAATTTTGTTGGTTGGTTAAATGGAAGATTCTGTAACTAACATTGAAATTTTAGCAAATTACTTTAAAACAAGTTTTATAGTGGTAACTAAGAGCAAATGGTAGGTAGGTATTTATTTACCTTGTTAATTACTCCAACGTTTCGGTACTTGTACTATTATCTATTCTGCGGTTTCGGCTAGGCCGCACCAGCCGTGGTCACAAAAGAATTGCAGGTTGGTTCCGTTAACTACCTTTTGTTTGTGGTTATCGAGCTTTTAATTTATTGTAGACCTTTTCTTAAGTTATATGCGGAAGTTTTGAAATAAATTATTTGTATTGTCTTATTTAGAGGAAAAATTTAATACTTTATTTGGCCTTTATTTATACACCGACTGAAGAAAATAATTAATTAAATAAAATAAAAACCCTGAAAATGCTCAATGTTAAAAAACAGCTTCTTAATGAATAAGATCTCGGGCATTGAATCGACCTCGGAGTTTGTATTTCGCATACAACAAGCGAGAGCGCCGCACACGAACGGGCCTTGTTTAAAACTGGAAGATACTACGGCGGGGCTAGCACTAGTTGGCCGCGACTTGTTTGTCTCTCAGATATCCCTTGTTACTAATCTGTAAATATACGAGACGCGTCGAGCTACAAGAGATAAAATACAAGATGCGCTAGTCACTCTGGACATTTTAAAACTGTAACTATGTTTTTTTTTTCATTATTCGTTCATTCTGATGAATTAAGTTTCTATAATTTATTTGGTTTGTGATTTTAAAATTTATATACTCCTGTGATGACGACTGCAGGCGACAGGACGGTATAGCGCAGGATTCGTCTGATTAAGACACAATACACTTTATTATAAATCCTCCACCGATGGTCAGAATACACGCAAACCCACTTCATAATAGGAATATAAGTTAATCTCTGTTGTAATAAGGCCCATTAAGCTTTTATGGGATAAATAACTCCTCGCACCGTCGTCGTCAGACAGACCGCACATGCTTCTACTGCTATAGAATTTTAAAGAAACGGGCAAAGTGAAACGTCAAAATTGTGCCTTATTACGGTTCACTTAACTTGTATCTTATACAAGTAGATATTTTTATGTATCTATTCAATATCAAAATTATTTTTTGTTAGCAGGCTTAGAAAAAATATCTTTTAATTTATTTTAAATTCCAGGCACCTATTGAAGCATTTATTTATTTACATTTCTTTCAGTTTATATTTATTCAATTGTTCGGTTGAGAGTGATGAATGGACGTGTCTTCAGTTTTTCCAAGAGACATTATGAGGTATTTACTATGTTAGCGTAAATCTGCAAAAAATATAACTTTTGTGTACAATTATTCGCTTCACGACGTAAATAAGTGACGGCATTTTATGCGGTTCCTTCTAGAGATCCGATAAGTTCATAACTTCAATATGTACATATAGGTATGTAGGTGGACTCTACTTATTCTCAACTATATTTTTTTAAATGCTGTCACTTTAAAAGGCCATCACTTGTACTTTTTAGATTGCTATTTATATATCTGACATTTCTTCCCCTTAAGATAAATGGAATGAATAGAAATATTGCTATATTGTTTTGTATTTATTATATAAAACAAATCTTATCTAATTATTTGCGGAGAAGTAAAACGTTGATTATCTAATCGTAAAGGGATCACGCGCTCTACACTCCGTGTTCCGACAGGCAGAGCAGCAATCGTAAAGTAGTCGCTGTGCGATGGACTGTGCCAACAGATCCGATGTGTAATTCTTCCGCCATACTCGTAAATACGTCCACGAACGGAATTGGTCAGTAAATCTATACTTCAACTATGGTAGTTTTCAATGGTAGAAAAATATCGTTATCTTATATTACTCGTCTTTGTCTATGGATATTCTCTACAGACTATTTTGTACGTTACTCATTAGTTAGGTAATATCTTAAAACATCACATTTAACTCTTCGTCGTGAGTCTACATGCTACTTCCTATTCGTGTGTCGCTCAATGAGAAACAAATGTTGCAAAGAAAACGTGCAAGTTGAATGCGATCGAAAAGATGGTACCCCCAGTTTAAGTACATGTCTAATTTACATTCGTTATGTGTATTGTCGTTTGTGGCGATCGATCACTGGTAGGTAGACGCTAGCGGTTTCGGCTTGTTATGGTCCCGAATGTTCGAGTTTATGAAAGACATCTGAACAGTTACATTATCCTAAATGTCGAGTTTTACTTATTCGTAATACGTTTAAGGCCGATATCAGGAGCAAAAGCCTATTTATATTTGGCCTTCCATCATCATCAGAAGTTGCCACTGCATAAATAAATTACGTGTATATAAGACACTAATTTTAATATGTTTAGGGGTCAAGTGTTGTTCGAGCTGACTCTTCGCTTTAATATGAATGCAAAATTAAACCCTTTAGGCACTTGTCCCACCGCCGACGATGAGCAAGAAGCGAGTAGAGCTAGAAACTAGAAACGAGTTGGCGAGCAGCGAGAAGTGAGTGTGTAGTTCTGAGTTTTGTCGCTGGGCTATAAGCGAGTGTTCGAGTGCAACGGACGAGTACTCGCAACACTCGCTCGACCGAGACATATAGATAGGTATCGCCACGCGAGTTGAGGCCACGCACACATTCAACATGTCATGTAATGACAGCGAAATTTTGAAATTAGTGTTCTTTTATCGTACCGATAGCAAGTTCAACAGCAAACTGCAAGATTGACTTAAAGGTTTTTTCAAGTTATTTAGTTTCAATTATTTTTTTAGAAAAAATATCTGATTTAAGTAAAACAGGTCATAATATTATATCATTTGACATACCTACGTGATAATATACGCAACATTATCCGTTTATATATGAATGAATAAAGGATAGATGAATAATAATCGTAAAAACCAGGGAATAATATATTGATAATATTTATTTTATTTTAATAAAAGTATTTATGTATTTGTTGTTTTTACATACATTTTCATTCCACGAATAAGAAAACGGATGGTTATTTGAATAACTACGGAAACGAGGTGTTTTCTGGCGAAACCATGGTCGTGGGAAAACATTAAATGGACAAAGACCTATAATTCCTGTGCAAATCTGCCCGCGCGACGCACGTGTTCCCGACGAAAAAAAGAGGGGTGTTATAAGTAAAATAAATGAATAGGTGATCAAGTGATCATTTGGCAACTCGTAGAATAGCTTGAACTTAGTGTATTCTCTTCTGAAATAATTAATATTTTCCATCCAAATTCTTCTTATTTTCCTTTCCAAAATATCCCTTTTTAGGGTTCCGTAGTCAACAAGGAAGTTTCGCCATATCCGTCTGTCCGTCTCTTGGTACTACAAAGCTGCAATTTGGCATAGACTTGAATTACGTCGACAAAATTGTAAAATAAAATTTTGAAAAATATTTTTTTCGGGTACCTCACATACATGTAAAGCAAAGGTATTTTTTTTTCCTTATAACAACGAGCGAGGTATCATGGGATAGCTCTTAAAACATAATGGATATGTTATTATGAATTTTTAGATGTTGGGGACCGTTTAGGACATATTGAACACGAAAAGTGTCATTTTCGCTAGAGTTGCGGGATCTATATATTTTGTTCGTTTCTTGAGCGAGAAAATAGTACTTAATAAATAACTAATCGCTTACTCGCCGGCGGTGGGACAAGTGCCTTACTGTGATAAATAGTGTAATTTTGTGCATTCTTTAGTGATCTAATTTTTTATATTTTGGACCTTTATAGTATTTAAATAATGTTGAAGTGACTAAACTTTTTATTCCGCGACTGTACTGCAGACGACACGTAAACCAGACGCAGTTCGTTCCCATACCGTGCACGTGCGCGTTCATGCCGTGAAGCTAGAGGAGTAACTACCGTACAAACGAATCTGTCTAAGATTGCAAGCTAAAATATTACATAGGTTACGCTCTCGGATGAAACTTTGTTACATTTAATTCGCACGCAATGAGGGCTGTTAACAATAGTGTCAGATTGTTTGTTCGAACTATAAATATGCGCAAGACTACCAATCAATATAATAGAAATAACATAAGAATAGCAAGTCAAAACAATTGTCAAATTATAAATAAAATAATGTATAGCTAAAAACAATTATGTAAATAACATAAAATATACCATAGGTACATGAAACACAATGAATGATAAAAAATATTTACATTAAAGCAATGTTAATTATATATAATTAATTTAACAACATAGTATTTACACGCGATTGTAATTATTATTCTTTGTTTCACTTGATGTCTCATTCGTTTTGATTACAGAGTGAGTTTTGGAACCAGACCCGGCACGGCCCATCCGTCGTCGAACTGGCGATCAGTTCGCGAAGGAGGGCCCGCCTCCGCCAAGCACTTTATTTAATTCGCCGATACCCACCATTTACATATGTTGACCTACTAAAACTTTACTTGAAAATTGTGATGTATTACTGGTACTGATCGGTCACCAACGATTACGGCAGTTTCGAGCTAAAGTAAATAACGGTTACTTTAAAAGTGCTTACATCCTAAAACTCATTCTGTGGTCTTTAATAAACTATAATACAAATTACTTTGTCATAACAGGTAACATCTGACTTTCATACTATATTATGTAACGTTCACAACGCCAAATATGTGTTTAAATCTATGCCATATTGCACACGGTACATTTCTATCGTACATGATGTATGTACTAGGCGTAAGGATCGATTATATTGTAAATCTATTTTTTTTTCCTTCAAAGGAAGCTACCATTAAAATTAGTTTCGAACTAAAATCTCGTTCGAAAAAGGATTACTTACAGAAATGTAAAGATCAATCTTAATCAATGTTCTCAAAGAACTCAAGACCTAATTCATTACCAAATCGATTTTTACAACTCCATAATATAACTAGCACTACTAGACTACATATCGACATAACTATAAGATGCTTTATAAATACGTGTACTATGATTATTCTCACGAATAAGAACGCGAGATTTACAGCCGTAGAGGTACCACGTAGACCGTAACCGGGAACGACGACGTTCGTTACGATAGATTTTAAGTATCGTCGAGTATTGTCCACCCGAAGGGTTGATAAAGTAATAAATGCAAACTTTAGCGAGTGTCGGAGTGATGCAGAGCGGAGCGGGGGGCGCGCGGCGCGGGCGGCGCGGGCGCCGGTCACTGCGACAGCAGCTTCTGCAGCAGCGACGCCTTAGCCGCCGCCCCCGCGCGCGCGCCCGCCCGCGCGCCCGGCGCCGTCTCATCACCGCCCGCCGCCGAGCCCGCTGCCGCCGAGCCCGCCTCCGTAGTACTCTGTGCGCACACAACAGACAATCAACCCCGGCTCGGACGCCGCCACCCGCACCTCCTCGTCTACAGTATAGTACAGGCTACATGACTTGCGAGCGACACGAACGATAACATCCCGTCATTTACTACTGTGTTGGTTTTGTTTTGTTTGTATGAGACGAAACATGAAGCGCTCGTTGCATATGTAGGGAAACTCCAAGACAAACGATATTTTAGTAAGGTTGATATAAAAGTGGAATGTATGTACTACTGCTACTTAATAAAGGTTTAGAATTTTAGTAGCATTTTTTTACTCATTTGGTTTCTTTGGTCATCTGTGATAACTTACTTCACGAGGAGAGGCGTTTCATAAACTTTTTATTTTAATTTTAGATTTAATTTTTACGTTTAGGTACACTTTGCTCACCAGGTAGTTACCACAAGGGGCCTACGCTACAAGATGCATTACGCTACCTCAACGATTATCTAAATTATCTAAGTTAAAGAAAATGAGGATTTACGTAAGCTGACGATCTATCGCGTCTGCCGCTTGTGTCATTTCCATACATTTTGTCAGTTTTCAAAAATTCTCAAGTTAGCGTAATGCATCTTGTCTAGGACCCCGAGGTGACCAGCGATTCGAAAACAGTCAAATGTCTATGAAACGTTTTCCAAATTGTATTGTGTAATATAGGTCCCAAATAATTAACTCTATGTAACTTGTTACTTGTTGTTGTGTTCTTGTTATTTACAGTAGCATACTTTTTTTTTACTTATTATTATTAAAGAACCTACATTTGTAATGATTGCAATCAGAAAGTAATGAATAAAGCAGAATAGTTCAATCATAAATCGATACACCGAAATTTAATAAACGTGCGATTCTTTCGTCATTCCAAAATGCTATACAAAATGCTGGCCCTGATAATAATCCCATGTACAAAACATAATTCTACTTAAGTGTGAGTGTAGTTAACTATAGGTAATCGTAAACTCGAGCAATTATAAAATGAAAACTATTATTACATTTTTAACAAAACTAAAAAAATGTGGCATGCCGGGTTCAAAATTGGAAGACAGCGCACTTCTCGAAATATACAAAGCTGAGCGGAATGCAATGTTTCGTTGTATAGTGTTTCGTTTTTCGACGTCCACAGTTAGAATGGAAAGTTCACATCGTTCAAACGGCTCACAACCAATACAAAACCGACGTTATTCAAAATCTGTTTTGTTCTCTACTTATGATTGCTTTTATAATATTGGTAATATTGGTATGAGTAATCGGTGACTTAGCGGCTAGTTCTTTCTTTAGTGGAAATAGTATTAACGTACGTATAACGTTTATTTATTCTTAGTTTATAAAACTACCTAAACGATTCCGCAACCTCTAAATATTGCAAAATATTCAAACTAATTAAAAATCAGAAATGGAATTAACTGCTTATATTATTATGTTATAAATTAATAACTACAGCGACATCTTAGAAATTCAGTATGGATAAAGTGTGACACGGGGAGGGTGTCTTTACGATAAGATTTAAAATTGAAATATCTTTTTTAAAGGTATCCCGCAGGAAACATCTATGTATGTGTATTATTCAGGCAGGCGTGATTGATGCCTTAATAGAGATCGATAATGCATGTTTGCACCTTTAAATCAAGTAAAACCTAATTAACTACGAAGCTAACGCTATCTTCATTCCTTCTTAAGGACCTCGAGAAGAATAATTGATATTAAAGGTTTTAAATTAAAAGCATTGAGACAGTTATATGGTATAGCTACCTAATAATAAAAACCAAATTTTAATTTTAAAATGTATACATGCATATTTAAACAAGTTGTACTACAAAAGACAAGAAAATAATTAAACATTTTTGTCACGATCCAGAAGCAAACAAATAAGCATTTTTCTATTGCAAAACAGTATACCTACAGCTGGGCTACCGCCCGTTACGAGACCGTCACCACCCACACTTTCACTTCTGCGCATGCCACGTGCCCCAACTTTTCAACAACAAAAAGCTTTGAATCCTAGTAATAAAATACTATTAAGCGCATTTCATAACACTTGATCCTCTAAAGACAAATTATTAGTTTTCAAGTTGAAGAAGATTCATCACTATAACAAGAAATACCATAGTATACTATGAATAGACAACACATCACAAAAGCGTTGTTAAGTAATTTCAGAAATGTACCAATATCACGTTTTTTTATTTACTTCTGTTTACTCGCTACCACGCACTAAAGTCGGGATTCTTATCAGGCGAACTAGTTTTGACAACTGAAATGCACAAATGTTTAGGTTATACATTCAGGGTAGTGATGTTCAGTTCATATCGATATTTAAAATGGCTTGTAAAATGTTCACAATTATGAATAAAAAGGTTGTATGACTTTGAATGCTGTTATTTGTAATCTATACTATAAATAGTATAATACACTATATACTATACTGTACTATATATTATCCATACTAATCCATACTAATTTTATAAATGCGAAAGTAACTCTGTCTGTCGTCCGTCTGTAACGCTTTCATAGCTAAACCTATTTCAATGAAATTTGGTACGGAGATAGTTTAATTCCCGGGGAAGGACATTATCTTTTATCCCGAAAAATTGGTCAGTTCCTCGGGGAGCAGTGGTAAACGAATTCTTGTTGACATGCAAGCGATTGGATCTCTTGGACATTAACTTTGACAAGAATTACGGTCCACGTGATTGGTCGAATGAGGGCTATCGCGTGTGAATTCGCCGCTAGAGGCGCTAGTGTAGCGTGAGGTCTGCGAAATGTCAAAGGTCACTGTTTGTGGGTGGGGTTTAGAATAATGTTGTGAATATTTTGCAATACCTGAGAATAATTATGGAAAATATGAGTTACGGGTCAATGAATGTCAGTTCTTTAAAAGCGGAGCTAAGAAAAAGAGGTGCAAAACTAAGCGGGCTTAAAGAAAAGCTAATAAAGAAGTTCGTTTGTTTCCTTTATTACGGTATAGGTATATATATTTATTTAGAAACAAGAAAATACGTAGAATGCAGACCGAACAGACTATATATATATTAGATTCAATACGAAAAGTTAATAAACGACATTAAGTGAGTTCGTTTAACCATTAATTTTGTTTGATATCGTGGAGATTAGTCGTTATGTCCGATACCAAAAAAACGCCCTGTTGCCCACAACTGCCACCCGTTATCCGACATATACATACAGGGTGTTAGGTAATGAGTGGATAAACCGTGAACTGCTGATAGGGGGCACTTAGGTCGTTCTAATAATGATAAATGAGGTTTAGTAAAAGTGCCACGGTTTTCGAGATATTTGGACTTTTTTAATTTTTTAGGAAATTGACACCCTTACTCGATTTTTTGGTTGTGGTTAGTGTACTAAGATGTTTCTTTTTATTTTCTTTTTAGCTTATTATTGTTAAATAGTTGTGTTATGCGATAAACATTACCATTTTGGCGTAACTACCGCGGTTTAATTTTAAAAAAATCGCAAACGTGTATTTTGCATCTTCGATAGAACATTTACCAACCTTTGAGCTCTTGTGGTGAAAAAAATAATTACTATCACATGGTAGCCAATGAGCTAAAAAACATGCCCATTTAATAGAGATTTTAAAACAGTAAACATCTTTTTATTTAAATATTAGAATAAAAAACAACATCAGTTTTCCGCAATCGATTCGATTATTTCCTGTGATTATTTCATATTAAATTTGTGCTCCACAATTCCAAAGCGTACCTAATTATGACAAACTTTTCCTTGCGAAAATAAAAATACTGGCCACTAATTTTGTGAAACTTTTTATTGAAAAAAGTAAAGATTTGTGATCCGAGCGAAGCTTTACAACCTTTTTGTTGTAATAATAACGATACCGGGCACTAACTACTTTTTTAATGCCATTTATTCGAAATTTAAAAAATATCTCGACAGCTTTTTATTCTTTTAATAAGCTTAATAACATGCCTATTTAATAGAGATTTTATAACAGAAAACATTTATTGGTTTTGATAAATAAAACTTAAAAAAGTAGGTATTGGAGTAGCAAGGAAGCCGGTTTTTCTAATGAATGATTTAACTAATGCTATCTGTGAAATAAAAAAACAAAAGGAAATGTTTTAATAAAGTTAAGTTAAATAATGTGCTCAAATTGACGTCCACCAGCCCTAATGCAAGCTCTACACCATCGGATAAAGGAACGCCTGACGAATCTGGTGTATCCAGAGTTCCCTATTTCTTGAGCAGCAATTCTTATTCGCTCTCGTAACCCAGAAAGACTCGTAATTGGACGGCTGTACACTTTCTCTTTGAGACAACCCCAATAATGTTTTATTGTAAAATCTAAGGGGTTCAAATCCGGTGAACGCGGAGGCCATAGTATTGGGCCTAACCGGCCAATCCATCGTTCTGGGAATGCGGCAGTTAAGTACTGTCGCACTCGTGCTGCGTAATGTGCGGGACAACCGTCTTGTTGTAACCACATTACTTGCCTTAGTGCAAGCGGCACATCTTCCAAAAGGATAGGCAGATCATTTTGAAGAAACTCCAAGTAATTATCTCCATTTAGAGTAGATGGCAGCTCGAAGGGGCCGATCACTTCGCCATTCAAGATACCGGTCCACAAAGGACAATGGGCAGAAATGTATGGGCACTGTCCCCACCCACCAACAGAAACGAAACATGTCTCATTTAATAGATCTTGGCAAGCTGATTATTTTTTACTATGACGACGATCGTCCTAAGTATGGGGTTTTCTTGGAAAACCATATTTAGCAAGCTATAGTTACGTAGTCACTAGCGACATCCTGTATCTAGTAGAAACAACTATCTCGACAACAGATGGCGCTTCCTTTTATTAAACGCAATAAGCGCGCGAGCGAAGCCATGGGTAAAAGCTAGTCAATTTATATAATTGATTATGTCAATTTATATAATTATTAAGTAAATGGAAAAAAGCTTAAAACGCTATACTTATTTTATAACAAGCGATGTTTTAATACTTCATCGTTTTATAATCTCTTATCGTTAATACTCTGACAGAGCCATCTATTGAGCTATTTTGTAACGTCTTGTTTCATTTATTTCTAAATAACTTTTTTTACACAAGTTCTTCACAAAAACGAGCAACGTAGTCCTGTTTTAAATATTTTTCTTAGTAATATTGTTAATAACTTAACGTTTCTGTTACTTTCTTAATCAAAAAATATATAAAAACAAAACATTATTTTCCAAGAAAACCCCATACATAGGACGATTGTCGTCATAATAAAAAATAATCAGCTTGCCAAGATCTATTAAATGAGACATGTTTCGTTTCTGTTGGTGGGTGGGGACGTTTTGCCCATTCTCCTTTACCTAAAATTAATATTTGTAATAGATAGGGGATTCATCGCGGTAAAAAGCATAATTAATTAAACCTTGACGTTTTTATCGTATTACAACAACCGTGAATACCGTGATCATGAGAAAACTTACCTTAAATTGGTACTGAGATCTATCCTATCTCATTAAGTGAGGATTATCTAACTGCCAACTGTGCAGATTGTGTAGATTCATGTAGCCATCTTGACGGCAAGATGATTCGTCCGACCACAGTATCTTGTTAAAAAAGTCTGGGTCTTCACGCATCCGACGCAGCATCACTCGACAAAAAATTACTCTTAAGGGATAATCTCTAGGCAATAAAACTTGCACACGTTGGACGTGAAATGGGTGTAATTGGTGTACTTTAAATGTAGTATGCACTTTTCATACAGATAAACCCAGGTAATTTGCCATATCACGCACGGATAGAGAAGGATCTACTTCAACTAGGTCCAAAACATTCTCGTCATCTCCTCGGGTGGGTCTTCCTCCACTTGTTCCACCCACACCCTGACCAAGAATTTTGCCTTCAGTGAACGCATTATGTACTCGATTAAAAATCCGGTAGTCTGGATGGCTAAATTTCGAATAAATGGCATTAAAAAAAGTACTGCCCAGTATTGTTATTATTGCAACAAAAGGGTTGTAATGCTTCGCTCGGATCACAAATCGTTACTTTTTTTCAATAAAAGGTTTCACAAAATTAGTGGCCAGTATTTTTATTTTCGCAAGGAAAAGTTTGTCATAATTAGGTACGCTTTGGAATTGTGGAGCACAAATTTAATATGAAATAATCACAGGAAATGATCGAATCGATTGCGGAAAACTGATGTTGTTTTTTATTCTAATATTGAAATAAAAAGATGTTTACTGTTTTAAAATCTCTATTAAATGGGCATGTTTTTTAGCTCATTGGCTACCATGTGATAGTAATTTTTTTTTTCACCGCAAGAGCTCAAAATTTGGTAAATGTTCGATCGAAGATGCAAAATTCAAGTTTGCGATTTTTTTTTAATTAAACCGCGGTAGTTACGCCAAAATGGTAATGTTTATCGGATAACACAACTATTAAACAATAATAAGGTAAAAAGAAAATAAAAAAAAACATCTTAGTACACTAACCACGACCAAAAAATCGAGTAAGGGTGTCAACTTCCTAAAAAATTAAAAAAGTCCAATTATCTCGAAAACCGTGGCACTTTTACTAAACCTCATTTATCATTATTAGAACGATCTAAGTGCCCCCTATCAGCAGTTCACGGTTTATCCACTCATTACCTAACACCCTGTATATATTTATTTATTTAGAAACAAGAAAATACGTAGAATACAGACCCGACAAACTTCGTAGGTCGATACTGACGCATCGATATTTCCACATCACTATTAAATTTCAATCATATCTGGCGACACGTTATTCGTCAAACCTAGTTCGCCTGATTAGAATTCCGACTTTTAAGTAAACGCAACTAGTCTTAAGTTTTATAACTTTGGCACATTTCTTTATTTCAGCTTCTAAATATCAAAATGATTGAATTGACAAGACAACACACGCTGACTCAATACGTATAATCATTGAAGTCTACAAAACAATGAAAACCTATAAAAAGGTAGTGGAGTGACTAGATGGGTTGGTTGCGCAGTTCGCTGCCCAATCTTACCGGGGTGCTCTGTTGCGGCTCCCACGAGCCCGCGGCCGCCGGGGCCGCTCGGCCCCCCACCACACTGCTGCCACCTACGTACGTACACACGCATACATTGCCACTGAATACTCCCGATTTACATATTTTATGAAAACCGCGCGCGAATATTGTTACTCGAACCTTTACAAAAAAAAGTCAAGGGCGCTACATTTTGGTGGCAGGTTTGTGCAATCCAATTACACAGATTAATAGCTAAGTAAGAAATCGTTTTACCATCGGTGCAGAAGTAACATAAAACTATCTCCTAAACCTAAAATGTGTGTTTTTAGTTTAATAAGTTCCTCTGCGTACACTAAAATAACCTTGATAATATGTTCATGCAACACTCATTCATGTGTACATGTACAATCAATAACGAATCAGAGCCCGTATCCGACCCTATACGTAACGCCATATCATTCGAGCATCAAATGACCCACAACGTTATTACATTATGACTTCAACATTCATATATATGCCATCATCGGCCACAACGAATAAAATGGCTATACAAGGGATCGCATACACGTTCCGGTAGTTCTAGTACATATAAAATGCCTAGTGTCTGAAGTATCATTCGTTCCAACGATTTATCCTTACATCATTTTATTATAAACCTATATTAGATAATAAAGGGTAATTCTAACAGGTTCAGAAACCAGGCATAACTCGGGAACATAAAACATTTCATTACATTTTAATGGTCACAAAGAAACGTACGCCGATCAGTTTATAAAAAGTATAAGGAGTCGAAGTATGACACGGTAACATATAACATTATGTAAATACATATTAAATATTTACCCAATCCGGTAAGTCAAAAAATGTTTTTTTGTCTTTCAACAAGAAAACATGTGTACGTCATTGGTATCATTATAAAATATGATAAGGTAAGAGTGAAGTAGTCGGATAGCTTACCGGGTGGCGCGGCCATGTCGAAGGTCATGAGCGGGTCGAGGTCGGGGTTGAGCGGCGCGTGCAGCTCGGGCCGCGCCGAGCGCGCGCCCACCACGGCACGCAGCTCGTTGCGCACGTACTCCGACGTGCCCGCGTTCGCGCCCGCGCCCGTCGTCGCGCCCGCGCCCGCACCTGCTCCCGCTACACCGCCGCTATTACCCGCGCCTGCAAAATGCGCACGACATCTTAGACGCGAAATTGTGCGAGAAACGAACATCGACTGTCGACATCCAAAACGTTTAAGTTATGACGCGGCCGTTTCATGTATCCTGCATTTTTTTTGCGAATAAAACAAAATATACGACCGATCATTACAGTAATTACTTTGTAACAGACTGATCCAAATTGAAAAAAAAAACATAAATAAACTATCAGGAAAGTTTGAAAAACTTTAAGAGCGAAGATGGTTGAAGCGCAAAATGCATTATTAAATAGATAAGTACCATGCAGAGGGAAAGTTAGGAAAATACCTACTTATAAAATATTTCATACTAAGAATATTAACTTTTAGCTATGATTACTTAGTACTTTACCTTAGAATATTTTTTTGTTACCAGATTGAATTTTACCTTATCCTCTAATAACTATTTGGTGAAACATTTTGCATAATTATACCTGCTGTGATAGGAAAAACAAAGATATTATAATATCGTATTGTCTTTTGTTAATCGAGTTCAGCTGGTTTGTGTGGTGGGGTACTCACATGACAGCACCTGGTCATGAGGCGATGGGTGGTTTTGGTGCGGCGTGTGCGGCGCATGCGTCGCGTGAGGCGCGTGTGGCGCGTGCGGCGCGTGCGGCGTGCGGCGCGCGTGCGCGTACTCTCCGCAGTAGCTCGCGCTGGCGCCGCCTTCATCGTAGTAGACGCCCACTGCCACACAGCCGCGTTAGAACTACCGTGACCGCCCGAGTACCCTCGGAACCTACCTAAATCGTAGCTTGTCGCCGACTTTCGATTGTGTAGGAGCGCGAATAAATCGCTTATAACGCCGAAAGCGACTTGTGTTTCATAACTGTGATCCGTTACCGGGTCTTCACAACTAAAGCAGACGCTGGCTAAACTGTTCCAAATATCTTAACGAGCGTAACAACTTTTCGTACGAAAATCAGAATACTAATACAAAATGATAATAAGAATAGCAATAAATTTGGCTCGAACGCATGCTGGTCTAATAAAGTTACTTGGTCGCGCTTCGATTCGACGTAATTACCTCAAAACTCTCGCGCTGAAATAAAAGTAAAACTGATTTTCCTTTACTGGATAACGCGATCAAACGAAAAGTATGCGATTAAATAAAGCAAAATTTCCTCACCTTTAAACAAAATATTCACTCCAATGTTGAGTGAATTTATTAAGCGATAAACATGCAATTAGTCTATATCGAGGCTTCGACAGTCGGGTCCCCGAACCGGTGGTATCTAATCTATTTCTACAGGACATGCTGAAGAGTCGTATTCAGAAACGCATGCTTCGAAGGTACAAAAACCGTCCGATAAGTTCTAATCTATAGTCTACCTAAAATAATTTCAGTATTATTAAAGCATACCATTACATAAGAAGGAATCATTGGATCAGACTGAACATCTAAACGTGTTAACATTATTTTGCTGCAATATAGAAGGATTATGACTCGTTTACACCACTGAGAGATCCACTTCCCTCGCCTGCGAAAGGAGGTAATCTTCCCGAAGTGGTATCATTATTCTACAAATTGGCATTAGTCTACACGGCAAGACGAACCCGTTTGCCAAGGGTTGTTGTAGTCAATTCGATGTAAACCGCTGTTATTAGACGCATACATACCTCGTCCATCCTTTAGTCTTAACTCTTTACAAACATTACAAACAAAAGTTGATAATCACAAGTGAGGAAGGATCAATGTAGAGAGTGTATGATTAGTTTGGTATTAATATATACCTAGATGCGGGCGCGGGGCACGGAGGTAGGGCGCACGCTGTGTGAGCGGCGTGTGCAGCGCGGCCGGCGCGTGCGCCGTCATCCCGTGCGTCGCGTGCGCGCCGTGCGCGTAGCCGCCCGCGCCGCCCGAGCCCTGCAATACACACAATATATTGCCAATGGTAACGCTTGAACTTATCGAGCCTTACATTCTTCTTCTTGTTACAGCGTTTATATTTAAAAAATTATACCCGAAATGAAAAAAATATACAAAAATAATACATTTACATAATTCAGTAAAATATCAATACTTACGCTTAGCTGTCGACTCAACATCGGATTTTGCTGCGTCGATGTAATTTTATTTGTACCATAATTTGAACCCATTTGATCTGAAATGATAAAAAGCTTAAGTTAAGAGCATAGGTAAGTAGGCGGCGCCCAACACCGACAAGCAGGCGTGCTTGTCGGTGTTTTATAGGATACACTTGTGCGTTAGGGCTGCATGACCTAATTCCGCCAGCTCCATTCCGTTATCGTGGGACTAAAATTCGATATTTCAGTAAAAGTTTGAAATGATTTTGCAGTTGAGGTTATTTCGACATATTGCAATGACATATTTGTTTCGTTTCAAGTCTGCAATTGTCTATGATGACTGACTAGTGTCGTCCAAATTAAGACTATAACGAGAAGTAGTGTGTTAAAACGATTTTAATTTCGGTGGTTTTTAAAATCACGCTTGATTGTACCAGGTACAATTGTTACGATTAAACATTACAGTACAGTACGTTTTGTTGCATAATACATATTGGTCACACGTCATTCTCAATCGATTCTAGTGATTCTGATTAAAAATAAATTTTAAAGGATTTTTAATCTTAATCTACTTTTCCCATGACTAGTAAACTCATTAAACTATAGACAATATCAATAAGGCGCTTTGTTTACACCGTTCACAAGTTCTATAGATGGCGACTTTATGTTTTTATGGTTTGTTAGTGTGAGCGGTACTGACTGTTGGGATGCATGTAGTGGTGGTAGTCCGGCGCGCGCTGCAGCGCCACGTTGGGCGCCGTGCCCGACACCAGCGCGCTGATGGTCGAGCCCAGGTCCGGCTGCGCCTGCTCCGCCGCCTGCGATAACAAGTGCTCTTAACAACCAGATACATAGACAACGGGTAACCACTCTACCATAATGGATTTTGACAAAAATTTCGATACTTTAACCTTCAATTTGGGACTAAATCAAACCTAGTTACAGGGATACATAGCGATGTAATAAATCGTCTGACAATTTAAAAGTAAAATAAACTTGAATTTAACGAAATTTCATAAATGTTTTCCGGCCGCTGCTACTCGACAGTAATGACTTTTTTTTTATTTTGCATTGGCCAGGAACGAATAACTTCGTATACTGCTTTTGCAACTGTAAGGTGGACATTTCCGAGTATATTGGAGAAAATGAAATTAAATTACTATGTGACATAATTATATTCTCTTCGCAAAATAGTTTTTCTTGATTTGGCTGAATGGCCACAACCGTTGTATTTTTGAAAAAGTCTGTTAATTAAAAGTAAAACAAAAAGCCACCTTTTTTATTCACGATTTGTAATTGACTTATTTCGCAAATGTATTAAAAAACGTCGTTTGATACACGTAATAATAATAATAATAAAGTCATTTAATCCATATTTCTTAGTATACATTTCAAACGTAGTTAGTACGTTGTGTGAGAAACAATACCTTAAATTAGTGTTAGTCTTATTCTTTGTCTTATGTCCAACCCATTTCCACTTAGTGAAAGTGCGTGCCTGAGAGCATCGGTGATTTTTGTTTTTTTTGTCTAATGCTTTCATTCTTTACTTTATGAATTCTTCTAATTTTCAACATGCTCCTTTCCATTGCTGTTTGGCCATAGTTGATCTTTTTATTTTGTTTGTAAATACCCTAGTCTGGGAGCCATACAGTATGGAGGGTAGTAGACATGTATCAAATACAATCTTTTTCAAGTGCATACTATAGTTTCCTTTTAGAATTTCTTTCAGTGACCAGAATTTTCTCCAAGTTGCGTTGATTCTTCTTGTTACTTCCTCTTAATTACTGGACTTATTAAATGATAACTGCTTTCTCAAATATATGTATTGGTTGACATATTATATGTTGTTGCCTTTTATCACGATATGCCTTTTGTGATTGTTGGTTATTATTTGTGATTGTTGGTTGGTTTTATTTACGTTCATTTCTAGTCCAATTTTAGAGCTTTCACAGTCAAGTGATCTCATCATTTCTTCTAAGTCTTGGCGGTTTCGGCTATTATAACTATGACGTCAGCGAACCTCAGATGGTTTAAAAAACTTCTATTTACCTGTACTCCCTTGTTTCTCCAATCTAATTTCTGAAAAATATTTTGGTAGTATTGCCATGAAAAGCTTCGAAGACAAAGGGTCTCCCTGTGTGACTCCTCGTTCTATATTTATTTCATCGCCTCTAGTTTTCAGTTTGACCCTGCTTGTACTGTTTGTGTAAATGTATTTCAAGATATTAATGTATTTTTGGTTAATGTTTGAATGTTGTAGTGCGTTCCAAATTGAACAGTGGCTAATGCTGTCAAAGGCCTTCTATGAAGGCCACATACAGAGGCCTATTAAACTCTCGGTGTTTTTCTATAACTTGTTCTAAAGTCTGTATGTGGTCTGTTGTGCTATAGCCTGATCTGAATCCAGCTTGTTCCTTTGGTTGTAGTTTATCAATGTCGTGAGTTATTCTATTTAAAAGTATGGATGAAAACAGTTTGTATATACTTGCTAATAGGCTTAAGGGTCTATAGTTCCCTATATCTAGGGGGTTTCCTTTCTTGAAGAGCAAGATGATGTCCGATGTACACCATTGTTCTGGTACAGTCTCTGTGTCCAGTATCATATTGAATAGTTGCGACAGATGGTGAATTAAATTAGGTGCTCCTATTTTAAGGGCTTCATTGCACAATCAATCCATCTAGTCTGGGACTCTTCTCATCTTTTAGCCTTTTTATGTGTTCATAAACTACTGAGTCTTCAATTGGTTTGATACAATTAGTCCTGCCTATGTGAGATGTTTGTGTTTCAATTTCAGTGTAATTTCGTCTCCTGTATGTATAACTCCTTATAAAAGTTTGTTGCATGGTTTATTACATCTTTTCTTGATTTTGTTTCCTTTGAATTTTATTCCAGTTTTTGTATCCATGTTCTGTGTGCAGTAAGTTCACTATATGCTTTTTTGGTACTTCCAAAATTTTTAATGTTCCTTGAAATTATCTCGTATCTGTAGTTACTGTAGTCCTTCCTGATTGATCTATTGGTTTCTTTAAATATTTTACTAAGTTCTTCTTTAATATCTTTAGTTTTATATTTTGTATGTATTAGTTCCGTGCGTCTTTTTATTAGTTGAACAGTGTTTTCACTGAAAATTTTGTGTTGTTCTGATTGAGTGATATTTTTGGATTTTAAGCTCTCTGTTATGCCTTTTTGCAGGATGTTGTAGTAGGATTGGATATCAGTACAATCTGTTTCAAAATTTTCTGTATGTGTTCGTAAGTTTTCAATATAACTTTTAATTTCTACTTCTGTCTTAGGAATATTAGATTCGATCAGTTTTTTCTGCTCTTCGTAGGGCGACTTAGAAGTAGTGTTGCTCTCACTAGTCTGTGATCGGATGGGAATTTTATATTGATTAATATTTCAATATACGTAATTAGTTTATGGTTGTTTATCATTATGAAATCGATTTCGTTTTTGGTTATTTGGTCGGGTGATATTTATGTCCATCTACGGCTCTTTTTCTTCCTAAAAAATTAGTTAATTATTGACAATCTGTATTGAAAAGCATAACTTACAAGACGATCGCCTCTTTTGTTGCGCACTCCGTAACCATGTTTGCCCATGACTGGGTAGTGGTAACAGTGGTAACTGGGTAGTGGTTTTGGGTAACCTATCTTGGCATTAAAGTCTCCCATCACTATAACCTTCTCGTCAGCCAAGGCATGAGCAGATATAATGTCTTTATAAAATTGATCAATTTCTTCTTCAGTTGATCTTTCCGTTGGTGCATATGCTTGAATTATTGAAAAGGGAAAGCATTCAAATTTAAGTTGTAAAAGTGCTACCTACTCTTTCGGAGATTTCTATAATGTTGCTTATATTGTATTTATACTTTTTCTTGATTAGAAACCCCACTCCGTATAGCCCTTTAGGTTATATACACGTGCGGAACTGTTATTTTCACTCGTCCCGAGTCTTGTTCCTCGCTTGCAGCTCGGGCCAAGACACCTCGGGACTCGTATTAAATGACATACTTTCCGCACTTGCATCAAAATGTACTATTCTAGCACCTAGTGTTTTTCTCGCTACTGTGAGGTGAAAAAATTAGTGTTTCGCACGGCCGCAAAGTTATTTGGGTCTCGAGGCCTTGATTACCCCGTTTCGATCAGGATTATATGTTGGATTCCTTCGTTAACTCGGGATTCAATACTAGCTCTCGCGCCAAATAACAACTTTGCAGCCTTGGATAACATATCCATTTCTCGCCAAAGTTGGCTGCAGCACTAGTGGGGTGGGCCCCGCCGCTGCCCGCCGTCGCTCCCCACCTTCCTTTCGGTAATGCGCAGCGAATCATGCCTATATTCACATCAGCCTTTAAGTTAGGCGAGAACTGTAACTATTTCTCTTTAAAGAGAATACGGTGCGGCGGCACTCACCTCACGCGACACGAGCAGTTGCTGGCTGCGCTGCAGCCCCAGGAGCCGCTCGCGCTCCTGCACGGCGGCGCGCGCGCGCGCGGTGTCCACGCTCGCCCCGCTCGTGCTGTACAGGGCTCCGGTTCCGCCACCCATGTTCACAGGACCCTGTTAAAGTTAACTTACTTTTATACTGGTTACATATGAAAACACGAGTCTGAGATCGATACATTTTTTTAAATAGCATATTTTGACGATGCGCCTAATTGGTAGTGACTTCCTGAGAGTGAGTTTATACACTTAAAATATCGGTCAATTTTTTTTTTTTCACTTCTCATGCTCTAAAAGTTCGTCTTTATGTTGTGCGTAGGCGACTTAAAGTCGCTTCTTATGCTCTAGTGCATAAAGTACGTAAAATCTTCGTCGAAGACCTAGGCAATCGGTCCAATAGCCACACCAACAACTTTAACTTCATAGAATAACCTCTTTATTTTATTTCGTTTCGTTAGTATTCTAAGACCAAGGCAAGGATACCAACAGCCAAAGTACTCAATAAAGCTTCATGAAATAAACTTATAATTTTTATTTCGTCGCATTTATTATTATTATTATTTTTATCATGTTGCTGTTTCATTTCCTCGCAATCGAAGTGAAAAGTAGAGTGTACAACTCGTCCATAAAACCCATTTAACACTCGACTTTATATCCATCCTCGCTCGCAAGCTCGCTTGGATGGATAAACGTCTCGCGTAAAATGGTGCGTTTTATGCACTTGTTGTACAATCTACTATTAACTCCTCATATAAATATTTTTTATCTTTGGTGTCAAAATGCTCCTGCACTGCTGCCTTCAACGCTTCATCGACAGAAAATCGATTTCCTCTCAGATCCTTTTTAATATTAGGAAACAAAAAGAAGTCGCTGGGGGCCAAGTCTGGTCTATACGGTGGGTAAGTAATAGTTTCGAAACCAGATTCAAGAGCAGCAGCCTTGGCAATATGAGCAGTATGCACAGGGGCGTTGTCGTGTAGAAACAGGACACCCCTAGTTAATTTTCCCCGCCTCTTCTCTTTGATTGCTTCTCTTAATTGGCGTAAAATGTTAGCGTAGTACTGTCCTGTGATATTTACACGCTTATCTTTATAATCGATCAGTAATATTCCTTCACAATCCCAGAATATTGTGGACATGACCTTGCCAGCTGAAGGGATGACCTTGAACTTCTTGGGATGAGGTGATCCTTTAATGTGCCACTGCATGGACTCTTGTCTGCTCTCTGGGTCATAATTATGAACCCAGATTTCACCTCCAGTAACAATCTTTTGGAGTACCTCATCAGGATTTTCACCGCACAGTTCAATAAAGACAGAACAACAAGCAACACGCGTATCTTTCTGAAGCGGTGTCAGCATTCGCGGCACCCATCTCGCACTAACTTTTGACATATTAAGATGGTCATAGATGATATCATGTATAGTACTAATAGCTATTGATTTTACCTTCACTCGACCATCTTCCAATATAATTTTCTCCACTTTTCTTATATTTTCCTGTGAAGTACCTTCGACAGGCCGACCTGCAGGTTTATTGCCTAACGTAACGTACTCGCGATCGCGATTGACTTGAAAGTGGAACAATTGTTTTCATTTTGTAGGCAGACTTGCCTTCAACTGTCAAAAATGAAAGCGATCGCGATCGCGAGTGCGTTAAGCAATAAGCCCTCAGGTCTAAGGTCGTCTTACATGCTCCCACTCCCACGTTTAAATTCACTTGACCACTTTTAAATTGTAGATAATGAAGGAGCAGACTCATGGTAAACCTAATCCATTTCTTCTTTTATTGTCTTTTGATTTTTTCCCTGTTTGGTCAAGAATTTAATTACGGCTCGGTGCTCTAATTTAATTAACATTGCAAAATCGCTCATGGTGGTCACGTTTGTTAAGCAATTGTAGAAAAACAAAACAACATATCTGTTTGAACTTCACTTTTTTTTTAATATTGAATGATACTTAGCGGCCAGTATTAAAAAGTTTACTAAAAAAGGTTGAAAGATATCAATACCGAGAACTTATTGAACGCCCCTCGTAAACCCGGTGAAGTAAAAAGTTATTTCTAAAGTTATTTATTTGAATATAAAAAGTTGGGGCTTACCAAATTGTGTGCAGAATACACAGGCGGAGGGCCAGGACCGGGACTGGTCGACGCCGGGCTCTTGCCCGTGGCCGTTTCGTATTGCATAAGACTCTGTCTTATTGCATTTATCATAGCATTTTCTTTCATGTTCTGTAACATAAATTGAATAAAATTATATGTAAAATTTACGCAAAGAAAAAAAAAAGAACATAGTGTAAGAAATCTAGAGACAGTGTGTAATATACTTCCGAGCATCTAAACCGTAATATCGCGGAAGCGGGCTGAGTATCATTATATATTAGTGTTACGTGAACTGACCGTAAAGTCCGTCTTGAGCTGGCAGGTCTCGAGGTCGAGCAGAACGGCGTCGGCGCTACGGTCGTCCGGCATGTTTTCGATCACCTCGTCCAGGATGTCGGAGAGAGTCTTGTCGCTCGGCACCTCGCCGTCGCGCACCGCGCCCTGCGCGCTCTGAGCGCGAGTGCTGTTCCTGAAAAAAAAACCATTTTACATATAGTCATCGATTAGAGAGCCGTCTTATAAAAGCTGCGCTTGACGTAGCATGATTTTTTAAATTAAGTGAAGTTGATTAAAATTCCCGAATTTAATAGATACTGTTTGTTGTAAGCAAATGTGATTAACCAAAATTAAAGAAATGTGTAAGAAATTTGGTGCGCAAAGGCTAGGGCGGTGTTCGTCGGCCTCGGCGTCGGTAAGAGAGAGCGGCGGTACTAACTGCGGCGGGGTGTTGTAGAGCAGGTGCGGCGCGGAGTGAGCGTAGTGCAGCGGCTCGGGCGCGTGCGGCGCGGGGTGCGGCGCGGGCGGCGGGTAGGCGCCGCGCGCGCCGCCCGTCAGCATCAGCTGCAGGTGGCTCTGCCCCTGCAGCGCCGGCGCGCCCTCCGCGCTGCCGCCGTTCACGCTGCTCGCTCGGCTGCTGCAATGCGACACGATCGAATTAATTCCGAAAACTGAGTTTACCCTACTTCAAATAAACTGCAGTCTTTGATCTTTGTCCCCACTGAAGCGTCGATTCGTTCGATATCGAGACGACTCTGACGGGTCGCGCCGAGAGAACCGCTTTGCGATTGTGTACTTTGTAATTTCGAGTGAATGTTATGCAAATATTAATATACAGATTTGTCAGAGTCCAGAAATCTGTATTCAAGTTTGGTTTTAGATAATTGTGTGGTAAATGAACTCACTGCACGGCGAGCATGTTGGTGACGGAGGAGAGATGGCGAGGCGGGAGCGGCGGCGGCGCGCGCGGGCGCGCGGCGGGCGGGTAGGGCCGCAGGCTGGGGTTGGGCAGCGGCAGCGGCGTGGTGGGCGAGGTCTGCTGCCGCGCCAGCAAGGACACTAGGATCTGATTCTTCGCGCACAGCGGGCTCATGCCGGCTCCGCTGGTGGCGGGGCTCGCGGCCGACGAGCACGGCGTCGTCGGGCCCGCCGCGCTCGAGCTCACCTGCTGAGAGTTACCCTGACGATCAAACGTCATTCGTTTAAATATCAAGACACTCAGGCGTTACCGATAAGTTTTAACACCGTTTAATCTCTATTTAATAAAAAACCGACGGCAAGGACGACGACGATAATAGTTATTTTTCTACTCGCGTACTATAAACCGCTAATATATACATCGTTAACAGTATCAGAATGCCACCCATAGTGTAACCAAAGCGTGAAATCTTCTATAATGAGCGTTGCCATAGTAATAACTGTTCTTTTATAACCATTATAGTATTGTTATTACCATGGTTACGGTCATTCCGGACCAATGCTATAATGATATAATGGTTATAAAAGGACAGTTATTTTTATGGCAACGCTCATTATAGAACAGTTTTCTCGTTTTGGTTACGCTATGGGTGGCATTCTGATACTGTTAACGATGTATAATATATTAGAGGTGTATATAGTACGCGAGTAGAAAAAGTTAATTGTAATATAAAAGCGAAACACGAAAGGTCGTCTCAAGTGGCTTCCGAAGTAGGTATAAAAATAAAAGATAGAAGCTCATACGTGAGGTTTACAAAGCTTACCTGTTGAATTTCAGGTGTCAGCCGTTTAGCGTTGCTAGAAGAGCAGCCCTTGGATTCTTCAAATTTACGCTTGTTTCCCGAATAGTAGTTATCGCGTTCTGAATCGTGCGCGCGCCCGTTGTTCGACGGGCCGTTGGAACTCGACAACAACTGCGTCAGCAGCGCGCTCTGTTGCGACGGTCGAGGACCGCTGTCTTGACAATTTCTTCTCATGTCCTCAACATCTTCGTCAGAATTGTTATGCAGTATCTGAACCGAAACCATCCACATATTTATCTGAACATTTACTATCAGTTAATATAATAATATATAATACTAGTAAGTACGATAACCAACAAAACTATATTACCCAACGTAGTGCTTAAAATATCTGTCACACTCTGATGCCTCTAGTAATATAGAAGTGCAGACATTTTTAAACCCAATGTTGAATAAGGTACTATTGTTGCAAAACTTTATAAGACCTTCATGTATCTAAAAGCCTATTAAATAAAAAAACAGAAACAAAAGAAGACGGAAGTCTAATATTAGGCATACAGTGTTCTTAGGTCCTGCCACTACTCCACCTAAAAGTATAACCAAATCCCTCGTGGGGGCCACTCTTGTTAGCTTAGCCTGCTAGACTCTTTTAGGGTTCCGTACCTTAAAAGGAACCGCTTAGAGAAATTTTAATTTTGTCAGTGTTAGATCTTTAAGACGCGCACAAATATCATCAAAAGGATTAGAATAATGTTTAAGATTTAAAAAGAGGGCAAATTGTTCCATTGAAAAAAGTTATGTATCATAGGGTATTGAAATACTAACCAGTTAGAAATCCAAAAATATTTTAATACAGTTGCTCAAACAGTGGTACTTTTTGTAGCTGCATATCTTGCTTTTTACATTTCCATTTTTTTTTATTTACTGTTGTTCCAAGCTATACATCCAACCAAAGAGTTTGTATGTTCAACCACTTTATTTATTTTTTGATTACGTCACATTTAGCATTGAAACTATACATATAATATATTTAAAAGATTAAAATTGCATACTTGACAAATTAAAGTGTTATCTAATATTGAAAATTCTTCAAAACAGTTTCATAAAGATGGCTGAATGAGTATTACGAATGATCAGTTAAATGAGTATTAAGGTGGATTCACGTTACACTATGCTGGAGCCGGGCCCAGCAACGTGAATAAGGTGGATTCACGTTGCTGGGCCCAGCTCCATAAAAGATGCGTGACCGTAAAAGAGTATTACGAGTGATTAAGTATTATAAATGAATGAAATTTATTTGCGTATAAATCAAAATTAAATGAATATAAGTATTTATTGATTTTTGATGTTTAAATGTAATTAATTAATGTATGTAATTACTATGTGACATTAAATCTCTTCGCAAAATAGTTTCTCTTGATTCGGCTGAATGGCCACAACCGTTGTATTTTTGAAAAAAGTCTGTTTATTAAACGTAAAACAAAAAGCCACCTTTTTTATTCACGATTTGTAATTTGTAATTGACTTTTTTCGCAAATGTATTAAAAAACGTCGTTTGATACACGTGCGGAACTGTCATTTTCACTAGGGCCAAGACACCTCGGGACTCGTGTAAAATGACATACTTTCCGCACTTGCATCAAAATGTACTATTTTAGTTTCGCTTAGAATGTGAATCAGTGTTTCCAGTCACTTGCATAAGAAAAACAAAGTATATTGAACTTACCCTTGATAAAATGTCTGAGCTATTGTGATGAACCGGTTGTACAGAATGCATCGAAGTAGGTTGAAGAGGATGCGATTGGTGCGAGCCGTGGGGGTTGTGTGAGTTGTGCGACGGGTGCGGGGGCGGCGGCCGCGCGTGCCCCTGCGCGGTGTGCAGCGGCGACAGCGCCGCCGCCGGCGTGTGCGGCGTGAGCGGAGTGTGCGGCGTGTGCGGTGTATGCGGCGTGAGAGGCGCCGAGATCTCGCTGCTCGTCGCTTCCTCATCCTCCTGCTTCAGCAGCACCTTCAGCAAACGATTGTTGGAATTGTTCGCGGTGTCGGCAGCCGTCGTGGGCTTCGTAAGGAGAGAGCGAAGGCGCTCGTCGGCTTGCGCGGGCGGCGGGGGCTCCCCGGGTGTGGCGGGCGTGCGCGGCGTAGGCGGCCCGTCCGAGCAGGTGTCCTTGGTGTCCTTGGACTCGTCGCCAGACATATCGCTGGGAATGGAGAAGCCGCCGGCCCAGGGGTCGAGGTCGAAGTCGTTGAGTGAGAGATCGGGGCTCAAGGCGGCGCGGAAAGCGGCATCACCGTTAGGCAGCGCGGGCAACAGAGGCGCGCGCGATGCGGGCGCGCCCGGCTCGTCCTCATCCAGCACAATGTGCGTGGACATGATGAAGTCGTGCTCGCCCGAGGTGGCCTCAGCACAGAAAAGGCGCGTCTGCGCGAGAACGCGCACCGGCTTGTCGGCCAGCCGCAGCCGATACGGCTCGCTGACGCTGGGCGGCGAGGGCAGCGGCGGCGCGCTCTTAAGGTGCGCGGCGACGCGGACGCGATCACCACTGTCAACCAGTTCCAAATAGCGAGTACCCGCTAAATTTTCCAATCCGTTACAATCACAACCTGGAAGGATTTTAATCATATCATAAGTATTTCAGAGCTATATTCAAATTTAATTGACATCGAATCACAATTACAAACGACACGAGTGAACTATGTAGTTATTTCGGTAGAAGTAGAACCACGTTACAGCCAGTTGCTGGTTAGTCTGAATGGGTCGGATTAAGCAGGCATAGAGAATTTCGGCAACAAGTGCTGAAATAAGGACAAGGGCCTTTTTTCTGGTGTCGTGTTCAATTCTCGTAGTCATCGCGATAAATGATGAGACAGATTACTTACTCAAAATATTAAAATTGCAATCCAATCTGAATACGATTTGGTCAGTGCGCGTGGCGGGCGCGGGCGGGCCAGGGTCAAGCGGCAGGGGCGCAGGGAGCAGTGCGGCCGACGCGTCCTCGCAGCGCCGGATGACGCACATGACGGAGCCGGCCTGCTCCGCCGGCGAGCCGCGCACCGGCGCCGCGTGTATCACAGCCTCCACGAATCTGCGCCAAAACACGCACTCAAACGCCACGTCTCGCGTTCTCCCTGATGTTCTAAGAGACCCAGAGACACATTAGGAAGATTGGTCTCTACTTGGGAAACTTCCGATGTTAATTATCATACGTTAATCGACCAATTCCAAATATATATCTTGTCCATTCAAGACATCGATAAGATTTCTTACTGTCATCATGGTACAAAAAAGAAAACATTGCTTTAACCAAAACTTATCTAAATATCAAATCGAATGTCATGTTTGTGCGCTTAGCGAATCTTGGATGTTTCTAAGTAACTAAGTATATATTTCTTCAAATGTATAAGTATGAGTATTTGTCCGACAGACCTGAATTTTGTAACTAAGTATATATTTTTTCAAATCGTTGTCTCGTACCCGTAGTACAAGCTACGCATAGTAGTTCAGGACTAGATCATTTTTTGCTAGATTGTCCTGTGATATTTATTCAGTTAATAAATAATTATCTTGACATAATTTCAAACTTGCAACTGATGCTAAATTCAAAACCATATTTGGGTAATTAAGTGCAAGGATTCCGAAAATATTATTAGTTTCATCACTAGATGAGCACCTCTCATCGACTAAATAGTTTAGTTGTGTGGAATTCATGAGACGTACCTACACAACTCGACTAAACAGTTTAGTCGATGCAAAAGTTGTATGTATGCGCCTGGGCTTAGTCCTATTTGGAAGGTTATTCCGAAAATCGAATTACGAAAAAATTTATACCTTTGTGTACCTTTCACTTTAAAGACAGTACGTAATTAAAAGAAAGGGACAGGAGTAACATAACATCAAACTTGTAATTTGGGAAAAGTGCTCTTATTGGTTGTCAAAATGTATTTTTTTATCGCCAGTACAAAACAAGGCAAAGGTTGACACACACGATTCAGGCATATCATGTCACATACGCTGTTTTAGAATGACTTTTACTTCGAATATATATATATTTATATAAGAAATTAATATAATGTTGGAAAACAAAAAAAATACTTGTTCTATGATTTTTAATGCTCTTTCTAAAGTACACGTAAAAGAGAATAGTGAGAAAAATTAAATGGTATCAATTCCAAGTGGTAGAACAAGTCTTGATATTTTAGCTTGATAAGAGCCAAAAAAAAACTTAATAAGGTTACTGACCAAATCGCAAGGATGCCATAATTCATAATATTCGATATTAAGTAAACAATTATTTGGCACTGAAAAATGGCCTGCGCTGCGACTCGTCAGATATTGTGTCGGTCGTAATTACGTTAATTACAAAATAAAGTTCCTCCTCTCCTGTGACACGAGGATTCAGGAATCGATTAAAGATTATGATATTTATAATGCATATTAACCTCGGCGCGCGTTTTGTCGATGCTCTTTTAGCAAAAATAAAACGAACCCAACAAAGAATGTTTAAACAAAATCAACGGTCAGAGCGAAGTTATACTAGTCATTGTTTAAAATGATTACAATCGGTTGCGCAAGAGCTTTGAAAAGCGTAGCTTAGTCGACACAACCACTCTTGTCACGCATTGCGAAAATTGCGATAAAACTAGTAACCGTGGCTAAAGACAAATCGGCGTCGGATTTATTGTAAGAAATAAATTAATTACACATTCCACACATTATTCAATTTGATTCAGACCTTAAATGTTATAGACAAGAATCATCACTTTGTCAGCGGAGATATCCACTACTTGACATACACCTCCCCCGAGAATCGACACAACAATGAGACACAATGATTACATAATTATTTCATTTTCTTCATTAGCCGTGAGAGATCAATTTAATCAACAAATAACCCGCTACCATTTTAGACTCTGTACCGGGTAACACAATTGAAAATTTGGCCCCTTATTATATTTTTTTAACTAGCTTTATTAATAACATCAGTATATATATTTTTATCGTTGAAATCAATAACTAGGCATTCTCAGCAATGCTACAGCGTAATCGACCTCTTATCGCTCAATCCACAGAACTGTCTAAAGCGGATTTGAATTGCAAAATGATTGATAGGAATGTAGTACTCAGCAAAAAGCCTTGAAAATAAATTTGCACAACGAAGTTAAAACTGCCCCAGGTTACGGGCGGGAGACGTGTAGGCTGATTCCGAATTACTTGCCTGGTCATATGACTCATACATAACAAATTAGGAGAATTTAAAAAAAATAGCACACCTTTCACTTTTTCTTCAGATTTGGGAAAAAAATTGAACGTTGGTTGAGACCACTATTCTGAACAAGAAAAATAGAATTCCTGATATGTCCCCAAAAGGATGTATGGAATTGTCCGTTTTGTTACCTAAATTCAATACATTTCTTGGTAACAAAACGGACAATTCCATACATCTTTTTGGGGACATATCAGGAATTTCTATTTTTCTTGTTCAGAATAGTGGTCCCAACCAACGTGCAATTTTTTCCCAAATGTGAAGAAAAAGTGAAAGGTGTGCTATTTTTTTTAAACTCCCCATTATATAAAATATTTTCTCAAATGTTCCACAATAAGAAAAATAAAAGGCCACTTACGTTGTGTCGTCAGTCCCATTAGAATTTTTGATAACAAGTCGAGCTTGAATTGCTTGAAATTTGTCGGCGTCTCCTGCGCTCCAGCCGAAATTTTGTATATTCCTCAACAAGGGTTTTATTTTCGCATGATCTCTTACATGCAACAGTGAGAAAATCGACTTTTTGTACAACTCTGTTCTCTCCTGCAGAATGAAATCTTTAATGTTTTCGGTGACGCAAACGATTTCTCCTTTCGAATTAATTTCTAATAAAACCCAACCGAGAGTGCTCGTGTAGTGTTTCAAAGCCTGAAATCAGAACAAATTTGATTTGTAAAGAATTCAATTCAATGGTTGTCATTGTTATTATTTTATGTAGATAATTTATTGTATCTCAGTGGATAATATATATGGGCGGGGTGGGGTACCTCGATGAGCGTGGTGGTCTCGGAGTAGTGCAGCGCGGGCGGCGGCTGGGTGGAGCTAACCTCGCCGGCCTGTACGGGGCTGCGACGCGCGCGCAGCGGGCACTCGCCGGGGCACTCGCGGCGCCGCTGCAGCACCTCCTGGATCTGGCGCGTGGCCTCGCGGACGATGCCGTTCTTGTCCGGCTGCTTCACCTCGGCCAAGCACGTACCGAGAAGCTCCTCCAACTGATTTATGGTTTCGTTTTCAAGTTCCCGCCGCCGTTTCTCGTTGTTACACTTGTTTCTGCAAAAGATAATTTATTTATTTTATCTACAGAAGGAAGTATAAATATGCTTACAAGCTATGCGATAGACGAATCCTTAAGTTATTTTATTCGCTGGAATTAGGTAGATAGTACCTAGGTAAAGTTTTTGAAGTGGTGAATAATGCATATTTTTGATAAGATTACCTATTGATTCAGTGATCAAGACTATAGCTGTTTTTATTTTACTTGCATACTTGTCTCGAAAATAATATTTAAAGTGGCAAAAGGCCTGAGGCTGCTCTGAGGAGGCTGGTTAAGTTGGGTTTTCAAGCAACATATTACAAACATAGACAAAAAATCTTCCCATTCAATGTGGTATTATCCGAACACGCTCTAACGCCCTTTAAACAGACATACATATTTGACCACAGGTGTAACATATTTTCTATAAAATGAAATGGCATATAATTAGACATTCGTTCATAATTATGCTATTAACCAGATGATATAATCATTAATTTGCTATAAAAGCCGTTTTCTATAACGTTTAGATGTTATAATTTTAAGACGGATAATATTTATGTTATATAACATTAATAATGAAAAAAAAAATTTTTTAGGATATTATTTTTTTATAAACATGATTTCAGATTTCATTAACTCTAATCGTTAAAACCTAAACTCTAACAAACGGTGTTTTCTGCACTATATATAATAAATGATTATTTTATTTGTATCGATTGTTTAGATTTATTTACGCTTACTATATAAAAACCGAAGTACTGAATTAGTGAACCAGTTTTTTTTTTCAAATACTTCAAAATAAGCTTTCTGCTACCGATCGAGGATCCACCGAGTATCAACGGAGGAATAAACGGAGTGCGTTTATAAACAACCGAATTGCATAACTCAAGTAATTCCGCTATCCATATTCCATGATTTATACTTAATAATCCAAAAACATTATTTGTATGAAAATGTGTGCAATAATGAGCAATATAACACCGTTTCCCACACTGTCACATCTTATTTCTGTTTTATTTCTCGGTGATTAATAATTTTAATACATATAGATTACTCCTTTAATATCACAATGTTTATGTTGACAATATTATATGTAAAAATTGATAATAAAATAAAAACCACACTACTTGCTTCATATAGATACTGTATATAGTTCTAAAAATATACAGTAAGGATAACACACAGAAGGCATACAACCCAATAACATTGAATAAATAAACAAGTATCAGAGAATATGCCATGTTATTTAAACATAAATATTATAACGGATGGTGGCATAATGGAAAACTCAGTAAGTAAATACGCTTCAATCGTTTATTGAATATGTATTATCAATTCTCATATTTCTCATTCCTTAACCGAACAATCGAAAGCTCTGATATCTTTATCTTTTTCTCTATTTTCAACAACCAAAACGGCTACATGATTTGAAATATGTACTCTTTAATATTAACACAAAATCATATGGTCTGAATTTATTACAAAATAAGTCATAATAATGTTAATTTAAAACAATGAAAACAAACATAATTGTAGCAATAACATTAATAACAGAATATCGAACAGGGCATCTGACCAAAACCTTACAATATTGTGAAAAATATGTTTAGTAATATAATAAGACATTAAAAAAACAGGTAGCAAATGTATATCCATATGTATGGTGATATGATCCGTGATTGACGGTAAAGTGCCGGAGACACCGGACAATGTTTCGCTCTAAAAAGAGCAAATTGCGAAAAATACGCTAAGTATTTGTCAGACTCTTTGCTAAGATTTGTTAATGAAATGCGATTTGTTAGTGCGAAAGACATTTTTGACAGATTGGATAATATTTATCAAATAAAAAGTATTGCGACACAGTTAGCATTGCGAAAGCGATTGCTCAATTTTAAACCAGAACCTGAGTTGACACTACTGAAACATTTTCAGTCGTTTGACGAATTAATCATCGAATTATTGGCTGCTGGAGTAAAATTAGAAGAAGCCGATAAAATTAAGTATTTGAGGAATACCTCGTTGTGTTTTTACTGTTTGACACTAAACAAAAAAAAAACACTTCGGATGAAAGTTAAGTTTTATACTCATGAATACCTTATAATCATGGTACATTAGTTATCCCTTGGTTTAGTTTCGCTATTAAATTCTTAACATGACGATGATTTACATTTCATGGTATGGTGTAAAAGTAAGACTTACAAAATAGCTCCTACGGGATTTTCAGTTAAATACGCTACAAATGTAAGCTTTGAAAGTGTGTTAAGTTATCGCCCAGAAGACTTAAAAAATTTGGTTAAAAATATATTTTTTATGTTTTATCTATTATTATACATTAAAGACACTAGCTTTTTCAAAGGTAAGCAACAACATATTTATTCCTTACTAGCTTTTGCCCGCGACTTCGTCCGCGTAGAAGTCGTTTATCACTGCTCTCTCGGGAACTGTTCAATTTTCTGAGATAAAAAGTAGCCTATGTCCTTCCTCGAAACTCAGGCTATATCCATACCAAATTTCATCGAAATCGGTTCAGCGAATTAGCGGGGAAAGCTTTACAGACAGACAGACGCAAAAGTATGTCTACTTTCGTGTTTATATAATATCAAGTATAGCAACCCGCCCTCGCTTAGCTTCGGTTATAAGTTAAAATATAGCCTATGTCCACCCTGAAACCTCATTCTGAATATCACTGAAAGAATTTTAGAAATCGGATGGGTAGTTTCGGAGATTACCCCCTACATCCAAACTTATTAAGTACCTCTTTCTCCTCTTCTTAAGTAAGTCGTTTATCGTTTTTACCCTGGACACTATCAAATTGTCTGGGATAAAAAAAGGGGCCAACCCAGGATTTTTAGGCGTAACTGAAAAAACATCCCAACATCCATACAAGCGTCGTCGCTGGGGTCGCAACCGATTTTTCATCGAATTTCTATACAAAAACAAAAAAAACGGTCTATAGCTGGGGTTCGAACCCGCAGTCTTTGCGTAGTAGGCCAACGCTCTAACCATCAGCCTATTCAGACGGAAGCAGCCGCCCCGTAATTACGAACCATTGCGCGAGAATTCTTTTTGCGTGAAAACACGGGGAAAACGAATTTTCCCAGACATGAGACCTAGCTAAATCGAATTTTCGCCCCCGTAAACCCCCATGTCGCAATCTTTATCAAACTCGTTGGAGCCGTTTTCGAGAACGTGAACTGAGTACAAATATATATATACGCAATCCTTCCACCCGCGACTTTGTCTGCGGAGAGTCCAGTACCTTTGTTAAAAAGTACAGATAAAGTTTTCATTATCGTACGTATCATGCATGATGGGATAGAAACAAATTTAAACCATATGATTTTTTTAACCCTTTTCACCTTGCCTAGGGGTATAAATTGAAATTGAAATTAAAATTATTTATTTTGCGAGAACATACACAGGTGTTATTAAAGGTATATGCTCTGCCAGAATTTCCAAAAACGCGAAAACTCATATTTTATATAATAAGTAGTCTAGAAACGTATTTCCAAAATAACCAAACTCTAACAAATCTACACTACACCCTAAATTTTACCCCCTTACGGTAGTATTTCCAACATCATCGATCGTAATACTTTTAGTTTGTAAGCAGTAGCCAAAATAAATTTTCACGTTCCTAACTTCAAAATTGACCAAATATTACCCCCATTTCATCCCCTTAGGGGTAGTTATCCAAAATCACCGAAAATTGTGTTATTTTATTTGTTAACAGTAGCCTATATACCTATTTCCACGTTTTTAAATTCAAAAATGACCAAACGCCCCTACATACTTTCACCCTTCCCGTTTCTCCCCCATAGGTGTAGTTTTTCTAAAATCACCTAAAGTGGTATTTTTTATTTGTTCATTTAGCCTATACACAAATTTCCATGTTTCTAACTTCAAAAGGACCAACCTCCTTCCCATACAAACTTTAACCCCCCATTTCATCTTCTTAGGGGTAGTTATTCAAAATCACCGAAAATAGTATTTTTTATTTATTAACAGTAGTCTATATACATATTTCCACGTTTCTAACTTCAAAAATGACCAAACTGCCATGCAAACTACCACCCCCCATTTCATTCCCTTAGGGGTAGTTATCCAAAATTGCCTTAAGTCGTTTTTTATTTGTTAACAGTATTCTTTATAGCAATTTTCAAGTTTCGAACTTCGAAAAGGACCAACCACCACTCCAAAAGGAACTACCCCCCCCCCCCCCCCCCATTTCATTCCTTTAGGGGTAGTTTTTCTAAAATTGCCGGTAATACTTTTTTTATTTGTAAACAGTAGCCTATAAACCAATTTTCACGTTCCTAACTTCAAAAATGTCCAAACCCCTATACAAACTTTAACCCCCCATTTTAACCCCTTAGGGGTAGTTTATCCAAAATCGCTGAAGGTAGTATTTTTCATTTGTAAATAGTAGCCTTTATACCAATTTCCACGTTTCTATCTTTAAAAATGGATGACTTTCATACAAACTTCCAACCCCATTTTTACCCCCTTAGGGGATGAATTTTGAAAAATCCTTTCTTAGTGCACCCCTAGACCTCATAAGGAACTTACGTGCCAAATTTGGAATCTCTAGGCCCAGCGGTTTGGGCTGTGCGTTGATATGTCAGTCAGTCAGTCAGTTTCTTCTTTTATATATTTAGATGATTTACCCTTGAATCACCGACACTCATTTCATAATGTTTTAACATCGCCGAATTTTCTTTTCATCGACAGGCATTTCCACGTGCAGGAGTTATAATTTTGGTGGTCACAGGTCTAACCTAACCCAACCTACGTAACCTATGCTTAAAATAACCTGAAAACAATAAGGTTTCAGCAGAAATTAGCATTCGATGAAATAAAATTCAGTGAAACGACACATTAGATGAAATGGGTGTCTGCAAAACAAGGTGACACGATTCCTTATCTATACTATTATTATAAAGAGTTAAAGTTCGCAAATTTGTTTTTTTGTTTGGATGTAAGGGCTAAGTAATCTTCGGAACTACACATCCGATTTCAAAAATTATTTCAGCATCATTTAGAATGGACTTTCAGGGTGGACATAGGCTAAATTTTAATTTACGAAAGTAAAGACGAAGTCGCGGGCGAAAAGCTAATAATTTATTTATTTAGACATTAGACTTAAATTATCTGAGCACAGCATATTTCAAGTAAACAACGGAATGGCGCGTGATCTGACAGAACTATATATATATATCACGTCGCTTATTGTCGTTCGCTTAATCTTATAGCTAATTGATTTCTAGTGCGTCTAGTGCCAAAGGGGCAGGGGCATTGATGTAGATGTGCTGGTGTCTACGGTTCGTCTCGAGGTTGATTTCCGCATAATTGTTGATGGCGAAGACTTCTGCTTGGAAGATTGAGGCCTGCTTACCCATGTTGATGCTAACTCTAAGTCTTGGCCTCTCACCCACATCGTTCCCGTTTTTGGAACCATCTGTATACCAGATGTGACTACCCTCTTTGTAGTCCAATTGACCTTTCAGCCATTCGTCTCTGGAACCCTCCACTGAGTATAGTTTTTAAAGTTGTATTCAGTATGCATGTCATCAATTGGCATGCATAAAGTTTTATGTTCAAACACTGATGTCATGAGTATGGTTAGTGTTTGTGAGCTCCATTTTGTCCTTGTCGTGGTGCAAATTCTGTATATGCACTGCTCAGCCTCTTTTTGCACTTGCAAGTGCAATGGTGTTAGGTCCAGCAGCGCATTCAGGGCTGCTCCCGGTGTTGAGGATAACTCGGTAGAGCTCCTGTTGCGGTTAGGCGTGCTGTGCGATGCAGACTACTTAAGGTTTTTATTGTTGTCTTTTGGTTGGCATTGTTGTACCAGACATCGGAGGCATATGTGATTATAGGCCTTATCACTGCCGTGGACAGCCAAAGGGCAATTTTGGGCTTTAAGCCCCACCTTGCTCCCGCCATTCGACAGCTAGTTCACATAGCCATTTTGGCTTTTTGGGTTGTTTTTCACGTGCGTGTTCCAAGTTAGCTTTTGGTCTAATGTGACCCCTAGGTACTTTACTTCGCTTGATAATTGTAGATTTGATAGCTTTTCTAGCTTCCTTTTCTTAGTGAACGGTACTGTAACAGTTTTATTTGCGTTTATCGACAATTTGTTTTCCCTGCACCATTTATTGATGGTGTTGAGAGCTGCGACATGAAATTGTGTGGAGGCAGGGGCCTTTGATTATGATTACAAGGTCGTCGGTCTATATCATAGTCTTGGCCCGTCATTAGTGCAAGCAGTTGGTCCACTGCTAGGGTCCACGGTAGTGGGGATAGAACGCCTCCTTGTGGACAGCCTCTTTAAGGTGTGGAATTCATGCGAGGTTGCACTGAGAGTTAGAGTTGCTACTCGGTTTGAGAGCATATTCTGAACCCAGTTGATGGTGGTACCGTCCACACCCTTTGATAACATTCCATTTAGAATGGTATTTGTGGGTGTGTTGTCCAAGGCCCCTTCCACATCAAGAAAACCACATAGGGCCATTTGCTTATCCTCTAAGGTTTTCTGCACTCGTCTATCAGATCGAGGAGGGCAGCTTCTGTTAATATTTTTTTTGGTAAGTATGTTGATTTGAGCTAAGGGGTTTGGCTATTAGGTATCTAGCTCTAATGTACTGGTCTATAATCCTTTCCATTGCTTTGACTAGGAAGGATGTGAGACTGATCGGTCTGAAGGACTTTATTTAATAATCCTTTTATCCTGCTTTTGGTATGAAGTATACCTTGGCACGTGTCCATGGTTTTGGTATTTTTTATTACTGTAAGAAATGATATTTAATCTAAATCATAGATGCCACTAAGATGCAATATCATTGATGATATCTATATATAAGATGATAAGATTCAATATAATATCCTGGTACATTTTGACGTGTAAAAGTGCCCGTGCGGCCTACTTACTGAATAAATATATTTTATCTTTTATTATTTACAGCAATCAATATTTAAATAAGCAACAGTTTTCCATTTATACATCCTTAATCCAAGTTTACAGAGAGTTATTAAAGTTCTAAACAGCTTGCCGCTTCAAATATTATACTGAATTGAACGAGCAATTCCACCAAGAAACAACCCTTTTCTACCGAACTTATGTAGTTAAATTCCAATCTAAATCTGAGGTAAAAGTCAATATTTAAACAGAGGTATTAATATCACATACTTTAAGTTTATTACAAAAACAAATTAAAAAACACTTAAACGCTTGATACGTACATTTGCGATTGGGGTTTATTGTCTGACTTTTTTCTTATCTTCTTAACCGGCGCTGTCACGCTCATCTTGCCTTGCATCCCCCTCCATGTGTCTCCCAGTTGGAGGTCACAGGAATCAACTCTACGGAAGCAGCAAACAAATAACTTTTAAATAATTTACTATTAAAATAAGCGGCAATAGTTATAATGAAAATTAACTGTCAAATTCAAAGTAAATAATAAGCCAGCAAGTAAATAAGAGTGAGAACAAAGGCAAAGTTATTATGTAAATAAATTGAGCTTGGGTGAAACAGCAATTCAAAATTATTTACGAAGTTCTTAATTAAACCATAAATCGATAAAGATTTACAGAACACTTATATGGCTTAATAACTTAAAAATACACAACGAACATGACTTATAATCATAATGTCTATAATATAGTATAGTCGATAAAATATGGAGCATTTTTCTTACATCTTCAAATATTGACATTACCATAAAATGTATGTATGTATAAAAAAAATGTAATGTGTGTATGTATGTCTGTATGTGTAAAATTTTAATGATAGTCAAATATAACTAGATGTCACGAGTGAGATGACACATTTATCTGATACGAGGATGGACACAACTTGTCCGTGAATTGTTTGTCACTCGGGGTCCCCTTTCAACTAGGCTATAAGGATAGAGACTAGAGACGCACTGAGCGACCAGCAGCAAAGCGAGCGAGAAAGAGCCATTGCCTTGAACAAATAAATAATAATACATAAATATGAGGGGACAATCTCACACAAATTGACCTAATCCTAAACTAAGCTCTAGGCTTGTACTATGGGTACTAGGCGACGATATACATACTTATATCACACAAATATTTGCCCATAGGTACCGGGATTCAAATCCGGGACCGCTAACTTCGTAGGCAACCAAGCTAACCGCGTCATCGAAATGATTGAAAATGATTGTAAAATACTTAATACTAGTGGAATAGTCGTTAGTGTCTTATTTTTATTAACGACGCGGTTAGGCTAGTTGGTAGTGACCCTGCCTTCGTAGCTAGCAGTCCCGGGTTCAATCCAGAATTCTCACAAAATGTGACCACCTGTGACAAGGACGGGAGGGGATAAAAAATCATAAACTTTGTAACCAATAAATACATAATGGAGAAACTATCAGAAGATGCGCATCATGACAGTTCACAAACAATTCATTTTTAGAAAAGTTTCACATGCGTCCTTAAGGTGCTCCATCACCGGGAGCATTCGCTTCGATGTAAAAGTAATTAACGTCAGGGAGTCAGTATTGTAACGTAATGATCAAAATCGATATTTAAGTTATAAACGGGTCAACACGATAAGATTTATAATAGATCGATTTTTTTTTGTTTATTTAATTCGATTTGGATGCTCCCAAATGCAAATGCTCCCGGTAAGGTCAAAAAGCCTGACTGAATAATTTTAAAAGGTGTTATTTTTTACGTTTTTTCAGTTCATTGCTTTTTAAAACATTAACAATTTTATAGTCTGTTCTGTGACATAGATATCGTCAACAATAATGCTGTATTTATTGAAAAAAAATGGTTGTAGTGCAAAAATAAACTACCTATACGAGTCTTGTTTTACGTATTAAACTACCTACTAACAGATTTAACCCTAAGTAATCAACAGAGGCATAGCATTGAATGCTTTGCAGTGTGTTAATAAACTTTATCGTGACTAAATGGCTATCAAAATGTAATGTTCACATCGGCGCAACTCATCAAATGCCAAGTACAGAACAGGCTGAAGCTTAATGCGAAAACGAGACAGGGATAGCAGCCGAGTGACGCCTACCGAGGAGCCCCACTACGCAACCTTACTGCGACGGCCGCGCAACCTTGAAATAATAATGTTCGGAATAACAACAACGCGCCATAAGCGTGACCAGAAATACTACCTATATTAAAATACTTCTCGACAGTTTTGAAGATGCTATTTATTTCCTTGCTATATACCCTAGGTATACTACCTGTTAACTTTTCCATTGCATACCTACGTAATCAACTCGAAAATGTGGCAATGTTCAAATAGAAAGGCCACCTTTCCCGGTGAACAGTAGAGAAAACACTTACCACTTCATATTTAAGCTTCTTCTGAGCAACACAACCTACCGCAAATAAATTCAGTTGACACTCTCATTCAAATGGGTGAAAGTTGGTGGCAGCCGAAGGTTTCAATCGTTACTCAACGCATTCGTCATCCATCCACGTACGTTAACATATTAAAGATGGTGAACGTCTACGTAAATTTTATTTTAACACCATGTGGTGTTGGCAATAATACCACTATAGTGCTAAGTAGGTGGAGCGGGAGCATTAAATTTTGCGTTATCAAATCCAAACTTAAATAAATAAATAAATATCAGGGGACAATCTCACACAAATTGACCTAGTCCCAAACTAAGCTCTAGGCTTGTACTATGGGTACTAGACAACGATAAACATACTTATATAGAGAAATACATACTTAAATATTATAGAAAACATCCATGACTCAGGAACAAATACTCGCGCTCATCACACAAATATTTGTCCATACCGGGATTCGAACCCAGGACCGCTAGCTTCGAAGGCAGGGTCACTACCAACTAGGCTAACTGCGTCGTCGTTATCGACATAACTAGGTACTACTGGCATCTAAAACGACCTAGTCCACACGACCAACACTCACAACTCGTTATAACACATTCAGTTCTAAAATACTGCGAGCAAGATATACAAGATTCGAATTAATTTAAGAGTTAAGGAGTCTAGTAGAGAATGTCTTATACTCTAGTTTAAGAGCTGTGAACTAAAAATATATAATACCAAGTTTGCTTCTACTTTTTCCTATATTACCTACTTTCCTCAGTTGGCAAACAAAATCTGCGTAATAATCAGCATTCATACATTAAAGTTTTTTTTGGCAAATCTATTTGCCAGCGGCTGGATGATGCACCTTGAATTTTCTTGTTTACATTCAATTGTCGAATCCAAGTCTAATAATCACAAAATATTACTCTACAAATAATATCCTCCTCTTTTCCACGAGGCTTGTCCCTGAATCAGAACCGGATTAAGCCTTTACGGTATCAGCACTTTTACACCGTCAACTCCCTGGTGATAACAAAAACTTGCGAACATTTACGTAGGTGACCCCCTAGCTCTTGCGACTTTATTTAAAGTACTTCGGCCAGAATAATGGGAAGGGCACGAACCACCAAGAAAAGATGAGGATAACATAGGCTATCTGATCTGCGAGGGAGTGTTTCCTGCTTTAGTGAGACATTGTACCACTGTAGGTACTCTGCTTAATTATAATAATACTAGCGACCCCGCCCTCGCTTCGAAAGTTCCCCTTCCCATTTCCCTCCCAATATATCCAATTATTTTCTTCATAAGAACCTTCTACTGACAATAACAAACACAACAAACCCAAGAGCAAACCCATTATCAATAAAAAAAAAAAAAAAAACAAAAAACAAAAAAAGAATTAGCGAAATCGGTCCAGCCTTTCACGCGTGACGCCGTGACCAAGGGAAATAGGGATTCATTTTTTTATATATAATACTCGCCGTTAAATCTGAAGACTTCTACCATAGATAAAATCGACGTCTCGCCCGCCTTAGCACTTGATGTTTCTGAAGCTATAGTACTATAGGAATACTATTGACTGCTTTTCTTTTCTGTATCACTTGCTTTAAAAAAATGTTGAAATGTGATATTCATTGCGATAGATGAGGTTATAGAAAGCGTCCGAAACGCAACAACCATCTTACCTTTTACCCTGCTGCCAGGCACAAGTCTCGCATTGTTGTGTTTCGGGACGGGAGTAGGTTAAAGGCATTATATTTGAAGAAATATTATTTTCACCGATGAATATTATCTACTGGACCGGCTTAACTTTTCTATTTCAATAGGCTCAATCCTTTGTTCTATTGTACTCGAAAGATAAAAACGTTAAGACGAATCGGTGCAATTTATATTTCGTCAACTATACATCTTATTGATTTGTTTTGGCTTTTCTGTCTTAAGATTGCAAATAAATGTATATAGCCCTCAAACCTCACTTACCATCAGACGACCGGTGAGTTGTGTGTTAGTACGATTAAACCCATCATAACTTCTAAAGACGTTAGCTATATTACAGTTATAAACAACTAATAATATACTTAATATAAAATGTATAATACGTGTTTTATGAATAAAACGATAAGTTTCTTAATAAGCAGTTCATTATAACAGTTGCTTTCGTCCACCTAGGCATTACAGTCATTTCGCAAGAAGGAGAAAACGAGACACGAAAGTGAAATCAAAAGCGTAATGGTGTGGATCAACGTACATCGGCAACGTTAATATGAAGAATATAATCATTGGTTCGGTGTGTTGCTACTACAAGACAGTCTAGATTATGTATGTATGTTATGTTTTTATTTGATTAAAATAAATTCAAAGCAATATCAAAATGTAGAACTGCTTCACCAAAAATGTTAAGTATATTATAAAACAGATAAGATAATTATGTCAAGTCTTACCAAAAATATTATGACTTTGCACAATGAAACACTACCGCAGAAATAACTTTTGGACTACATCGACATCCTTGTCAACTTCCTGTCTTTTTATTCCGCACCCTATTTCGATTGTTATCTAATCTTGGTCGAACGACTTTTTACAGTATGTACTCAACTTTTGAGTAGGGACACTGGTACTGACCTTGCAGCGAACGAATTACGCGTCCCTATTTGACCTTGATAGTGCCACCCAATAAGAAGGATTCTAAATTCACCTTTTCTATAAAAAAAAAACAACATTTGCTGTATAGTTGGACATCAAAAACCACTGCACGTGTATTTTATTTCCTTTGCTTGCTTTGCTATAACTTTGATGGTTTGATATGGAATCATTCCTTGGGGGAGGTAAATGATTCTATGTACCGATTCTGAAATCATTTAAATAATTTAAAATCTAATGTTTATAGCTGCGTCAGGTTAGCGCCTAAGAAGTTTTCGTAAAATGTAGCCGCTGCAGATAGATGAGAAGAATGTAAAAACATGCCTCGCCCAGGTTTTAAAGGGTTTTTCTAGTGTTAAAAACAATTATTATTCTGATTACGATCATAATTTGTTTATTTATTAAACATGTAGGGCCACTGCCGCCACCGGTTTTAGAAAAATCGCCAAGGAAATGAACTGTAACTTACTAGTCCGATCTCAAGCACGCCGGATAATGCGGAAATGGTGAAAAAAGTTTAGGTGACAATGCGCGACTCTCCATAAGGAAACGCGTTGCCTCATTGGGACTTCCGAGAGCAGCCGTCCATGAAATTTAAAGAAGGATTTAAAATTACATCTTTTTTAAATTTGTTTACACGCAAAAAATTCAGTGGTGTTATGTTAGAGGTTTTCACCGAATGTATTTTTTTGGATTACCTAACACATAATCCAAAGAGTACATTTTGGCACTGTGTGTGCGTGCAATAAGGCTTGTTCACCAAATAAAGTAGCCACATAAAGTCAGGCTTACATAAATATACTTACAGTTTTTGCTATGCTAATACGTCATATTTCAACATAGATATTGTTTAGTTTAAGAAAAATATGCATTAGATGTCATTGACTTGATAGAATCAACATGCCGAGGATAAATGAAAATATTCGAAAATTAATTATAGTGTCTTGTACAGAAAATGGCATGTCCGTGCGTCAACTCGCAAAAATACAAAATATCTAAAGATGGCGTGCGAAAAATTATACAAAAGTTTGGGGAGTTTAATATACTGGGTGATCTGCCAGGTCGAGGTCGCAGAAAAGGCTGCGTTAAATCGAAACCAGCTTGAAAGCGCGAAATCTCGAGCTAAAATATTAAACAAGTTTTTAATTAAAAATTGCGACAGATGTATACTCATGGATGATGAAACATAGGTCAAAAAACACATGAGAACGTTACCAGGACTCCAGTTTTTTACGTGGTAGGCTGGCAAGGATATTCCAGAAAAGCATATTTAAGTGAAAAAGTGGCTTTTGAAAAATTCGCTCAGAAAATCCTTGTATGGCTCATGTGGGCTTAAAAGTTCCAGCTTTTTCACTACGAGTAGGTTCAATCAACGGCGATGTCTAACGAGAGGAGTTTCTTAAGAGGACTGTGAACCAACTGCAAAATCTAGCCTTTTCATACAAACGGCGATAACGTTTTCCACCCCCTAAACGTTAACCAAATTCAACCAATTTTTGATATATGGTCAGTCGAAACAAAAACCTTACTCTCCTGTCCTTACTTTTCGTTTTTTAAAATATTGATTAGTTATAAAGAGATTATGGCCGAAATTACTTTTGTATGAAAACAATAAAACAGGAATAAATCGAAATGTATTAATAATATTGAAAAAAAAACGAAACGTACGGGCATAGTTTTTGTTCCGATTGACACCGTATCAAAAATTGGTCGAAATCGGTTAACATTTAGGGGGTGGAAAACGTTATAACGCCGTTTGTATGGAAAGCCGTCACCTCACAATCCTCTTAAGAAGCGAATTCTGTCCTTGTATCGGAAACATGAATGTCCCCTAATGTTTTTGGCCAGATTTAGCTTCTGCTCATTATGCTCAAGACACTTTAAAGTTCCTTAATAAGGAAAATATCAATTATGTTCCGAAAAGCATGAACCCACATTAAGAGATACCTGCTCAAGAAGGGTGCAGTAGCAGACTTCAAAAAAACATGGAACGCAGCCGCTCGTCAGTTCACTAACACTTCAATTCGTACGCTGATGGCAGGTGTTCGAAAAACGGTCAAGCAGTTTGTTCAATCTTAGGGTTTCCTTTAAATTTTATATATAGGATGTTTGGTAGACGATACCTCCAACTTGGCAGGGGGTTAGAGAGGATCATTTGTAACATATTTGGTCCAGAAACCCCTCCTCCCCATCCTAAAATGGTTATGGTTTATAAGATGCTTTTTTTTTAATTTTGCATATTTACCTATGAATTTATTATACAAAAAAACATATAACCATTAAGATAGGTGTTTCTAGGCCAAATATGTTATAAATGACCCTCTCTAACCCCCTGCCAAGTTTGAGGTATCGTCTGCCAAACACCCTGTAGTATTTTATTTTTCAATTATTTGCGTACAGATTTAATTTTGTTTGTTTGAAATACTGTAAGAAATACACGATTTATTTACATTTATCTATTGCTACTTTATTTCGTGAACAAGCCTTATGTTATGTATCAGTAGTTCAATATCTTCAGAGTATGTAATTCAACACACTCTTCTATTCAGTTTTCCAAAACAGTAAAGAATAAACGATAACAAGTAAACGGGCATTTCCCCCTTAATTTGTATCTCGTAAAAATCTATCATTCGCCGTTTCCGTTGTTAGTGCCCTTTATTCGTATACAATAAACAAACGTACGTATCTTAGAACAAATCGTAACCTAACTTAAGCTAAGATATAATATGTATGTATGTAGTTATGTTATAAAATGTCCGACGAGCCAATAAAACAACGCAAATAGTTTAAAGGTATTTATGTTTTTGCGGACCTCAAGTTCGAAGGCAGTTATACCTAGCTATGATTGTATTCCGTCTTGCTCTAGTGCTATGACTAGGTGACGCATTCGTTCATGGCCATCGACGGAAGCCCAAGCTTCGTCATAAGTACGGTCAAGGGTATTCAATTCAACGGTTGCACCATGATGGGAATGCGGGACTTAAGATTACGTAGACTAATACTCACTTTCCTTTTGGCAGTTGTTGTGTACTCTTACAAAACATAATGACAGCAGAAGTAGCTGAACTTATCTAACTGTAGGTACGAGTACCTACTGTCACTGGGTTACTCGAGAGTATCAAGTATCGTTACCGAAGTAAATAACTTGTTTAAATAAATTTCAACGGTTTACAAAGTAAAACTTTTATAAACTTTCAGTAGTTAGGTGTACATGTCATATCATATATGACATTACATCCATTTGATTAAGTACTACTTAGCTATGTGGATGACTTCATTTCAACGCGGTGAGCGAGTGTCATGGTTTTGTTCAACTGAGCAGCTAACTATACACCGACAAATATTACCATGGACATCCGTAGTGCCACGATTTATTTTTTTTTTCCAGTTTTTGTTAAACAACCATATTTCTATATAAATCGAATTTTCTTTATTTGTCAATAATGACGAATAATAATATATATAATAATGGCCTGTCCCAGTATTACTCTCAGGATGGAAAGACCTGACCTAATTCACAGAATGAGAAGAATATAACATTATAATATAATAAATAAGAAAAACTTCTTTGACCTAGCAGCAGTCAGTAAGTAGGTACCTACTCACTGCAAAAACAAACAGTTGATGACTGTATGAATGAAACGAATGGAAAACAAACAAGGTTTGGAAACTAAAGCTATATATTTAAATTTAAAACCTAAAAAATACGCAATCTGCAAGGATAAGGATAAGGACATATTAGTTCAATTTAAATAAGTAGGTACCTATTTTCACTTAAAGATCACCACTTGAATTATTAGCTTGCAATACCTTTTCCAACATTTAAGTTATATTCTCTAGGGCTTGTTTTTAGCTTTTCAGGTGATATTTTTAAAGCTGTCGTGTTTTTTGATTTTTTAAATCATTTATTATTTCATACTTACTTTTTTAGTTTTTATTAAAATGGTAGCATAAAAGTCTTCTAAAATATTATGTATATTTTTGTATATGACTATTTATTATTATTACCTTCCATTTGATACCCATATTTTTGTACTTAATAAAAAATACTTTATTAACACAGTTGCTCAAAAAGTGGTACTTTTCGTAGCTGTATATCGTGCGGAAAGTTGGTTTTCGCGAACTAGTGCTTTTTACTTTTCCAATTTTTTTAAATTTAAACTTGTTCCAATTCATGCTACTTATTGATGAGTGTTAATATTAATTTCCTTTAAATATCGTAATCAACATAAAAACCTACTGTTAATGTAAGAAAACGAAAAATATACATATTTCATATTTTATTACTTACCTCTTCATCATTATAACGCGTTTATTTTTTAATATTGAATATTGAAAAACCGTTCTTAATAAGTTGTCTGAATGGAATGGAATAGCTGCCGAAACGCCTGTCAAAATTTTTGACATTATGAAGAGGCGTTTTTTCTTTTTTTTTAATGATTATGGCCTGGATGCTAAGTCCTTTAAGCCATGCGTTTTTTCTTACTGCAAGCATTTTTCAAGTTTCCAAGGCAACATTCGATATTGTTTTTATAAATATACGATACACAAATAATCGTAAATAACAATACTTAGGTAATAATAGTACAATGTTTTATATTTACAATTGTTTATGTCTTATAGAACATGCATTTGAAAAAAATACTTTCATTGAAGTGGGTTCAATAATAATAACAAAATCTATTCTAGTCGAATAAAAGCTAAAAAAAAACACCTCTTCATAATGTCAAAAATGTTCACTGCGAAAGATCGAACTTACAACGAATTTGTTTACTAATCTTAAGTTTTCAAAAAGTTGCTTATAAAATGAGTGACAGAGTTTGAAATTGATTTATTTTTTCGCAACTGTGTTAAAAAACGTCGTTCGATACACGTGCGGAAATGTCATTCTTCACTCGTCCCGAGTCTTGCCACTCGCCTACGGCTCGTGGCAAGATATCTCGTCACTCGTGAAGTAATGACATACTTTCCGCACTAGCATCGAAATGTACTATTTTTAACAATTTTTTTCTCGGACGCCATATTATATAGGTGATTTCGCCGGTTTTCGGATTTTTGTGGAGTTAGTGGAGTTTCCAACTTTGCAGGCTCCAAATATGTTCAAATAATATAATACAAATACAAAATATTTATTTTTAGTGCTAGTATAAGTAATCTTTTTTCATTTTAAATTAAGCATTAAGTTATCATTTTCTCTGCTTATTTTATAAAAAATGTTAATGACAAAAGTACCGATTTTACTAGTTTTCGTCCGCAAATTTTGGTTTTCGTTCTATTGTCATCTGGTTTTCGTCCATTTAGTAGATGAGCTATGAAGTAGTTTAAACACAAAAAATTGCTGACGATAGATTTTCTTGATAGGTACTTTATTTAAGTTTTTTTACATTATCTAACAATATAAGCACTACTTTTAAAGTAATCAAATAAATTTAAACCTGCCGGCCGAAAACTAGCGAATTGATTTTAGTTTTCGTCCACTCCAGAGCAAATGGACGAAAATTAATCTAACTTTTACGCTCTATTTTCAGGTTTCGTCCACATATTTAAATTTATTTTACTCGTGCTACAAAGACAATTGAGTGGACGAAAACTAAATGTCTAATCGAGTAACCACCAAAGATCATTTTACGAGTACATTAAACACAAAATAAGATCGCACAGGTTCTTAAAAATTAAGACTGATACAAAATGGCACTTGTCTTTTTAGTTCTCGTCCACTTGGACGAAAACTAAATATTTTGCAGATTAGATGATTCGGTATTAGCCCACTAAAATTTTAAACGTTTTTCGTAAATAATATTTGATTACTACTTTATTTTAAGTTCATGATGTTCAAATTACACAAAAAACTAACACAAATATGCAAAAAATAGTAAAAAAACTTTGTTCGAAATTACATGGTATCACTATTTTTCTAAGACCGCGACGACACTTTCGTGGCACAAAAACAAATCACCAACTACCGTATTTTTTATTAGAGTCTCACTTGTCATATAATATATTTATGTTTGTAGAACTAATGGTTTGTATCTTAGGCCGCAACAATACCAAACATGCGCGGAAAGCTGTCTTTGTTTTACTATTCTAAGCTTTTGTTCAGCCTACAGGACGAAATCTGAAGGTGGACGGTAAACCGGCGAAATCACCCTAAGGCCGGGGCCGCACTGGTCGGGCGATGGGCGATTTTAGTACGAATGATCGCCCAACTGTCGCGCGGTTGTACTGAAATCGCCGTCGCGTCGCCTCATCGCCCGACCAGTGCGGCCCCGGCCTAACAAAGTGCCCCCGTCGCGTCTGTCTGTCTGTTCGCGATAAACTCAATAAATGCTGAACGGATTTTCATACAGTTTTTACCAACATACGGAGTGATTTATGAGGAAGGTTTAGGTGTACGTAGGGCACCACATATGTTTTGTCGTACGCAAAATAAATGTAAGATCAACTCTCATCTAAACTATTGTTTTTAGATATTGTTGTTAGAGTTGATTAATATAAAGACAAATTAACATCAATAATAACAGTACACGTTTTGTGATGTAAAGTAGCTCTGCAGACTTATTGCGATTTTCACAAAAATTAAACTTGACTGTATTTACTCGTCGCGATGTACGTGTAATAATCTTACTGACCTACTACGCACACCTGAACCTTCCTCATGAATCACTCCGTCCATTGGTGAAAACCGTATGAAAATCTGTTAGTAGTTTTGAGTTTATTGCGAACAGACAGACGGACGTAGCGGGGGACTTTGTTTTATAATATGTAGTGATAGGACGTTTGTCGTCAAAAAATCTATCATTTAACTAACCTTTAAAAATTGTTTGCTATTGAATGCTTAAGAAGGCACGACATGATTTTGTATTTATGATCCAATGACTGCGTTAACACGCTCGAGTTAGTACGGCAACAACCTGTTGACTTTCTTCGTTCACTGGTAACGCTACCGTGAGATTCAGGAGCGAAAGTAAAATCTTATTACGCAATGCATCTAATCATTAATCTACTACTTTTTCGTTATGTTTCTGAACTTGAAAATAAAATCTGGGCCCTATTTAATAAACATTACAATGCGACAATTTTGTAAAAAACTGACATATTTGTTAAATTTTACTAGTACAATTTAACAAATATGTGTGTTTTTTACAAAATTGTCGCATTGTAATGTTTATTAAATAGGGCCCAGGTAGATCTTAGAGAGAGAGACAAGACTTGCCCTTGCCTCAAGCTGAATTGCGAAGCTAAAAATCCTACCTTGAAATGAATTGCGTTGCTGAGAGAGCAAGAACGAAACGAAAAACTAGTCTCTCATTCTCGTTTAATAACTTTAACTTTTGAATTTATTTAATTATTGAACTTTAACTTTATAAGAAAATAATTCCCCGAGTTTGATTTGATATCGATATAAATCGTCAACGATCTAATATGGTCAGGGTCAAGACGAGACCATGTAAATTAGTACGAAAATCGTTATTGTACTGTAAGTGCATCTTATCTTACCTTGGAAAGGTTTCGACAGCCACATCGACGTCGAAAAAGATATCTACTAGTTCATCAACATCAGACTGCGGTGTGAGTGGGAGCGGCACTGAGGCCGACGGAGATGCGGCTCCGTCTATATTGGGACCCCCAAAATTGAAAAGCACAGGTTCCGTATGCACCATTGGCAGCATGGCTACAGCAAACACCAGCACTTTTTAGTACGATGCACAAGACTGTTGTCTTTCTTGATTAATTCTGCACAACACTGTTTGAATTCGCATCCAAACATACACTGCATTGCGCCACACTTATTCCAACGCAATTTTTCGTTTAGGTTTCCTAGAGCACTTTTGACCAAATGTTTTACAACAATTCGAACAGTTCACGAAATAAAATTTCCTCACGAGGTATGTAGACTAAATCTATCTTGCGGTAAATAAATTACGTAGCGATAGTGCAATTTCCTATCAATATCCGCGCGAAACGTTCGCTACAAAACGACGATGAAAGTCAACTGAAAGACGAGATGTACATATACATACATCCTTGTCGTTCGCCACTTCACATAATATCAACACGGCGCGACGCGACGCAGAGCGGCGACGGCAGTGACGGCGGCGGTACGGGAGGCGAAGTCGGGACTGGACGTGATAGCGCTGCTACGGTCACACCCGTTGCTTTATCTTATAGAGCTCTGAAGCGATCTCGCTCACCGTGACGACACATTCATAAACTTGGCGAATAAAGCCGATCATGTACGAATTAATCCGAATGAATAGACACAGGTAGATGCGTTTTTATTAGCCGTTTAGCTTACCCATTTACAGCAAGTTACGCAAAGCAAAATAAATAAGCATTAACCACCTACACACAATAAATTTAGAATGAGTTTAAGGTTAATTAATATATATTTATTTTAGAAAAAATATCAATTTAGGCAAGTCATACTGTACATACCTAAATACAATTAAACACAACCTAATTCAATTTTAATTAACTTCAGCATGCAATAATTACTGTATGTGGTATATGCACGAACATTACGTATACATATATATGTATAGCAATCTCCGTGACGCACACATGAAAGTGAAATGGAACAGTACTTATTCGTGTCAAGTGCACAATTAGATAACAAGGTCATTATTGCAATATTCAATTAATACACAATATTAACTGAATTTAAACGTAGAATAGATTTTAAAATGGGTTTAAGATTGAATTTGAAGAATGCTTCGAGTTTTGATTAAAATGTTGTTTTGACTTATTTTATTGAACAACACATGTACAAAAAATAAACTGTAAAAAAGCGTTTCGCTATAATTTTAGTGATATTTATTGATGTTTCATCAAAACAAGTTTAAGATACACCCAACATTCTTGACCTGATTGAAGATAGTAAAAATGTATAAAGTGACGTAATATGTCGAGTAATGGTTAATAACACAATAGAAATGCATCCAAAATATGCATGTATGTAAGCGCGAGGCGTGCACATGCACATGATATTGGAGGTGTAGGCAGACGAGGAACGAGAGGAAGAGCGCGCGCGTGCAGATATCGGTGCAGGCGGCCCCGCGGATCTGTGTCAGTGGGTCACGGCAATGACGTGGCGCGGCCGCGGCGAGTCGCGGCGCGCACTTCATTCTAATTCCGCTTCACCGGTGTCTCATCGTAACGCCCGCCTATTACGCTTAAATCAGTTAATCACACCAAATCCTCAAACATACATCACAAATTATCGCTATGTTTAGAGCGACTATGCACGCTGATAACGAGTCAATATAACGAGCCAATATCAAAGTCCGAAAAAGTACCAGAATTTGTGAATATATAACAAATAGATACATGTAAGAGAATGGCATTTTAGCATTAAGTACCATATTTTATAAATTAGTTGATTAGCCAAAATCTTGCAAAATCTCATTCCCAAGACACACCTTATTACTGGTATTCGCAAACAAGGTATTAATCAATGCTTAGTTTTGCTACATATTAAGCAGAAAAACACGCATAGAAATCACATCCAACGATTGGGATTTTCCTTTGTGGACAAAGATGACTGCGTGCGTGACCTACATTAATATTCTGTCTAAAACAGTTTGTTTCCTTACGCAAGTACAAGGAAACCGAAACCGAAGCATTATAACTATTAAATAGATAAAAACTCCCGACCCAATTGAAACCCCTATTTTCAGAGCTCATAACTCTTAAGAGGATTATGAATTGACGGCTTTCCATACAAGCGGCGATAACGTTTTCCACCCCCTAAATATTAACCGATTTCGACCAATTTTTGATATTTGGTCAGTCGGAACAAATACTATGGCGCAACGGATTTTCATCAAACATATAGCTTAGAACACTTTAGATCAAACAAAAAAAAACTACATACATCAAAATCGGTTCATCCGTTAGGGAGCTACGATGTCACAGACAGATACCTACCTACAGATACACAAGCCACGGTAAACTTATACACCCCTTTGTTTTGCGTCGAGGGTTAAAAAGGCTGACGGTTTTATAAAAATAATTTTAATGTTCCTTTCCTTCCTATTTCAGGTGCGGAACTGGACATAGTTTCTACCTTCTAAAGTGATGGGGGTAACCGTTTAATTTGCGACATAATCGAGACACGTGAGGAGCCGGGCCGGCTGCTCCGGCTGCGTCGTGTATCACGTGAACAGCCTGCACTATACTTGCGCCTGATAAAGGTTTGTTGGCCATTGGGCAATATTCATTTAGTTACTTGAATGACACATAATGGGTTTTAACTAATTGGGCGAACCTACGGTCCCATTGTGGCAAATTCAGATCCAGATCAAAAGCCCTACCATATGATCTATACCAATATAGAATAACGTTTCCAAGTCCGTCTTGTATTTTTTTTAATCAGTTTTCACGACTGTTTTAAGTTCCTCTGACGAAGCATGTTTCATGATTAATAGTCTTATCTTATGTTTGTTACGATTTCATCTTCCAGAAAAAAGTTGAGTTGAGTTAAGGCGAAATTAATAAACATTGAGTAGGCAAAACCCATGGTGCGTTTCCATTACATTTTCATAACAGGCATTTTCTACTCTTTTAATTTCCCTTTATTCTAGAAGACCCAATAATGTTCGATCTCTAGTAACGATGGAAATAGAATAGTTTTGAAATACGCTAAAGTCCATGATCGAGGAAAATTAAGACATATTTTTCTAAGAAGAGAACTTTAATAGTATCCGTTCTATGTGCTGACGACACTGTGTCAACGTCAACGTTGAATGACACAAACATCGAAGGACCTAGTGTACACACACACAACAACTGTGTTGCCCTTAAATTTATACAAAATGTTTTATTTAAAATTTAAAATCGATAGCTGGTTTAATTTAGTAAGTAGATGCTTAATAAATGATGTGACAGACAGACAAATCGACGGACGGAGTCGCACCATAGGGAGTCCTCTTGAACATTTTTTAGCAAGTAAAAATTGCTTTTTGCCAGATAAAGTACTTCCCCATACGATGTTAAATGTGAATCGACTGTTAGATAATACATTTTGGTGGTTGGTGAAATCCAACATAAGGCTTATGAATCGACTAACAAAATGTACTCGATTCTTAAAACGGCACAATATGTTCTGCCGAAAGGATTTATGCCATGCCAGTCAATTTATTAATTAATAAGAGCGCAAATTTGATGTTGCGTTTGAAAAAAAAAACTAATATTATTTACTTTTAGAAATTGTGCTTTTTTTTTTTTATATTACGTATCTTATCTGGCACAAACGTAACTTGAAATGGCGAAACTATACAGGATTCCATTTTGACTATTAACTCTAAAAAGTACCCAGGTAAAGTTAACTCATACAATAAGAATCTAGCATAACGTAAGATAATAAGCATCTAGGTTAGATCATGTAAAGTAGGTACATAATATTATAAATTAAGTGTCCCAAATGTTTGTCCGAGCTAATCTCAGAAAGTATTGTACGGATATGTAAACTGTTTTCACCGATAAAAAGAGTACTATCTAGGAAGGTTAGGCTATAATTTTATGAACTTAATGTCTTAAAAGCGTGCGGAGCCGGGGCGGGGCGCTAGTAAGTATACAAATACAAGCAAATATAAACGCAGATACATATTTTTAGCTTGAAATATAATAATTGCGACATTTAAAATGAATTACGAGATTATACAAAATTGTAATTCAAACGATTTTACGCTCTGTTGAGTTTAAATGGAACTCTTCTAATATGTGTTGACAAGACATGATGAGGCGCAACCTCGAGGGAGCATAAGTAATCTAATCAAATGAAACAACTAATGAGAATCTTAAATGGCGTAATATATTGGATGGGGACCGGGTGGTCCGTCTCGTCGCACATAATTTCACAATCAATAAGTTTCTAGTACTTAAAACTACATTCATAAGTTAACAATATTGTGCAATTTGACGTTATAACGTTAAATATGAATAAAAACAAGTATTTCATAACGGGTTGGCTTAAAGTAATGAGAATGTATTCAGTTGATTATGGCATGCGATAAAAAAATACAAAAAGGATTTCGACAGTTATAATAAATGGCAAATATGTCAATATTGTTCAAAATGCAAAAAAGGATTAGCTGGCTTAATAAAGATTGAGAAAATGAGTTATTACGTGAACTTGTCTATCGCCTACTCGGACAGCGTGAGAAATCGGAAGTGGTCGTTCACTTTAAAGCTGAAAATGTACCTCCATCTACAATTTATCGTTTGATCCAGCGATGGGAACTTGGTATTGGGAGTAAAGATTTACCAAAAACGGGAAGACCGCCTATTCTTAATGATCGAGACCAGAGGAAAGTGGCAAAGTTTGCACAAAACAAATTGGGTGTCCCAGAATAAGTTAGCTGTAAAATATGACGTTTCCCGTGGGTGTATAAGAAATATTTAAAAAAAAATACAATATTCAACACTTCAAGCGTCAAAAAGCACCCAAATATTCCGATAAACAGTTTGAAGAAATTCCAAAGAAGTGCAGGAAGTTGTGAAGAAAGTATTTGGGCGAAAATATTTCGATAGTAATGGATGACGAAAAGTATTTCACTTTTACTAACGATAACATGCCTGGTAACGACGGTTATTACACAGCCGATAAAAGTAGTGTTTCGGATAACGTAAAACTTAAATGTAAGCTTAAATTTGGAAAGAAAGTGCTTGTCTGGGTTGTAATTTCTGAGAAAGGGATTTCAAAGGCAGGCATCAGGGATTCATCCGGTCCAGCTATCAATGCTGAAGTGTATCAGAGTGAGTGTTTGCAGATTGTTAATCAATTTGTTAAGAGGACTGTGAACCAACTGCAAAATCTAGCCTTTTCATACAAACGGCGATAACGTTTTCCACCCTCTAAACGTTAACCGAATTCAACCAATTTTTGATATGTGGTCAGTCGAAACAAAAACCATGTCCGTACGTTTCGTTTTTTTAAATATTGATTAGTTATAAAGAGATTAAGGCCGAAATTACTTTTGTATGAAAACAATAAAACGGGAATAAATTAAAATTTATTAATAATATTAAAAAAAAAACGAAACGTACGGACATAGTTTTTGTTCCGACTGACACCGTATCAAAAATTGGTCGAAATCGGTTAACATTTAGGGGGTGGAAAACGTTATCGCCGTTTGTATGGAACGCCGTCACCTCACAATCCTCTTAAGAAACACCACTCTAATAAAAATACATATTCTGGCCTGATTTAGCCAGCTCCCACTATCCAAGGAGCACCCAGAATTGGCTAAGAAAGCATGATAACCTAACATAACCTAACCTAACTTACTTTTCGGGTAGCAGTTCGTATCTGTGGGGGTCACAGTTCTAACCTAATCTAACCTACTTTTCTGGTAGCAGTTCGTATCTGTGGGGGTCGCAGTTCTAACCTAACCTGCTTTTCTGGTAGCAGTTCGTATCTGTGGGGGTCGCAGTTCTAACCTAACCTGCTTTTCTGGTAGCAGTTCGTATCTGTGGGAGTCGCAGTTCTAACCTAACCTGCTTTTCTGGTAGCAGTTCGTATCTGTGGGGGTCGCAGTTCTAACCTAACCTGCTTTTCTGGTAGCAGTTCGTATCTGTGGGGGTCGCAGTTCTAACCTAACCTGCTTTTCTGGTAGCAGTTCGTATCTGTGGGGGTCGCAGTTCTAACCTAACCTGCTTTTCTGGTAGCAGTTCGTATCTGTGGGGGTCGCAGTTCTAACCTAACCTACTTTTCTGATAGCAGTTCGATCTTATTAATTCTGTGAATTGAGTGTGCGAAGTGACAATTTGAACAAACATTTTCTTGGACTATACAGTACCGGCAAATAATCTATCATATTTGTACAGTCGCCATCATATATATTGCAGCAAACAAGGTGCTCAAAAATATCTGAACACGACTCTATTGTCAAGGCGTTAGAGTGCATGTTCAGATATTTTTGACCACTCTGATATGTACAGATATATTTGATGGCGAACTGTACTTACATCTCATACGATTACCTACAAATGTGACTCACCAAAATTTACAACCAATCAAGAACTAGTAGACCAATTGTATTGCTATTATTCAATTCGTTAGCTGATTAAATAAGGTTCAAAATGGTATATAACAAATGTTTGTACATATCGTAGTTTAAAAAAGTTTAGTATTTAAAAAACCATTGCTGACGTGTTCATACAAATCTCGTAAATTTTGTATGAACGCGTTGGCAATATCAGCCAAATGAAAACGTTTGCTTAATAAACGTTTGTCTTAATAAAACTTGACAAACTAAAATGATGCCAAATGATAATTTGACCAAATGAATAAAATTCGAAATGTAAATGTGCTAAAGATTCGTTTGGGAAATGAAACTGCTGCGATAAGTTTTTTGGGAAGTGAAATTTCGGCGAAAAATATTTTTTAACACAGTTGCTCAAAAAGTGGTACTTTTCGTAACTGTATATCGTGCGGAAAGTTGGTTTTCGCAAACTAGTGCTTTTTACTTTTCCAATTTTTTTAAATTTATACTTGTTCCAATTCATGACTACTTATTGATCAGTGTTAATATTACTTTCCTTTAAACATCGTAATCAACATAAAAACCTATTGTTAAGCATACGAAAAATATACATATTTCATATTTTATTACTTACCTCTTCGTCATTATAACACGTTTATATTTTAATATTGAATATTGAAAAACCGTTCATAATAAGTTGTCGAATGGAACGGAATAACTGCCGAAACGCCTGTCAACATTTTTGACATTATGAAGAGGCGTTTTTTCTTACTGCACAAATACTCGCACACAAATAATCGTAAATGACAATACTTAGTTAATAATAGTACAATGTTTTATATTTACAATTGTTTATGTCTTATAGAACATGCATTTGAAAAAAAAGCTTTCATTGAAGTGGGTTCAATAATAATAACAAAATCCATTCTAGTCATATAAAAGCTTTAAAAAAAACACCTCTTCATAATGTCAAAAATTTTCACTGCGAAAGATCGAACTTACAACGAATTTGTTTACCAATCTTAAGTTTTCAAAAAGTTGTTTATAAAATGAGTGAATCAGAGTTTGAAATTGATTTATTTTTTCGCAACTGTGTTAAAAAACGTCGTTCGATACACGTGCGGAAATGTCATTCTTCACTCGTCCCGAGTCTTGTCACTCGCCTACGGCTCGTGGCAATATATCACGGTACTCGTGAAGTAATGACATACTTTCCGCACTAGCATCGAAATGTACTATTATCTCAAACTTTCCAAATATCATTTCATTATTTTATACGAGTTCCGATGGCCAAATTTCGGCTTCGTCAGCAGACATAATATTTCATAGTAATCCCACTGACAGATTCGTTCAATTTTCAGCTCACTCGAACTCTGAAAAGTAGGTTAAAATTAAATTTTAGGGGTTGGACTGAATAAAATTTAATATAAAACAATAACACGAATTTCGTCCAATCGATCAATTGGATGAGGTAGGTATTGCTCAACTCTCGCGAATAATGGCGGTCGCACCGGCACGCACTGGTGACGTTTCAACTGGGCAATAAAGACTTAGCGCGTAACGAGCGTAACTATAGCCGCGCAATACATTGCGCAATACGCGCGTTGTTCCCAGAACGTCAGCAATGGTTAGCTAGCAATGTATGCCGTTACTGTCGTAGTAACGCATTATAAGTAAATTCCATAATATATTACTGGATTTTCACAAAATATTAATAAATACAGTAAATTAGTTACAGGTAAAATGAAATCACTCCTGGGGTACCTTTAAGATCTTGGCTCCTTATTCGACACAATAAAACTGCACAACACGGCATTTTATTATTTTTAAAGTCACTTAAATCGTTGTACTACAACTGAGCTGCGTTTGACAATAATATAAGCGTCTGATCATGAGCTCGGTAACACGCGCCACGCCCCTTAGCGCGTCTATAGTATTTCTGTGGTCTGTGGATGTATGTAAATAAACGTTTTTACTGTCTTCTTTCTTTCTTTCTTAATAAATACTTTTACACAAAATTATTTTCAACATGATCGGATATACCATTTTTGAGTTATTGCTGAAAAACTGCGCTTCTCAAACAAAAGGACGTAAGTGCCTCTTTTGCTGGTGCACTTTATTTGTATTTGTAGTCATGGCGACGGAACCCTACACTGAGCATGGCTCGACATGCTCTTGCCCGGTTTTTAATTATTTACGATAAAATTGTTGGCTTATTTCAAATGAAAAAAAAAAAAAGAAGTTCCAATAGTTTGCCTACATTTGATATTTTTAAGATAGCTATTGTACATTGGGTGGAGATTATTATAGTGTACTTAGTTTCGACAAAAGCGTATCGCTGTGAACAATTGTGATAGTACATAGCAAGTTGTCCGCAAAGAATCCCTGCAAATGTAATGCGTCACGTGGGCGGGCGGATCGATTGGGCGGGCGGACATGTGAGCGCGTGCGCGGACTCGATCCTCTCCTATATCGACCGTAACTTTTAACTCGACGCTTTTGGGGCAGGTTAGGCCTATGCTCGGGGTCAAGGTCACGTCTCTTCCTACTAATACTGGGTATACTGTGCTATCTATGTGCGTTGACTGGAAACACTGGAATCGCTTAGGCGCTACTAGGTACTTAGAATGTCGTTTATTCTGATCAGTATTCTCTCTCTCTTAATTTAAGAGCTCTGCTCTTGTCGGTGGAGCAATTTCTATTCCTCTCTCCTCTCTGCCAGCTCCTTGACCTCTTTGTACGACACCACCTGCACCTTCTCCTTAATTTGGTCCATGTAGCTTCTTCTTGGTCTTCTTTTCCCTCTCCTGCCTTCAATCTTTCCCTCTATAATGTTTTTGATAAGCTTGTCGTGCCGCAATAAATGGCCAATCATCGCTCCTCTTCTGTTCTCTATAATCTCCAATATCCTTCTTTTCTCCTTTACCCTCGCCAATACTTCATGATTCGATACCATTTCCGTCCAACAAATTCCTTCCATTCTTCTCCAGCACCTCATATCAAATGCTTCCTTAGGCTACCACGGCTTCACGGTAAATATGTAGTAATTTTCTTAAAAACGTTTTTGTGTTACACAAACCCATGTTACACGACGCATTCGGCAAAACTACGCCCATGTAAGTTTTACTGCAATAATATATTTTATGTTAAACATTTTTAGAATAATGGACTAAAAACTATAGCAACATCCAAATGAATATAAACTTAATATACTAGATCAGGCACGACACAAGCAATCAATACGTTATCAGTTTTCAATGACCTTTACTTTATAGGCCCAACATTGTGCTCGCTTCACCCAAAATTAGGGCTTACAAGTTAAATACATAATCAAGAGTTCAATTATATTCCAAGTGCCCTTAAATTACTCGTCGACCTTTGTTAAATAACGGGTTGTTTAATTGCATACCCGAAATCACTTTTAACACTAGCTGTGTATCTGGCAACAGGTTTAAAATATTTATCAAGATAGGGTCTCGATATAATAATATTATCTGGGAGCTGTCTGTCCGGGCCCAGGTAGTGCGCGTAGCGGCGTGCGCAGCGGCGGCGGCCAGGCGGAGCGGCGGCGGAACGGCGCGGGTGCCGGTTCCTCCGGATTGATCGCGCCCGCAGCCGCGGCCGAAGCCTCCGCGGTCACCATGGAGACCGCCTGCTGCTGCCGCCGCCGCCGCCGCCGCGTCGCCATGATAACCACGCACAGTCAATACCAGAATTACGAGAGTCAAACTGAAAGTTTTTAGAAAATCAAAAACTGAACGTAGAAGCAACTTAATTTTTGTTTTATTGTTTCTCGAAATGGTTCTGTTTACACTCTATGAACCGCTTCATTCATTCATCACAGTAAAAATTATTTCGCCCACTGTTACTTAGGGGCGTCTTATACGGTCTTACCAAATGCAGCACTGCTTTGTCGGCGTCCGGAAATCGCTTTCCGCGTAATATATCTTTTATTTTTGGGCATGAATAGAAGGCACAGGGTGCGAGGTTAGGGTTAAATGGCGGATCACTTAATACTTCAACACCAGATGTCTCTAAATATTGCATCGTTTGTCTGGCAGTGTGCGGCGCCGCTTTGTCGTGATGAAGCAGGATCCTACTGCAAGGTCGTTTTTTTTTAACTACTGGCAACAATTCATGGTGTTGTACTCTGCAGTAACTGTTTTCTTATTTTATACACCAATATTTGCATAATAACCAGTCCGGCCGTAAAAAGAAGCCACCATCTTTTTCCCAACGTTTTTCCTTTCTTCATTTTTGTGGGAAGCTCTTCAGATAGAAACACCACTGTGCTGAGTGCCTCATAGTTTCCGGATCGTAACAATATATCCAGCTTTCGTCACTAGTGACAATGTCTAATCGAGTGACCTCCATCGATTTTTTTCAACATTACGCGGCACCTATCGATCCCACGGTGTTTTTGGGCTTCAGTCAAATCATGGGTTATCCACCTGGTACAAAGCTCACTGGCGCCTCAATGTTGATGTAAAATATTTTGCACCGGTCTCATACCAATGCCTAAGCTTGCCCGAATCTGTTAGTATGTCACTCTCCTGTCAGCCTCTAACATGAGCCGCACAGCACTGATTTCATCTTCGGTCGTAGCTGTTGAAGGGCGTCCTTTATGCTGGTCGTCAGAAAAAAATCTGCAACCGCCCTTGAATTCCTTAAACTAGTTTTATACAGTGGCCCTGATGACACCCCAATCGAAGTCTATCGTAACTTTCCTGCTGAATGAGACCAAAACGAAAATCATAAAAATAATTGCACGAATATTTTCACGAGTTAGATTCACTTCGATGTAAAACATTCGATTTTCAAATAGCTGCCAATTTAAAAATATGAATGACAAATGGTTGCAATATACCTGGTTCGAATGAGTAGGAGCTATATTATCAAAATCCAAGCGTTTTTTTTTATTCACTGTTTTACGAACAGTGAATAAAAAAAACTCTTAGTAAAAACGCTAAAAAACGTATTCAGTTCTAGAAACTTTCAGTGTGACCCTCGTAAGCCACTTTTAATGTTCCATCTCAATATACTGATTTACAAGTAGGTAGGTAATACGACTCAACCAACATACCTCCAATACCTACATCTGTTTAGCGCAATTTGAGCTTATACTCAAAGGTTTAACTTAATCTAGATCAGATTTATTTAACATCAGTTTTGCCCGGTGTTCCGTTCATATAAATAATCAATAACCGTTGTTTTATCGGGAAGGGTTTAAATATATTACGTAGTTAAAAATACCACCTAAATGTTCATTTGCAACAACACTCGGCATCAAAAATTAGCACATCTAGTAAAATCAGTTTAAAAAAGCGAATATAACCTTTAGCAAATTTACTTACGCTTTCTATTGATACCAATATAAGGCACGTTTATCGATGTTTAAATTGATGATAGCTGAAATCAAGCTAACAGGTATGGCTCGATTGCCTCGTGAAAATCAGGTAAGTAAGTAAATATAAGGACAAAATAAAAAGCTGAATTAAGTGTTTTAGAATGGTCTCAAGTGCTGCCATCCTCCAGGAGTATAAAATGGTAAGTAAAGGTCAATTGTGGCTCTTTCGCTACCCAGAGGTTGAAGAGGTTACATATTAACAGCTTGAAGTAAAAGGTATCCTCAACAATAAGACCACTGCTGATGAAGCTGCTCAAGTGGTAGCGCTACTACTGCAAGCAGGAGTATGTTAGTGTGATGTGATATACTCAAGCCGGTGTACTGTTTGACGAATGTTCCAGTGGTTCGATTGAAGTGACGGGACTGGAGATATCACCAGGAAGCTTAGGGCCGTATTAATAAACCGATCTTGGTTGAGAAGGTCGACTCAAGCAAGATACGTCAAAAATTACAGATTCCTATGACATGACGTCTAGTTTGAAGTATCTTGAGACGAGCATTTCAGCCAAGATGAGTTTACTAAAATACGGCCCTAATTAGATTCGGACGAGGTCGCTTCGCTTCACATCTGAGATCAAAATTTTAAAAGGAAGGATGCGTCCCATCGGACATTTCACATAAACCGTGGTGTTCATAATAGTCCCGGCAAACTTCTTCAGAAACGACCTTGACATTTCAGAGTAAATTCGACTCTGATTATATGCGCGAACCACCCCCCACAACAAAACTCTGTGCTCAACAAGTTAGCCGGGAACTGTACAAGAAAAACCGGCGCCATCTATCGCAACCCGTACGAACTACGTTGCCGCGAACAACTGTCGCGTTGCATAGGTCTACGATATAACATTGTGCGTGCGTTCAGGAATATTTTATTACATTTTTATAGTAATAAAATAAATCAGCTCAACGCCGATATACACACATAGTTCGATTTTGTTTTTCTTAAAGCAAGAATGATCACTATCGATATTTCTATACATATTTATAAATACGATATACCGATACCTAGATGTTCGCCCAGAAAGAACGAGCATGTAGGAAAGACGTAGATTACATTGGTTTCAATCCAATTGCTACCAAAATCTATATAGGGCTACTTTCGGACTACTCCGAATGATTTTTTTTACGCTCAATAAGTTTGCGCATGACCTCAATCACACCTGATGTAAGTATAGGTATATGTCCCGATATCTGACGCTGGTATTAATTCTATTGGCGTAGATTTCTCTCTTGAAATACATATGTACCTAAAAATTTTAACGTCTTCTAAAAAAATAAAAAAGGATGTTGTTAATTCGAGTATGTAATAAAAAAACAAACAAACATAATACAAACAAATAAATAAATAAAACCTTTTAAGAATAATAAATAAAACCGTTTGATAAAAAGTATGTAAGACAAAAGGTTTTACTAAATCAAACCGTTTACAAGATTACTGTGATGTAAATACGATGTGACTCCCTTACAAGGTTACTTCGCGCGCACATTAACCGCCACTATGGACATATTATGGCTTTAAAAAAAAACCGGGCAAGAGCATGTCGGACCATACTCAGTGTAGGGTTCTGTCGCCATTACTACAAATACAATAACTCGAGAACCAATGTTGTCGTGATAGTTTTCCTTTAATAGTACATTTCGATGCTAGTGCGGAAAGTATGTCATACTTCACGAGTACCGAGATATCTTGCCACGAGCCGTAGGCTCGTAGGCTTGCCGTAGGCAGGACTCGGCACGAGTGAAGAATGACATTTCCGCACGTGTATCGAACGACGTTTTTTAACACAGTTGCGAAAAAATAAATCAATTTCAAACACTGATTCACTCATTTTATAAGAAACTTTTTTAAAACTTAAGATTGGTGTGTAAGTTCGATCTTTCGCAGTGAAAATTTTTGACATTATGAAGAGGTGTTTTTTTTAGCTTTTATTCGACTAGAATGGATTTTGTTATTATTATTGAACCCATTTCAATGAAAGTTTTTTTTCAAATGCATGTTCTATACACAGTTGTAAATATAAAACATTATACTTTTATTACCTAAGTATTGCTATTTACGATTATTTGTGTATCGTTTATTTATAAAAACAATATCGAATGTTGCCTTTGGAAACTTAAAACATTTTTGCAGTAAGAAAAAACGCCTCTTCATAATGTCAAAAATTTTGACAGGCGTTTCGGCAGTTATTCCGTTCCATTCAGACAACTTATTATGAACGGTTTTTCAATATTCAATATTAAAAAATAAACATGTTATAATGATGAAAAGGTAAGTAATAAAATATGAAAGATGTATATTTTTCGTATTCTTACATTAACAGTAGGTTTTTATGTTGATTACGACGTTTATAGGAAACCAATATTAACACTCATCAATAAGTAGTTATGAATTGGAATACGTATAAATTTAAAAAAAGTTGGAAAAGTAAAAAGCACTAGTTCACGAAAACTAACTTTCCGCACGATATACAGCTACGAAAAGTACCACTTTTTGAGCAACTGTGTTAAAAAATATTTTTCAGATTTTTAGTATTAGTAGTTTTGGCTGTAGGGGGGGGGGGGGGGGGGCTCTACTCTAATAAAAATTAGCACTTTAAAGCTGAATATTTAACATCCCTCGGTGACTGAGCGGGGGGAGGTGGTGGACTCTCGTGCCTTATTGGTCGGCTCAAGGCCTTTGCGTCGGATGAGTTTGTGATAGTTAGTCAACCTGCCCCTATAGTCAACCATCCCCGGTCTCCCCTACCCTAAAAATGTTTGTGTTTTATCACTTTGTCTTTGTTTTTATATTACAATAGGTTAATACTCCAATACACCAATCCCAATCACATAAAATATAATATTAAATTAAATATTAATTTGTTTGCATAAATTCTAGATTTTTGCATGAATTTATTCAAGGTTGTTCAGAGAATGAAAAATCGGTCGATCACCGAATCGATCATAATAATTTTGAATATTGAAGGATTTAGATCAATAAAAGAAACGTAAGAATGGCCAGAAACAAAATCAATAAATAAAGGAGGTTGTAACCACCTTGTTACAAAGTAAGTCCCTAAGTCTATGGAGAGCCGATTTTCAGCCCATAGTGCGGCGCGTTGCGGAGGCGTGCTCAGAGCGGTAAACGGAGTTGTATATTTTTTAAAATTTTTGTTGTGTTTTTTCTGTTGTTTAGTGTTTGAGCCAGGGACCGGAACCGCTTACCATTAAAGGGGTTTTCGATAGGGTATGTGATAGACTTGTTTTTACAAGCCCCAAGGATACGCTAAACCTATCATCGACTTAGTCCAATGAAAGGGCAACCAAACGGTACAGTTAATTCGACTAAGCGCTAACCCAATCCCAATACCCTATCATCTGTTACCCTTTTTAAACTTAATCGAACGGTTTCAATTTGTTTTAATCTCTATGCGCAAGTGTTTCGACTTATTATTGCACTACCTAACAATTGAACGGGTAGCGGCTAGACAGGAGATCGTTTAAATATTAAACTACCGAAACCCTAATGAACTTGGTAAGCTCTATGGAAGCGATTAACTAGTTCGAAGGGGTTTCCCTAACGTTAAGGTAACACAATCATAGAGTAACCACATCGATTGCGTAACCAAATGACAGGGTTACCCTATCGATAGGGTTAATCAAATGAAGGGGTTTTCCGGTCCCTGATTTGAGCATGCAAACTACGGAAAAACTCATTTTAATTAATTAATGACAGCCCACCAGCCGGGTTCTTGCAAGTGTTAAAACGAAATCAAGATGTAGGTAGTTCTATAGTATATAACTAGCTTTTGCCCGCGACTCCGTCCGCGTAGAAATCGTTTATTGGTTTTCCCTTGGGAACTATCAAATTTTCCGGGATAAAAAGTATCCTATATGTTAATCCAGGGTACAAGCTATCTCCGTCCCAAATTTCATCCAAACCCGTCCAACTTTCGCATTTATAATATTAGTAGGATTATAATAAATATTTATAAATTTCTAATTAAGCAGTCGCTATTTTATACACTATACCACCTTTTTGATAACTTTGCTATCAGTTTATTGACAACAAATTCGTGTATCACACTATAAGGTTATATCTAAACTAATCCCTTATCGGATTAGAGTAAGTTCTCTAAATGTGGACCAGGTACATAATATGGACCATATCAATAATTCGATAGATGTCATTCCTATCACAGTGAAGGACGCCGCATTTGAAAGCCTTGAGTCGCATCCCCCCGCCATTCCATCGCAGCGCAGCTACATGTCCGCTCTTGACAGTAACCGCCATTTGAATATTATAGGCAAACTTGATGTAATTTTTTGGTGAGTTTTGTAAGACCATAACTTCTTTTAATACTCTTGCTATTTCTTGAATCTTCATATTTTAGAAACAGTGCTTTGTTAGTAAACTTTCTTGATATAACGTTTAAATGCACATCCACCCAGTATTAAAAAAAATAATGTTTGAACTTCAGATGTCACCAGTTTGTATTATGGACGAACAGTGTTGTTTCAAATACGGACTAGTGGTCCATATTATGAGGTATATATGTATTATATTGATACTTTGGTCACTTGTAATGACAACTGATTATATAAATGAGACTGATTAAACATAATAAGTTACGTTATAATTATAAAAAAATGGTATTATATCATGTTAAAATTACTATGATGGTGTGGTTATGGAACGTGTTAAAAACCTAATGGTCCATATTATGTTACCATTTTTGAAACACCTAATTTTGCTATAACGGAAAAAAATGAATATATTTTAGAGATTTTGATTCTTTTTGGCATGTATATAAAAATAAGTACCTACTAGATAGTTTTTGAACTGATTAAGATTAATTACACTCGTTTAACTTTAAATCCTGCGTTTTATTTAATTAAATCGATATGGTAGTCCATATTTAGGGAACTTACTCTACACTATAACAATAATATTGGATTTCATCAACCACTTAACAGACGATTAGTTTTAACAGCTACCAAAATGTATGAACTAACAGTCGATTAACATTTAAAATCGTATGGTGAAATTGGTACTAAGTAGGATTGTTTTAACCTTAAAGATAAAAGATATTTATTCAGTAAGTAGGCCAGACGGGCACTTTTACGCGTTAAAATCTACCAGCGCTTCCCAAGAGGAGACCACTGCTGAGAAGAAGCGCCGCAAGAAACTCAACAGTTAGTCAATTTTTTTTAAATCGTATAGGGCAGATAATCAAGCAAACAGTTAATTATGAAATGTTTACCTTGCATCTTCAAAGGCCAGAACTGGCATAAATGGATCATTGAAGAGAGTGGCGCCAACGCGCTCCGGAGTTTGACGATCCGTGGCGATACTTGTGACTTAGTGCGCTGCTCCTCAGAAATAGCACCTGTAACATATTTATTAAGGTAATGGACGTACAAACGGCTAATAAAATGCTGAGCAAATTTGGGATCTTGTCATTTTTAGGGTCCCCGTACTTCTTTAGGAAAAAACGGAACCCTTATATCACTTCGTTGTCTGTCTGTCTCTCAAGACCGTTTTTCTCAGGAATTCTTGGAGATATCAAGTTAAAATTTACATCAAATCTTATGTTTACAGTCCCTTGGAGCTGTAAAAAAATAACGCTTCCAAGTCAATGCAATTAAAAATTACGGCCATTTATGCCACGTATTTTGCCACTCGCAAATAAATAATAACCTATAGGGCACTCTTCATTGACTTAGCAAGAATCATGCTTCATGAAATTTGGCAAGAAGCAAGGTCTCACAGCACAAACTAAGAAAATAAAAAATAACGAAAATTTTTGATTTGTACCTATTACACATGTTTTTTTTGCCATTTCAAACCTACATAAATGTAAACAGTATAGTTGGAGAATTGAACATTAGGTACGTACGAGGTGCGGTCCAAAAGTTTCCGGCCTAACAAAGAAAAGAAGTACATATACCTATTTAAAAAACTTTTTTATTTTTCGATATAGTCTCGGTATTTCAATGCACTTTTCAGATCTCTTAATAAGTATTTCTATCCCCTTATAAAAATACTCAGAAGCATTGTCGTGGAGAAGCCGTACACCTCTGCTAAGTTTTCCACGACGCTTCTGCTTGATCGCCTCTCGTAACTGCTCAATAAAGGTGGCGTAGTAGCTACCATTTACCGCGGTATTCCTTTTTTTATGTCAATCAGTAGTATTCCGTGACAATCCCAGAATACCGTAACCATTATCTTTTTAGTGGATTGTGTTACCTTGGCCTTCCTAGGCGGCTTTTCACCAGGACGACGTCACTCCATCGATTCCTTTTTGGAGAGAGGATCATAGTACAAAACCATGGTTTCGTCCCCCGTAACAATTGACTCCAAAAATGAAAAAACTCTCTTCGAGCACGCTTTTCGCTCACTTCGCTGCAAGCTTGAAAGAAGTTTGGGCACCCACCTCGCACTAACTTTGTTCATGTGAAGATGTTCATGAAGAATCCTAACTGCCGCACTCAGAAACGTCAATTAAGTTTTAAGTTTCATTAAAGTTGCTGCGTCTTATTCTATTGCGATAGCAAAGAAAGTGACAGCAGCTACTTTAATGCAACTTAAAACTTAATTAACGTCTCTGAGTGCGGCCGTAAGAACTCAAGTTTTCGGAAGCGCTGTCCTTGCCGCTATTTCTTTAGTCTTCAGTCTTCGATCACTCAGAACTTCCTCTTCCACTAATTTGACGCAGTCCACGGTGAGTGCTTTCACAAACGAAACTGTTTAGTCCATTCTTTAATGGTAGAAAATGACGGAGAGGTGTCCCCGTACACAGCATCTAACCTTTTTTTATATCGGTCGGGCTGACCCCTTCCTTTGCCAGGAACTTGATCACGGAACGATATTCCAACTTGAACATTTCAAAAACTTTCAGACTTCCTATTGTTCTAAACGCCGTGAAATCAAAACCACAACCAACAGAAATCTCAAAACTATATATGAATAAGCAGAATAAATGACAATCACAATGACACCGCATTTTTTATTTTTAACCCGCCATAGGTATTTCTCCAGCCAGAAACTTTTGGACCCCACCTCGTATGTATGAGAGAACATTTTTGCAACTACAAATGTAAATTTGTTCTTGAATCCGACTTAACTTTTTGCTAGAGTCTAGCAATGTCCGGTGTTTTGATAGTTTATTTATCTTAGAACGGAACCTTCCTCGGTGATCAAGTCCACTTCGCTCTTGACCGGTTTTTTTAATTTGTATCCAGCTTTGTACATAACTAGCTTTTCCCCGCGACTACGTCCACGTAGTACTCATTTTTCGCTTATCCCTCGGGAACTATCCAATTTTCCGAGATAAAAGTATTTTTAGGGTTCCGTACCTCAAATGAAAAAAAAAAGGAACCTTTATAGGATCACTTTATTGTCCGTCTGTGTGTCTGTCAAGACCCTTTTTCTCAGGAACGCGTGGAGGTATCAAGTTGAAATTAATAACAAATACTTAGGTCTGCAATCCCTTGGACCAATGAAAAAATCAAACATATAAGTCAACTAAGTAAGTTTATATAAATATGTTTATTGTTGTCTAGTACCCATAGTACAAGCCTAGAGCTTAGTTTGGGACTAGGTCAATTTGTGTGAGATTGTCCCTTGATATTTATTATTTATTATTACTATTATTAGTCAACGCAATCAAATACGGCCATTTATGCCGCATATTCAAGGGATCTCAAGGGAACCAAAACCTACACGGTACTTCCCGTTGACTTAGAATCATAAAATTTGGCATGAAGCAGTATCTTATGATTATCTATTGTTTGCCCGAAATTCATATGCTATAATTTTCACTTGCCCGAATTTTATATGCCCGAATGTTACATTTCCCAGAAAAGTTATCTTACATACTCTTGTTTTCCCGAAAGTTAGATGCCATAATGATACTGATGCCATACGTAATGTTTTCCATATTATTAAGTGCAATAATTTTATTTAATAGAATATTTAAACGCCATACTAAAAAATTGTATTTACATTAAGTATATATTTGTTATGTAACACTTGGTTATATTGTAATAAATATATTGATTGAATAACATTTTTTTTTATATTATATTACCTACTAATGTAATTAAACCTAACATATTTGTGTTCATTCACAATTCTGGGAAGTAAAGGTATACCATGTCTTATAGCACAAGTAAAGGAAAAAATCCGAAAACAATTAATTTGTACTTACATTACAAAAAAAATCAAGTCCAGTATAAGCTGACACTCACTAAGTATGAGAGTGCATACCTACGACTTTTTCCTTTACTTGTTCTCTAAGGCGCCCATTTACACGGTAGGTTTTGCTGTCAGTTTTGCCACAGTCACCGCTGTGACTGGCGGATAACCTACCATCTAATGCGATGACTGATGTTTGTATGATCATTATCCAGTTATTTTGATTTTTGCATCAATCACCATCAGCATGACTGATTGAATTGACTGACGTAAAACCTATCGTCTAATGGACGCCTAAGACATTGCTTCTTGCTAAATTTCATGATTCTAAGTCAACGGGAAGCACCCTATAGGTGTTGATTCCCTTGAGATTCCCTTGAATATGCGCCACGCCATGCGTTTGGTGTGCCGAAACCTTTAAAATTGCAACGTTGCCGCTCTTACACTCACGTTACGCTAAATAAAATCATATCAAAAGCAACTAAATCTAAAGTCGAAAAACCATAATTCGAGAGACAACTTTGACAACTTATTCCTATTACCAGTGATTTATTGCTGTGAAGTTAACCAGGTTATCCTGTCTTATCTGCCTGTGTTTCGACTTTACGGAAGACCGCACGTAAAATGTATCAATACCTTTACAAAATACACTTTATATTTGTCTACGCCTGTTTGATGCAATATTTCCAAAATCAAATTTCCTAAGGACGATATTCCTAAAAACAAAACTTCGATAACTCAAAAGTCTAATGTACGAAATTCCTAAAGATGTATATCCTAAAGCACTTTTAATCGAATGATCTTATTTTCGAAAATCATATAACAATACTTTGAAACTCAATATTTTTAGTGCTCGAAATAACTATTTAACACCTATTTTTTACAACCTTTTATTTAACCTGCAATGTATGTATGTTTATCTGTCGGGGTTAATCTTCGAGTCATAGGTAGGTTAGATTAGGTTCGTTTTTATATCAGGCCCGGAGGGCCAAAATAACCCAGAAATAGGAGCTGCACTTAGCGCAGCTCCGACGACTCTTGTCAAATTAGATTTTTGGAATGGGCAAAATGCGACTAATAAATTAACCGATTGCGAATTGTAGTGCGGCGAGTTTAGAATCCGACGAGCTTGGAATCCGACGAGAAATTTCGCACTTTAGACATTTTAAACTTAGTGTCCAATTGAGGACATAGGAAAAAATGTAATTAGGATTTCCATGCACTAGCAGTATTGTACATTAGACATTTTAAAAGTAGGTCAATGGAACGTAGGATATAAGTCTTAAGGAATTTCGTACGTTAGACATTTTAATCCTCTCTACGCATATTGACCAATAAAAGACACGCAAATTGCCCAATACGCATAATGCCAACACGAGCGATTAGTCGCAAAATGACCTACGTTAAATAATACGCAAAATGACCAAACGCAAATTGCCCAATACGCATAATGCCAACACGAGCGATTAGTCGCAAAATGACCTATGTTAAATAATACACATATTTACGATTGTTTCCATTTTATTTGGCTCAGGCTCGTTCTGTCTGTTTCCTAAAATATCTGCTTCTCAAAATGGCCTTCTTCCCACATTGTCAGTACAGGGGGGTTATTATGACATAGCTATGCAGTTCACTTTACGGTGAGATAAAAGGACAGAGCTATATAACTGCTATAGCTCTGTCCTTTACGCTCGCCGTAAAGTGAACTGCATAGCTATGTCATAATAACCCCCCAGACCTGCATAAAGTCAGTGACAAATATCCTCAATAAAATTGATGGAGTCGCGGGTATAAAAGCTAGTGTTTCATATAAGTAAAGTGATAAGAAAAAGAAGATTGTCAAACGCAATTCTTTTGTGTTTTCGTTCGGATGTCGGTCCTTTTATTAATATCCGACTAATCAGTTCCGACATACCATTCCCACGCCGTAATATATTGATTTCTACTTTAGACCATTAGCTCCATATTAAAAGCATGAAATTCTTCAGCATTGATATCCATTCTGCTTTGTTCACAATAAAATATGATGTCTATTAGAAAGCTTTCCTAACTTCACTATCTTGACGAAAATGAAGAAAAATAAAATCATTTTTCTACAGGCCATCTACATATAATATAGTAGATTGTACAACAAGTGCATAAAACGCACCATTTTACGCGAGACGTTTATCCATCCAAGCGAGCTAATGGTCATAAAGCGTATTGGTCAATTTACGTATGACATTCTGCGTATTGAAACTTAAATTGAAATGGTCATTCCGCGTATACGTCAAAATACGTAATGGTCATAAAGCGTATTGGTCAATTTACGTATGACATTTTGCGTAGTAGGTACTTTGTTCATTCTGCGTATTGGTCAATATGCGTAGAGAGGATTTTAATTTTCGAAGTTTTGTCTTTAGGAATTTCGTCCCTAAGTTCCTAAGAACTTTGATTTTAGAAATAATAATAATTTTATTAAGGTTCACCAACAATTGTTTACATTAATACAACATTACTTAAGTTACTTCAGTTCGGTAAATGCAACAATTACTTAAAGGTAAACACCGCATGCACTATTTATAATATAAGTAGAATCTAAATATTAAACTTAATTAATTAAATTAAAAATGTAAGTGTTAAGCACTATCTAATTCTAGTACACGGTTTCTTATTGACCTGTAATATTTACCCACTGGGTCGAAGTAAATATCAGTGACATCACTACAGCTATTAACAAGCTTGCAAAGTCTGGCGATAGGAGAGTTTGATCCCAAAACAGTTCTTCTGAAGGGCGGGCAAAGAGGAGTGATCGCAGAACGGGGTACACGCGAAGGCGCGCGAAAGCGCAAATGGCCTAACAACGGAGGGCAATCAATCTTGTTTCTTAGTAGTTTATAGGCAAACAATAGGTCCAGAGTACATGTACGCGTGGACAAGGAATCCATTTTGAAATGCTGCAATCGGCGCTTGTATGAGGGTATACTCTTCGCAACGTAACACAATGACAACTTCACAACGTAACACACTACAGAAAGATGCCTCCGGGGTATGTTGGCCATAATGTCAAAATGTCCAATAGGTCATAATGTCCAGATACCATATGATCCAACTGGTCAATTGGTCCGATTGTTACATTGCACGGGAGGTCATAATGTCCAGATGCCTTATGATCCAACTGGTCAATTGGCCCGAGTGTTACATTGCCCGAGAGATCATAATGTCCAGATGCCATTATGATCCAACTAGTAAATTGGCCCGAGTGTTACATTGCCCGGGAGGTCATAATGTCCAGATGCCATAAGGACCACTGGTCAATTGGCTGCCACTCACTCAGGGTCATAATAATAATGTCGAAATGGAATTAAGACGAGGAGGTATAATAAGGGACAGGTGGAACAGGGGCTAGGTAGGTTTAGGTTATGTTAGTTTTGCACCTAGTAACAGCCACCACTCTTATTTCAAATCAATTAGACAGTGTCGACGGAGCTCCGCTCACGCGGAGCTCCTATTTCTGGGTGGTTTGGCCCTCCGGGCCTGCTGCAAAACTAACATAACCTAAACCTACCTAGCCCCTGTTCCACCTATCCCTTATTATACCTCCTCGTCTTTGACTATATTTTTGGCAATTGGGCGTTTTGGCATTTTGACGATTTTGACCACTAGACATTTTAGCAACTGGATTATTTGGCAATTGGGCATTTCGGCATTTTGACGATTTGACCACTGCACATTTTGGCAACTGGATATTTTGGAAATTGGGCGTTTTGGCATTTGGACGATTTGACCACTAGACATTTTGGCAACTGGGTATTGTATCCTTGGACGTTTCGACACTTGGAGGTTCTGACATTTGGATATATTGACACTCTGGCCAACATACCTCATGGCAAGAAAGATAAATGCCGCATGAAACATTTCTGAATATGACAAGATTGACCAGTATGCTTGTGTCATTGTAATTGTTTACATGTCAATCGTTAGGGAAATTTCATATTCTCAGAAAATGCAAAAATGCAAGATTTCTGTATAATCTTGCATCATATCGGTAACTTGTCCACTCAGACAACAATAGTTTCCGTTATGGATATTAGTAAAAAAAGCCGGTCAAGTGCGAGTCGGTCTTCGCGCATCATGAAATGGTGAATTTTTCTAAAAAAACTAAAATTTATATTTTTAGGGTGTACAGAAACCACAATGGGTAAAAACGGAAAATTACTTGGGTATCATCTTGGCTTGTCTCATTAGTTTTTCATCAAATTCTTGACTCTTCTCATTCTGTATTCTTCGCTGCTTCTTCATTGGTTACATTGGAGCTGTTTATTTATTATGTAAAGGAGCGTCCCCACTGAGAGCATTGTTACCCGAGCATTCGTAAATGAGCAATAATTTCAATAACTTGTAAGCTTTGTACGCTCAACGTCCACACCACTCGAATATTCGACGCCGAATGCTCATTACACGCGAATGCTCTTAGTGGGGACGCTCCTTAAGACTTTGGAGGGAGGGGGTCTGAACAAGTATTATTTTTTTCTTACATGGGGGTAGAAGGGGGTCTGGAGTGTTCTTACGTAAGATCACAAAAGCAAGCAAAAATTAAAGCGTTTTTATATTTTTGCTACTTTTTCTTTGCAATTTTGGTAGATACTGATCTTACGTAAGATTAAAAAGGAGGGGGTTCATCCAAATCTTATTTTTTCTTACGTAGGGGGAGGGGCGGTCAGATGGTTAAAATTGTCTTACGTAATAAATAAACAGGCTCATTCCATTTTGTCATGATGTCACATTATGTACCTAACTTCAATAATGACCAAACTCTATAAAAAAAACCCAGTATGTCATTTATTTTAAGAGTGTGATTATTTTTCGATTTTGGATTAAAGTTTTTTACGCGAATAGATTAGAATAGAATAGAATAGATCTTTTTATTTCAGATAACTTTAAGCCCATAGATTAACATACACTTCAGGAAATTACATTTAACTTTACACATTAAATTTATTTAAAATTAAAATATTTACTTCAATAATATAAAATTAAATCAAATTAAATTAAATTACATTAAATTAAATCAAATTCAATCAAATCACATCAAAATAAATTAAATTAAATCAAATCAAAAATGCTAATGCTAATGTTACTTACTTATATAATTTGCACTTTTGTAATTGACAGGTAGCTTTATTTTAGCTTTGTTTTTGAAATTGGCATGCTTGTTTTAAAATTATAATTTTTTCAAATTATCAACATCTATAAGGCCGGGGCCGCACTGGTCGGGCGATGGGGCGACGCGACGGCGTTTTCAGTACAAATGATCGCCCAACTGTCGCGCAGTTGTACTGAAATCGCCGTCGCGTCGCCCCATCGCCCGACCAGTGCGGCCCCGGCCTGAGCCATAGTACTTGTTCATGTTTACAAATAAATAGTTAACAACAATGTAATTTTCGTTTTAATTTGATCTTTACAACATAAGCCATAAAGTCACTATTAGGAAAAAATGTCAGTTGTAGCTAGCCCCTTCTATTTCAGAGCACTTTTAGTATGTGGATAAACAATGTACAAAATAGCTGTGTTTAACTAATGGGTCATCGAGATAAAATTTGGCATAGGAAAAACATTTCTATTATAAGTTGTACAGTTGTAAGTTGTTGTATATCATTTTCCTGCTCAAGCATTTTTAATCCACTTCAGATTCCTGCCCATTATCCTCTATAAATCACAGCTTTATATGGATAATTTGAATTACCAGGCAGAATGTACTAAATATATTTGATCTTAATGAAGAACACTGGGCAGGATGAGGATATATTACATTAGCAACAGTAAATAAATAAAATTATCACGGGACAATCTCACACAGATTGACCTGGTCCTAAACTTAGCTCTTGGCTTGTACTTTGTGCTATAGGTACTAATAGAGGAATAAATATTTATTATATAGAAAAGCATTCAAAACTCAGGAAATAATACTTGCACTTTTAAACCCCTTCTACGGTCGGGACAACCACACAACTCAACCAAGGTCAAGAGTGTCCTTGATCGGGTTGAACAAAAAATTGATTGTGTAGACGTCTGTTGGACAACCAGCGTCCCAACGGCCTTGGTTGGAAGTGCTGCGCTTGCGACCAAAGTCAAACAGAGGGCGTTGAGTCGGCCGCCCGATCGTTTGGAAGCTTGTCACCCAACCGCGCGTAGTCAGTCAGTTTTAGACGATCCAAGCGAGAGGGCGTATGCGTCATGAAGAACGAGCGCGAAGTTTTGACGGAGTTCTCAGAATTATATAAAGATCTTATCAGAGATTACAGTATCTTTTTTTGCTATGAACGGTCTGACCATTTCTAATAATTTATAGAGTCTCTTGGTCCATTCTAAGATAATTATGAAAATCTTCTGTATAGATAAAACGTTTAAATGACTTCAGTCTTTTTCTGTTCTTTAACCACTGTTTCAGCCATTTTCTTTTTTTCTTTTTAGGGTTCCGTACCAAAATGGTAAAAAAGGAACCTTAGGTGAGACTTCGTTGCCTGTCTGTCTGTATGTCACAGCAGTTTTTCTCAACAACTGCACACGCTATCAACTTGAAATTTGGCATAGGTAGTTGTATAACTTGCTTGCCCGCATCTGTTTTTAGTAAAAAAATATGAAATTTATGAAATTAATTTTATAAATAATTGAAAAGGGGTCCAGATTGGGGGGTTGAAAACGAGAAAGTGCTTTATTATAGCTAGTGGGGTATCATGTAAAAGGGCGCAATCTGCACATTTCAAAACATTTTTTTTTTATAATTTTCCGTGACGTACTTTTGGATTTATAACCAAAAAACGTCAAAAAATTACTGTTCCTCCCTCATCTCCGAAGTTTATGAACCGAAAATGCTGACAAATTCCTTACTTATAGATAATTACTTATATTTTACGGGAAAAATAAAACTAAGTGTTCAAAATTTATAGTTTTCGAGAAATTGACAATAAACTTTAAACTTTGTACCAAACTTTAGGCAAGTCAAAATGGACCTTATTACATACTCATACAGTAAAGTACACAAAAAGTTATATTTTTGAAGTACGGACTTAAATGTGGAACCCTCTGTGCGTGAGTCCAACTCGTTTTTTTCCTCACTAGCAGATAGAAGGGCTATGGCATGGCTACTCCGACTTTTTGGTATTTTGAAAGTGACATAGCGAACAGCTAGCAGTGACGTGTTCACTGCTAGCCGTTCACAGTTGAACTGAAATTGCTTCCAACCACACGACCGTGTAGAACAAATGGCAAATTCGGTTGACTCAACCAAGGTCACGGTGGTTGGGCGGTTGTCCCAACCGTCTAGAAGGGGTTTTACTGGGGATCAAACCCAGGACTGTTAATCTAACTTCACAGGCAGAATTGCTGCCAACTAATCTAACTGCATCATCAAACAATTGCATTGGAAAGGGATAATATGCAAACAAAAAATGCTAATACATGTGCAATTTAACATCATTTTATAATAGCATGTTATATGATTTACTCATTTGCATAAAAAAAAAACAAAAAAAACACAAAACACCAAGAAACTAGTCCCTTTAGATTTAGATTTAAATAAAAAAAAATGAAAAATATACAAAAAGGTACTGAAACATTTGGGACACAGATCTGTTCAAGAGGTTAACTCATATGAAATTAAATTAGATTTGAAGTTGGTTCAGACTATTAGCAAAGGAGAGGCTGATTATAGGACTTAGAAAATAACCTATCTAACCTAACATAAAGATTTTTTTTCTATGTCCAGCCCCCCTTTCCTACAGTCCAACCCGAAGTTGTATATGGAGCTGTTAATTTCTGACTAGATACTTTTATTTACTTACATTAATAATAACTGTTACGAAATGAAATTTTATTTTGTATCTATCAAGAACCACAATAAGTTATTGTAACCCTTTGGCCCAGAGTAAAATAGTAATTTAATAAAATAATTAAGACTCACTATCACATTAACATTTACAGAACTCAAACAATGGAGTATCATATACTGGATTTATTCCAAATCCACACTGGATATTAAATGTTAGGTTGGCGATTGTTGATAGAACAAAAAATAACCTCCAACAGGCAGGTGATCAAGGCTGTATTAAAACCTTGAGATAATTTCACTAACGTTGATGTGAATATATATCTGCTGGTCTAAGAAATAATACTAAGCGTTAGTACTATCAGTGCAATTAAATTGGTTTAGATGAATTTTTAAAGGAATAGATTTTGAAAAGTAGACACCACTTCAATGACGTCATTACATTGACAGTCAATAAACCACGGTAAACAAAAGCATTTACCCAAAACACTGAATTTGATGGAATAACTAATATATTTGGTGAAAGTGACGCGAAAATACGAAAACAAAAAGATTAAATTATAGAAAAGGGTACTCACAATGTTTTCAATGCTAAAAAAATGTTCCAAGTGAAGACTAACAACGATCAGTTGACAGCCAAACTAAATAACATGGCGGCATCTCGTCGCAGCCGGTAAAGAACGTATCCATCAATAAAGTAATACACTAGCAAGCACTATCCACAATTAGCAAGTGTTATACTAATAAAAAACACTTCCCACTATAGCAGCAAAATAAATTATTGTATATCACACATTAAAGACCAAATGACGTAACATTTTCAACCTTCACGGTCGCACAGTACATATTATGAAAAAATACTGCAACTGTAACTATAATATATAGTAAGGAGAACACTATTATAAACACTTTAGAACTCAATTACACTTTTGATTGCGTTAAAATCCATCAAAATAATTTGTCAAAGCAAAATCAAACGCATTTATGCCAAAGAACAAACGTGACACGCAGTCAAGCAACTCAAACCACAGAATGCTTAGGAAACAAGAAACTAAACATATCGATACAGAGTAAGTAATAGCGTAAGTTTACCAACCGCTACACCATAATTGTTCCCATTGAAAGTGACAGTTTAGCGATATTTTTTCGTTAATAATTATTCAAGGATGTTAAATATCACACTACCGGAAAAGAAAACGTAGTCAAAGGTTGACACACGATTCAGGTATATCATGTCACATACGCTGAATGAGAAAGACTTTTACTTTAAATTAATATTTATATGATATCAACATATTTTTGGAAAGCAAAAAAAATACGTTTTCTATTCTATTATTTTAATCTAGTCAACATGTCGAAAAAAGGTGAGGGTAGCTGGAAAGTATTCCGAAGTTAATGGAACTGTAACATGTTGTTTGGGGGTATGATACATGGAAAACGTAATACGAATGGAAACTTGGCTTTAATTAACTAGAAACTAGCAGATAAAATAATAAATACACTGAAAGACATAGGTCAAGATCATACCTAGATAACTATAGACGATTTCAATTCAATAATTTTTTTATCAAAAATAGCATCTGTCCAGGTATGCGGACAATTTTGTTAATGTCAGTGTGAGTTTGGGTGACCTGTCGTTTCGCCGAGTTTAATTACGCAGATTTTTGTTTCGCAGACAACTATTGACAGACCTTTCTTTTGGCCGAGTAACGTTTGGTATAACCTCGTTACGCTTATTATTTGTTTCGCCGAGTAGTAAACGATACGCAGAGTTACGTTTAGTCGATTGTTTGTCTCGTAATTGTTTCAGTTTACCGAACACCTGTTCGTTGAAACATGATAAGCAGAGTTATCACATGGCATCATTATTGTTAAGGTTCAGTCAATTTTTGTTTCGGAATTGGTTCAGTAAACCGTACAACTGTTGCGTTTTTATACATTTAATAGGTATAACATTGCCAACAAAAATTAACTGATTTTAATGACTATACTGTTATAAAATGTAGTCAGGTACGACGAATACTGGACTTAACTTTTGCTTGGCTCAAAAAATGGCGCATTCGAGCGAGCGCTCCGAAGTCACACCACATCACCTTCACCTTAAGGAAAGAAAATTGTCCCTCAGTTTGCTTAGGAAACAGTATCTTGCCCCAAACGGACTGTGTGAAATACCTCGGGTTCCATCTAGATAGACGCATCACCTGGAAAAATCACATAAAAATGAAAAGAGAGCAAGTAAACCACAAGTTTCGAAACCTTTATTGGCTGATGGGAAGAAATTCAGTACTGTCACTGGATAACAAACTCCTAATCTATAACGCCATTCTGAAGCCTATCTGGACATATGGCATTCAGATAGGGGTTGCTAATATGAGCAATATTGCGTGCCTGCAGAGGGTGCAAAATAACATTGTGAGGAGCATCACAAATGCTCCATGGTACACAAGAAACGACGAAATACACGCGTATCTAAATATGGCAACAGTGGCCTCGGAAATAGAGCGCTATAGAAAACAGCACATTAAACGTCTCACCCATCATCCTAATCCACTTGCCTCTGGATTGCTTGATAATGCCAATGTGGTTAAGAGACTAAAACGAAACCACGTGCTTTGATAGAGAATGCGGCGCTGGCCTCTAACTCTATAAACCCCCACCGCTCACTCAACGCATCTGATAAAAGTCTGGCGACTGATTGCAGACCAAAAGGAAAAAAAAAAAAAGGTACGACGACGAGCGATAGCGAGGCGGCGTGTTAGGTAGAATTGCGACCAACAACGCAGGAGCCGAGCGAGTGGAGCGAGCGGGCCGCTGCAGCGGCCGGCGAGTGCCAGAACCGAATTGCTAGCGTCGCGATTTGGTTTGTTTTGACTTCTACTTGATGCCTCTCCCAGTGCAAAACGAAAAGGTGGCGAAAATTTGATTTGAGCACTGAATAATAGTTCAACCGTTTAAAAGCGAAAGGTTGTTAGAGCAAACATTCAAAATGTGTAGTAATTAATAGCCTAAACGAATTTCTGTCAATAGTTGTTCAGCTTACTGACTCATAAGCCAACTAAATAGTTGCTAAAAGTTGAGTTACGAAACGTTAGTCTGCGAAACCATACAAATACGAACAAATCCATCGGCGTACCTTTACTCGGCGAAACATTGTCTGCCAATCAATAATCTTCGTAAAAATGGTCGGCAAATCATTAAGTAACCGTAAGTTTGCCGATGTTCGGTTCGTTTGGTATTGTTCGGTATTTGCGGAAAACTGTGGCGAGAGTGTCAATCGCCTCACGCTCCGACCACCCCGCCGCGCTCCACTCCGACACGCCCAAGATGGCGGCCGGCTCAGCAGAAACGATCGACACGTGCAGCAACCAACACTTCCACCCCAGGACTCCAGGATTTAGAAGGCACAAAGGAAATTATAATAATAATATGTCAGGGTACAAGTCGACACACAAAGAGCTCTGACCGACCTACCTCAGGGGGATGACAGCCTAGTTCCATTTGTCCTGTTATGGCGCTGCTGTCGCATGGTCTTTTTTCTGGTATGTATCGCTGTCTGTCAATGTCGTAGACATCAATGTCAACCTCGACACTTCTAGAAAAATAGTGTGTTGCAGGGAAGGCTCATTTAAAATGGTTCCCATTTTCATTGACGACAGCGACCTCTGGAGTTATGGTTGAAAATACAAAACGTCAACTGTCAAACATGTGTCAGTCCAATGTCAGTCAGTGCGTTTTGCTGAGTTCTCTCATTATTAAATGTATTGCTGAATACTTTGTTATTGTAACCCCACAGAACCGCGTTATAATAAAGTGACATACTGAGAGGGACAAAATGGATGTTACTTTATTATGAAATGGTTCCTTGGATAGTCGCAATACATGTTTCGGTGGTAAACTGTAAAACACACGTCTAGGTACGTATATTATATAGTATGGCTTTAGTTCAACCACGACTCTCTAGATGGCAGCACTTGTCATACATGCAAGTTTGACCATAGAGTTGCCATTCTTTTCCTCTATAGTTAAACCCCTTCTAGACGGTCGGGTGGTTGGGCCAACCGAGAAGGACGCAGCTATCTGTCAGAATGAGATAGTAATATTTACATCTCGTTCCTACAAATAGCTGCATCCCTCTCGGTTGGCCCAACCACCCGACCGTCTAGAAGGGGTATTATTCTTTGGGGCTCTTTAAGCAAAGTTAAAGCGCGTCACTCACGGAGCTATAATATATATTATAGGTCGGTATCTTACGATATTTATTACGTTATATTTTCCGTACTAGTTGACAGAGTCCACACTCGCAGCTATAATTTACATTAATATATATTATAGCTGCGACAGTCGCAGCTATAATATATATTAATATAAATAATAGCTGCGGGTGTGGACTCTGTCAACTAGTACGGAAAATATACCTAAAATAAACGAAAATATATCGTAAGATGCCTTGCTATAATATATATGAATATACCAAAATATATATTATAGCTCCATGTATAACGCGTGTAAAGGCACGGTGCTTTCACTTCCAACAATCCGTTTTGTATGGACGCCATTGTTCCGTCAATTTGCACTAGATGGCGATATTTAGAAAGGCTAAAGATAATAGATGAAAACAACTTTAAATTCTAGTTTCAAAAAGCTGTGGCAGTGGCCCATGGGCAGTGGCACAGCAGGGCTGGTATTGGTACGTGTGATTATTGGTCCTTGATATTATAGGTATGGTATAGATGGTCCCAATAGTAGTTACGGGAATTTGCGTTAGATGGCGTTGTGCCGTTGAATAGAGTGATATATCTTCCTATATATAATGTACTCTTTGCTTAAAGGTGTTGTCCATGTGCTGTCAGACACCTGTCAGTCGTTTTTTTTTTTCACTTAAGACTAAGGTAACGTTGATAGTTCCGACAAAGCCCGAGAAATGTCACGACAGTGATTAAAAAAATATTTTTTATAAAAACGGTACGAAAGGTACCTTTGACTATCAGAAAAAAATATAATATAATCCCCTTCGAAAAACTTTTACCCCTTCTACACGATCGGGTGGTTGAGCCAACCGAGAGGGACGCAGCTATCTGTAAGAACGAGACGTATATATCTCATTCTGACAGATAGCTGCGTCCCTATCGGTTGGCCCAACTGTCCGATCGTGTGGAAGTGGTTTTAATTTTACTTTCATCTGTCACCATTTCAAACCAGATTACGTATAAACTTATTAATAACTAGCTGGTACCCGGCGCGTTGCCGTTTTGGAGTCCATAGTGAACATACATACATACACACATCTATTGTTTTAATTTTATTTATTTCTGGAATTGTTTCGATGCCTTGGTCCCATGTCCATCTACTTTTACAACGATTTGTTTGCAGAACAAATGAAGATGTATTTAACGTCAAAAATATTGTTACTTTGTTAATTCCGGGTGTCCGTGTTTTGTATATTTTGTAAAAAAAAAATTCATTTTTACATTTATTTAATCATTGAATAAGTTACACTTGAGTGCGATAATATTATGGCACTTCCTTGGCATATCCCTTTGGAAGCTGCACCGTGTTTTAAAGAAAGACAATCTCCTCCAGAGACATCATTACTTAAACATTATTGCAAATTAAACATACACGAAAACCCGTATGAAGAATTGCAATCGGGTATCATGTGTGAAATTGGTATTGGTAATCGTGAACCGGCTACTATCCAAAGATTAATCGCATCTGGTATGACAGTAGCCCGTCTTAACATGAGAGATTTGGAGCCTCCGGCTTGTTCGCAATTGATTCAGAGTATTCGACAAGCCGTGTATAATTATAGCGCCGAATTAGAGTACGTGTATCCATTGGCGGTAATTGTTGACGTTCGAGGCCCTGATATAGTTACCGGTGATTTAAAAGCTGGTCCAAAATCAGCAGTGGAGTTAATTCAGGGTCACACTATACGTTTAACTACTGATTCTAGTTGGCGCGAAAGCGGCACCCCTGATTGTTTGTTTGTGGGCTATGATCACCTCACAGATCTTTTGCCTGGAGACAATATTTTTATTGATAGTCTATCACCCGGTAAAATCAAATTAGTGGTGTCTGAAGTAGGTATTGATTCGATAGAATGTTTAATTGAATTAGGAGGTACAATTGGAGCTAAAATGACAGTTCGCATATCAGAAGCTCCACGTGATGCTGATCATCTTCGTGACAAAGGGGACAGTGCTGATTCTTTGTCATGTAGTGACTCGTCACAAGAAGCCTTTGAATACATGGAACAACAAATCGGTTGGGCAGTTGGTTCTGACGTTGATGCTATGTTAGTGCCCAACGCCCAAAATTCTAATGATATACGTCAAGTACGAGAAATTGCTGGAGAAAAAGGTAAACACATACTTGTGTTTGCGTGTATTGATACTGCATTAGGGTTTGATAATATCGACGAAGTATTATCAGAGGCTGATGGCATATTCTTAGATCGAAGTGTTCTGAGTGTGGATTTACCGGTAGAAAAAATATTTATTGCACAAAAAGTTATATTTGCAAAATGTAACAATGTTGGAAAACCTTGCATATGTAAGGCAGTTTTGAACGAACAAATACCTACCCTTTGCGTTACTGATTTAGCTAATATAGTACTTGATGGTGCTGATGTAATATCTTTGGAGCTGCACTACGATTCTCCTATGACGAAATTTGCTTCTTCATATGATGCTGTTAGTATGGCTGAGCATTGCTTAGCAGCTGCTGCTGTCGTTTGTAGAAATGCTGAGCGGATTGTGTGGCAGCCGCGGATTTATGGGAATTTGGAGTTAATGCAATCCCCCCTTGATGAACCTACTAAAGCAGTGTGTATCAGTGCTGTTGAGTTAGCCATGCGGTCCAGTGCTGTCGTCATAATATGCTTAACTAATTCCGGTCGCACTGCAAAAATTATTTCTCATGCGCGACCTCCGTGCCCCATTGCAGCGGTTACTCGAATGTGCCACACAGCTAGACAATTACGCTTTTGGCGAGGTGTGCGCGCTATGCATTATTTCGATGCTGCGAAAGGAAGTTGGGCCACCGAGGTAGAATGTAGAATTCATGCTGCTCTTGATTACTGCAAAGCAAAATGTATTTTGCGAGCTGGTGATCCTTATGTCGTGTTGACGGGGTCTCGTCGTGGTGTCGGATATTGTGATGCGGTTAGACTCTTGTATGCAAGTGCTCGTGATACTGTTTCACTAGAGTAATGTACTATTAGAATTTTAAAACTACATATTAAATAATAAATATAATTTGCACAAAATCTATCGTCTACTCAACAACTAAACTACACAGTAAACTATGAAAATATAGCAATTTTCGAAATTCTAGAAATATGGACCGGCACTTGACCGGCATTTAAAAGAGTTGTGTGAATATATTTTTGGAACTTTGGAATGTATCCTTAGAATATTATATTATTATATTATTATTATTATTATTATGTATCCTTATTCTGAAATTATTTTTACCACATTTTTTGCTAGCTAGGGCTGGCGTCCACTAGTCTCGCCGAGTCGAGACGAATCGAATCGCAATAATTTGCCTCATATACATTTACAATGAAACTGCGTCGATAAACGACGAGCCGTGGCGCCGGTGGCGCGCCGATTCGCTCGTCGTCTATCGACGAATATATATGAGGCAAATTATTGCGATTCGATTCGTCTCGACTCGGCGAGCCTAGTGGACGCCAGCCTTAAATGTAATGTAAAGAAACATATGTACCTACGTAAGTAAAGTGCGTTGATTGGCTTGATTTAACGTTAAAAAGTCGCTAACGTTAGCCGCTGATCGACAGTTAACGTTAGCAAAATATATTGATAAAATTTTGACAATATACCTATTTTAGCGTTATTTTACCGGTAAATTGAGGTAACGTTAAAAGCAAAGTATTGTTAATATTAACATTATTTTACGAACCTTATCCGCGTCCGTCATCTGCTAGATTTAACATTATTTTACTTTAATTTAATGGTAGTTAATGGTATTTTTATGAATTTACCGTTAAGTAACATTATTTATTATGTTATCATTTAGTAATTAACAAGCTGCGGGCTATTGTTAAAATTAACGTTAGTAAGTTAACATTATAATAAAATGACTGTACCAAATAACATTAAAATTTATACCGTTACCAAAGTATTTTTATGAAATTACCGTTGAGTAACATTATTTATTATGTTATCTAGTACGTTAACAAGCTCTGCTGGTGAGATGGAATGATGTCGCGAGATCATTTATTGTAAAATTCAAAGGTACGCTTTCTATATGATAAGGTTTTGGTTACTTTATTGTACTGCCGGCGCTACACATAGACAAATATTTGAACAAAGACTTTGAAAGACTTTGCTCACACATTTGAAAAAATGTTTATGTACCCGCCACACTTGCTTCAAATGTATGTTCAGTCCACAGTGTTCGCAAAGTCAACAAACAGGATGGACCACGGGTTTGTTGACGCGGTCTACCTATATTATTTAGCCGCTTGTAATTATTACTTACTCAATGCGCGACAAAAACTAAAATGGCCTGTATGGTAGGAGAGCCGACTGCAAAATTTCGTACCGACTTGAAACCGCGATGAAATGCACAATGGTTTCCCATAAACGTGATGCTAAGTCCGAATTTAATAGTCTGCCACGGCGGAACTTGCCGAAAGTAAAAAAAAGAAAGCCATTTCCGGTGCGAAAAAGGGGGTGTTACTTAACCCATCTGATACTAAAATAATAGTAATGGACATCAGTTAGAAATTTACTGGTAGATACAGAAAAGCGAAATCTGCCAGTATTTTTTTTGCCGGAAGTGCTTGGCAGACGCTCTCAAAGGTGACCATCGGGACCCCTAAATATACCCATCTGATACCACCATGAAACCAATTCCAGTCGGTAGATATGAACCCTCATTTCAGGAATATATAAGTCTGCCAAGGCTTTTCCTGCCGAAACACCTTGACAGACGAGATTATGTAAGCAACATCCGTGGAACCAGTATTTTGGAATTGTACAGATTACGGACATTTTAATTACTGTAGGCTTATTGTATTGCATTTATAATAATTATGAAGGTCTGTGTTTGGCAGTAAGTGATAAAAATATCTACAGGTGAGTTTTTTTTTCACTATTAGTAGGTATAGAAAATTCCTGAGACAAAAATGAACCAATCATGATCTCGATTTTAAAGACAATCATAAATATAGTGGGCTGCCGAATTTCAACTTAACTTTAAAATTCTTAAATTCTTAACTTTAAAAGAAAAACAAAATACTGCGCCTCGCTCGAATCAACATAATGTGACTTAATTGTACCGCGTTAAGGGTTATATTAGAACATGGATACATAACACTGAACGTGAATAGTACGCCTGCGCTCGTCACTGGCTGTAGGTAGTGGCTGTGCTGCCGCCGTGGCGCGACTGGCTCTCGGAATCGCACGAGTCGTTGACGATTATACTCGTAACACTATTATATTTTTACTAGCTGTCCGCCCGCGACTTCGTCTGCGTAGAGTCAGTAATTTCGTTAAAAAGTAGGTAGGTACAAATAAAATGTTCACTAAGTACGTATCATAAAGGGACAGACTTTCCAAAAAAATAGTAATGTTTCCTAACATTTGTTCGCTTTTTAGTGTTTGTTTAATTATTATGTGATTATGTATTACATGCAGCACATATAATTTCATGCACATTCATGCCATTAATGCTTATTGCCAATTCTTCATCACTCTTGACAAAATGGGGCTATCCAATATGCAGGGACATTAATCGTTGAAGAACTCTCCTGGTACTTTGCGAAACTTCCATTTCACCACATTCATTAGGGGCGGTTCATTTATTACGTAAGACAATTTTAACCAATTTCTGACCCCCCTCCCCCTACGTATGAAAAAATAACATGGATGAATCCCCTCTCTCCTTTTTAATCTTACGTAAGATCAGTATCTACCAAAATTGCAAAGAAAAAGTAGTAAAAATATATAAACGCTTTAATTTGTGCTTGCTTTTGTGATCTTACGTAAAAACATCCTACCCTCATGTAAGAAAAAATAAGACTTGTTCAGACCCCCCCCCCCCCAAATCGTCTTATAAATAATAATAATAATCCAGCCTATATACGTCCCACTGCTGGGCACAGGCCTCCACTCACAATGAGAGGGTTTGGGCTATAGTTCCCACGCGGGCCCAGTGCGGATTGGGATCTTCGCACACATCGTCAAATTGCTTTGCAGGTTGTGTGCAGGTTTCCTCACGATGTTTTCCTTCACCGAAAAGCTCATGGTAAATTTACAAATTATATTTCGCACATAAATCCGTCCAAATCCAATCCAAATCGTCTTACGTAGTAATAAATAAACAGCCCCTTACAAATTATGGGCAAAAGTAGCGTGTTGTGAAATACTTATTATTAAGGAGTTCCGATGGTCATGTCTGGTCATTAATTTCACTTTACCAAATGGTGCTTTTGGAATGTAAATGTTCTGTACAGAAGTTTGAAAATCGCTGTATGAGTCGTTTAAATGTTTGAAGGGTGCCGTCAATTTACCTGGGATTCCATTATAAGAAAACTCGTATTTTATATTTAGTAGTCTAGAAACCAATTTTCATATATCTAACTTCAAAAATAACAAAACTTAAAATGTCCACCCCCATTTTCACCTCCTTAGGGGTAGTGTTTCCAAAATCACCGAAAGTACTCTTGGTTTGTAAGCAGTAGCTTTAACACTAACTTCATTAACTTCAAAAATGTCTTCATTCCCATTAAAACTTTCACCTCCCATTTCACCCACTTAGGGATAGTTTTTCGGAAATCACCAAACGTTTTATTTTTTATTTATTAACAGTGCCTTTTATACCATTTTCCACGTTTCTAACTTCAAGAATGACCAAACCCCTATATAAATTTTAAGCCCCAGTTCAGCCCCTCAGGGAAAGTCAATCCAAAATAATTGAAAGTGTTTTTTTTATTATTTCTTAATAGTAGCGAATATACCAATTTCCACGTTTCTAACTTAAAAAATTTACCAAACTCCTATACAAATTTCTACCCCCCATTTTACCTTTTTAGGGGTAGATGTTTCCAAACACGCCAAAAGTTATATTTTTTATTTGTTGAAAGTTACCTTTATACCAATTTCCACGTTTCTCACTTCAAAATTGACGAAACTCTCATACAAATTAACACCTCCCATTTCATCCCTTTAGGGGTAGTTAATCCAAAATAGTCGAAAGTGGTATTTTTTATTTGTATACAGTAGCCTTAATACCAGTTTTCACGTTTCTAACTTTAAAAACAACCAAACTCCATTATAAACTTTAACCCCCCCATTTCATCCTCTTAGGGGTAGTTTATCCAAAATCGCCAAAAATTGTTTTTTTTTTCTTAACCTATAAGTATACCAAATTCCACGTTTCTAACTTCAAGAATGACCAAACTCCCATAAAAGTATTAGCCCCCATTTCATTACCTTAGGGGTAGTTTATCCAAAATCACTAAATGTTATTTGTTAACAGGAGCCTTTATACCAATTTCCACGTTTCTTACTTTAAAACTGACAAATCCCATACAAATTTTCACCCCCCATTTCACCCACTTAGGGGTAGTTTTTCCAAAATCTCCAGAAGTTGTATTGTTTTGTTATTTAACAGTAGCCTATATACTAATCTCCACGTTTCTAACTTCAAAATTGACCACACTCCCATACAAATTACCACCCCCCATTTCATCCCCTCAGGGGTAGTTTATCCAAAATCGCCGAACGTTATTTTTTTAATTTGTTACCACTTAACAGTAGCCTATAAGTATACCAATTTCCGCGTTTATAACTTGAAATTAGGTGAGACTGAGGTCAAACGCAAACCCATGTATGATAAAAAAAAAATAAAAAAAAATGACCAAACGCCCATACAAACTTTAACCCCCCATTTCATTCCCTTAGGGGTAGTTTATCTAAAATCACTAAAAATAATGTTTTTTATTTGATAACAGTATTTCTATAGCAATTTCCACGTTTCTAACTTGAAAAACGACCAAACTCCCATACAAACTTTAACCCCCCTTTTCCACCCCTTAGGGGAAGTTTATCCGAAATCGCCAAAAGTAGTTTTTTTTATTTGTTATTTTAAGTACATGTAGCAAGTTTGAAAGGTCAAACTTCATTGGTTTTTATTTTAAAGTTGTATGAATTACAGTAATTTGAAACATAAAACCCTCTTTTTTGCGTTTTTGGATGAGATTAAAAAAAACTATGAAATAGGTATTTCTTTATTTTTATTAATAAGTATTTATTTTTAGTTTCATGATCCTAGAACAATCTAAATTGTTTTTTCCATACAAACTTTACCCCCTCTTTTTACCCCCTTCTTCTAACATTTTCCAAAATTTCTATAGCCTAAATGTTATTCTGATTTTATATAAATAGATTTATGACAATTTTATCATTATCCGTTCAGTAGTTTTTACGTGATGCTCAGTCAAACAAACAAACAAACAAACAACCAAACAAAAATTTTAAAAATGGTTTTAATATGTTCAGTTACTTATTATAAGTCGTCCTGATCGGTTTGTTTTTTGATATCTTCAATGTACAGACTTTTTGGTCTTAACGATTTTATTATATGTATAGATTATGTAAGTAGCGTCACTAACTTTAATGGTAGATTGTTAATCATATTTCATCCTTTCACGGTGTCAGGGTTGTATCTTAGTGTATAGTTTTGGTTTTGTTTTGTGCATTTGTATGTACCTATATTTAGCAATTCTGGTTTAGCAACTAGTTTGGTATAGCCTCTTTATCGCGTTCCCGCAAAGTTTTGATTGAAATTATATCAACATGACACTGGCTTAATCTTTAGGCATAGCCATAAAAAAAAAACAAATAAAACACGAAAAACAGACGGTAAATAACATATTATTATACAAATATAAGTATAAAGTAATAAAGTAATAAATAAGCCTTAAAATGTCTATAATCTGTTCAATTCCGAAATACGGGTTCCACGGATGTGGCTTACATAATCTCGTCTGTCAAGGTGTTTCGGCAGAAGAAGCCTTGGCAGACTTATATATTCCTGAAATGAGGGTTCATACCTACCGACTGGAATTGGTTTCATGTTGGTATCAGATGGGTATATTTAAACTATTAATTTTAAAGTTAAGTTGAAATTCGGCAGCCCACTATATTTATGATTGTCTTTAAAATCGAGATCATGATTGGTTCATTTTTGTCTCAGGAATTTTCTATACCTACTACTAGTGAAAAAAAACTCACCTGTAGATATTTTTATCACTTACTGCCTAACACAGACCTTCATAATTATTATACATGCAATACAATAAGCCTACAGTAATTAAAAAGTCCGTAATCTGTACAATTCTAAAATATGGGTTCCACGGATGTTGCTTACATAATCTCGTCTGTCAAGGTGTTTCGGCAGAAGAAGCCTTGGCAGACTTATATATTCCTGAAATGAGGGTTCATACCTACCGACTGGAATTAGTTTCATGCTGGTATCAGATGGGTATATTTAAACTATTAATTTTAAAGTTAAGTTGAAATTCGGCAGCCCACTATATTTATGATTGTCTTTAAAATCGAGATCATGATTGGTTCATTTTTGTCTCAGGAATTTTCTATACCTACTACTAGTGAAAAAAAACTCACCTGTAGATATTTTTATCACTTACTGCCTAACACAGACCTTCATAATTATTATACATGCAATACAATAAGCCTACAGTAATTAAAATGTCCGTAATCTGTACAATTCCAAAATCCTGGTTCCACGGATGTTGCTTACATAATCTCGTCTGTCAAGGTGTTTCGGCAGGAAAAGCCTTGGCAGACTTATATATTCCTGAAATGAGGGTTCATATCTACCGACTGGAATTGGTTTCATGGTGGTATCAGATGGGTATATTTAGGGGTCCCGATGGTCACCTTTGAGAGCGTCTGCCAAGCACTTCCGCCAAAAAAAATACTGGCAGATTTCGCTTTTCTGTATCTACCAGTAAATTTCTAACTGATGCCATTACTATTATTTTAGTATCAGATGGGTTAAGTAACACCCCCTTTTTCGCACCGGAAATGGCTTTCTTTTTTTTACTTTCGGCAAGTTCCGCCATGGCAGACTATTAAATTCGGACTTAGCATCACGTTTATGGGAAACCATTGTGCATTTCATCGCGGTTTCAAGTCGGTACGAAATTTTGCAGTCGGCTTTCCTACCAGGAGAAGGCGCGAAGTATGTGTGAAATGTATCGTAACAGAACAAGGTGGTATATTTCATGAGTTACATTATGCCTGTTAAACCATAAGACATTTATTTAAAATTGCATTGTTATTTTAAGTGGGTAATAAAATCATACTCATCTGCATTTTCCATCAGGTTAGATCGGGGTCAATCACAGTTCAGTCTTATGTAAAAAAAAATATATTTGCGAGCAACTAAACTTTGTGCAAGTGTGGCAGCCTACCCAACATTTGACCTTTGAACGCTTTGATGTGCGCTCGAAAAACCGACAACGCATGGCAAAGTGCAAATGTGTGATCAAATATTGAACAAATAAGCAAATACCGGTGCTTCACATGTGATCAAATATGTGTTCAAATATGTGTTCAAACATTTGTGCTATGTGTGGCCCCGGCATACCATGTTTTAATCGTCATCATATCGAGACTAAACAAACAAGTCCCGGTGTATTTAATACTAGTAACAAACGATCGGACATGTACGAACAGAAGTAACCGTGACCTTGGTACGACGTCTTCGCAAAAGCTGGCGTCTACTAGGCTCGCCGAGTAAAGTCGAATCGAATCAACTCGACGAGCCTAGATGACGCCCGGCTCAACAGACGATCGTACAAATTGTACACGTCCGCTCCAAAATTCTGCCGAACCACCGTGTAACTAATGTATAGCCTGGCAAAAATGAGTGCATCGTGGTGATAGTTGGAACAACAATATTATCAAATGGTAACCAGCACCAGGTTAGAGTAAACCTTGGCTCATGTTGCCAATTTCTTTCCGAACAGCGCCCTCATTTATTGCACACCACAAAATTAATACATGCATAGAAACCGCACCAATAAGATGAACTTTGCACCAGCTATTATATCTCTACCTTTTAGATAAGAGGAAGTGAAACAAAAAGTAGGCTGTTTTTTCTTTAACTGTAATTTCCAAAAGGTTTTAAACGTAAAATTTGAATGGACCGCGATGAGCCCGCCATTAGACACCCACACGAACCTCCAGTAATACAAAATTAAAAAGTCTATATACGGATAGTTAATTTTGTGTAAGGGCGATTTCTTCATTTAGTAGCTTTATTAGTTTGACGGTGTTGTGAATATATATCGATATTTTCAGATTACCAAAATATGAAAACTTGATAGTAGAATAGATTCGGCGAGATGGCAGGGAAAATTGGTTACCGAAGAGATACAGCAAACTATGCCAAAGGAAGAGGCAGTCAATTTTTTAATCTCCAGATAACACTTTGTCAGATGATTTTTTTCTTTCATATGACAAAAAGCTGCCGTCAAAATTTTTATTTTGGGACCAGTTTTTATTGACAACTGTATTTTTTTATCACTGCCATTATTATAATTAATTATTATATTATACAAATAATCAAGACTAAATTTTTTTTGATACGTACAATTTACTTTTTATTATGAACATTGGAACATTGCAAATTAAATGAAAGCTTGTAACAAAAGGAAAGTGATAACTTTTACTGCCAGATGCTTTTATTTGGAAATTAGAAAAATCGGCCCTTAAATCATTAGCACAAATTACCACTGCGAAATTGGGTAGGTAAAGTTTTTGGAAGAGGTGTAAATTATATTTTTATTCGATAGTCGTCATCCTAAAGATCAAGGAACTGCGGCTCCTTTATTTTTATTTCCTCTAATATTTTAGAAATATTTTTTTTAGTTATTAAGTTGACATTTGTACACTTTATTGGCCGACAAGCTTGTTGCCTTCGTACTTATTGAAAAAGAAAAAAAAAACTGTCACTTCTATAACTGTCATTGTCAATCAAAGTAAACAAACGATTCAATTCTTTCAAGCATCTGAGTAAATCTTTGTAATACTCCATTTCCAAAGTCCGTGTGGGATTTCTTAAATTCATTGCGTGTATACGATTCAAACGTGCTCTCGTGGCTATCGAAAAGCAGGGCAAGAGTCGTCGTGAAAGGAAGAAATCGGTGTCCAAGAAGCAGTGCCAATGGGGTCGAAAATAAATCATAGTCCAAATATCGTGCAAAGGTCAAAGCGAGCAAAGCTGAAGGAAAGCGGCAAAATTGAAAGTCCGGAGTTCGTTCTGAGGTCGTTAAAAATATTTCTAAAAACACTGATCACATGAAACGAAGGCAAACAGAAAAGAGTCCAATTTCCAATTTTTTGTTAAAATGGCGTCTGTCCATGAGGACAATTCTGCCAATGTCAAAGTTTGTGGTTACATGTGATCGGTTCTTGAAAATGTTATTAAAACATTTAGAGTGTTATATTCTCCGAGATCAGAGGCAAGAGTGTCGGCCGCCGCTCGCGCTGACCACTCCACCGAGCTCTTCAACACCACTGAGGCACTAAAAAACGCGACAAAATAATCGACACGTGCAGCAACCAACACTCTTGTCACAGAACTCCCAGAAAAGAGTCGTTGAATTGAATCGTTTGTTTACTTTGATTGACAATGACAGTTATAGAAGTGACAGTTTTTTTTTTCTTTTTCATTAAGTACGAAGGCAACAAGCTTGTCGGCCAATAAAGTGTACAAATGTCAACTTAATAAGTAAAAAAAATATTTCTAAAATATTAGAGGAAATAAAAATAAAAAAGCCGCAGTTCCTTGATCTTTAGGATGACGACTATCGAAAAAAAATATAATTTACACCTCTTCCAAAAACTTTACCTACCCAATTGAATCAATATCGAATTTATTGTCGACTCAGCAGCAACACTGGCGTTGAGAGATCCATGTGATAATGATGGAAAACACATGATGGAAAACGAAAGAATACCTATAAGGAAATCTCTTTCTAACACGTTATGAATTCCATAAATAGAAAAAGATCAAATATACGTCTTTTGTTGTTTCTTATAGTCCGGTTTCTATGAAAGTACTTATTCTGTGCTTGCTTGTTCCGCAGACATACCCTTATAATCTGTGGTTCCGTTCCGCGGTTATCGCGAGTGTTCGTTGTTGATGCTAGTGAGAATGAATAATAATATATTAGTTTTTTTTTTTTTTTTTTTTTTTTTTTATTATTCTAAGATGCTAGTGATCTGACCGTAGGAAGAAGGAGCACGAAACGAAGAGGACTTACAATACAATAATGTTTGTTAAAAAACTCTTTATAATAATTCGTAATATAATTATGTTGTTTTGAATTATTTATTTAACATGTCCCTTGAGAATTCATTGCAAGAAATAGGTGCTGCTTTGATTTCTATTCGAGCCACTGAAAGGAAAAAGAATGCCGAATCTTTGAAAAACTTTCTTACTGGTAACGCGGCTCCGTCTCTTCTTAGTAATAATACACTGAAAAAAAGGGGATATAACTGGAATAATCTCTTTGACGACATCCATGAATATGTATTGAAGGTAAGTAAATTTTGGTTAGATATCAAAGTACAATAGCCCAACAAAGTATTTTTACCTCGTAAACTTAAGCGAAATCCATGCTCCATGCATTTTTATATTTTTTTCAGCTTATTTTTTGTACATTATCTGGTGAGAAAAAGTACCTTTTTTTACCTCCCATTGCACCCCTGGTAACGAGGGTTTGAGTAAACAAACAATGCTAATTTTTGAGGCTACCATTACGTATTAACTATATTATAACATATACAAGTACCTATGTAATTATAAAGCAAAATTATGAAATTTTTTTTTTTTTTTTTTTAATTTATTCAGAAAAAAATATTTATTTTTATTTATAAATTTTAAGGGCCATTTGCACCAAATTCTATTTAACTATATTATAACATATACAAGTAGGTACCTATGTAATTGCAAAGCAATATTATGAAATTTAATTTATTTATAAATATTAAGGGCCATTTGCACCAAATTCTATTTAACTATATTATAACATATACAAGTAGGTACCTATGTAATTGCAAAGCAATATTATGAAATTTAATTTATTTATAAATATTAAGGGCCATTTGCACCAAATTCTATTTAAACCTAAATATGATTTAGGTGTGTCAAATTGTATGAAACTGTCAGTCTTAAATCAATTTAACTTTGATTTATCTTTTCGCCCTGAGAGTAGTAGCACAGGAACATTTCGATGGGTCTCTGACTCAACCTCGTATATGAAAATTTATGAAATTGGAATATCTACTTTAGGATATGTACCTAAAGTGGATATTCAGATTTCGTAAAATTTCATATATGAGGTTGAGTAGGAGACCTGTCGATTTGCATCATGTTCAATGTTATCATCTAGCTGCTCTTATATTAGCAGTCAATTTTTGATCCCTTGTCTTAAAATTCAACCTTTCCAATGCCATGGCAACAAATTCCATGTGCCACGGATTCTATGCTTCATACAATTTGTGCCAGCATATATCATTCTGGCAATAAGGGTACTGTACCTATTTCCTGTAAATTCACTACAGTCAGACATGCCATTAAACAATTAAAAAAAAACTATGACATAGTCCTAGATTTGCTGAGCACCTACATAGTTACCAATCATAGATTATGACCAAGAGAGCATGCTCTAGTCAGATTGAAACTGATCTTAATCCAGTACTATAAATTTGCTCCAATTAATGTATAATTGGTATTTCTACAATTCAAAATATTTATCCAGCAAATTGGCCACGTGCGGGCTCTTTTACATGTTGGTACTAACCTTTTCCAATTTGGATATCTTGAAGATAAGCCAGTGCAATATTTAGCTATTTATAACGAGCTATAAGATCTTGAGGTATTTTAATTGCAGTTCTAGAAAGTTTGTGAGCCTTGTTAATTTCAGCACTTCTTTTTTTGTAGTAGCAGTATTTTATGTAACACTTGTTGCATATGTAGCATGCCTGTTTTACTGATACTTATTTTATAAGGCAAACAAGCAAATATGGATTTTTATATACATATACAGACTCAGTGGGCGATTTTCCAGCAATATTAAGTCATGTTAATTTCTTACAGGAATTGGACAAATATGAGACTTCTAAAACATTTTATAATGTTACTGCACCACTTTGTACAAGTCTATTGCATTTGTGTGTAGCAGGATCAAACAAAGGTGATTGTTACAGTCATTGTTAATTGTAATCATATTCCAAAAATAAAAATCTTTTTAATGCAATATCACATAAGTGTAACATCCTTTAGGACAGAATATGCAATACAATGAAATGTGTTAAAGGAATATAAACCTATAGTAAATAGGACATACTTAAATTTCTATTAGCAATATTGTGTATTTTGCAGGTCATTCATTTGTATGCTGTGATAAATTAATAGAAGCATGTTTGTATATACTGAAAGACAAACGCATGGCAACTGCAATTGGAGATGCATATCTGAACCTCCTGTATAAGCATGTCTTGACATATGATCAGTATGTGAATTTAATTTCACCGGCAACCTGGGAAGGTATAGTATAAAGTGCTTCTTGGAAGGAAAAAAGAGATGGTTTTTAGTTATTAACCTCAGTCAATTGTAAACTGTATAGGGGATGAGAAGGGTTCAATTTACTTTAACTGTTTTGTAGATCTACTGGATGTATGCATTGAAACCACACTCTCAAATCATACAAAACTGGATAACTTTACATTATTTCGGATGATTTGGCTTGTCATGAAAAAAGGAAAAGGCTGTTGTCAATTTGTGATTCCTCTTAGAAATGAATTACCAAAATTAAAGAAATGTTTTCACAGAGTGGAAAATGATAAGAAAATTCAAGAAATTGTTACGGAGATTACCATTTTGCTGCTTGAATTGGTATGTTTTACTAACTTTCAAAATATGTATTAAAATAAATGACCTACTTTATTAAATTATTGGGACATAATTTTGAGTTGCCTAAATAATTATTTGTATCAATTTATGATGCCACATAGCATAGGCGTCATGCAGGATGAAAGGGTTGGTAAATTGAGCATGATTTCAGAGAAGTAAGTCAATGTGAAACTTTTTTAAAAATTGATATTAACTTTAGAGCTATTATCAAACCGCGATTAGAAAGGGATTCGTGAGTAGCGTTAGCACAACAGTACTTATAAAAGATAAAAAAAAAAGATAAAAGATATTTATTCAGTAAGTAGGCCGCACGGGCACTTTTACACGTCAAAAATCTACCAGCGCTTCCCAAGAGGAGACCACTGCTGAGAAGAAGCGCCGCAAGAAACTCAACAGTTAGTCATTTTTTAATAAAAAATATAACAATGTCACTACTTATTCTAGCATTATATAAAACTGTAAAAATAATATTAAATATCTGCGTAGTTTTGCAGGAAAACATGTCAGAATGACTACGAGAAAATTTATATATATATATCACACAAAACAGTTTTGACATGTCTTCCTACATAAACCGTGTCCCCTAGACAAGATACAGCGTTTACATGATTTTTATGAGGTATGTACGAGTAGTAGGTAAGCTATTGAACATTAAACATTAGTTAATTTTCTGGTTTAGGCCAAGCATTTTTGTCCGTTAGATAGTCCTCGACCCTATAGTACGCCTTTGACATCAACGACTTTTTCAAGTAATTTTTAAGTGCTGGAAGGGGTAACTCTAAAACTACGTCGGGTAATTTATTATAAAAATGAATACATTGACCTACAAATGATTTATATACTTTACGGACACGAAACTTTTTTATGGCAATTTTATTTTTATTCCTAGTATTTATATTATGTATATCAGAATTTTTAACGAAAGAGTCTAGGTTCTTAATAACATACATAATATTTTCATAAATATATTGGGATGCTACTGTTAAAATATTAATTTGTTTAAAAAGTTCTCTTAATGAATCACGGGAATTTAAGTTATATATAGAGCAAATGGCCCTTTTTTGTAACACAAATATAGTTTGTATGTCAGCTGCTTTTCCCCAAACCAGAATACCGTATGACATAACACTATGAAAATAACTATGATAAACTAAGCGAGCTGTCTCAACATTGATAAGTTGTCTAATTTTCCTAACGGCGTAAGCGGCCTTACTTAATTTGCCTGCTAGAACTGCTATATGGGGACTCCATTGCAAATTATTGTCTATAGTTATGCCTAAGAAAAGTGCATTTCTAAACACTCGCCATTAAGAAAAATACTAGAATTTACCGGTTTAACATTAGGCAAAACGAACCTAACACATTTAGTTTTCTTAGCATTGAGTAGTAAGTTGTTTGTAAATGATTAAATATAATCATAAGTCAATCTTTGATATCTTCATAAGTGCAGACACTAACTTATTGATAATAGAATTAATGGATTTACAGAGTACGCTTTGCATATTTGGACTCTATTCTCGGTGAATGTTGTCATTTGTTTAATAAAAAAATATTGATATCATATCTGTCAAATCTGACACTAATTCGCATCATTTTCGCGTTATAAAATTGCCTTAGCTGTTAAAAAATAGTACGTTTGTATAAAATATGAATCGCGGTAAAGTATTAAACGGTCTGTATAATTCATTTGTATGGTCTTTCTAAAAGTAATTACTTATTTACAACATTTGTATTTTGTTTAAGTAATATAATTTGAAGTTTTTTCCATACTTTTTTCCAACTTCATTGTACTATAATAACAATTTCATTTATCTGGACACTCTACCAATGACAATGTCATATCGTGCATTAGTTCAAAAATGACATATTATGAGCTCAATCACTTTCTAAACGCGGTTTGATAATAGCTAACTTTATTTTGGTAGATCTATTTTGGTGGAAAAAATAAGGCTTGAATAATTTATAATTCTGAAAATTGTTATAGTTGTTCTACAAGTTTTGATCGCTATGGCTTCAGTTGCTCCAGCTTTTAAAAGACCCTGTTGGTGCTGATGTTAAAATGATGACTCGTTTTATACCATTTTGATAAGAAAATGACGAACTCTAGCGGGTAGTGGAGAAATTTTAGTCGATGCCTCGGGCGTATGTGTTCACAATTCTACATGAAAATCATGTCCTGAAATAACCTAACCTAACTTCAAAAACTAAAACCCAACTGGCGACTAGTATGACGCACTCTTATCATTTTTATATAGCCCATGACACTCACGTTTCTGACGAATCATATGACACCCCATTTATTAAAATTGGTCCAATAGTTTAGGACCTAGAGTGGAATATCCGATTTTCGGTCACATACATACAAGAATGTTAACCACATTACCCTTCTTCTTGCTTCGCGCAGTCGTGTAATAAATTATGTTCGTTCCCTAGTCTTGCACGTCAATTAATTTTAACACGCCTTTAGTGGCCTAATAGCTTAGCCCAGCGACAATCTTCTAAATATATAAAAGAAGAAACTGACTGACTGACTGACATATCAACGCACAGCCCAAACCGCTGGGTCTAGAGATTCCAAATTTGGCACGTAGGTTCCTTATGAGGTCTAGGGGTGCACTAAGAAAGGATTTTTCAAAATTCATCCCCTAAGGGGGTAAAAATGGGGTTGGACGTTTGTATGAAAGTCATCCATTTTTGAAGATAGAAATGTGGAAATTGGTATAAAGGCTACTATTTACAAATGAAAAATACTATCTTCAGCGATTTTGGCTAAACTACCCCTAAGGGGTTAAAATGGGGGTTTAAAGTTTGTATAGGGGTTTGGATATTTTTGAAGTTAGGAACGTGAACATTGGTTTATGGGCTACTGTTTACAAATAAAAAAAGTACTACTGGCAATTTTGGAAAAACTACCCCTAAGGGAATGAAATGGGGGGGTGGTAGTTCCTTTTGGAGTGGTGGTTGGTCCTTTTTGAAGTACGAAACTTGAAAATTGCTATAAAGAATACTGTTAACAAATAAAAAACGACTTAAGGCAATTTTGGATAACTACCCCTAAGGGAAGGAAATTAGGGGTGGTAGTTTGCATGGGAGTTTGGTCATTTTTGAAGTTAGAAACATGGAAATTTATGTACAGGATACTGTAAACAAATAACAAAATACTACTTTAGGTGATTTTGAAAAACTACCCCCATGAGGATGAAAAGGGGAGGTGAAAGTGTGTATAGGAGTTTGGTCAATTTTGAAGTAAGAAACGTGAAAACTGTTAAAAAGACTACTTTAAACAGATTAAAACAACTTCCGGTGATTTTGGATAACTACCCCTAAGGAAATGAAATAGGGGGTGATAGTTTGCAAGGGAGTTTGGTAATTTTTGAAGTTAGAAACATGGAAATTCTCGCGCAATGGTTCGTAATTACGGGGCGGCTGCTTCCGTCTGAATAGGCTGATGGTTAGAGCGTTGGCCTACTACGCAAAGACTGCGGGTTCGAACCCCAGCTATAGACCGTTTTTTTTGTTTTTGTATAGAAATTCGATCGAAAATCGGTTGCGACCCCAGCGACGTCGCTAAATAAAGTTTGTATGGATGTTGGGATGTTTTTTCAGCTACGCCTAAATAGTTGAACGGATTCGGATGAAATTGTCACACAGGTAGTTGTTATCCTGGGTTGGCACCTTTTTTATCCCAGACAATTTGATAGTGTCCAGGGTAAAAACGATAAACGACTTACTTAAGAAGAGGAGAAAGAGGTACTTAATAAGTTTGGATGTAGGGGGTAATCGCTGAAACTACCCATCCGATTTCTAAAATTCTTTCAGTGATATTCAGAATGAGGTTTCATGGTGGACATAGGCTATATTTTAACTTATAACCGAAGCTAAGCGAGGGCGGGTTGCTATACTTGATATTATATAAACACGAAAGTAGACATACTTTTGCGTCTGTCTGTCTGTCTGTAAAGCTTGAACCGATTTCGATGAAATTTGGTATGGATATAGCCTGAGTTTCGAGAAAGGACATAGGCTACTTTTTATCTCAGAAAATTGAACACTTCCCGAGAGAGCAGTGATAAACGACTTCTACGCGGACAAAGTCGCGGGCAAAAGCTAGTTACGTATATTTTTACCCGACTGAGCGAAACCAAATGAAGGGTAATTATTTCAACAGTCTATGTATATATGTATGTGATAAAAAATCGGATATTCCACTCTAGCTCCTAAACTATAAGACCGATTTTAATAAATACGATGTCATATGACTCTTCAAAAACGTGCGATTGTCACAGGCTAAATAAAAATTGTAAGGGTGCGTTATACTAGTCGCCAGTCGGGTTTAAATTTGAAAATGAAAATGAAATGAAAATCGTTTATTCATTCAAGAATATTTAGGTTACAAAAGTTGTTGAGGCCTCCTAGTAGATAATAAGTTTGCAACTTTATCTATGATTTATAATTTATTAATAATATTTTTAAATATATTAAATGTCATGCTCTATATTTCACCATAAATATGTCTTTTATATATTTCAGCTATCTTCTGAGAGCCGCCTGACAATGTGCGAATTCACTGAAAGTATTTTGCCATTTCTTTTAAAATGTTACGACCAAAATGCTGATCAGAAAAAGAAGGTACTTTTATATAAGTATTTAATTCTTTAGTGACATACTGATACCATTTATTTTAAATGTTAAAATAATATTTATTGCACTTTCAGTCATCTGTGTTCAAGTTGTTAAATTTAATAGTTTCACTGCATCACCCAGAGGGGAAATTACGTAGTGAAGAGGGATGCCTGGCCTATAATTGGCCTATTTGGAGCAAATATTTACACAGCACCATGGAGATTATATGCTTGGAGGCCACTTATTTACAGAAATCGAGAAAATACAATGATTCCTTAGAAAAATACTACATCGATTACTTCCAATTGGCATCTTCTGTTTATTTTCAGGTAATCTAAATAGACATTTAATTCTAAATGTTAGTACATACATACACACTGCAGGTACAATCTTATCTCTCTAACTTAGTAATTCACTAACTTAATTCAAATTATATTACTTAAATAAAATACAAATGTTGTAAATAAGTAATTACTTTTAGAAAGACCATACAAATTAATTATACCGACCGTTTAACACTTTACCGCGATTCATATTTTATACATACGTAGTATTTTTTAACAGCTACGGCAATTTTATAACGCGAAAATGATGTGAATTAGTGACAGATTTGACAGACATGATATCAATATTTTTTATAAAACAAATGACAACATTTATCGAGAATAGAGTCCAAATATGCAAAGCATACTCTGTTAATGTGTTAATTCTATTATCAATAAGTATCTGCACTTATGAAGATATGAAAGATTGACTTATGATTATATTTATTCATTTATAAGTACTGTTATGCTAACGGTACTCTCGAATCCCTTTCTAATCGCGGTTTGATAATACACGAGTTGGGCTTCGAGCTGGTTCCGCATGCTCCGTATTCACCGGACCTAGCTCCGTGTGATTAGTACCTATTCCCAAATTTGAAAAAATGGCTTGGAGAACAAAAATTTTTGACAAATGCATCGCAGGTGTAAACGGCTATTTTGCAGACCTCGACAAATTGTATATTATGCAGGGGATAAAAAAAAAAAAAAACAAAAAAAAAACCGTCTTCAAAAAAACCCACCCACCCACTAAAAAGGGTTAAATAAAGACCGGCCTCCTAGGAGTCCTAGGAATTGCCAATTTATTGCCTAATAGGTACATTAAATATATCCAAGCTGGTCTCAAGTCTACACAATAGCAATGACACCGTGATTCTTGCCACCGACTTCGATATATTTCATGTACCTATTAGGCACTAAATTGGCAATTCCTAGGACTCTTAGGAGGCCGGTCTTTATTTAACCCTTTTTAGTGGGTTTTTAAAGACGGTTTTATTTTTTTGTTAAAATGTCGCTGTCCAAGATGCAGGGCCGTTAATCATTGAGGAGTTCTCCCGGTGCTTCACCATCAGTTGCACTTCACCACATGAATTATAATATAATTAATATAAAAGTAGGTTCATGTTCTTAATAAAGAAATGTCATTGCTGGCGTCAATCACTTACGACTAAGGAGTTCCGGTGGTCATCTCTGGTCTTAATCATCAGTTCCTCTTCACCAAGAGGTGCTTTTGTAATGCAATTTCTTAAGGTCTTGCAGGTAATACCAAAATCGCTGTATGTGTGCCTATGAGTGTGTGTGTGTGTGTGTGTGCTTTTGAGGAGTTCCCTCGATTCCTCATGAATCCCATCATCAGATTCTGATCTCGTGACAATGGGACCACGTGGGAAGTATACCCTTTCAAACAAAAAAAGAATTTTCAAAATCGGTCCACAATATATATATATATATATATATATATATATATATATATATATATATATATATATATATATATATATATATATATATATAAATAAATTATATTAGATTAAATAAATAAATAAATAAATACACGATTACTCCGTCTATATATATATATATATATATATATATATATATATATATATATATATATATATATATATATATATATTGTATTTATGTATATATACATACATACATTCATTGCAATAAAAGGAAAACTGTAAGATGTCAGTTCTGTGTGGAAATGTGTGCTCGTACTAATTTCTTGAACGCGAATTTATTAGGGGCTTGCCTGATTTTTGAGGGGAGACCATTCCAAAGGCGAATAACTTGAAGGGTGAAAGAGTTGCTAATAAAGCCAGAGCGGTGAAGAGGGAAGGAAAGAGTTAAATTGCGAGCTGAGCGTTGCTGACGGCCGCTAGAAGAACCAAGATATTGAAAGAAAGATTTAAGGTAGCCAGGAGAAAGAGAATCATTTAAGATTGAATAAAGTGTGCAGAGCATCCTAACTTTGCGACGTTGTCGAGAGAGCCATCCCAACTGGGACCGAGAGGCAGAAATATGGTCATATTTGCGCAAACAGAAAATAAAGCGGATGCAATAATTGAGAAGGCGATCCAATTTATTTAAAAGCTCTTCGGTAAGGTCGCAATAACATACATCACCATAATCTAAAATAGGGATGATAAGGGTTTGTACCAGTAATATTTTAGTTTTGACGGGCAAAAAATGCTTGAATCTGCTAAGATAGTGGAAGGTGCCTATTACTTTACGGCTCAATTCAGTGACATGAGTCTTCCAGGAAAGAGTGCTATCTATAATCAGGCCTAGGTCTTTGACGCTGGAGCTAAAAGCAATGGGAATATTGTTATAAGTAACTAGCGGAGCAGTTGCCAAGTCAAGTTTCGCAAGTTGTCGAAAACTACCAATCATTATAGCTTGACAGTTAGATGGGTTGCCAAACAAGCCAAACCTCTCAGACCAATGCTGAATGTGCTGCAGGTCATTGTTCAATTTTCTGACAGCACTATCAAGCTCAGTCACGTGACACTGATCGTAGATTTGCAGATCGTCTGCATACAGATGGTGCGTGCAGCCAAGTCCAGAAGTAATAAAGTTAACAAATATCGAGAAAAGGAGAGGAGAAAGAATACCTCCTTGAGGCACGCCAGCAGCCAAATCACACCAGTCAGATAGAGACTTGTCAACCCGGACAGCCTGCTGACGCCCACGAAGATAGGAAGAGAACCAATTTAGAGCGGAAGGCGAGACATTCAAATGTTTGAGAAGATCCAGAAGAATATCATGGTCAACAGTATTAAATGCGTTGGAGAAATCAATGAGGACAAGAACTGTAACCGACGTATTCTCCATACCCCACCTAATGTCCTCGGTGATCTTGAGAAGAGCCGTAGAGGTACTATGGCCGGGACGAAAACCAGATTGAACCGGGCTTAGAATGTCGTATTTTTGTAAAAAGCTAGAAAGTTGTTTATGTGCCACGGCTTCAACAATTTTGGATAGAAAAGGCAAGATAGAAATCGGTCTAAAGTTATTGAGTGAAGAGGGATTGTTGATTTTAGGTAGTGGAATAACAAAGGCTTTGCGCCAGAGAGAAGAAAATTCACCGGAGGATAGGGAAAAGTTGATGATATGAGTGACTATCGGAAGTATACCATCGATAATAGGTAAAATCATGGAACGACTCACGTCATCGTAACCAACATAAAACAAACATAAACAACATAAAAAAAAATATAAAAAAAAACATACAGTCGAATTGAGAACCTCCTCCTTTTTTGAAGTCGGTTAAAAAATAGGTAAAGTTAGGTCACTATTTTGAGATAGAAGGTAGTATAAAATATATTAAAACTACTTAACTATTTGTAATACTTTTCCGTAGTCAAACTTATAGTTATAGTTTCGTCATGTCCGTCCGTCTGTCTGTATGTCACACACAATTTTTCAGAAGCGAAGAAGTGTCACAATGCTGATAATTTTGTATATCTAGGTATATTTACCTTTTAAAATTAGTAAAAACATTATTGCCTAGGCGCGGAAAGTAAGGGATTGCCTGACGAGGTGGTTAGCAGGCCGAGCAACAGCGAGGCCTGCTAACATACGAGTCAGGCAATCCCCCCCCGTTTCCGCCGAGGCATATATAATGCTTTTCTCAAACATGTGAGGAAATGATACAAATATATTTGTAAAAAGTAAGTAATTTAATTAATATTAAAAGTGATGTTAGTCATATTAGGACAATTTGTAAACGAAAATGTTATGGGTTTTCCAGGAACATTTATGTTTGTCTGTTGAATTTGAGATATTGATATTTCAGGGTGGTAGACAAATTTTTCCGTGAATAGAAGTGCCGAGGACTTGATGTTTGTAGTTTTTACAAAACAACAATAAGTTCTACGTTAAAATTTCAATAAGTTTTTGTTTTCAATTATTTTTTCTAACCATAGACAATTTTAAAGAAAATTAAAAAGAAGAAAACACACGCACTGTGCTACAAAAACGAGCAGTTGCCTTGGCTGTATGAGATTTATTTCTTGGTACTTTCTATTTTAAATGCATTGGACAGCACTTTAAAAAAATATCGCAGCGGACAGGAATGGGTTTTCATACGTTTATTTTACTCCTAGGAAGAAAATGAGGCTCTTCGCGTCTTCGTTTTTCCAAAGAAATGCCATCCTTTCTGAGCATGTTTGAGAATAGTAGTTTATGTGACTGCTGCATAATGAGAGGCATTAAAACACGAGTGTGTGTTTATGAAACGAGACGACAGGCGAGTTTCATAATAGCATCACACGAGTGTTTTAATGCCTAATTATGTACAGTTACATACAATATTTTATCTACATACATATTATAAGCTCTCTATGATGTGTTCAGGAACCGCATGTTACGACCGGCATAGCCGGCATTGATCAATTATTAGAACGTCAAAAATGGCGGCAAGCGTAGTATTTTTTTTAATTCAGAGACAATCTAGAGTCGGCCTCTACTATCATATCGTTCGATATCACATTATCAAGTAACATACGAGATTTATCAAAATTGTATGCAATTGACATTTCATTTCGAATTAAATGTCATCTCGAGTGATATTAGAATTGAGGTCAAATAAAATTGTTTTGTTTTTCAAAGATATTCGAAATTTGAAACTCATAACTTTATCAAATCTTATATCGTTATAAGAACATTATGTTACTGCTACAGATAAGAAAATTATCATAGTAAAATTGATTGTTGTAATGCTGGTCATTGCCAACGGATTCTGAACGCATTATAGAGGACTTATGATATGTGTGTAGATAAAAATATTTTATAGTACCTCCCATGCATGTAAACAGAGGTAAAAAAAATCTTACATAATCATTATGTGTATGTTATTATTAGAGATAGAGACTACTAACCGACTAGTCGGAAAAGCCGACTATTCGGCACTTTTTATAATCTGCGACTAGTCAACGGCTAATCGGCAAAATGGATGACGACTAGTCATTAGAGTTTAGTAGCATAATTGCATTTCACTTTTGTCAGATTATTGTCAATTTCATCGAAGAACAGCCACACGCGCGATCTTTTATTGGACATTTTGCCATCAAGTTCTTCTAGTGTTTATTTGTTTTATTTTTATCACACGCAAAGCAAAAGAAACGACGTTGAAAAAGTTAATATAAACCAACTTGCGGTGCCGCGACGCGATCTAGCCGATCACAGTGTACGGAAAATTTGCCATTCTGTTCAAATATGGATAGGCATTTAGACAATGAACGTAAGAGTAGAACATCCAGATGCCGTTTCGCTTTTGGTGCTACATTACATGGTACCAAAGTTCGCTGGTTTTTTGCGTCCCCGAATCGAAAAAGAATATTTTTTCTGAAATGAATACTTCATACATTAAATCCTATATTGTAACAGATAACCTATTGAGCAAGGTATATTTCAACTCCAATATATCAGATTCTATTTTTTTTTCTTAAAAAATACTCAAAGTTGGCATCTAGTCTTAATTGAAGATTTACAAGAGTTCTGTGATCACATGAAAAGTACACGCCAGATCCGTGGAACTTTTGAGTAACATGGATTTGATAATTTGTGCTAGGGTTGACACCATACGTTATGTATTGTCGCAGGATTTATTATTTCCGATTAATAATAATAATAATCTTTGTTTCAGGCAGTACCCATATACATAAAATTAGAAAATTAAATTTAAAATATAATTACAATATAAATAAAAAGCAATAAAGCGGTGTAAATTCCGTAAAAATAAGTACAACACAATACAACACATTAAATAACCTTCACTTCACTACTTTTTATTTTGGTCGCAGTGCACGGATGACCAGTATCTTAGGATCCGGCAGTCCAGGCGCTCGGACAAGGTGCGGAGAATCTCATTATTGGATGATCTGATACGGTCCCGAAAAGTCGCAATGCGCAATCTCATGATTTCGAAGAAGTCGGGCACTCTAGTCTCCGCAAACATGCTCGATGCGCTACAATAACGTGGTTGCTTCATCAGAATGCGATATGCGTTATTATATTGCACTCTGATGGCACTCATAGCGCGCCTGGTGCAGTTAGATCAGAGCTGGCATGTATAGAAGCATTGACAAAATGCTCTCAACAGTGTCAACTTTACTGGATCACTGCACCGCGCGAACCTCCGCGCGAGCATGTTGCTTCGCACAGCAGTCGCCCGACGTTCGCGCTCGATATCCAGATCATCCCTGAGGTCCTCCGTCAGAATGTGTCCCAAGTACCTAAACTGGTTTACCCTCTCGATTGAGACGCCATCCAAAAACACTGGGTTACAATTAAACAATTAAAATGTACATAAATAAATTTAATTAAAATTATTCCATTTCAGAATTTTAATTGGTCTATTGACGATGAGTTGGAAGCAATAAATTCCTCTAAAAGGCAAAGAATTTCATTGAATAATTACAAGTGCATTTCTGATTTGATCGAAGAGCTACGTGTCCACCAAGTACCATGGTAATGTTTTTTACATTCAATAATTTAAATTATATTTTTCTCGGGTACTTAGTACGGTGCTTTAATATTTTAAACTTACATTCAATCTTAACAGCAAGCTATTTCAACAAGGAACCGGCCGGAACAAGGTAAAAAAAAAAACAAAAACGCGTTATTGTGAATAAAACTTAAGGAAAAATAATTAATAGGACAATTTTAGTTACTATGTGTAAAGAATTGGTAAGACCAATATATTTTTGCAAAATTAAACATTTTCATCCACGGAAATTAAAATTTGTAAATTTTTAATTATACTTAAAGCTAAAATATTAACAGCGATTTTTAAACATAAAATGATTAAAATAAATATTTCAATACGCTATCAAACAAAATTAAACAAATTGGACTAAAACAAATTATTATTAAGATTGTTTTGAAATACTGGTTCAGGTAAAAATGTAATTTAGTTTCACTTTCATTTATAGGCATATCTAACTTATTTACAAGAAAATTAAACACATTAATGGGTAATTTTTCGAGTGTTTCAACCGCCCTCATTCCCCTATTTCCTGTAGATTAGGATAGCATTTTCAGTTATTTTTTAGAAGTCACCACCACACAGAATTTCCAGACAGAACTGACATCTTTTAATTTTCCTTATAATATTAGGCATTAAGTACACTTTTTGTACTCAAATTTATATTTTTGTGCAATAAAAATGAAATTAAAAAAAAAGTCAGGGAACTCTACAAGACAACCGAAAATAGCATCCAAAGCTACAGGAATTTCGACATTAAAGCCACCACGGGAATGAGGGCGGTTGAAACGGGCGGAGAATTACCCTAATACAAACTAAATATATTACTATAATTTAAAAAATTAACCAATATCTAATCTGTTTAATTTTGAGAAATTACGGCCTTATATATTTTCTATTACTAGCTTTTGCCCGCGACTTCGTCCGCGTAGAAGTCGTTTATCACTGCTCTCTCGGGAACTGTTCAATTTTCTGAGATAAAAAGTAGCCTATGTCCTTCCTCGAAGCTCATGCTATATCCATACTAAATTTCATCGAAATCGGTTCAGCGAATTAGCAGGGAAAGCTTTACAGACAGACAGACGCAAAAGTATGTCTACTTTCGTGTTTATATAATATCAAGTATAGCAACCCGCCCTCGCTTAGCTTCGGTTATAAGTTAAAATATAGCCTATGTCCACCCTGAAACCTCATTCTGAATATCACTGAAAGAATTTTAGAAATCGGATGGGTAGTTTCGGAGATTACCCCCTACATCCAAACTTATTAAGTACCTCTTTCTCCTCTTCTTAAGTAAGTCGTTTATCGTTTTTACCCTGGACACTATCAAATTGTCTGGGATAAAAAAAGGTGCCAACCCAGGATAACAACACACCCAGGTGCCAACCCAGGATAACACAGGTATGTGTGACAATTTCATCCGAATTTGTTCAACTATTTAGGCGTAACTGAAAAAACATCCCAACATCCATACAAACTTTATTTAGCGTCGTCGCTGGGGTCGCAACCGATTTTTCATCGAATTTCTATACAAAAACAAAAAAAACGGTCTATAGCTGGGGTTCGAACCCGCAGTCTTTGCGTAGTAGGCCAACGCTCTAACCATCAGCCTATTCAGACGGAAGCAGCCGCCCCGTAATTACGAACCATTGCGCGAGAATTCTTTTTGCGTGAAAACACGGGGAAAACGAATTTTCCCAGACATGAGACCTAGCTAGATCGAATTTTCGCCCCCGTAAACCCCCATGTCGCAAACTTTATCAAACTCGTTGGAGCTGTTTTCGAGAACATGAACTGAGTACAAAGATAAGATAAAAAAAAAGATGAAAGATATTTATTCAGTAAGTAGGCCGCACGGGCACTTTTACACGTCAAAATCTACCAGCGCTTCCCAAGAGGAGACCACTGCTGAGAAGAAGCGCCGCAAGAAACTCAACAGTTAGTCCTTTTTTAATAAAAAATATAACAATGTCACTACTTATTCTAGCATTATATAAAACTGTAAAAATATTATTATAATATATATATATATACTACGCAATCTTTGTTAAAAAGTACAGATAAAGTTTTCATTATCGTACGTATCATGCATGATGGGATAGAAACAAATTTAAACCATACGATTTTTTTAACCCTTTTCACCTTGCCTAGGGGTATAAATTGAAATTGAAATTATTTATTTTGCGAGAACATACAAAGGTGTTATTAAAGGTATATGCTCTGCCAGAATTTCCAAAAACGCGAAAACTCATATTTTATATAATAAGTAGTCTAGAAACGTATTTCCAAAATAACCAAAGTCTAACAAATCTACACCCTCAATTTTACCCCCTTACGGTAGTATTTCCAACATCATCGAACGTAATACGTTTAGTTTGTAAGCAGTAGCCAAAATAAACTTTCACGTTCCTAACTTCAAAATTGACCAAATATTACCCCCATTTCATCCCCTTAGGCGAAGTTATCCAAAATCACCGAAAATTGTATTACTTTATTTGTTAACAGTAGCCTATATACCTATTTCCACGTTTCTAACTTCAAAACGAAAATAGTGTTTTTTTATTTATTAACAGTAAGTAGCCTATATATACCTATTTCCACGTTTCTAAATTCAAAAATGACCAAACGCCCATACAAACTTTCACCCTTCCCGTTTCTCCCCCTTAGGTGTAATTTTTCCAAAATCACCTAAAGTGGTATTTTTTATTTGTTCATTTAGCCTATACACAAATTTCCATGTTTCTAACTTCAAAAAGGACCAACCTCCTTCCCATACAAACTTTGACCCCCCATTTCATCTTCTTAGGGGTAGTTATTCAAAATCACCGAAAATAGTATTTTTATTTCTTAACAGTAGCCTATATACATATTTCCACGTTTCTAACTTAAAAAATGACCAAACTGCCATGCAAACTACCACCCCCCATTTAATTTCCTTGTTGTTTTAAAACTTCAAAATTGACCAAACTCCTGTACACACTTTCACCTCCCCTTTTCATCCACATAGGGGTAGTTTTTCAAAATCGCCTAAAGTAGTATTTTTTATTTGTTTACAGTATCCTGTACACAAATTTCCATGTTTCTAACTTCAAAAATGACCAAACTCCCATGCAAACTACCACCCCTAATTTCATTCCCTTAGGGGTAGTTATCCGAAATCACCAAAAATTGTTTTTTATTTGTTAACAGTAGTCTTTATAACAATTTCCGCGTTTCTAACTTCAAAATTGACCAAACTCTCATACACACTTTCACCCATCCGTTTCATTCCTTTAGGGGTAGTTTTTTCAAAATCGCCTAAAGTTGAATTTTTTATTTGTTTACAGTAGCCTATACACAAATTTTCATGTTTTTAACTTCAAAAATGACCTAACTCCCATGCAAACTACCACCCCCCATTTCATTCCCTTAGGGGTAGTTATCCAAAATCACCGGAAGTTGTTTTAATCTGTTTAAAGTAGTCTTTTTAACAGTTTTCACGTTTCTTACTTCAAAATTGACCAAACTCCTATACACACTTTCACCTCCCCTTTTCATCCTCATGGGGGTAGTTTTTCAAAATCACCTAAAGTAGTATTTTGTTATTTGTTTACAGTATCCTGTACATAAATTTCCATGTTTCTAACTTCAAAAATGACCAAACTCCCATGCAAACTACCACCCCTAATTTCCTTCCCTTAGGGGTAGTTATCCAAAATTGCCTTAAGTCGTTTTTTATTTGTTAACAGTATTCTTTATAGCAATTTTCAAGTTTCGTACTTCAAAAAGGACCAACCACCACTCCAAAAGGAACTACCACCCCCCCATTTCATTCCCTTAGGGGTAGTTTTTCCAAAATTGCCAGTAGTACTTTTTTTATTTGTAAACAGTAGCCCATAAACCAATTTTCACGTTCCTAACTTCAAAAATATCCAAACCCCTATACAAACTTTAAACCCCCATTTTAACCCCTTAGGGGTAGTTTAGCCAAAATCGCTGAAGATAGTATTTTTCATTTGTAAATAGTAGCCTTTATACCAATTTCCACATTTCTATCTTCAAAAATGGATGACTTTCATACAAACTTCCAACCCCATTTTTACCCCCTTAGGGGATGAATTTTGAAAAATCCTTTCTTAGTGCACCCCTAGACCTCATAAGGAACCTACGTGCCAAATTTGGAATCTCTAGACCCAGCGGTTTGGGCTGTGCGTTGATATGTCAGTCAGTCAGTCAGTTTCTTCTTTTATATATTTAGATTTAGAAGATTAAGCAACTCAGTTCTGTTAAATTTTTCCTTGAACCAATACCTATATAAGATTTTTTGATATCTCTGAAGTGCGAAGTAATATTTGTTTAATTTTGTGAAGTATACTAATTAAAATCCATTTAGCAATTTTTTGTCCTGTTAATATGTTTGCTTGAAGTACAAATTCAAATTATAAGATTCTTTAAAAAAAACATTGTTCCGCTTATGACTAATATTTAATTTTCTGACCTACCGGTAAAACTTGATCTCTTCTACAAATACTCCGTAGAAACATGCCTGTTTACCAAGTACAACACACGCACAAGAAACACACGTTTAATGAAGGAATGGCCTAATTTTCGGCGTAATTCCCCCCGGCTATACTATCAAAATTTCCGTGATAAAAAGTATCCTATGTTCCTAAAGCTGGGCACCGTTAATCAAACAGGTAACTTCGTTCATCGCTAATCCGTTACTAAAAATGTTAACTTCGTTAAACGTTAAAGTACATTTCGGCAGATTTAACGGAATTTAAAGTTAATCGTTAATTCGTAGAAATTGTATTATATATATGTCGTTGCGTTAGTGAATTGCGTGAAAAAAATGTTGGTCTATGGAAGTTTAGCTAGGACATAAAAAAAATAATAAAAGAAGGATGTATCATTTAGTTTATAATAATAATAAAAAATTGACAGAACGTGTTTTTCGCGGCGCGGAGCGGTCCGCGCGGTGTCCTTTTGGCAAATAGCAGGTACGAGCGTTAACGACGGAGCGTTAACGACAAATGCGCAAATGACAAATTTAAACTGGAACTATAGGTTAATCCTAGTCTAGTACCCATAGTACAAGCCTAGAGCTTAGTTTGGGACTAGGTCAATTTGTGTGAAATTGTTCCCTGATATTTATTTTATTTATTTTATCTATCCGTGGTTTGAAAAATGGAAGCAAGCATTAAACGAAATATTATCTACGTGCAAATGCCTACAAAGCAACTCCTGGAAGAATACTTACGTGTTTACGTATGCGACGATTATTTACTAATGCTGCGTTTAGTTATGCTACGATTGATTATGATTATCCCAGTTGTAGACTGTAGATTTTTTTAAATTTATATTCCGGCCTTTAAACAAAACGCGCATATCGGCCCAACCTCCACAACATCAATATTTAAAAACAACAAAAAAACCCTTTAGAAATGTAAAAAAAAAACACTACACTAGGTTCTCTTCACGTCAGCCAATCTGTACACCGCTAATGCCCAATCTGATGTGGAGTCGGACAGGATCCCCATGAACACCCCGGTATCATATGGGTTCAGATTAGCTGCCGCAAATAAAGATTCCCTTTCAGAGCGATTCCGGCCACATTCCATCAACAAGTGTTGTACGTACATCCTCCACAGTACCGTACATGTCACAGTTCGGCGATACTGCTTTCTTCATAGGTTATGCAAACTTGTTGAATGGAACATGACCAGCTCGCAATCTGTTCGCCCTCACAACAGTTTTACGACTGAGTTCGACGTTTTGAAACCAGGGGACCCGAGGAGGCTCACTCTGTATACACTTGTACCATATTCCTTTTTCCTTAGATATTTTATCAAAATATTTTTTCCACATTGAGTAGTATACCTTTTTATATCCGTTAATCACCTCCAGATAGTGAAATGCAATTTAGACACCTTAACACACTATAAATTTGAAAATACCAAATTACAATATTCGATAACCAAGTGTTCAAACGAAACATCTGAAGTCGCTCAGACGAAAAAAATTTTTCATTTATAACATAGACTGTAGTTGTTCGTATGGTCTCTATTCGTCACAATCATAGTTCAGTTCTACTATTGCTACAAATTATATTTATCTTCCAGGCTTGGCATCATCGAAGCGTATGTACAAAACTACGGATGTCGTATGACGACGCAGGAATTGCTGGCAATACTGGGCGTTGCAGAGATTTTGGTCTCAAATAATGGTTTAAATTTTAATTGGAATACTCTTCAACAGTTGACATGTTCACTCCTGAAGTGTATTTTGAAACAGCCCAACAGTGATAACGAGCAGTTAAGACCGAAGAATAAGACCTTAACAACTCTGTGGAATTCATGTGTAAGGTGAGCAAGCTTGTATGTCATCCCTTCCCTGTCAGTGAGTAGGTACCTATTGTATTTCAATATTTTTAATATACTCGTATAATAGAATAGAATAGTAAAACGTTTATTCAGAATACACACAGTGTTCCAGGAACGCTTGGGACCGGACATTTTTTGCTGACTCTGCAGATCGACGTAGTTCAATATTCTAATAAAAGTGTAAAAGTGAGTGAAGATAAATGTGTGTAATTTAATAAATCCACAATAAGAGAAAATAAGCAATTTTTTCCGATTGAGTACCTACCGGAATTAGCCACCATTCCTTTTTTTTTATCTAAATCTATAAAGAATTGTCAGGAGGTCACTTCTAGAGTTTTGATTAGAATAGAACTACGTCGATCTAGAGTCAGCAAAAATGTCTGGTCCCAAGCGTTCCTGGAACACTGTGTAGGAGTACAGAGTAAATATAGCGCTATTTTGTTCTAGGAACTCGTCATCTGAAAACAATGTTCATAAACCAATACATGGAATTATGCAATGTCTGCTAGAGTTTGATATATTGCATTTTCAAACAGTGCAGCCCTTACTGAAATTGTATTTTGAAAAGGGCATGCCAGTCACCGACCCGAGCATAAAAACACTCCGATGTATTTATCACAAATATTATAGCAACTGCAGCTACCCACAGGAAAGAGAGAAATGTTTCGAATGGTTATCGCAGGGCAACGTTACTGCTCCGAGTGTGGAAAATATCAAACATTTATTTTTACGGCTTTTAGCAAACAATAATTTTAGCCCTAAAGATCAACCTACTAAAATAATCAGTTACGACGCTTTGTTCGAAATATTATTTGTTTCCACAGAAAAATGCACTTTGTTTAGTGAAGGCGTACTCGATATAATTGTTAATAACGAAAGTTTCACGAACGTCGAGGAGCCCATGGAGTTGAACGTCGAAATGGCTCACGTGGTACAAGAATACTTGCTACAAAATCTAAAGAGCAAAATTGAAAAAAGTAATCGAGGCGAAGCTACTTTACTGGAGGTCATTCAGTTTTCTCGTGTAGTAATTGATTATTTCAACGTCATTTTGCAGTTAAGCATTGATAAACGTGCTGAAATTGAGAATAATGATTTGTATTCCACTTTGAAGAGCGGATTAAAAAATATATGTATGCTTTCAAAGACTCTTAAAGAAGCTAGGGATGTCAGGGATAAGTTAACGCTATTACAATGTGTTCAAGCACTTTGGCTCAAGGACCATGACCCTATTATAGACGATTTAGTCCGAGAGAGCGTAGATCAAAGTTTTTTCACCGGAATCAATGAAATTTTGAGTATTCCAGTGCCTCCGGAAGATGATGAGGCAGTATATGAAGAGAACGACTCAGAATATAACCCTAACGTTACGCGACACAATTGTATTTGGCTTCTTGCGGCGTATTGTCGGAAGAGCTCCGAATACAGAGAAGAAATTTTGGACCTAATTTTAGACCCCGTGCTGTATGATTTTACGTCCTTTTGGGATGTTAAGTGCGCATTCCAATGTATACAAATGTTAATTGATCAGAGTGTAACAGAAAATCCTTTAGGTAATTTATTGCTGTACATAAAATTTGTTTACGCACTTATTTTTGTTTATTTTTTACATATTTCATTTTCTTTTTTTTTAGCTTCAATATTCCTCTTAATGAGAAATATTTGTCAGCAATTATTTCGAAATTCTGAAGCAACTGAGACCATTCTAAAAATCCTTTTAGACATAATGGAACGTATTTGGGCACAAGATGATAATATAAAACAAAATTGTTTGATAATGGTCAAAAGTTATTTGCAACGATGCCAAAAACGTTACTATCCGCCACATGTAGCGGCGCTCGTTTATAGATGTGTAGCCAAAATAGCCGAATTGAATTTCAACAATAATTCTGAAATGGTTTGTCTGTTCAAAGATGCCCTCACAGACGGTATAAAAGGCGACACACACAGCTTGCGTCTATACACCTGTTACCTGCTGAATGTGGTTTCAAGTAACTTATCTGATTTTGAAGTCGAATCTTTCTTGACCGGGCTGTTGGACATTTTTGTTATAAATGTGCGTATTAGTGTGTGGAATCGGGTCCGTATTAAAATAGTGTCAGCCTTTGACATACTATGACCACTTATACAAATATAAATTATATTATTATATATGTAATTTACTGTAATTAAGCTTGACATTCGAAGAAATAAATAAATTATTATTGTTATTAAAAACCTCGTAAAATACTTTATCCCATGAATAATAAGAATTGCTGCTTCTCATTTATTAAAACGATTATTATCCGAGTGTTTTTGGGTGAAGAACGAAGCACTTCTCCTTTGATTTTTATTTTCAAAACAAACTTGCCATATATATTAATGTTTAATTACTTTTAGGGTTCCGTACCTCAAATGAAAAAAACGGGACCCTTGTCACTTTGTTATCCGTATGTGTGTCTGTCAAGACCCTTTTTCTCAGGAACGCGTGGAGGTATCAAGTTGAAATTAATATCAAATACAGGTCTGCAATCCCTTGGATCAGTGAAAAAATCAAACATCTAAGTCAACGCAATCAAAAGATACGGCCGTTTATGCCGCATATTCAGGCGAATCTCAAGGGAATCGAAACCTATAGGGTACTTTCCGCTGACTTGGAATCATGAAATTTAGCAAGAAGCAATGTGTAACGGTTTTCGGAATTTTTCCTTTACTTGTGCTATGCTATAAGACATTGCTTCTTGCCAAATTTCATGATTCTAAGTCAACGGGAAGTACCCTGTAGGTTTTGATTCCTTTGAGATTCCTTCAATATGCGGCATAAACGGCTGTATCTTTTGATTGCGTTGACTTAGATGTTTGATTTTTTCACAGCTCCAAGAGAAAACTCGAAAAAAGAGGGAGAAATCTTCGAGACTCGATTCCCGTGATTTACGAACTATTTGCATACCTACAAGTTTTTGCGGAACCGGAGTCCGACTCGCACTTGACCGGTTTTTTTCTTTTAAAGGTATCTGGTGCAAATGAAAGCATTTTAAAAGATGAATCAGCGAACCGTACACTCACAGTTCTTCACAGTTTTCTCGCCCTGGCGCAGTCGAAGCCGTCGTCGCTCCTCAAGATAGTAACTGGGCTGCTCCAGATACAGAAAGAAAAATCGCTAGATTTAACTCTAGTGAAGAAGTTTTTGAATAAAATTACAAAAACAATCACTTCAAATAATATTGAAACATACTTACAGAATAATATACTTTCTATAATCAATGTTTGGCTGTTGAAGAACAACAAAATTAAAGAATTGCCAGTTAATTTATTCGGTCTTCAAAATGTTGAAATTTTCTTAGAAAAACACATGAATTGGCTGATTCCAGCAGACATATTGTGGGTTAATGAAGGGAATGTAAAAAAAAGTGATGTCCTCAATTTAATTAAAAATCTGTTATGCAAGTCGGAAGAAAATATCGTGGAAGTATGTGTTTCATATTAACAGTTATTATATATATAAAATATTTTATATGTATTACGAAATCTACATTATTGGCCTGAATTGTTACAGATATGTTTTTCTAACATAATAACCTTATGTTTACCTTACGTTGTGACTGAAAAATATAACCTGTGCTTTTTGGGAGCGGAACCATACAGCGTGTTCAAACAGTCGATGAAGAACGCAATCAAAATGTTTCAAACAACAAGACAAATTCTCGAAAACGAGAAGTGGAGCAACCTGTTTGTTGAGAATATGGCTGAGTTATTGTTGATGACGGCAATGCACGTACGTGACTGGGACGGAGCAAAAGAACTGTTCCAAGTTAACATTCCACAAATGCCAGGCTCCTACTTGTATCCCAAGACGGTGTTTTTTTCAATACTAAAATATTTTGGAGTAAGTTAAGCTTTAATAGACTTTACGTATTTGACTTATAATTAAATTGATAGTTATTTATATCGCTCTTCTTTTGTAGGAATTGATTGATGGTAATATAATGCAGTATTTCTGTTCGGATCAAGCTATTACCATTTTTGACATACTTTTTAAACTGTGGGAAAATGTCTTGCAAGAAAAGATTTTTCAATACAGATTGCTGTCACTGTATGCGTTCGTCACATTTGTAGAATGCGTTCCACTAGGGTTTGATTCAGATATGTACGTATGCAATTTTACATGCAACTGTCTTGTACATGCAATTAAGGCCTCTAACAATAAGGAGGAAGTGAGTATATTCGTGCAAGCGATGAGGATTGTTTTAATGAGATTTACTCCTGAAGCGATTGGATTGATAAAGAAGTCGTTGCTGAAGGCGCGATCTGTGCTGCTCCTTAAGAAGGAAGAAGGATACGAGAAGGAATGTGAAGCCTTGCTGAAATACTTGGCGGTTGACCTGAGGGATTACTTGAAAGAGAGCGAAGACGTCGTCGATTTTAGCAACGCGCCATTATCGTGCACCACGAGAGTCGAATTTGCCGAGAGGCTTAAAGCCTACAATTCAACTCTCACTTGCCTAAGGTATGATATTTAGTAGCAGTACCTATTCCGATCTTTGATTATATTATTAATTATTTACCAAATTTTCCGGGATAAAAAGTATCCTATATATTAATCCAGGTTAGAAGCTATCTCCATTCCAAATTTCATCGGAATCCGTCCAGCCGTTGCAGCGTGAAAGAGTAACAAAAAAACATACACACACACATACACACACACACGCACGCACACACGCACGCACGCACGCACGCACGCACGCACGCACGCACGCACGCACGCACGCTTACTAATGACATAATACTAGTAGTATTATGTCATTTATTTTAAGTGTGTTTTGAACTTTCAGTCACGAAGCGTTGATGCATTTACGACAGTTTATTAAATTAAATAAACAACACGCTAAAAGCTTATGCGAGGAATTAAAAACAAAACGTTTCTCTGAAGAATGCAAATCAAGCGTTATTCATCAAGTAATTTACGCTCTGAGTAGTATTATGAAATCTTCATCTGATGATAAGGTATGTTCTTAATTTTGTATAGAATAAATATTTGAATGAGAAGTTTTATACCTAAATTAATTGACCACAATTACTTCAATAGGCATGACGTAATTTTTTTTATAGGTATGATAATCGATCCGGTTTTTTGTAAGGATCAAATGTATGTATGGGACCAACTAGATACAATTAGAGCACTGCAACAGTCGGAAATGAGAGCTAAATTCCGACATCTCTCTCACCATACAAATTAACACTCGCCTGTGACGTCACGCTTTATTAAAAGTCGTACCAAATATTAGACCCTTACATATCGCACCCCCAGTACAACACTGCACTAAGTCAAAATATTTAATGTTTTCAGAATCGACGAAAAATCATCTCATGTTATATCAAAGTGATTGCAATATAAAAAATTGATGTTGAAATTTTTCGACATACCTAATACAATGTTGTACTGGGGGTGCGATATGGAATTGGCGTTTTGTCGAACTGGCCACTTTGATTCCAAATATCTGGCGTTTGGTTTCCTAACCAATTAGAAAATTCCAAATTCAAATTTATTTCAAATTGAAGTTCATATATTCGTGTTTCGAACTGAGCGATTCAATTGTTTCTGCGTCACTAGTTTTTTCTTTGATATCGTTCTGTTCACTACATGGCAAGCTTAAAATATCGCGTTATTTACGAATATGAGCTTCACCGTGGCACTAACGCTGCAGAAACCGCTCGAAGGATTAACTATGTGTATGGGGCAGCTACTGCAAAAGAAAACACGGTACGTTTTTGGTTCCTACGTTTTCGTTCTAGAAATTTTGGCCTATAGAACAAGCCCCGTGGACGGCCGGAGACCCAAGTTGATGACGAAGGATTAGAAGTGATCGTGGAGGTGGATCCGTCGCAAACCACGTCAGAATTAGCGGCAGGATTCGGTGTCAGTGATAAAACAGTTTTAATTAATTTGAAACAAATTGGAAAAGTGAAAAAGCTCGAAAAATGGGTACCGCTTGAATTGAGTAAAGCATACCAACAAACACGCGTCGAGTGTTGTGTTACACTACTCCACCGGCACAATAATGAGGGGATTTAGAATCGTAACGATACGATTTTAATTGAGTTGAAAAATGATCTGATTGTGTTGAAAAATGGATCCTGTACGATAACCGGAAACGCTCATCACAATGGTTGAGCCCAGGAGAACTGGCCGAATCCTGCCCGAAACGAAAGTTTACTCAGAAAAAGGTACTGGTGAGTGTCTGCGTGTGGCCGTCCAAAACGCCTTCAAAGATTTTATTGATTCTCGCTCCCACTATTTATTCAGCAAAGGGATCAATGAACTACCTAAGATGGCAAAAGTGCATAAAAAGCAATGGTACATACTTTGATTAAATAAATATTTCGTTTAATTTTTTTTCATTTTGATTTTTTCCAATAAATACGCCAATTTCATATGTAAGGACCTAATATTTGGATTAAACCAGTAATTTGTAATTTTGATCGTGTAAAACTGCATTGAAGCACATAGCTGTCGTACAATATATTTTTAGTTTAACGATAAGGGCAGGACCTTTATAATTGGGTGAAAAAAATAAGTTGAGTCGAAACTTTGAGGTCTCGTATCTTTAAATAACTTTGATATTATTTTTTGGTTTTCACTTTGTTATGATAATTTGCAGCTTTTCAAATAACGGTGTACAATAGTAAAATTCAACATAAGTTCGTCCCTATTCAATCATTCAGTTACAGTTATCTGGGCTCCTTATCTCGATGTCATCGCGAACCTATGTAACTTCATCTCTTTTTAACCTCTGACGCAAAACAGAGGGGTGTTATAAGTTACACATGTAGTGCATAATTAGTTTCCATCGTGTTTTATCGGAAAAGTTCGTATTTATCGTGCTCTCTCAATTAGCTTCATTACCCATTATACCACCGTAGGGGTAGGTCGCATTCAGCAGCCAATAAATATATAGAGTGGCTATTACGCAATTCAAATATTCGCTGTAGTTTTCGTTATATTTACGGTTTACGTATATAACATTTGTATTATCATGCCGAAACCACAAAATAGAAGAAACCGCTTGGGTCCTCCAGTCCTGGAAATTATATTTAACATATACCTGTACTTTTTATCAAAAAATAGCAATGATTCTCAATATTTTGGCAAAGTTGAACAACGGATTTCAGATGCAACGGGCATTTCTCGGCCAACAATGAGAAAAGTAATAAACAAGGAAGAAGATAACAAGAAAAATAAAAATTCAAATCCAAATAATGTTAAGTTAGGTAGACCACGCAAAATATTTTCTGTCTAGATCTTTATGACTTTGATTACGCAATAATACGACGTATGGTTTATAATTTCCATTTGATTTATAAACTAGGTCCTACTATCCTGGCCCTAAAGTTCAAATTGATGGAAACGGTGAATTTTAAAGGCTGTGATTTTTCATTAAGAAAGATACTTCGCCAAATGGGTTTCAGATTCAAGAAAATTACAAACAATAGAAGAATGCTGGTGGAAAAGCATGACGTAAGATTAAAAAGAGTAAATTATCTTGTCTTATAGATATATTGTGTACACGGACGAAACATATGTTCATACATCCCATTTAACAGGAAAATGCTGGGCGGATTCCACGGATAAAGGAGTGAAACAGTTAATTTCAAAAGGCCAACGTCTTATTATCGTATTTACATGCAGGTAGTGCCAAAGGATTTGTTCCGGGTGCTCTGCTTATGTACAAGTCTACTGATAAGACCAGTGATTATAACGATGCCATGAATAATGTAAATTATGAAAAATTGTTACAAAATTAACTTTTCCCAATTCGTCTCCAAATTCTGTATTAATAATGGATAATGCTGCTTATCACAATAAATATGTGGAACGCCCACCCAACTCTAATACAGCAAAGCCGCTATGATATACTGGTTACAAAAATATAATATTCCCTTTGATCCATCATTAACCAATATTAAGGCTATATGAAATTACCTATTTGTCGTCATAAACAAGACTGTATAGAGTATTCAATAGACAAGATTTTACATCAACATGGACACACAGTGTTAAGATTACCGCCATACCATCCCGATTTCAATCCAATTGAAAACATATGGGCCCAGATAAAAGGTTACGTATCAAAAAGAAACATGGACATGAATATGACTACAGTAAAGAAATTGATTGAAGAAAAAATTAATATGATTGGCCCGGATGAATGGAAGAAAGTTTGTGATCATGCCATCAAATGTGAAAATGAATATCGTTCACAAGAACACTCGATGGATGATCATTATTTGATAGTATTGTCATTCACGTCAATGAAAGTACTGACGATGACACGTCTGAGTGTAACTCAGATTGTGAAATGGAAAGTGTTTAAAATATTGATCCAAATGTTCAAAAGGTAATATTAATATTTTACGAGTAATAAGTAGGTAATGTTTTAAGTGCATAGCGTCTTGAGTTTTATTATTGTAAATATTTTAAAATGCGTATGCGTTATTTTGCTGCATTTTATGTTAACGTAAGGAGAGTGTTTCGTTTACGAATGACAAAAAAAGTACTACTTAACTATGAGTGTATTTCTAAGTTTCTTAGAGTGGTTATAACTAAAGATCGGCTGACGGGAGCAATTTATGTCACTTTCACGTCAAACGTAATGACTAGTATGGATATGTTAGGTATGGTTTAAATTAAAGTATAAGTAAACAAGATAAAATTAAAACTAAAACTCGGCTACGAAAACAACCAACGAGATCACGGTGCCTCTTATGCTATTTTTATTACTTGTATCACAAAATAATGGTGCATTTCTTATAGAACAACATTTATTTTCGAGATTTATGCATTAAAACCTCACATTTGATAAGAAACTAGGTAATTTTTTTACATTTTGCCTTAAAAGTTAAAAATGCGTACATTTATAATTCAAAAATCGTACTCGAAATTTGATTAGAATCATATCTATAACATTCTTTAGTCGGAAAGTTGCTACCTGTTGCCGACCATTAATAATAAAATAAGACTCGATAAAAAAATCATACATTTTAATAGGTATATAAATTGTGCACGAAATTAAATAGAGTCATATCCATCATGAAAGTGACATAAAATGCTACCGGTGGTCGATCACTAGTTATAACATCTCTATATTATACAGTGCTATATGCTGGCATTTTTCATTTTGTCATTTGACACTAAATAATAAAGTTTCATATTAATGAATATAAACATGTCGCTCATTTAATACAACAATTAATTGACACTTCGGGTCCCGTCGTCTTCCGATTGAGATTCGAGTTTTACCGATGGAAACATATTATTCACTATATCTGTAAATGTGTGTATCTGTCTGTGACTCCCAACGGATAAACCGATTTTGATTTAGTTTTTTTGTTTGAAAGGTGATTTAATCGAGAGTGTTTTTAGCTATGTTTGGTGAAAATTCATCAGGCCGTTTAAGAGTTATGAACTCTGAAAGCAGAGGTCCCAATTTTTCGGTGGTTTTCATCTATTTAATAGTCATGTCCTGAGAATTGAGCTTCCTGTGCTGTGTTTGTGATGATATTACTCGCAATTACCTATTTACTTTTTTTCAATAAATAAATAAATAAATAAAAAGGATTTATTTCGGACATGTGCGTGCATACGTAATTTTAGTTGTTGGTAACAATTTCACTTAAGTGGCTAAATTAGTAGTAAGTATAAAAAGCTAGAAAGTACATAATGTGCGGTGCAGGCCTGCCCAGTGCTGTAGGTAGCGACTGTCCTGTCTGTCCGCTATGACAGACTGGACAGTCGATGCAATGGTTTCTCTATTTTTATTTGTGCCGCAAACTTTACCTTTGCTAATTCAATAAAATTATCTGTAACTTTTTAGATACTTATAGAGGCATGCAACTGTTTGTCCGAGATCGGAACATATGATCTAAAGACTATAGTAGTCGTACCGCCTCCAGAAACAAAAACTGTAATACACATCCCACCGACGCAATGCTTCACGTTTACCGTGGTAGCGGCTCTGACGGAGGTTCTGTCTGATGAGGACCCGGCTGTGGCCAACAAGGGCGCAGCAGCCTTGAGTGACCTCTTCAAATACCGTGAGGGCAGAGAAGCTTTAGGTAGGAAGAAAACCATATGACATGAATACCGGGACCGAGACCGGGAAGCAAGCGGTTGCAGGACAAGAATGGGTGTCGCGCGGCCGAGACACAGTCGAGGCGGCGCTATATACGAGTCCAGCAACCGCCCGTCACGGCCGAGGCTTGTATAGTGCTTTTCTTCAACGATGCGAAAAAGATGTTAAAAAAAGTAAAACTATTTGAGACACTTAAAGACGTTGTAAACGCTGTTCGTAAAGGTTAACCTTTTTGGGCTTTACCCTTGAATCGCCGACACTCATTTCATAGAATGTTTTACTTCGCCGAATTTTCATTTCATCGACAGCAATTTCAGTTACAATTTGTTGGTGGTCACAGGTCTAACCTAACCTAACCTACGTAACCCATGCTTAAGATAACCTGAAATCAATAAAGTTTCAGAAATTAGCTTTCCGTGAAACGAAATTCGGTGAAACGACACATTCGATGAAATGAGTGTCTGCAAAACAAGGGGACACGCCTTTTTGGACTATGACATTTTAAAAAGTAAAAAAAGGGCGAAGTAATAAAATTTCATACATTTTTCCCAGTCGCTGCTATTCGAAAGTAAAGACTTTTAATTTTGTGCTGGCTTGGAACGAATAACTTCCCTTACCGTTTTTGATTTCCGAGCATATTGGAGAAAAGTTGCTTTATTTTTTACTATATTCCCGAGTACAGCTCTATTTGCGGTTTTATAATTACTTGTAGCTGTAAAATGGCAGTAACTGAAAAATTATATATAAAAAATATAATTATAAAATTATTATTATTATTATTATATGTATTATTTAATTATACTTTATTTAATTACCCCTAAGGAGACACTTATTTGCTATGTATCTTGAATTTCAGAGTTAGGCGGTGTAAATATACGTTTACTGAAACCGTTCTTGTCTTCAAATTGCAATGAAAATGCTGTGTTTAAATTAAGCAGCAAAAAGCTTGAAGAGTGCTCTGAGGTAGGCTTTTGGATACCGTTAGAGAAGGAAAACCACCACCGATGGTTGACACGTATCACTTCCTCCATGCTGGGAATTCTCGCTTCAGCGACCAATTACCTGAAGTCCTTACGTGAAGTTAAGGTAGTAAAATATATATATTCTTTTCTATCATGTTGAACCTTCTTATTTTTGATTATAACTTTATGATTACAGCCCACAATATTTCGGGAGATTCTACCAGGCTTGATTGGGATACTGCTAAACTTCTCACCTGAGCCGTATATAAAAACCTTTAGTGACCAAATCAATCATTTCTTTGACTATATTTGGAAAATTACTTTTGATGACAGCGGTGGAAGTCACCCTCACAAAAGGGTTAACGTAATTGATCACGACCATAAAATGATTATTTTGTATATGCTAGACGTTGTTAACTTCATACGCCTGCAGAAGATTCATTACAAACCTCGGTGAGTGCAGTGCAGATGTTTCGCTAGTTGTTGCAACAAGGTCCGGATTTAAATGGTTAACAAGAATTTATGAAGGTTCAAGAGGGTGACGTTCCTTTTGTCTCCCCAGAAAACGGAAATGTAAAAAGTTATGAAATGTTTTTGGCCATTCATGATCAAAGTGTTACGTTTTTAAATAATTCAATTTTTTCGTTGTAGTTTGAAAATTTAAATGTTATTGTAAGACAAGTGGCTTGATTTTAGTCTGATAAATAATTCTTTGTTTTAGTCCTGACCGCACCGTTTTGGATTCCTTGAACTATCTGAGGCTGGACTACGACAAAGTGGCCTCCGCCGCATCTGTGGCCGGTCAGAATTTCGTAGCGATCTTTTACGGAGAGCTGTGGGCCGTCGCCTGCAACGAGGGCGTTCCTCCGCCGTCTCCCGAAGTCACCACTAACCTCACCGGCGGGGATAATGTTCAGCGGATTTTCAGGAAGGTAAGGTTATTCCTACTGGTTCAGTTAAGTAGATGAAGGTGATTTTAATGATTTCGGACGTGCTCCGGCGGATGAAAATTAAAAGTATCGTAAAAGTGATCATAACCAAGTAAAAATAAGTTAACGAGATATTTTAATATATTACCCGTGATTCAGTGATAACACATTACAAATAAAGTGTACAATTATATTAAAAATAACAAAAATAATTAGTGTGTCGAACGTAACTTAGTTCAAGAAACTACGAATGCGCAAGCGATCGTGTTGAGTGAGATCGTACAAAATCGGCCAACCTCGGAAGCAAGTCCCGGAGCGCGATAAGCGCTTGCGCACTGAAGCAATTCTACCGGTAATCTGTTTGAAGAGTAGCGCAGCTCTACAACGCTGCCTGGCATCGCACACACCCCATTTCACGGCCGCGCTGCGATGCAAGTACGGTAAACGCTTGAGCACTATGTGTAGCTGATGTACTGTTGAACCGTTTAACGAACGTGTAATGTTTCAGCGCTGAGTTGGATTAAGTGTCGATACGGTGACAAAGCATAATAAGTTACCTCTAACAATTAAAAATATTGTGAAAGACTCAGTATTTAATATTAAGCTGAAAGCTTTTCTAGTTTCCAAATGATTTATACTTTATAAGAGTACTTTGACATTGAATAAGAATAATAATATCTATGTATTTGTAACTCGACAATATAAGTAAGCTACGTATAGTATTGATAGATTTAAAACATATTACTGTAATTTAATTACGTTTTAGTTAAGCAGAGTAATTGCAGAGCCCTTACAGGGTTTATGTTGGTCCATGTTATTACATGGACCAACATCAACACTTAGAGAATTTACCACTGGAGCCGCCTTAGGCAGACATTCCCCTCTGCCGAGGTATAAGAACAAATGATCTTGTACGTTTATGAAAACAGCCGTGTTTATTCGATACTCACATTGTCAAAGTCGTTTTCGAAGAGTGAAGAGCTCCAGAAAAATGCCATGTTGTGCCGTATTTTTAAAAACCGATCAAATACGTCAAGTTTGCAGAAAGACGGAATTACATTTCAGATGTAAGTATGTTTCACCGTTGATTTTGATTGTAATTGAGCATTTTGTGTATATTTACATGGCACGAGTCGATCATCGATTCTCAAATCGATTATAAAACGTTCAGCCTAATATTCATTTTAGAAAGGGATAGCACTAAAAAAGCAGCACAAATCCACCATAAGGTTCACTTTTGTGAAATTAGTATGGTAATGCAAGATAAAATGGCCTTAGTCTAATTAATGCGTACTTCCTAGCGAGACTCGAATTAACTTCATGCTATATTGAACCTTAAGACTGTGTTTGTAAAATCTATAATCGATCGCTTGATTCAAATATGTATGTGTGAGTTGATTTCGTCTAGTTAAGGTAAATGCATTTTTCACCAACCGAATTTCTCCTATTTTAATTCATAACTTTCATAAATAATTATCGTTTATCCGTGAAATAAATAAAATTATAATTTACTCCATTTTTCGGGGAAACTTTAATGTTGTAGGCAACATGAACTTTTCACGACAGGTGAGCTCGCCATCTTTGTCTATTCCATATAACTGCGTATTCCTAACGTACTAGGTGTAAGTGAGATAAATAAAGTTTGTTTGTTCAAATATTATTGGTTTCCAAGCTACGTCACGATTATTAGTTTTTGGCACTAAAATAATGTTTACAAAATTTACCAACCAAAAAGGTATGAAACAAGGTTCAAAAATAACTTAGCGGTACAAACAACCTCAAAATTAAAACTGCACAGCACAGGCCCCAACGCAATGGCAATCATCATTATCAGCCGCAAGACGTCCACTGCTGGACAATGGCCTTCCCCAAGGTTTTCCACAACGATCGGTCCTCTGCTGCTGTCATCCAGCAAAAAAAATATAAAAAATATAAAAATATACAATAAATTAGGAGATCATATAAAAATATAGAATCGAAAAAATATTCCTAAAGTACCTACTTAAAAGGTTTTTTAACACGAAAATGTTATACTAACACCTTAAATGACGTTTTTGAAGATGAAAATACGTAAACCTCGGTCTCTCTCCTTATCTACTATTGCTGTGCTGTGCCCAGCAGGGTCTCATATGCTTAACTTTCCTATTTGTAACATAGTTTGTAAGTTGCATGTGAATTAAGCAATAAAAATATTATGAATATGAAAAAAATATTTAAAATATATCTCTAAGTATGTAATTTATTTCCAGGTGCATTAAAATGATGATAAACTCATCAAAATTACCATTATACTATTGATCGTAATCGTATAAAGATTCCAGACCTTATTAAAAAAATAAACGTACATCCAGGTCTTAAGTGTTCGGGGAAACGTACATTTACCTTAATGCGTACTCCCCACGAGACTCGATGCACTCCCCACGAGACTCGACGTACTCCTCACGAGACTCGAATCAACTTCATACTATATTGAACCTTAAAATTGTGTTCGTAAAATCTATAATCGATGACTTGATTCAAATATGTCGCCCATTCAATAGTGTTGTGATACAGTTTATATCGATAAAATCCCCTACTAATCTATACTATAATCTATACTAATAATTATATTATAAATGCGAAAGTAACTCTGTCTGTCTGTCTGTCTGTCTGTCTGTCTGTCTGTCTGTCTGTCTGTCTGTCTGTCTGTCTGTCTGTCTGTCTGTCTGTCTGTCTGTCTGTCTGTCTGTCTGTCTGTCTGTCTGTCTGTCTGTCTGTCTGTCTGTCTGTCTGTCTGTCTGTCTGTCTGTCTGTCTGTCTGTCTGTCTGTCTGTTACCTTTTCACGCTTAAACCGCTGAACCGATTTAGATGAAATTTGGTATGGAGATACTTTGAGTCCCGGGGAAGGACATAGGATACTTTTCATCCCGGAAATAATCCTTTAAGGGGGTGAAAAGGGGGGTGGAAGTTTGTATGGGGAATCTATAATTTATTAAGTAGGGTTATACAATTTAGTATGGAGATAGTTTGAGTCCCGGGGAAGGACTTAGGGTACTTTTTATCCCGGAAATTTGAGAGTTCCCGATGGAGCAGCAAGGGGAAGGGGTAGGGGGAGGGGGGAGCTGGGCGAATTGGACAGGGGGTTAGGGAGGAGGGGGAGGTCGTAATAGAAAAATACACAAACACCAGGCTATCATATCTTTCAAAAAAAACTAATCCACAAAAATGCATTAGGCATATATATACTAAATTAATACATTTTAAAAACCAGTAATTATTAATCAGTATTTTTTCAAGATAGGACAGCTTCGTGTTTTTGTAATAAATAATTGATGATTAATAACGCGTAATAAATCATTATTAGTAAATTCACAAAAGATCGCTTGTGAGCTCGAGGACAAGTTAACAAGGAGCAGGTCGCCGTAATTATCATACGTGTCTTGTGACTTTGGTTGCAAGGTTGTTCGTAGAAGAGTACCTAACACAGCCTTATGTTGACGAAATCGCGGGACAAACAAAAGCTCGTCAGTTCATAACTCTTCGTCGAACTCACGGCCGATTTTTTTTCTTCTTCTTCTTCTTAAAGTGCCTCTCCAACTAGTGAAGGTTGGCTATCAGTTGCTGGAATCTGTCGCTATCCTTTGCGAGACAGAATAGCTCGGACGCGCTCGTAATTCCAGTCCACTTCCGGATGTTGCGAAGCCACGACTTGTTTTGGTGAACACAAAACATGTTTATCTATTTGTTTGTAATCATAGTAGTGTAATACCAGACTGTTAATAGTATTATTCTTTAAAATGGTATTCTTTACCTTAGGATTTAATATAAAAAATATTAATACAAAATGGCGCATGATATACATACAATTTGTTAAAACTCGTATACAAAAGATAAGTAATATTTTCGTGTAAAGTGCTGCCATCTATATCACAACTTTCAAATTAATCGACATCGACAATGTCGATATAATAAATAATAATAAATAATAAATATCAGAGGACAATCTCACACAAATTGACCTAGTCCCAAACTAAGCTCTAGGCTTGTACTATGGGTACTAGACAACGATAAACATACTTATATAGAGAAATACATACTTAAAACATCCAAGACTCAGGAACAAATACTCGCGCTTATCACACAAATATTTGTCCATACCGGGATTCGAACCCGGGACCGCTAGCTTCGTAGGCAGGTTCACTACCAACTAGGCTAACCGCGTCGTCAAACCCCACACCCCACCACACCAGATATGCACCCAATCTCTAATAATCGTTTAATAATCGGTAAGATAACGCACACGTCTTTATTTTAAAATTGTGTAAGAACATGTTGGTAATAAAAAAAATGTGCATGTGTGTGTAATTTTAAGCTAGTGTTTTTGTTTTTTATTGGTGTAGGTGTGTAGCAATGGGAGCGAATTTCGTATTTGTGTTGAGTATTGTGTATGTAGTGTTACCTCACCTCCCCCTAAAAGTGACAGACTTTAGTGCTTGGGAAATTGCGTCAATGCTTACTCCAGTGGTAAATTCTCTAAGCATCAACAAGATCATTGTAACTACAACATAAGGCAATAAAATATATGACTATTTTTCTTTTTTCAGTGTTTCGTGTCTATAGGTGAAGTGGATGCCATCGACGGTTGTGGCACAGCGCACCTGACCAGCGAGGATGAGATACGGAAGCGGCTGATTAGTACGGGGCAGTACTGGGACGCGCTGGTATCGCACGACATCGCGCTGTGGCGCGGCGCCGGCGCCGCCCCGGAGCTGTGCCTGGGCGTGGCGCGCGCGCTGCACGAAGCCGGCGTGCACCACCTTGCCCTGCAGTACATACAAGCGGCGCCCGAGACCGACCAGCTCAATCGTCTTAAGTATGACTGCCTTACATCACTTGGTATGTTTTTGATACTTTGCTTGATTTGTAATGCTAGGTAATACTTCATGGGACCGTTGATAAATAATTATATTAATTGTTTTCAGGAGATTGGAGCAAATTCGTAGACACCCAGGATTTGGAAAAAAAATCCAAAAACAACACAGGCAGTCCTCTCTCTATTATAAAAGCGTTTCGCTATGCTTGCCTCAAAGACTGCCTCGGATTGCAAACGGGGCCGAGGTTTGAGACGAAGTTAAATCTACCTCGCTTAGCTATTTCTAGGTGGTGTCAGAATCTCAATATGGATAATTGCCAGAGTGTGTACAATGTTGTTGCAAACCTTCATCTCTTTAGCGACATCGAGGACTACTTTTCCGTGAGATGTGACAAAACATCTATAAACAGTTTATTGAGCCGTTGGAAAGTGGAAAATCTGCCATCATTTCATGATTTTAAACATCTCGAATCGCTGATATCCCAAAGGAGCATAATATTGGAACACGCGGGGAAAGCAAACGGAACCTTTCTCAAAGACATTGTTAGTTTGCAGTTACAATATGCCGGTAATGTAGGATTATTTAAAATAAATACTCGCTATTAACTATTTCTATTATGTGCTCCACTTTACAAATTTAATCTTTTTAAATATGGAGGAGGTTTAAGTGTGTTATATTGTTGTAGAACTTGGACTTAAAAACGACAGAATTCAAATGGCTCAGCGCATATTGTCTATAGCAAAGGGTATGCAGAATACTGATAACGTCTCCTTGGTCGAGGGCCAAATATCTTGGGCTAAAGGCCACAAGGAAATCGCACTCTCGCTCGTCCGAAATGTCATGAGCAGCCGCTCTGCGGATGCGGAACTTACTGCAGCATCTTTAAGGTATTGAAATTAGAATAAAGTACCTTTTCACCTCACCAGCTCGGAAATACTTTCTTTGTCGGTTAAATTCTGCGCGCAAAAGTCCATTTTATTCGCTAGCGTGGCAAAGTAATATTGTAGCTGTTGCGGCACTGCGCGCACGGTATAGCTGATGTGGCGCTCGTGGATTGGTTTTTTTAGCACCTAGTGTTTTCCTCGCTACGGTGAGGTGAAAAATTGTGTGTTTCGCACGACATAAAAGTTATTTGGGTCTCGAGGCCTTGAATCCCTCGTTACGTTACTTGAATCATTCGCTAAGCTCGTGATTCAATTATAGATTCCTTCGCTGACTCGGGAATATCGGGAGTATTGAATAATACTAGCTCTCGCACCAAAAAACAACTTTACAGCCTTGCATAACAAATTACTGAAGGGTACAGGGAAAGAACATGTTTATGTACAGCCAAGGTCATGAATATGAGTACACTTTAGTACCTTGTCACTTTAATCGCTGTGACATTCATATATCGCAGTTTAAACATGACATTATATAGACAAGGTACTAAAATGTACACATATTTATGACCTTGACTGTACATTAAAATAACATGGACATGGATATGTTCTTTCCCTGTACCCTTCAAATATTTTCCCCTTTACTGATGGCAGTACATGATCGGGGGCTACAGTGTAAAGGTGTGTACGAATCTGAGGCAGCCTCGGGTCGTGGCACGCACGCCTTGCCTATTTGCTCAAAATCGTACGTTGCACGGTGCGCGAGCGAAACATGGCGAGCCGTCCAGAGTCGGTTTTTTGACCATGCTCAAAAGTGCCTCGGCGTGCGTGCCTCGTGTAGATGGACGTAAATGGGAACATGTAGCTCGAGCATTATGTATGCGCGAGGCGCGTTGATTTTATGTTGAGGTTTAAAATAAACACAATGAGAGTTCATTTGGTTAAAAATTGATAAAAGCAATTTGAGTAATTGATTTTTATTAATAATGCTGTGAATAATGATGAAAGAAGCATCAGCTGTAGTCGCGTTCGACGCCATTTTGTGTGGCGCACAATGGCGGCTCGCCGCGAAAACGTTGCTTCAACGCACAAACCAATCGCGACATGTGCGCGGCGAGGCTGCCTCAGGCTGAGCGGCTCAAATTCGTACGCACCTTAAGAATGGCATTATAGTGCCATCGGATTTCTATCTATAACACTCGCTTTACACTCGCTCAGTTAAACGAATTGTACGTGCGTGGATTTTGATATAAAATTTAAATGTGCAACTCGATTCATTCACGCCAGCGGAGGTATCACTATCCTACCGGCTGCGCCATGTCAGGGTATGCGTCAATGATACTCGAGTTGGACATTAAGACTGTTTATTAATAATCTAGGGTGGGTGCACAATTCTTAACTACCGACAGCATGCATGTCCTAGGGAAATGAATACATCTATTCCATATTCTAACGTATGACTTAACGCTTAAGGTTTAAAATAAAAGTGTCCCGTCTTGATAAAATCGCTATAAAAATGTGAAAATCGCAATAGTCGCTTAGTAATGAAAAAGGTAATACAAGTCAGGACGAGACACTTATTTTAAACCTTAAGAGAACTGTGAACCAACTACAAAATCTAGCATTTTCATACTAACGGCGATAACGTTTTCCACCCCCTAAACGTTAACCGAATTTGACAAATTTTTGATATGATGTGGTCAGTCGGAACAAAAACTATGTCCGCACGTTTCGTTTTTTTAAACATTGATTAGTTATAAAGAGATTATGGCCGAAATTACTTTTGTATGAAAACAATAAAACGCGAATAAATCGAAATTTATTAATAATATTGAAAAAAACTAAACATACCGACATAGTTTTTGCTCCGACTGACACCGTATCAAAAATTGATCGAAATCGGTTAACATTTAGGGGGTGGAAAACGTTATCGCCGTTTGTATGGAAAGCCTCACAATCCGCTTAAGCGTTAAGTCTTACGAGAACCTTACTCGTACCTTACCTTACTCGAGAACTCGTACCTTATAGGAAATAGGTGTATTCATTTCCCTAGCACCTTTCAAATTTTATCTCGTGCTTGCATGTTAAGCCCGCTAACGAATTTAAAATATGTTAAAAATGAGTTAAGATAGTTAGTTAGTTAGAGTGAGTTAAATTAAAATAATACTTATAATGCAATTGACGACATTTCATAATTTTCATTTGCCCTAAAAATTTTGATATTTTTGCCCTTATTTTACGAAAAAAATCCATTACTATGGCTAAACCAGAAGATGACGTTGTTTGCAGTCTTGAATAAGTTTCGGGTAAATGACGTTATTTTACAATTTTTTTCTTTGAATTACTCTTTTAAATGGGGTATTGCTATCAAATTAAAGGCTTACTTTTTAAAACAAATTTGTAACTTAAAATTGGTTGGTTAAAATATAAAATGTTGTCTATTGGAATGCATTTCGTGATGCATTACATTACATGGCTTTTTTCTTTACTTACCTTGAAATATTTTAGACAATATGGCATGTGGATGGCAGAATCCAAGTGTGAAAATCCTCGGGATATTATCAATAAATACTTAACTAAAAGTCTTGAAGTTTTGGACAAAGAAAGCAAACATATAAAAACGAGGCTTAAAGTTTACCATGATATTGCCAAATTCGCTGATTCTGAATACAAGCAGGTAAAGTTACTTATTTACATTGTAATATTTTATGTTTACCATTTTTGACGCAATGTAGACAAATACAGGAATGTTTTAGGTGGTGGCGTATATGAGCTCAACGGTATTTGAGAACAAACTGAAATGTATAGAAAGCATGAAAGACACAGTTGAGACAGCCGACTCTATGACACAACAGCATTTAACCAAGTAGGTAACTATTCCCATACTTACCGGATATAAGTTTGTAAAAAAACATTAAATTTAACACATAAAATTATTAGAGATAATATTGAAAACAAAATAAAGCGACTAATATAATCACGTGCCATTTAATGTCGTTTGTTAAAAAGTTCCACTTCCTAGTCATACTCATAATAAGGCATTCCTCAACTTCAGCTGCTAAAAGATGTGGGATCAGCATAGATCAAATCGCATAGCCGCGGGATGGACCATCAGCTCGTTCACATTTGCAAGGTTTTATAACAGACCTTTTGCAAGGAGACCCCTCATCGTATAGCTCTACTATTTGTAGTTCTATTAGATCTTAGACATGATTCATTAAATAAATATCCGAGGATAATATTTTATCGAGTCCAAAACTAATCTCTAGTTTTGTACTATTCTATGTTTATATATGATACCAATAATTTATTTATATAGATTTCTCTATACATATACTTAAATTTATATAAAACATGCCGACCGATAGCTTAACGTTGTTATATTTGACTTAGTCCGCGATGAGAATAAAAATGAAGGTTAAACGTCAATTTGACAAAAATAATTTGAAATGATAGTGAATGCAAAGACATTTTCAATACCCTACAAATGAACATTACAGACAAACGCAGACACTTACTGTTCGCCAACTTTTTTATACCAAGTCTCCGTGATAATGCATAAAAAGGCAAAACACCCCTAATTACCTACTCTACAGTGCAAACGAAAAGGATCTTCCGTGTCCTACGTACCACTATGAAAACGCACTTTGCACGACGCTTTTCTCAATTCATGGACTCTTTTATATACAACCGAATTTCTAGATTCGGCAACATCCTAGACTTGTCGATGAAAGAAATGCAAGCAAAATTAAAAAAAAACGGCTAAGGTTTATCGATTGACCGGAACTTACTTGACATACTTACTGCTACCAGAAAAGTAGGTTAGGTTAGAACTGTGACCATAACAAAAACGAACTGCTACTAGAAAAGTAGGTTACGTTAGTTTAGAACTGTGACCTTATCAAAAACTAACTGCTACCAGAAAAATCGGTTAGGTAGGGAAATGTTATGACTGACTGACTACGAATGTTCTTTTAAGACTTTAGCCAGCATTAGACTGTGTGTAAGAATGAAAAAGGCTGATTTGGAGAACTGTAGCCGTATAATGGACCCTAAATATGTCCTTAGTTAGTCTTCACTTTGGGTAGTAGGGTAAACTCGGCTAATTACGTGATAAAACAGTTATTGGAAGAAAAATAACATTATATATTCATATATTTTCATTATTTTTTAACAGAACATAAATCAGTCTTTCGTTAATATTATAGTTAAAAGAGACCTTTATTTTTACGAATGTTCTATAAAATACAACAATATTTGTCGCTCTTGCCAACTTTGGCAAAAGCGTGGTAATCAGCTTAAGTCCGTGATACATGTTAGGTTAATTACGTTATAACGGAATTAAATGAGCTAAACATTTTTTTATTACGGAATTAAAAATAAATGAAAATAAAAATCTGAATCAGTATCATTCGAATCAACGCTGCAGTAATCACACATAAACACTGCCTAGTTTTTTAAACCTTCGTGAAGAAATTTCAATGTACTGCGTAATTTTTTTTTCTGTTTTTTTATCTTTAAAATGGCATATCATTGTGAAGAGTATTAGCCAGAGAAGTTTTTTAATTAACTTGAAATTGTCTATCACTTGTGTTTTTTTTTAATGCTTGTCGAAACTTAAATTTCATTTTATTTTCCACAGGTTGTCATAGCTTTATGGCTCATCATTTTTTTTTAATTTTAATTTTTTAAAAGGGAAAAAAATGATTAAAAAAAAACTATCAACTTTAGCATAGGGGTCACTATGGCAAATGTGTTCCAATTGGCCCCAAGTATTTCCCATTTTCTTTTGTCGAACCCGCTACCAAACACCATATATATATATATATATATATATATATATATATATATATATATATATATATATATATATATATATATATATATATATATATGATCTAAAATATAACGGTCAAACAGGTATTGCTCTGCTAACGGTACTTTCCATTCTTATTCTGATTGCTGTCGGATAACACCCCGAAGACAAGCTAACTAACAATAATCGCTCCAATAAGAAGTGATGCATTATCTTTTTTGAAGCCATTGAGTAACATACCGTGATTTCGTAACATTTGCTTTAGGGACGAGAGAAAGGTGATAAAAACCACGAGAGAGCTCAGTAACTTGGACGAGGCAGAAGTTTCAAGCACGAGAGAAGAGAAGCAAAGGTTTTTGGAACTGGCAATGAAGTGAGTGAGCTTTTTTATTAAGCGTGTGGTCGACTAAAGCTTACTCGCTAAACGTATCTGTGAGGAACTATAAAGAAGCAATGCTGCTAGCTCTCTGGCACTGTGCCACGAATACCCTTTTTTATATATCATTTATAGTGATACCTTTTTTTATACAGTGATACTAAAATAATCCTCTTCTAATCTTTTCTCAATGTGTTCCTGATAAATAACGCCTACCCTTAACTAGGCTGAAAGTAAAGATATGTAGTTTTGTATATAAATAAAATTAAATAAATTAATAAATTAATAAATATCAGGGACAATCTCACACAAATTGACCTGTCCCAAACTAAGCTCTAGACTTGAACTATGGGTACAAGACAACGATAAACATTACTTATATAGAGAAATACATACTTAAATATATAGAAAACATCCATGACTCAGGTACAAATACTCGCGCTCATCACACAAATATTTGCCCATACCGGGATTCGAACCCGGGACCGCTAGCTTATACGAGGGCTGCTACTTATGTAACCGGAATAGAAAAATAAACAAACGTATATGACTAAATATGGTTTTATTGTTTTTCGAAATATTCTCCGTGATGATCGATGCACTTTTGCATACGTTGAAACCAATTTTAAAGCACTTTTTCGACTCTGACTGAGGTATCTCCAAAACGTGCTGTTTGAACGCGTCGACGGCATCTTCACGGGTCGAAAATCGTTGACCACGTAATTTATTCTTTACATTTGGAAATAAATAAAAGTAATTGGGTGCCAAATCAGGGCTGTACGGTGGATGACCCGTTAATTCTATATTTTGGCCTTCCAAAAATAGAGTCGTTTCGCGTGATGTATGACAGCTGGCATTGTCTTGGTAAAGAATGATTCTGCGTCGCTGGTTGTTATTACGTATTTCTTCAAATACTTCCGGCAAACAAATGGTCGTGTATCACTCCGAATTAACAGTTTTACGATAATTTTTTTTACAGCTAAATGTTCATGTAATATCTTATTAATGCTCGTCATACATATGCCCAGAGTCGCCTCAATCTCACGATACCTAACATGACGGTCATGCATTATAAGTTTTCGCACAGCTTCATTATTTTGTGGTACAACGACCGATTTCGGGCGACCATCCTTAACTCCGTCCGTGAGCATACTACGTCCACGATTGAACTCACTAAACCAGTGATATACAGTGGTTTTCGATGGAGCTTCATCACCAAAAGTTGAAGTTAATTGATCTACGCACTGTTGTTGCGTTAAACCACGCCGAAAATCGTAATAAATCATAGCACGAAAATTTTCAGCCCTCGTATTTGTCTAGTCCTAAAGGAAGAAAAGCGGGAATCTAATTGTAGAATGCGTACGAAGTCTTGGGCGTCATCTCGTTTCATATAATATGTAAGATTTCAATAGTCTGGGGGTGGTTCCGTCAGGTACTACCTGTTGTCGCTGGCGCAGTGCGAGGCGAACAACCTGTCGGTGTTCCGGGTGGTGTCGCTGTGGCTGGCGGGCGCGGGCGCGGGCGCGGCGCTGCTGGCGCGGGTGCCGGCCCGCAAGTTCCTGCCCGCGCTGCCGCAGCTCGCTCCGCGCCTCTCCGGAGAGAGCTCCGACTTCGCCAACAACCTCACTGCTATACTGAGTAAGACCGCTGATTCTAGTCGTGCTACTCGTGCTACGACGACAGGCGCTAAGTAAATTGCCTATTGTATTTTTTTCTGTCTTACCTTCAATGCTTCAAGGCTTTTATATATTTTTTATAACTAATTATTATCTTAGATTTTCGTTATAATTATAAGCACATTCATAGCCTAAACGATAGCCGGTGAAACAATATTTGTTGACGCGTTTTATAGTGGTTCCAACCTTCAAATTCAGACTTAAACAAATCTAAACTGCCGTACGACCCTTATCGCGACCTAACTTTTTTCATGTTGCTCTCCTGTCACGTAGAACGGTGCGCTCAGGAGCACCCGCACCACACGCTCCCCATCCTGTTCAGCCTGAAGAACGCCGACAAGGACATGTGCATAATGAACGCGAGCGGCGGCGCGGGGGGCGCGGGGGACGCGCGCTGCGCGGCGCCCCGGCCGGCCGCCGCCGCCGCGCTCGTGGCCTCCCTCGCCGCCGGCAACCCCGCGCTCGCGAAGATCATAGCGCAGATGGAGAAATTGTGCGACGGTAAACTACAGCTATAATGGCTTTATGAAATAGACGTAGGTCGCATACTTAAATACTGCTTGGAATAGAACAGAAATAAATAAATTTATTGTCAAAGTCGGGATTGTACTCTGATTTGTAATTCAAGACCTGAAGATTTGTACTGGTTTGTTAAGAAAATAAAGAATAAATAAAGACCAGAATCTGACAGTTCCCATCCCGAGTATTTAGTTATTTAAACATAATTTCATAAAAACATGAATGAGAATTCGTGTAACCAGCAATATGAGGGTAAGTTTTATTGATAAACATACCTACACTTGAAACAAAATGCAGTAATCACAGCGAATGTGCGCCCGTTGACGTTAGATTTTGGTCTTGACTTTTAAATCAGGCCTTCTCTGTCAGTGTTTAAGTACTCGTAGTTATAGTGGTAAAGTAATTATAGTAACTTTAGGTCGAAAATCGCTATTTTTTCAAATTTTAGCCACCATAAGCTTCGCCAATTACAAGACTCAAGCCAAAGAAGTAAAACAGAAGATACCATCAGCCGAGCTAATCCACAGACTTGGCCCCTTGGATGTCACACCGGTACCGATTGACACAATAGCCGTACGAGACGATTGCAATTATTCATATGTACCTAGTAAGTGATCTCGAAAGACTACTCACCTAATGTAACACACGCACACGCACGTGCACCCACACACACGCATACATGCACGCACGCGCACACGGAAATCTGGTAAAATTTATTTTTCCCGTATTTGCACGCAAAAAGATTTGCCCGCTGAATTTCGCTGTTGTCGCCGCGCCGCCGTCTGAATATCCTAATGGTTAAAACATTATCCTACTACGTTAAGACTGCGGGTTCGAACCCCAGCTATGGACAGGTTTTTTTTGTTTGGTAATTGTTTTTTTTTTGTCGAATCGAAATCGATGAAAATTAGGTTTCGATCCGAACGACGCTCGGTCTCTCAGGTCCTTACTTGCTTTTTATTCCAGCTATCGTGTCCTTTGAGAACTATTTTGAGCTTGTCGGAGGAATAAACTGCCCGAAAAAAATCAATTGTCGTGGTTCTGACGGGAAAAGGAGAATTGTCTTAGTAAAGGTACAGATTTTGATTTTATTATTGCATGGGAATTTTATTTGAATCAGTATACTGATTTTGTTTTAATTCTTACTTTACTTTAGGGTGAGGATGATCTAAGACAGGATGCCGTCATGCAACAAGTGTTTAATATAGTGAACACATTGCTCGAAAATAACCCGGTAACTAGTAGAAACAAGCTGCTCATACGCACTTACAAGGTAAGACCAGTACACTCAGATTCTGGCCGGCTAATGATATCCATAAATTAAAATTTTACAAATCCCCCGGCACATATAATATACATAAGTACATAAAATAAAAACAATATTAGCTATTAGCGGTCCCCCGACGTGACGACGCTTAGATTAAAATATTACTACTGGCATTAAGCTTTAAGGGCCATAATATTTATTTACTTTTTAGAGTTTTAACTACTAACTTCCACTCCCCTTTTCACCCCATATTTTAAAAAACGAAACGTATGGACATAGTTTTTGTTCCGACTGACCACATATCAAAAATTGGTCGAATTCGGTTAACGTTTAGGGGGTGGAAAACGTTATCGCCGTTTGTATAAAAAGGCTAGATATTTTAGTTGGTTCACGGTCCTCTTAAAAACTCCCGACAACATCGATTTCAGAGCTCATAACTTTTAAACGGCTTAACGGATTTTCATCAAATAAAGCTAAGAACACTGTCGATTAAGTCACCTTTCTAAAAAAAACTAAATCAAAATAGGTCCATCCGTTTAGGAGCCACGATGCCACAGATAGATACACACGTCAAACTTATAACATCCCTCTTTTTTGTGTCGAGGATTAAAAATAAAAGCTTACAAGAATTTTCTGTTTTCATGATCAGGTAGTACCAATGTCTCGCCAATCAGGCGTGTTAGAGTGGTGTGAGGGCACGCTGCCCCTGGGCGAATACTTGGTGGGTCGGAGGAACGACGGAGCCCATGCGCGCTATCGTCCGCAGGTAAACCAAACCCAACACCGCCGTGCTACTCAGAATAGGATACTGGACTGACAGGTCAAATGGCAAGATTTATAACGGGCAAGAGAAAGACACGTCTTCAAAGTTTCGTGATAAAGGGACCCTATGGATTGTTGGCAAAAGATGTGGTGTTCTTTACACGAACAGATCATGATTTTGGCAATGAGATGTAACACAAGGCATAGCGGGGTGGTGGGTGGTGTGGAAGGGGACGCACCCCCCCAGAATAAAAAGTAACATATATGTCGGTCTCGCTTTTACAAACGGATTTATTCCTCGTTACCGCATCATGTCGCCGCCTACTTGTTCCTATTGTGGCCTCGTAGGTCATAGGAACCAAACGAGAAATGGAAAACAGTTTTGTAAGAAAAGAGCAAATAGAGGACGGGAAAAATGATAATTAAGGCAATTAAGGCAATGATCGAATAAATAAAACTTAAACCAAAAAAAAAAACTAATAAAAACTTTCATTAAATTTTGCATGCTGTTAACATATAAAAAAAGTATACATCTTTGGTTTGTAGAAATAATCGATTGGGAACGTTATAAATATAATCGATTCGGATAATCGATTCGATTGGGATCGTTATAAATCTCATTAGGGACCATGTACCTACACCGCGTATTTTATACGCGCAGTCGACGTGCGTTTCGTAGCGCTGTCGCTTTTACACCCTAAAAATAAATAGAGACAGCACTACGAACGCATGTCGTCTGCGCGTATAAAAAACGCGGTGTGCATGGTGATGCAGGCGGATAAAATATTTCAGTTAATTTCATGGGTACACTTATGTGCGGTAGATAAAACAACTCACATGTCATTTTCTCGCGTAATCATACATCCTAGCGAAAATGTCCCTTGACATGTTTTGTTTGTATGGTCGTGAACTATTGATTGCAAATTGATATAGTTATAAATTAGATCGTACGTTTTGGACCCGACACCGATAGCAGCGGATAGAATAATTAACAATTCAATTTCTCACGTTATCACGCATCCTAGCGAAAAACATCTAATGACATCTTTTATTTGTATAATTAAGAACTATTAAGTGCAATTAAATAGTACCTAGTGGTAGTTAACACGTGTAAGTTTCTTGAAAGTTACTGTCGGACAGCACTGTCGGGATATTTCTAGCAGCAATTTCTTGCAGGTGGAAACGCCTAATGTGTACGGACGGGCTCTAATTAGCAGTACTAGCATTGATGTAATTATAGAGTACGCTATACATTTAAATTCAATTCAAATTATTTAAACTTTCAGGATATCTCTTGCACTGCTGCACGGCAAAAGTTTACCTTGGCTAGCAGAAAATCAAACTCGGATAAATTAAAGATTTTCCTACACATATTGAATAACTTTAAACCAGTCTTCCATCACTTCTTTACGGAGCACTACCTTGATCCTGTGACGTGGTATGAACGTCGGTTGGCTTACACTAAAAGGTACTATTCTACGATGTTATATTATGTTATTATATAACAGTTATTGATTATAAATAGGATAAATTGTGGCGCTATTAAGAAGAGTGGCTAAAAACTAGAAGCATATTTCGTAAACGTGTTCTATTTTCTGTTCTGCAGCGTTGCGACTTCGTCGATGGTAGGCTACATTCTTGGCCTGGGTGATCGGCACGTCCATAATATTCTCATAGACAAGAATACCGCTGAAGTTGTGCACATTGATTTTGGTAAGTGTCCATTCCAAATAAGTTAAATAATGATACAGTGGATTTATTTTTATGTCGGAATCCTCTTTGAAAGCTCGTCTTTAAAACAATGGTTGATTCTATTGTAAACTCCAACCGCAAATTATTGGTTGGAGTTTACAATAGAAACAATACCATTGTTTGAAAGATGAGGTGAGGTCTCAGTATCAGTAGTGCATACTTAATTTTGATATGACTACATAAATAAATATTTACAGGCATCGCATTCGACCAGGGAAAAGCACTGCCGACACCCGAGACCATACCCTTCCGTTTGACTCAAGACATGATCGCGGGCTTCGGATGCAGTGGTGTGGAAGGAATTTTCAGGAAGTAATTCAACCGACAATTTTTATTATTGTTACTAATTTTGGTTAGGTATTATGGTTCATATTATTTACAAGATGCTTTTTACAGATCCTGTGAGAAGACAATGCAGCTTTTGAGGGACAATAATGAGACTCTGTTGACTATATTAGAAGTTCTTCTCTGCGATCCGTTATACTCATGGACCACGAAGAAGATTCCTGCTACTCTTAAAGATTCTAATTTAAATCGTAAGTCTATAAAAATATGGTGTCGTGATTTTGGAGAACACCAATAGTCAATATTAAAAATTATTATGCCTTGATTCCTCTCAGTCAGTTGCTGTCCTGCGTCCACCATTTGGGAGATGGTATTATTATTAGGTTAAGTTGACCGAGAGACATCCTCTCATGTTACATATGTATATACGTACTTTCTTAAACAACCATTTAGCCTGGCCACGCATTGTCCTAATTTCTCTGTCAGAAAATTTCTGACGCCCGCTGGTATCACCCCGCAAACTTGTCAAAATTCTGATAGGTGTGCAATGTTTAGAACAAAACAATGCGCAGAGAGCCTTCTGGAGAAAAATTCTGACAATGTGCAATGTTGATCAGGCTCAAAATATTTTTTAAGCTTCTCTTTTTTACCCAATTACCCATTCATATTTTTTATACTCTTCCAAGCAAAGGTTCGTGGAGTGATTGTTGAGTTTTTTGCGGCGCTTCTCAACAGTGCACAGTGCAGTGGTCGGGAAGCGCTGGTAGAGTCAGCCTTACAGTATAAATAATTTTATTTTCGTAGTGTAATGAATTTGTTAAAGGAATGTTTGTCTGTAGCGACGGCGCCCCTCGGGTCCGTGGCGGACCTGGCGGCGCGCGCGCTGCTGGCCGTGGGCAGCAAGCTCAGCGGCACGGAGGCGGGCGCGGCCGGCGGCGTGGCGTGCGCCGGCCAGGTGGCGCGCCTGCTGCACGCCGCCGCCGACCCCAACAACCTCAGCCGCCTCTTCCAGGGCTGGCAACCCTACCTCTAAACTTAAACAAATAGATATGTAATATACTTGGTACAATAATTTTGATAAGAAATAAATAATTTTATCCGTTACCATTTTTATTATAACTACATTAATTATATTTCAAGCAACTATACATATTTTCTGTTGCAACTTGCGCATTTAAAACGGTCCTCGCTGCGCAACAGACGATCGTACAGCATACGATGTGCAAACCATCGAACAGCCGGACAAGGTAATAATAATAATAATAATAATGGGCTTAAGTGCCCTAACTAGAGATGTGCCGTTCTCGAAAACTTTCCTCATTTTGTATGGAGAAAATTTTCGACCGGGAATCAATACGTGTTCGCTCAACAATTTTGCTTATTCTTTTTTTTCTTCGATATTAGAGGCTATGTTCAGTTGTGGTAGCGATAGTAGCCACTACTAATGCGTCGTCCTAATTGAACGCGAATGCCCTCCTAAGGTAATGTCCGAATGCGACACCTATTCGAGATCAGCTATGTTATTCTGTTAACATATCGTCGTTCAGTTCTACTCAGTCGATGAATAGCCGGCGAATTTACGTCGTCCGTCAAGGTGGGTAAATGACATTCAACTGCCTGCACATTCATTTAGTCGCTGGTTTCACAGACACAGACAGTAGTGATTATTTACTCAGTGACAATGTAGGTATACATAAATACATCGTGTGATGCAGTAACCCGTTCAAGGAGACGATACATTTTATTAAACATTCAGCGCTCAACGAAGAAAAATAGCGTACTTTTGAACTCCTACTGAAGCAGTTACCTTGAATACCGTTCTAAAATTTATAGTACCACAAAATAAGTACCTGCATAGAAACCGGACTATAAGAAACAACAAATGAATTCATTCATATGACGAAAAGCTGCTGTCAAAAAATTCATTTTAGGACAAGTTTTTATTGACTGTATTTTTTTTTCACTGTCATTGTCAAATTATCAAGACCAAAAAAAATTATAAATGGAGAAGTTACTTATTTTTATGAACATTGGAACATTGCAAGTTAAATGAAAGCTCGTAAAAAAAGCAAAGTGATAACTTTTACTGCCAGATGCTTTTATTTGGGAATTAGAAAAATCAGCCCTTAAATCATTAGAACAAATTACAACTGCGAAATTGAATATATATACCTATAAGAACATCTCTTTAAATTGTTATGAATGCTATAAATAAAAAAAGGTCAAATATACGTCTTTTGCTGTTTCTTATTGTCCGGTTTCTAAGCAGGTACTTATTCTGTGTGTAGAACGCTTATATGTCATATTTTAAGTTTTCTTATATCTGTGGTTTCACTAAATGAGGAACTTGACAGCAGGGAGCAAAATCGATTTTGCTCCCTGTCGGCAGGGCAGAAATTAAAAAATATAAATGAAGAGGGAGCAAACGAGTTTTGCTCCCTCTAAACGGGCTACAAAGTCCTTTTTTCGAATAGGAGGAGTGAAAATATTTTTGGAATCTTGGCTCTTCACTACCCAAATTATTTTGGATTTAGCATCAGTAACAAATTTGAAATGTTGTCAATTGGTTGTGGTGTACTCGAGCCATAACGTAAGCTTCCACTCACACAAAGGGATTTTTTAATGACTTGAAAAATAACTTTCTTAAGTGTGGTGGCATTTTAAGGATTTCAATTTTAAGTTTTCATTGTTAATGTTTTTTTTTGTGTGACCAACGTGGTTGATTTGTACCGAGCCTTGAAACACTGTATGCGTAAATTGGAACGATAACAAAAAAAATACCATAGTGAAAGAAATAAATCATGATAAGTCGCCTGGTTGCCATAGCAACAAAATAACAACACTTCAAAATGTTTCTGATGCTATACCAGCAAAAGGTGCTATATGTTAACAAGAAACCTTACAACGATAATACAATAGGCGTATCTGATGGCTGAATTGCACATACTAGGACAATTACAAGGAGTGTCCAATTTTCAAACACATTCGGCTTTATTTTGTCGATATTCCTTTCAATCTGGTACGTAACCGGTTGATAATCAATTAGTACCTACGTGTACGTTTTGTATATCCACTTTATACATGAATGTTTCAGGACCGAATTGGACTATAATATCCGGTTCACCTGAGGGCCAGACTGTTTCAGGCAAGCCAGACTACGACGGCACGGTCTCTTGGACTCAACCTCTCGATGTCCATTTCATAACAAAGGGTATCCAAGGTATTATTCTCTATCGATAAAATTTTCTATATAGATAATTTGCAACACAAACCATTATTCTCCTTTCTTCAAAAAATTGTATGGAACTTGAACAGCATTTATTTTTTGAAGGTTGGCCAAAACTGATTCTTCAAGTGAATTGTCTAGACTCTTTGAACCGTTCCTGGATAGTAGGTTACAGTTGCTGCAGTTTGCCGGCGACTCCTGGGCATCACTCAATTAAGGTCCCATGTTGGACTCCGACACCTACTAATCTAGCTGATAGAATTAGGCAATACTTCCTTGGAGGGTCTTATCAACTTCTACAAACCGATTTAGTTAACTTGGGCCTAGACAGGTTAGTCATATTTTCTGCAATCCTGTTTTTGCTAAGTGCAAATGCTTTGCTTATTGTGTGCTTGTATGGAATCCAAATATCTTTACAGGTACAGATTACATACAGAGTCTAAAGGAAATATAGAGTTACAATTAGAAGTTATATTAAGGAATTTTAGTCAGTTTGGAATAGAATATAAGTAAAAATGAAAATTATTACTTACTTTGGTTTTACCTTGATGTCAATACTGGTTCAGTTTTGTGTCATGGATTATATCCAGGAGAAGCTTCATGATGAAGAGAAGCCAATTACTTTGAATTCTACTAGCCAAAGGAAACAATTCCCTGACCTACTGCAAGAATATGCCAGCAATCCTCATGCTCTATATTATCGTACTGGCATCTCGCCCATGAACCGATTAACAGTATTTAAAAACATGTCATCAACTACAAAAATATACAGTAATGCTTCTTTATCTGAGATTTTGTTAGAAACTACCACTGACACTACAACCACTACAATGGGAGAGCTTTATGATGATACTTCTGTCACACCATTAAACGCAACCACAGAGTCATTCTTCACCAGTACAGAGACTGATAATGTTACACAATTTATTATATTTGAAAAGAAAAACAAAACAAAAAACCAAACAGATGATGTACTGAAAAGAAAGGTTTATAAAAATGAGTGTGATTGTAATTTCCTGGTAAGTTACCTATAATAACCTCTTTTTACAAGGATGTTCATATTGCATTTCATACTGATAATTATTTGAATAACTTTAATTTCTGTTACAGTTTGACGTATGTGATATCAACTGCTGTTGTGATAGTGACTGTTCAGATGCCGAAATCAAATTATTTACGCATTGCATTAAAGAGAATCTCCCAGAGAAACAAAATAATGTCTGCTATCCTAAATTTAGTGCTAATGACTACTCAAGCAGTGACATAAATAACTTTTTATGCATAGCTAAAACAAATCTTCCTGATAAGCGAAATATCAACGTCTACAAGGTATTATAAGTTATTTGTATTGTATGGTATGTAAATAAAATTATTGACTCAGGGGCGGCCTTTGGGGGGCTCGCAGTGCAACCCTCCGGGGCCTCGCTCTTGCAGGGACCTCGCGCACTCGCACAACAACCCAAGTAAAAAAAATAATTTTAAAACTCTAAATTTATTTATTTTATTACTTTGCTCAAGATTTGCCAGCAAGTAATGGAGCGCAGCATACTAGGTGTTCATAGAACTGACAGGCTCAGAAACACCGAACTGCGCTCCAAGACTGGTATTGCGGATGTGGGTGCCAAGACCGCTAAGCTTAAGTGGGACTGGGCTGGACATGTCTGCCTGCATTAGCATCTGGAACAGTGGGCCAAGGTTGTCACCGAATGGACTCCGCAAGAGGGCTACCGGAGCAGAGGCAGACCAAAATGGAGGTGGCGGGATGACTTGGACGCGTTTCAAAGCGAGTGGCGGGAGCATGCACTCAATCGAGATGAATGGCGGAAAAGAGGGCAGGCCTTTGCCCAGCAGTGGGACACACAGATAGGCTATTAATAATAATAAATATAACTTTGCATTTCTCGTCAAGCATCATCATTAAAATTAATTCCACAAAGACAAGGGTCTCGCAAATATCTACCCACCCGGAGCCTCGCAATGGCTAAGGCAGCCCCTGTATTGTCTGTAGCGCTTTTTACTCACAACTTTCCTAAATTTCAGTATGATTCAGTGTTTGTTTCAAGAACAAAGGAAATGACAATAAAATGGCGAAATACAGAAAAACCTAACTTAAATGAAGAATTCACAAAGAAGCAGTATGTATATGGTGATCCGATATGGCTATTGAAAAATGGGTCAATTGATTATCTAGGTTAGTAATAGTTGTGGTACCAAAGTTATATTTATAGATAATATCACATATTATTACATTAAGGGCATTGAAGGTCGTTTTAAAAAAATTGTACATAGTTAAAGGCTTAATGAAAACAAAATCACGATCTGTGTATGACGAAACGAAAGTTAGTCACACAAACTATATGGGTAAGTTTCGTTACACAAAGGATTCAATTCAATTAAGTTTTGCTTTAATTAATTAAAGCAAAATTAATTGAATTGACAACCCTTAACAATGTACATTTTTATTTAAAACGACCCTTTAAGGGCCTGTTTCACAATCGACAAGTAAATTTATTTGCCAGTTAAAGTTAGCCCTCTCCTTGTCTATTTTCAAGTGTAAGAAATGGAAAGGGTTAAATTTAACGGTCAGGTATGTTTACTTGACGATTGTGAAACAGGCAGTAGGTAAATATCTTTTTAGAGACATATTTTTAAGGCTTCCGTCACAAAATTGAACAGATTAGGTACTTCTCGGCCGTTATCGTTACTGGTGTCCTTTTTTACACATATAGGCACATATTAGCGCATTTATTAATGCTGGCGATCTCAATGTAATTTCGTATATTTTGACACGCAATGCTTTATATTGTAAAATTACATTGATGAATAAATAAACTAAACTAAGCATGCGAGCAACAGTTGCGGTGGGGGAAGTAAAAAGTAGGTTGATTCCCTAAACATGAGATAATCTACAAGTATCAATTTTTAAAAATTTAATTAATAAAATAAATTTTTGACGGCGAATAATTACTTACTCTTTCTTGATTATCTTTTAAATTATTAAGTTCAGTTCTTTTTTGCAATAATATCGGCCATTGAAGTATGCATCTGAAGATAAATACTGATTTCTGAAGAGTTCGTACCAGGTACAAGAGTAGGTAATGGAAGTTCATAAGAAATTTACTTCTTAGTTTTAATTAGTACTTGCTTATTTTGAATATTTAATATTTTTGGTAACTATTGTACCTCATTAGATGGCTAGGAAACCAAGGAAGTTTTTCCAGTGATTTGTACCCTGCATGTCATACATTTATTTAAAAAAAAAGCACTGTCTTTTAATGAAGTAATTACTTTTTTGTGTCTTTTTATTGGAGTTTTAGTAAATAACATGACATGTAGCATTATGTGATTAGGTTTTTGTCATTACATGAAACCGCTGACATTTTATCTTTCAGAAAATACATTAAAGTGCATTAAAAATAGGCAAATTATTTTTTTATATCTTTTTTTTCGAACATGTTCCGCAATTTCGAAAAAAAACTTAAATCTCAAATATCTCAGAAACTAATAATTTTTGGCTAGGGTACTACATGACCTCATTTGCTCCAAATTAACTCTACTATGCCTCCTTAAAAGGATTGTATCGAATATCCAGTCACCCTGTATAATAATAAATTTGATGCCAAATTATCATTCGACCAAAGATGTTTCTGCAAAACATGTTATGCGAAGTGCGTTTCGGACAATCAATATTATGCAAGACAAGGGGTACCCATTTTTACAGCCATGCAAATCTTTGGCAACATATGTATATGATTCTTTATTATCCAACTGATTCACGAAGTAGCGTACGAGCGCAGTCGACACCCAACTGATACTTAATTGTATCCTCGGGGATACACCGGCCGGTAGGTAGACATAGCGGTAGGCGGCAGCGAGTGATGTATCTGTTAAGGTGGATTTAGACGGTGCGTGATAGCGCGAGCCGTGCCAGGCTAGTGTTTTAATCTCGTCTAGACGGCTGAACGGATTTTGATAAAATTTGGTACATAGATAATTCAGGATCAGGACTATCTGTGTGCTCAATTTTATCTAAATCCGTTCAGCAGTTTAGACGAGATTGCAACACGAGCCTGGCTCGGCTCGCGCTATCACGCGCCGTCTAAATCCACCATAACAAAGTAACTAGTATAACTAGTATATCGTCGGTTTAAAGGTAAAACTCATTAATTCATGTCAAAGTAAATGGCACTTAATGAGTTTTACCTTTACACCCACGATATAATCTCTGATATTGTTGAATAAATCATCACTATGATTAATTCTTACATATGAAGCTGTAACATAATAAGTTTTAATTACTTGAACTAGTTTAATTTAGAAAACCAAATAGAATGATACCAGAGCTTATCAGGTCCTTCTGACAGGAATCAATTCATATTTTTACAGATGTGTCTTCTCCAGTGATTAACAATTACTGCACTGACAGAAAGCAAGTTAAATTCTTAAAAGAAGATAAAATAAAATGCAGCGTCAAGTTAACACATTTGGAAATGATACAAACTTTGAAAACTGTGGATGAGTCTTCCATTATAAGTGTTATAGATCGCACTATGAATGCTACTGTTTTGGTATGGACTAATTTGAAATCAGTAATTAATTAATGTTACGTACTTAGGAATATATAAAAAGGAGATTTAATTTTACAGGATTGTTCTACTCTTCATTGTACCAATTGGAGTGTCATTGTATGTGACAGTGCATCTTGTACAGCTTACAACAAATCTTTGCACGAGCCATTCTGCACAGACAGTATATGTACATACATTGCAGTGAAGATGGACTACATATTTTACTATCATAACTTGAAGATTGTAAATGCCTCTGTGATATTGTACACGCAAAACGTATCTCTGATTTTGCCTTACATGACTCAAGAGATAAATATTCGTTTCCTTTTAGCAAATACATCCATCAACCAAGCGCTCCGGTTCAGTGGGGCACCTGGATATGATCACGGCCTGCCTGTTATAGCTTCATTTGTAGAAAGTAATCATAGTGCTGAATTTTTTAAAAATATGTCTCTGAAGAGGTATTTAACATTGCCTACCAATGAAAATGGAAAATGTGTTTGGCCTACAGCAGAAAATACTTTGCAGTTTGGCTCAAATAAGAGAATAAAATGCAGATTTTCTTTGGAAAAGAACATTCTCACTTACAATGGAACATATGCATGTCAAATGATCAATTATAAAATCCTCGAAAATTTAGGTCTCAACCAAACGATATTTGTTTCACCCACAGGAAATCCATATGGTCAGAAAGACGATGATTGGATTCGGCTACAAATTGAAAATTTTGAGAAAGAAATTACCGATGGGGAATTTCTTAACGGTAAATCAAGCATGACGTGTACGAATATTGTAACAAAAATATTGTTTGTTGTTATCTACGCCGACAAGAGTATCGTAGATACAAAAATGTTTAACCAAATTATCACAGTAAGCACGGAGTTCAGCGTGCGAAATGTCACCTTCAATTTAGAAGATTTCACAACAATCCTTACCATTGACACGACTTTTATCGATGTTACCAGGCCGCCAGCGTACGAGTTTGCTGCCAGTCCAGACCTGCATATTCATTTGCCAAGAGATTTCTTTTTTCCATTTCCAAATAACGGCAATGCCATCAAATGCAACTTCGTATACTTATTTTGCCTATGTGGTGCTTTGCTTGTAAAATAAAATAACTTTAAATAAAAACTAATAACTTTTATTTTGAATTTATTTAGTTTTGTTACTTCTATCACTTTAAACTTTGCATCCGCCATTCAATGTATAAACGATCTTGATCTGTGATGGCCTGAAAATAAAACCCAATATAGGCTTAGTTGCAATTAATATTCAAGGCACAAACCTCAAAAAAACGAAACCAAAGCCAGTCAGAATACCTAGATACACCTGTACAAAATTGATTTACATGTGTACTCTTCAGAAAAATATTACAGGTGAGCGATTTAACTAAGATCAGTCGGCTTTGGGTCGTCATTCAGAATAAATTTTATTGCAACTGTAAACAGAGCCCGGCAACTTCTCTGTAGCCTCAAAGGGCCCACTTGTTCAACGCTAATGTACGATTCCCACCGACCGGGCCGGGCCCCGCCGCCTCGCAGCGGACGCACGAGCACCCGGCGGCAGCCGACCGCGTGTACATAGACTACAACGCGGCAGTAGGTATAGCCGAATGGAGCCGACCGGACGTGGCGGCACCTAACGGCCGTGTACGCGGGGACCCGACCGAGTCGCAAGCTGTGTAAATTCCATTCAAATAGGCATAGATGCTTCGAATTCCCTTGGTATCTAGCCAAAGGCGTTAAACCACGCTCCAGCCCGGCCCGGTCGGTGAGAATCGTACTTAACGATTAATAACTTTTGTTAAAAATGTATTTTTTTGTAACACACTTACGTTTCCTACAGTAAAAAGACGAGTTAAATGAGTCCAAACTCGACGGATCTAGGTACTATATTAGCCATTGAGAAGTTCCTATGAACACCTCCCGTCTCCATAATCGTACAATCATACCATGCGATGGTACCATATTATTGTATTGTCATCAGATTTACATACGTATGCAAAGTTTCACGTCAATCCGACATTTAGAAGTTGGCCTTTTGAACGCCAAGCTGCGAAAACAAAACGCTGACTACCGGACGCCAAAACAAAAACGTACAAGTCGATCTCGAAAAACGTAGTGATTCCAAAACGAAATATCGATACCATAATTGACTCTATGTAATGTATGTGTATTTGAGTATCGGAAAACTTTAACAAATATTTCACTATAATGTTATTACATTTTCATATTTTATTAACATTATAAACCCACAATAAAGTATGAAAACACCAAAATGTTCGCACGACATGCATTTTAATTTAGTAACAGAGTCACAACACTACTTGCTTTTTACGAGGTGATGACGTCACGTATTGACGGCTCATGGCCCTATTTAATAAACATTACAAAGCGATAATTTTGTAAAAAACTGACATATTTGTTAAATTGTACTAGTACAATTGTAATGTTTATTAAATAGGGCCCTGGCCGACACGGGCGTCACAGGCAATGGAAATTGTAATAATACTAGAGTTGAGAAACTGTGTAAGGCATTAACTTTCATATCGATATCTTTGAGTAAGAATCTTAATAATATTAAAGTCCAAATAAAATTGCGTTTTTTAAGTGAACGATGAGTTTTGCCACACATTTCCGTAAAAATGTTGCTCGTCTGAACGTCTTAAGAATTGCCCGTAACAATAAACGGGAAAAACCGCGGGAGCAATAGCGGAAACAATTAAAAGTACCCTGATTGTGAGCTCAACTGTTAATCATTATTAGTTTAAACCGTGGTTTTACCTGACCGACCATTGTTAGCGAATTTTGTGGCAGATTTTGTACAAAGAATAGTGTTATTATTAGTACTTAGTTATGCTGCTCCATAAGCCCCGTAAGTGTGAGCGAGAGATTAAGAAGTTTTATGGCCCTAGAAATTATTTCGTAAAGGTACTAGAATTATTAATAATATAGCATTGGCTGGTCCATTTTCGATTACCTATTGATTTTAAATAAAATGAATTTTCATATGCTTAGTTAATAATATTACATTATTTATAATAATATATATATTTAGTTAAAATTTAAAGACTTCCCTCGAAATAATCCATTTCAACTTGTTCCGATACAAATTCTGGAATTTCATCGTCGGCGTTATCAACACCTAGTAAAATTCGCAGCAACTCCTTCGTACGATAAGACCCCTCTCACATTTCGTCGACACTGTACAACACTATTCAAGATGATGTCGCGCCTCTGACGTCACAGATTAGCGTCCACAGCCGACGGGGGCGCATAGGACACTGATAAGCACTTGTTTACTTGAGGTGTGCAAAACCAGTTTGTCGATTGTTATTATTAAAATCAACTTGCAAGATTTGATTGCATTGTTAGTTTGTTACATACAAGTAAAGCTAATATAAATGTGTTAAAAATCCGTCACGATTTGACATGGGGTTGAAAAGATGAACAAATAATAAAATCTATTTTAAGTGAGCTAAACTTGTATAGATATATTATACAGGGTAAAACCGAGTTTTCCCAAAGATAACTTGACAGATAATTTTCCCCTTAACAGATCACCCAAAAACTCCTATTCCTCAATTTTCATCAAAATCGTTAGACCCGTTTCTGACAAACTAATGCATCTACAGGGTGGAAAAACCCAATTAAATAAATCTTCCTTAATTTATCCCAATAAATTGCTCTAGTTTTTATGTACGGGGTTAAAATTAATACGAAATCTTAACTTTTACATAAAACTTAGCATATTATCCATTCCCAATGACAAATCGACAACCCAATAATTTCACGCTGGAAAGCCAGTTTATAACGAATGAGGTAATAATAGTTATATTCCAATTCCAGTTAGTTATGATCCTACCTACATCGATGTATTACTATGACGATAAGTTTCTGAATTTCTTCATAGATTTAGAATTTTTTAAACTGATCATCTAGATTGTTCGCTCACTCTGTATTATATCTGTTTACTTAGTGTTATGTATTGTGTCGCGTAGCTTAGCCCACGAGCTCACTAGAAGACGTCCTGCCTGCCGAGAAAATGTTTAGTCTAGTATGGCTAACCTAGCATGTTGCGATTCTACAACTATATGCTCCTTTATTCGTTCGTTTGGTGCAGATCTAGCAGTGAGCCCTGAAGGCTAAGTAAAAATGTCCCCAACTGCACAGGGTTTCCTTTTTTCCAGTTGTGAATAAAAACAATATCAATAAAACTAAGTTTTACAAAAGAGAATTTTAATATATTTGTATCTGGAAATGATGAGGAACACTATCATAATACAATTCGAAAGGATCCAATTAAAACTACACTGGTATTTACAATATTTTTACATTGATTAAATCTCAATGTGTTATGAATAATTCTAGACATATTCCATCCGTTATAACAAAATACTATTAAATAAACTAAAGCGGACTTACACTGGAATCTATGCTTCATACTTGTTTATGATATAACAGTTAATATAGTATGATCCTGTTAACTTTATTACCTATCTCAGTTCTTTATTTCCCGGAGTTCAACCGGGCTAGAGTTCTGGCGCGACATGCATTTAATACTGCCATCAAAGTCGGTCTGGCAACCCTGTTACACTGAGTCGCGACGGAGCGCCGTGGCGAGGGCGACTCGTTGCCAGGATTGAGCTGGCATTTTACATTGTAAAATATATCCATGCTAGCAGTCAATCGACCACTGCCGTTTCAGACACAATCAAGAGATAAGATGAAATATGCAATAAATAGAGCGAATATAGTTAAATCCGGCCCGAGCCATGATAGTGACGGATCGACAGCGACGCTGGGGAACCTAACGGGAGGAAACGGAATCTTGCGGTCAGTGCGGAGAGAGAGATAGCGCGAACGACATCAACGCGGGGGTACTAGGGTACAACAATTTTGCCATTCATAAAATTTTGCAATAGAATAACAGGCACATTCAGTTATGTTCTATCCAAATCGGTCAGGTAGCTACTACGAGGTTGAAACGAATAGAGGCCGCGACGTCCACGAGTCGCGGGGCTGGCGGCCGGCGGCTCCCGCGGGCTCCCGCGGCGCGGCCGGCGCGGGCGCCCGCGGGAGCGGCGGGCGGTGGCAAAATTGTCGTGCAGACGGAGGCGGACGGTACCTATGCGACGTAGGTGTAGACTTTGCGGTCGTCGGGCGTGCGCGCCAGGTACTCGCGCTCGATCAGCCCCTCGATGCGCTTCTTGATCACCACGGGCGACGGCAGGAAGCGCGCGCGCAGCTGCTCCGTCACCTCCGCCACCAGCAGCGTGTGCTGCCGGAGGGAACACACTTCAACTACCGCTACTCATTTTAGAGGTCGATTCCACAGCAAGCAGTCGGATGCGAGTTCTGCTTTCCGCACCGCACCGCACTTTTGTGTTTAAATTTCGTTGACGCATAAAGGTGGATTCACGTTACGCCGTGCCGGAGCCCGGCCGGGACACGGTCGTATAATCTAAGTATACATTTGTATGAAGTAAGTCATGGTTGATCGTGCCTCGGCGGCACGGTCAAGCATGAATTACTTCGTACAAATGTATACTTAGATTATACGACCGTGTCCCGGCCGGGGCCCGGCTCCGACCCAGTGAAACGTTAATCCACTTTTAATCTTTTACATACGTTTTAACGTGAGGCCGCTCGCTGTGAGAACGGCGCTTTTTATTCAAATTAAATATAATCTACAATATGAATTATAATACTTATTGCAAGATCACAGGTGTTAAATAATAAGGTCATACATTTTATGGTGACCTAATTCGTTAAGGCGCTATTCTATTAGGGAAGTACCAAGTGCAAGTTGCATGAAAGTTGACGTCTCACTTGCATACAAGTTGCTTGCATTGAAAACATGTTTTCGAGAGCCGGATACAAGTGGAGATGCCGACAGTTTCTATGATATACCTCAATAAAGATGACTACTTTCTCATGCGTCCACCTAACTGCCATTATGTTCCGATAATTTGTACAACGAGAGACACCAATTATGCGCGTACGTCACTCGTTCGTGATTCGAATCATTTTCGAATTCAAATTGCACGTCACTTGAATACAAGTTCAACGTGCAACTTGCAGCTTGTATGCAGGTTTACCATTCCAATATTCAAGTTGCATGCAAGTGGCAAGGCAACTTGCCTAACACACATACCTACATGTAGGTACATTTTTTAATCAAGTGACGTCATTTTTCATGCAAGTTGCACTTGGTACTTGCCTAATGGAATAGCGCCCTTATAGTTGAAAAAGATCAGTATTTGTGTAGAAACACAAAGATCATTCCATAGAATTAAAAACGAGGGGCTCACATACTGTAACAAATCTTAATTGGTAGGTAATCAAACAATTTGTGTGACTTGCCTTGGCAGCATGCAGAGCCCTTCAGTGGCACTGCGAGCCAGTTAAACTCTGGCAATATAGGTGGCAGCTTCGTTTGTTGCCATGTTCATGAGTCGCGTAACTAACATAGTAAAGTTGTGTATGAAGCTAGGTGTACGTGCAGTACCGTACTTACATTACGTTGTCGTTAACACTCTTTCCACAACGCGGCTATAACTTGTGCTTTGACATACATAGCTATCCCCCAACCTACGCGGCTCCTGTATCCTCTTTGCGCTTAGCCCCGTTTGGCCGGTAATGGCTTTCAGCACGGAAATTGGAGGTCACATCAGTCCAATGCATGCAGTGTAAGGAACTCACCGCCATCTTCTTGCGCGCTTTCATGATGCGCACGATGGCGGCCTCGATCTCGTGTTTGCGGTCTTCGTCCACCTTGTTGCGCGTCTCGCGCCGCTCTGGCTCCGACTCGCCCTTCGCCGCCACCGTCTGAATCTTCACTCTGGAAACGACACGTATTTCACAACTATATGACATTCATTAATAACAAACTGGCTAAGTCTACAGACTGACATAAGTGGTGAGCGAATTGTCGACGAGTTTACAGCAAGACTACAATTAATGGTGGTTAGAAATATGAAAGTGATTTGATTATAGCAAATGGGAAGGGCTCAATCTGCACATTTCAAAACAATTTTTTTATAATTTTCCCTGACGTGCTTTTTGATTTATAACCAAAAATGTTCAAAAAATGATCCTCTTATCTCCGAATTTTATGAAACGAAAAATCTGAAAAATTCCTAACTTATAGATAATTACTTATATTATACGGGAAAAATAAAACGAAGTGTTCAATTGAGCATTTGCATTCCAAAAGCATAATTTGGTAATGTGGAACTGATGATGAGGACCAGAGATGGCCAGAGATGAAAATATTTAAATTTCTAAATTTCATTCACTGTAACCGAAATCCGAGGTCTTCATGTTTTTTTACGCTCTAGGCACTCCACTATTTTACAAAAAAATATGAAAAACATGAAACATTTTTATATGACTACTACGATGGGCTAATTATCATGGGCCAACGTATAAAGGACACATTTAGAAAGAGAGAAATATGAACAGTATCTCGCTCTGACGCATACAGTACGACACAAGGCGCGTCGTGAATCATCGTTTGCGCAGACACGAACATCTAATAGTTATAAGGTGCACATTACACTGCAGCGCTGTTTTCCGCCTCACTCACGCAAGGCACGCCTCTTTCTTAGTTAGTCTTCTTAGTTACTCCGTAGGCCCTTGTTGATGGGACACAAATAATTTATAATGGAATATATTTACACCTAATCATGAATCAGACTTTTATTGGTATCAAAATAATCTTCTAAGCGCACAATTTATAACATACCTACATTTAGTAAAAGTGTTTTCGTATACTACGTCTACTCTTTTAATATGACATAACAAAGTAATGCGTAAAACCATTATGACGATATATATTAATTCATTATAACATTTGTTATGTTGTATGTTATTTGATTAACAAACCCTTGAAATATTATTTTAAAATCATTTAGGTATAGGCATATTTTCAATCCAAATCTAAACTCAAAAATCGGTAGATTCTTAGGAAAATTCAGTAGACCTCGGTTGACATACCCTGAATTCCATAGATCTCCTAAAAATCAGGAGACCTGGCAACACTGATCGAGGTTGTAACCAACAGGGCGCGCCCACAAACATGGCGACTAACCTGCCGGCCAATCACGGCACAAAATGTAAAATGGCGGTGCGTGGATCACACTGATTGGTCAATTAAATTTCCCGTGCTTCAAAAATTCGTCTACTGAGAAGGTACATCGAAAATCCATATTGTATCATACTGTACCTACATAGCAGTCTGAGTTATAATGATCCAGAGCTTAGCCCGTCACAGCACAGAGGCTCCTAGACTGTGACTTCAGCGTCACTCTTGTTGTAAACTGATTTTATTACCCAATAAATTTATCTTATTGAGAACAGGTACCTGTGCAGCTTGGAGGTGAAGGCATCGTTGACGAAGAAGTGGTGCGCGGGCTCGATGTCCTTGGTCTTGGGCTGCTTGATGAGCACGCGCTGCGTGGGCTTGCCCATGGCTAGCGACTGCAGCGCGCGCACCAGGTCTTTCTCCGGGATGTCCGTCTCGTTCAGGATTTCCTGGAACACGTTCTCATTAACCACCTTCCTTCCTTTCTTCTACTAGAACCTGGGCATTTAGGGCGGAGGCTTCTACAATGCCGAAAGATGTAGTGAGAGTAGGCCCTCAACAAGTTGGATCGATGACCTCGTTAATAGTCACAGGAATCCAGTCGATCGATCATCGACTGGATTCCCTCAGCATGCGACCGATTGTGTCGACCTTTGAGGGAGGCCTACGGCCAGTAGTGGACGTATTTTGTCTGATATGATAATGACTAATGACTTCTACAATAAATAATGAGATTACGTTAGAAATGAAATAATTCGTTGAACTGACAAAATGGGGATTAAATATTTTTCAAAGCTGTCCTGAGAGAAAACGCAACTGTTGCTGCAACGATCGTGTCTCATTTCTCGACAGATATTAGCCTAGGGAATAACGAGTAATAAATGAAGTTTGACGCGGGAAAAAGCTACAAGGTAATTGAAATATGAACGTTCGTTAGGGGTGTGTATCGGGTATTGGTGTCGGACTGACCTCGTAGGTGAGCCGGTCGCGCTTGTTGAAGAGCAGCAGCACGCACATCTGGAAGGTGGAGACCTGGATGATGTGGCGGCGCGGCGCGGGCGCGGCGGCGGGCGGCGACTGCGGCGGCGAGGCGCCGGCCGCGGCGCGGAACGTGGCGTGCAGGTCCGCGCTGCCCAGCTGCGGCTGCAGCGACAGCTGGCGCCCCGAGTGCTTCGCTAGGTAGAAGCTGCGAACGCCGACACCGTTCATTACTTTTTAATTAACTCACAATCTACTTATTGACTACAACGTATCCAACCTCTGTGGGTCTACGTTTAGTATATCGGAGATTCCATGCCACCTTCCGAGTCCATCATAATATCCGGTCTCAGACCGTACTATTGAATTGTCATATGGTTTAATTCAAATTTCAGCTCATTCCGACGGCGAAAACTGATTCAAAACTGTTTTGCATAATATGACCCAAACATACATATTATATATTTATAGTTATATAGCTACCAACATAGAATTAAAGTTGAATATAAGTTTGTAAAAAGGAAACACGCGAAAAACCAATAAAATAAAACATTGATAGTCAATCAAATACAATCACACACATCGTTGCACATCATAGTGCAGTGCCCTCATCAAACCCTTGCCTTAAAGGTAAGTATAAATTTTCAACAAAAGAAGTAGAATCTAGAATAGAGTAATAGTAATGAAACAGTTTTCCTGCGACGTACCTCCTGAAACCGTCGAAGGCGTTCCTCGGCGGCGTGGGTATGTTGCACTTAGGCGTGGCGCTCTGCGTGGGCCAGAAGCCCGTCGTCAGCACGCGCACCGACAGGTCCACGCCGTGCAGGCTCGTCTAAAACACACACGCGTTAGTACGCTGTTTCATTACCAATCCGGTATCGGTGCACACGGGACACAGTAATAGGTTGGAGCAAGCTCGATGTACATCTTACTTGAACCCGTACAAATTAATAAATATAAAAAAAACACGAAATTAAACTTCCTCCTCAAACTAGAAAGTATGATATAGAAAATCGTTTTCGCTCGAGTTGCTTGCGGCGCTTCTTCTCATAAATATTCGTCTTGTCCAGTGTTGGCATTAATCGATTTCAAAAAGAATCAGATTAAGCAATCGATCATAAAAGAAATCGAATAATGAAATAATGATCCCACACGGAGAAAAAAATCTAGTTTCTATTTTAGAACATAAAAATTGATTTATTCTCACCTCTAGGAACACCTGAATTACAGAGGTCAACCAGGGACGGTAAAAATGACTTCAACTTACCCCCGAGGAGAGCACGTGCTCCTTGAACTCCTCCATTATGGTGTTGGACACCGTCATGTCCTTGAACATGCCCTCCAGCTTCGACGTGAACTGACACCCGCATTCCGTCTGCAACAAACAATACCTTCTTCAATCTGCTTGTAATTATTCTTCTTTACGTTGGAATGGTTATGGCTAAGTGGGTTACACGAGTGGGCGCCCCACTATTACGCGGCTTCATTTGAGAATATTTATTAAAACAAGGTAATCAACAAAATAGCGACTATCCTGTTTACAACAATACTACTACAACTACATGCAATCTACAACTAATACGCTAGAGGTATTTTCTAAGATGACAGGAACCGGGTCAAAACCTTATAAAATATCTAACTGGTATTACGACTATATCGATGGTTCACGGGCTATTTGTATAAGCGAAATTTTTGGAACTTTACAGGAGAGCATTTCAAAGTTTTATTTTCCGGAAAAATATCATAATAAAAAACGTATCAATATATTTACAAAAAAGTGGCCTATGTTGTTTTCCTTCACTATACTTCGTTTTTTTTAGCATTAGAAAGACCTTTACAGAATTAAGTGTAAGGTTTTTTATTGGACACGTTTTACGGAATAAGAGGAAAAGTATCAGAAACTTTTTCGGGGCACTTTGCATAATTATAGACAATTGCAAAATGTGTTGTTTGCATTTATGTATAATGATTATTCAATTACAAGGCGTTCATATTTTATTTTTGTTACTTTTAATAATAAACAACAATAAAAAACCCAAAGGAGCAGATGTCTTAAACAAACGGAACGTTTTAAGCGTATAAAGGTGTCAGTTGATAGCCAACTGCACGCAGCAGCAGCAGACGACGTGTCGTCGCGACACTACTGGTTTCTATGTATTTCTATGAAATTCCCTCCGTAGCTAGCGACACGTCGCTTTCAATTATTCCCGCAACAATACACGTCTGGCATGTTGAAATTTTAATCGGCCGCATAATTATGTCACCTTGTGTATGATTGTTTTGAAATGTCACTCTCATGTCGTATTCATTCGTGTGCGATTCGTAATAGTTATCCCGGAAACTTTTTTTTATTAGATATCTATGCGAAATCGTTAACAAACTAAACTGCGTGAGGTAATTCACAATAAAATTTACTTTTTATTGCCATTTCTAACAAAAAAAAAACAGAATATTTTAATATATTTATTATATTAAAATATTATTAACTTCTCAAGAAACAGGTTTACGACACCTGCTACTTTGTTTACCGAATTTGTAATGGTAAAAGAACGAAATATAAATCCGCGCAATTTAGTTTAGTTTTAATTTTTTCAAGTGGTTTTTACCAGAAATAATGGTCGCTTGATACAAAATGACCTCGAATCACTTTTATTTAGAAACAGGCTAAATGATTCATGCGACATAAACTGAAAATTTTAGGTTCGAGAAAAAGGGTTTAAGTGACACTCGAGTGTTGTTTTAGTGTAAGGCTAAATGTATTAACAACCACCGCGATATTAAAATAGAATCAGGTTAATCAGCTTAAGCACCTGAAAAATCGTAATGTAGATGCAGATCAAGATGATTTATGCAGCACTTTACACTAAAAGTGAATGGGGATTGAAGATAAAAATGTTTTAGGTGTCTATTATGCGCATTAAAATTAGATCTAGGATAAATTATTTAAGCGACATTAAAGTATGAATTTCAGGTGCAGGCGAAATGTTTTAAGGAACATCAAGAATGGATTTTAGATGCAGGCATAACGATTCAAACGCCCTGTGTTACGTAATTTATGTCAGGAAAACCGCTTAAGTCAAAATCACAAAGTATTTTGTCTGTATGAAGTCCATCTTTTTTTATAAAATTTGTGTCGCATCAATCAAATCAGATTCAAACTAGACCTAAATTTACAGATGTTTTAAGCGACAAAAAATGCTCAGATCGCCACGAAACCGGACTCAAACGACGCAGAAAAATATATTCGCGATTCTGAATATGTATATAACTCAATATCGGCCAGGATGTCGCTTAATACAAATAGCCCGTGAACCCTCGATTTTTCGGTATTGAAAAGATGCTGCGATAAAATTACCTAATTTGACTAGACTGGTATCTAATCAAACTTTTATTGTACAGAACCTTCTGAGTACAGTCGAGGACAGAAAGATGTATACACTTTTGGACCTTATTACAATGGAACAAGAACATCTTTCTGTCCTCGACTGTTCAAAAGTAATGACCCAGTTAAGGCTTAGTCCCATCAGGCAAACAGTTTGCGGCTTCTGTCTGCCCCAGTCTGCCCTCCCACGATGTACCAGTCTGCCGAACACAAATAGGCAAACTGTACAATATGGAATGCCGGCACTTCACTTGGCCATATTTGCCTAATATTGATCTTGCATCTCTTACATTTGACATATCGAATGAAAGAGATGCAACTACATATTTGACAAATATCAGGCAAGTGAAATGCCGGCAGGAATGCTGACTGTAAGCCGCAAACTGTTTGTCTAAGGGGGCCGCAGCTTAAAAGTCTCAAGTCTGCAAAATTCTTTACTTGTTCAGTCAATAACTGGAATGAATGATGGAATGAAATTTTGAAATCAAATAGAGGAAGGCGGGAACAAAGCAAAGAATTCGACATTCTTAGACTTGAAGCGAGATTTCCTCTAAAAGACTACTAGTAAGTTGCGGGACACTTACGAATGTCCATAGGAAAGGTAAAGAATTTTGCAGATATGTGTGGGTGGGACAGGGCGGAGCATGCGGAGCGAGGAGCACTAGGCTCGGATCGTGTTCTCTATTTGCGATACGTCGCCGATTATACAGTGGAAGTCTCGCGGTTCCACGTCCTTAAGCATCCCTTCTGTCTGGTGGAGTAAAGCAAAATGTTGCTACAGAAGAGAGCACTCGACCTCATAACAAGGGTACTACTGCAGTAATATCATACAATACAGTAGTATTATGAAGTAGGTATTAAATTTTAATTGTATTTTTTTCGGCGAGAAAATTGGTGGTTTCAGAATGTGAGAGCCATAAAATTGTATGCCTTACAGCCTGGCCTCGAGTTTGCGCGACCGGCGGCGGCGCAACGAGCGCATTCCTGAATATATTGCGTGCGTGTAATGTCAATTAGCCGCTGTGCGGAGACTCGACCGTGTAACGAAGAGATTTCGCTGGCCGTCGCCCGCCGCTGCCGGTTAAAGTCGTGGCCAGGCATATTTGCGGCAGTCAAGATTGTTTTGGTTGTTGTAGCGCGCCTTGCGCAGTTGCCAATTGCATCTTGCAATTTAGTAACCGAGTTCTGTCAAATAAAGCCAGACTGTGCGGGGGTTCTAAGGACTTCATTAATACTGTACGTACAAACATTCTTATCATTCAAACATCAACAGCGAATTGGGCCGAGAAACTATATTTTCTAACGATTAAACGAAAACGTTGCTGGGTTAGGCCCAGCAACGTTTTGCCGGGTCGGCAACTTCGTCGTAATTATGTTACCCTTCTAGGGCTTTTTAAATGACACGTGGCACGATACCTTGAGCTTAGAAATCATGTTCTTTTCGGAGTCGTCGGAGACGGACTTGTTGAGCAGCAGCCGCTTGGCGAGGTGCTGCTTGTAGTAGCGCTCGAACACGTCCTTCTCCTGCAGGAAGCGGAACAACACCATCGTCTTGTCCAGGACCGCCTCGATCTCTTGCTCACTCATCTATAACAATAATAAATTTTCATTGTTGCTCAAGTTTACACAACCGATCATAGAGGTGCGTGGAAACAACCAGTAAAGCGGTTAGCTTAGCAAAGTTGCGAAGTTGTTAGTTGCGACGCGACCAACCTAGGGTAGGGCCCAGGGATTCAATCATGATCATGACATAAATAACCTTCACACTAACAAAAATACAATAGAGCAAAGATCATTTGAAGACAGTGAATTTGTCTACTTACGCCCTTTTCGCCTTTCTTCAGTTTGCCGTCAATAAACAGCGACAAGAACTCCGGCGATTTACTGTTCAGATTGAGGAAGTATTCGAAGTCGGATGCGATCATGTGCTTGAACATCTTGTCGTTGTTGAACGAATTGTGGAGGAAGTGATCAAATCTGTCTTTGAGGTCAAGTAGATTCTGGAAACAAAACATTATGCATTAAATTATAGATACTTAGTAAAGTACGGCAAATAAGAGTTTGCCGTGGCGAGAGATGGGGCCACTACAATTAGCAGCATCAGCATTAGTAGTTTTGGAGTAAAGTTGGCTCTTGTTGCTAATTATACTTTCTACAGTGCTCTTTTACTCGATTGCCCAAGAATTGGCGGGTGTATGTTATCGCATCAAAGGCTTGACGGATCTGAAATACGGTGTCTTTGGATTGGTCTTTCAAGGAGTGCCCATCCGTATTGTTACTAATAATATGATGCGAGTGTTTATTGTTTGTTCCGTCTGCACGGGTCAACGCCTCAACCGATCGACAATTGGACAGTTTCTAGTAAGCAGATTATATTTAGAGTTTGATGATAGGGCCCGTGCGTGTCACCTGCACGTAGGCGATGGCGTTGGTGTTGTGGTGCGCGTCGTTGACGAGCGCGCGGCCCTGCTCGCGCAGGTGCGCCGACACGGCGTCGGCCACGGTGCGCAGCCCCTCGGGCACGCGCGCCAGCAGCTTGTACACGCACGCCAGCTCCGCCGTGCGCGTGTGCAGCAGCATGTGCACCACGCCCGAGTTCTCCATCTGCGCACACCAAACATTTTTATAAACACGGTTTTTGTATAAACGGCGACCTGTTCCACGAGCGTAGACTTTGCGGTCGGCCGAACAAGTGGTTTTCAATTTTGAGACAACTTCCAATGAAATTTCCCTAGATTCGACCATCAAATTGACAGACGCATCTTATCGGCCTCGTTCTTTTATGACTTTACAGAGTTGCTGCTTCCCATGCGTTTTATTAGGTCATAGACTACGACAAAATAGTTTTAATAAGACAAGACCGTGTCCACGTGGCACGTACGTGTATGTATGTACAGTCAGCATCAAATAGATAGGAGCAGCCAGAATGGCTAAATATATCGCAACACATCCTTATTCCTATAGTAATAAAGATGTGTTGTGTATATTAGGCCACTTTCGCTGCTCCTATATATTTGATGCTGACTCATACGTGAATAGGGTGAACATATGGCGGCGTGGATTTGCACGGTTAGTTGAGGACGATTGTACGGTCACGGTATCTAGCTAGTGGACCGCCGCGCAGCAGGCGCACCTCGACGACGGTCTTCATGTGGCGCTCGATGAGCTCGTGCTCCAGCACGGCCACGATGCGCGGCTCGGTGCTCTCGTCGAGGTAGTGGCGCGCGCGCTCCGCCTCCTCGCCGATGCGCGCCTCGACGCGCGCTATGTACACCGCCGCACTGTTTTCCGCCAAGAACTTCTGAGATTCCATCTGAAACGTACACCGTTCGTTACATGACCCTTCTCGAGGGTTTTTGATTATAATATCCACCCTGACAAATGCTTTTACTTTCAATCTAGATTTGTATTCTTAACCTCCGACGTGTGTATCTGTGTGACTGTATCTGTTTGTGTCGTCGTAGCGCCCAAACGGATAAACCGATTTTTATTTAGTTTTTTTTTGTTCGAAAGGTCGAATGTTCTTAGCTAAGTTTGGTGAAGGTACGGGGTCTCAATTTTATCGAGGGTGTTTATCTACTGAACAGTTATTTGAATGGTAATATTAGTGGCGGCTTTAGGGGAGTGCCCAAGATGCTAGTTCCACCGCCAAACAGTTTGTTTAATAAGAAATTAAAAAAATACTCCCGTCCCCAAATTGAATATTCTAGAACCGCCGCCATTACATACAATAGACAAAAAAGACTCGCTACTATTGAAAAAATGCGTGTAAAGAAAATAATACGGTAAAGTCATTTACATACCAACCAATAGACGCCGGGTTCAATACAAAATTCTCTTGGAAAAGTGTCCTAGTAGTCCGACGGACAACCTATACAAACTTAGATATTTGGGTCATACACAACCGCAGAAACAAAAATTGTCTCTCCTGTTCCAGAAAGTTAAGGACTTTGAAACCAATTTTTTTGGTTTAAGATATAGCCGCGTAATGGGAGCCCAGTGTAGTGTTGGCCTGTGTCGAAATTATATGAGTTAAAAACTCCCAAGTCGTTAACTATTAGGAACAGAAAGGACAATGTTGAACCTAAATCTGTGTATAACCTACTTGTCAGAATCATTGTCAAACTAAAACATTTTAATTTAAATCATATCTTATAAACGCAAGATTTAATTTTACTTAATTAAAATAAGATCCCATTTTGAAGTGAAGTATTATTCGCTCGGCCGTCTTTAGTTCTGTGACCGGTTATCTAGTTGAGTATTGTTGATCGAAGGATAAGTGTAGAGAATTTAATTTATTTTAAATAATATTTAGATTAAACAAATTATGGCTATCTCAAAAAACTTCAGTCCGTTTGGACAATGGGAACTAAATTAAATATTTACTTACAAAATTTGACTCAAGAACAATAGCAAACAACGAATCAACATGTAAAATTAAATAATGTTTATAGAAAAATAATCAAAATTGATATATATTGTGGTATATGAATGTTACCCTGTAAAACTCAGCGGACTGGTGTAAGAAAGGCTTCTCGAAGTCCTCCTCGTAGACGGCGCGGGAGTTGATGCCGAGCACCATCAGCATCTGGCAGGCGTTGCGGATGGCCAGCCGGTCCACCACCTCGCCGCGCCGCTCGCGCGCCACCAGCTCCAGCAGCGTCTGCCGCAGGTGGTCGCGGATGCAGCCGTAGCGGACCACCTGCACACCACACTTATACCCAACAGCCTACCACCCAATAATAAACTATTCACTAAATAAAACAGGTACCATCTCGATTAACTTTATGGAGGCATAGACAAGAGTTATGAGGTTGGAGAGGTTGTTACCACCGCTCCTCCTTATAAACAAACCAGATATTAATGCAATGCACCTCCTTTGATTACAATTGTTTTTAATCAAATAAATAAATATCAGGAAATATAAATGAATAAATACCATACATTTAATTTGTATTTACTTTCCATGCTGTAATTGAATGTGGTGTTTAAAAAAGAGTATTTGTATTGTATGGTATTAGGCGACAATCTCACACAAGTTCACCTAGTCATAAAGTAAGTTCTAGGCTTGTAGGTACTATGGGTAGTAGTAGGCAACGATAAACGTACTTATAGAGAAATAAATACTTATATACATAGAAAACATTCAAGATTCAGAAACAAATACTCCCACACATCACACATAATATTTGGCCTGACCGGGAATCGAACATGAGATCGCTAGATTCGTAGGCAGGGTCACTATCGACTAGGCTAACCGTGTAGTCAAAAATGCGTTAACTATTTGATTGGAATTCGTAAATGCCATCAAGGAGCACGTTGTTATTATTATTACTAATCACTAAAACTTGTCATTCTCTTCATTCTTTTTAACTTTGAGCACAGTTTACCACAATGTGCATGACAGTAAGGGAATGAACTGGCATGTTCTTGATACAGCATAGCCTGTCAAACTAATCATTCCTGTAGTAACCAATGCTGTAACAGTGAGAAATCCTGCACAGCCAGGTAACTAAATATTATACATTTTTTTATTGATCTGATTTATTTTAACACGTGGATTTTAGAGTCCAGGTCTAATTCGAAAAGGTTTTGCAGAAATTACATTTTTATAATATGAAATGCTTCGTCACATCCTAGACTAGAATCCCTAATAAATATAACTCATAAAAATCAAGTCATGAAGGAATTCCTATGACCATAACCTTGGAAATTATTGTACGAATGTATATACATACATTCCAGAAATACAGAATAACAGACATTGGCCTGTTGACACTACTACTACAACAATAATTAATTTAATTGATGAAATCTTTGTATATGTGATTGTAATTCCAAGAATAAAGTCATAAGTGCAAGTTAAAAATCATTGAAATTTATACACAAGTAATTTATAAACAAGATTCAGTTCCAGATTACTTATTGTTCAATGTAATATGTACGTACAGCATGTCAAATTATCAAAATGTTTGAATGTTTTAAAGTGTTAGTTGACTAAATGACAATGATATAATTATGTAATAATTTGCATATCAATTAAAATACTGGTTTGAATGAGTCTCTGCTGTTTGGGTGAAATATTTTTGGTCAAATGTATTATTTCCCAAATTTTCATTTACCAAAAAGGCAAGTCCTACTTATCAGGTTGACAATACTGGTTTAGTTATCCATAAAATAAAACAAAAATAATATAAATAGCTTTAAGAGATATGAAAATTTGGGCTATAATACATACATTCAACCAAAAATAAATCACCCAAACAGTAGGTTTGATTGAATGTACCTTAAGTGTTAGTTTAGTGCCTTTAATAAACAAGCAATCATATTACCTGATCTCTAAAAATAATAAGTCCCAGATTGTAAACATTGTCCACTTCATTTTGCTGCACATACACCCTGTCCATATACATAAGTATATCACGAATCATCACCATGCTTGTCTGGTGGTCCGTCCAGGCATTATTTAAAGTCTGCAGGAATCCATTGTGTAGTGAGTGGAGGACATCTTCTCTGACCTGTAATAAGGAAATGCAAATATTACCCAAAAGCTTTTATTTAGGCCATCTAGCAAACTTGTTTTGAACTGAAAATGACAAACTTAAGGTTCCGATTTTAACAAACCCAGCATTATGAGAATAAAACACAGAAATTACCTTAGTTTCAAGATGATAAGTCACAACTTCTTTTAGGCCCGTATAGAGCCTTTCACCATGTTTGTGGAGGACCATAGTGTAAGCATTGCGATAGAGCTCTTCAAAAGAAAGTCCTGAGTTATTTTTCTTTTGTATTTCTTGTATTGCATTTTTTAGTAAGCTCCATATGCTCTCTACATACTTCTCATCCATAGTCATCTGCAACAGAACAGCAGGTGTTTGTATATTTACAGAACATTTTTATGTCACTGAAGATCCTGTATTAATCAGAACACAATGATAATTTCCCCGGTACACACCCAGGTGTCTGGATACATTTGATAGTATGGTTCCGAATAGTTCCACACTTGAAATTTTCGTGTCATCTTGAATTTTTCATATGTTCTGACAGTTACACAAACATTGTACAAAATTAAAACAGGAGTAACAAAACACGAAACAATTATAATACGAAAACACAAATAATGTTTTGGTTTTGATTAAATTTCCACTCTTGTCAAAATATAATTTATGACATATTGAATACAAATAATTTGGTTCCAAACCGAAATCAATTTGACATTCCAATTTTGAATTGATGTCTAAAGTTAATTAAAAAGTAATAACCATAGAGCCACAAAATAGGTATAGGCCATGTTTTAGAAGGTAGACAGTGCTTAAATAAGTTTGTCTGACAATTGGATCAACCATTGAGCAAAATACTAGGTTACAAATAACTGTGATAACCTGATAACACACTGATGTGACAACCAATAAGGGGTTTTATTCCACTTTGGTAAACCAAAGTAGAATACAACACATAATCAATTTGTATCATAATCATACAGTTCACAGTTTGATAGTTCTTATTCACTTGACAGTATAACAAACAAATATTTAAAACAAATTACAATAATAATCAGGTTTGAATAAGCAGAAAAGTAAACACAAGGCTGCCATTCAGAAGTTGTGTTCTTTAAGGCATACTTTACTTTCATAGCATTGTAAAATTATTCACACAAAATAAGTAATGAATCAGACATTATTAAAAAAGGGTTTTATGTGAGTCACCTTAATGGAACTTAAAAGTCTTTGATTAGAAGACAATTATTTCTATTTTGTTCTTAATTTTGTGTCTACTCTCTAATATCTGGAATAAACCATAAACACTATCTATTTAAATTTTGTTATTTCAAATAGCTACAAGTTAAATAAAGTCATGCATTCATTGAAGAATAAATAAATTATTAGTTTGCGACTGCCAATGACCTTATCATGCAAATGTATAATTCCATTAGTCAGGGGTTAGGTTTAAGCAGAGGTTTTTAATACTAAGGTAAAAGGTATGAGTCATCAACCATGTAAAACCCGGATTTTACTCACCGGGAAGGCTCTAATCCTCATTTTGCCTGGTTTGTCTTTAGTTAAAGAACTTTTCATCATTGCAACTGGAGTTAATTATAGCCAAACAAAACAGACACCTTTATGGTTTTCGTTTACTTATAGTTCATTTACACATACAAATATTCTTCATTGTGACCCTCATCAGCATCTGAAATTAAAATATTTATCATTAAAACATTCCGGAAAGAGAAACATCTCTCGAATGATAAACACACTGAAACACTGTCCTGTCCATTCCATCAAAAGTGCACTAGGGATTTTTCGTGCCTTAGTAAGAGCGATTCGAAGATTGATATTTACATGGTGTTTATTTTTTATATTGGGAATTGTAAAACGAATGAAATTATCACAAAATCATCAATTAAAATTAGAATAAAGACGACTGACACACAACTGGGTTTAACTATCTCTTTCTTTCCCATATAAAACAGTGACTTCTTTTTCTAAATTTTATACCCTTTGTATATGACCAATATATCAAACATTATCCAAATATGCTAACATGAAACTTACAGGTATGAAAAGTTTAAAATGTGTGTTCAATCAATAAAAATACACCACAGCGCGAAATAATAACTTATTTTCATATGATGTATTCTCAATTGTTTCAATATATTTCTCTTTCGGACATGACAGTAATATAGATAAATGTTGCCAGATGATAAAAATATGGGATAAGGGACGTTACACACATCTTAAATTCAAAAATGAAAAATTAACTCACATTTCATATAGCATTTTATATAGCTCGGCAAAGAGTATAGAAAAAACACCGTTTGAAGTAAGATAAGAAAATAATCAGATTTTCGAGATCGACACATATTGTTCATAATAGTTTATATTGCTCGCGAGAAAACGTATCAACCAGTCAAAATCCAGATAGCTGTTTTCGATTGCTTGAGACAGAATTATAGCTTGGCGTTTAAATTTGGAAAAAATAGGGTCTTGCTTGTTTGGAGTGAAAATGGCAATAATAATCATATTTAACGCACCTCCGGTCGGACAAGGGCACGATTGTTCATTGAACATAGTTCAACATAGAACACAATAAAAATAAAAAATGACTCTTCTGTAAAATAACAAAAGTGAAATCGTGCCTTTGTCTTACCGAAGGTATGGTATGATCAATTTTTTTTATCCACAAAAACTTCTCAGGGGCTTTGAATGGTGAATCCGAAAGTGGTTGTTGCCACTTGAAAATATTGAAGTTCCATCTACCACTCCGTCAAATCCTTTTTGCCGATTACACCTTCCTAAATTTAGCCACTAACGAGAGGGACGACGCAATATATTGAATGAGATGGAGATATCTCGTTACGTGTCTAACGTATTGCGGCGTCCCTCTCTCGTTAGTAACTAATTTAGGAAAGTGTAATAAGTCTTTAATACCTACCTAGGTACCCGAACCAAAACTACTGCGAAATTTTATCGCGCGATATGGAAATTATATGAAGCTACACGCACACGCGAAAAAAAATTGCGCCATATTTCCATATAAGTACGCGGAATAAAATCGCGTGGAAAAAAATCGCGCGGTGAAAGTTCGCAGTGCGGCTTAGCCTTAAGAACAACAGTAGGAAAAACCGGTCAAGTGCGAGTCAGACTCGCGCACTGAGGGTTCCGTACAAATCTGGCCGGTTTTTAGTATTTGTTGTTTTTCTATGGGGTTGGTTCTATAATCGTACGTTTATCGTTAACTTTTCTTGTGTGGGGACTCCCCTTACTATTTTACTTTTGACTTTTTTATTTGTTAGGGAATCCGCCGTTATATAATATTCTGCAAAAAATCAACGGTCCATTCCCACTAGTTCTATTAAACTTACCAAATAACTAGAGCTAAATGGTACAGACAATAAAACTAGTAGGAATAGATCAAATCAACGGACTATCTTTTATGGTTCAAAAGATACAGCTCTTTATAGTAAGGACAGGCGGACGGACGGACGGACAGACAGCGTAGGCTTAGTAATAGGATCCCGTTAAGAACCCTTCGGGTACGGAACCCTAAAAAGTAGACACAAAACAATAACAAACGAACGAAGCGACGCACGTCACAGTACCCATGTATAACAACCTAACGACAGTATGTGCACTATCTCGTTCTAACGTTTTATGGCCCGGTGTGCCAATTTGGTTTGCGGCAGGTATAGCAGCCGAAGTAAACATGTGCAAGGTAATCACCACAGACCACAGAAATACCTATAAACGCGCTAAGGGGCGTGGAGCGTGTTAACGAGCTCATGATCAGACGCTAATGTTATTGTCAAACGCAGCTCAGTTGTAGTACAGGCGCGGTCGACGATTTAAGTGACTTTAAAAATACAGCTAGCGGATACGTTAAGTACAGCTGAGGATCCTGTTGCCACCTTCCGGTTCTATCATAAGATCTGTTCATTGACACAATAATATTACATTGTTATCGGGTTTACATAAGTATACCAAACTTCAGTTCAATTAAACACCGGGAAGTAGGTAGTTGAAAAATGGTGTGCAAATTTTGAAATGGACAAGTTACTTATTATTAAAGAACTTTGGAACATTGCAAGTTAAATGAAAGCTTGTAAAAAAAAGAAAGTAATAAATTTTACTGCCACATGCTTTTATTTGGCTATTAAAAAAATCAGCCCTTAAATCATTAGAACAACATTACAACAGCGAAATTGAATCGATATCGATATTATTGTCGACTCAGCAACAACACTAGCGTTGACAGATCCTTGTGACAACATGAAGGAAAACGAATGAATACCTATTAGGACATATCTTTCTAACTCGTTATGAATGCCATAAATAGAAAAAGGTCAAATATATGTCTTTTGCTGTTTCTTATAGTCCGGTTTCTATGCAGGGTACTTATTCTGTGGTCACTGAAGCATCGTACTATCCAAAGTATGTTATTATAAGGGCTAGCCCGCACTGCGAAATTTCACCGCGCGATAATTCCGCAGAATTCTGTGACATATTATGGAAGTTATATGAAGCAACACGCACACGCCAAAAAAAAAAAAACTCGCCATATTTCCATAAATGTTCAGAATTCTGCGGGAATAATCGCGCGGTGAAAATTCGCAGTGCGGGCTAGCCCTAACTGAAATACTATCGTTGTTGTGATAATTTAGAACAACTGGAACGAGCCTAAGTTGATAGATGGCGCTGAAAACAAAATCATGAATGGTTTTGTTTTATAAAAGCTCTGTTTTATAAAAGTAAAAGCTTTTATAAAACAGAGACTGAAACATTTAACGAACAACCCGATTTCATTTAAAGGCCGGGCCACACCGGATGCGTACTCGTAGACGTGCACGTGCAAGTACGCTTTCCACTGCGTTGTATAGTATGAATTCTCATACAATATGTCACTCTGGCCGGCTTGCGTGACGTGCACGTGTAAATCAATCAAAACATCTTTATTATATTCCCTTTGGACAGAAGTTGACGGAACAAACCTCAAATATCCTAGACAAAGAACCATCAACCATCTAAACGTTTAATTTATTAGTTTTCATATTAAAAGTTTTTGGTAAACAGCATTAAAAACGCTGAAGGTGCATATAAATAATAATATTCTCGCTACAATTATAACTCCTAATTATGTCTTTAAAATTTGATAAAAAAAACCGGTAATCATCGACTTTCTGCGTACAACGAAACACGTGAATATATTAAGCACAGAATAAGTACCCTGCATAGAAACCGGACTATAAGAAACAGCAAAATACATATAATTAACCTTTTTCTATTTATGGCATTCATAACGAGTTAGAAAGAGATGTCTTAATAGGTATTCATTCGTTTTCCTTCGTGTTCTCACAAGGATCTGTCTACGCCAGTGTTGTTGCTGAGCCGACATTAATATCGATATCGATTCATTTTCGCAGTTGTAATTTGGACGTAGTTTAAGGAAAATGATCCAACCCACAAAGCAAAATGTATTTAAATTTGAACTTTATTGCTGTCAATATTATGTCAAATTCTACAAGTGTGAAATGGTTGAATTGGATCCTTTTCGCTAAACTACGTCCATTTGTTCTAATCATTTAAGGGCTGATTTTTCTAATTCCAAATATATCTTTTGTACCACATTTTTTGCAAAATAAAGATATTTGTATTTGTAAGCATGTGACAGTAAAAGTTACCACTTGCCTTTTTTTACAAGCTTTCATTTAACTTGCAATGTTCCAATGTTTTCAGCAGGCTTAAACATCGTTTCAGTCCGTTTCAGAGGTAGCTCTATCACATATCAGTTTATCAAAATGTCAACCAAGTTGCCGTTGTTTTCAGGCGCCTGAAACATGTTTTCAGGCCGTTTCAGAGGTAGCTCTATCACATACCAGATTATCAAAATTTCAACCAAGTTGCCGTTGTTTTCAGGCGCCTGAAACGTGTTTTCAGGAAGTTTCAGACCACCCTCCACCAGATTACGCGGTAACTTAAAAACCCGTTTTCAGGCGTTTTCAGGACCCCTTATGGGCCTTTGAAGTACATTTGAGAATATGGTGAATTTTCCAGAAAGAGTGAAAGAGATAGCAATACTGAGAACTTTCCACAGACAGCTATAGAACATTCCAGTAACGACTACTGGACTAATTGTATGACTTAGTTATATTTTATATTTGTTTTAATTTTGTGATTTAACAAAAATACTAACGTTAGTACCATTAGTTTTCATAAGCATAATATGTAACTTAACAAATTTAATTTAGTTTGATGTTAAAGAATAGTGTAGGTACTGTTAGTCAAACAAACCACATATTTTGTAAAAAGAAACAACTAAAATATGTTATTTAAATACTTTAGAAATCCCGGGAAATTTATTAGCAAAATTAAATTGAGTCCTCCTCCATACTACCTAACATCGACGCGGTGTAGGCACTGAGGCCGAAGTTTAGGTAAAAAAGCATCCGAATTTCCGATCCCTACTGATGATAGAAGGCAACAGGATCCTCAGCTGTACTTAACGTGGCCAATTGGGGATCACCTAAAAAAAAACTACTTGTTTTTATTTTTTTATTCGAAAGAATAGACTTTTATAAGCAAATAAAAAAAATATCAGATTTTTTTGGTTGCGTCATATAATTATAAAAAATAAAAACAGTTTATTAAATCTGGGACGGATTAAGATGGACACTGACCTTAGTCCGTCACATAATTAAAAATACAGTGACAGATGTGCCACTGACAGCTACCTTGTCCAGCGATGCCAGACGTACGATAATTATCGTACATGTACGATAATTTCGACTCCGGTACGATGTACGATACAATTTGTATTATCGTACGCAAAATTACGATAATTTGCAACCCTGCTCCGAAATGGGGTGAAAAGACTAATATTCAGGGCCAATCATTCAAAAATACAAAATAATGTCTACGGTGAAGTGAAAAAGTAAATTGTCACTTCGATTTTTCGTCTGGCAACACTGGTTTGGTCTTCTTCTAGGCATAGATTTCAAGGTCAACTGTCAAAAATACCTCAGTTCCTATAGGCGCGAGTGAGAAATAGCCCACATTGCTATCCTACTTCTAGTTTTGGGAGCTAGCTACGCGTTCCGCGCGGCTGTGACAGTCGTACGATATTTTTTTATCTGGTACGATAATTTTCGAATATTGGTACGATAATTCTCTATCACTCGTCTGGCAACCCTGACCTTGTCGTGAAATAAACAACATAACCTTCGCTTGTGATTTTATTCCCGCGTCTTTCTCTAAGTTTTCGGTATTTTCTCTGGATTTCTTTTAATTTTTCGACTGCTTACCCACATCGGACTTTTGATATTGCCTGCTTCGACGATAACTCTTGCTTTGTACCCTGAACCTGACCTTGATAGCTGCTATGACGACTTGGAACTGATACTGGAATTTGAAAACTGCAAAATATGAATAGAACCACATATTTTGCTTTTAAGGTCATCACGGCAGTCTTATGTAGAGAGTGCAGTTGGCTATGTTGAGGTGAAAAGAACTGGAAGTTTATGTGATGTACGAGCAAAAATCAGGCATAAAAAATCACAAGTGAAGGTTATGTTGTTTATTTCATGACAAGGTAGCTGTCAATAGCTATGTCTATATAACTGTAAGCCTATAATTGTAACTTAATTATAATTAATTAATAATTATAATTGTAATAAATAAATAATAAATAAATAATAAATGTCTACACCAGTGCGCTTTCACGTTCATCTTGCGTTTTCCTCTGACGCATGCCTCTGCAACCACAGCGCATTCAATAACGCTGCGCTCAAACTGATTTGAAAGCAGCGCATGCCCGTAGCTCACGCTGATCCGTCACCGTTGGGTTGACGTGCAACATTTTGCATATAAAATGGCGGAAGATAAAGTCGAATTGAAAGTTGAAAGCGCAAGTTGAACATGAAAGCGCACTGGTGTGGACATAGCTAATGGCACATCTGTCACTGTTTTTTTAATTACATGACGGACTAAGGTTAGTGTCCATCTTAGTCCGTCCCAGATTTAATAAACTGTTTTTATTTTTTATAATTATATGACGCAACTAAAAAATCTGTTTTTTTTTAATTGCTTATAAAAGTCTATTCTTTCGAATACAAAAATAAAAACAAGTAGTTTTTTTTTTCAGTGATCCCCAATTAAAACAATAACCTTTTTTATTCTTTTGAGAAGTCTACAAGCCGAGCCATAATTGGGTCATTAATTGATTTGGTGTAAATCGCATGTCCGACATGTTATCTCTTATTAAATTAAGTTGGATCTTTAACGTGGCTATAATTATTTGTAGTTTAGAACGTCTTCCAAATTCATCTTCTATGGGCAGAATTGGAAGTTGATTGTGATAATAAATTAACATACATACAGAATCTTCTTTTTTTGAAGTAGGTTAAATTGATAATTTCACGACTAAACTGTCCAGTGGAACAAATATTTATAAGCACTAATGTTATATTGGGCCACTTTTTGTCACTTTTCTCTCATTTTCTCATTAACTATCCCAGGGTTCAGTCAGCCTTAAGCAGACCTCACAATCCACGCATTATTTATTTGGCCAACTTGGCGCGGCGCGGCAGTAGCGTGGCGCGTTCTTAGCGTGGAAATTAACAAGAAGTTGTATGCAGGCCGTCACACACATAATAACGTCGCGCTGCGCCACGCTCCAGTCGCGTTGCGCCAGTACAACTCGGGCACGATCACGCCGCGCGCAGCGCGTTCTTAGCGCGACGCGTTCCGAAGAGTAAAGTACCTAACTATAGAGGAAAAGAGTGGCAAGAGCGCGGCCTGATTTTTTCGTTGTATTTGTTTACAAATTTACAGTGTATTTGTGACAATGGATGTAGAAAAATGGATAGATTGTGTTAGAGAATGTCCTACAGTTCTATATGATTTGGACCATAAAAACTACAAAAACGTGTTATGCTGGATCGAGATTGCGAGAGAGCGCGTCGCGTTAGGAACATGCCACGCCGCGCGGTGTGGCGCGATCACGCCGCGCTTGGCGCCTCACGCAGCGTGTTCTGGTGGAGTTTGATTGCCGCGCCGCATTTGCGTCGCGCTAAGAGTAAGAACGCGCCACGCTACTGTCGCGCCGCGCCAAGCCGGCTGTTTGGCGAAGCCTTAACGTTTGAACTAAATGTTACGGGTTGATTTTTCATACAATAGATGTATATAAATGATTTATTAATTGCATAAATACTGTGAATATTTCGTTATTGTTATAATTTACGCGGGATACATAATATTTTAATTTAATAGCTTTTTCGTTCAGATTATTGTCCATATAAGATTTCTCCATAGTAATAGTAGCCATAGTAATCAAAAGGTGCATAAAACACACTCCTCTAGCTCCTTACTCAACGGACTATCTTCAAGCAACTACGATCAGGGTTGAAGACAAAACCGGCCCAATAAATCTGTCGGCAGTATACTGCCCACCAAAACACAAAATAAAGGAATCTATGTTTAACAACTACTTCAAGTATCTGGGAAACAGATTTGTGGCTGGAGGAGACTGGAACGCGAAACACAGTTCCTGGGGGTCAAGAACCACAGTCACGCGTGGACGCGAACTCAAACTTAGTGTTGACAAAAATCATCTTCTACCACTCTCTACTGGTGAACCAACCTACTGGCCTACTGATCCACGCAAACTGCCCGATTTGTTGGATTTCTTTATAACCAAGAGTGTAGGTGGTTTCCACTCGTCAATTGAAGCAAGCCTCGATGGGTCATCAGATTACTCGCCCGTAATCCTCACCATTAGCCCATCTCTAATAGTCAAGACAAAAGGCTACGAATCCTTATATAATCAAAAAACTGACTGGGATTCCTTCGGGAATTATCTAAATTCTAATTTAAACCTCAATGTCCCACTCAAAACTACAAACGACGTTGACGAGGCATTAATATACCTTACCAATTTAATCCAAAAAGCTGCATGGACTCCAGAGCCAAAACATCCACAATCGAATTCATTCTTGCCACTCGTAATAAAAAGTAAAATCGCAGAAAAACGTCGCTTGAGAAGACTGGCAGCAATCACGGAACCCGTCGGATAAAACCGCTCTTAATTTGGCCATTAAAGAATTAAAAAACCTACTAATAGACACTGCTAATGAAACTATGAAAAGTAAATTAGAACGATTGTCACCTAGTGCCCACGGGCAGCATAACCTGTGGAAAGTAACTAGGGACATGAAGCAACCACAACATCATTGTCCGCCAATTCGGTCTGGATCTACATGGGCCCAAACAGACGTCCAAAAAGCGGAAGTATTTGCTGCACATCTTGCTTCGGTCTTCCAACCCAATACTAACTCTGACCCTGATGACAGTGAAATTGATGAAGTCTTGAATCAGGATATGCAATTATGCCTCCCTCTAAATCCATGTTCGCCACGCGAGCTCGCGAGAGTGATTGCTGAAATGAAAAGCAAGAAGTCGCCAGGCTATGATCTCATCTCCCCAAAGGTTGTTAAAGAAATACCGAAGAAATGCCTTGTGTTTCTGGTGAACGTCTTTAATGCTACCTTCAGGCTCAATTACTTCCCAGAACTATGGAAGGTGTCACAAGTTACCATGATACACAAAACGGGAAAGCCGGCGACCGAGCCTGCCTCTTATAGACCAATTAGTCTCACACCTGTGCTATCGAAACTATGGGAAAGAATTCTACTGTCTAGACTAAACAGACTCCTGTACGAAGCAGATATAATACCCCAACACCAGTTTGGCTTCCGCAAACATCATTCTACGGTGGAGCAAATGCATAGAGTCTATAACACCATTAGACAGGCCCTAGAAGAAAAGGAGTATTGCTCAGCTGCCTTCCTGGACGTCCAGCAGGCCTTCGATAAGGTTTGGCATAAAGGCCTACTGAGTAAGATCAAGAAACTCCTACCTCACTCTGTATACCCTATAATAGATTCATATCTACGTGACAGAACCTTTCAAGTTAAGCTCGGCGAGGCCCGATCGTCCTTCTACAAGTGCCTAGCTGGCGTACCACAAGGCTCTGTTCTCGGCCCAGTCTTGTACAATATCTACACTTGCGACCTCCCACAGCTGAGCTTTGTGACAACAATTGCAACGTTTGCTGACGACACTGCTTTTTTATCCTGCAGCCGTGACCCACAATTGGCCGGTGCCCAACTACAGACCCAACTCAATGCTACCAACCAGTGGCTACAAAAATGGCGAATAAAAGCTAGTGCTACGAAATCCCATCACATAATTTTCACTCTAAGAAAAGGTGTGAGTCCCCCAGTGAAACTTGGAAATGAAATCCTTCCGGAAACCACCAGCGTTAAATACTTGGGATTTCACTTGGATCAACGATTAACCTGGAAGCACCATATAGAACAGATACGCGATGGATTACTATTTCGATTTAGAAACCTACTCTGGCTGTTGGGTAGACAATCAACCTTATCACTCACCAACAAACTGATAATCTACAGCTCTATTTTAAAACCAATTTGGACATATGGAATTCAAATGTGGTCCACAGCAAGCCGATCAAACATTCAACGACTTCAAAGGGTTCAAAACAACATTCTGAGAGTCATTGCAGGGGCTCCATGGTATGCTCGGAACAGCGAAATCCACTCCTATCTCGAGATCCCAACCATCCTAGCGGAAACTGAACGCTATAGAAGGAGCTACAAGCAACGCCTCAGTCTGCATCCAAATCCACTTGTAAAAGAACTTTTCCAACCCAGAATGGCAAAAAGACTTAAAAGGGCTCATGTGTTTCCCTAACTGAGTGAGAGAATTGGTCAATGGACAATTTCCTTTCAAACGTCACGTATAACTTCAAAAAATCTGATTAAAGTCTTGCGACTGATAGCAGATGAAACTATACACAAAAAAAAAAAAAAAAAAAAAAATTCTACTCGATATCCCGCGAAGTGGCACGGGAATATCCGATCACTGCTAATAAATATCTGGAAAAACGTTCTATTTAGAAACAATCATAACGCTCATCTTGCAATTTAAGTGCAAGTTAAAACTTTTTTAAAGTGGGTGACAAGGTGGCGGTAAAAAAAATACAAATAAATTTTTACAACTTTGTTTTAAACCACAACAATAAATATTTATTAGGTATGTACAGTTAATTAGTTTCACGTCTCAGAAGTTTATTGTACTGAACTTGTTTCACACATTGTGAGACGTAGGTAACTTATGTTTGCTAAGAATTATTTTACTTACCGATTTCAGCTCGAACCGTCTTCAAATATTACAAAGCCGAGAGAATCAATTCAAATTCTTAGTAAGTTTGATCAACGAGCACTACAGAGAAATTATACCTGACAGATTTTACATGAATATGTATTTATGAGTTCTCGTTTAATTTGTACGCACAATAATTATTGGTAATAATTTCACAGTTCATATACTTTGTCGAACACGAGCTATCTGGTGAAGAGAATCAACAAAGACTTGTTTCGTTTGCCGAGCCGAGCTGAGAGACGTTTGAATATTCTGCATGCATGCAACAATTAACAATTCACACGTGAATATTACTTTTATTTAATTTTATAAGGGTTTGCGACCGAGCGATGTTCAGTTCTCTCTGCTCCTCAAGGGTTGCTAATTTGAATACTCGAAGATGGCTCAATTTATTTTTTAACCAAAAAGGCATCACAGTTAAATTAATTCTTTGTAATCTTCGTGACAATACCTAAGTCTAGCTTATATTACAATTCAAAATAGTTATCACATAAGTACAATATCGGCGAACATAATTTATAGTGCTTTCAATTCATGACGATGCTCCCGATACTCAAATTGACGTTGCAAAGTTGCGTCCTTGTACTTAGGTGTACGTAACATTATGTTCGGGCTGGACTTCATGCATTGCAATACTATAAGTATTAACGCATCAGTGCCGCCAGCTAGTGTTTGTATGCTATTTGGCCCCTCGCTAGGGGCGTCGGGGGCGCTGAATGCGCTATTCGTGGTAGGCGGGGTGCGCGCGCAGCACCCACCTCAGCAGCAGCAGCACCAGGAAGGCCGCGGCGAAGAAGGTCACCATCACGCGCAGAGCCTTCTCGGAGCGCTGGTCGCGCTCACTGGCGCGCAGGCGCTCCACTAGCCCGTCCTACAACAATAATAGTTACTACATAGTACCTATGTTTTCATTTCGAAACACCAGACGACTTGACGAGACTTACACTAGACTAGATTAGAATTACAATTTACAACAAAACTAAATTAAATCTAGAGATGGCCCCTGCGCCATTGTCTCGATAATGCTGGCAGGTTTTTCTTCCTGAATTGCCCAGCTTTTCAGCGTTTATTTTTATAAAAAATTTATAACGGTTCAGAGTAACCTTAAAAAAATCCCAACTGTAGCATAATTGTAATTACTTTCTGTTTTTACAGGCGGCTTATAAAAACATTAGATTATTAATTTTCTTTTCAAGAGATTTTGGGGCAAAAGCATCAGGCTCTTGTTGTTAATTAGCAGACCTTGTTAATTTTAAATATTAGCATGTAAGAACGAGTACATTAGCTTTCGGATTTACATTTTGTTTCGCTGACATTCTTACAAATGACCCTTTTTATTTAATTTGCGACCCTTTTTGAACTATTTCAGACGTTTGTGTCAATTCACTGGCTCTGATGAAAATTCAAGGTTCATAAAAAATATTGATAAGACTTGATTAAAATCGTGAATATTGGAACTGTTTTTGTTTTTGTTTGAAATACCTAAGCGGCTGACGCGACAGGCTCACGATCCTATACATTTTGTCGATTTTCATAAATCGTTAAGTTGGTGGCACGCATCTTGGCTAGGTCCACTGTGACATTTACCCAGTTTAAATTACCTTGAGGACTGACATTGGATGTGCATTTTATCTTAGATATAGTAATAAAATATTTTCAAGGATCTGGGGGCACGGCCAAGTCGAGCAAACAAAGCACAGCCGTACCATAGTGATGTCATCTATCTATACATAAACTAGTTAATATATATAATAAACTAATATATATACGAGTATAAGACCAAAAGGTCTGTACATTGAAGATTAAAAAAAAAACCGATCAGGGCGACTTATATATAATAAAAAAGTAACTGAACATATTTAAACCATTTTTTTTATTTTTGTTTGTTTCTGCACATCACGTAAAAAACATTGAACGGATATTGATGAAATTTTAACAAATCTGTTTAAATAAAATCAGAATAACATCTAGACTATAGAAATTTTGGAAAATTTTTGAAGAACGGGGTATAAAGAGGGTGTAAAGTTTGTATGAAAAAAAAATTGTTCTAGAATCATGAAACTCAGAATAAATACTTATTATTAAAAATGAAGAAAAGAGAGAAGAAATCTAATAAAAATAAATATAATTTCTCAGATTTCTTGAAATTTGTTTTTATGGCGATTTCGCACAAAGAAAATAGATAGATACGAATGTACATAGATATATAATTATGAATAATATACGGCAACAAGTGGGAAGAGTGTGTCAATTGTAAAAAAAAAACATTAATAACTGAAACTACATTCTGCACAGATATTTTTTCAACGAAACGAAAAAATGTTCCCTTAACCTTTTCAACGCCATGTCAAATACAAAAGTCGTCACTCACACGCCAATGACAGCTGACAAACTGAGCCAATTTCAACCTTACGTCATAGACATTCAGGTCTATTTTTCGCTGTCAACCATGACGGATATATCCGTCGTTGGCGTTGAACCAGTGGTGCGGATATATCAGTCAATGGCGTTGAAAAGGTTAAAAATCTGGAAAATTCCTAACTTATAGATAATTAGGTACTTATAATTTACGGGAAAATTAAACGAAATGTTCAAAATTTATAGTTTTCGAGAAATTTACAAAAAACTTTAAAAACCTCTACTAAAATTTAGGCAAGTCAAAATGAACCTTATTGCATACAAATAAAGTACATAATAAAAAGGTATATTTTTAAGTACGGACTTTAACGTAACGTGACACGCACACACACAGGACGAGTGTTGCCAGTGATGACATATGGATCTGAGACATGGTCGCTTACAATGGGCCTCACAAGAAGGCTCGAGGTCACTCAAAGGGCGATGAAAGAGCTAAGTATGCTAGGTGTCTCCTTGCGAGATCGAATCAGGAATGAGGAGATCCGCAGGAGAACTAAAGTAACTGATATAGCTCACCGAATAGCAAACCTTAAGTGACAGTGGGCGGGGCACATTGCTCGTAGAACCGATGGCTGTTGGAGCGGAAAGGTTCTAGAGTGGCGAACCGCGAACCGGGAGGCGAAGCGTTGGCAGGTCTTCCACAAGGTGGACCGACGATGTGATAAAGGTCGCGGGAAACCGCTGGGTGACAGCAGCAGAGGACCGATCGTTGTGGAAAACATTGGGGAAGGCCTTTGTCCAGCAGTCGTCTTGCGGCTGATGATGATGATGATGACGGACTTAAATACGGAACCTTCGGTGCGCGAGTCCGACTCGCACTTGACTGTTTTTTTATTTATTGCGCCATTATTGACGACGCGTTCGGTTTTCGAACGCAACTTTATTTTACTTACATCAGACTTGGATGTTTTTAGTAAATTTGCCTAAAAAAAATCAACGTAAAAAAAGCGCGAAAATGTTCCGCCTGCGTTTTTCGAACATGTTTGGATTGTATTGTGGAAACTATTATTCGTAAATATTTCTGTCTTCAGACTTTTTATCTTCTATCTATATCTTTACGTATAATAAAATCGTAGACGTTCCGTTTCAATACATTAAAGAATTTTGCAAAAAAAGTGCTGGGGACGCGAGAAATAAGTAATACCTAGAACGTAAAAAAATCATTTTTTGAAATGTTTGTGTATTTGTCCGTTTTTTTGTTTGTTTGTGCGCGCATCACGTAAAAGCCAGTCATTGGATTCAAAATCGAATTACTGAAAGATAAGAAGCTTAATAAAATTGTGAGTAACATTTAGCGTTTATTTCATCAAAATCGACGACAAAAGTCGTCCATTTTCAAAATTAGAAACCTGGAATTGGTATATAAGCTACTGTTAACTATTAAATATTTAAAAAAACCTACTTTCTGCGATTTTGGATACACTATCGAGAAGACACATCTGTGGAACGACTTGTAGTGCATGGTAAAGTTGAAGGCAAGATAACGCGCGGCAGATCACCGATGCATTGGACCGACCAAGTCAAAACTGCACTCAATGGTCCACTCCACGAATGTGCAAGAAGAGCTACAGAGGGCCTAGTGTAAGTTTTGCAACGTTTTTTACGTCTCGATCGCGTTTGCGTTTAGTCTCAATTAGTATGGAAGTGTGACAGCGCCCCTTGCGGCGCGTATTCGAAACATATGACAGTTCCATACAAAGTGACACTTTTATGCAAACGCGATCGAGACGTACAAAACGTTGCAAAACTTACACTAGGCCCTCAGTACGGGAGGAATGGCGACGAATTGTGAAGCTTGCTACCACCCCTGACGTGACGACCGCGACCACTCTGTCAAGAGTGTGACGACAAAGAAGAAGAATCCCTGATGGGCTGAAATGAGGGGTTAACATTTTCATGGGGGTTTGGTTATTCTTGAAGATAGAAACGTGGAAATTGGTATAAAGGGCCCTGAACAAATCTATACTATATGCTACTTATTAAACGAGAAACATTTGTATATATATATATATATTTGTACTCACGTTCTCGAAAACGGCTCTAACGATTTCGATGAAATTTACAGTACGGGGGTTTATGTAAACCGTAACAACGGTTTGACTGTGGGATCAGAGTCTCTTAACTTAATATAAAACTAAAATTTAAATTTAATTATAATTTACCTACTAAAAACTATTGAATAAGTAATTTAAAAGTAATTTTTTACACTTTTTCCTTTCAGGCTCTTGTCTAATAATTACCGGCAATGACATCGTAGCTCCTAAACGGAAGGACCGATCTTGATTATTTTTATTGTTAGGAAGGTGACTTAATCGCGAGTGTTGTTAGCTTGGTTTGATGAACATCCGGTAAGCCGTTTAAGAGTTATGAGCTCTGAAAGTAGGTGTCCTGATTTTGTCGGAGGTTTAACTCGGTTGGGTTAGTTATTTGTTCCATTTGTGTCACATGTTTTTAAAGGGCTTGTATTGAAAGGGTAGTATATACCCAGCCGCCGTGGGTCGCGATCCAGGAGCCAGTTTCCTCGTGCAGGAGGTCCGCGACCGCCGCCGCTGGCGCAGCCACTAGCTCCAGAGCTGGCTCCCCGTCTGCTGCTTCTGCTGCCTCTCGGGCGAGTGCTCCGCAAATGCAGAACACAGCTGCTATCTGTTATATGTAAGGTGACACATCAATAAATATCAGTTTAAAGCTCTAAATTTGTTGTTATATGCTTAAGGAAGGTGCCCGTGCCACATTCTCCGATAAGCGATAGATATCGCTATCTTACATCTACCTATGCTAGAACACGTGCTCCTTTATCCCGTTCACTAATTTTAAACTTTATGTATTATGCATACTTCTGTCACAGTTAAATAGTTATGGTGGTAGATACCCGTACGTGTACTCGTAGTACTGTAGTTCCATGCTACGTGGAATTAATCAAATAAATTCTGTTTTCATAAGAGGCGTTTCTGTGGCCACGGCTGATGAAACACAGGTGTAACGTCGAGGTAAATGGCACGTTAATTAATAAATTTTATTCATTTTAGTAAGATTGTAAGGAGATCTAGTACTTTTGTACCTTCGACCAGGTAATGTTGTCCCTTGTGATTCGGCGTGCCAGCGCCAGCGCAAGTTCTGCGAGAGCGGTGTCAGAGCGCAGCATGGCGGAAGGCGCGCGCGTCGCCTGCCGCGCTACGTGGCGGAAGGCCTCGGGCCGCTTGCGCTCCAGGGCCGCGCACAGCGCCCGCAGCCCCGCGAAGATGCCCGTCTCCACGTTACACGACGCCTCCTCCCCGCACTCAGTCTCGAGCATCCTTTGCAAGCGCTTCACAACAATTTGCTGTTGCAACCAAAACAAACCATCATTAAATATTCCTACCCGCCAGTCAATGACTTCATTCAGAGCTGACTTGAATAATTCAAATACTGGCAACGTACGTAGCTTGCGTAAGCGAATTTCTTGCTCGCATTTATATTATCGATACTACTTTGCAGAGGTGTAAGAAAATAATGAAGTCGGAGTGATTATTTTAGTATATGTTCAAGTCTTGTTAATGAAGCCAGATGTTACATCGTCAGATTCTTTCGGAAAATTGGGGAAATTAATGAATCAGGTTATATTTTTTATTGGTTATTTAGACAGGCCCCCTAACATGAATGCACTAGATAAAATTTGACAGGTGCTAGGGAAATGAATACATTTATTCCATATTCTAACGTATATAAGACTTAAGCTTAAGGTTTAAAATAAGTGTCTCGTCCTGACTTTTATTACCTCTTATTGCTAAGCAACTATAGCGATTTTAACTTTTTTATAGCTATTTTATCAAGAGCACTTTTATTTTAACCTTAAGCTGTAAGTCCTACGTTAGAATATGGAATAGATGTAGGTATTCATTTCCCTAGCACCTGTCAAATTTTATCTCGTACATGCATGTTAAGCCCGCAGATGGTATATTAGGTATAAATCTTTTACTATACATGCTCGGAAACCTTCAGTTTTCTTTTGAAAACAAACATTAAACAATCATCATTTTCGCCCTTTAAAAGTAAAAAAAAGACAGTACCCACATCCAGAAGTAAATAAACATAATCAAAGCTATATTTTCCCGCTACGGTAAACTTAAAAAATCTGGCAATAAATTGAAAGGATGAAAACAAGCAGGTAGATAACGTTGAGATCATCAACTCCCGGTGAATTCTTTAGTACCAGTTTCACAAATCGATGTTAAATGTTAATCGACTGTTAGTTCATACATTTTGACAGTTGAATGTATGACCTAACAGACGATTAACTTTAACATCGTATGGTGAAATTGGTACTTACAAACACCACTTAACAGACGATTAGAGTGTTAACTTAACAGCTGTCGAAATGTATGAAATAACAGTCGATTAACATTTAACATCGTATGGTGAAATTGGTACTTAAACTCACCGCATATTTAATTTGAAAGAAAGGCTCAGAATAAATAATATACTTATGTCGGATTTCAAAAACCACTTAACAGACGATTATAGAATTAACAGCTGTCAAAATGTATGAACTAACAGTCGATTAACATTTAACATCGTATGGTGAAATTAGTACTAACCTAACCTAGCTAGACGAATAGCTTTTCTGAATTAATGCTTAAGCCTGGGCCACACCGGATGCGTTGCGTAGACGTATACGTGCGCGTTCGCGTTCCACTGCGTTGTATAGTATGAATCCTCATATGACGACGCAGCTATACAACGCAGTGGAACGCGAACGCGCACGTGCACGTCTACGCAACGCATCCGGTGTGGTCCAGGCATTATCAGTGAAAAGGCAATCCCTGCAAGCTAATATCCCTACTAATATTATAAATGGGAAGTAACTCTGTTTGTCTGTCTGTTACCTCTTCACGCTTTAACCGCTGAACCGATTTAGATGAAATTTGGTATGGAGATAGATTGAGTCCCGGGGAAGGACAGAATAGTTTATATCCCGGAAAATTTGATAGTTCCCGTGGGAGACACGATTCGACTTCGGACGACTTCGGACGACGGAATCGCGGGCAAAAGCTAGTAAACAATAAGTCATTCAGTAGCAGTATTTTTCGATTGTGTCTGCGTAATTTATATTTTTTTGAAAGGTATTTAGGTAGTAATTATCCCCGCCATATGGATGACGTTTGTTATTGCTTATTTTTGATGATATTGTCTGTCAGCAATATTTATTTATTTACTTTTTTAATATCTACCTATGACAGGTATGAATAACAATACAGAAACTTAAACAGATACTCGTAGACTCGATGGCCTTAACATTCTAAGATATTTATTATGTTTACCTTTTTAGCACACAAGGAGGATCTTCTGATCTGCGTCCTAATGTATTGGAGGCAGAGGGCGCGGCCCTGGCGCACGATCTGCGGCTTGACCTGCGTAGGCGCGGCCAGGCACCAGCCGATGGTGGCCGACAGCCGGCGCGACACCGCCGCCGCGGCCGCCGACGACACCATGGTGCTGAAGCGGCGCTTCGTGCGGTCCAGCGGCGACAGCGACCGGGATGGAGACGTACGTAAGCCATCTTTAAAAAATTACATATTTTTTAGATAATTATTCTGCCGTTTTATGTTGGGTCAGGGTTCCATTTGGTCGAATGAACGGACCCAACCATAATCTTACAAAAGTAATATGAGGCAATGTTACGTTACGCTTGTTATTTATTTATGTTTTAGGGTTCCGTACCCGAGGGTGCCAACGGAACCCTATTACTAAGCTTCCGCTGTTCGTCCGTCCGTCCGACTGTCTGTCAGCGGGCTGTATCTCACCGTAATAGGTAGACAGTTAACATTTTCTTATCATGTGTATTTCCATTGCCGCTATAACAACAAATAATAAAAATGAAATTAAATAAAAAATCAGAAGCCCCCATACAAGAAACGTGATTTTTTCAGCATTTTTTGTTCGAATTTAACAGTCACTGTATCTTTTGTGATGTACCGGTTGTACGATATCGAGTCGTACATAGCCGGTTTTTATTTATGTTATTTTTATATCGTTTTCCATAATTTACAAATTGCCCTTATACGCCATTCTTTAGGGTTCCGTACCCGAAGGGTCCAAACGGAGCCCTATTGCTGTCACTCACGTGTCCGTCTGTCCGTCGTCTGTCACACAAGTTTTACAGCCAAACGGTTGGAGCCTACAGTCTTCAAATTTTCACAGTAGGTATAAGCATTTTGTTGACCCAAAGGAAATAGTACATTTCGATGCTAGTGCGGAAAGTATGTCATCACTTCACGAGTAAAGAGATATCTTGCCACGAGCCGCAGGCGAGTGGCAAGACTCGGGACGAGTGAAGAATTACATTTCCGCACGTGTATCGAACGACGTTTTTTAACACAGTTGCGAAAAAATAAATCAATTTCAAATTCTGATTCACTCATTTTATAAGCAATTTTTTGAAAACTTAAGATTGGTAAACAAATTCGTTGTAAGTTCGATCTTTCGCAGTGAACATTTTTGACATTATGAAGAGGTGATTTTTTAGCTTTTATTCGACTAGAATGGATTTTGTTATTATTATTGAACCCACTTCAATGAAAGTTTTTTTTTCAAACGCATGTTCTATAAGACATAGTACTATTATTACCTAAGTATTGTTATTTACGATTACCTATTTGTGTATCGTATATTTATAAAAACAATATCGAATGTTGCCTTTGGAAACTTAAAAAATGCTTGCGGTAAGAAAAAACGCATGGCTTAATGGCTTTTTATTTAAATTTATCCAGGCAATAATCATTTAAAAAAAAACGCCTCTTCATAATGTCAATAACTTTGACAGGCGTTTCGGCAGCTATTCCATTCCATTCAGACAACTTATTAAGAACAGTTTTTCAATATTCAATATTAAAAAACAAACGTATTATAATGATGAAGAGGTAAGTAATAAAATATGAAATACTAGCTTTTGCCCGCGACTCCGTCTGCGTGGAAGTCGTTTATCGGTACCCCACAGGAATTTGTAAAATTTTTCCGGGTAAAAAGTGTTGTTAAGTACGTGGGGGTAGGTAACTTATAGAAATGCACAATTAAACCGATAATTAAGAGTTAGACTTTCGATCGCCCAGTCCAAGACAATTCCAGATGGCCTTTCTAGAATAATCGACGTTCTTCGACCCGCCGTCGGGAATGTTCCAGTAGTCGTTGCTGGAATATTCTATAGCTGTCTCTGTCTCGTTTTTTATTGCGACGAATCTTGAAAGGTTCTCAGTATTGCTATCTCTTTCTAATCATGCTATCTCTTTCACTTTTTCTGGAAAATTCACCATATTCTCAAATGTACTTCAAAGGCCCTTAAGGGGTCCTGAAAACGGGTTTTCAAGTTATCTCCTAATCTGGTAGAGGGTGGCCTGAAACGGCCTGAAAACACTTTTCAGGCGTCTGAAAACAACGGCAACTTGGTTGAAATTTTGATAAACTGGTATGTGATAGAGCTACCTCTGAAACGGCCTGAAAACATTTTTCAGGCGCCTGAAAACAACGGCAACTTTGTTGAAATTTTGATAAACTGATATGTGATAGAGCTACCTCTGAAACGGCCTGAAAACACTTTTCAGGCGCCTGAAAACAACGGCAACTTGGTTGAAATTTTGATTAACTGGTATGTGATAGAGCTACCTCTGAAACGGCCTGAAAACACTTTTCAGGCGGCTGAAAACAACGGCAACTTGGTTGAAATTTTGATTAACTGGTATGTGATAGAGCTACCTCTGAAACGGCCTGAAAACATTTTTCAGGCGCCTGAAAACAACGGCAACTTGGTTGAAATTTTGATTAACTGGTATGTGATAGAGCTACCTCTGAATCGGCCTGAAAACATTTTTCAGGCGCCTGAAAACAACGGCAACTTGGTCGAAATTTTGATAATCTGGTATGTGATAGAGATACCCCTGAAACGGACTGAAACGATGTTTCAGCCTGCTGAAAACGCTTCCAAAGCAGAATTCGTTTATCACTGCTCCCTCGGGAACTCCAATTTTCCGGAATAAAAATATCCCATGTCCTTCCCCGGGCGGGACTCAAATTATCTCCATACTAATAAATTGTATATACCTTACTTAAGAAATGATTGATTCCCCATACAAACTTCCAACCCCCTTTTCACCCCCTTAAGGGATGATTTCCGGGATAAATAGTATCCTATGTCCTTTCCCGGGACTCAAACTATCTCCATACTAAATTATATATACCTTACTGAAGAAATGACTGATTCCCCATACAAAGTTCCACCCCCCTTTTCACCCCCTTAAGGGATGATTTCCGGGATAAAAAATATCCTATGTCCTTTCCCGGGACTCAAACTATCTGCATACCAAATTTCATCTAAATCGGTTCAGCGGTTTAAGCGTGAAAAGGTAACAGACAGACAGACAGACAGACAGACAGACTCTCATTTATAATATATATATGGATGTATATTTTTCGTATTCTTACATGAACAGTAGGTTTTTATGTTGATTAAGATGTTTAAAGGAAACTAATATTAACATTCATCAATAAGTAGTCATGAATTGGAACAAGTATAAATTTAAAAAAATTGGAAAAGTAAAAAGCACTAGTTCGCGAAAACCAACATTCCGCACGATATACAGCTACGAAAAGTACCACTTTTTGAGCAACTGTGTTAAAAAATATTTTTTTATGTTTTTCATACAGCTAAAGGGGGGCGAGAAAAATAAATTTTTCCTACCCCATCGAATGGGCTATCGTTGTTTAGAGCTCGTTGAGTAAATAAATATTGTATTTTTTGTTTAAAAAATATTAGAAAGCAAGGGAATGAGAAGCCACCAAAGTAAGCTTTTTTTAAAAAAAATTGTTCCGAAGAATTTTTTTACTTGAAATTTGGTAATAATACAAGTACAAATACTTTATTTATAACACCAAGTTACATGTCAGATAATGTTTAATATTACGTATATTTTACTAACAAATACCAATATATTGATAATTTGGTACGGAACCCTAAATATGCGAAGTCCGACACGCACTTGGCCGGTATTTTATATCTAAACAATGTTAGGAATGCGCGGGTTGAGGCCTACAAGACCCTTCGGACGTAACGTGGGCATAGTTACCCAAAGGGGTGAATTCATGATCTGTGTCGACGTAGCATTTTAAAGAAAATTCAAGGGTTTAAGGATAACAACACAATGAACGAAGGTGTTTCCGTGTAGGTACGCGTCCTGTTTTTTTTTGTAATTATTCCGGTAGTAAACACGAAATGTTTTGTAGTAGATTATTTACCTTCGAAGTTAAATTGACGTTTAAATATGGTGGCTGATTCAATGTCGTTTATGCAGAAAATATTTCAGGGTCATACACCGATTTAGGTTCTACATTGTCCCTTCTGTTCCTAATAGTTAACGACGTGGGAGTTTTTAATTCATATAATTTCGATACAAGCTAAAACTACACCAGACTCCCATTACGCGGATATATCCCAACCCGAAAAATTTGGTTTCAAAGTCCTTAACTTTCTGGAACAGGAGAAACAACTTTTGTTTCTGTGACTGTGTGTCCCTTCAATGTCAGGTATATTTCGTTTCATAACGTATTTTGAAGACACGCACGGCCGCACAACGCACCGCGACTGTTGGTTGTATTCGATAGTGTTGTATAGTATATTCAAATGAATGTTGTGAAGATAAAGTGTTCAACAGTCTGACAGAAAAGATCAGGGATGCAGGCTTCCAACACCGTTCTTAAAAGCAGAATGCGAAATGACTGCTATCTAGAGCAAACGTTTTACAGCATGGTCAAATTAACGCTATATTGTATACATATAATGTGTATTGTATTATCAAAAGTCATGACATTCTGCATAAATGTTGTACGGTCAAGGTCATAAATATGTGTACATTTTAGTACCTTGTCTATTTAATGTCATGTTTACACTGCCATATATGAATGTCACAGTGATTAAAGTGAAAAGGTACTAACTAAACGTGTAGGTACACATATTTATGACCTTGACTGTAGGTACGTATATTTAGTCATAAAAATATAATATTGTATTTTCTAAAGATCCAAAATCCACCTGTTTATTGGGCGTGGGATCGTTTATATTATTTGTTGTAGGCCATTTGAGTTTGCCGATCGATTCTGGTTTTCGTTTGTAAGCGGATTTGGCAATTGCTTTATATCGATAAGCCGATAGGTAGATTCCAACGCTGAAGCGCTGCAGGCCTCGTCCGTAATCAGAAGTGGGGCCCTCAGTTATCATTATGGATGTGAAAAACGCATTAGCTTTAGATAAACGCCGCGTTACTGCGCAGTAGGTACTTAAAGCGACGATGGCTTTGGTTTGGAATACATTAAGCCTCCTCACACAGATGCGTTATTTATTATCGTTTCGGAGTGCAGCGGGGGATTCAACCGAAACCTCTCAAGAGAAAAATATTTTTTCTACCGAGAGGCATAAATAAACTATTTTTGCGATTAAGAGTAACATCACTATAGGTGAGTGTAGTATAGTGAAGCGGTTAGTTACTTGGCATGCCGAGCAGGCGGTCGGCGGCGCCAGGCAGCGCGCTCAGCGGGGTGCTCATCTTGCGGCGCGCGCGCAGCGGCGGCACCGCCTCGTCGTCTTCGTCGCCGTCGGGCGGAATCACGTGTATGGCGATGTTGTTGGCCCCTTGAGTTTTTCTCCCAGCGGATTGCCATTGAAATTCTGTTATTTGTCCTATCTGTAATAATTAATATTTATGAGTATATTAACACGTTGGCTGCCCACCATACTTCACCTAAAGTGTTACTCTCACGCCCCATACAAATTTAGCAATCCCACCAGTGATGCTCACAGCATGCCATGAGCATCACCGGTGACCTGTTAACATAACACACTACATATAGGTTCACTTACATGATGGTATAAATAAAGTGATGATGGTCTACCAATTTTAGAAGCCACTCAGAATAGAAAGATACCTAATCTAAGAATACCTACCTACTCTAAGATACCTAATCTAAAAATTCAAAACAGTTAAGTTTTTGTGAAGAACTATAGTTTCCTCTACAAAATAGCATTCATAGTTTAACTCTGGCCCCCCAAAAAATCCTGCCCTCAGTACTCTGAAAAATGAGCTTTTGATCCCACTGGTGATGCTCATGGCCACAATAAAGAGAAGCTTATTTATATAGATTTATTTGTGATGCCCCTCTTTTTTGCGTTAAGGGTTAAACATGAATAAAGAAGTGGATATAATAAATTAAATTAAACGTAACGCCGATTATGGTTTTTTTCGTCTAGATGATTTTCTAAAAGATGAAAAATATATTACATGACAGCGGTGCCAACATCTACTTACGTAATAGTGTAAAAGTTAAGTAAGTATATAGAAAAGTGGATCCATTATATACCAAGTGTTTAGTTTTTTTCGTACTGTAATACCATTTTCCAAATAAATTTATTTATTACTAGCTTTTGCCCGCGACTCCGTCTGCGTGGAAGTCGTTTATCGGTACCCCACAGGAATTTGTAAAATTTTTCCGGGTAAAAAGTGTTGTTAAGTACGTGGGGGTAGGTAACTTATAGAAATGCACAATTAAACCGATAATTAAGAGTTAGACTTTCGATCGCCCAGTCCAGATGGCCTTTCTAGAATAATCGACGTTCTTCGACCCGCCGTCGGGAATGTTCCAGTAGTCGTTGCTGGAATATTCTATAGCTGTCTCTGTCTCGTTTTTTATTGCGACGAATCTTGAAAGGTTCTCAGTATTGCTATCTCTTTCTAATCATGCTATCTCTTTCACTTTTTCTGGAAAATTCACCATATTCTCAAATGTACTTCAAAGGCCCTTAAGGGGTCCTGAAAACGCCTGAAAACGGGTTTTCAAGTTATCTCCTAATCTGGTAGAGGGTGGCCTGAAACGGCCTGAAAACACTTTTCAGGCGTCTGAAAACAACGGCAACTTGGTTGAAATTTTGATAAACTGGTATGTGATAGAGCTACCTCTGAAACGGCCTGAAAACATTTTTCAGGCGCCTGAAAACAACGGCAACTTGGTTGAAATTTTGATTAACTGGTATGTGATAGAGCTACCTCTGAAACGGCCTGAAAACATTTTTCAGGCGCCTGATAACAACGGCAAATTTGTTGAAATTTTGATAAACTGATATGTGATAGAGCTACCTCTGAAACGGCCTGAAAACATTTTTCAGGCGCCTGAAACCAACGGCAACTTGGTTGAAATTTTGATAAACTGATATGTGATAGAGCTACCTCTGAAACGGCCTGAGAACGCGTCATACTCGTGAACGGGTGCTGTTTGTGGGGTCCGGTCTGTTCACGTCTGCAAGGACTTGTTCAGTTAATTATTCTAGTTATGGCTTTTGACGAAGAGACCTCGTCGTGTTGTTCTCCTAGTCATTACATTTAGTGTAACGTATTTGACCTTACATTTGTAATGTTTTCATTTGTGCTAGTTCTAATAATTAATATTTGTTACTTTATTACCTTGTAATGTAACTTACTTTTAAGTATTATTGTATTTTATATTGGAAAAAATGACCTTCTGCTGGAGTTTCTTGCGGCGCTTCTTCTCCGCAATGATGGTCTTGTCCGAAGCGCTGGTAGATTCACTCTATATTACTGACGTGTAAAAGAGCCCGTATGTGGCCAATTTACTGAATAAATATTTGAATTTGAATTTGAATTTGAACACTTTTCAGGCGCCTGAAAACAACGGCAACTTGTTCGAAATTTTGATAATCTGGTATGTGATAGAGATACCCCTGAAACGGACTGAAACGATGTTTCAGCCTGCTGAAAACGCTTCCAAAGCAGAATTCGTTTATCACTGCTCCCTCGGGAACTCCAATTTTCCGGAATAAAAATATCCCATGTCCTTCCCCGGGCGGGACTAAAATTATCTCCATACTAATAAATTGTATATACCTTACTTAAGAAATGATTGATTCCCCATACAAACTTCCAACCCCCTTTTCACCCCCTTAAGGGATGATTTCCGGGATAAATAGTATCCTGTGTCCTTTCCCGGGACTCAAACTATCTCCATACTAAATTATATATACCTTACTGAAGAAATGACTGATTCCCCATACAAAGTTCCACCCCCCTTTTCACCCCCTTAAGGGATGATTTCCGGGATAAAAAATATCCTATGTCCTTTCCCGGGACTCAAACTATCTGCATACCAAATTTCATCTAAATCGGTTCAGCGGTTTAAGCGTGAAAAGGTAACAGACAGACAGACAGACAGACAGACAGACTCTCATTTATAATATATATATATGGATATGGATTACTCTCACCGGCGATTTTAACAAAATTTACTTCTAACTTTGAGCTTTTGTATTTCTTTCCTATTTTAGTGCTTTGAATAGGTAGATTTATTTAAAAACTAGTCAAACTTTATTAAAATTTCACTAAAGTTTGGATGCACAGGATTGAAATTTGTCAGATGCTACTTGGTATTGCTATACTCTAAAGTTGGGGAACACCGTCTGCTCCGCCTCCGTGAGTTTTGATTAAGTACACTTACACTTTGAGCATGTTTCAAATCGTTTAGTATTCCAAGCTTTTGTCACGTGTGGATTTGTATAAATAGATGGGAGTTCAATATTACGAGACCGGACAAAAAACTTGTTGTTTATGAACATATGTTATGTGGATTAATGCGAGACCACTGGTATTGGCAGCGTCATCATCAGCCGTCGGCCGGTAAGCATAACGACACGTGATTGACTCTTGGACACGCTCGATAAATCTGCAGATCTATAAAGCAAAGGCTTTTCAGCCGCTGTCATGTCAGAATGGCGCATAATCACAATAGAACGTCTCGCGAAAGTTTTCAATCCGTCCCCATTCAGTGACAAATAGCAGACGTGCCGTTATTGCCTGATCACGTCATTTAACCATACGTTATACGTTTGAATAGTCAGCAACATGTCCCTTTGTTCGAAACGTAATGAGACGTGACCGTTGACACTCCGTCTAATTAAAACCTATTGCCGTCGTCACGCGAAGACGTTAAAATAATCCAATACATTTCTTACAAAATTATTCATGTCGCACTCTTATTATTTTCGGCAGAGCGAGACATCAGTTTTTAACGCTGGCTATTATTTAAATTTGTTCAGGAATGTGTTAAAAGAGAATATAATTATTTGTGATAAAATGATGTTTTTGCAGCGGACACTCCATTATGTTAACAAAGATTGTTAAAGGAGTAATGAAACCATATTCCCTTCTGAGAATCGAAACAAATTGAAAGTGACATCGTTTATAGAACGACTGAAAATACGTAAGGGGCGAAAGGCAAATTTAACACGCAAATTTTCCTCGTAAGTAAACAATACTCAGAATGTTTTTACCTCCTCAGAGTCTACTCTGACCTCCTCCGATTAATGTCAATACTTTTCCCCTTTATCCCTATTCACAAAGGACTCGCGAGTCTGTAAACGACTTGTCACCCGTATTTGCTATTAAAATGGGATAAACTATTGCGGTACGTAATAAATTAACGGGCGTTTGGGCAATGTCAAGATGTCTCCTGTATTATATCAACCCAGGCGAGCCCATTACAAATGTTATTGACCTACTTCCTCAATTAGGCTGGACAGATTTAAGAAAACAACTTTGGTTTTGATAGATGACAAAATTTGAAACTGTTAAAAATCATTACCCTTCATATTTAAATAAAAACACATTTTATTACATATAGCTACTTATACCATAACGAATTGGACATCTTCCGAGGTGACAGAAGAATTCCGCGCGAAACGTTTATGACACGACCTCTCCGATAGGTATAGCACAATCGCGGGTTTCATTCATTCAGTTCATTTGAATCCGTATTTTTTAAAACTAACTGTCAACCCGCTGCCCGGCTACCTCCAGAGATGGGATATTCACATAAAACATTTGAATATTTTTGAAATCCTAGATTCCTAGTTTGACTACGCATCAAACTAGGAATCCTATAGGATTCCTAGGATTCCCAGGATATGGCAAAGCTATAGCTTTCCTTCCTTCTGTCTGTTTGTTATATGTGGGTGGAGTTCAAAAAGTTAGACATGATCCGTAAAAAAATCGTACATATTATACTTATCTGTAAATAAATTAATTTAGTGGCTAACCCTTCTGAAGAAACGATTTTAATGGCTCTTGAGGTACATGTTTACAGGCGACTAAATTATATACTAAGTACCTACTGAAAAGTATTTATATACGCTACTTGCATGCGGTAGGTTAATGAAAATACGCCATTTGGCTGATATAGGTATCGGCACCAGAGTTGAGGTCACGCACACAACATCATGTCATGTATTGACAGCGGAATTTCGTTCGAATTAATTCTTTCGTTCATTCATAACTTTGTCGCATGTAGCTGTGTGCGTAATCATTCACCTCAACTCTCGTGCCGACACCCTATACATACGGTGAACTCTCCTATGGTGCGTTCCAAATAACACCACGCAGTCATGACTTACACCAGCAAGGAAAATTTAGGTGCAACAACATAAGCAGAGCCATTAATAATGCTATGTGACATTCCGGAACAGATGGCATCACGCAGCACGCGGCCCTGGCTGACACCTCGTTGGAAATGTTAATTCTGCATTTCAATGCCACAAACGCTTATCAGCAACGAGCTTCTAGAATACGTAATCAGCCCAGGGAGCCTAGCCAAGATGCATTGCGCAAAACGCGACTGATCGTCCGCTACATTATGTCGATTTCCGAAAATCGTTGTTAGCGTAATGCTTCTTGTCTAGGCACTCAGGACGAGCCAGGCGTTTCTACTCAAGCGTAGCTAAACAGAGAGCTAGATGGGGTTGGCTAGCAGTAAGCCGAACCTGGTATATATTTATTTTTCACTTCTCATGCTCTTAAAATGTTACTTTAGTATCTGCATATCGGGACTAAAGCTCCTTATTAGTCTCTAGGTACTCAAGTATTTTTTTTTATTTACTTGTAGTACATTGAGTTGTATTTTGCAGGGAAAATTGTTCGCATTAGGTACAAGGTAAAAATTAGCGGTACTAATATACCTATCAGTGTCATTTTCGGACAGTTTTTACAAGATTTTTGTTCGGGATTGTGTATCTAGTATATACTAAATCAATGCAAGCACGAGATAATATTTAGCAGGTGCTAGGGAAATGAGAACATCTATTCCATATTATTCTAACGTAAGACTTAACGCTTAAGGTTTAAAATAAAAGTGTCTCGTCCTGACTCTTATTACCTTTTATTACTAAGCGACTATTGTGATTTTCACATTTTTATAGTGATTTTATCAAGACGGGACTCTTTTATTTTAAACCTTAAGCGTTACATCTTACGTTAGAATATGGAATAGGTACCTAGATGTATTCATTTCCCTAGCACCTGTCAAACTTTATCTCTTGCATGCATGCTAGGGGCCTGGGTCATATACAAACTAGATGAAATATAATAACCTATTCTTTCGAAAGATTATTATTGTATAAAAAACATGGGTTATTTTTTTTATCAATCCCAAGTTTGTCCGACAGGAGTATAGAACCCCTCTCATGTGAGATAGGATTAGTAATTGCTGACATGTCCTACTGAAATAAACGGACAACGGAGACTCACCGTATGGATTATTCTACTTATCTTTTATAAACGACAAAATAGTTAATTATACATATCGCGCTTTTCCTGCTATCAGATAACAAACAAGCATACCTATATCCGAAAAAAACTTTATCGCGTTGTTAGGTGCTGAATAGTTTCTTTCGCCGGCGCTTAGTTTCCGACAACAAGTCTCATCTACTAAATTGCTTCAGATTAGATCCACTATGCAGGCTAGAGGAAAAGCTTTGATGAAGCTCGATAAAACCAGAGTCAGCCCTCCGTTACCTACATAATGCGCGCACAATTTTAGTTAGCCGAAGTAGCTATTTTGTCTTGCAACACCGTCAAACAATTGTTAGTTTTACGAGTCAATTGACAGCTATAAATAATTTGCATTGTGTATCAATTGAGACTGCGTGAGATTTCCACGGGCAACAAACAGGTCTAGGCCACGCGGCGCCGATAGGTTATACCAACATCGTTCCACGCCAGACTGCAAACACGAGCATTAAATAAAACAGGCATTAATCTCTCCAAACAACTACATGAATTAAATTTGCGTCATTTTCCTGACGCAGCTAAATGTCGAATTGGAATTAGCGAGCGCTCACTAGTTCTTTCCAATTATTTACACGACCCCATAGGTTATATGATGGATGACGATGAATGACGTCAGTATATCCTCTAAGGTAGGGTAGGGTAGTATAGTTTTATTAAAGAAAATGATGACAATTTTTTGGCTCTTGAGGAGGTCATGTAATGGTTGCCACCATTTGTTTGTATATACGCTGGCTTCTGCTTGGGCAGCCAGAGATGAATATTAAAGTCCACACATGATCCATAATATAAAAGGTTTCGCTTTAGTCAAAATGACATTTTTTCTCGCCAGACTGTATACCTATATGAGCAATAAAACAAACATTAGTCTCACCAAACAATTACATCAATTGAATTAGCTAAATTTTCCTGCCACGGCCAAACAATTCTCTCCGATGTCAATCAAAGGACACCTGGTGGCTTTTATCAACACAATGCTCCCGCAGCCTGCATACACACGAGCATTAAGTAAAATAGGCATTCATCTCTAAAGAACTAAATCAGTTCAACGACTTGCAACTGCCCTGCGATATCATTCATTTTATCGTCAAAAGGCCTGTTGCGGACAATTGGAGCGTTTGATAGTCGATTCAGTTTTCATGAAGCAGATAAGCTAAATCCTTTAATACGTAAAATGCTAAACAAAGTAACTGGTATTAAATATTTTACCTTTTATTACTTCTCTCATTTGAAAAAATGTTCGTTAACTCTCAGTTTCTAGGAAGTCCTGGCGTGGGGATTGATCTTAAGCTCTTTAATTTAAAAGTCTATGATTTCTCCGAGAATGATTACGAGAATAATTTTGTTCAGAATGAGGGCGAGATTATACGAGATTTCGTTTATTTATATGTTTAGATAGTGTATAGAGTAATTTAAGTATTTACATAGTGTGAACTAAAATTATGGTGACGACTATTTTATAAAACCTCATCCATATAACGAGCATCAAGTGCATAAAAAATATTGCGTTTTATCGTGGGTAGATCATTATCAGAACCATCCCAAATGTAGTAACATAAATTACAAATAGACCAATACCAGTGTAAGTATGTTACAAAAAAATGTACTCATATTTAATTTTCTAAAACAATTGCACCGGTTCATCATAGTATTTCGACCCCTGGATTCGTAAGAATGGTGGACAATGAATTAGCCTAGAAAATAGCTAGAACATAAAAATTGTCGGCGAACTTATCGCAGAGCTCTGTGCTGCAGTCGACGACGGCCGCTTGTGGGTTGTTTTATTGAGTCAAAGATTGGAGTCCTAATAAATTTTACAATACAACTTAGCCAACGTAGCCAACTTTTCGTTGCGTTTCATTCAAAAATAGAATCCTGAGCGAAGCGAGTGGTTCAAAAATAGAATCCTCAACGTAGCGAGTGTTGCAACACACGAGACGTAAAATAACTTTGCTGCCGTGTGTAACACAAATCTTTTCACTTCACTAAAGCGAGGAAAATACTACATAAGAAAAACAACTGAAATATTCAAAATCAGCTTTCATGAGTTTGCATGAGTTTTGAGTTTGCACTGTTACTTATGGTGCATTCAGAATAATTAAAATGGATGGATCAAAATAAAATTTCTTGTAAGATTTTAAGTGTTTTAAGGTAATAAAATTGTTTGCACTATATGTTTTTAATTGAATACAATTCAATATAAAATTATTTTTACGTCCACACCACCTGATTTGATCAGACAATCTAATCAGATGGGCGAATATTGTCCTGCCTGGACTGGCCTTTACATGTTATTATGTTTAAAAAAGTAACTAACAACACACGTTCGAATTTCAAATATTCTTTGCACTCTCGTGGATAAAATGCAGTTTTGCTATCTGTTTTTAAAGAATAAAAATCCGGTCAAGTGCGAGTTGGATTCGCGCACCGAGTCCGTACGTAACTCCGTACTTCAAAAATATACCTTTTTAATCCTAGATGCAAAAAGAGGGGTGTTATAAATTTGACATGTGTATGTCCGTGGCATGTGGATGGACCGATTTTGATTTAATTTTTTTTGATAGAAAGGTGACTTAATCGAGTGTTCTTAGCTTGGTTTGATGAAAATCTGATTAGCCGTTTAAAGTTAAGAGCTCTGAAAGCGATTTTGTCGGGAGTTTTTAATACTTGAAATCTTGTAGTGACGAAGTCCGTCCTGTGACGTACATACGTGCTCGGAGCCCGTTTATGTCTTTGTCGGATCGGACGTGACGACGCTTGAATCAAAATATTACTAAGTACTGACATTAAGCTTTAAGGGCCATATTATGCCGGGTTTTTTTTTTTATACATGTACTTTAATGTATCTATTTTAAGTTGTTTAAATTTAACACAAATTTTTAAAGTTTTTTTGTCAATTTCTCGAAAACTATAAATTTTGAACACTTTGTTTTATTTTTCCCGTAAAATATAAGCAATCAATAAGTTAGGAGGAATTTTTCAGATTTTTCGGTTCATAAACTTCAGAGATAAGGGACGGTCATTTTTGAACATTTTTGGTTATAAGTAAATCAAAAAGTACGTCACGGAAGATTATAAAAATTTGAAATGTGCAGATTGAGCCCTTTCATATGACTACCTACTTGCTATAAATCACTTTCATTTTTCAACCCCCCATTCTAGACCCCTTTTTAATTATTTATAAAATTAACTTCATACTTTTTACTAAAAATCTAAAAACATATGCGGGCAAGCAAGTTCTACAACTATGCCAAATTTCAAGTTGATAGCTTGTGTAGTTGCTGAGAAAAACTGCTGTGACATACAGACAACGAAGTCTCACCGTAAGGGTTCCTACGAGTATTTTACCATTTTGGTACGGAACCCTAAAAAGGGCTTTCCGAGCTAGTGAGGTGAAAAAATTATTACTACTTAACAGTGCGTCGAAATTTCCTAATAGGTACTTTACAAGTGTTCCCATACGAAGGCATGGCCGTTTCGTAATATTCCGGTACCGTTTCCGTGTGTTTGTTGACTGTGTGATATGAAGGTAACTACCTCCGAACACGGCAATTAATTACAAGCAAACATCTCGTTGCGTCCAATTTATTGCCTTTAACGTTTTCTGAGACCGGATCTAACCGAATATTGAGTTTCCTCTATGGCATGAATGACCAAATAAAAGCTGTTGGAATGCGGCGGGAAGTTAATGGGCTAGGGCTTTGCCCCGTTACGAGACCGGTGTTCGGGCCCGGGCGCTTGTGCGATAACTCCTACGGGCCCGCCGGCCCGCCATTAAACCCTTGTTGCATTTTTAATAAGAGTAAAAGAGATGCATTTACGTCAAGTATCTAACGCCGTCCCTTACATTATTCAAACACAACGACAAGCTCGGCAGTAAAATCTTTACTAATGGAACGTAGTTTTATCTGTTTATGATAAACGTGAGCAGTGTTCCATTACGAGGGCGACGTAAAGTTTTTGAATATTTGACTCCAAAGTCTGCTGTTTACGAAATGAGAATCGTGGTGTCTATTATACAAGTGCAGGTTTACATAAGGTTAAGTTAAGCTTTTGAGATTAGGTACCTACTGCATTGCAGTCTAGGTACCTACTTATGGATGCATGTAGAAAAAAGCGCAAGTATATAAAGAATAATTCTATACTTTATGTTGCACAACAATCACTACATACATAGTATAAAACCAAGTCGCTTCCCGCCGTCTGTCCATTTGTATGTATGTACGCATAGGTCTTTCAAACTACGCAACGGATTTTAATACGGTTTTCACCATCAGTTAGATAATTTTTCACGGAAGGTTTATGTATACAATAGCACCCTGGGCGAAGCGAGGGCGGGTCGCTAGTATTTAATAACTCAGGAACGCAGTTCCATGCTATAGGTACTTTTATTACCGGCGTACCTACTTGGAAACATATCCTAACACACTGCAGCTAAGTAATCGACAAAGCGGGCTTGCAACAGTTATCTTTGAGTTCTGTTATTCTTGAGTGTGACACGTGATCCTGCTCAACTCTTACAATAGAATGCGCAGCCACTAGTACAAACCTCTATTAACATCACAATGCTGTATAAGGAAACTACTTAAAATTAAAGAGATTGCCGATAACAAATGCAGACGAGACACGCTCCTAATACAGGCGCAGAATTGTAATGGGGTCGATGCGTGCCAGCACTTTTACAATCGCGCTTGGAAAACGATTTGAGATGACAATTTTATTGCAATTTCAATTACGATATCTGAAGTGTGCGTACGTATGAGTGTACGTGTTTTTATTGTAACAAAATTTTGACGCGCACAAAGCGAAAGTTTTTAATCAATTTGTTAATGCAATTGGGAAAATGGTAAATTGCACTAGGAAAATAGGTAACAATGTTTCACGCGAGTGCAGCGGAAACTTACTCAGACACAAGTGTGCGTAATACGGAGCTCGTTTACGAATTCGTCTTTGAATTTCAGCCACGTCTAACAAAAGTAAACATGCTTAACATTCATGATATACTTCGACTGGGAATGCAATTTACTTACATTACTTAGCTGCTGGTAGAAAATAGTTGGCCTTGTGACAGTTTGCTGTACTCAGGGATAGCTCGTGCGCATGTCGTCTCAAGTATGAAGAACTTTCTTACTAGTCTCATTGAACATGACATTAAACTGCACTAAGTTTGTAAAAGTCCTATCTATGGTAAATCTCACATATCCTGATCATGGGCAACAATTGTAACACAACACATTCTTATTCCTATAGTAATAAAGGTATGTTGCGATATATTTGGCCACTTTCACTGCTCCTATCTATTTGATGCTGACTGTACTACTCTATCATGTTTGGATTTTTATAAAATTTTACTACTCTTTGCTCTTTTCTAAATTTTATTACTCTCTATAATATTTATAGAGGGAGATGTTACTATAAACCAATATATGTAGTTTCTATTTCTTATAAAAATAAAAACAACATACCTTGAATACAATTCAGGGAAACATCGGAGTTAATAATGATGAATTAGTTAATGACGATTCCGGGTAGTTAAAACCTGTTAGTTAATGTAGAGAGTATTTATTATTTCAGGCAGATTCTATGAAATAATAAAATAGAATTATTTCAACATATTCCTTGCGTAACAATGTTTACACATTTTCTTAAGCAAGTTTCATTCCAAAAATTTGCTGTATTTTGAGTAAGGATAGCCAGATTAGAAAGCGAAGTGCCCTATGATGTATATATTTTTTTTACGTATAAATATATTTAAATAAAAAGGGTCACTGCGCAATACTTGCGGCCTTCAAGAAATCACTCTCTCTCTCTCTCTCTCATCTCAATTACACCATCAAAATGGAAAGAGCCCTTCCATCAGAGTAACCGCTGTGGACTATTGCCCAGTGAGTTAGTACTTGTAGTTCTTCTTTGCGTCAGAAAAAAGTCTCAGTTACCTGAGAATCCTGCCCCAGTTCCTACAAGATGTAAACACCACTAGGCCCTGTGTACTGTTGTGAATACCACAGCGAAGAGAGTCACAACGGTTGTCGATCTGACTGAGATAAAACACCCCGCAAAAGAACCGAAATCAAGATTGAATATTTCAAATGACTATGTACCATCTCCACCGAAGAACAACCTGATCAACACACAGCCACCCGAAACACCCCTTTTAAACTCGTGATTATAAACAATATCCTACAATACAATAACGATCAAACTAGAAAATTAACACGATCAAGAATATTAATAATCTAATAGGTTCCCTAACCCAAGAAACTTAAACTATAATCAATACAACTAAAACATTATTTACTGAATTCAAAATATTCAAACGTAAAAAGAAGCAAAACTATTAACTGATAACATAAAAACGTAAATAAACTAATCAACGCAAACTATTCAAAACAATTAACGCGACGTAAAAATAAAATGTTCAATTACGTAAATAATGACCCTTGACGCGAGCGGGAACGCTCTCAATTTTCCTTCCTATTTATAACCTTCCGGCTTCACTGTCATTCAACAGCCTCACAGTCCCCGCGGCCATCTTTACTCCCATTGGTCACTACAAATTTTATGGCTTTTTTGACTTGCGCAGTTGCGCTGCAACTATTTTTAAGCTTACGTAGTTGTTTATTTATTCTTTTCTTTATTCATTTAGCAGCTTTAAGCTATTCATTGAGTATGAAATTACTATTTCGCACTCCTAGATCAAAACAGTAGCAACTCAAAATACAACTGTGTTTTAAAATCAACTTTCAGAAGTTCTATGAACTTATTATCAAAGTTAGCCGGTTTTTGTGTAGATACTGTTTTGATCTAGGAGTGCGATTTGTTAAACTTACAAACTCAAAATGTATTTCTCTCGTTAAGTTCCTTTGTTTATTAGTCAACAATATTGTTAATTATGATTTTTGTTTAATTGATAAGAGTTCATATTAGTACTTTCTTTGTTTTTTAAACTATTTGACTCTACTATCTTCATTTGTTATTAATAGAATATTCAAACTTTAAAGAACTAACTGGACAGCGACCGACTGACCCATTACAACCTATATTTTACATAACTAAAAGAACATTACATAAAAGCGAATACCTATGTGTTCACTTGGTTATTTCATTTTGTAACATCAAAGCAAAAAAACAGATTAACTTCAATTTCCGGAAAGGTTTCCGGGTGTCCTGCCACATAAGTAGGTACACATGCATAACGTACCAATTTCTGTCTTCTAAATTCCCGGATAATCCTCAATTCGTCATCACTGTCGCTTGACTCGCTCGAGTCGTTTCTATTGCCACCATATTCGTAGGAGCTCAACATTTCACAAAATCACTGCTCTTCTTTGTTATGATAACGAATAAAACTTGAGTAAGATAGACTGGATTCAAAAACAATAGATATTTCAGTATTAAATTATGCTGGAGTATTGAATACACTTGAAGAGAACCTTAACTTTAGTTGATTTTGAGGATTTATACGATTCCCGTGAGATACGAAATACAAATGAAAAGATTCAACATCGTTAGTTACAAATAAATGACGCTCGCATCGAAAGGCCATTAAATAAATTGATATTTAATTTGAAGGCAATATCTTAATTGAGTTTAAACTAATGACTTCGTATTTATTTAGTTTTTACCCGACTACGGCGAAGCAAAGAAAGTAGGGTTATGATTTTAGCAGTCTAACTGCCGCACTCAGAGACGTCAATGGGTGAATTTCAGGGCGTTTCAACCGCCGTCATTAGTGTCACCAAATATATTGACGAATCAATGACACCTACCAGAAACTCCTGATATAAACAGAATCAGAACCGGGGATGTAGTTTCTATCAGCATCAGAAGTTGCTGTAGTGTCATTGATTTCGTCAATATATTTGGTGACACTAATGACGGCGGTTGAAACGCCCTGAAATTCACCCCAATAAAGTTTTAAGTTTCATTAAAGTTGCTGCGTCTTATTCTATTGCTATAGCAAAGAAAGTGACAGCAGCTACTTTAATGAAACTTAAAACTTAATTGACGTCTCTGAGTGCGGCAGTAAGTATGTTAGTTAGTATATTCATCTGTTCCCTCGTAAATCCTAAACTATTAATTATTGGTATTTTGACAAATTAGGTGTGTCGTTGGCTTCGTTTTAGTTTTCCGCGTGTTATAGGCTATGTGACGTCATACTACATCTAACATGGCGGATTTGACATGCATAAAATGATAAGCGAAAACAAATATTTTTATAAGCTTGCTAGCAGGAGGAATGGTGATCGCAATCAATTAGTTCTATTCATAGGCGGTGCCTGCTTGCCTGCTGCCAATGTCTTGGATTTAAGTATATAAATTTGAAGTGTACGTTTTCTAGAGTATGACTAAGAGTAGTTCTTTTCTGAATCGAATAGCGGGCATTTGTTGGTAATAAATGGTATAAAACATTACAATGTTCCGATATTTTTTTGTAGTCGGGTTTTAGTTTTATTTTTTATAAGAAAACTGCTAGTATTACGATAAACGTAATCGTCATTTATTCGTATCGTAAATAGGCCTGCAGAGTTACTCCGAAGCATAAAAATTGGATGGATGAACTGGCCCAGCTCGTGTAGATACGTGTAGTAACTTAGTTAAGTATTACGGCCGCCGCCGCTTGACGGCAAAACCATTCGAATGTCAATCGATTGGTAAATTTGGCTTGATACGGCTTTGATAACCGTAGCCCACAGCGATCAGTTAAATAGCAGAGCATTCGCCAACACGTGTACGTATGTATGCGTCTCGTAAATCGTTATTTATAAGTACGTGGACTTACCGCCTGTTTCACAATCGTCAAGTAAAAAGCATATTTGACGGATAAATTTCGCCCTTCCCCTTTCTTACATTTGCAAATATACAAGGAGAGGGCTAACTTTATGTGGCAAATAAATTTACTTGTTGATTGTGAAACAGGCCCTTAGAATATTAACATTTACGGCCGCACTCAGAGACGTCAATTGATTTTTAAGTTTCATTAAAGTTGCTGCGTCTTATTCTATTGCAATAGCAAAGAAAGTGACAGCAGCTACTTTAATGTAACTTAAAACTTAATTGACGTCTTTGAGTGCGGCAGATAGAATTATAGTTTCTAACAACCAACCCGTCAAAAGTGGATTCATGTAGGCGTAATGAACATGTACTTACTCACGACAATACGCACACAAGTAAACAAATAATGTTGCTAGCGGGTTGCATTTACCCAAAAAATATAGGAATTACTCTTATCAATCATGTTTGTTAAAATACAGCATTTCATTGTAGCGTAACTATAATATTCTCTGACTAATATCCATTAATTTAAATTACGGGAACCTAAATGAGATTTATTACTTACTGTCAGGTAATTCAAATTGCCCATATAAAATGTCAATCGTACAGGAAATTGGAGAAAAATCGGAAGTTGTTTAAAATGTTTTGGCAAAAATGCAAGGTTTAATTACCCAAGAAGCGATTGAAGTTAGAATTAAGCGGAAAATATTTTGTTATACCTACTGGCAACATTGCCGTGTAATGGCGTTTGTAAAAAATATGATATATTGTAGAATGTTTTACGTAAAACGACAAGTCAAAACGAAGTGCTTTCGAGTGGAATGTGATTTTACCATGTGTATTTAATTTATGAGAAGCAATCTCACAGCCAATTATTGCGCAATCCGTCATTTTGTTTCGTCATTCCGTCATTAAAATCCGGGAGCTGTTGACGCTGTGTGACGTGATTGCGACTGACACACGCCGATTGCCGAGTATGACAAAATGTTTTAGTTTAAGTGGTTACACGTTTGGTGCGCGGACTAGGTTTCTATGCGTTATTATATTATTCTAAGTACGTAGATATTTACTGAAGTACCTAATGGCATAACACAAGCATTATACTATCATTATGACGTATCTGCATAATACATGACCTGCGCCCTCGTAATTTGCCATCATGAGATTAATGAGTCAAATAAAATTATAGGAATATAGAGACAATCAAGTTGTGTTACTTATTGTACCTGTTCATTGCATGCATAACTGAGTGCGTAGCATATAGTTCTTTCTATCATCTTGGTTATGTGTTTACGTTTAAAGTAATTTTCGCAACTGGAATGTTACTATTATTTGATCATCAAAACCGTTTGCTGTAAGTAATTATTTTCATTTTTTGCAGGTTTCTTTGTTGTTCGTTTATTGCGATAAATTGTTTACTCGCTGCGCAGGAGCCGGTCGTAAACGGAAGCTGATGCGCCGTATCTGCGCGCGCAGCGATACCTACGGCGGCATACAAACGAAACTCGTAACATCGTGTAATATTCAGTAGGTTCCGCCAGTGTTTATCAAGTTGGTGTAAATCATTGTGACGAGTTGTTGATTGATGACCATCAGTTTGTCCCCCCAGTATTCCCCCTAAAAAGTTTAACGTAGCGATTCATCTTTTCTGTTGTCATCACATAATTACTCATAGACAGGGCGACCCTACCTGCGTCACGAATCGAAACAGTATAAAAGGGATTCGATGCAAGCAATTTGCGAGTGAGCCTGCGTCGCTAACATTAATCTTAACTGTTTCACTATTTGGCAAATTAATGAAGTTGGCAAACATAGGCGGAGGAACAAATGCCGGGCCCCGGGAGCGCTGTTGCCGCCGGATTAATGTTACTCGGTTATTGAAAAGGTACACAAACTTTAGCGTTATACAATTCAGTAAAATCCCTATATAAGCGTGTTCGATACGAGCTCTTCGAAAAATAAAGCACAGGATCTAGGCGTAATTCGAGCCTATGGTGAACAAGAATTATATTTAAAAATAAAGTATCAAACTAGAGTAAAAGCTACCTATGAAAAATGTCGCCAATTACTTTGGCCCAAAACATTTTTTTATTTGAGTACGGCAATCAGTGAAAACCTTTTAGAGAATATTGAAGCTAGCCAATTCATATTAAATTAGGTACCGAGTTAATATTTAAGTGCTGCCCTGCGCTTTCTAAATGAAAATAGCAGGTGATTATAGGTTAAAATAAACGCAATCCAATGATGTCAGCTTCATCGGGAGGGGTGAATATTCGCTCAGGGAAGGGCTGAGCTCACACAAAATTTGAAATTCCAATTAACCAACTCGTCTGGTTCAGAGACCACCCAGTGCATTGAGGCTTTGTTCGCCCTTTTTGAGGTTTAAATGTGATTGGTAATAAAAAGCTCGGTCAGTGGCGAGTCGGACTCGCGCCCTGACGGCTCCGTACATATGATGGAAGCCGTACCGGAATACAAATATTTCTTCCATGTAATTTCTAAAGCATAATTCCTTCATTAAAAAAATAAAATAAAAAAAAAACATTGGGGGAAAATCACATACAAATTGACTTAGTCCCAAATTAAACTCTCTTGGAGCGACCAAATAGTTTTTACGAGAATTTACTTATAAATAGTTATTAAGTATTTGTGATAATTTTATTTAGTAGTTTACGAGGTAAAAGGGGACGACGGAGGAGGATGGAAGGTTTCCATTTGGTACTTTTCGCACGTAGTTCTCCAATATTTCAAAAACAAATAGTTATTTAATAATATATTTGTGTGAAATTGTCACCTTATATTCATTTATTTTATTTATGCTTAAGCTACATTAACACAAAAAGTCGTGGTAGCCTAATGGTTTGACCTGCCGACTCTTAAGCAGAGGGTCGTGGGTTCGAACCCGGGCTCGCACCTCTAAGTTTTTCGGAATTTATGTGCGAAATATAATTTGTAAAATTTACCATGAGCTTTTCGCTGAAGGAAAACATCGTGAGGAAACCTGCACACACCTGCAAAGCAATTTGACGGTATGTGCGAAGTTCCCAATCCGCACTGGGCCCGCGTGGGAACTATAGCCCAAACCCCTCTCCTTGTGAGTGGAAGCCTATGCCCAGCAGTGGGACGTATATAGGCTGGATTTTAATGCTAATGTAAGCTACATTAGCATTAAAATCATTGTTGGTGCTCCGTTTTTAGTGATTTTTAGCACGGAACCCTAAATGGCATATTTTTTAAAGGTGTACATATGTAGTTAAAACTAAGAAACGTTAAATTTTCCATTACGTTACAAAAATTAACTATACTGCTATAAGACACATGATTTCAAAATAAATACGTAATAAGTACTCTCCATTATTTTTCTGCTAAGGGCATCGCGTTTTTAGTTCTAGTATCGCTCGCTCGAATGTGCTTCGCTGATATATTGCTTGCTTGATACATTTGTATTTCGATAACCTTCAACGGAAATTTCAAGAAATATTAACGGGTCTCTGTAATAAGCAACAAATCTTACGGTACGGTAAACACTTTACGAAGTGTTGTCGTGGGGTATGTTCTCCGCGAACCCAGTTTGATTAGACACTACGGCAATGAGACTTGGGTTCACATACCTATCTATATTGCCAGCGTTTCAAGTCCTTGTACCAACGGTGATATATGGCCTCGTACAAAAACTCCTAGAATCATTCCTAGGCTTTCAAACATTCTCGTCTGAAGTCCCGTATCAGTTAGTTTGACACTTGATTTCGATTAATATTTTACTTGTCAAAAACAAAAGCAAACCGTTTAATTACGCGTCCAGTTCTAATGTTTCAGGGGTCAATGTCAAGCTTCTCGTTAGAGATCATGAAATTAGAAAAGTTGATGATCCATCCGTTAAATTCAATTTAAATTCCAGCTTTTGAACGACTTTCGAATAGTTTCTCAGAGACCCATGAGAATCTGTGGAGCGGGTGAAACCTACTTACTACGACTCAAGTGGATGGTTGGAATGAATGGATGGTGGAAGTCCAAATACCCCTTTCGCCGGTCCCTTATGCTATCTCTTTGCTAAATGATTATTGCGGAGTTGTTTGAGTTGGACTTGTAAATCGACTTTAGGAAGTAGTCTTATTTTTTCAAGTAATTTAGTAGGTACAGTCGACCAAATATGTGGTCTTCCACCCTAAGGATGAAATCTATTTGCACATCATAAAATAATACGGTTGATAAGACGCGTTTGTCAGTTTGAAGGACCGACTTAAGTGACATTTTAATTTCACAGGAAGTTGTGCCAAAATTGAAAGACCATTTATTTGACCGACTGTACATATTCCAGAGTATTTTTGATATTTTAAATTGACCACTTTTAAAGAAAATATTTTGAAAACAAGACAATCTGACTAATGCCCGGTTCCTATATCCAAACCATGGATAGATAAGAACACCTCGAGTTAAAATTTGACATTTGCCACGCACAACATGTGTAAAATTTGAATTTGAAGTAACCTTATCTATCCGCGGTTTGAATATAGGAACCGGGTATAAGAAACCTCACAAACATGTTATATTCGCCTTTAACAATACACACCCCTCTTCACGGGGTAAGGTTTTTTATGCCTATTTATTATTATTAATTTTTCCCCAAAATGATCGCGGTTATAATTATCTCTTTTTACCAAACTTTAACATTTTAACTGACATGACGAAACTGTATGGCTGTTTGACCAAGGAACACTAACAAAACAATATGCTATGCGCTAATTGAGTGAGACTCGAGCCTATTGTTCATTATCAAGCCCAAGTCAAAATACAATTAAACTGACGTGCCAATTAGATTAATTTGCTACAATCTGGCAAGAGTATACCGATGTATCAATTTGTAATTAGGATTCCGTACCAGAAAGATAAAAAAGGTCCTTGTCTATTTTCAAGTGTAAGAAAGGGAAATGGTTAAATTTATTTGACACAAACGAGTATGCTTTACTTGACGATGGTGAAACAGGCGGTGACTTCAAATTTTTTAATTAAATATTAGTAGTATAATATTAGTAGTACGTACGGTATGGTAAGTTTGATAACTTAAAATTTACTTGATGCAGAAAATATTTCATTTTCAACGTAGTCTGTGAAGCAATATTGTTTGATGGCACTTGCAGAAATTATGTACATAAAACACATCTGTTATTTTATTAATAAGAATAATAAGTTTACCTAAGCGGAACAGCTCTGAGCTGAATTCGGATACTGCATCAATTTATAATGCTCAGCTGATTTATGGACCCTATTACAACGAACGGTGCCTTGTAGGTAAGTACTTAGAGCGGCATCTAATATATGTACATCTACATTTTAGATACAAACATACATATTAATAATAGGGCACATAACGTGAAAACCCCGTTTTGGTGTCAAGTAAAGTCGGTCGTATTTAGGTCTAACAATAGGTACATATAATAGATTTACGTAACAAAAACTAGACAATTGGCTTTTAAGCCGGGTAGGTACCAAGTGTATAAATTCTAATTTGGGGAACTACGAACCTCTTTTTGGTAAAAGAAACCTTGTCGACGTCTATAATGACGGCCGGCGTGGCATTGAGATCTACCGAGTCTTACATCACCGGACGTGTTGTGCTGCTGTATTGGTGCTGCATATTAGGAGGTCGATCTACAATGGTTTTGGTGGAGCAGTAGGTACTAATTTCGGGAGTCGTGCTCTTAATGAATTTGTCGCGCGCCCGCGTTGTACATGAGTGAGCAACGCCAAAGCCACAAAAGCTGCGTAGCGTCCATTTAGCTATCCGAATATTACACTGTCGGAGAGAATTAGTGAACCGAATAAAAACGAGTTTTAATAGAGATACGTTTATACCGAGACAACTAATACCAGTCAAAATGATGGTGGTACGGTCAGCATCATAAACAGCTATCTAAGAATCTTGTCGTTTTATCGCTTTTAACAAATTCGTGTTACAGTTCAATCATGACGTTAAAAAACGATAAGGTACGGCGAGGTACAATTCTAAATATTTGAATCCGAATTATTTTAGGCTATTAAGGAATAGGGAAGGTGGGGGAAAGGCGGTCATCTAGTAAAGGTCACACTAATAACTTGATAAGTACTCGTAAATACGATGCATAAAAACCTATCACAGAGGCTGGGGTGCAATGGATTGCAAATTACACAATATATGTCTTGCAGTTATGCAAAAGTAAAAAATATCTGTTCTCTGCATTTATTTTACGTCAATTATCTCATAATTTATCCTGCCAAAAGGGCAATGTGATTAACTCATAAAGGAGAAATTTTCCTCATTAAGGGATCATACATAAAATTAATATTAATGAAAACTCAGCATTCCGTTTGGCGGCGTAATGAATGAGGAAATTCAGCATATTCATAACAGGGCGGCTAGTACAAGTTGCCCGCGACTTGTTTGTCGTTCGGTAGTCCCTCTCTACGTAGCCCTCAACGAAAGAGACGCACTGAGCGACAAGCGAGAATATACACAACTTGTGCTACCCGTACAGATGCTAACAAAGAGATTGTTCGCAGGCGTTCGGCGAGCGTTGCAACCAACTGACATTTGCGATGCCACAAAACAAACTTTATAGAGTACTAGCTTTTGCCCGCGACTCTGTCCGCGTAGAAACCGTTTATCGCTGCTCCCTCGGGAACTGTCCAATTTTCCGAGGTAAAAAGTACCCTATGTCTTTTCCCGGAACTCAGGCTATCTTCGTAACAAATTTCATCGAAATTGGTTCAGCGGTTTACACTGAGAAAAATATTTCACCAAACTATTTCGGTTAATTCAGAAATAACCATAATTTGATAAGGCGTTATTAAAGTTTTGTTGATTTAACAAACTGTTTGTATGTAAGGAATAAAACAGTTAATGTTATTTAACTCGACTGATTTGGTTAGGTATTGCCTTAGTTTTGAAGTCCCTTTTTTTAAGTTACACGTAGACGAAGTTTGGTTTCATTTAACAAACCATTCATTAATCCTTTTTCTCAGTGTAGCCGTGAAAGCGTTACAGACAGACAGATAGACAGACAGACAGACTGACAGACAGAGTTACTTTCGCATTTATATTATTATTATTAGTTTGGATATAATAACTTCTGACAAAAATATCAACTTAGTAGCTCCAAGAAACATCACAATGCGGTATCGCAGATTGAATTGGCTCATTTATATTAAATCCAAGTAACCAAAGTAACTGTCAGCTAAATTCCAATACAAATGATCTTGAAAACTTTAGCACTAACGCGTCACGAAAACTTTCCACTTAGATTCTAGCCTTCTCGTTTCCTCGTATAAATTACTTAGGGATCTGGTCCGGGCTCTTGTATCTAGGGGGTTATTAAGACATTTATGACGTGCATTGTTCGGTTTAAGTCGGTTAGACTAGCATGAGAGCGTAGCGTATAGCCTCATTCGACAACTGATTAACCGAGGAAGTTATTTAAATTACTTGCCTGCTCATGATACATTTAACAAAATATAAAATTACGTATATTAATTTTGAAATTTAATATTTAGATATGGTAGGTACTTTATAACCTTTATTGTGCAAATGCTAGTTTGTCAGCATCTTCGTTTTGGTTTGGTGCAGATTGGTAAAAAAAAACGTATTGCGGCCTGAGTGGCAAATAGTTCATACGATATCGCGTTTGGTCGCGTGCAATCTAACTTACACAATAAAGTCATGGGTGGAAAATTGAATTACAAACATTCCATTTACATTCGAAAGCAGATCTGAATGTGAGCGACGAATGAATTCTACCAAATCGACATTTAAATAAAAAACCGGGAAAGTGTGAGTTGGACTCGCGCACTGAGGGTTCCGTACATATTTGGCTGGTTTTTATTATTTGTTGTTATTCTATAGGGTTTCTTATATAATCATACCAAAAGTGACGCTTTTATGTTTTACCGTTTTAACGATAGAACAATAACAAAAATACGTTGAAAAAAAAAACGTTTCTTGTATGGGGACTCCCCTTATTATTTAACTTTTTGACTTTTTTATTATTTGTTAGGAAATCCGCTGCTATATCGCATATTCTCCAAAAAAAAATCAACGAGGCATCTTTTACGGTTCAAAAGAAACAGTTCTTTATAGTTAGGACGGACGGACGAACAGCGGCCTAGTACGAGTAATTAGGGCCCCTTAGGCATTTCGAGTACGGAATCCTAAAAAGGTTAGTGATGTAGGTATACGAGTAGTCTCCTAAAATCCTAAGGTAATTTTCGCGTGGCGGGAGCATGCCCTGAATACGGACGAATGGCGGAAAAGAGGGGAGGCCTTTCTCCATCGCAGCAGTGCCTAGACACGGTAAAAAATATTATATTAGTCCCATTTATGAGCATTTCTAAAAAAGTTTGTACATTTCATTCAACTCTCCGATTTAGGAAAAAAATCGGTAGGTGGGTTGGATAAATGAAACTAAGCAGTTTTAAAATAATTTCCCAAAATGACCCATAAAAAATGCACAAATTTTTCCTATTTTGTTACCAAAACTAATGACTTTATTGTTGGTAACGAAGTAGGAAGTAGGACGGTTTCTATACATTTTTTTTTTGAACATTTTGGGAATTTATGTTAAAATTGCATAGTGAAACTATGCAATTTTAAGCACAAGCAATCTATCTACGTTTTTTTTAAATCGGAGCTTGTTTTATTAAATCCTTAAAATTCTACAAACTTTTTTAGAAATGCTCTTATATCAATGCCATGGTCAAATAAACTCGTGTGAAATTAACCTAAAACACGATACAAACGATTTGTGGCCATTCTACTTTTCTATGCCTAAAATAGAAAAGAAAATTAAAGATCAGTTTTACAGATTTGCATATATCTTGAAATAATTATATAGCAGTCCCATGGTGATTCTCAACTAGGTTTATTACAAATTTAACCATTATTTTTAGTGTTTATATAAAAAAACGAATTTGTTGTTCAAATTACCACTTCGTTACCAGTCCCCATGTCACCTTGCAAATAATGTCCTCTGCGTTACTACAAAAGCCTTTTTGTTTATTACCAGTTCGACATATCCAAAACGTTAATCGCGTATCAGCGGATTTTGGTTCTCCTGCGGATTTCCTCATTCCTGATTCGATTTCGCAGAGATACGCCAAATTCCACCAAATCTTAATAGTTCCATAAGAACTTTGGATTTAGTTAAACACTAATCGTTGAATTTTATTAATTTATTTTGATAATGTCTGCCGTAAAAAGAGCTAAAAACGCGCTCTCGATCCAGCTCGTGAATTTCTCCAATACGGGTACAATAAATAGTTCAGGAGCTAGAGTGGTCGGTGGAACATTCGAATTTTGATTACACACAGGCACAGACCGTTAAGTACCGGGTGGCCGACTCGCACTTGACCAGTTTTTTAAATACAGACAAAAAGATTTTATTACCTACATTTTTGAAATTTTTGGTGCTGCTCTGTGCTCTGGTAGATTGTAATCGTTTTAAAAAAAGTACAAATGGCGGACTTAATATACCCTAACTTCCTTACCTTACTTTGTAACCTAACCTTGGTTGGTCTCAAAGAGTCTTTTAAAATTCTTGATAAGCATAAAATTGACATTGTCCTCGCAATGTAATGTGTACATTTTTCAAAAACCTGTGAATGTCGATTAACATAGGTAATTAAATAAGTTAGTGATAGTTTCTTAAGGTAATTTTCGCGTGGCTAACTTTCCACCCTTTAGGTATACCTATACATTACTGAAATTATCTGTGTCAATCCTTTAAAAAAAGGCGAAGTATGCGACCCTGGGTAGTCCTTACCTTCTCGTGTACTCTTGTCATAATATATTTTATTAGCGATTTCTGTTTAATTTCGAAGAAAACGAGTACAATTGTGATTACAGATTCGTACATAAAAGCATGCAGGTCCATGAAGCCCATAAATAACGACCGACCATTAGAAGAATAACCGTCGAGAGACGACGGGCATTAAAACCGCTGGTGCTGCTGGTGCAAAAACAGCATTTTGTTGCGGAAGCATGTACATTTATTAAATGGTGCTCGGTCGTTTATTCCTTTTGATGATGTTTTTTGTACAGTCGAACTCATAAGTTTAGTAGCTTTACATTTCTGTACCATGTCGCAGTTACTTAGTATAAGTTATAAGTATCAAAAGTGTGAAATGTACAGCTACTTATGAGTTCGACTGTACGTCTCCTCTTCACTGAAGATACCTAAAGAAATAAAATCCTTTTCGAGTATGAGCGATAAAGAATATACGAATTTTCTGAAATATAATACCATTTTAATTGAGTTTCGAAAACTTTTGCCTTTAAGTATTACCCGAAGTGTTTGTTTCGCGGGACTGCTGTAAAGGCAGCGCTTAATTAATTGATGATGCTGTAAACTGCTATAATTGGTTCTATCAAGTCTAATGTAAATAATGGGTTCGGGTTTAATTCTAACTATTGTTGTCAAATTGTCTTGCGTTTTCGATTCAAAAGTTTTGTCTGTGGCACTAAAAGTGATAATAAAGTACCTAAACTGTACGGTACAGCCTGCGTTTTACAAAACTCAATTCCCTTGAGATTCCCTTGAATATGCGGCATAAACAGCCGTATCTTTTGATTGCGTTAGCTTAGAAGTTTGATTTTTTTCCAATATTATCAATAAATTTCAATTTATTCCCGTTTTATTGTTTTCATACAAGTTTCATTTCATAAAAGTAATTTCAGCCATAATCACTTTATAATTAATAAATATAAATATTTTAAAAAACGAAATGTACTGACATAGGTAGTTTTTGTTCCGACTGACTACATGAAAAATTGGTCGAAATCGGTTAACATTTAGGAGTTGGAAACTTTATGGCCGTTTGTATGGAAAGCCGTCAACTCACAATCCTCTTAATACTTACATAATATATTATTTTCTCAATTCGTAGTAAGTGATTCTTTCTCCTCAACAAGAATTTCGTTCTGTGAATGTTGCTACTGAACTGTTGAGTTTGTACCGAATTTAAGAAGAAAAACAAACGTCATTATCTAGATTAAGATACGAGTAAGATAAGAGCGGGTACAACGGAGTGCGTGTTACGATCGCTGTCTCTGATGAGACGACCCGAGTGAACCATGGAAGAGCAAATCTGATTTAGTCGTGATACATTTTATTTAAATGACAATTTGCAATTTCGGAATATTTACCTACTTAAAACATATTTTAAAACTCGTTTTTAAAGGTGTGGTTCCATAGCCAGCTGCAGCCGAAATAAAGAAACTTAATAAAAATATAGTATTGAAACTATAATTTTATACATGTTTATGCTTATCGAGGAAAAGATTTTCTTTGAAATTTGTAATCATGAGTATTTCATAGCATTTTGTGTTTCCATATTAAGGCTCCAATTACGGAGCGGATCCTTTGGGAGTGGCTAGTAGAATTATTAGGGGTACTTAATTGGATAATTAATATCCTAAACAAATTTGCACGTTTATTAGGTTGCTCTAGCTACTAAAGCTGAATAAAATACACTTTTATTCCAAAACTGAATATGGTATAGGTAGGTATTATAAAAACAAATAATAATAAATATCAGGGGACAATCTCACACAAATTGACCTGCCTAGCTCTAGGCTTGTACTATGGGTGCTGGACAATGATGAACATACTTATAAAGAGAAATACATACCCACTTAAATACACAGAAAACATCCATGACTCAGGAACAAATACGCTCATCACACAAATTCGCCCATATACCGGGACTCTGAACTCGGGACCGCTAGCTTCGTAGGCAGGGTCACTACAAACTAGGCTAAACGCGTCGTCTTTTATGATTTGAGCAGGTTTTATAAGCTTTTATTTAACTTGCCTTGTTAGTATGGGTCAAACCTTGCAAACGCATTTTGAACCACTTCCCGGTGTCCGATTGAGCTGAAATTTGGTACCTATACCTACGTAACAATAGTTACGGGGATATTCAAGTCATTTCCATAGAGTGTTTGTTGTTTGTTGCTCAAAACGCACGCACGCACGCAGCCGATTAAAATTTAACAGTCAGTTAAATTGGTTGTTGAAATCTGGCACTAGTTTATTTATAGGTAACCTTTCCCTTTACTTATATTGAAATAACCCACCTACTCACTGATTCCCCGACAACGTCAGAGCGCAAGGAAGGTAAGTACCTATTATTTTGATTTGACTTTATCGTAGTGTTCCGTTCGGTGTGCCATTTTTATCATTTACTGTGAAGGGGTAAGGTGTTATGATGAGAAATACAAAAGTAACAGTGACGCGACTGCAAACAGCATTCTGTATAAGTAGATGTATAATAATAATATATGTACATAGGTACGAACGAACTCCAATAAATAAATGATGCAGCATATAGATTGCTGCATCATTTATTATTGGAGTTCGTTTTAATATATATTAAAATGAAGAAGCAAAATGCATTTTATTGGTCGTTCGTTACATTACAATGGAGCAACGGAATGTCGACTTTTAATTGCAAAGGGGTAGATAAGAGTAGTGTCACTACACTACTTACTACTACTACATTTAAAAAATGTACCTAAATGAGAATGGCGATGGAATGAAGATTGTTGTGGATTTTGTAAGATCATTAATTCTCTAGTAGGTAGGTATATAGACTAACATTTTTAAATATCAGTGAAATGTGGGCATGCTTACCTACTCGTATTGTACAAGGTGGGCCAAAAGAAATCACCCTATTGGAAGATGCTCTCATTTTTGCAAAGTCGCCAATGTCAAATCTGTTTTGACATTTGTGGACTTGACAGATGCAAAATACAAGTGAACAAGCCATGGAGCGATACACTCCCCAAGAACGCGGAATAATCGTGTCTATTTTTTTGCGTAACAATTCAAAAAAAGAGAGTCAAACAACATCGGATGACTTCTTTTGGCCCACCTTGTATGTAAAATCCTAATCCATAATAACAAGTCACCTTAATATTTTACCATGAAATGACAATATTTCCATACCACAGCATCGCCGCGCAGGCGCACAATGCACTCCAAGCTGTCATCGATTCGATACACAATGTATATCACGCGTAGAAATAAATAAGTACCTTGAAAATACCTGCCTTTAAATGTTTATCCAGCACCGGTAAGTAACGCGACGATCTTCTTCGTTCCGCTTTTAAATGAATATCAATTTATTTAGGTCCAGGTTCCTCTTAGATCGAAACTCGGTATCCTGTGTTCGAGTAAATACGACGATCCCGTTGGAATAGTTTTTATTTCGCGTCTGATAAGCGCGTCCGCAGAGCGTGCGGCGGCGAGGTGCGTGCGGGCACCGGCGGCGCGCGCAGCCGTTGGTTATCAACTAAGCACACGCACGCACACGAGCACCGACTTTCCTTCATGCATCTCGACGACTCGTATTGTTGATTCGTCAAGCTTACCGTTTCATCTTCTGATTCAATAATAGCGCGATAATCCATATGCATCACGGTAATATCTACTGCTATTTTTTCCATATGTCATGAGTAATAACAAACAATTACCTACCTTTTCTAGTCATCATCCTAATAGCCAGAAGCAGATAGATTAAATTAAAACGCACAGCAATGTTTATATAATTTATGTTTAACTAGGAACAGTCCAAATGTCAACAGGTTTTTGCCCGTCACCATCTTTACACGTGAGAGATTCTGAAATAAACAGCAAGCGGAAACAATCTTGTCGTTCAAAACAAAACCATCATCACTTGTAATAGGTAGGTATTATTATAAATTAAAGTCCTCCGCCGCGCTGAGCTTGTGTATGCACGGGCTAATCTCTAAAACTACTGTACCGTTTTCTTTAAGGTTGTCACCAATATATTATCTAAAATGGTTATTTATGAACATTATAGCAGGGCACAATTGGGTAGGTAAAGTTTTTGGAAGAGGTGTAAATTATATTTTTTTTCGATAGTCGTCATCCTAAAGATCAAGGAACTGCGGCTCTTTTATTTTTATTTCCTCTAATATTTTAGAAATATTTTTTTTAGTTATTAAGTTGACATTTGTACACTTTATTGGCTGACAAGCTTGTTGCCTTCGTACTTAATGAAAAAGAAAAAAAAACCGTCACTTCTATAACTGTCATTGTCAATCAAAGTAAACAAACGATTCAATTCAACGACTCTTTTCTGTTTGCCTTCGTTTCATGTGATCAGTGTTTTTAGAAATATTTTTAACGACCTCAGAACGAACTCCGGACTTTCGATTTTGCCGCTTTGCTCCAGCTTTGCTCGCTTTGACCTTTGCACGATATTTGGACTACGATTTATTTTCGACCCCATTGGCACTGCTTCTTGGACACCGATTTCTTCCTTTCACGACGACTCTTGCCATGCTTTTCGATAGCCACGAGAGCACGTTTGAATCGTATACACGCAATGAATTTAAGAAATCCCACACGGACTTTGGAAATGGAGTATTACAAAGATTTACTCAGATGCTTGAAAGAATTGAATCGTTTGTTTACTTTGATTGACAATGACAGTTATAGAAGTGACAGTTTTTTTTTCTTCTCTCTTCCAAAAACTTTACCTACCCAAAAGCGCTTACGCTGTTGACCAAGAGTCTGTTATTGCTTTATCTGCGCGCCATATTAAATGAATAAATAAATAATAATAAATAAATAAATGTGTATCCGTGTGACGCCCTGCAAGGGCAGAACAGTTTTAAAGGACTAACTAGGTATTTTAATACCATAATAGCATTTATTGATAAGATGTAGGTAGTTTTAATTGTTTAAGAAACAACTTTGGTTACCCAAAATATTTATTGGAATTACGTAGATGGCTGTATATTTTAATGAGCATATGGTGGGGACTAGAAGTTATTATTTTTAATTTAAAGAAGGGCAATTTAAATTGATTTAGATTTTGGTCATTTCGTCTGATTTCAGTTATTGGTGTACCTAGGTGTTGAGATTTATATGATTTTGACAAACTTACATGATTCTTATAATTATGCAGATTGAAGTAAGTAATTTGCAATTTAATAAAGTGGGAGCGATAGGAATCCATTTGGTCAATATTTACTAAAATTCTGACACACTTTTTTTGTAGGATAAATATTTTATCAACATCGGAACTGTGTCCCCATAGTACGATGGCGTACGACATTCTTGAGAACGTGTCATGTTATACCTGTATATAATTAGCGTTACTCGTGCGAAGTCGGGGCTGGTCGCTAGTGTATGATAAACATAAGCATAACACACCTTTATGCTACCCAGGCAGTCGGGTAAATTGGTCAGCGACGAGTCATTCGCATTAGTTACGCTATGTCATGTAATGTGCTCGCTCGGTCACCGATCATCTCGATCGGCTATCATAACTTGACCCTTACGCTCATAAGCATTACGCTAACATTACTTTTTTCTTATTCTTTAAAAATACAATATAATATCTCATTCGGTTTTATTCGTAATTTTTGGGAATTAGCTTTTGCCAGCGAAGACGCATACTTATCGGGATTCTTGGGGAATGGTCAATTATTTTTTTAAATGTGGTGGCAATGGCCCAAATTTTACTTCCTATAAGTTTTTTTGGGTTTTGTTTTTCCCAGATAAACTGTTTGCAAGTCATAGAGCAATGTATAACAAAAACCGTGAGGTAAAACTCATTTTTGAATATCGACCGTTTTCCGGAGCTCATCTCTAGACAACGATTGGGAAACGGTAAAAAGTGTATAAAATCAAAGTTGTAGAAAAATTTATCAAATAATTTCTATGACGCATTGTTTTCGAGATGTAAACCAATAATGTAATTTTCGAGATTTAAGCCCCTAGGGTTTACCTCCGAGGGGTGGGGACTTTTAGTATGTTTGTCTCCTAACTGGTCCAAACAAAGTACCGAAGTCACACTTTCTGCTTTCAACCTTTTAATCCACAATCTTTCGTTGCCCGAACCTCTATAACTTGCAAAGAGTTCATCTGAGATAAAAGCCACCCAAAATCCGAACTGAACAGGAACCAAGAAGTTGCTTTCATTCCGTGTCCATCCTCATATTATTTTAGAGGAAAGATCATGTCCTAGCCAAGCCTGGACCTGATGGTAAGTACTGAAAGAGTCCTCCATCGCTGCTCCCTCAGTTGGTGAAAGGGAGGAAATATCTGGTTTGACGTTCGATACCGACTGGAGGGAATGCTGGTAGCGATAGTTATTACGAGAGTTCTCCTTCTGTTCTGCTCTCCTTCTGCTCTATACAACATCACAAAGCATAAGTTTCCAGGTTTGAAAATCGACCGTTTTCCGGAGCTAATATCTAGACAATGATTGGGAATGGGTAAAAAGTGTATAGAATCAAAGTTGTAGAGAATTTTATCAGCTTTCATTATGTATTACAACAAGATTTCCTAAAATGCATCGTTTTCGAGATATAAAAACGGGACTTTTGTGCCCCCCCTAGGGCTCACCTCCCAGCGGTGGGCACTTTAGTATGTTACTTTTCTAACTAGTCCAAACAAAGTACCGAAGTCAAATTTTCTGCCCTCGACCTTTCCATCCACAATCATTCGTTGCTAGGACTATCGGGTTTTATAACTTGCATACGAAAGTCAACTTCAAAGTTCATGCTAGGACGAACGATTTCACGCGGACGAAGAAGCCAATTTCCTAATAAAGAAATATGAAAGGGTTAAAAATAAATAGGCTTAGCTTGCAGCTAGGAAGCAGATATTTACATTCAGTGTCATGAATAAACGTAACGCTGGATTTGCGGTCCGTAACCGCCAGTCGGGTCGGTAACTCTAAAGCGCTAAATACGAAACTTCAGAAGTTCTATCCTTTTCCACTTAATTAGTTTCACGCAATTTAAAGAAAAGGACAAGGCTAACGTAACTGTGAAGTTCAGTATTTGTAATAGGATTCCTGGAACGCGCGCTCTCGAGGCGGAGCGGAGGTCGGCCTATAGCTGCTCGTCGAGACGAGGTTTAGACCTCAAGCGGCGCAAGTTCTATGGCACTGGGTATACACTCACAATGCGGTCAAGTGGGATTATTCGCAAACACTCATTGCGGTACATAGAGTTGCCGCGAACTTTTTTCATTTGATTTTCAATGGAGTTGAGTTGGAACTAACCGTACGTACTGCACTTGAGGCGGCCGAGTTACAAAAGTAAGTTAGAATGCAGAGCACAGAATTTAATACTTGCATGTTGCAGTTGCAGTGTGTCTTTAGATTTTAAAATTTGCAAAAAAGACTTACGGAGTAATAATTGTAAGCCACAGATTTTAAAAAGTTTTCTATGTTTTTTCAGCCGAAATGCACGACCATAAATTAAAAGCTTCCTCTTGTGTCTGTTACGTCACTCAAGATAAAAGTGCTGCCTCAGATTTGTGCAAATGTTTGTTTTTAGACTGGGTCCAGCGAGGTCTGGCAGGTTTTATTTATAACTAGCGACCCGCCCTCGCTTCGCTTCGGTTACATAATGTAAGTTAAAATATAGCCTATAGCGACCCGCCCTCGCTTCGTTCCGGATTCAATTATATACATAAATCTTCCGTGAAGAATTATTTAACTGATGGTGAAAATCGCATCAAAATCCGTCGCGTAGTTTAAAAGATCTAAGCATACATAGGGACAGACAGACGCGGAGGGCGACTTCATTTTATACTAAATATGTATTGATGAATGATGAATGAAGTTCTTTTTGCGTTTTTCAAATTTGAAAATATGGTATCGAATATTGGCTCGCGCTGCAGCCTCGCAATATAGATGGGTAGTATGGGTACTGTGCCGCCGCGCGAGGCAACTCGAACATTGGCGCGCTCGAACGTGCCGCGCGACGAACTTAGTTCATGTCGGTTTTTGACGGTGCGGCAAAGTAGTGTCAGTGCGTTGTGCGCGCAGTTGGGATCTCAACGTATTTTAGTTAAGAAAACATGGATAACGACAAGTGTCTTACTTTAATTAGATTACATTCAGTCAACAAAGTATCGGGAATGGATGATTTGTTTATGGTTCCAAATTCAAATTTTTGTTTTTTTTGTTGTTGTTAGATTGGCACAACTGTTTTCTATTTTGGCGCGGAGTTTGAGTTGCATCTGTTATTTATATTAAATACAGTGCTGTTTTTAGTTATATCATATCTAGTGTGTATTGCGAATTTCATAATGGACAAAAACATTGAACAAAGAGTTTGTCTTAAATTTTGCATCGCCAATGGAATTTCGTGTTCGGAGTCACTGAAAATGTTACAGAAGGCTTACGGTGATTCGACTTTATCAAAAACACGTGTTTATGAGTGGTACAAAGCGTTCAAAAGCGGTCGAGATGTGATGGAAGATTTGCCTCGCTCTGGTAGGCCATCAACGTCTGCAACTGAAGTTAACATCGCAAAAGTGAAGGAAATAGTGACTGAAAATCCTCATTCAACTTTGAGAGAGATAGCCGCCGAACTTTCTGTATCTCACGAGTCGATCCGTACTATTTTAACTAATCATTTGGGTATGAAACATGTTACCGCTCGGCTAGTCCCAAAAGACCTGAATTTTCTCCAAAAACTCAATCGCATGAGAGTCGCTGAGGACATGCTAGAACGAGTCAATTCCGACCCAACATTCATGAAACGCATTGTTACTGGTGACGAGACGTGGGTTTACGAGTTTGACATGCAAACTAGTCAACAAGCTTCGGAGTGGCGCTTCGTGGCACCCGTTTTCAATCGGTAGAAGACATAAAGGAGAATTCGCGCCGAGAACTGAATTCAATTCCGGAAACAGCGTTTAAAAAATGTTTTGATGATTGGATTATTCGTTGGCGTAAGTGTATCGTTTCTGAAGGAGCATACTTTGAAGGTGATGAAATAAATTTGGATGATTAACAAACAGTTTGTGTATTATTGATCTTTTCCCGGTACTTTCTTGACAGAGTAGTATAATTTATAATATAATCTAATTAAAGTAAGACACATGGCACTAAACAATTTCAATATGGAACCGTAAAATGTAGTAATTATCACAACAAATTATTAAGAAAGTAATGATAAAAGCAGCAGCTGCACGTTGCCGACGTAAAACGTCCATGGTCGCCGAGTACAAAATGAACGCTCGTTGCCGGATCATCGCCCCGCGCGCGGCTGCCTCGCTACAATTAGGCTATGCGCGCACTGCGGATTTTTTCCGTGCGTTTTTTTTTCGCAAAATCTGTGACCTATAGAACTACATAGAAGGGCGTGCACTGCGGAATTAATTCCATATTTAAATTGGGTAGGTAAAGTTTTTGGAAGAGGTGTAAATTATATATTTTTTCGATAGTCGTCATCCTAAAGATCAAGGAACTGCGGCTCTTTTATTTTTATTTCCTCTAATATTTTAGAAAGATTTTTTTTAGTTATTAAGTTGACATTTGTACACTTTATTGGCCGACAAGCTTGATGCCTTCGTACTTAATGAAAAAGAAAAAAAAACTGTCACATCTATAACTGTCATTGTCAATCAAAGTAAACAAACGATTCAATTCAACGACTCTTTTCTGTTTGCTTGCGTTTCATGTGATCAGTATTTTTAGAAATATTTTTAACGACCTCAGAACGAACTCCGGACTTTCGATTTTGCCGCTTTGCTCCTGCTTTGCTCGCTTTGACCTTTGCACGATATTTGGACTACGATTTATTTTCGACCCCTTTGGCACTGCTTCTTGGACACCGATTTCTTCCTTTCACGACAACTCTTGCCCTGATTTTCGATAGCCACGAGAGCACGTTTGAATCGTATACACGCAATGAATTCAAGCAATCCCACACGGACTTTGGAAATAGAGTATTACAAAGATTTACTCAGATGCTTGAAAGAATTGAATCGTTTGTTTACTTTGATTGACAATGACAGTTATAGAAGTGATAGTTTTTTTTTCTTTTTCATTAAGTACGAAGGCAACAAGCTTGTCGGCCAATAAAGTGTACAAATGTCAACTTAATAACTAAAAAAAATATTTCTAAAATATTAGAGGAAATAAAAATAAAAGAGCCGCAGTTCTTTGATCTTTAGGATGACGACTATCGAAAAAAAATATAATTTACACCTCTTTCAAAAACTCTACCTACCCAATTCTGTAGATTGCTACAGATTTGGTGCGAATTTTAAAAACGCACCGCATCGCAGTGCGCGCTAATAGGCCTTAAAGCCCGGGCCACACCGGATGCGTATGCGTAGACGTGCACGTGCGCGTAGGCTTTCCATTGCGTTGTATAGTATGAATTCGCATACAATATGTCACACCGGCTTGCGTGACGTGCACGTGCACGTGCGCGTAACCCATTGCGGCTCTCATGAGTCTCATGAGACAAATCGGCTGCGTGCTGCGTGAACGCGTGCAGAGAGCGGAGCGGCAACGTCGCTTCGATGCGTGCAGTGATGACGTAGTATCTAATAGGAGTTGGTTTGAGACGGCGAACCGGACAAGTCGGGGCACGCACAGCTCGGTGCTGCGCGTGACTACGCGCAGCTCTCTTGTGTTTATTTACAACTGTGCCGGTACACGTGTTGGTTTTGTAAACATGAGTCTCGAACTTAAAGAAAAACTAATTGAAATTGTGCGAAGTTATGAATGTTTATATAACCTAAGGCATAAAAATTACAAAAATGCAACTTATAAAAATGTATTGTGGGAACAAATCGGTGCATCGATTGGAGTACCAGGTAAGCTCTTTGTTGTACCTACCTAGGTAATTATATGTTGTATGTTGAATTGTGCCAAGTATTCCATGGAGAAATAAATTAAAAACTTAATAGGTACCCAATAACTAAAGCTAGGTAGTTAGGTATATCGAGTTTGGTTTGGGTTGATGAAAAGGGCTTTGTCGCTAAGCAGGACGCTGCTTCCCATGAATAGTGGCATAAAGTAAAATTGATAAATTTGCAGGAAATCAGTTTAAATAAAAGACAAAATATAAGTTGATATAACTTTTTTTGTAATGAAGATATATCGATCGAAATTGTTTTTTTAGCTTTTTTAATTACGTTTCCTGTAGTTAGGTTATTTATATTATTTTGTTAGAGTAATTTACTAAAAAACTATGAAACTATGTAGCGACTCGTACTTGTTCCACAATACATATTTTAAAATGATTACGAACAGCGTAATTTGGTACCTACACTAGTTATCTACAAATACAAACCTTAAACAAACTGCTAGTCTTTCTCTACCTCCAATGGCCTTTCTGTAGTTGGTATCCTTTTTTAATAAGTTGGGTCTTAATAAATCATGTAACTCTTCAAACGATGCTTTTGACATGTGAAAATACCAAAAAAAAACGATCTTCGTAAGACTCTAGTTCGCGGCATAGGTTATGATATTCGCTATGTGTATGTCTCCTTTTATTAACATCATGGACCCATACTCTTGATCTCGTAGGAGTATTTTGACACAAAAGTAAAAGCAATGCTTCTTCTTCGTCAGAAGAACTGCTATCAAACATGGTGAGGTGACAGAATAGTATGCTATTGCAAATGGCGGCTGGGTACGCTACGGAGCTGCAGCGTGTGGCGCGTAGACGTGCGCGTAGACGTGCGCGTAGACGTGCACGTAGACGTGCGCGTAACCCGGTGTGACACGGGAGCTGCATACGTCTACGCTTACGTCGACGCTTACGTGCTGCATTACGCATCCGGTGTGGCCCGGGCTTAAATTGTACGATAAAAATGGCTCGCGAGCCAAAACACAGGTTTGCCGCAGTCGAACAATGCTCGCGCGGCTACCGCGCGAATTCGATAGGTAGTATATACGCAGCTTAAGAAATGTAATACGGATCGTAGCGTATTCCTTCTTTGAAATAATACTCCAGGAAAGTTACGGTCGCTAGTATGGTGAAACGGAAATAATTTTTAATAGCTGATTTTTCTTGTGTATCGGGTATATTATAATTCTAGTAATTAGGTAAAAACATAATCCAACTAATTATGAGTCAATAAGTTATTTTAAAAAAATTATAAATTTTATAAAATCCTGAAAATTTTGCTAAAAATAATTATAAACATTTTTTTTTTCATATTGCTTACTTAATATTTGATCTATAATATTCAAGATTAATCGCACAAAAAATAACTAAGGATGTCTCATTTATATTCGATTAGCTAGAATATTGTTTTCATTTTGCATATTTCCGTATTTAAAAATCGTAATTGGCTACAGTTTTCTTCATTCCTTGTTGATTACAATAAATATAAACGTTGCAAGCAAATCATACACAAAATTATACTGGAAGGTGGATTTTATGGTGGTAAATAATAATTCCTTATAATAAAAATACAAATTGATCAGTGTATTTTAACACTTATAAATAGTTTTATTTCATTTTTATCAAAGCACTACTTATTACTAACTTTTACTATCATTTAAGGGTATATATAACCGGAGCCATGTATTTTGCTGATTTAGAGGCTTTCCGTGTAAATATTTTGTTAGAATTCACCTTCTGCTCATTATAGACAAAAATATTATTACGCTTAGACACAAAAATTACAATTACGATTTTTAATTTAAAAGAAAAAGGCATTTTTTGACAGTATAATTTATATATCTACTTCCGGGTGGAAAGTTTGTTGGATTCATGAATATAGTGTCTTGGAATATCTTATAAAAATGGAGTAAAAAAAAATCAGGCTATTATAAATTAATGTTTTAAAAACCGTATCTTTCCTGGAGTATAAGCACGGAATACGCAATAACAGTCCCGAAACCGAAAAATTGTTTAACAGGAGTAAGGCTGTTTTACAACTTTTACTAGCACTAAGGAAATGTTCCCCCCAAACTAAATTCTAGAGCCGTCATTGTATAGGCTGGTGATTGACTCAGGGGTAGCCCATATCCTACCGACTGCGCCATGTCAGTCTACCTACGTGGTCGAGTAGGTCCTATGACCGGGGTGTGTGTTCAACATGATACCATAACGTAAAATATACTATAAAATCTACTCGTATATTTGTATGTATTTTTTAGCAATCGCGCAACATCAAATAAAGCGGTGCATCTTCGTGGATTGAGAACACTCTTTAATAAAATAAATTCAGCAAATTCTGAAAGAACAATTAAAAGCAGCAAAGCCTTAAAGCAATTAAATTACACACGTTAACAATCGTGATTCGTAATTTGCCTAATGGTTTGCCTTTATTAAATTTCGACGGAGCAGCTACAATTTCATCAAGTCATGGCAGAACAATTCGAGAGTAGGCATTCTAAAGTTCCGCGGAAGAGTTTCTCAAATAACAAGTCCCATCACTTGTATCTCGGGAGTTTTCGGAATGACTGTCGACTTGCAAGAAATGTTCCGCTTTACTGGTTATGAGTTGCCGTCATAACATGTTTGCCCTTGTTGTAATGTGTTAGACATTTACTCATAAGCCTCAAAAAACTGTCGGTAAAGCCAGAAGAGAACGCTTTTGGCACGTTGCAAATGTTGTAATACACAATCTAGGTATCTCTTATTGTACATCTTTTGTAGGGTAGTATCTTTAACTGAAAATATAGAATAAATGTCAACGAAAAATGTACCTAATACTTATTGCACTGTTAAGAATATAGATGAGCTCGGTGGTTGATGGTGGCATTGTACCTATCTATTTCTCTCAGTTTTTAGAATAGAGATTTAGAGACTGTAACGGCCTGTAAACTGACGGTGAAGTACAACATATTTATATAATTTATATTTACATATTTGAGTTACTCGACAAATATGATACTACCTATGTAGGTATATAAAGAAAAGTATCAGCTTCTGGATAGACGCAATAAACGTAATTAACGCAGACGTATGGCACACCAAGTGTATTTGACATGAAAAGGTGAGCTAAGTAAGTAGTTCTCTAATTTCAAAACTAAAGGGGTATCTAAAACAGATAAGTTGGAGATCCACTACTAGTTAAGTGACAGCCTGTGATGTGATGTGGTTAAGAAAACAATAATCAAGTGACATTCAGCAACAACTTAAAAAAAATGGGTAAGTAGCTTAGGACGTTGATCCGTAAATATGGCACCAGTAAATTAAAAGCAGTTCAAAAATGATTTATATAACCGGATACAAAAGCCGATTTGCAGCAGCCAGCTCGACGTGACGTGACGATGACTGATGATAGTAATTGGCTTAATCTTTCGTTATTTTTCCACGTAATGCACTCAGCAGAACTGAAATAATCGCTTGGTTTAATTAGCCAACAATCGGTTACGCATACTTATCTACTTACTTTTCACTTAAATGGCTTGAAATGATCAATTTTTACAATAATACAGTTTTAAAGGAGTGTTCATATAAACAAAAGACAATTTTCACAAAACAAATTCAATTTTCACAAAAGTCTTTGACGGTAAAGTAATTTGAAAGTGATGATGGATTTTCCACATTTACACTTTGTTGCTAAAAGGGCCTATTAGACTACGCGATCAAAGAGCGAGTGGCTTTATCTCCCCTCTCCTTTTAGACTGTCTGAATATCGCGTAGTCTAATAGGCCCTTAAAGCAGATAAATTAAAATCTTTGTCTAAGAGTTTGTAAGTTTGGAGCACGCTGTTTTTTTAAATAACCGTTAGTATTTTCAAGAGACTCACGAAAACTATCTTTATCTTGTCTCCTCGTAAACAGCTACAGAAGCAAAGCCGGTGGTGTATACTCAACGAGTTCGGGCACGGGCCCTGTCGCCGCCGCGCCGGCCAACTGACGAGGCCGACCCGGCTTATAGATAGGTAGGTACAATACATGACGACTAGTATTCGTTATTTTGTTTTAAATTTTAGTACTTGACCAATTATATCGCAATGTAGCGTATGGATATAAAGTACAAAAGTTAAAAATTATAAGAACCAATTTTATAACTACCTTTTTTTTAAATATATTTTTAATATAACTCACCTAACCTAAAAAAATATTTTTTGTAACTTGTGTTGCCGACTGTACTTCTAACATTAATTATAAATAAACTCGTTATAAAAAGTCATGTAAAACGAGTCTAAACTCGACGGATAGGTACATACTATTCTGTTAGCCATTGAGGAGTTCCTATACCCACCTTCCGTCTCCATCATTATTCTATTGTCATCCGAATCTGCTATCTATGCAAAATTCCAAGTCAATCCGATCATCAGAAGTAGGTTAAAATCGACTTCTAAGGTCGGAGTTCACCAACATTTAAACAGGCGATTAGAGGTCTGACGGTTGTCAAAATGTATTGACTAACAGCCGATTAGGATTTAACAGTCCGTTAAATTGGTTGGTGAATTCCGACCTAAGATTTGATTGCATTATTTGTTAATTAGTTAGTTACAAGTTAATCTAAATAAGTAATAAGTGTGTTAAAAAGTAGTAGGTACAATGGGTTATAATAAATTATCCCCTTAAACCACACAGCTTACCTTCAGGAAGGCCCTGTTAACCGATTAGTAAGACGACATGTCACCGTCCTACTACCATCGCGCGAACTCAAGAAGGATGCCACACTAGCGGGCTGCCACTATAGCGTCGGTATTTACTCGCATAGAAAGATGATAGAAGTGATGATGATAGAAGAAGTGTGTAGTGATGGTAGAAGTGTGTCTGTGAAGTTTAAGATGGTCTCGCTTTTATTTATCTAGTGTTTTACTGTTTATTACGAGCGGCGTGCCCTCGCTTCGCTCCGGGTACTATTATATACATACCTTCCGGGAAAAAATATCTAACTGATAGTGAAAACCGCATCAAAATCTGGTTTAGGAGGATTTAGCGGATAAACAGACAGACAGACGCGGAAAGCGACTTTAATTAAATACGAGTACTATGTAAGGGCTATGTAAGGAGGATAAGGAATATGGATAAGGAAGGATAAGAATAAGGAAGCTAAGTTATATTACTTGTGAGATGAAGTGACTCTTACCAATTTCACCATACGATGTTAAATATTAATCGCCTGTTAGTTCATACATTTTGACAGCTGTAACACTCTAATCGTCCGTTAAGTAGTTGGTGAAATCCGACATTAAACTTATATTTGAGCATATTTCAGAAAGGTTGTCGCAGTTAAGAACCTGATTTAAGAAACGCTAACTGTTTCCATTACGTCACTAAAATTAACCATATAAGTGTATGACTAAATTTCGTTACGTAATGGAATAAAGTTTTTTAATTAGGTTCTTAACTGCGACAACCTTTCTGAAATATGCCCATTTAACGTTCGGTTGATTATTTTCGTCTCGTAACTTTGAGTCTAGGGAATTAATATTAACTAGGGAATTATGTAAGCACTGGTTCTTTGCCCATAGACGTTATTAGAACTTCCAGTTGTTGACTTCTTCCGCGCGACTTAACGAATGAATAATTGAATAATACATATATAGCTTTTGCCAGCGACTTCGTCCCCTTCACTTATTTTAACTTGAAATTTTAGCAATTACAGACATAACTTTTCTACAGACTTATTATATATATAGATAAAAAACCGGTCAAGTGCGGCTGGGCTCGCGCACCGAGGGTTCCATATTTAATATGGTTCGCATCAAAACTATTTCCCAATTGTGTTGAGTGTTTAGTATAATAAATAATATAAGTATTAATATTCCGACGCAACGTGTCGGGGCCATTAATAAAATAAATAGTAAAAATAACTCTATTAGTACGTGTTAAGGTCCGTTTCGTCGTATCCTGCGAATATGGGCGCAACCACCGTTAAAACCGTTTTCCGCTTTATACAGATTCGTATTCTCCATATTTTATTACACCTTTTGACTTTTTGAAAAAAGGTAAAATCGTAATTTTGACAAAGTTATAAAGGTTTCAATTTTGGGCGCAACTGTCTAGGCCCTATTTATTCCGGCGAACTAAGTCGCAAGGGGCATAAGGTCCTTTCTCCGCACGGGATCAGGGCGCGGGGTGGTCGCAAGCGTGGAACAAAGGCCCAAGGTAACATTAAGGTCTCTTTCCGCGGACTCAACATTAGCGCAGGGTGCTATTTAGGTGCTGCGTCGTGGCCATTGCGTCTGTATTCGTCGGAAAAAATAATAATTTGTAATTTTCAAAGCAATTACCTTTAAAAAAAACAATTTGTTTTAAAGTAATATACACGAGACTCATCATTGGTTTGAAATTGTTTTTGGTTGTATCAAAAAATTACTATTTTTTTGTTTTAAAAGGCTTGGGTAGGCTTGGTTAATGGCGATTATTCCGCGAAAAATTAAATAGTTTATTTAAATTTCACGTGGAAGAAAGATTTAAGAGACATATTTTCGTATTATAATGGAAATAAAATAAAATGTGACAACCAATAGTTGTCTAAGTACATTTAACACGTAACTTGTAAGTTTCACGGCAAACACTTTGCTATTGATTTTTTTAAACACAAAAAACCTTCTCCTGTAAAATTTACTTTTTGTAGTTGCGCCCTTATTCGTAGGATACGACGGTTTTACGTTGCCTACATTTTAACAGTCATTTTCATAGAATTTTGTTAAATCTCGGAAACTGTTGACTAGTTGTCGAGTCTTTTGTATCCGAAGTGTGAAATAACAAAACCGTTTAACGCGTTACGTGCAGAACACTTGATGTTGTGTTTACCGTGATAAGATGACGTGCTGCCGAGAGTTTTGTTTGCTATACACAGTATCCTTAATGCGCGGAAGCAATTACTCCAGCTCTTTTGTCTGTGAGCGCGACGTCGCACGCTCGACGATTAGGCAGGTACGGCCATGGGCGCGGGGGCTCGGCGGGCGCGCCGCGCCGCCAGATTCGTGCACACTTTAACGATCAAGTGTTATTTTTCAGTTACTTGAGTTGGTGTTTGTTTCAGTGTTTTGTGTTTTGATGTACCTATTTTTATATATTTTTATTAACCCCCGACGCAAAAAAAGAGGGGTGTTATAAGTTTAACATGTCTGTCTGTGGTATCGTAGCTCCCAAACGGATGGACCGATTTTCGTTTAGTTTTTTTTGTGTCATAGATAATTTTATCCCGAGTGTTCTTAGCCATGTTTCATGAAAATCTATTCAGCCGTTTGAAGATCATCAGCTCTTTTCTAGTTGATGAGGGGATCTGATTTTTTAATTCTTGAAATCTTCTAGTGACGAAGTCCCTCCAGTGAAAATGTACCTACGTGCTTGGAGCCCGTTAAAGGTTTTGCTCATTGCTTAGAAGGTTTTTAGGCGCTGATATCGGGGGTTTTTAACTCGGTTAGGTTATTGTTAAATGGGAAAACAGATTTCTCCTTAAACTTCGATGTATGTAAAAACTTATAATCAGATCAAAGTGATTGGTTCTCCGTCTTTGTTTATTATATCCTTCTAGTGCAGGTTCGCGGCTTTCCGCTGGAGCATGATCCCAGAATTGGTTGGTCCAGTTATATCAGTGCGGTTTGCTGCCCATTTACCTGTGTTACATGCGGACAAGACCCATTCAAACAATCCTCGCCTACCCCCAGAACTCATACCTACTTCATAACTATTTCGAAGATTACATTCGTTCGTCCTAAAAAAAGAAACTACTTACTTACCTATCTATCAAAACTGTCGGCGCTTTGCTATCGGGAAAATTGACATCGAATATAACACTTTTGCACGTGCCAACACGGCTAAATAAATGTAGGATATGTCTTTTATCCCCTGATATTAAAAAATAAATATTTTACATATTTCTGTAACCTTCTCTTGGTATAGGCATTTTTTTTTTAATTTCTTTAATAATTTGAGCTTATCATAAATTTTTACTGAAATCGTGAGGTACAAAATGGGCCGTAATTGTCTGATATAGTGCAAAAGCCACGCCTAACGGCCGGTTCAGTTCGTGGAAATACGATTAAAAGTTTTCTAAAGACGGTATTCAAATAAAGGTTTACAAGCGGCCGCAATGTCACGACTCACGGCTACATCGGACTCATTTTGTTCGTTTTAGTACATATGCACAGCTGCCATAGAGGTTTTTGTACTATTATTTAGTTAACAAATAAAAAACCCCTAAGTAGGTAAAATGGGGGGGGGGGGGGGGGGGGGTGAAAATTGGAGTGGAGGTTTGTATGGGAGTAAAGTAATTTTTGAAGTAGATATATGGAAACTGGTTTCTAGACTAATGAATATAAAATACGAGTTTTGACGTTTTTGGAAAATCTACCCCTAGCAGGGCGAAAAGGGTTTGAAAATTTGCATGATTTAAAGTTTCTATCCCTTCAAGATACGTAACGAAAACTTCATCTGCACTTTTTAACGAAAATACTGACTCTCCGCAGACGAAGTCGCGGGCGGAAAGCTTTAGTATACTAACTACCTACCTATGCACTTAGTATAAACAATAAAACTTAAACGAAAAAATGTAAAGCGGATCTGAAATTACTTCATCGCAAAGTTATAACCCCAAAATAATTTAAATAAAAAAAACTATTAAAACAACAATAAACAATAAAAACCCCAATAATTTGATCCCCGAACTCCAGGATTCATAGCTTTAGTTGTTACTACTAGACTATCTCGTCAATGACGTCATGCGTCAAAATAATAATTACATGCTACAAATTGTCATTGCACGTGTAAACGAGTCGTATTGTTACGCGTACACCGAAAAAATATAATTGTAAAGGACTTAGATATAAAAAATGTATAATATTTGGCGAAATTTTCAAAAAATTTTATATAATTCTGCAGATTTCGTGAATACTAACCAGCAACTTTTTTTTGTTCAATTGATTTTTATATTTAAAAATCCGGTCAAGTGCAAGTCGAACCCGCGCACCATTGCAAGGGTTCCGTATTTACGTCCGTACTTCAAAAATATACCTTTTTATGTACTTTAACTGTATGCAATAAGGTCCATTTTGAGTTGCCTAAAATTTAGTACAGATCTTTAAAGTTTTTTGTCAATTTCTCGAAAGCTATAAATTTTGAACATTATCTATAAGTTAAGATTTTTTTTAGATTTTTCGGTTCATAAACTTCGGAGATAAAGGGGGGAACGGTCATTTTTTTAACATTTTTGGTTATATAAATCAAAAAGTATGTCAAGGAAAATTATAAAAAATAGACTTGAAATGTACAGATTAAGCCCTTTCATATGACACCCCATTTGCTATTATAAAATCACTCTCATTTTTCAACCCCCCATTCAAAATTAATTTCATATTTTTTTACTAAAAACAGATGCGGGCAAGCAGGTCTTACAACTATGCCAAATTTCAAGTTGATAGCTTGTATAGGTGCTGAGAAAAACTGCTGTGACATACAGACAGACAGACAGAGAGATAGACAACGAAGTCTCACCATAAGGGTTCCTTTTTTACCATTCTGGTACGGAACCCTAAAAAACCACGTTAACTGCACCTCAGCGTCATCTTGTGTTTGATTAAGTGCTTAACCTTAATACAAGTATACAAAAAAAAAGACATATATATTATATATATAGGTTTTTTTTTTCAGGGACAGCAGCGAACCGCGGCGCGGTGAGTGTAGCGGGCGCCGGCCGTCCGAAGGCCGCTAAACGGATTATACTGCGGCAAGTACCTACTAATCAACTTTTTCATGGAGTGCTTATCTGCTTTAAAAGTTGTCTCATTAATGTTGCAAACTCCACGTAGTTTTACAGCTTTAATTTGTGTGTTTTGCGCCCTGCTTACGCATGCTCAGTGTCTTTTCAGGGCCCGTAATAAATAACGCGATGAATTTTACCGTTTTTAGGGTTCCGTACTAAAATGGTAAAAAAGTAACCCTTATGGTGAGACTTCGTTGTTTGTCTGTCTGTATGTCACAGCAGTTTTTCTCAGCAACTACACAAGCTTTGAACTTGAAATTTGGCACAGTTGTATAACATATGCTTGTCCGCATCTGTTTCTAGTAAAATATATAAAATTAATTTTATAAATAATTGAAAAGGGGTCTAGAACGGGGGGTTGAAAAATGAAAGTGAAAAAAATCCTACTCCTACTCCTACAAAAAAATATCGTGACAATTTAAGCCACTATGCAAAGTACATATACATACAAAAATATTATCAAAAATCGTCAAAAGAAAAACAATCCTCGAACAAGTAGATACTGGCATATAGTGTTGTCGTCCAGTGCAGTTTTTTTTCTCAGTGAAATTATCGTAAAAAAGCGGTTAAGTGCGAGTCGAACTCGCGCACTGAGGGTTCCGTATCTACACATTTGGCCAATTTTTAGTGTTTTTTGTTTTTTTATAGGGTTTGTTCTATAATCATACCAAATTTTACGCTTGTATGTATATACCTACTGTTTTTACGATAGTAAAAATACAAAAAAAAGTTGAAAAAAAAATAAGTTTCTTTTAAGTCCCTTTTACTTTATGATTTTTTTATTATTTGTTAGAAAATCCACCGTCATACATATCACATATTCTGCAAAAAAATCTTTTACGGTTGCTTCTAAAGATACAGCTCTTTAAAGTTCTGGCAGACGGACGGACCGACGGACGGACATCGTAGGTTTAGTAATAGGATCCCGTTAGGTACCTAACCTTTGTTAACGGAGATTTTCATTTCTCTCGAAAAATAACTGCGGACAAAGTTGATTTACCCTCACAAGCTTTACAAGCGAGCATCAAATTAAGAGCGACAGCGACACTAGAGCCTCAAAAACGAAAAATGAAGCGCCGCGCCTATGTGACGATTCGCCGCAATGGCTGACCCTTCGCGCATTTTGATAATAGATGAACTGTAGGTAAATGATTCGTTAGGCTGCATTAAATATTGGAAGTATTTTAACTGAAAAGGAGTTTTGAGATAGGTAAACATTTCGTGTAACAATACGGGTATTATACTTACATTGATATGATTGTAATAAGTTTAAATATATCCTACACCCAACAAACAATTAAGTGTTGGTTGCAGGTTTTTTTTAAGCTTACGGCCGCACTCAGAGACGTCAATTAAGTTTTAAGTTTCATTAAAGTAGCTGCTGTCACTTTCTTTGCTATAGCAATAGAATAACTGCCGCACTCAGAGACGTCTATTAAGTTTTAAGTTTCATTAAAGTAGCTGCTGTCACTTTCTTTGCTATAGCAATAGAATAACTGCCGCACTCAGAGACGTCAATTAAGTTTTAAGTTTCATTAAAGTAGCTGCTGTCACTTTCTTTGCTATAGCAATAGAATAAGATGCAGCAACTTAAATGAAACTTAAAACTTAATTGACGTCTCTGAGTGCGGCAGTAAGACGCAGCAACTTTAATTAAACTTGAAAATTAATGGAGTCTTTGAGTGCGGCAGTTAGAGTGCTACTACTGATTCATATATACATTATATATATATATATATATATATGCTGCAACTTTGCCAACATGCTACAACATTACCCCTTTTGTAAAAATATGATTTTCTCTCAAACCATTATCAATGTTTTACTTCTAATACCTAATGAGAGAAGTGCTATCATTTATCTGGCAACCCATTTCAAAATACTTGTTAATGGCAACACTGATAGTTTTGAACTCAGTCGCTGTCAAAACTTGCAAAACGACCATGTGTTTTTTTGGTGTCTCCATAACTTTTATCATTACCCTGAAAATACACAAGATAGCTTCTCGGGGAGTATTCATATGGTACCTAAGTAATAATGCTCTTTTCGTAACTTCACGTACTTTTTCTTGTAAATGCACTGATTTAAAGCTAAAACGAGGATGGGCAATGTTGCAAAGTGTTTCTTAGAACATACATGCCACAAGTTTGCCTATGGCTAGGGCTGTCACTATTTACTAGAATACAAAAGAAAAGGTTAGTGACGCGTGCTGATTTTTATGTGCGGAAATTTAGCGTTAAAGTTATTATCACTTTTAGAGTTATTTTAAAAAAACATGAATTTCCGTGCAATGTTGCAGCAGTGGACGGTATATATATATATATAGTATTCATATAGATAATTATATATTATATAGGTATTTGTACTCACGTTTTCGAAAACGGCTCTAACGATGCTTGATGTTTAATTGACTATCCCGGTTTTTGTTTATATATTACTGAGGTCCAGGAAATACAAAGTAAAATAAAATGGCCATAAAATATTAAGGAAAGTCTGTTAAAAGAAAACACGCAATGTTTTATCAAGGAAATGAAATTGTATTATTACCGAAGCGTTATGTCACTCAGCAGCAGGTACCTACCACTTCCAAGGGGACTGCTAATAAATTTCTGTCTTTTTTTCTTTTCTTTTTAGGTGTTTTTCTATTTTTGTCATGATATTTTTACGATTCCGTACTCAAAGGGTACCGACACGGAACCCATTACTAAGTCCGTCCGTCTGTCTGTCTGTTAATCATTATGTCACGTCCACGTACATGAATGAATGTGAGATCAGGGTGCCGCTGTACATATACATCCGGCGTAAGCTCGGTGTAGTCATAAGTCGTGGGTCACGTCGTCGTTGATTGAGAAACTTATCTGAGCGAATTTAAATATTTTCATCCCATTTGCTGTCTTATCTCCATTTTCTGTGAACAGCGCCCAAATACAAAGAGTGTGCACACAAGAGTGTCTACACGACTTGAATCTGCTATCTTCCTTTTACTACTAGAACTTTAGACGCATGTGTGCGTGGTGCCATGCATACCTGGTTGCTATGCCGAACACCACAACAAAGAACTTTGGATTAAATTTTTAATGCGCACAGCCTAGATATGAAACAAGACACGTGAGACTGCGGACAGGCATAAAAGCTATCCGACGTCATGTCCCTAGCCCCGAAAAGCCCCGAAATGAACCGTCGGATTAATAATCAAATGTTGTAAGTGTTGTGTGCCGAGTAGCTGATTCGAATAAACACGAATAAGATCAAGACCGGGTAGTTCGGAAGACTCGCACCACCCGCAGACTTTACCCGCGTAGATGCCCGCCTCTTCAGTCTTTTCGTGAGCACGATCGTTTTTTAGCCTGTCTGGGTGTCCCACTGCTGTGCACAGGCCTCCCCTCTTTCATTCATGCACAATAAACCCCAAATTTTATTTAGGGCCAATTTTCAATCTTCAAATAATACTGTCAGTCAAATTTTAGCTCTGTCCTTTTCTATCAAATGGTAAAGAAAAATGATAGCTTTAAATCGTCAGATAAATTTATCTGAGGATTGGAAAAATCGGCTCTAATTTTAAATGTCACAATGAAAGATGAGGAGATTGTTAACCAAGTGTTCAAATGACATTGTAAAAAATAGGTGATACTTTGAAAACCTAATTCTTTTTACTCAAACATGCTTCCGAGCATGGCTGGCTGTTCATTGTGGAAGTATTGCGAGACTTTACATTTTTGTACATTTTATGTTTTTGATGGGATCTTATTTCTTTTTACCCCACTGCCCGAAGGAGGGTTTTGTAGGTAGTCCACCTTAATTAACAGATTGTTTACATCTAATTGTAGCTGACTGTACCTACCTATATCCACTAGGTTCCTAGTCTTACAAATACGATTAAAAAGTTACTTGTGCAGTTCGTAAAATTATTTGTCATAGACTTTATATGGAGACGTGACTTTAGGGTCCATTTCCACTTAGCGTCTTTCGATCGTCGCGGGGACGCCGACGCTCGACAGACGCTAAGTGGGAAGGGACCCTAAGGCTGCCTTTCCATTGATGCGAAGACGAGCGGAGCGGTGCGAAAAGGACCATCAGATTCCTCTAGTTTCTGTGTGCTATGCGTTAGTGTGGGTACTGTACAAGGTGATTGGTCCTTGACAGCAGCAGAGGACCGATCGTTGTGGAAAACCTTGGGGAAGGCCTTTGTCCAGCAATGGACATCTTGCGGCTTATGATGATAATGATGATGAAAGGAAAAAATCCGAACACCGTTAATTTGCAGTTACATCACATAAAAAATTAAGTCCAATATAAGCTGACACTCACTAAGTACGAGATTATTACTTACTGCCGCACTCAGAGACGTTGATTAATTTTTAAGTGTCATTAAAGTTGCTGCTGTCACTTACTTTGCTATAGCAATATAATAAGACGCAGCAATTTTAACGAAACTTAAAAAATAATTGACGTCTCTGAGTGCGGCAGTTAGTGCATGTCAGTTTATACAGCCGCCTGCTGCACTTTGATGTTAATGTTTCCCAATTCCTCTTATAATAGGGACATAGTTTTCTCGGTTTACCGCTCTTTACTACCTACAATGCTTCACAGTGCTCTGGGTTTACTCATTGTAAGCAGTGTGGATCAATATTGTATTCACACAAGAAGAGATTACAACGGAACTTCCGTTACCGGGACGGAAGCGGATACTGTACTGACGAAATATGACAAGATGGTAAAAGTACCTACACTTTCCTTATTTTATAAATATTTTCCCCATAATTATATGCTCAACCTAATATTGTTATTATTTTCCTTAATGACAAACCAGTGCGTAAAGCACATTTCAGGATTGAGAAAGTTTGATTTATATTTATGGGAAGCAATCTCACCTTAATGTCTCCTTTATAGTACCTACAGTAAATACCTAACGACGGTTATTCTCCCAAGGGGGATTCCAACTGTTGCATTATTTCTAGCATTCAAAATATTTGGTCATTCAATTTATTATTTGCAAATTTATTTTCTGATGGGTCTGGTTGTACAATATAAACGTGTCGTGATACGCCAGAGGTTCATCGAATTGATACGTAGGTATTATTATCGTGAAGTGTCTATGTTGACGACGACGCGCTGCAGCGCTGCTGTTGCGTCCACTTTTACCTTTTAAGTAAATTTACACAATTGACACTGTCAACATTCTCTGAACATTTAGATCGCCACGGCCTTTCTGAAAACCAAGTGCGGGCTGGCCTTTGTGCCGCAATCAACGATATAATCATCCAGTCTCACCAGTGCCAATTCCCCGACAATCCTCCCGCCGAGTCGAGGGCAAGAGGCGAAAAGGTGGGACTCAATTAACTCGGGTCCCGCGGGTGGTAACCGGTTTGTTACGCTACTCGTGTGACACGATTATCCCGCCGCACCTTCTGGGAATGACTTACAGACAAAGCGCCGCAACTAAGGTGACAGAAATAGGGGAAAAACTGGAACATCATTTTGGCTCGTAGTATATACCTAATAACGAAGTATTAGGTAAATACTTACGTTTGGAGTCGAATCCTTCATGAGGTGCAGGCTCACTTCTCATATGGCCGTGTTGGTGTAGCGTTTAGTCGATGGGTGACAGGAAAACTGGTAAATTTCTCGCCCAAAGTAGGTATTTCCTGCAGAACGTTGGGAGAAACACTCCAAGCATTTTGGCACGACGCCACGAGGCCCATTTCGAGAATATGTTTGTTTAGTTCAGCCACTGTAATTTATTTTAAATTTAACATCTTTTATTTGTTTTATATGTAGAGATTGGATATTTGGGAGCTAATTAACTTAAAGTTTTAGTTGTCTCTAGGAAAGCTAAGATGTGGTTGCGGTTTCAAAAAATAACAACACACACTTAAAGAAAAAAAAAACAGGCAAGAGCATGTCGGGCCATGCTCAGTGTAGGTTCAGTCGCCATTACTACAAATACAAAAAAGTGCGCCAGCAAAAGAGCGTATCTTAATGGCATTTACGTCCTTTTGTTATATTTCGTCAACCTTTTTCATAGTTTTTGGACATACAGTTGTAAAGATAAAGGGGGGACACAATTTATGTAACTTTCGGAGCGATTATTTCCGAAAATATTCATTTAATCAAATAAGTTGCTTGGAAGAAATAGGAAGTGTTTTAAATAATTGTCAAAATATGTGCCACACATTGATATTTGCTGAAAAAATAATTCAGCTTCTGTTTCATGTGTCGAGTGCCCCCCCTAGAAATATTCATTTTTGTTCTTTAACTACCCAAGTTTTTGAAGTCGGTTAAATAGTAGCTAAGCAGTGGTAATTAATTTTACAATGGAACAAAGATTCGGCTTTAGCAGTTCAACAAAGCCAAGTTTAAAAGAGCTTTAGCGAATAGGAACTCGAGCGTCGGCGTGTTTCGAGAGCCAAGTTAAAGCTGCTTCAAGTTCGATTTGTCTCGTGAGAACGCACCGAGTTTTTTCAAGTACCTACATCGAAACTTGTCTACTGGCACATGAATGTGACGCAAACGGACCTAGTGAATAAAAAATTTATGATTAAGAAATTAAATGTTTAAAAAAGCAGAACTACGCGGAGGTTAGGATGTTTTAAGCTTGCCTCAAGCAACGCCGGGTGAAAGTCATATTTAGTGTATTACATCAAGAACCATCTCAGAAAAGTACGAGTATTATATTTCCGTAAGAATTTTGCAAATCGATACAGTAGTTTTTGAGATAATCGCGAAGATACAAACATACATACTATACATACATATAATACATTCATACGGGTCAAACACACCTGGATGCTGTTTCGCAAAAATGTGTTAACCCACAATTATTTAAAAATAAAATTTCAACCTACAGTATCCATCATTGTGGGTAAATATTTTATTGCTAAATTATGATGGGTTAACACATTTTTGCGTAACAGCGTCCACCTGTCAAACTTCAGAAAAATACTTTAATTTCAATTTCAATTTAATTTGGGGAGGCGTATACGTCTTTTTGTTGACATAATGATGATTGCTCACATCTTGCACTTGAAAGTACTATACTTACGGTATTTCGTAGCACCATTACTGCCTTAGCTGTCGGTCGATTATTCAAGCAGAAATGGGTAAAATATCCAATGCTTATGAACGAACATCTTTAAGTATATATTTATAGGTATATACATGCACTTTATACTTTATATACATGTAAAATATACAACCAACATGACACAAACAGGATGAAAATACAATAAGTGCTTAAAAATTAGCACATTAGCTTAATTACATGCTTAGAATTACCTTACTTACGGCCGCACTCAGAGACGTCATTTAACTTTTAAGTTTGATTAAAGTTGCTGCTGTCACTTTCGTTGCTATAGCAATAGAATAAGACGCAGCAACTTTAATCAACAATTAAACATTATAAATGAAGTGGGTTATGTAGTGAGAGTTATGAATTACGTTTTATAGGTATTTACTTATTATACTTTTGAAAATATATACGCATTTTATTTCTAGATAACATACAAAATTAAATAACGCATTTAATTCTATCTACTTCAGAATAAAGATATGTTGGCGTTTTACAACTTAAAGTTTAGGTACTAATACTTTAAACTTTAAGTACTTAATACTGTACTACCTCAAATGTACCAAAAATAATATTTACTTTGGTTAAGCTCAGGAGATCACTTCGTAGATATTATACACAACAGTTTAACTAAATCACTTCACTAAGGAACTTACTATACACAATGTATAGTCCTCGTAACTTGAATTGTTTCTTACTAATTAGTCGTATAGATGCCGTTTGGAGATAGTAGAGACGATATAAAGACCGCTACTGTCGGTCACCTCGTCCGTGCTTTCCGTTAATCAGGATACGTCAATGTCCTCGACCTTGTAGAGAAACCTCCGGCGGCGGTAGTCTCACGAGTCCCCGTTGGGCGCGGCGGTGGCGGTGCTGCAGTTGGCGCGCGTGGAGCGCGTCGAGCTGCGCCGCAGCCCCACCCCCGCCCCCACCGGATTCAGCAGGATTAAGTTATCGCTCTTTCTTTTACCACGACAATTGCAGAAGATCAGTTCCCTCATCCCTTTTCTAAAGTTCTTCGACAGGAATGCGTAGAGAAGGGGGTTGATGCCCGAGTTGAAGTAGGTGATAAGGAATGTGAGAGGGGTTAGAAGAGTGCTGAAGTCGCCGGTGCCGTGGTAGCCGGTGGACCAATGCTGCCACATCTTGCGCGCGTGGAAAGGCAGGTTGCAGACGGCGAAGGTGAGCACGACGACGATGAGCATGCGCACGACGCCGCGGCGCGCGCGCAGCACGTTGCGCGACAGGTGCGTCAGGTGGTGGCAGTTGCGGGATTCCGGCTCGCGGTACGCCTTCAACGCTTTCATAGCGCGCTAGGATAAAACAAATAACGTACAAGTAAATACATTAAAACAATATGTGTATGCATCCTATGTATGTATAAACACTTTATTGATCAAATAAATAAAATAACAATGATAAAAAGGCACAAATATATATTCTATTTTATTAATTCATTTGTAACAGCATACAAAAGGTATCAAGGTATCAAGGTACATTATGATAGTACGAGTGTGCTAAGTTAATGTTTATACAGGGTGACTGGATAATCGATACATTCCTTTTAAGGAGGCATAGTAGAGCTCATTTGGAGCAAATTAGGTCATGTAGTACCCTGGCCGAAAATTATTAGATTCTGAGATATTTGAGATTTTAGTTTTTTTTCGAAATTGCGGAACATGTTCGAGAAAAAAGATATAAAAAAATAATTTGGTGGTGTTGCTGTCGTCGAGTCAAATCTTATCTAATGGTTGTAATATAAAGCTCACTTTACGTGTTCACGGCCGATACTGTAATGGTTTTTGAATTTCGATTTTATTCGAATCACGATACAATTTGATTCGGCGAAAATTTCTCATGTTACTCGAGATGAAGCATCAATCAAGATGAAATGTCAACAACATAATTACCTATACATATATGTATATTATAACATGTAGGTACCTATATATTTTTTATCATAGAGGATTTTCAATATGAGTGTAGATAAAGTATTGTACGCGACTCTGCGTAATGGCATTGCGAAGCCGTCACGTAAACTACTATTCCCGTAGTTTGAAAAGCACACATATCAACAGATGTCACCTCAGCGGCGTGCATAGCGATTATTGGGTACAAAGAAGAATGAAATTGGTTCTCTCTGGGAGTCTGGATGTTTTCTATGTATTAACCCTTTAAGTCGCAAAAATAAAAAAGTCGGGTGTTCAAACCTCTTTATATTTTAAAACAGCATAAAAAATAGCAAGAAAAAATATAAAAAAGTGAATGTTATGGAATGTAACTATATTGATATACGTTGCCACATTAAGGGTGAAGTATATATTTCTCTATATAAGTATGTTAATCGTTATCTAGTACCCATAGTACAAGCCTAGGGCTTAGTTTGGGACTAGGTCAATTGATGTGAGATTGCCCCCTGATATTTATTTATTCATTACCTGTTTGTGTACGTAAAGGGAAAATGAAATAAATCGGAAATGAAAACGTTGTTATGTTGCTGCAGCAGTTTTCCACGTATCTCACATAATGTTCAAAGATGTTGAAATAAATTTAGAGATGGTCAATGGTTAAAGTTACGCTTCTATAGGAGAATGTATATTGAAAGCAGTAAAGGCGCGTGGGGAATTCCTAGCTGGCTATCAGTACTTACTGCACGACATTGCGCGGTGGCACTCGTGATGCGGCGCGGCGCGGTGCGGCGCGCTGTTTTACGCGAGGCAAATATAAGAGTTACGATTTTATAGCGGTACGGTTTTACGGATGGAAACAACTTCCTTTAGAACTACAACATAAACTAGTGAACCTTTTTTGACTATAGCCTAGCCTGAGGGGTTGGGAAATTTGTAACGTGCGGAAAATTTTAGTGAAAAATAAAATACCTATACAACATAATCGAGACCACGTAATCTGGGAATGACGTACAGTCAACCTAATAAGAACCTGCCAAGCTGATAGTTCTGTCAAGTAAAATTTTTAAGGGTTTGCGTTTAAATAAAAAAATAATTAATTTAAAAAATCAAAAAACCTGACTGCTGTAAAAAATATCAACTGAAAAGCTAAGAACAAGCCATAATCTAAAGAATATAACTTAAATGTTGGAAAAGGTATTGCAGGCGGGGACAAGTCCAAGTGGTGCTCTTTAAGTGAAAATATTTACATTTTTACAACAAAATTTGCTTGTCCCCGACTGCAATACCTTTTCCAACATTTAAGTTATATTCTTTAGATTATGGCTGGTTCTTAGCTTTTCAATTGATATTTTTAAAGCAGTCGGGTTTCTTGATTTCTTTCATTTTATTTTATCTCATAGTTTTTTAGTTTTTATTAAAATTATTAGCTTTCATTCGGTACCCATATTGTTATAATAAAAAAAACTTTATTTTATTCCCCCTCCATTTTTTTTCGCGGACGCTATATTGAAATATTATATACCCTATGTCACTCCGACAGTTAAGACGAATATAATGATACCTCATTGTTAAAATCCGTCAAGCCGCTTAAGCTGCAGAGCGACACAAAGAAATATACATACATACATACATAGGCTCGAAAAACATAACCCTCCTTCGGGCAGTCGGGTAAAATCGAGGCTTTACTTAGTTCCGAGAAATTTAGCAAATACAACGGTAAGTATACTAAAATGTATATTAAAATGGTTTGAAATTTCATCTAATATACTCGTACGACATGTTTTCTAAACATTAGTAATTATTAATTACGTGGTTATGGTTACAATAATCTCTGCTTCATCAATCTTCTATTGATACGGTCTATTTGAGTCGATAATTGTGGACACGTGGAAGATGTAAGCAGCATTAGCGTTATTTGAAACGACCCTGAATCACAGATTACATAATAAGAACTCTTATTATGTAATTTGTGCCTGAATGGCTTCCGTAAACATCAAATCAAACTCGGTTTGCTTGCTATAAGTACTTTGTTCCCAGTAAGTTGCTGATATATTTATGAAACATTCCTTATACCTATTGCAAATAGGGATCATTTCCGCGGTTACGTTGCTGGCTCGCTTACGGCGGCATTACCATGTCATCACCAGTAGAAAAAGGGCAGGTGTCCTTTGTAAAAAACGTAAACAAACTTCTTAACTATTGAAAATGCTTCGTGAAGTTCCAAACAACACCGCTTTGAAACTAATTTCTTAAACGTCCGATGCGGTGTTTAGATGATCCAATTTAGTTTCCTACGCAAAGGATAATAAAAGAACCCCCAATTACCATTTGAAAAAACCGGCCAAGTGCGAGTCGGACTCGCGTAGGGTGATGGCACCAGTGTTGGACACTTTAAGCTGACAGGCACTAATAATGGACACTTTAACCTTAATTCAAAGATCATACGGTTACAAATTTACTGTTGCAAAATAAATGAATAACCCTTATCTTCTTCAAAATAAGAATCATGTGTCCATCATTGGTCTTTGTCCATTACTGGTGCCATCACCCTACCGAGGGATTTTTTCCTTTACTTGTGCTATAAGACATTGCTTCTTGCCAAAATTCATGATTCTAAGTCAACTGGAAATACCCTAAAGGTTTTGAATCCCTTGCGAATGTCAAAATATGCGGTATAAAGGCCGTATCTTTTGAGTGCGTTGATTTAGATGTTTGATTTTTTCTCAGCTCCAGGGGATACAGACTTGAGTATTTGATATTCATTTCAAATTGATACCTCCACGCGTTCCTGAGAAAAAGGGTCTTGACAGACAGACAGACATAAAGACAGGAGGACAACGAAGTGATCCTATAAGGGTTCCTTTTTTCCTTTTGAGGTACGAAACCCTAACAATGCACTAGACAAGGGCTTAATCATGTTTAGGCCCGTAATATGACCCCGCGCCCCTCCATAGATAGTGTTAACACAATGGGAAACGGGGTGAATTATACGGATACGGGTGATTCTACTACTGTTTTATATATACTCGTAAGAGTTTGTGTATCTACAGTAAAGTAGGCTATCGAATATAAGCGACCACCATCTGACCGGGAAAAGGGATCCCAATTAACACACACACACATGACACATTAGCACAGTACTTACTTAGGTATAATTAACATAGGGCCGTATTAATAAACTGATCTTGGCTGATCTCAGCCAAGATCAGGCATCTGCCCGTCACAAGATGCGTCAAAAATGACAGTTTTCTATGGATTGACGTTTATTTTGACGTATCTTGATACGGAGATCACAGTTGAGATGAGTTTGTTAATATGGCCCATAGTCAGACATAGGTTCGATTCCGATGTTTTACTTTACTAAGAGCATCACAAGAAACCAATCAAGACAGAAACAAGAAATAAAAAGTACACAATGTTAATAAAAAAAAGGCCCCATAGTGTTGTGACGCTGATTTTCAGCGGAGTCTTGATTAAAAACTAACTAACTATGTCGGCAAGGGAAAATTATGTCACCTTAGCTTCTTTGTTGCCGATGAAGGTGCGCTGGGGCTCGTGGCTGAGCGGCGCCTTCTCGGCGCGCGGGCAGGGCGCGCAGCACTGCGCGCGGCCCAGGTGCTGCAGCCCGTGGGAGCTCTGCCACAGCCCCACCGCGATCCGAGTGTACAGCACCTGCAGACAATACACGGCTTAAGCAAGGAAATTTGGAGAACTGAGGTAAGTACTAAATTAATCGCTTTTTAGACTCCGTAGTCCTCAATAGTAGTGGAACCCTGTGCCAAAGGTGGCTACAAATAACATATGGTATCACGATGTTTTTTGTAGATATTGATATGTTACGATACGATCTGATAAAGATCGCGGGAAACCGTTGGATGACAGCAGCAGAGGACCGATCGTTGTGGAAAACCTTGGGGAAGGCCTTTGTCCAGCAGTGGACGTCTTGCGGCTGATAATGATGATGATGATGATGATATGTTCTTTAATATTGTTGAACATTTTTTTGTTCTATCATCAATAGTTTCATAACCTACTTATAGTTTGTGTTTATAACTGTATGTACCTTCAGTCAACAAAGTATCGGGAATGGATGATTTGTTTATGGTTCCAAATTCAAATTTTTGTTTTTTTTGTTGTTGTTAGATTGGCACAACTGTTTTCTATTTTGGCGCGGAGTTTGAGTTGCATCTGTTATTTATATTAAATACAGTGCTGTTTTTAGTTATATCATATCTAGTGTGTATTGCGAATTTCATAATGGACAAAAACATTGAACAAAGAGTTTGTCTTAAATTTTGCATCGCCAATGGAATTTCGTGTTCGGAGTCACTGAAAATGTTACAGAAGGCTTACGGTGATTCGACTTTATCAAAAACACGTGTTTATGAGTGGTACAAAGCGTTCAAAAGCGGTCGAGATGTGATGGAAGATTTGCCTCGCTCTGGTAGGCCATCAACGTCTGCAACTGAAGTTAACATCGCAAAAGTGAAGGAAATAGTGACTGAAAATCCTCATTTGTGCACTCGGAATTCTTGCCGGAAGGTCAAACGGTAAATAAAGAATATTATTTGAGCATTATGCGGCATTTAAGAGAGCAAATTCGACGAAAAAGGCCAGATTTGTGGAATGAAAATTCTTGGATTTTGCACCACGATAATGCGCCTTCGCACAAGGCCATCATTGTGAAAGAATTTTTGACCAAACACTCAACAAATACCATCGAGCAACCACCATATTCACCAGATATGGCTCCTGCCGACTTCTTTCTTTTTCCTAAACTCAAATTACCACTTCGTGGCACCCGTTTTCAATCGGTAGAAGACATAAAGGAGAATTCGCGCCGAGAACTGAATTCAATTCCGGAAACAGCGTTTAAAAAATGTTTTGATGATTGGATTATTCGTTGGCGTAAGTGTATCGTTTCTGAAGGAGCATACTTTGAAGGTGATAAAATAAATTTGGATGATTAACAAACAGTTTGTGTATTATTGATCTTTTCCCGGTACTTTCTTGACAGAGTAGTATATATCTATTTGCTTTTATGATATTTTATGTCAATCCTGAATGTAAAATTGAGTTTGTCCGTTTATTACTCCTTCAAGGTTAACAATTACGGAACAAACGTTGATGAAATTTTGGCACGGAGGTAGCCTGGGCCTCGGGGAAGGACATTCCACATAATATAATAATAATAATATTATTACACATAACTAAAAAGCAAAAAAAACAATTTTAACAAACAATAAAACCGCCTTCAAAAACATGTCCCTATTAGGCACCAATTAGGTAATTTCTAGGAGGCCGGTCATTATTCAACCCTTTTCAATGGGTTTTTGAGACGGTTTTTTTTTTTGTTATTTTTTTTTTTCTCGAAGCAAGATTCTCGCCTTATAAAACCGAATAAAATGTGACGTGCCACCGCGGAGTTGTTGGTAAACATCTTCTTAATACCTACTCCGCTATGTGCTCCAGCAATGCCGCCGGAGAACCACATTTTCTCCCCTCACCAAAGTGAGGCAGGTGTTGCGCTCTCCCAAAGGCCAGGACCCGCTTGGTATCTCAGGCGTGTATGAAATTCCCTGCGACTGCGGTAAAGCGTATATCGGAGACACCTGGAGCAGCGTGTCCGCGAGGTTGCTGAAGCAAATTCGGGGTGTCCAGAAGATGGACACCAACAACTCAGCGGTGGCAGAGCATGTTCTCGACAGCGGTAGGTACATCACATTTCATTCGGTTTGATAAGGTGAGAATCTTGGTTCGAGACAGTGGCTGGGTTTTGCCGCCGGCGTGGAGCCCAGTAGTCCTTCGTCTAAAGGAATCCGCGCGCAGGAATAATTTCGAGGACACCGTGAGCGCGGTCTGCTTACCGTCCTACAGTTTAGGCGGCTCGGCACCTGAACCTAACACTGAAACGTAGCCGGCGCAGTTCCCCGTCCCCGCCGCGCTTTCTGCTGTGATGAAGGACTCCTAACGAGTCCGAAACATGTCGGAACGTTCCGGCTTATAATCGTGAGTTTTAACCGTTTATCCGTTATATTTACCTAATTCTATCCATTTTGTATTCCTTATTTTTTCCTTTTAACGTCCGCCTGTAGGCCTGTCTGTCTGTAGGTATATCTGCCACAATGGCATATCCCAGAAATGACTAGTGCTAATAATTTGAGTTTTAAATATTGCTTAAAATATGCCTAAATCAAAATCACTTCTAAATTTAATTTTAGGAATGAATTTCGATAATATTTTAATACGATTATAAATTATACTATAATACGTAAAGTTCAAAAACCTAGATAAATTTCATCGACATTGAGTGGTTACTACCTACTCAATACCCTCGAATTAAACTTTCTAAACGCTGCTGAAGCGTATGAACTGCCTGACCTAAGCCGATTGATACTATTGGTCTCCCCGAAACTAAAATAATGTGTCGGTTCAATTAATGAGACTGTTCGTTTAAAATTGATAATTTTGTTATTAAAACAGCATTAACTCTGGCTTACAGATATTTGTTTTAGGAGGAACAATAAAAGCCTTAAGGTATGTTTCCTAAAATTGACAAAGTTATATTTTAAATAGTAATTTAGAAGTTAATTAACGCACCAGTTGTCTAATTCTTTATCATATTGTACTAACTATGCATTGATTATGTATACTTTCGTTTGTAAAATTTAAGTGATTTTATCCAACTGCAAACGGCAGCGAATCTTGTCAACATTCTGGAGAACGCACGACAGCGTTTTTTGAATAGGTACTTAGAGCACTTGAAATGGGTGAATTGAATAATCAAGTGTTTCAAACGCCTCATTACCTCTCGTAATTATCTGAGCGTTTCTATCTTTGTGTGGAAGAAATATTTAAGATTGCCCTTCCTTTTGCTAGGTATTTGCTATCCAAATCTAAATGTTGCAATATTCACCTAAATACGGAAAGACAAAATGAACTTTATTCTAGCACGAATGGTTAAAGCAAGATTAAATAAGGACCCAAGTAGTTAGGACTCGAAACAATAAGCGTGATTTAAAACTTCAAAGAAAAGGGGGCGATTTTTGACTTTCGAGTGCTCGAAATCAAAGTTGAGTGATAGAAAATAATAGCACACGAAAATATGTCACGATTATTTTCGCATGAACTCACTATCCGTATTTTTGAAAACCTTCACTCGAAAGCTAGTGATCGATATTCACGTTTCGTTGTACGCAGAAAGTCGATGTTTACCCGGTTTTTTTAATCGTATTTTAAATACAAATAAACTTACGACATAATTAGAAGTTGTAATTGTGGCGAGAATATTATTACTTATATGCACTTTCAGCGTTTTTAATACTGATTATCAAAAACTTTTACTATGAAAACTAATAAATGAAACGTTTAGATGGTTCTTTGTCTATGATATTTGAGGTTTGTTCCGTCAACTTCTGTGCAATTGACGAAATCATAGTGGCAACAGTAATGTAGCCACAAAAGAAAGATAGATTAGAAATTTTAATGAAAACGAATGGTGTGGACCACTCGTTTTAAAATTTTCTATCGCTCGTATTTCAAACTACGGTCAAAAATCGCCCCCCAGGCGCAGCGCTGCAAAATAATAAAAAATATAAAGGGTATACTAAAACCGCATCATGCCTTATTATTACAGTTGAAGGTCGAGTGAGATAAACCTGCTGAATGCTGAACCCTTCACTCTTGTGTCATGTGGGTTGAATCAGGTGAACGGATTACAGAAAACGGTTTCTTATTAAACTATAATGCTTATGAAATTACCTACTACATTGGATAGTTTTCGTGCGTAAACCTAAGAACCTCATTCATTATTCTATTCTTCTTATGCTTCTTACTTTATAAATGTTCGTATTTTGTTAATGAATTATCGTACCATTACCTTAATTTTCTATAAGTACTTAACCTTTGTATGTAATTTAGATAAACACAAATTTTGGTCATCTAGATCACATTTTTAGTCTGAAACAGTCTGATAGTAAACCCGCGGTAAAACAGTAATCCAGCCGCGGCGTAGGTAAGTGAACTAATTTGTTGTCCCCGCAGGTTCTCGACGTGGCTGGCTAGCTCCGTCAGCTTTGTGTGCTTCTGGGTAAATTATAAACTAACAGCTGCTAAAGTATTACAATATTCTGCATTAAAAATTTCCACCTCAGTTTTAAACGTGAATATTTGAGGTAGAAAGTTATTTTAGTGATTAAGTATTATAATACAGTTGGTAAATAATTTTGAAATATGTATTTTTAAAAGCGCTCTAACTTGCCGTCTTTAAATTACTTCTTGTCAAGTTGTTCGATGGTCATCTTCTTTCTCGAAGATTTACGTTAAAAACCATTTACTTATTGATTATGACGTAATTTTACTTTTGCAAATGTCATTAAAATTTACTAATGCAAATATGTTTAATATTTGTTCTGCAACCCTTTTAAATGGATCCTTTCGGGACAAATGGATCCGATTTGATCAGAGACCCTTTTAAGCCTTGACTACAGTTTAAATATTTGATTTTATATTTCGTTTCTGTTAACCAAATGTAGTAGCAAATATTTGGTTAAAACAAACGAAATATAATTTAATAAAATTTTGATAACAGAAATTACTTTTGACGGCAGGAGAGAAAAATATGGTGTACTTGTCTCCTCACTCATAAATAACTTCTTGGCTCCGAACTTCATAAATCAGTGTTGCAAAAAAGAGTATACAGATTGCAACTTCCCTCAGTCAAGTCAAAATTTGCACAAAGGTTTGGTAATTTTGTTAGAGCATCAGTTTATAATACAGTATAAACATTTTGTGAAATTAAAAACTGTAAAATTCACAAAGCAAAAAAGCTACAGCAGACTGGTTGCTAACTTTGGACTATCATGTTTCTGAAGAAGTCTTTAATAAATACAATTATTAATAGCTCTAACGGCCGCACTCAGAGACGTCAATTAACTTTTAAGTTTCATTAAAGTTGCTGCTGTCACTTTCTTTGCTATAGCAATAGAATAAGACGCAGCAACTTTAATGAAACTTAAAAACTAATTGACGTCTCTGAGTGCGGCAGTAAGCTTTCGAATTATGTTCTGGCCACTCTTAATAGCATAAACGCTTGTAAACTGTACTTAAGTAGTTCCTAAAACTTTAAATATATATATATGTTAATCTGTGTCGGTCTCCCAAGATACAGGCTTCGCCTAGTTTGGGGGCCTCTGTTTGTTTTCTCTGTAAGTCAAACTATGCGTGTGTACTTTTTAAGTTAGACTACCAAATAACATGTAACTAAAACGGTGTACCTACACATTTAAATAAACAATTTTTATTTATTTTATTTATTATAACACGGTTTTATTATTTGAAAAATTTACTAAAAGCTTAAAATGTAGAAAATAAATTCCAATCGGAATACATTTATTTTTAAGTTTTTAGTTAATTTTTTATCAATATAAGAGCTTGTTTTTAAAAATGTTTTCTTTAAAATTTATTTATTTTTTACTTTTTAGTAAGTATTGATGATGGCAAATAACTAGTTCAGTAATAATGACCAAAGTGAGGTGGCAAGCTCTAACTGAATCAAAAATAAAATAGGGGTGTGAAGAGGAAAGTTTCTGTCAATTTTTTAATTTTTGGGAAAAAAGTTTTTCTTGCAGGTAGGTACTTTTTTTGCATAGTCATCATCTGCTTATCCAGACAAATCTAACGAGCCCAAACACGACGGGTTTATCATGACTGGAACTCCGAAATAAACTACCATAGACTACCATAGTACCAGGGACCGGAAAATCCCTTCATTTGATTAACCCTATCGATAGGGTAACCCTATCATTTGGTTACCCAATCGATGTGGTTAACCTATGATTGTGTTACCTTAACGTCAGGGGAACCCCTTTGAACTAGTAAAGCGCTTCTATAGCGCTTACCAAGTTCATTAGGGTTTCGGTAGTTTAATATTTAAGCACTTAGCACTAGCTAGGTATTATTATTGATCGCCTCTCTCTTTTCTGCGCATTTGGGCGATCTCTGTCTAGGCGCTACTCATTCAATTGTTAGTTAGTGCAATAATAAATCGAAACACTGCTTGCACATGTATACAGATTAAAACAGTTTGAAACCGTTCGATTAAGTTTAAAAAGAGTAACAGATGATATGGTATTGGTATTGGGTCAGTGCTTAGTCGAATTAACAGCTATGTATGATATTCTGTTGTCGTCGTTCAGTTCTACTCAGTCGATGAATAGCCGGCGAATTTACGTCGTCCGTCAAGGTGGATAAATGTCATTCAACTGCCTGAACATTCATTTAGTCGCTGGTTTCACAGACGACCAGCTGTGAAACCAGGTTTGATTGATTACACACGGACAGGTGAAAGTACCTAATATAAAAAAAGCTTGTAAAATAAAGAAAACTGTCCCCGCCGCCGCCACGTGGGATTATTAATAGCTACATAGGTATTAGCTATGTAGATAGAGACAAAGAGAGAGAGAGAGTGGAAGAATTTTAAACGTGTAATTGAGTGATTGCATCGCACTGTGTTCCTATTATGATAACATTCTTGTAAGTATTATTTTGCTATTATTATTACATGAAACTTTGTGAACGGAGAGAGTTACTTATTTTTCACTTCTATTATTCGAAAAAAAGGCTTTTCTAGCCCGTTTAAAGGGAGCAAGACTCGCTCACTCTTAATATATATTTTTTAATTTTTCATTTCTGCCCTGCCGACAGGGAGCAAAATCGATTTTGCTCCCTAATGTCAAGCTCCTCATTTAGTACAACCACCAGAGACACCACAGAACACAAAAAAAAATCCAAATTTTGGAACGGTGTTCAAGGAGACTGCTGCTGGAGAGTGGGAGTTCAAAAAGCGCGCTATTTTTCTTGAGCGCTTTATATGGTTTAATTTATCGTCTCCTTGAACGCGTTACTGCGTCACACGATGTATTTTATATACATTGTTTTTAAATATGGTATCAATGTATTGATCAATCAATACACAGTACGGCACGGTGTATCAATGTACGGTCGGTAGCAAAATTATTTCTATCTCGGGCGTGGTTGTTTGAATACCTCACTACGCTCAGGATTCCATATTAGAATCTATCGCCAAACTAGGCCTACTTTTCGAGATAGGTACCTACCTATTCTTCAATTGAGCGTTAGGGTTGTCCTCTTTTTGTAAAATTGAAAAAGGTTTTTGTTTAGTGTATCTCAGCTAGTTAGTCCAAAATCGGTATCTGGGGAGCTGTGTGGTCTCCGACAACGAATCTGTTAACAGATTGAGAAAAAGTAGCCACCATCTTTAACTTCTTAGTTATTCGAACTATTGCTTCCAAAATCGATATCTCGGGATCTGTATGACCTGCGACAACGAATCCGATAACAGATTTAAAAGTAGCCGCCATCTTGAACTTTTTAGTTATTCGACTGATTGCTTCCTAAATCGACAACGAATCGCGTAGGTATATCGCGTACATCCGTGACGATACGCGTATGTTCATGAGTAACGGCAAGCAATACACTGTGACAACAAAGATGTAGCGGATATATAAACATCGCCCCATTGTGTTTGACAAAGTGCGACTGTCTAGAGCCTAATCTGGCTGAACCGGAGAGCCGAGCAGCCTGGGACTGCACTGCACGAGCGCCGGCGAGATTTATACCACTGCACCGCCGCCGTGCTGACTGCCCACTACCGGCATGAGCACTTTAGGGAAATGGCTTGCTACTATACATACTACCTATACATATCTGCAATTGTTCACCAAAACTTTTTCAGTTTTATACTCGTACGTTGTACTTGTACGTTGTAGGTATACCAGTCGCAACAACGCGCTGCGAAGCTTAGATTTTTGTACAGTGTGCATATTGTAGTAAGGACATTAAACTAATTAAGATAACATAAGATAAGATATTTATTTATAAAAAATCATTACAATAATAACAAAAATAACAGTACACACAAACTCATATAGCAGTTTTACCGAGTAGGTACTGCTGATTCAGAATCGCCGCGCTGCTAATTGCTTCGCGTTATAAAATCTACCCACATGGTTCGGGTAAAACACGGCGTACACACGGCGACGCCGGCCGGCGGGTAGCTAGACTCCGCGCAACGAGTGATCGAGTGAATTGTAACCCCATTCTTAACCAACAAAAGAAAATCAGATTATTACTTTATTGAGTACCAGTCCGCTCGTTATTTGTACTTACGTCTTGCGCAGAAACTTTTAAATATAAAATAGTAGCGAGCAAGATAAATTTTCCAATTACAAGAAATTGTTCGTAAGCTACTTATTGAAGACTGTGTTTTAAGTAAAGAGTCCTCTTGCTTAAGCTAAAGCAAATCTAGGCTGTCAAGCGAGAATTCACGACTTCCTCCAATTATGACCGCAAGGAAGTGTCAAATTAATATTTCATTTTGAAGTGAATTGGAGCGTGGCCGTTTGCTGTCGAGACAATGCATGTTACCCGTATAAGTAGTATAAGTACCCTAACACGATTTCCCGAATTGATCCAGTGATATATCAACAAGGAAGGCAAATATCATTAACGCTAATCGCCCTCCTCCATTACGGGCACGTTTAGGAAAATAAATGCGTCCTTCATTTGTAAACCAGTGTTTGCTTTATGCTTTATCCCTAGACCAATCAATGAGTGTTTATTATTTTCAGTGTTAATAAGTATAACACCTGCAAATCTTGTTACAGCGATACATATTTAAGGGTATTCGAGAATCGTACGTTTTTGACATATTTGAAAGGTGGAACATCGAGCGAGCCGTCGAGCAATCGCCGGGTTTAATTAAGTATTATTAATTAATCTGCTCTTTACCTACCAAGTAGAATCGCCCTAGCTCTTAGTTAATTAGAACTTATTTAGTTGAAAAGTTTGAAAGACAATAAGCACTTTGAATCTAGTTCAATGAACTACCTCAGTTTTAAAGGTACTAATAGAATCATTCTCGCATTAAACTAAAAGACGATATCTCTGTTCCCCTTTTACTTTTGTAAGTAAAATTTCTCTAATGGAAACAAACAATAAAAATAAAAATGGTTACAACTTAGTCCATAAATAATGAAACTCGTTATAGATCGCTGCCGGGTGGTGGTGCTCGAATTTGTTCATTATTTTTTTCCGCTTTTTCCCCAGTTAGGTACCAAAGTTATAATATCTCACTTGCGGTTAAGATGATGTTAAAAGGAAAGATAAATATTTGATGTTTAAAGAAGTTTAGTCATTCAATTAAACCGGCGCACTTGATTTTGTCTGATGAGAGTTGGTTTTCATTAGGTTCATTCGTGACTTAAATATCCGAGCACGCAAGTCATTATTAGGAATGTCAATTCTCGGGACCGCAGTTGAGGCGTCGTCAGCTCCTATCGTAGAGAAATGAGAAGCGCGAGGGGCTGGGTGCTGCTGTATTCCCTACGAGGCTGAGTTTAGTTGTGATACAAAGTCGGAACTGCAAAAATAACACTCGCCAACTAAGAATAACAATAGTAAAAGTAACGGTCAGTTTTGTTGTTAACAAAGACGTGTTTAATTTCGATTACACTTAAAGTTTAACAATTATTGTAATATAATTTACATTATTTTGTTAGTAGGTACCTACTCGTACGTAGGTACAGTCGAGTACTAAAACAAGTTTCCTTATTCCATTCTATTAATCTCATGCGAAAATGTATGTATACATATTTTTGCACTTTAATGTAGGTAGGTACCTATTTACTAAGAAAATAACGTCATCAGGAATCTGCTGTTAAAGGATTTTAACAGCAGATTCCTGAGGTCATAAGAAGTAAAGAATGTTTTACTCATAACGTAATTAGGAGGAGTTACGATGCGTTAGAGGGGCAAGAGGGGGGTTCGAACAACGCGTTACGTAACATTTTTTTAATATAAAACTAGGGAATTATAATCTCCCAAGTTGGCAACCCTTTCGTTTATTGGGCTTATTACATGACTCTATCGATAACGTCATGTTAATAAGCCCATTAGTTTTACGGGGAATCCCTCGACTGTATTGTAAGTCATTTTTATCATGTTTTCGTTGTCAGTATTCGTTAGAAAGAAGCACTTTGCTGCTGTAGTCAGTATTGTTAAAACGAGTTCATACTGTAATGTCCTCAAAAGAGAGAGATTTGCATCATCTGCTGTTCTTGGCCTATAAAGGCTCTCATTCTGACTTGTCAGAGCAACTGTGCCAAAAAAATGCCAACGAAATTTGGAAAATGGCTAAAAAAATAAAGAAAAGTTTATAGAACATAAAAAATGTAAAATAAGAAAATGCATGACAAGAACAATGGTGGATGAAGCCAAAAATGTATGTAAAGACACCTGTATTAATTGAAATGGCGTAATTAAATGTAAGATTATTAGCAAAAGTTTATTAGCCCATTTTAACATATTTTTAACCAACTTCAAAAAAGGAGGAGGTTCTATGTTCCACTGTTCGTATTTTTTTTTTTGTATGTTTACCGATTTCTCTGTCAATTGTGGACCGATTTTCAACATTTTTTATTTATTCGAAAGGGTATACTCCTGAGGTGGTCCCATTATCACGAAATCAGAATCTGATGATGGGATCTATGAGGAATCGAGGGAAGTCCTCAAAAGTTATAGGCACACATACAGCGATTTTGGTATTACCTGCAAGACCTTAAGAAATTGCATTACAAAAGCACCTCTTGGTGAAGAGGAACTAATGATGAAGACCAGAGATGACCACCGGAACTCCTTAGTCGTAAGTGATTGACGCCAGCAATGATATTTTTTTATTAAGAACATGAAGCTACTTTTATATTCATTATAATGCATATGGTGAAGTGCAACTGATGGTGAAGTACCGGGAGAACTCCTCAATGATTAACGGCTCTGCATCTTGGACAGCGACATTTTATTTATGGGTGATGCGAAATTGGTATAAGGCTATTGTTTCTTAACGTGATGTTTATGTGCTTTATCACATAATAATATTAGGCGCATCACTAAAAAGCGAAAAAAAATTTTTTACAAAAAAATATAACCGTCTTCAAAAACCCAATAAAAAGGGTTAAATAAAGACTGGCTTCCTAGGAGTCCTAGGAGTTGCCTATTTAGTACCTAATAGGTACATGAAATATATCGAAGTCGGTGGCAAGAATCATGGTGTCATTGCTATTGTGTATACCTACCTACTTGACACCGGTTATGCACTCACTTTCACTTCACCCACCTTGAAGCGAAAGGTCCCCCGACTGCAATCGAAATAAAATATACATATATAAAAAGACGAGAGTGTGTAGATTGTCACAGTCATAAACCTCTATAAACTTTTTCGCCTTATGTCATTGAAATATAGAGTAAATGTTTAAACATGTTTATGATGTGACTGTACACTTATATTCTAGTTTGCATTTATTAAATTAACTACCATATCTAAAATTTATTTCTAACTTTTTTCAGTTTGTTTTTAAACAGCAGTCGTGTTTTTTATTTTTTTTAATTATTATTTTTTATTTTATACCTTTTAGTGACAGACAATACGCACTTAAGAATTCTGAAGATTCCTCAGACGATTTAATTCTTCAAGAGACTTTTTGTCATGTGGATCCTTGATAATTTTTCTAGGATCCAAGACGCTAATTCCCAGACCTTCTAATTGCCTTACGCGTCTTAATGCGACGTACGCCTGACCTTTGGCAAAGATCTTGGATCCAAGATCTACGACAGCTCTGTCCAGCGTAGTTCCTTGCAGCTTGTGAACTGTCACAGCCCAGCACAATATTAGTGGCAGCATACGCCGCTCGACTTTACCCTGGCCTCTCAACGCATCAAATTCTGTTGTGCTCGCCTCAATTTTGACCCCCACCCACATCCACAGTATTGTTATGTATACTTTTGTCGTCAAATTCTACAAGATAGCTTGAGGCAGCTCCCCGGGGCTCGAGCTGGTCGCGGCGCAATGCAGGCCATTTTTTTTTTAATAACACCCATAGCTCCATTGACTAAGCCGTGACTAACATTTAAATTCTTCCGCAGCATTACTCTCGAACCTACAGCGATCTTTAATGCTTTGGGAATCCCTCCTGTTTTGTTCGGGTCGGATGGTATGAAATCTGCCTTCGGTGTCTGTCCGTAGGTTATTAAAGTCCTAATAGTTAGTATCTAAACGGGTCCGTATTATAATGTATAAATTTAAAACACATATAGGTTGGAAACTATAAAGTTGAAATGCCGAAAATCATATGATGTAATGTAACAAAATATATAAAGTTATTTGACATAAGGTCTGAACGCATAAGCTTGAAATGCATAATGGTCAAAATACATAATAGTTAAAATACATAATGGTTCATAGTAATATTGGAAAAAATGCATACGTTTAGAATGTATACGTTCAAAATACATAAAATTAGAAAATATAATAGTTAGATATATGAGTTCCCAGTAAGTATGTCCGTTCCCGATTATGTCTCAGATCGCAAATTTTCCCAATACTCGGTCAAGTTAGATTTTTGGAAGCCAAATTATAACAGTACCGAGTCGACGGAGCTCCGCCATGCGGAGCTCCTATTTCTGGGTTGTTTTGGCCCTCCGGGCCTGATATAAAAACGAACCTAACCTAACCTACCTACGTATTGGGAAAATTTGCGATCGGAGACATAATCGGGAACGGACATACTTACTGGGAACTCATATATCAAGCAGTGGTCATATCGGGAGGTGGTCATATCAGGAAGTGGTCATATCAGGAAGTGGTCATCACCAACCGAAAGCATCCGCCCCTTTCTCTCGAATATATAAATTGTGAACATAGGCATTTTGATTTTATGTATTTTGACCATTATGGAAAACGTACTTTAAGAATTTTAATTGTTATTTCTTTCAATTATTATATATTCTGATTGTCTATATTGTGAACATAATATATTGTGAACTTAGCCATTTTAATTGTATGTATTTCGACCATTATGAAAAACGTACTTTATTAATTGTGATTATTATTTCTTTTAGCTATTATATTTTTTGATTTTATGTATTTTGAACGTATACATTATAAAGTTAAAGATTTTGATTTTATACATTATAATACGTACCCATCTAAACTCATAAACAACATAAGGGCTAATCAGAGTCTATGAACATAGCCAGAAGTCATTTGAGTCATATACTTGTTATAATATTATCTATATCTACTCTTCTCAGTTGAAAAATAATATCTTAATCGCCGCGGCCGCCGCGGCCGCCGCGTACGCAGTCACGTCTTATAGGTATAGCTGCCACGAGGGTGCGCCAAAGTTCATATAAAATTGCAAATTAGATTATTGGAACTCCGAAAATGTATCTCATACAATTTTACAACCTAATGATCATTGTACATATTTTTTTTTATTACTAACGATCGAAACTCATAATCATCAGATTTAATAATATCACTAATTATACACCTTGTTAATACTAATATTTGTTTTCATATATTTTCTGATACTAACGAGTGAAACTCCTAATCATTCTAATTCATAACGAAGGTCTCCATTAGGTACGACGACGAGCGAAGCGAGGAGGAGTGTTAGGTAGAATTGCGACCCTACAGCGCGCGAGCCGAGCGAGCGAAGCGAGCGTGCCGCGGCAGCGGCCGGCGAAGCGCCAGAAATGAACATATTTTTAACTAATACTTACATATAGTGGACGATGAGCGAAGAATCACCCTTCTATTTCTAAGTCCCTGCTCCGTTGGTAGTAGTAAAAATGTATGAACAAAAAAAGTATAAGGAAAAAAATTATGAAGAGTGATTATTATTAATACAAATGAGTATTAATAAAAAAATTATGATAACTGTCTGTTATGAGTTCCGTTGGTAGTAATAATAAGTTATGAACAAAAAAAGTATGAGGAAAAAAATTATGAAGAGTGATTATTAGGAATACAAATCGGTAGTTAAACCAAAAATCAGAATTAGAATTTTGTATGAGCCAATATGGACCCCTGCCACGAAAAACTCTAATTGCGCGATGTAGAACATTTCGTGATTCCTCTCCAAAGGTACAATTAAACATATGCGTATCATATATTTCTATGATTGCCTTTCAAAGTGCTTTCTTTTGATACCACACTCAATAGGTTCGGATGGCATTTTTTTCTGTGCGTTTTAATTTTATTTTAAAAAATCTTTTCCTACCAAAATAAGTTTTAAACACATAAGTTGTATATATTTTTGTAATCGTCTTTTAAAACCCTTTATTTTGATACCTCACTTGATAGGTTTCTAATATTTTTATTTATTGCGGCCCCGCAATATGGAGTATATAGTCCGCCATTTTGTTTTCTTTATAACGTCACATAGCCTATGTTACTTGGGATGACGTAAGGATTCTAACGATACCTCACACATCTAAATCGGTCAAGGTATTTAGAAGTTATAGTGGAATAAAGAAACTCACATACATACATACATACGAACATGAACCCTGAAAACATTACACTCCTTTTTTGGGGCAGTCGTGTAAAAAGACGATAAACGGCGTTTACAGCGCTTTTAAAATAGGTATTCTTTAAGAAAACCGCTTTAAGAAAACCAATTTTTAAAGCAGATAAATATTTACCTAATTCCATCTGTTTATCCTACAAAGTAAATAAGTTTAAATATATTAAATATATTTTAACACAACTTCGCCGAACTTAAATAACGGTTTTATTTAAGTTAAGGAGCCGGATGTTTAAATATTTTGTGCTTGTATTTGGACAAGATGTCAAAGTCAAATGAAACAAGTTTTACCGCCTGTTTCACAATCGTCAATTAAAGCATTCCTGTCAAATAAATTAAGCTCTTTCTCTTTCTTACACTTGAAAATAGACAAGGAGGGGCTATCTCTATTTGACAGATGAATTTACTTGTCGATTGTGTAACAGGCCCTTAATCTGCTTTAGTGATATAGATTAGTAAGTCCAAGGTAATTGGATTTCTTTAGCAGATTATCCTCTGGCCAGTCAGCCTTCTGATCTAAGAAAAGCGTGATTTCTGTTTGAAGACAAAATTCGTTATTCTGTGAATGATAGCGAAATGAAACTCTAAGCTAACGTTTTCCACAACGATCGGTCCTCTGCTGCTGTCATCCAGCGGTTTCCCGCGACCTTTATCAGATCGTCGGGCCACCTTGTGGAAGGCTTGCCGACACTTCGTCTCCCGGTTCGCGGTCGCCACTCTAGAACCTTTCCGCTCCAGCGGCCATCGGTTCTACGAGCAATTTGCCCCGCCCACTGCCCTTAAGGTTTGCTATATCAGTTTCTTTAGTTCTCCTGCGGATCTACTCATTCCTGATTCGATCTAGCAAGGAGACACCCAGCACAGCTCTTTCCATCGCCCTTTGAATGACCTTGAGCTTTCTTATGAGGCCCATTGTAAGCGAGCATGTCTCAGATCCATATGTCATCATTGGCAACACACACTGATCAAAGACTTTTGTCTTGAGGCACTGTGGTATTTGGGAGTTAATAGTTATTTCCCAAGTAGCACCAAAGTTGTAGAAGAGCTTATACAGCCATTATAACTCTAGTTTTAGTATTTTAAGGGCTGTATAAGCTCTTATACAGCTTGTGTGCTACTTGGGTTGTTATGCAAGGCTGCAAAGTTGTTATTTGGCGCGAGAGCCAGTATTGATTCCCGAGTCAACGAGAATACCTACTAAAATTAAACCAGCGAGTGGTTCAAAAATATAATCCTGAACGTAATGAGGGATTCAAGGCCTCGAGACCCAAATAACTTTGCTGCCGTGCGAACACACACAATTTTTCACCTCACTGTAGCGAGGAAAACATTTGGTATTTGAAAAACAATAACACGAGCGCCATATCAGTTGTGGCCGTCCTCGCGCAGCGCCCGCCCCCTCCGCGCACAGCACCAGACTTACTTTCCACGCTAGCGGTTAAAGTGGACTTTTGCACGCAGATTTTGTGCGCCAAAGAAGGCTTTTTCGAGCTGGTGAGGTGAAAATGTCTAATACACATTTTGACGGATGGCGTAAATTCGTCGATGTAACCAGCGACTAAATGAAAATGAAGGCAGTTAAATGTAATTTTCACATTTTGACGGATGACGTAAATTCACCGGTTAATGATTCGTCCGACGACGCGAAAGGCAAAATGCTTAACATAATCTGATCACACAAATATTTGCACTTACCGGGAATCGATCCCGAGAAAAAAGAAAGAATCATTGCTCATATTTTTCCGTTATTCCATATAATTATACTGTATCCGACATCACCAATGCCAATATAACGGGCATTTTCCTGCATTACTTTTGGTATTTTCTAGATAGGAAAGGAATATCCTCAATTAAAAATTGTTGACAGATAAAACAATGTTTGATAACGGAGACGTGACGGAGACAAAGGACACGGACAAGGCATCAAGTCAGAAAAAAATCAGACAGCTCGGATTAATAAAAATGCCACTTTCATAAATTACAGTTCAGTCATTTGGTAGTTTTACCTGGAAAGTTCTGGGGGTTATGGAAATTGGCGATTTTATAAATTTCGACGTGATCTTTTCAAATATTTATACTTTGCCACCTCGTATCTTTGCCGTTCGCAAAGGGGGGAGAGGGCGGTTTTTTAACGCGTAGTAAATTAGGTGAATCGATTCATTCGAAAACGACCAAAGTGCGGATTTTTCGATTTTACAGGAAACGAAATTAACTGTTTATTTCGAAATATAGTTTGAAGCAAATTAAACTTACCGCCTGTTTCACAATCGTCAAGTAAAGCATATCTGTCAAATAAATTTAGCCCTTTCCCTTTCTTACACTTGAAAATAGATAAGGAGAAGGCTATAATGATGGTCTTGTCCGAAGCGCTGGTAGATTCACTCTATATTACTGACGTGTAAAAGAGCCCGTATGTGGCCAATTTACTGAATAAATATTTGACTTTGACTTTGACTTTGACTATCTTTATTTGACAGATGAATTTACTTGTCGATTGTGAAACAGGCCCTTAGTATAATTGTATAAAGTTCATGATAAGACAATTAAAGTAACCTACCTATTATATCGATTCGGGAGAATGTTCAATATAAAAATATAGGTACTTAGAATTTTTTACCTTTGGTGGTTTTCGAATTAAACTGTTAAGTTTAGTATGAAAACAACCAAAGTCTGTATAAAAAAGCCAAAGAAGGTGTATTTTAACTCAGACAACCAGATACGATTAAAAAGAAAAATTTGCAAAAAGTGTCTGTTTGGTTGTTTTTGAATAACTGAATCAGTTTTTGTTAATATACCTACGAAAAAACGCGTTTTGGTGTAGATTTTGGTTTGCGGCATCCGTACCTACGCACCGTGGTCTGCTCAGAGGTCATAATTAAAAAAATGCATATTGTATTTTTAAATATCGAATACTGTCATATCATTGGTTGATTAATGCAATATAATTAACTATAAATAGATCCCGGGTAACTATTTATTTTCATTCGCTAATGCAATTCGAAAATGAACACAACTCTCGTTCGCACGCATACCCTTATAAATGACTCATTAAGTGACCGGTCGTTAGCGGCTATTTTTATTATTTTGCGATATAAGTGTCAATTTTTAGCAATGAATATTCAAGAGTCAGGGATGTAGTTTTGTTTTATTTCCTTGTTTTGGCATATTTATGTATAAAATAGAAATAACGATGGGTCTACGCTAGGATCTACTTTTACTAGAAAAATCTGTAGGTTGATTGTTTACTTGAACTTTTAACTATGTTCTTAATCAAATTGAATGATATTTTTTTCTTAATTTTAAAATGGAGTATGTCTAGACTAAAGGCCATAAACCTTTATCTGCGGAAGTTTGCGGATTGACTAGATAGAAGACTGCTACGCCCGTGCAAGCCGAAGCGTAGCAAACGCTACGTAAAAATAACAAAAGTAAATTTATTTTTTACTTTTTTTTCCAGATGTTAAATATGTCGGATCCCTTCTTGCGGCGCTTCTTCTCCGCAATGATGGTCTTGTCCGAAGCGCTGGTAGATTCACTCTATATTACTGACGTGTAAAAGAGCCCGTATGTGGCCAATTTACTGAATAAATATTTGAATTTGAATTTCCAGGGGGTTTCATATTTGATGATTGACTGTCTAAAAGTGGTTCTGACACGGAAAGATGAAGCCAAGTGTTACAGCAGTTAATAGATATGGTGCCGGATGCAAATAACGTAGATATTAGCAATTAGGAGAACGTTATCAAGTATATTTGTAGTCGACTTGTTATTTTATGGAAATCTAGTTCTCTAAAGAAAAGCACGGTTCTTAATAAATATTTCAAGTGGTTGAGTAAGACAGAAAATATAAATCTACCGAGAATTTCCACAGAGATCAAAATTACGTCGCGTGATATTTCCGACCAGCCATCATCATGGGGGCCAGAGCTGCTTCTGGGCGACCAAAAAAGGATTTTGCGGTTTGCAATAAGCGGTCACAACGCAGAAGGCTTGCAGTGCTAGCTCAGTTGGATGAATCTGCAGTCACCAATCTGGTGAATACATCAGACCCCGGTACAAGTGAAATGAACTCTGACAAAGTGCTATCTCTCATAACGGAAGCTAAATTGACAAAACAACAATATCTGTTGCTTCGCTAATTTATAAATTCTCGGTAAAATACCATTCTACCTTCGTATACAAAAGTAGTAGAAGCAAAGAAAAAATGCTATCCTGGGGTCGTACGGGTTACTGACGGCGACGGTGGAGTTCCAAGGCTTGCTGGACCATACTGCGGCTCGTATAGTGAAATCTCAAAAAGAAGTATTGGCTGCTATTCCTCAAGAATGTATGTGTGATGTTATTTTGATAGGAAAGTGGGACTTTGATGGCAGTACTGGCCACATCGAGTACAAGCAGAACTTTTCTTACTTAGTTTTATTTTTTATCTACTTATAACAATTACTTTTGGTCGGCTTAGTGCAAAAAACATTAATTAAGCTTATGATGCCAAAGACTTATTTGTAATATAATATAGTTCAAAATTCACTAACACTAATTATCAATTTGATTCATGACTTCTTGGACTAAGCCGGAATTCTATTTATTAATTAATGTATGTGTTGATTTCCTCAAAATGTGTCTTATTTAATTATTCTATATAATGACCTGTGTGCTTTAAAAGCACTTCCAATTGAAAAAAACAAACACTTTACTAAATAATCAATTATGGCCGCCTTACTAAGCAGTACGGCTCACCGTGCTACGGTAAACTATATTCTTTTGCAATACAGCCATTCTCAAAAAGTTAGATCTTGTATGCCCGGGTCTTTAATTATCCATAAACACGTTCAGACATTAGTGCAATTATTTTTATTGTATACTTTATACATTTATCTAAAGGTATCATGAACATTTTAACTGTGTTATTTATTTATCATTATTATTTTATGTTTTGAACTCTCGTTCTCCAATTACCATAGCCTGTTTGTCTTCAAATTCAGAATTTTGAGAGATGAAATACTGCTTGTGTAGTGAGATTAAAAGAAAACTAATTAGGACCATTCAATTAAAATACGTGAGTATATATAATTAAATATCTGCCTGTCCGGCTCGAAGGTATAATTGCCAAGCCATCGCTATTCATTTCCGCTCATCCTTAAACAACGTAATATTTGGACATTACTATAGTGCACGAGTCGCGAGTGGTTGCGCTATTGCGGGCCTAAAACCGCGGTTAAATATGGTGAGTAGAGTAGTATTTTATGTCCTGTCGTACCTAAATGTCATCAGTGGAAAAGTCATTACGAAATCATTATTATCAACATTATACACTCTCAAAACATTGCAAACCGTACCTACCCGTAATGTAAAAGACACTAGTGCAATAGTGTGGTAATTTGTAAGTAAAAAGCACGCGTGTTTAATATGCTGCATGATGACCCTAAAGACCTTGGAATAAGGACCACTTTACGAGCAAGTGTATTGAAAAACAAATTTATATTCATTGTACTAAAAAGGGACATTATATTTTTCGCGCTTAATAAAGCGCTTATCAATATTCAAGTTCTCATAATCCAGAGTCTTAATATTTAGAACTTATTCACTATTTTGTTATGAGAATTGTCGTATATTTAACATTAAACGTTCAACATTTAAGTGCCAGTGGTCACGCGGCACATTGCTCGTAGAACTTATGTCCGTACCTACGTCAAAAGGCAGCAACGTATTAGCGTTATTTTTATAGTAAATTATCAAAACGTAAATACCTATATACAACGATAGTCTTAAGTTAATATATACGAGCAAATATTTTGAAATTGCCCCGAATATAAAGTTTGGAAATCTTTGGCCGCCGGATATGACGTACGTGTACTGTCGTGTACGTGTTCACTCTCGTGACCACTGCTTCTCGGAAGAGAATACCAGGCGAAGTATATTATTGTACCATGCATATAGGTAAATGTGAGTAGGTAGTTGTGTTATACATATAATTATTGTTTTTTTTTTATGTTTTGCGTAAAAAAATTGCTCTTTCTAATTACCGTAGGTATGTAAAATATATTTTTTCTAATTACCGTGTCCATAAAATATTTGTATCTCAATAACTATAAAACCACTGTATTTATTCTAATGCCATTGTGATACATTCATTACTTAGCTTACACTTGTATATATTCAAAAGTTATTTCGTCAAATTAACGAGAAAAAAAATGATTAGGCGGAGAACGCCCGATTGTGAGAATGGCCGAATAAAAGGTTACCTACTAAATAAATTATAGGGAAAGTTCTCTACTTTAATTTATTACTATTTTCATCGTAAAATGAGTCCGATATATGGTTGTAGTGCGGCATTTTTCGAACACGACGGTGCGAGCGGCAAAGATACCTGTACGCGGTGACAAAGTAGAAATTCAAAAAGAGTACTTTGAAGTCAATAAAATCTCAATAATTTTCCAAACTCCCGAAATACTTTCCAGGTAACCTCTTTTTTGAGCATTGCAAATAAACTAAATTTATAAGCGTTAGAAGGCTTTTCGTTCAAAGACATTTAATAATTAAGGGATCAGAACTCAGAATATTGAGTTGGTAGCTGTCATAATATTCATCGTTTGAAATAGGTATTCGTCAATTAAATAAAATTATGAAAAATATTGAAAATTCGAAATACGTGACGGAAATATTATCAGTTTAATCCTTCCTTCGGGTAAATAAATTAATAAAAATAATGAATGTATATGTAAGTAGTGTTAAGTAACACTAACTTAAAACTAAACTTTATCGCTCCTTAAAACATTCTTTGATGTTTGGAAGTATTTCAGGCTCTCGTTCATAATAAGATGTGAGGATATATTGCGTAAATTTCCGTCGACATGTAAACAATATCATCACTTTGCGTCTAATATTATGAGACGTGTGAGACTGACAGGTACCTATACCTATACGATACGCGGATAACATGGGTTGGAAGACTGGTCTGACACCAAAGACTACCTTTGTACTAACGAACATTGGTTTTGCCAAACCAGATCATAAAACCTTGATAATAATAGACCGGTGTCAATAAAATAGTAAGCAGTTTTGTAATCAATTTATACCTATTTGGTTTAGTGTTCACGAAAGTTATAAATCAGTCAACAAATGGCCTTAAATAATGAATGAATGGCCCTATAGAGTGCGTGAGCAGGGACCTAAGCAATCCCTTCAGAAATTTGTTCAGGATGCTTAGGGAGTGAGCATACTAAAAGAATAGAATAAGAATAACTTTATTGTTAAAAACTTAATGTTAAATTGACATTAATGAGTCCTGTTGTTGCGGCTGTTCAACTGTTTCACAATCAGTTGAAAATGGTCAGGACGGAGGCTTCCTACTGCACAAAGTAATTTGGCCAAAAGATGCCCGTTATCACCATTTATCACTTACCTACTTCAACTATCATCAAATCACTTCCGGAGCGTGTAGTTTAGAAATTGCTGTGTATTTGAAAAATTTTGTAGAATAAAAGTTGTAGAAAAGCTTGGCTCACCTCCTGGAAGTCAGGACTTTTAGTTTGTTCACTCCCTTAGCATCCTGAACAATTTTCTGAAGGAATTGCTTAGGTCCCTACTCACGCACTTCTATACTTTCTTTATTGACCGAACTATTAGAACCAGCTGGTTTACGTACCACAGCTTGAAGTTCATTGTGTTGTATAATGTAAACGAAATTAAAAATAATAGTAGTAAGTAGTAGTAGTAGAAATCTTGGTAAAATATTATATTTATTAAGAATTAAGAGCAACTTTGACTGCGAAGTCAGCAGTTTATGGTGGGTCCTTCCTTAATTAGTCACTAACGAGAGGGACCGGACGCCGCAATACGTTAGATACGTATGGAGATATCTCTATCTCATTCAATGTATTGCGGCGTCCCTCTCGTTTGTGACTAAATTTAGGAAGGTGTAATAAGCCTTTTAGACGACGCGTGATAGCGCGAGCCCACACGAGCCGCGCCGTCCGTACCCACGCCTGCGGTGGGCCGGCGGGGGGAAGCCGAGCCGACGATCGCACGCGCAGCCTACACGGCGATTATTTTTTTATTATTATGTTCTTTGCACACGATGTCTCATTTTATTTGAAGTGGAAAAAATGACTACATATTATTATAACATCATTTATAACATCATTATTTATGACTATTACAGTCAGCCGAATTGCCAGTGGTAATGAAGCTAAGCTTTCATATATCTAAGTTTATATAACGTCGCAGATGTCAGAAGAAGCCTAAAGTATTATGAACATACGTTGTGTTTTGCTGAAGGTGAGGATTAAATCACTTGAGAAGATAAATTATTTACATGGTTCCACAAGAACTTGCGTCCTGTGGGTGTTTTCGCGTAGGTTTAGTGTTGACAATGAGATCTCAGCAAGTTAACAAGACCTCGTTAATGAGATTATTTGAGTTTGTTTAGGCATCAGCAGCTCTGACCAAGGGAACAATTAGGTATCGATTTATTGGAAATACGCTGTTGGAATAAATCACACCCACACAAACTTTCCACCGTGATATTGATTTATAGAACTTATTTGAGGCATTGTATACCAGGCTAGGACGATTGCAAAGCTCTTGCTGTCACAAAAACAAATGAACCATTGTCCAATAAAGCCTTCCCATCCTAACATGAGAACAGACTAGGCGTAGGAAACTTTATATATATAGGTATTCATCAATCATCCTATACCAATTTGAAGATAGAGGTTTATACTCACTTTATATTTAAGGTATCTTTCTAAATCCTACGGGATTGTATCCATCCACAAGGTATTGCCCGATAACTAAACTACCTACCTACGTGCTGATCGCCTTGTTTTGATGAAGTTTTATCATACTTTCTAAATGCTATGTAGGTATATTTGAAGGGAAAACGCCGCAGGCATGGAACAGAAGTGTGGTGGTGCTCTTCTTCAAGAAGGGCGACAATACCCTGCTGAAGAATTATAGGCCTATCTCACTTCTGAGTCATGTTTACAAGTTGTTGTCGAGAGTCAGTATGAACCGTCTAACGCGCAGGTTTGATGACTTCCAGCCTGCCGGCTTCCATAAAGGCTTAAATCAACAAGCCGGCTTCCATAAAGGCTTTAGTACCGTAGACCACATACATGTGCTGCGGCAGGTTATACAGAAGACCGAAGTGTATAACCTCCCCCTTTGTTTAGCATTCGTAGACTACGAGAAAGCCTTCGATTCGATCGAGACATGCGCTATGGGCTGTGCTGCAGTCGCCCCTGTCATGGCCAACTACCGACTACGTCATGTCGCTCGACCGGCCGACGTCCGCGTGGGACGGGGAGGGGGCGTGGGATTCTTCCTGCGCCGGGGCCTCACCGCCCGCACCCTCCCGCACCCCCCCGCCGCCCTTCTAGAGCACAAATGTGGTTGAGAATAAATATACTATAAGTAAGTGTTTAATTATTGGGACTGCATACCGTCCTCCATCGCTTGACGTTAACACTTTTTTTGACGCAATAACTGACTTGATTTCTTCTTTCGTAAACTACGATCGCTTGATTTTTGATTTTACCCCCTGATGAACATCACCATATGAGAAACAGGACAAGTACCCGGAAGCTAGAAACAGGAGATTATCATCAAATTGCCGAAGAAAGGTGACTTGTCCCAGTGTACTAACTGGCGTGGAATCAATTTGCTTCCGGTGTGCTCTAAAGTTCTCTGTAAAATTTTGCTAAACCGGATGACAAGTGCTGTCGACTGCACACTGAGGGATGAGCAGAGTGGTTTTAGGGCGGGGCGGATCTTGTACTGACCAAGTCAATGTCTTGCGAATGATTTTGGAGCAGTTTAATGAAAAAAAAAAGCCGTGGTAGCCTAATGGTTTGACCTGCCGACTCTTAAGCAGAGGGTCGTGGGTTCGAACCCAGGCTTGCGAGCCTGGGTTCGAACCCACGAACCTCTAAGTTTTTCGGGATTTATGTGCGAAATATAATTTGTAAATTTACCATGTGCTTTTCGGTGAAGGAAAACATCGTGAGGAAACCTACACACACCTACAAAGCAATTTGACGGTGTGTGCGAAGTTCCCAATCCGCACTGGGCCCGCGTGGGAACTATAGCCCAAACCCTCTCATTGTGAGTTGAGGCCTGTGCCCAGCAGTGGGACGTATGTAGGCTGGATTATTATTATTATTAATATTATTATTATTATTATGAGGGTTCCTCCTACAAAGTGATGCATAAAGGTCAGTTGACAGACCCAATAGGTACCAGTGACTGCCGGGGTGAAACAAGGCTGCTTACTGTCACCATTGTAGTTCCTCATAGTCTTGGATGACGTGATGCGCCGAGTAACAGACGGGAAGGAGCTAGGTATACCTTGGGTACTTATTAGGACCCTCGAAGACATAGACTTCATAGATCGAGTATGCTATTATTTGAATTTGTCCTCGGTTACACACGTTTCACACGTTTCATTTGCACGTGCCAGAGTTATGTAATTTGGAATAAAATGAGAAATTCATATTTTATCACTTACCGTCATAACACATAGTGGCGTGACATACAGGAGTCCAAAGTTGACAATGTCGAATATTTCCGAGTTGTATTTCATGCGGTGCTGGATGCAAATGGTCTCGTTGTTGCCGTCGCCGAGCTGGTTGGTGATCGTGCCGACCCAGATGAACTTGGGCGCGCTGTACGCGGCGCTCGTTATCCAGACGCCGATGATAACCATCTGGCAACCAATAGAACCCTTTAGATCTTAAGCAAGTATAAAATTTAAAAAAAAAACAAGAACCTAATTGTTGATGTTCTAAAGATAAAAGATAAAAGATATTTATTCAGTAAGTAGGCCGCACGGGCACTTTTACACGTCAAAATCTACCAGCGCTTCCCAAGAGGAGACCACTGCTGAGAAGAAGCGCCGCAAGAAACTCAACAGTTAGTCATTTTTTAAATGAAAATATAACAATGTCACTACTTATTCTAACATTATATAAAACTGTAAAAATAATATTAAATATCTGCGTAGTTTTGCAGGAAAACATGTCAGAATGACTACGAGAAAATTTATATATATATCACACAAAACAGTTTTGACATGTCTTCCTACATAAACCGTGTCCCCTAGACAAGATACAGCGTTTACATGATTTTTATGAGGTATGTACGAGTAGTAGGTAAGCTATTGAACATTAAACATTAGTTAATTTTCTGGTTTAGGCCAAGCATTTTTGTCCGTTAGATAGTCCTCGACCCTATAGTACCTACGCCTTTGACATCAACGACTTTTTCAAGTAATTTTTAAGTGCTGGAAGGGGTAACTCTAAAACTACGTCGGGTAATTTATTATAAAAATGAATGCATTGACCTACAAATGATTTATATACTTTACGGACACGAAACTTTTTTATGGCAATTTTATTTTTATTCCTAGTATTTATATTATGTATATCAGAATTTTTAACGAAAGAGTCTAGGTTCTTAATAACATACATAATATTTTCATAAATATATTGGGATGCTACTGTTAAAATATTAATTTGTTTAAAAAGTTCTCTTAATGAATCACGGGAATTTAAGTTATATATAGAGCGAATGGCCCTTTTTTGTAACACAAATATAGTTTGTATGTCAGCTGCTTTTCGTTCCGTGCTTCGATTCGATTTTTGCAATAAAAACAAAAGGTTTTTAATCTGAGCCCAATATCTTTTGTTGCGTTTGATTTAAATTATGTTAAGAGCGGATATTCCATAACGTTCTATCAAGCTATCAATAATTTCTTTTGAATAAATTTTGAATTTAAAAGCCTTTTTCATTGAATGTCTTTCTTGAAATATTCTGTAGTTGAATAGCGTGTAGAATACATATCCTGGATACCAATTCTACAATGTCATTGGAGTATTGGAATATCGGAGATTCACAGTTAAGTGTGGCGCGGAACATTCTTTGAAGATTTCAAAGTAATTACCTATTTATATTTATATTTATATATTTACCTATTTATAGAGGGATCTCAGAATCAAATAACTACTATTTACACCTTCAAGTGTTTGTTATTACGATTAAATAAATAACTTTGTTAGATATAAAGTAAAACTTAAATAGATACCAATAATCTACGTTTCTCAACTAAATATTGTAATAAATTATATCATAGACATCAAAGTGCATATTTGACAATAAGTAATACTTAGAAATCGTGGGATAATATTTATGCAACGTTATTATAAGTTACGTTATAAGCTTTACGCCTTATTCATAACGTTTATGTTCAACGAATGATGATTTACTATTTGTTTAGTAAAAGCAGTACGTAGTGTAGGTAGGTTGAGATGAGAGACCGAGACCGAGTGTCGCTCGGCTCGAAACCGAATTTTCATCGCTTTCTATACAAAATAAAATAGTAACAAAAGATATACAAAAAAAAAAAAAACAAAAAAAATACCTGTCCAGAGCTGGGCTTTGAACCCGCAGTTTTGGCGTAATTGGTCAACGCTTTAACCACCTCGCTATTCAGACGGCGGCGGCCGCCGCGAAATTACGAACCATATTGCGCGGGAAAATCTTTTTGCGTGAGAACACGGGGAAAACGAATCGATTTTTCGCCCCATGTTGCAAATTTCATCGAAATCGTTAGAGCTGTTTTCGAGAATGTGAGTACAAATATACATACTATATACAAATGTTTCTCGTTTAATAGGATATTTAAGCTGCTAATTACGAGTATATGTAGGAAGTTAGTTTTATGATTACTTTTATAAGAATTATTTTCTATAAAATCTAGCGTAAGTTCTCTTACCCTTAGTCTGGTGGACGTAAGTATTTGCTTGCAGGTAATAGGGTGAATGATAGCAAAATATCTTTCTGTGCATATCACAACCAGAATAAATATGGATGCCGTGTAACTTAGAGAGTGCACAAACTGGTACATCTTGCACAAAAAGTCTCCAAACACCCAGCTGAAAAAAGGAGATACATAGTTAGTGAAATTGTTTACTCACGCTTAGGCAGATTCAAATTCAAATTCAAATTCAAATATTTATTCAGTAAATTGGCCACATACGGGCTCTTTTACACGTCAGTAATATAGAGTGAATCTACCAGCGCTTCGGACAAGACCATCATTGCGGAGAAGAAGCGCCGCAAGAAACTCCAGCAGAAGGTCATTTTTTCCAATATAAAATACAATAATACTTAAAAGTAAGTTACATTACAAGGTAATAAAGTAACAAATATTAATTATTAGAACTAGCACAAATGAAAACATTACAAATGTAAGGTCAAATACGTTACACTAAATGTAATGACTAGGAGAACAACACGACGAGGTCTCTTCGTCAAAAGCCATAACTAGAATAATTAACTGAACAAGTCCTTGCAGACGTGAACAGACCGGACCCCACAAACAGCACCCGTTCACGAGTATGACGCGTATCTCAGCCATCGCCTCCCTCAACCATATGTTCGGGAAGGTGGCGACCCGATCAACGACGCCGCCGTAAGCAAAGACCTTTGAGCGAGCATGACGTGCTCAAGCTGCCGGACAACATAAAAGTAATATTGTGTGAAATAGCTGTCCGGCGAGAAACATTACAGTGTGCTCTCATTTAAAAGCGTCTTGTATACACAAGAACTAATAGAGTACAAAAGTACATACATACAATTTCGTGTTTGAATACAGTTTGCTTAAAGGCATTTTACGTTTCAAGATAGTAACGTCAAAAATATCCTAGACTTAAGAAAATACCTTAAATAAGTAATAGCCTAGACACTACTTAAATACATCTTGGTCACCAATGAAGTCATTTACAGTATAGTATGCCCTACCCATCAAGCAGCGCTTGATGTGAGACTTAAATTTATTGAACGGCATATTGACGATATCAGATGGTATCTTATTGTAGAAACGTACACAGTTCCCCGCAAACGAAGTGCTTACCTTACGGAGACGGTGACCTGGAAGAGCGAGCTTATCCCTATTTCTAGTATTTAAATTATGAACGTCGCGGTTATGCCTAAACTCATGTATGTGTTTGCGTACATACATGATATTCTCAAAGATATACTGCGACGCGACTGTGAGAATATTGATTTCTTTAAATTTATCCCTAAGCGAAACACGAGACCCCAATCAAATCAATCAGCAGTCAAATCAATTGCGCGCTGCATCGACTCGCGTGGAAGCCATTTGGTTGCCGAGCCGTCGAAAAATTGCAAAGTGAACATATGTATGCATACGCGCACGTGTTTGTGTTGAAGTCATAATGGAATTTAATTTAGGTTGTTTTATTAAAGTGTAATCCACAAACAAAATATTCAATTTTCACGAAACTAATATATTTATAAGTTGAAGTACACGCTGCCAATATTTACATTTAAGAGCGTTGAAACTCAATGCCAGACAAGCCTCGAAATATTAATAACGAGCAGTGGGTACTTTCTAAATTAATCCTAATTAGTTACTTCTTAGTACCTACTACCTTTTCCCCGCGACTCCATCCGCGTAGTAGTCATTTTTCGCTTATCCCTCGGGAACTATAAAGTTTTCCGGGATTAAAAGTATTTTATGTGTTAATCCAGGTAATAAACTATTTGTGTGCTAAATTTCATAAAAATTGGTCGAGCCGTTCTCGACTTATAAATGGTGTAACTAACCAGACTATTTTATATATTTCTAAAAATGTTAAATCAATCACTTATTTTATTACGCCGATTTATAAGAGTGAAGAGAGAACAGACCCGAATAACTACAGACCAATCTTGGTGCTCACCTCGATTTCAAAAATAATCGAAAAACTAATTTAATTAATAAATAATAGATTAACAAGCTACTTCAATAAATACAACGTACTCTCAAAATTAAAATTTGGTTTCAGACAGAGAAAATCATCTGAAGATGCTATACTAAAACTTACATCGATAGTGAGCAAAGGTAAAAAATGCCTCTGTTTTCCTTGATTTAAAAAAGGCATTCGACACGGTCTCTCTTCCCACTCTTATAAAAAAGCTAGAACGCTACAGCATCAGAGGTGAACCTCTAGATTTGCTTACTACTTGCGGAATCGTAGTCAGAGTGTCAGGATAGGAGACCACATAAGTGTGTTTACAAGGCAGTGTTCTGGGACCGACTCTTGTCTACATAAACGACCTTACGAACATGCCCGTTGATAATGGACATGTCATTTCATATGCAGACGACACTGTAGTAGTATTCACAGGCGAGAAATAGGAGTTGGTCTACAATCAATCAATCTTGCGCAATCAATTACGACGTATTGCATTCCAGTATGGGGCGGTGCTGATAAAACTAAATTCCTACTTAGAAGTAGAAAGGGCACAGAGGTGTGTGAGAGCTGAAAACTATGTACTTTAAACCATGCAGACACCCCACTACAGAACTCTATGCAGATGTTAAAGTACTTAGCATGCGCAAGTTATACTCGTATATCACCTCTGCAATCTTAACACTTCATAAGTTGTTAGTTTTTAGGCCAGACCAGTTAACACGTAGAAGGAAACATACTGTTGCACCCTTCCCAGATTATAAATTACCTTTCGCAAAAAGGCAATTTTATGTTCAATCCGCATTATTATAAAATATGATAAATAACGAGATTAGTATCTATAAATTAAATCATCACGAATGTAAAGTAACTTTATCTAAATGGCTAATTACACTTAACTACCAGGAGACTGAAAATTTAGTTTATGGCTAGCAATGTAATTTAATCTTAACATCACTTTCCACAGCTTAAGAAATAATAAATAGTGTAAATAAGAAACGTGAAGAGTACGAGTCGTGTAGTAACCGTGGTTCTCGTAGCTCGGGTGACCATAAACTGGTTAAGCTGCCTACTCAACTGGTTAATCTGTAAATTGCCAAAGTTTAGTGGGTCATATGAGAATTGGCTAGGGTTTTATGATACGTTTACAAGTCTGATCTATTCTAACGACGAAATTGATAACATAAATAAACTTCATTACTTAGGTTACCTTAAATCAGGGGTCGGCAAACTTTTTCGACGAAGAGCCAGATGTCGGAAAAATAAAGATTTTTCGGAAGCTCAAAGAGCGGCAGTTTTATATATTTATATTTAGGGGAACTTGAAGAGCCGCAACTGACCCTTTAAAGAGCTGCATGCGGCTCGCGAGCCGCGGTTTGCCAACTCCTGCCGCATCGTTGGAAGGTTCAGCCGCACTAGTTACTTATACCTACACTCAATTTAATTTTCTGGGAATAACTACGAGGTTGCATGGAAGCTCTTGTGTGGAAGGTTCAACAACAAAAGATTGCTTTGAACCGCTCACTAAAAGCCCGTTACTCTTAAGTAAGTATACCTACTCTTTAAAAACTTTGAACCATTAATGCGATAGTAGCATTTCGTTTTCCGATTGTCAAAGAATCTATACATTCCTCAAAAATTAGTCCTAATTAACATTTTATTATTATACGTTTTATCTTAAGCAGGAGCCCCGCAGTATAACTCTAACTTTAAAATATTAATGCCGTACCTATATTTCTACCCAAAAGGAGATGGCGGGATGACCTAAGACGCGTTTGTAAGAGATTGGCAGGAGCGCGCTCTCTAGGGGGTCTATAGGGGGGTAAATTTCCGGGCGTTTAAATCGTCGTAATTGGCGTTTTCAATATATTGACGAAATCAATGATATCTACCAGCAACTTCTGATGCTAATAGAAACTACCCCTCGGGTTCTGCTTCTCTTTATACATCAGAAATTGCTGGCACCTCTGCCATGATTTCGGCAATATACCTATTGAAAACGCTAATGACGGCGGTTGAAACGCCCGGAAACGATTACCCAGGGACGAGTGGAGAAAATGTCCCTTTTTGGCCTTTTTCCTTTGCTCTGCCCAGCAAACACAAAAACAAACGAACCTAAAATATATTTTATTAAAAACTAGCTTTCCGCCCGCGACTTTGTCTGCGGGGAGTCAGTACTTTCGTAAGTTAAAATATAGCCTATGTCCACCATGAAAGTCCATTCTAAATGTGGTAAAATAATTTTTGAAATCGAATGAGTAGTTCCGGAGATTACGCCCTACATCCAAACAAAAAACAAAACAAACTTACCTCTTTACTACTATTAGTATAGAAAAGGCAGTGACAAGTGAAAGACAGGAGAAAAACGTAACACACCAGGGTCTGAAGTACCTACCTAACTTCTTATGTTTGTAAGAATACTACGACTTCATGTAGTTTATTCTGTACTAAATATATAAACTAGCTATGCCAGCAAAGATCCAAGTATGCAGTAGATATTTTAAGAGCATGTATCTAATTTCCTCAGCTTATTATTACCTTACACAGCTCTCCTTAGGTATTACCGCAAATTGCAAACGCGAGGCGTTAAGTCTGTCGGTACTAATTTAGTCTGCACTAATAACTACCGTGCAATTCGCAATGTTTTTTGTTTATCATTTGGTAACGAGGGCCATAGTGGTAATACATTAAACTCTAAAATGCATTGATTTTAATGTATTTAAAGAAACCGGGCACGAGCATGTCGGACCATGCTCAGTGTAGGGTTCCGTCGCCATTACTACAAATACGATAACTGGAGAACCAATGTTGTCTACTTAGTCGTGATAGTTTTCCTTTAAAATTCGTTAAATGTGCTTTCATTTAGGATATTTTTCAGATTCTTAGTATTTGTAGTTTTAGCTGTATGGACGCTCTACTCTAACAAAAATTAGCACTTTAAAGCTTAATATTTCACAAACGGACCCCTTAATTTTTGAAAGACCTATCCAACGACCCCCCCCCCCCCCCCACACACTATGGGGTAGACGAGAGAAAAAAAAACATCCTCACTTTACGTGAAGGGGAAGTACCCTAAAAAATTTTTTTTTTCAATGTTTTATTTTACCACTTTGTCTGCGTAACTAATATGTATATTCATACCAAATTACTACTTTTTATTACTACTCTTAGTACTAAGCCGCGGACAGACGGACAGACAGACAGACAGATGGACATGGCGAAACTATAAGGGTTCGTAGTTTGACTACGGAACGCTAAAAAGCATGCATGGGGCACGACATAACACCCATCGTTGTGTTAAAACACGTCAATCACTTAAAGCGGTTAAAGTTTGTTTAATTTAAAACCCAAATGTTAATAGGAAGTAATATGGAGCCATTAACTGTGATCCGTCCGGATACTCTTTCCGCTCAGTCAAACATGACGCCTCTCTGGCGGATTCAATCAGCTAATTATAGCGGAACGAGCAGATTGTGTGTACACACGCCTTGGCAACCTTTATTGTACGATTTATTACTCACCTTGGTATAAGATACATCGTTAGATTTTGGAAGACGCAGAATACTCCAACACATAAATCTGCCACCGCCAAGTTTGCCAGAAAAAAGTTTGTTATCGAACGCAACCGCCTCGACAGAGTCACCACGAGGATAACCAGCAAATTCCCTAAAAATATACATTATTATTAATTATTATTATTAATATTATTTTCGAAAATATATTATAAGATTATAAGGTATAAGAAATAGGTAAATAGTAGGTAAATAGTTAAATAAATATATTAGAAGATTAAAATATATTATAATTTTTATTCAAAGTACCGATTTTATGAAAGTTTCGTTTTTAAATAAAGGCACCGAAGCGTACAAATTACAGCGTACCTACAAATTACAAATTGCGTAATCTAATCAGGGAATCTACCTATTGATATTTAACGGGGTTTAGGGATTAGTTGGCATGTTGATTAGCTTCCTATAATTAATGGTTTCTATTCTTGCGTGTGGGGGAAAGTCGAACATCCACTTGCGAGCGTGGAGGAGGACGGCACGGCGCGCTTGTCCCCGTCGACAAGCTTCTGCGATACTCGTAATTATATGTGTTATGCAAGGCTGCAAATTTCTTATGTGACGCGAGAGCCAGTATTGATTACCGAGTCAGCGAAGGATCCTAAAATTGAACCACGGGCGCAGCGAGTTCCTTAGCGTAACAAGGGATTCAAGGCCTCGAGACCCAAATAACTTTGTTGCCGTGCAAAACACACAATTTTTAATCTCACCGCAGCTAGGAAAACACTTGGAAAAAACAATTACACGAGCGCCACATCACTTGTGGCTGTGCTCGCACAGCGGCCCCTCCCTCCTCCCCTGCGCACAGCATTAACTTCCACGTTAGCGGTTAAAGTGGACTTTTTCACGCATATTTTGTGTGCCAAAAAAAGGCTCCACCACTTCTTATTCGTTTTTTGCAAAGCCACCAAACAATGACAACGATAAAGAATACGATAATTACCTAACATTTGTCGAAACAATCTATAAGTAAACCTACTAAATAAAGAGGTAACGATAGTTTGTAAGTTTGTTTGTGGAAATCTCTTTCCGATATTTATTGAAATTCTATAACATTGTTCAATTTATTCGGAAAATCAACGTGGGCGAAGTTTAGGATTATTGACACAGGCACACTTTCTTTTAATTGAAGTCACTAAAAAGAAACGGGCATAAAAATATTGTGTGGGTTGTAGGTAATGCCGGCAAAGCGTTCCTTCAATAGAGTATTAACGACCATTGTATTTTTATAACTTTTGTCAATTGGCCGCAAATTGCTTTTTTATCTTTGAAATAAATCATCGGTCGGTATATTACTTAATAAGTTTCGTATTTAAGATAAATTTGGTACGAATAATAAATTTGCGTTTACTAGACGACCATAAATTTGGCTATATCAACAATAATTATCCTATTAACTCGCCATTGTGACTAACCTAAAGCACTTAAATAAACTCTATCGTGGTCGCGGCCACTGAATGTATCCGACCCAAAACAGCTCTAGTTAAACTAACTGTTGATCCAGAGTTTACTTGCGTATAACATGGTATAAACGATATTAATTGAAATGAGCTTAGCATGAATTTAGTTACTTGATAACAAATGAAAACTACTTTGGCTTGTGATCATCTAGATAATAACAAAAATGGACCTTTCGTTGACTCTAAATTCTTTAAGTCTTTGTTTTAATAAATTCCTCACTTTGAAAAGGAAAGTTTCTATGATAGATCTCTTATTTACTAAGTAGGTAAGTTACATAACCAAAAATTAGCAGATTTATCCCTTTTGAATTGGATACATATTTAATAATAAATAAATAAATAAATATCAGGGGACAATCTCACACAAATTGACCTAGTCCCAAACTAAGCTCTAGGCTTGTACTATGGGTACCAGGCAACGGTATACATACTTATATAGAGAAATATATACTTAAATACATAGAAAACATCCATGACTCAGAAACAAATACTCGCGCTCATCACACAAATATTTGTCCATACCGGGATTCGAACCCGGGACCGCTAGCTTCGTAGGCAGGGTCACTACCAACTAGGCTAACCGCGTCGTCGTCGCCGTTTGGTCAATAGTTCATCAAAATTGGTTTAGCTTTTTGTTGGAGAAGTTTTAGTTCAATTGTAAATTATAGTTAACTGTTTCCCTTTATTTACTTAATAATAAAGTTTGCTTTTGATTAATTTGCATTCTTAATTTCTTAGAATGTTATGTTATTATGATTTTATTTTATTCTAGCTTTTTTATCTTGATATGCCTCTCTAAATAGAGAGAAATTATAGCCCCTCCTTCGCTATAATTCAATGATCATTGACCATAGACGGGACTGATCTCTTGCCAAAAAAAAATAGGTTATTAATTTACGAACAAGTCTTATGTAAGTCTGTCTGTATATCTGTCAAATTTGGTAACAAAAGAGGACACAAAATAATATTAATATTCGATTCAAAATTTCCTTTTGGATCTTTCATTAATATGCTAATATTCATATCTGTAATATTATTATCATTACATAAGTGACTCTATTCTAACATTAAGAGAGTTTAATGCATCAATCATGTTTTAGATCTAGCATTATATGTATCCATTATGAAATATTCAATTTTCTCTACGTATCTTCATTGATTGTATATTGTCAATGTGATAAGATACAAGACGTGGTTTCGTCTTATAGATAGATTGAAACCTCATGATAGTTTTCATGGTATGGTGAATTAAGTATGTAATTCAATAAAGCCACTTTATGTTGGATTTATATTGCTTATAGTATTTAGAGCATCTCATTTAATTCAAGATCCAGGAATATGATCAAATATAATATTTTCTATATATCTCTAGCTTTATTTTATTTAATGTTTAGCTAGAATATATATATTTATAATAATATGATTAACTTCTATATTCCAATTTTATTTTATTCTGTTATTAACTAGAATATAGATTTATTGATTATTGTAGGCCATCTAGTTTTATTTTGTAATATTTTTAACTAGATAAAGTATATTTATATTATCATTTTATTATAAATATTGTATATCAGGTTCCGTCAATTCGATTGCATACTTTAGAAATGAACTGACAAGCTTTCCAAAGTAGTAAGTTAATTTATGAAGGTATATGGTTAAGAATGTTTTCAGGCAATTTAACCTGTTAGTTAATGAAGATATTCCCTATTTAAACTTTCATTAAATTTATGAAAAAACATTCTATTTAATATGACTTTTGGCAAGTTTTGGAACTTATGAAATAAACTTGTTTATTCCAAAGCTATGCCTTCACTTGTGTACCTTACTCTAACAGCTTCTAATTAGTTTCAATACTAGTACCGGTCCACATTTATTTTAATTGCGTAACTCTATCTAGCTCTGTCGTTTGGTCAGGTAGGCCAAAGGGAGACTATCTAAACCTGGTGTAATGTTCCTTCCTCGGACTAAATTAGCCAGATTGAGGTCGAAACTCCCTATAGTGTACATAGGTTTTCCTCATGACATATAAATATATTATTTTATGGGGATCACAAAGCAATTCAGAGGACTTTGGAATTTGGTGTAGCCCGCTTACTAAGATTAAACGCTTTGGAACCTTCCATCGTTTTAACCTCTGCTGGACCTTGCTATGTGAGGTAGTACTTTCCCATGTCTTATGTTCGCCATGAAAAAGCCTCGGCTTCCCGAGAATTTAGCTCCAATTCAAATGAATTTAACACCGCTAGGCTCATTTGGATCGTCATGAACACTGGTCATAGGTAAAAACCAGCGTCACGGTGAAAAAGTCTTAATGAGACGTCAGCTGACTGAATTATTAACTTCTCCCTTAGAAAATTAACCCAAATCTAACGAGTGAACAATTTAGATAACAGAAATACCATCGCTACCGGCGAACAATACTCGCAAGTCACCCAAACAGCTCTTTTAAACTCATGATTTAACAAAACCCCATTTAAAATTACATTTCAACATTAAGCACTCGATCACAGCTAAATCACCCTTATGTGAAGATAATTATTGAGATTAAGCTTCCTATACCCATCTAACCCCATAATATTCTCTTAAACAAACTATAAATCAATCTATAAACTTCAAACTAAATTCAGTTATTTCGCGGCAAAGAAATCTCAATTACATTTACTCTATAAATTAATCTCAAACAAAATACTAGTAAACTATAGGTTCCATAACCCATGAACTTCCAAATTATAATTAAAATGGCTAAATTATCAATTAATATCTTAATATTCAAACGTAAAAGAAGCGTTTTTAATAACTTGAAAAACTCGCAAACACTAATTAATTATTAATACGAACAAATTATAAAACTTCTATAAACCCCAAAACATATTTAAAATATTCAAACAATTAACGCGACATTACTATGAAAAATTAATTTTAAATTCAACCTCTGTATACACGACCTACTCCTAGAAGCTTATCTCAACAAAAGACCTTTGCCTTCACTTGACACCCCTATTTATAACCTTACTTCTTGACGTTCGTTATATTGGTGTAGGTCAGGTTTTCGCGGACAATCGTGACATAACTGATATTCGCTCAGTAAAAGCCTTTTACAACCAAACTGACAATTTGGACGTGGTAGCCATATTTAAGTATGTAACTTTCTATATAGAATTTTATTTAGTTATTTTATACATTCAGTCAACAAAGTATCGGGAATGGATGATTTGTTTATGGTTCCAAATTCAAATTTTTGTTTTTTTTGTTGTTGTTAGATTGGCACAACTGTTTTCTATTTTGGCGCGGAGTTTGAGTTGCATCTGTTATTTATATTAAATACAGTGCTGTTTTTAGTTATATCATATCTAGTGTGTATTGCGAATTTCATAATGGACAAAAACATTGAACAAAGAGTTTGTCTTAAATTTTGCATCGCCAATGGAATTTCGTGTTCGGAGTCACTGAAAATGTTACAGAAGGCTTACGGTGATTCGACTTTATCAAAAACACGTGTTTATGAGTGGTACAAAGCGTTCAAAAGCGGTCGAGATGTGATGGAAGATTTGCCTCGCTCTGGTAGGCCATCAACGTCTGCAACTGAAGTTAACATCGCAAAAGTGAAGGAAATAGTGACTGAAAATCCTCATTCAACTTTGAGAGAGATAGCCGCCGAACTTTCTGTATCTCACGAGTCGATCCGTACTATTTTAACTAATCATTTGGGTATGAAACATGTTACCGCTCGGCTAGTCCCAAAAGACCTGAATTTTCTCCAAAAACTCAATCGCATGAGAGTCGCTGAGGACATGCTAGAACGAGTCAATTCCGACCCAACATTCATGAAACGCATTGTTACTGGTGACGAGACGTGGGTTTACGAGTTTGACATGCAAACTAGTCAACAAGCTTCGGAGTGGCGCCTTCCAACTGAACCGAAACCGAAGAAACCACGCCAAAGTCGATCAAAAGTCAAAGTCATGTTGACTGTTTTCTTTGACTATCGCGGTGTTGTGCACTCGGAATTCTTGCCGGAAGGTCAAACGGTAAATAAAGAATATTATTTGAGCGTTATGCGGCATTTAAGAGAGCAAATTCGACGAAAAAGGCCAGATTTGTGGAATGAAAATTCTTGGATTTTGCACCACGATAATGCGCCTTCGCACAAGGCCATCATTGTGAAAGAATTTTTGACCAAACACTCAACAAATACCATCGAGCAACCACCATATTCACCAGATATGGCTCCTGCCGACTTCTTTCTTTTTCCTAAACTCAAATTACCACTTCGTGGCACCCGTTTTCAATCGGTAGAAGACATAAAGGAGAATTCGCGCCGAGAACTGAATTCAATTCCGGAAACAGCGTTTAAAAAATGTTTTGATGATTGGATTATTCGTTGGCGTAAGTGTATCGTTTCTGAAGGAGCATACTTTGAAGGTGATAAAATAAATTTGGATGATTAACAAACAGTTTGTGTATTATTGATCTTTTCCCGGTACTTTCTTGACAGAGTAGTATGTCTTATTTTAACATTTCTTTTTGGTCTCATGATTATTTCTAATAACTTTAAACTAATATTTTGAGAAAATTTTAAGCTAAAATTTATTCCTATTGACTTTTAAGTAAATTAAATTTGCTTTGTTAAATGTACTATTTTATAGGTAGCCTGTATTATTCATTAAGTTTCATATTTTAGATTTTCCTCTTTTATTAATATACATATTATTATAAAGACTCTCTATCTTGTGTGTTCATCTGTATCAATCTCAAAACCCTTCAAACTAATATCATATTATTTTCATCAAGAGTTTTATATGAAAATAATTTCCGTCCGTTAGCTGTTAATAGACTAAAATGGACAGAGGTCTATTTGGCTATTACACCATCCACTAGAAGGCTACAGCAGCAGTAAGAGAAGCACGGCGTCAATTAACAAGCTTTTATTTGACTTGCAATGTTCGTATGTGTACATATACAATACAGCTCGTGTATTGCATACGAAGTTACGAACTTATAAAGGGCATTTAGTACAAGGCCTAATTTGGATCTTTTGTTTAAAAAAAAAAACTTTTTTTTTCATACAAATTAATTCGACGCGCAATTTAACAGTAACATTGTGACGATCCAGGTCTAATTCACACCATTCATTGCGCGCGCATTTTCTTTTTTATTTGTTATTTCAAAAATCAGCTTTAACGGTATCTAGATCAAATATGTACTTTTAAAATATTCAGTGTTGTGTTGCCACTTAATAGTTCTAAATTTACGTGTTAAAATGAGTTGGAATGCTCATTTTAATACGTAACTTTAGAAATATTAAGTGGCCACACTACTGGGTGTTTTTTATTCGTCGAAAAAATTTTGGGGGTTAAATCAGTAAGTCATACTGACCAACTTTCACTATATGGGACCAACACCGAAATCGCGAAAAAAAAATTGACCCTCCCATACAAAACATCGTCAGCTGACTACCGAAAATATAATGGGATGGTCAATTTTTTTTTCGCAATTTCGGTGTTGGTCCCATATAGTTAAAGTTGGTCAGTATGACTTACTGATTTAACGCCCAAAATTTTTTCGACGTATAAAAAAACACCCAGTATTATCTGTTATCGATTTACTCTATCAACGCCATCTGATGACTGATAGGAAATGGTGTTAACGGAAACTGGTGTGTAAACTAGAGTTTTATTGTTACTAGAAAAGATGACATGCATGACTACAAACAGAACTGATAAATCTGGGGTCCTAGTGAAAAAGGTAACTCAGCTTAACTCTTAAGTAATAAAAAAGGCTATAAATCATTGTACAGAGTACACTAGACTTATACCCTTTTTTCACGTAGAGTTTAGAAGACTTATACCCTTTTTCACTAGGACCCCAGAAATGTACATTGTAGATACTAAGAAGTTCCACCACTCGCCGCTAGAGCGACTATATTAATAAGACCGGATACAGATAATGCCTTCATTAAACATTAGGGTATGGATATACGATTCTTGGATGTAGTTTGTATGCAAACCATGAAAAAAATATAAGCAATGGAGATGGGTCAAGGATATGGAGTCTGGAGTCCTGTCTATTTGCTTTTGGAGGCAAAAAATCCGAATGAGGGTCAAAAGCGTAGTAGTGGCTTAAAGGTTTTGCAGCGATGCGTCGTGGGAATTGAAGCTTGAAATATCAGTTTCTAGCTCCAGGTACAGGTAGGTTAGGGACGGATATGTAAAGGTCGTACAGGTCTGTTATGAACACGTTGAATACGAAATGATAAACGATTACGTCGGATTATAGGGAGTTTACCATGTTTTACTTTGTCCTCAGTTAGAAGTCACTGGATATTATAAAGGTCTGCTTGCATAGTCTTAATTTTTGTAACACGTGGAGTGAAACCACATACCTAAGAAATTACTGAGCGAATGCAAGGATAGGTATGGCTCATTAGACTCACTGAATACTTCATCTTCGAAGCGGTCGAAATGGCTGAAGGGCTCGCATCAGGCTAGTACTAATTGCAACTCTATAAACCCCTATACCCAAATGAGAGATAGTTCCCTAGAAGAAATCCGTTAGACCCCAACATATGGAGGCATAGTAAGCTATCAGTACCTACAGACTTCAAAATAATATAGTTAGGCAGGAAATAGTATTGCAGGAGTACCCCACCCTTATCCTAAGGTCATCTGAACACTCCCGCAATACTATTTCCTGACTAACTATATTATAATTAATAAATTGGTTTGGTCTAATCTAGTCACGTGTGATTATTTCAGAATAAACCGTGCATATTATATATTCTTTATGCGTTTTCACAGCCTAAGGTGCCGTAAAGTAATTTAAATTTTAAACAGTCATTAACAAACAAAGGAAGATTTAATCCGGGAAAAACGGCTTGCGATCCGCTCTTCGCGCCGACCTCAGTACCTACCTACTTATAGGTATATTAGCGACCCGCCCTCGCTTCGCTTCTTCGATTAAAGATCCTCTCCCTTCCCCCCTTAAAGTTGAAATATCAAAATTTTCTCTTCATAAGAACCTCCCTTGGACTTCAAGGAATATTTGAAAAAGAAATTAGCCGAATTGGCCAAGCCGTTCTCAAGTTATGGCGTGACCAAGGGAAATGGGGATTCATTTTTACATATATTATATAGCTTTTGTCCGCGACTTCGTCCGCGTAGAAGAAGTTTATCGCTCCTCCCTCGGGAACTGTTCAATTTTCCAGGACAAAAAGTAGCCTATTTCCTTTCCTGGAACACAGGCTATCTACATCAAATATAGCAACCCGCCCTCGCTTCGCTTCGGTTATGTAAGTATAAGTTAAAATATACCCTATGTCCACCCTGAAACTGCATTCTAAATATTGGTGAAAGAATTTTAGAAATCGGATGGGTAGTTTTGGAGATTACCCCTACATCCAAACTTACTTATTAAGTAGCTCTGTATAATATTATTATAGCTTTCGCCCGCGACTCCGTCCGCGTAGAAGTCGTTTATCGCTGCTCCCTCGGGAACTGTCAAATTTTCCGGGGTAAAAAGTAGCCTATGTCCTTCCCTGAAACTCGGGCTATCTCTAATCTCCATACCATTTTCATCGAAATCGGTTCAGCGGTTTAGCCGTGAAAGCGTTACAGACAGACAGACAGAGTTACTTATAGATGTGCACGCCCCTCTCCCGTACTTCGGTGCCCCCTCCCTCGCTGCGTTGCCTTTCTATTAGTATTTTGTTTAGACTGACATAATTAAATTCGTAATATCTTTTGAATGGAACGTCCGATTTGAATAATTCAAAAAGTAATCTACAGGTATTGAAACAGTCTTGAATACGAAATTATTTATATCGATAAGGATTAATACAAAGGTATGGTTAACATGGTCTGATTTTGGTCGGCATTTCCACCAACCTTTAAAATGTAAAAAAGTAGTTATAGTGACATAACTACATAAATAGTTGGACATATGGTATCGTAATTTTTTTTGTAAGTATTGATATGTTCTTTAATATTGTAGATTTTTTTTTTGTTATACATATCATCAATAGTTTCCGCAGCGCAAGCGATGAAAGACATTTTATGGCTAATTTTTTACACCTTGGGTTACATTATTGAAGTCTTAGTAGGGATTCCTAATTTTTTCGAGTAATAAATATAGCCTATGTTAACTGTAATAACGTAGCAGAAGTAGAAAATGTAGCATTCTAATGGTGAAAGATTTTTGAAATCGGTCTAGTAGTTTTTGAGTTTATTCGTTACATACAAAGTACAAATCTATCCTCTTTGTAATATTAGTATTGATATACCTACGTCGAAAAAAGCCTGACACATTGTCGTTAATATTATTTTTTCGTATTTTTAATTTGTAAAACTGACGGAATTATACCCACATAGGTAATAAATCTGAATTTTAAAAATAAATGACTCTAACCCCATTTTACGGTATTTTTAGGGTTCCGTACTCAAAAAGTGTCAAACGGGACCCTAAGCTATTACTAAGCCTACGCTGTCCGTCCATCCGTCAGTCCGTCTGTCATAACTTTGAAGAGCTGTAACGTTTGAACCGTAATACATAGCGAATTGTTTTTTTTTAAATATGCTGTATTACGGCGGATTACCTAACAAATAAAAAAAAATTAAGAAAGTTAAATAATAAAGATAAGAATACTTTTTTTCAACGTATTTTATTTTTGTTGTATCGTAAAAACAGTAAAACATACAAGCGTCAAATTTGGTACGATTATAGAACAAACCCTATAAAATAACAACAAATACTAACAACCAGCCAAATATGTACAGAACCCTCAGTGTGCGAGTCTGAAACGCACTTAACAGGTTTTTTAATTTCCGATCAACATGTATCTTTAATAAAATTTCGTTAAGCCGTTGCACTTTGAAGATAGCTCTTATCCCTTACATTTACAAGGTACCAACTGCCAATTAAAGAATTCTTTGATAAAGTCAATTTAATCCTGCAAGTTAATTTATTTCTCGCTACCGCATCGTAGGTACCGAATCTAAGGTTTCGATAAAAGCCGTCTATTATGTTCGTAGAGGCGCCGAGACGAGGAGGGTGTGACTTAACAAGTTTCGTTAACCAACGGCACAATAGGGGCTGAGGATCGGTTAGTTAATTATTAATGTATCCCTCAATCACAGACTCGCAGAATACCTTTTGCACTCTGAGGAAATTAGGTAGCCAAAGGTACCTTATTTTGTTGTGTTTCAGTAATTTCAGAATTGAAAATCTCAGCAAGGAAACAAAGAAACGGGAATTTTCCCGGGATCAGTTTAATTCGTTAAACCCCTTTAGTTTTCAGAAAGAGATAAAATTATACCGAGCTGAGTAATTTTAGTGCTGCTCTTGAGGAATACCGAGAGTCGGTCAAATAGGAAATCATAGTCCAACTTTACAGTTATTATGACTTTAAATACTTAGATATATTAGTGTTTTATGTTACAACTAGCAACCCCTCGCGCCCGCTCGCTTCGCCTTTGTTAATATTAGGTAAAATATAGCATTTATCCATCCTGAAAGTCCATTCTAAAAAGAAATAGCATAAGTCGTTTTGAAGATTACCTCCTACATCTAAACTTACAAACTGTACCTCTTTACGTATATAATTAGTGTCGACTTTATCATTCTGTAATTTAGTAGTACCTACCTACATAGACTTCGTTCGTTACCTTTCATCCGCAGCTGGCAAAATGGTCGTACCTAAATGATCGCACGCTTTTGATTCTGAGAAGGAACGCTCTAAACGCTGCCTTAAATTAATTGCTTCCGACAACAAAGTAATTATTTTAACGGCCGTACTCAGAGACGTCTATTAATTTGATTAAAGTTGCTGTTGTCACTTTCTTTGCTATAGCAATAGAATAAGACAACACGTCACTTTGACAAGCATTAAATTTAATTGACGTCTCTGAGTGCGACGTCTTTAGTAAGACTTTGTATTGTCGTATTGTCTATTCATTGTTTAATTTTTTGAAAGAAAGAAAGAGAGAAAGAAAAATTATTTATTACCACATATACAGACAAAAAACGTAAAAGTAAATAGTATAAATAGGGAAAAAAAATTATAACAAAGACTCTGACATGTGGTTTTGTCGTCGCGAGTATCGGAATGTTTTTTTTATTCGAGAGTGTAAAATCACATTTATTATTTACCTCCTGGTATACTTTGTTTTGAGATGAAACTTTAGGAATAAATGAAGATTTCGGTCTCTTTTTTAATGTTAATTCTAATTTTGTAAAAGCATTTTGTTACTTACCAAAGAAACAACAGCAAAACACGATCGTATATAGAGCAATGAATAAGGCTCTGATGTCTGTTCTATCGAAGACGTATTCGTCGTCGTTTAAGGGGTTGCTGACATTGGTCATCGAGGCGTTGTAAGAGACATGCTGGCTGACGGGGCTGGGCGTCCTGTTGGCGGCGCCCGAGGAGGCCTGCGCGCCGGCGGCGAGGAGCAGCCGCGCGCCCCACATGGTTCCCTCCGCGACCCTGAGCCCATCCGTTAATTAACGAGCCCTTTGTTTTCCTTGTGCTTTTCCATCTTCGTCAATCATTACTTTTTCTGTAACAAATAATAATGATACTTATAGAAATCACGCCTTGATCTTTATTCTTTTTATATTTTTGGCAATGTGAAATTAGCGTGTATAACGTTAGCGTTAACTAAAAATGTTTTCAGTGAAGTTAGTATCAATTTTATCATATGATGTTAAACGTTAATCGACTGTTAGTTCATACATTTTATCAGTCTAATCGTCTATTAAGTTGTTAGTTAAATTCAACACAAAAATGTTAGTCTAAGGTGTAATTATGGGCCATGTTGCCTGAAATGAAGGTTTCTTCTATTCTATTCTTAACTGTTGCCTATTGTTTTTTGTTAATCGTTTTGTTTTCATGATCCAGGGCATTTTATTCTACTTCTCCCGGGGAAATTTCGGGTCGGGATAAGATACAAAAAAAATATATTTCTAATTTAAATTATGTTTAGTAAATATGATTAGCGAAATCAATTTTAGCATGGCACTTGACCGTCCAGCCAACAGCGCAATCTTTTTCTCCTCAATCATTAATTTATGCAGTTGAGGATCATCAAGGTATCTACCGACGCGTGACGGCATTTTGGTCTTGATTACTGTTGTAGGTAACCCTGGACTGTCAAATGGCTAAAAATTGGTTAAGGACTATAGACAGTATAAGTAAGGTTACCTACTTATTATCCCGGAGAAGTCCGGGGAGTCCCGGAAATCTCACTTCCTTATTTTTGTTCGTTAATATAATCGACGATGCGATTTTTGATCAGAGATGAAGGACCGGAAGTTGTTTAAGGCATTTCTTCTCGGTGAAATATCGGTTTTAGCTGCTTCGTATTTTTAAATACCTTCAATAAAATGAAATCGAAACGAATCAGGGCGGGGTGGAACATAGTACTAAGTATTTAAAAAAACTTGGTTAGCTCTATCTATGACCAAATTTTTATTTATTTTCAAATAATAAGACAAAAAATTACGGTTCCTTTTGCTGGCATTTGATAACGGAACCCATAAAAAGAAACTGATAGTATTTTTATCTCATTCTTCAAAAAATCTCTCACCAATAGGCGTGTGCTGGCCGACCCCGAATTCATTATTCAGGACGCTAAAGAACTGCGTCCGTAACGCTATATACATATGATCTGCGTCCGTAACGCGCGGCGACTCAACAAACTGGCCCGATCCAGATCACTTAAATAGCTGCTTTTTGAGGAAATACGGTAATACGGAATTACAAAAGGTCCAAAGGTTTCCCCTAGAGAGGCTCACAAGCCGTTTGAACATTTATTTGGGTTTTGATACAAACCGCGATAAGACCTTACGAATGGAATTTATCAGCGGATCTGTGACAGGTATCCAGTATGGTGCTGTTAACTAACCTGAGCCTTCCGTAACATGTCCGTCACTTCCAGACTACCTATATATACCTACTCGTATATAATGATCAGATGTTTTTAAACTCAAATTATTTTTCAGCTAGCGCACCCCGGCGTCGGCAGGGTCAGGTGTAAATGTATTTCAAAGACCTTTCAGAAGACATACTCTAAATGATATGATGGTAAAAACAGCATTAAGAGGATTGTGAGTTGACGGCTTTCCATACAAACGGCCGTAACGTTTTCCACCCCCAAAATGACCAATTTTTGATATGTGGTTAGTTGGAACAAAAGCTACGTATACAATTCGAATCGAGTTTTCACCCCCGTAAACCCCTATATTGCAAATTTCATCGAAATCGTTAGAGCCGTTTTCGAGAATGTGAGTACAAAATACAGAGTGACTGGAAATTCTACCTATTCCTTGAAAGGGGATAATATAATATGATATTATATATATATATATATATATATATATATATATGTCGGAGACAGGGGGGCAGCTGGGCGGCTGTGGCTAGATGCGTCAGGAATCTTCAGGATATGGCCGGATATCTTGGTCTCTAGTTGAGTGAGGGTCGAAGCAAAGAGAACACAAAATAGACGTAGGTAGGTTTATTTCCTTGATGGACATTACACACGATACATTTGATCTTCACTGACTTTAATTAACAGTAACACGTCACGCTTAACGTAAAACAGTGTAGCCCTACCAGTCCCACCACCAACCCATGGTTCTGCCTTCCTCGCGGCATAACTGACCGAATCTCGGGAGATGCGCGCAATACTGCGCACTTTCTTCACTCCCTACAAACGTAACTTGAAACGAAGAGCAGTTCCATCCAGAGGTGTTTACTGGACGGTTTCCCAAGTAGAAGTGTTTCTTGGATGGTTCCAAAGCAGACGTCCTCACTCGACGGACTCTCAAGTAGCAGCGTTCTGCCGTCGCACTGCAGCGACCACAAAGGCTCTGTCGAGCGCGCCAAAAAGGTTGTAGAGGGCGTTGGTGTCGCCTTCCGGTGGCACAGTTATTCCGTTGAGCTTCTATACTATTGTCAATCTCCGACACGGCCATCCTGCGACGACACACGTCCTCGTGTGTTAATCTGAAACAATACAACGCCAAAGCAGTACCACTCGGCCTACCTGACCTCAAGGGTCTGCATGATATGACATCTAAAATATCTCAAGAATGCCGAGTTTCCTTTGCTTCAAGGTAAAGAAAATAGTAAGACAAAAATCACACTCTTAGGCATAGCATGTCAGCCCGGGGTTTACACGAACCCAAACTATCATAGAGCCAACAAGACTCCTGGTCGCTCTATACAACCAAATAAACTAATCTCCAAAGAGACCCGAGCCCTCGCTGCATCAAATACTTTCAGAAAGCTTTTAATATCACAAACATCGTATTCGTATTACTAAGACCAATCGTTTTTGATTGAACAAAACATGTTATCAGACTTGATAGTGCCACTACCTACCAACTATGTACAAACTAATCGGTTAAACACGCAACCAACGTTTATTCACTGGTAATCACACATGACACTTAAAAACCACACCAGTCCATCGGCATGTTACGATTTGCCAGTCCTTCGGCACGTGCCAGTCCATCGGCAGTAACCCATCGTCAGAAGTTAACCATCTCAGCCGCGTAAGTGCTACTCCTCGCAAAGAGCATACTGCACATAAAAAACAGTCAACGTGCACCTCTTACATGCTCCGGCACTTCTGATGCGGGTACAACAAAACACCCAGTCCATCGGGCATACTTTCAGTCCATCGAAAGCATTGCAACAAAACACCCAGTCCATCGGGCATACTTTCAGTCCATCGAAAGCATATCACGTGTCAATAGTGAATCCAGTTACTTCAAAATGATACCATTATCGCAATAACACACAATTAATTTGAGTAAGTGGCATTATCAATATCGACACATACAATATCTAATTCAGAGGGAACCTGTTATTTAAGGTTTTTTTTTTTTATTTTATTTTTTTATTCCTACCATCAAAATTACCATGGTCGCATCTCGGACCTTACAATCTTATTATGAAAACCATTTAGTTTCGTTCAACTTTACTAATTACATAGAAATTTTACACATAAACGTAACCAAACAATACTCAACTCATCACAACAGTTGTGTTGACAAAATCTCGTAAATATCAAAATAACAAGGCTCAAAACAATGCATAGCTTGATTTACAGTCGTGACTTCCATCCAGTCATACGACAATAACAGTGACCTCCATCCGGTCGCTGCTCAACAACAGGTGATGAGTATTGTTTAGCGTTATAGAATGTCTATACTCTTCATTGATTTTTAAATGTAATGATCTCCCTTCCAAACCCTTCGACTTAATTTCTCTCAAATCACTAGTTACAATTATCAAGTTTCTTTTTTTTTACTGTGTACAAATCATCCTATTTAACCAAGTACCTTTGACAATAAAACAAAATTCAACAGTAATCACTACTGCACACAATAATAGTCACAGAAATCAAAATATTTGGTATCTCGTTAATATGGCCTTGGCTATGTCTCACCAGCAAGACACACACTTGCTCTTACGTACACCCAGGTACACTATCTCAGTGTCCAAGTACGCACACGCGTCACACTCACACAAGTCCACAACAAAGTTCTCCAACGAGAACCAACCTCCCGTCAAAGCTATTCGCTTTCAGCTCACATAGCATCTTAACGGTTAACCATTAGCCGAACCGAGAACCAACTTTAACAAAAACACTATTCCAGACGACTCAAACAACTAATTTTACGTCAAGTGGTACTTAGTTTTATCAAAACGTACTTTACTTTGATGGCCCAGTACCTACCGTTATTAATGTGCAACGCCAGTAAGTGTTATTTTTTATAACAACAGAAATAATGCGGGTAGTTAGAAAACCGGTAGCAAAATAGCCTCAATAACCTCAATAACTTTTTAAGATGATAATAAGATCCGATAACGATTATTTTCGTATGAAATGTGGGTAGCATTCAAAAATAATGAACCAGTCTATTTCAAATCATTATTGTGTTCACGTCATGGTGACAACGATGGTAAAATAAATTTAAAATTGCAGTGTAATGTAACTGTTTAACGCTAATTCGACATTACGATAGTTTACTGTACTTCTGTGGTATTACAACAAAATAACACGCACGGGTGCCAGCCAAACCACCTTTATAAGGAAAGGAAGTCGGGCGAATTGCGCAGATGTGTAACGGAAATGACTTCAACAATTCAAAGTGTTCTTAATAGTGTCACGAGTGTACAAATTAATCAGTTTGAATGCGGCGTGTTTACTACACAAGTCTACAGCAAAAACACAGTGACGATGTTTCTTAATTAATTGAAAAGTTTGATAATCACTTCGGAATCAAAACGAACACGTCAACACACCGTGTCCATATCAAAAGAACATTAGTACTGGAATCATAATAAACATTGTACGACTCACCAAAGTATTAGAGTGTTCCTGACGGTGGCTGTACTATGCAGTACACAGGTTTACACGGTGCTCGGCCTGTGGTGCAGTGCAGTCTCCCGCAATACAGAATGATGCAGTGTGCAGGCGCCTTGCCCTTCAAGCATACGATTGCCCTGCCGCTGGTCTGCTGAGATTGAATGGCGCTAGCTGGAACCGACTTGTACGGCGCTTTCTTCATATTCTTGACTTTCAAATAGCTCTCAGCCTGCTTATGTGTGTTGGTGTTTCAGTGTCTTGCGCTTAATAAACGATTTTATTTCTTCCTGTGTTTTCTTTCTTCAACGATGCGTCTACCCTCATTTATTTTCCAAGTTCACGATCTTCGCAGTAAATACGTCTCATTTGCTCGACCACATGTTCTCGGTATTCCCATGTGAGGCATGCTGATACAATCCCACTTCTGATGTCGGGGACATGGGGGGGGGCAGCTGGCTGGCTGGCGGGGCTAGATGCGTCAGGAATCTTCAGGATATGGCCGGATATCTTGGTCTCTAGTTGAGTGAGGGTCGAAGCAAAGAGAACACAAAATAGACGTAGGTAGGTTTATTTCCTTGATGGACATTACACACGATACATTTGATCTTCACTGACTTTAATTAACAGTAACACGTCACGCTTAACGTAAAACAGTGTAGCCCTACCAGTCCCACCACCAACCCATGGTTCTGCCTTCCTCGCGGCATAACTGACCGAATCTCGGGAGATGCGCGCAATACTGCGCACTTTCTTCACTCCCTACAAACGTAACTTGAAACGAAGAGCAGTTCCATCCAGAGGTGTTTACTGGACGGTTTCCCAAGTAGAAGTGTTTCTTGGATGGTTCCAAAGCAGACGTCCTCACTCGACGGACTCTCAAGTAGCAGCGTTCTGCCGTCGCACTGCAGCGACCACAAAGGCTCTGTCGAGCGCGCCAAAAAGGTTGTAGAGGGCGTTGGTGTCGCCTTCCGGTGGCACAGTTGTTCCGTTGAGCTCCTATACTATTGTCAATCTCCGACATATATATATATATATATATATGTATCATTTTGAAAAAATTCCGTCGTTTGACCGAAAACTGTCAATTGTGGAAAAGGTACTTCACTCTAGAGCTAAAAATGCACTTTTCTAACAGCTGATAAATGAGCGATTGCTGTTAAGAAAAAAAACGCTTGGCGTAAATTCCAAAAACCTCAGAAATGAAAGGTTCATATCACATTTCAGATTTTTCAATTTCGTTTCATCCGAGTGGTATTACTCCAAAACATTTTATGACACTAGGCCTAAAAATCACGGAAGTAACTTTCCTCAATTCATAAGCTTTCTAAAAAGGTGCAAATCAAAATAAGGTTTGCATAAGTGTCACAAAATTGGACGTCCAAAATGTTTGTCTCAAGAAATGGAAGAAGAGCTGGTCAGACATATTTTGAATCTAAACTCTAGATTTTTCGGCATTACCATACATGATTTACGTCGTTTAGCCTACTAGTTGGCAAAAAGATATTATTTGCCCAACAAAGAAAACCGGGCAAGTGCGAGTCGGACTCGCGTACTGAGGGTTCCGTACACATCTGGCTGGTTTTTAGTATTTATTGTTATTCTATAGGGTTTGTTCTATAATCATACCAAATTTGACGCTTGCATGTTTACCGTTTTTACGATACAACAAAAATAAAAATAAGTTGAAAAAAAAATTTCTTGTATGGGGACCCCCTTTATTATTTCATCTTATTTTTTTTTATTTGTTAGTAAATACGCCGTAATAACACATATTCTGAAAAAAAAATCAACCCTCTATTACGGTTCAAAAGATACAGAACCCTAAAAAAGAGTCAGCAGGGTGGAATAGTACATTTCGATGCTAGTGCGGAAAGTATGTCATTACTTCACGAGTACCGAGATATCTTGCCACGAGCCGTAGGCAAGTGGCAAGACTCGGGACGAGTGAAGAATGACATTTCCGCACGTGTATCGAACGACGTTTTTTTAACACAGTTGCGAAAAAATAAATCAACTCTGATTCACTCATTTTATAAGAAACTTTTTGAAAACTTAAGATTGGTAAACAAATTCGTTGTAAGTTCGATCATTCGCAGTGAACATTTTTGACATTATGAAGAGGTGTTTTTTTAGCTTTTATTCGACTAGAATGGATTTTGTTATTATTATTGAGCCCACTTCAATGAAAGTTTTTTTTTCAAATGCATGTTCTATAAGACATAAACAATTGTAAATATAAAACATTGTACTATTATTACCTAAATATTGTTATTTACGATTATTTGTGTATCGTATATTTATAAAAACAATATCGAATGTTGTCTTTGGAAACTTAAAAAATGCTTGCAGTAAGAAAAAACGCATGGCTTAAAGGACTTAGCATCCAGGCCATAATCACTAAAAAAAAAAACGCCTCTTCTTAATGTCAAATTTTTGACAGGCGTTTCGGCAGCTATTCCATTCCATTCAGACAACTTATTAAGAACGGTTTTTCAATATTCAGTATTAAAAAATAAACGTGTTATAATTATGAAGAGGTAAGTAATAAAATATGAAATATGTATATTTTTCGTATTCTTACATTAACAATAGGTTTTTATGTTGATTACGATGTTTAAAGGAAACTAATATTAACACTCATCAATAAGTAGTCATGAATTGGAACAAGTATAAATTTAAAAAAATTGGAAAAGTAAAAAGCACTAGTTCGCGAAAACCAACTTTCCGCACGATATACAGCTACGAAAAGTACCACTTTTTGAGCAACTGTGTTAAAAATTGTATTACATTACACGTTTTTAAAAAATCATCCCGGAATATCATTGCGAGCTCCAGAGCCGACGTCTGTGCACCCACAGTTAGCCACCCACCTGGGTTCACGAGCTTTGTGCTGGAGTTGATAAAAATGCTCCTAATTATATATGTGATGACTGCAAAGAATTAAAGAAAACTATTAGATTAAAGAATTTATTAATCTAGGTACTTTTAGTTTATTTGTTGTGATTTTGAGTCAAACTAAATATCCAAATACGATTAGGGAATAACGTGGTACAAATTAGGCGTAAGTACATGGATTCTAAATCGTACCTTTTCCACTTTTTTTTTATTGTTACTCTAAAGTTTACTAATTGTAAGTGCAATATGGTGCTATTGTTGATTACACATAGAATAAAGTTTATTAAAATACAGATCCCTTTAATGCAATTTACTGTTTAATTTAATTATTATAACAAACGGTTAAATTCTCGACTGCAAAAGCCGCAGATTCGTGGTTATTCAAAAGGCTGGCGTATTTGCGGCGATCGGGTACTTTGCCTGTGGCGGTCGTTGTTGTAACTCGGATTCTTATAATTTCAAGTAAATATAAGAAAAATACATAATTACCAAATACGATTAGTTTGGACATAGGGCGATCATTAAATTAAATCATTAAATTAGATCCTAAATAAATTAAAAGTTTGTCAACGTAACATAAGAGGATACTAGATTTCAGAATGTGCCTAATGACCGCTGCAGCTGTCAAGTTTGATATTATGGTCGTTTGAAAGGTTTTGTGGTGCTCGGGGAGAATTTATTTCTGCACTTTACAATGCCGCCGGGTGACGATTTATTTATACGAATGAAGTTGACTTAGATCCATAAGCAAATGTTTTGTCATCCCAGACCGTAAATATGTGTTGTAAAAACCAATAAAAAATCATAACCAATGAAACAGAGCCAATTTTAGCCAGATTTTTTACCTTGAGTGGTGCCTAGTGACGTCAAATACGGGAAACCCCCTCACTGAAACAGCAATGCTACTGTGCTAGCATTAGTGCTGGGCGATGGCGACAGGTTACAAGATATACATATGGGATAACATTTAACGCAATCTTTGTTTCTATTGCATTTGTCAATTAGCCAAAGAATCAATTAATTTGTGAAACCCGATTCAAAAATTATAAAGAATCCCGCTTAAGAGTTTTAATATAATTCCAATTAACATAAAGCTTGCAATTAAAACTTGTCACTAATCCCGACCGGTACCACAATTTGAGTCATGGTTATATTATATCCAGGGTTTAGAGACGCTTATAATCTACCTGCTCATTCGGCACTAATTGTTCTTTGTTATGAGTTATAGTAGTAGGTATAATGAGTAATTTGCTCTAACTTCCTTTATGATTTTAATCAGGCAAAGGTAAACTGATTTTTTTTTTTTTATTATATAGGTGACCGGAATTTTGTATTGTTTTGTGCGTTCATTTACAAATGTTCTTGTACTCTTGTGTGGTCCTTACCTTCGGAAATGCGGTGCAGTGCACGTCGAAGGCGAGATAAAGATAAAATTATAAATTAAAATTAAATTAAATTAAAGTTTATTCGGTAAATATTCGGCAATGTAACCGAACTATTCGGCCGAATACGAACATTGAAAAACTTGCCGAATATGCCGAATACCGAATATTTACCGAATATTCGGCCCATCTCTAATATATATCTCTAACACATATTATGTGTGTAACTGGGTCGATCAACTTTTTCTTGTTTGTTATTCTGTCCCGTTGTCCAAGAGACAACAGTGACCGAGTTTCTCAAAGAAAACTGTTATAATATATGCTGCTAATGTGCTTAGGAAATAGTCCATAAAATAATGGGCTTATAACTACGACAAAAATGTAAGTTTGATGAACTATAACCATAGAAAAGGTATAGAGAATCATGGTGTTAAAAAGTTGTCCAGCGGACGTAACCATGACAACGAGGTACAAGAAAAAGTTGATCAACCCAACTACATAAAAGAGTTTCGACATGTCTTCCTACATAAACCGTGTCCCCTGTCCCTTAGACAAGATACAGCGTTTACATGATTTTAAATAAATAAATAAATAAATATCAGGGACAATCTCACACAAATTGACCTAGTCCCAAACTAAGCTCTAGGCTTGTACTATGGGTACTAGACAACGATACTGAGTTTATGAGTTATTTAAAAAGATAAAAGATATTTAGTAAGTAGGCCGCACGGGCACTTTTACACGTCAAAATCTACCAGCGCTTTCCAAGAGGAGATCACTGCTGAGAAGAAGCGCCGCAAGAAACTCGACAGTTAGTCATTTTTTTAAATAAAACTTAAGACAATATTACTACTTATTCTAGCATTATATAAAACTATAAAAATAATATAAGCGCTGGAGGGGTTAACTCTAAAACTACTTCGGGTAATTTATTATAAAAATGAATGCATTGACCTACATGTGATTTATACACTTTACGGACACGAAATTTTTTTATGGCAATTTTATTTTTATTCCTAGTATTTAAATTATGTAAATCAGAATTCTTAACGAATGAGTATAGGTTCTTAATAACATACATAATATTTTCATAAATATATTGGGACGCTACTGTTAAAATATTAATTTGTTTATATACTTAGTTATCTTAATGAATCACGGGAATTTAAGTTGTATAGAGCGAATGACCCTTTTTTGTAACACAAATATATATTATGTCAGCTGCTTTACCCCAGTTTTCTTAAGCCTACTTTACAGGCTGGCAACTTTCAGCGCAGTGATGCTTGCATTCAACTTTACACATATTTTACTTTTTTATACTATCTACTTATGTGTATCCATATTTGTTTAGTACCCATGCCTCCCGAGCCGCGCGAGTTGGGGTGCCCCCAACGACCCAAACTAGACGCTTAAAGCTCTGCCTAAGAACGCTGCTTTGGCATTATGTCTTTCATACCTAATTAGTATAAATCTGATTAGGTAATAAGACACTTAAGTAATGAAAAATTCCTAACGTTGTCATAATGGGGCTATTACAGTAGGTAATCCGGTCGCCTTGTTCGGGGGCTGCGTCAGTCTCGAATGGATCCGACCGACTAATGTTATATTTACCATGCTCCGTCTGCCTAATACGGTGGCCGTTTAATGCCTTATGAGAGTACGGTCACAGATTAAATAAGAGTTACTACGTGACAGATATTTATCTTCTAATTCGAAACAACAAAATACGTCTGATCAATACCTACGAGTAGATATAGAAGTATAAAATATATGTATAACGCCCGAACGCGCCTAAACAAACCTTATCGTCGTTTTTTTTTTTAAAAAGTACATGGTTAAAAGCTTATAATAATAAAATAATAATAATCCAGCCTATATACGTCCCACTGCTGGGCACAGGCCTCCACTCACAATGAGAGGGTTTGGGTTATAGTTCCCACGCGGGCCCAGTGCGAATTGGGAACTTCGCACACACCGTCAAATTGCTTTGCAGGTGTGTGCAGGTTTCCTCACGATGTTTTCCTTCACCGAAAAGCTCATGGTAAATTTATACATTGTATTTCGCATTTCGTAAACAAAATCATGATCGCGTCCTTTGTGTAACAAAAGTTAGTCATACAAACTACTTAGGTATATGGGTAACTTTCGTAGAATGAATGAAAAATACTAACTCACTGAGTGTACTTAATTCAGGCCTCTTGCACGTAAACAAAGGCAATATACCACCGATTTAGAGAAAATTTGTAATCAGATATCTTAACAGTGATTAACCAGTTAACTTAATCACTATTAAGATATCCATTACAATATATAATTAACACAAACAATGCCACCCTGCTGGGTTCATTTTCAAATTGGACTCTGGAGTACGGGGCACTGTGTTGACTATTTTGAAGCTGGTAGCCAATGTGTTGTGATTGTTGTGAATCATGCTTTAGTTATAAATTCTATAAGTGGTGTAAGGATAGAGCTTGCATCGTCGTGCGCGGGCATCCTTGATGTATTAGAATCGGCTACGATCTTCCGTGAGGCGTTGATTATCGCATGTAGGTACCTACCTGGCGCAGAAAAATACCTACGCCTGGTATCGGTCGCCGTATGCGGTGGCCTTATCCGGTCAACTAACTTCGTGTTTACACTACTTCATTCGACTAATAATGTCGCTAACGAGCCCTAACTACTATTAGATTGTTGTGTATATATTTGAATGCATTGAAAGTAAATAACAAAAACCATTCAAAACATATTGGAGGAGTTGAATAACCGTCATAGAAATTAATTAATTACTTAATTGAAAATACAGCACTATCCTTAGCGTCAAGTCAAGTTATTACATTTTCCTCCAGGACCGGTGTTACCTATCTTTCTGGAATTAAAGTACCTACGTAGCCTATATCGGGAAATCCTGTTTGGGGCTAGATTAATGTGTGTTCCGTGTCATTTATATCAATTATCTCCGAGCAAATAACACGTCAATTTCTGACATTAGATTTTTTGACAAAAAACTGAAACAATAAAACTAGCAGCACATATTTACGCAGAGTGCGAAATACGCATACATTACGGTCATAACAGATTTAAAAGATTTCGATCATTTAGTTTTGATAGACAGTACCTAAGTGCCCCGTTACAGCATCCCTAAATTAAAATTAAATGAAACTTTTGTTTTATGTTATCTATTTATAGTCATTAAAGTCCAACTTGACTGTGAATACTTGTGCAAAAAGCTTTTTAATTACACGGAAATTAAAAGCTTCAAGCAGGTTCAAACTTGCAAATTTCCTTGATGAAGTTGAATATCTGACACCGCCCCACTCGTAACAAGATAGTGATTGTTGTAAAAAAGCGTTTTTCTGTGCGAGCCTAACAACAAGTTAGATACTTCAATTAAAATGTTAATTGAATCCCGAAAGAACTCGCTCTTATTACTTTCAGCTTCGTTTGATATAACTGATCTGATATCATATATACCTATTACCCGCATTCAATTTTTGTCAACTAAGTGAAAATCTCTTTCTGTTGAATTTTTTTGTGAGCGCGTATTCTGTCTACCAAGTACTGTAAGCACTTTTAGTATCGAGCTTTGTGTTTTATAGGTAAACCGGAAAGTTGTTTAATTCCAAATTTAACTGCGAAAACGAAAAAGTTCCAGCAACGAAGAAAACTATTTTAAAAAGTTTTTATTTGCCGCGTTATTTAGCCGCCCTCCACGATTAGCCCGAGTAGCTCCAAAGGGTCGTGTTTGTGGAATTACTTAAAGAACAACGAGGGTACCTAAGTTGCAGACGGCCGGGCAATTAGCACAAACAAATACTTACGCCAACTTCCTTACTCAAATACTTACGGTGATTTGGGTTTCCTTCCAGATAGTGAAGGAAACCAAATAGTGAAGGAGGAAGAGGATAGTGAAGGAGAAATATAATCAAGATAATGTCGCTTATCAATTTTATATGGCGACTACGATGCTATATGCAGCCCACTCTCTCTAAGCTCGGTCGGTGATTGGACTTAAAGTTATTTAGGGTTCCGTACCACAATGGTAAAAAAGTTGTGGCGAGACTTCATTGTCTGTCTGTATGTATGAAAATTTATAGTTTTCGAGATTTTGACAAAAAAACTTTATAGATCTGTACTAAAATTTAGGCACCTTTTACATTGCATACAATTAAACCATAATGGGTTGACCTGCCGACTCTGAAGCAGAAGGTCGGGGGTCGAACCCGGGCTCGCACCTCTAAGTTTTTCGCAATCTATGTGCGAAATATAATTTGTAAATTTCTCATGAGCTTTTCGCTTAATGAAAACATCGTGAAGAAACCTGCACACACCTGCAAATCAATTTGACTGTGTGTGCGAAGTTCCCAATTCGCACTGGGTCCGCGTGGGAACTAAAGCCCAAACCCTCTCAGTGTGAGTGGAGGCCTGTGCCCACAGTGGGACGTAACATAGGCTGGATTGTTATTATTATTACAATTAAAATTAAAGTACATAAAAAGGTATACTTTTAAAGTACGGACTTAAATATGGAACCCTCGGTGCGCGAGTCCAACTCGCACTCGACCGTTTTTTTAATAAAATAAACTCCTCACTTCAGAGGTCCAATTTAAAAAGTCAATTATCGATTCCTACACCGAAGAAAATCGGATAGCTAAGCGATATCTTCTCGGCTTAATTATCTCAAAAATATATTTTTTACTACGGTATTTGTCAAAAAAAGTAAAATTCCAAGAGAAAGGAAGGCTCAGGATTCCTTAAAGGGCAATGGATAGGATTATGCTTGGAGTTTCCCCGCGAGAACGAATCACAAATGATCACATAAACCCTGTCAAAAGATGCATCTCAAAGGTGACTCAGTCGATATATATGTATGTCCGTTTAGTAACTGCTTGTATATCTTCCTGTATATATCTCTAGAACATTGTTTATTTATAGTTGTTTATTGTTTATTCGTAAATTGCTAGAAATTTAAAATTATTCTATTGTGCTTAGTTACATTATTGTACAAAACTATACGCAAATAAGTAAAAAAAGCAAGTTTTAAAACCCAACTGCCTTTGTAGAAGTTCAGATCTTGCCTTCTGCGATATCAGGTCTGAGAAATTGAAATTAAGGGTAAAAATCTTTGCTGGCTTATATTTAGCACGAAATTAAAATTATTAAACCCATTAAGAAAAAAAAAAAGATTCAACCGTGAAAGGGTCAATCGCTGATTCAAAGTACGATACCATTCCAAAATGAGTAAAATTGCCCGGTCAACCTTAAAGCCTCTAATACAAACGACGACGATAACATTAAAAAAAAAAAAAAGATAAAAGATATTATTTATTCAGTAAGTAGGCCGCACGGGCACTTTTACACGTCAAAATCTACCAGCGCTTCCCAAGAGGAGACCACTGCTGAGAAGAAGCGCCGCAAGAAACTCAACAGTTAGTCATTTTTTTAATAAAAATATAACAATGTCACTACTCCACTACTACTATTCTAGCATTATATAAAACTATCCCTAAGGACAAATTATCCCTAAGTGCGATTCTAATTAACACCGGTTATAAGAAAGGAATGCACTGAGAATAAACTAAACTTATGTAGGTTGCAATCGACTTAGTTTTAATGTTACTAATGTCACTATTAGAATTTAGGATAATTTTCTTATATGTTTTGTTTTTGTAACAGAAAATAGCTTGCCAATCATCATCAACAAAATCGGTAACACACGTTAATCTCCGTTAGAAAATGTTGTACATGCCAATAATTACCGAATAGCACTAGTCCCAGAATAACGGGAGCACGTCATGCGACGCTCATGTCATGTTTACGGCGAAGAAACGTCTGTTCCCGGTTTGATTACAACAGCAAAATAAATTATGGCTGTACCGACCATCCCATTACCCGCGCCCAACACCACGCGACTGCGACTGGCATTTATCACTGTTTAACTCCCGATACATAAAAAGGGGCCCCATTTCTTCGCTTGTATCCGTGACCTCTTTAAATATTTTGTGGTAAGTAGGTACATCAGTAAAGGAATCGTTCTACTAAGCAAATTTACCTATCGTCTGACTTGGCCTATTCGGCTGTTTGAGATTTGTTTTCCCTTTACAGCTAAACTAGTATACTCGTAAGTACTGAATGAGTTGAGAGCAGTGGTTCAACATTAAACATTGTAACCCGACTTTTACTTTGATATGTTTTATATGGAAGTTAGTTCACAAAATATTAGATGCAAGTACCTACCATATGGGTTACCCCAAAGCGACCGGTATTTTTTTAGTGACTGTCGGTAATATTAATAATATTCAATCGCTCATCAGTCATCACCCTATCCAAAATGCTGCTATACAAGATGCAGGAAGTAAATCGTTACAGAGGTTTTCATCATCATGCATTTTGATGAGCAAAACTTGCTTAACAATCTTAATAAAGCGATCCCATCTCCGTCCATTAGGTAAATACTTATCATTAAATCAATATAACAGTAAAAAACTTACATACACACCTTGTCCTGACAATTACAAACACAACATAAAAGAATCAGCCACATCGGTCGAGTCGTTCTCAAGTTATGCGTGTACATACATTCGGCAATTGATTTTTATTTAAACATACTAGCGACCCGACCTCGCTTCACCTTCCGTGAAAAATTATCTAACTGATGGTTAAGAACCGCATTAAAATCCGTTGCGTAAAGAGGGACAGACGGCGGGAAGCGACTTTGTTTTATACTATACATGAAGATACAAGCTTTGAATTTCGTTTTATCCCATCAAGTGTATAATTTCCGAATAAATGTACTTTTCAAGTGTTCTATAGACTAAATTCAGTCTGTCTAATGTATAGTACGAGTACATCGGTCATACAAACTGATTTATTTCACAAACATGATTATCATTTGGCAAACCGCTTTTTTTTCCGAAACGTAAATATTTCAGGATTATTATAAAACTAACCTAACCTAACCTAACCTATAGGGTTCTACACGATGGTCCTGAAATAAATCCTAAAATATTTACAGTTTCAGAAAAAAAGCGTTTTGCCAAATGATATGTTTATGAAACGTTTTATGGTAAAACATTAGTGAACCATTCAAGTGAGTTTAATACATTATACGTAAATCTAAGTAAGTACGCATAAGTTCTATGAGTCAAATAGAATAGGAAGTTGCCTGCAGTTGTCAGGAGGTAAAGGAGCAAAGCTAATGGTATTGGATAGAGAAAAGTGGAGGACATTCGCATTGTTATTGTTAATACTACACCGAAACCAAACAGAGCCTTGCTCTTAAATAAGAAAAAGAAGAGATGTAAACCTAATGGAGTTGGAAGGTACCTATCGAGTTCGAACTTGTTAGATTATTCTCGTCTGATGGGCATTGCAAAAACCTATCGCTGACTGCATAAAAGCTTCTCTTGAAGACAAATTGTTTGACAGAGAACTATTAAGTTGGTATACAACTTACAGGGTAAATATGAATAAGATCAGGCTTTTAAAGTTTAAATCGACTCTCCTCCTCACTTTATTTTGCGATGCGAGTAAATAAAGCAGCATGTGCAATAATAAACATATAGATTTTGTAACGGCCCTCCGAGTCTTCTGACTGATATCATAAACTAATCGTTTTAATACCTTACATGTTCCAGTGCCAAGTGAACTTGGCGTGGTTGATTTTGATATGAACAACTTGCCAGTTAATTAACCACCATACATTTACAATATAAACATAATTAGGTTCTCTGTTTGTAAATCGGATGTGGTGTACGTGGTGTGGTGTGGTGGCGTGTGGTGTGGGTGTGTTGTAAATTACAACACGTCATATTTGTGTTTTTTTAACAGTTTTTATGTTCTTATTTAATGCATAGATAGGTAAACATATGACGGGTACTTTGTACGCTGTAGCATAATTTGTTAACGAATGGTCTGTGGCCGTACCCATCGCTACAGTACCGCGACTCTGGTATTTCTCGACATTCCATTTTAAAATTTTATCTTTATTTTTTAAATTAGAAAAGATTTATGATGCGCGAGTAAAATTTTATCGCTGCTATTAAATAATCTACAAAACGCGACCGGAATATTTTCCCCAACGGATTTTCGTCAATTTTCCTTAGTAGGTTTTTATTTTCGGATGTTAGTTTTTTATATATTACATAAATATAATTACGACTAGGGAACTACAGAATACAATAAATACAACAACTGTGCGGCTAGCACATCTTGTATTCTCTCGGTTGTTGCTCAGTGCGTCTTTATCGTTACAGACTAGATAGAAAGAGATATCTGAGCGATAAACAAGTCTCGGATAACTTGTGCTAGCCATTGTGATATTTACAAGTTGCCGGTAGGTAATATTTGTAAATTTCCAGGAGTTTCAACTGCCGTCATCAGTGTTTTCAATATATTGACGAAATCAATGACACCTACCAGCAACTTCTGATGTAAACGGAAGCAGAACCGGGGGTGTAATTTCTATTAGCATCAGATGTTACTGTAGTCTCATTAATTTTGTCAATATATTGAAAACACTAATGACGACGGTTGCTATTAAGAGTAAGTCAATAGGCATGTTACAGACAGGTGGCTAAATACAAATGTCCACTCATTAAACTACACAAAAATACACACAGTCATTAAAAAGAAAAAACCTAAATTAAATGAAATGAAACCCCACGATTTGAAATATTAAATGCATAATTAAACAATGTCAAGATTATATTCATCACAATTCCAAATAAAATAAATTAAAATATCAAGTATCTATTTGCATGTCACATATTATTATGTAGAAAATAACGTTAAATGATAATTATTTAAAATGATCATTTACTGAATAGCACATTTGACCAAGACACCATTTATAACAATTTCGTTTTATACTCCGGAAAATCTCGTGTTTTCAGCTCATTTGGCAAATGGTTAAAAACCTTTACACACATACTAATGTTTTTTCTAAAGAAGGCTGTTTCGTGCCGCGGTACACAGAGATTATATCCATGGCTTCTTGAGGTGTTCCTTATATAGTAAGTTTGTACACTGAATATGCTTATATTGTTCTTTACAAATAAACAGACTTCAAACATATACATTGAGGGCAGAGTCATGATGTGCAGCTGCTTAAAGAGCGGTCTGCAGCTATCCGATGCTTGAGCACCACATATGGATCTGACACATGTTTTTTGAAATTTAAACACTTTTTTAGCGCTAGACGAGTTTCCCCACAGAATCAACCCGTAGCGTAGATTAGAAGCGATATAGGCGCGTAAAACCAACAGTGCAGTCTTTTGCGAAGCTATGTGAGTGATTATTTTATAGATACATTTACCATAACATAACATAATTATGATATATTAAGTAAACATAACATAATTTAATTTTCTGACAGCCCTTGCTTTCCAGCTATACTACATATCCGCTAGATTAAGCTTATATGAGACTATTATGGCGTTTTATATTGGTTCTGACTGCCCGGGCCGTTGAAGATAGAGCCCTTCCGAAATTGAGCGTTTGTGTCTGTCGTGTGAGCTACACTTACATAGGGCAGCGCCTCAGACAAAGGTTTACAGGCTTAAAAGCTAAACGTACGTTTCATGCTATATTTATATTTATTAATATCAAATAGGTAATCCAAACATTATAATAAAAAGAGGTCGACGATACACTAACTACGTTGTAAGACTTGTAAGAGGTACTATACAGGATGTTTTTTTATTCGTCTTAAACATTTTGGGGGTTAAATCAGTAAGTCATACTGATCAACTTTCATTATGGGACCAACCCCGAAATCGCGAAAAAAAATTTGACCCTCCCATACAAAACATCGTCAGCTGACTAGCCAAAATGTATGGGATGGTCAATTTTTTTTTCGCGATTTCGGGGTTGGTCCCATAGTGAAAGTTGATCAGTATGACTTACTGACTTAACCCCCAAAATGTTCAAGACGAATAAAAACACCCTGTATGTATATGTGGTAAATTAAATAGCAATGAAAAGAAAAAGATTTCGACATCGATATAATTAGTCTTGTTTCTGTTCAGCGATTTAAACGATATGGTTTAAACTTGTCGATTGCCATTTGAGACGATGTACTCGTAGATGACAGAGGCTATGTGCTATTTTAATTAACTAATTTGTAACGTTAATTCGTCATTTCAGATAACATTTTTCCTCTGGTATTAGTTTACTTTCTTCAAGGTTTGCATTGAAGAATTGAGTGCTTTGTCAAGACGTGTTAGGTTAGACTTAATAGGGTTCTTTTTATAAATGAGGGTTTGGCAAACCGGCTGTGCGACCCTTTTACATGATAAGTGTCGTCATCTATAGATATTTGCAACGTCAGGGACATGAAACCGATCCTTTGTTTACAGGTTACTTTACGCGTGGGTTGCAGAACTCCATGCTGGAGTGCAAGGAGAACACCGATTTGGATAGGAAAGGATTTGCGATTCCACATCGTTATTATCAGCAGAGCAGCTAGAGTACTTCGCGGTCTTTAAGATGTGGGAATGAGCGTGATACATCGACCAACGCGGAGCGCTAGTAAATAGGGAATTAAACCGAGAAGCTCGGATTACTCCCCGCTATAAAGCCGTTAGAAAACACAGATGTTTCTTCAGGGGCAAAGTGGCTCTATATCAGGATTTTGTAAGTAGGTATCGCAGGGTGCCAGGATATAGTAGTAGTAGGCATATAACTTTGTATGATACATCAAAGGGCAGCCGTGAATAGCGTAGTGGTTCTTAACGCTGACGAACAAGCCTGAGGTTAAACTGGGTAAAATGGGACAAAATTCCAAACAGCAATATAGCTGGCAACGTTGACAGCACAGTTCCCAGTCTGGGCAATATTCCCGGGAATGGCACATCACTACGTAAGAAACTTATAGTTTTTATAATTTAACGTGCGTATTAATACTGACGTAAAAGGACTTTGTTTATTCAGAAATAGGTTTGTTTATTAGGACATTTACTCGAGGGCCTGTAGGTACATCCCTGTGATATCTCAATTAACATTATGTTAACTTTTTATAATCCACCGGGAGACCTTATACGTCTCCTATGCAATGTATGTTTTCTTTTCTTAATTATGTTAACGTTAGCTTAAGTTATATCATGTAAATAAGATATCTATTTAAAAAAAGACTGTTGAGTTTCTTGCGGCGCTTCTTCTCAACAGTGGTCTCCTCTTAGGAAGCGCTGGTAGTGTCAGACATGTAAAAGTGACTACAGTGCCAACTTACAGAATAAAAAAAATCCATTTTCATTTCTATATTCATAAAAAAAGCAGGTCAAGTGCGAGTCGGACTCGCGCACCGGGAACCCTCGGACTTAAAATCATGAAATTTTGCAAGAAGCTATGTCTTATAGCACAAGTAAAGGAAAAAATCCGAAAACCGTTAATTTGTAGTTACATCACATAAAAAATTTGCCCAGTATAAGCTGACACTCACTAAGTACTAAAGTGCATACTTATTGCGTGTCAGTTTATACTGGACTTTGTTTATATTGTCTTCCCGTGATTTACGAACTATTTACATGCCTACAAGTTTGTGCGGGACCTTCGGTGCGCGAGTCCGACTCGCACTTGACCGGCTTTTTTTTTTCGAAATGCGCTTTCGGAATGAGCTCAATATTATAACATTTATAAATCTTTTAATATTACGTACGAATTTAAAAAATACATTTTCCACCAGCTTTTGTAGAAGTCGTTATCGCTATTACCTCGCGAACTGTACAATTATCCGGAATAAAAAGTGTCTTTTCCCAGAATACAATTATATCTCCTTGCCCATTAAAATTCGTTCAGCTGTTTTATCGTGAAAAGGTAACAAACCAACAATCGAACCGAGAGTTACTTTCGCATTTATAATATTACTTACTATGGATATACATACAATATTAGGAAAGAGAGTGATTGTGTTTTTCCGACAGCTGAAAAAGCTTAACGAAAGACAACATTTTTTCAAACTTTTATTTAACTTCACGTTTGTATATTTGTATGTGTTTATGTTTCGTTCAGATATTGCAAGCAAGGTTTGAACCACGTTCCGGTGTCCGATTGAGCTGAAATTTGGTTTGGTACCTGCGTAACTTCCGTGACAATGCAATAATAAGCTAGTCTGATGATGCAGTTGGAAGGTGGCCATAGGAACTCCGCAACTAAACAAGATAGCCCCGCCGTGTTCGGGCTCGTTGGATTTATCTCGATCAGCAGATGATGACTGTGCATAAAAGTACAGTTGGGCGGAAAAGCTTGTTGTAAGAATGTCATTTTTGATAGAAAATTGTTATTTTTATGTTCAAAGAAAAGAGTTATTAAATTCCTGAAGTTATTTTTAAAAAATGCATTGAGTTTGAACTTGTCTAGTCTTTGAAATCTCGTAGCATCCCACTTGACTGCATACAAATAATTTACGTAGAAATAAAAACCTCGAACAGCGGCGACATCATTAAATCGTAATGAAAACTGTGCTCGCTTGCGGGTTGTCACGGCTCGGTGGTCGGAACACGTGCGTCTTATACCTACAGCTACAATTTCACGTAATGACTGATCAATGTGATCATACTTTTGCGACATTTCTATTAAATAATTTGCTTACGCTACGTCGAAGTTTGACCAAGGTTGAGACGCGTCCAAACAGGATATTTTTACGCGCTGACACGGGTCAACCACTTCAACCAGTGTCTTCGTATATGAGCTCGGTTGTAAATTTTTGGAGAGAATAACAAGGCTGATATTTCGGACTATTCGTAGTATTCGTAGTCTATTCAGTGAATGTAATAAAATTTGAATCAGGTAAGTACTTAATGTTAGAGCCCTTAGTAGGTACTTTTACGAGCTTAAAGGTGACCGGTACGGGCTAAATGATGCAGTAGCTGTACTGTAATGTTTAATCCGATAATCGACCCTTTACTAAACTGGAACACCACTTTGTTAAAGAGTGGGCTATAATGCCTCACAAAGTCATCGAAACTGCCAGCAATTGAATCCATTTAGTAAACTTTAGTAAGTTGAATCCGCCACGGCAGGTCCAAAAAGAAAAGGCGCGCGCATTGACAGCCCATTCATTATTCTTTATGCTTATAAATTCTTTGGTTGAATTTATATGAAAAATCTGACTAAGCTTACTGAATAAATAGGTCCTCAAAATTTCAACAAACGGTACACTCACCAGCAATAACATATATCCAATTTTGGGCTCAAAAATATCTGGCACGCTGCTCTTATACCTCTAGTAAGAAAAAGCTTAATGTTGCATAATATATTATTGGTAGTTTTAGGTATTTATATTAAAAAGACGTTATTATAGAATTTTTAAATATAAAGGAAACACACACGAGAGAATTATAGCTTAATGGCTTTGCTGAACCATCACCCCTGTAAATTACAATACTCTGGTTGACCCTTGAATTACCGACATAGAATGTTTTATTTCGCCGAATTTTCATTTAATTGACAGGCATTTCCACGTGCGGGAGTTATAATTTTTGGTGGTCACAGGCCTAACGTAACCTAACCTACGTAACCCATGCTTAAGATTAAGGTTTCAGCAAATTAGCTTTCGATAAAATGAAATTCGATGAAAACAAGGGGATAAGTGGGCAAACAAGGGGACACCCAATACTCTACATTAAAGATGCGAGGAAATTATAAATATAATGACAATGAAGTTGAAATGCCCAAAGGTATACTCGTATGTAGGTTTTGTCATACGGCCAACGATGCCTGCACCGATCATGGGCAACTGTGATAAAAAAAATCAATCAAATGAGTTCATCATTCAGAAAAATCTGCCACAACAGACTTGTCGGTAATGACATTTGGAACTCCATCAACCATAACTAATGAGGAGTAAAGCCGCGAGGAGTTTAGCATAAATTACAATTAATAAACTCACAAGACTCACAATATTTCAACTAAAACAGCATTTTTACATAATTCTAGAATACCAAATTTTGTATATTTTTGTACATTGTGTTCGATTGCTAAAATAAAATAATTTAACATTTACTAAAAGAACGTAAAGGAAATGTTTTCTCATACGAGAGCGTTACAGAAGGGTCGCTGTTCGTTCCTTTTCTGCTTTGACGCCCTTATATCATACGGGCAGCTGTGTTAGTGGACACAGAGTACGTTTCATTTCGACCTGTGTGGCTAGCAGAAGTTGTCCGCGACTTATTTGTCGCTCGGATATCTCTTTCTAATTAGTCTGAAACAATAGAGACGCACTGAGCGACAAGCGAGAAAATAATGACGCTCTGACTTACGTCAGTTGCCGCGTGCGTCAATTCCTAAATGTTCTGATGGAAACAAGACCTTAGATTTTCGCGTTGTCCTAAACTATCGCCATGCAAACATGTATTTAAACACGAACATTATTAATAATTACCTCGACATTTCAATCGTATCACAAGTTACAACAATCGTGGTCACTAGAAGATATACGCTATCCACATCGTGGAATCCAATGATCAGCAAATCTAAGCCTCGAGATAAATCGTCAGATCTTGTGAGTATTGTGTGCCGTGTAACTGACGAATAAACAAAAACAAGACCAAGTGCGGATGGTTCGGTAAACTCGCACCTCCCGCAGATATACATAGATGCCCACCTCTTCAGTCTTCTCATGACAACGAACGTTGCAATATGTTTCCCCACAAGCTTCCTTACTAATGTTATAAATGCGATAGTGTGTTTGGTGGTTGGTTTCGCTCTCACTGTCAAACCACAGTGTGAAACGGCTAACAGAGTTTCACTCAAATTAGCGCGTATGTAGTTTGTTTGGTACATAGAGACGGAGATAGGATACTAGTACTTTTAGTACCAGTTTCACCAATCGATGTTAAATGTTAATCGACTGTTAGTTCATACATTTTGACAGTTGAATGTATGACCTAACAGACGATAAACTTTAACATCGTATGGTGAAATTGGTACTTAATCTCTCCAGTTCTTTTAATTCAAAGCTCGAAGATTTAATCAGGATGGTTCCTAATTAGGTTAGGTGGATTTCGGTTAGGGCGTTCAGGGTTGTCAGCTCTTTAAGCAGGGATCGCAATTACGTCAGAGGTATTTGATCTACCTACACTTAAAGTTCTTTACAAACTTCTCTGTTTTGTATTTTTACATATTAATACGCTTTTATTAGTTTTCTTACTTAGTGCGTCGAGTTAGAACTCTTTTGGTTACTTGCTCTTAAGTGAACTAAAAATAAGTAGAGTCAGCAACAATTACGCATGTCATTAAAAACAATTTAATAATATAAAGGCTAATCATCTGTTTGTTAAATATCATTATGCAATTAGACAAGTCATGAAACAGAGTATCTTTTCTTTTCTCTACTTGCAAAAAAAACGAGAAAAACACTGAAAGGGCTCGAAACACCGGGGCTACTTTTAATTATTTTATATTGCAAATGTTTAATTTAATAATAATGCTATTCGTTTTCTATTCTATTTCCAGAGAAGGGCAAATTATTTGGCATCAATTAGGTAGGCAAGTGTTATCTGTAATAATACCATCCATTAATGAGATGGTTTTTTTAGCGTGAGTTTTCCGCTTGGTGGGCTAATTTAATCAAATAAATTACATCAAACGAGAGGGTCAAAGATTTAACGTGCTAATAAAGGTTGACCCAAAACTTAGCGTAAAAAATACAAAATAGAAAACCCTTTTTATAACGATCAGAAATAGGAATGCGGTGGTGTGGTGGAAGCTTACGTATGTCTGTTAGTTTAGGAGTAAAAATCATACACAAAAGTACAGTTTCTTGGGTTTCTTGGCTTTTAAAATCGCTTACACTGTATACCTACTTTGTTTGACTAAGGTGACAAATTGTTTCAAAAGTTAGTCTAATTAATTAAGATTTCAAATTATACAACAAACACAAAAAATGATAAGGCCTGTTTTTTAACTCTTATTTATTCAGTTTCAATACCTACGGTCTAATTTCGCACCCGTCCTAAAATGCCGCTTGTTTGAACTTTTTACAGCTGTAAACAATTTTAATAAACGTCATTTTTATGTAACTTCGCTGAAGTGTATCGCATGGTAGTAATTTTTAAGAGTATACTTTTTTAAGATTATCTTTGGTATGTTTTAAGCCCCTAAACTAAGTAATAAACGCATTTTACAGTTATGTATACAGTCAGCATCAAATATATAGGAGCACCGAAAGTGGCCAAATATATCGCAACACATCTTTATTTTGGGTCTATATTGTCTTCCATAAAGTTTTAGTTCCGTTTTTAAGATTCCATAACATTTTTAGTCATAAATATTGTTAGTCATAATATTGATTGTCATAATATTTGAGGGTATAATTTGTATTTCCGATTTTTCCTAATCATATTTGTCGAAAGTCATAAAAACTTTATTCATAACTTTTTAAATCATAATGTATTACACCTCATAATGTTAAAGGTAATAATATTGCTTGACATAGTGATTATAAGGTCCAAACTTGTTTATCATAAAAGTAAAATACATAAAATTTAAGTTTTGCCTACTATATGTAAGTATTACTTAAAAAATATGTTCGGTTCTGGCGCTTCGCCGGCCGCTGCCGCGGCACGCTCGTTTCGCTCGCTCGGCTCGCGCGCTGTAGGGTCAAAGTTCTACCTAACACTCCTCCTCGCTTCGATCGTCGTCGTACCTAACGGAGACCTTCCTTATACATCTACATCATATTCATAATATCAATTTGAAATTAAAAAATAAAGAACATTTGGAGTCATAAAAATTACATATTTACTGAGGCAATGAAACGGTATGAATAATAATAATTAGTAGTTTAAAATATATGCTTTAAAATATTTCTGTTTAATCATCAATATGCCTTTGAATGTTATAGATATAATTATTATGACTTATGAAAATTATAATCTTTAACATTATGGACTTTAGCATTATTAAGCGTTATGGTTTACAATTTTTATGACTATCGATAGTTATGTGCATAAATAGTATGACAATCAATTTCTGACTTTCAAAATTCGATACAACAACTTTATGGGGACAAAGGGATCCCCTTTATTTTATTACTATACGAATATCCTATTTATTTGATGCCGACTGAACATATTCTGTAATTTTCACGTTGAGTTCTGGAACAACCTGTATACTTATGTTTATCTAGAACTCGTTCCGTTTATTGAAATTTATTGTATTGTTCACGACTTCGCTCCTTGGTTCCTTTGCTGTCAAGATAATGTCATAAAGTTAAAACAATTCCCCTTTCTTAGGCATATTTTTTTAATTCTATACATATAATAAAATCGTTAAGACCAAAAAGGCTGTATATTGAAGATTTAAAAAACCCTGACCAGGGCGACTTATATTAAGTAACTGAAAATATTAAACCATTTTTTTTTTAAATATTTGTTTGTTTGTTTATTTGTTTGACTGATCATCACGTAAAAACTAATGAACGGATACTGATGGAGTTTTCATAAATCTATTAAAATAAAATCATAATAACATTTAGGCTTTAGAAATTTTGGAAAATGTTAGAAGAAGGGGTAAAAAGAGGGGGTAAAGTTTGTATAAAAAACAAATTTAGATTGTTCTAGAAAAAATCTTATCTAAAGACGCAAAAAAGAGGGTTTTATGTATAAAATTACTGGACTTCATACAACTATAAAATAAAAACCAATGAAGTTTGACCTTCGATACATGCTACATATACTTAAAATAACAAATGAAAAAAACTACTTTCGGTGATTTAGATAAACTACCCCTAAGGGGTGGAAATGAGGGTTTAAAGTTTGTATGGGAGTTTTGTCGTTTTTCAAGTTAGAAACGTGGAAATTGCTATACTACTACTGTTAGCAAATAAAAACACTACTTTTGGTGATTTGGGATAAACTACCCCTAAGGGGAAGAAATGGGGGGGTTAATGTTTGTATAGGAGTTTGGTCGTATTTCAAGTTAGAGTTGTGGAAATTGGTGAACTTATGGGCTACTTACTGTTAACAAATGAAAAAAATAACTTTCGGCGATTTTGGATAAACTAACCATAAGGGGATGAAATGGGGGGTGGAAATTTGTATGGGAGTTTGGTCAATTTTGAAGTTAGAAACATGGAAATTAGTATATAGGCTACTGTTAACAAACAAAATAATCCAACTTCTGGTGATTTTGGAAAAACTACCCCTAAGGGGATGAAATGGGGGGTGGTAATCTGTATGGGAGTTTGGTCAATTTTGAAGTTAGTAACGTGGAAATTAGTATATAGGCTACTGTTAGCTAACAAAACAATACAACTTGTGGCAATTTTGGAAAAACTACCTCTAAGTGGGTGAAATGGGGGTGGAAATTTGTATAGGAGTTAAGTCAATTTTCAAGTTAGAAACGTGGAAATTAGAATATAGGTTACTGTTAACAAATGACTTTCAGTGATTTTGGATAAACTACCTCTAAGGTAATGAAATGGGGGGCTAAAATTTGTATGAGAGTTTGGTCATTCTTGAAGTTAGAAACGTGGAAATTGGTAAAAAGGGCACTGTTAACAAATAAAAATTAAAACGTTTGGTGATTTACGAAAAACTATCCCTAAGTGGGTGAAATGGGAGGTGAAAGATTTATGGTAATGAAGTCATTTTTGAAGTTAATGAAGATGGTGTTTAGGCTTACAAACCAAGGGTACCTACTAATTTCGGTGATTTTGGGACCACTACCCCTAAGGGGGTGAAAATTTGTAAGAAAGAAAAGAAACGCACTCAGCGTTAATAAAGTCTAGCTCTTAATTATTGGTTTAATTGTGCATTTCTATTAGTTACCTACCCCCATGTACGTAACAATAATTACATAATAACTTTAAGCATAAGTGACAATAAGCAGAAACTCTTATGGTATAGCCTAGTTTCGCATACAATCACTACGCATAAAAATTTAGTCGAATAATTTTGTTGCATAACATTGATAAGCCGAATCATCGCAAGAAATAAAATAATAATCGGTAAAATTATTAAGCAGAATAATCTTACAGCATAAACGTATTCAACGCTTCTGCCCGGACCCATCTTGCTCGCTCGCTTATAGCTACGAGTATGTCCACACATGTGCGCTTTCATGCAGTTAATCTTGCGTCTTCAACTTTCAATTCGTCTTGCGTCAAGCGTATGCAATATTGATTGACATCAGACGCAAGCAGCTTATCGTCTACACCTGTGCGCCTGTCGCATGCAGCGTACACACGCGCCTCGGTTAGTAGTCAAGATGGACGCGGAACTAGTATCTATTAGTGCGGCATAAATATTTAGTGTTAAGTGCAAGGAAAAAACGCAAAAAAAAGGAGAATCTGGACCGTTTTTACATCATAATTATGTTTTTGGCTCAGATAAATCAACGCGTCGTTTCGTTTTATTTTATTTGTGTAATCTTTGTGCTTGTGGTCCCACAATACTTGATAATTATGTTCTATAATCTTCAATAAAATCCAATGTTTTAACTTTATCTTCCGCCATTTTATTTGCAAAAAGGCACAAAATGTTGTACGCCAACCCAACGGTGATGGATCTGCGTGCGCTACGGGCATGCGCTGGTGTCAACCGAGTACCTATATGATGCGTTATTGCATGCGCTATGGTTGCAAAGAAGTGCGTCAGAGGAAGACGCAAGATGAACATGAAAGCGCACTGGGGTGGTCATAGCTAATGGTATACCTAACTATTTAAAATTCGACCAAACAAACATTCGGATATTTGCCAATTTCACGTTTTCTGCAATTTCAACATTGGTCGAAACAATTTTATGCTAAGTTAAGTATGTTATGCCAAATACGTTTCGGAGAATAAAAATTACGCCAAACAAACGGAACCCTGTTAAAACAATACGAAAACGATAACGGGAAAAGACAAAATGAAATATAAGCCCTGCGGGCTTAACATGCAAGCACGAGGTAGTATTTGACAGGTCCTGTGCTAGGCGAATGAATACATCTATTGCATATTCTAACGTAAGACTTAACGCTTAAGATTTAAAATAAAAGTGTTTCGTCCTGACTTTTTTTCAATTACCTTTTGTTACTAAGGGACCATTGTGATTTTCGCATTTCTATAGTGAGTTTATCTAGACGGGACACTTATTTTAAACCTTAAGCGTTAAATCTTACGTTAAAATATGCGTATTCATTCGCCTGCACAGTACCTGTCAAATTTTATCTCTTGTATGCATGCTAGGGGGCCTGTATTATTAAATTTGTTATTCCATCTGACGCCTCACCGCTTTTCTACTTTCAGAAAACTTAAGTTTTGTTAAACAATAAACGAAATTGGAAACATAAATTCAAACAATTTCTTAAGTCTTTCAAACTGAACGCCACATGGCTTGACGGGACTGGGTGAATATACAAATACATCTTTTGCCATAGTATTTATTTTAGTGTGATACGCTGAGTTACGGTAGGTATTTTTACAACACGTAGCAGAAACACTTTTTGAAAGTTTACTGTTTTGGTTAATAATTATTTTGTGACATCAAACTTACCCACGACAAATTGCACGAGTAATAACATATTTTCTAAAATTATACCAATCATTCGGAAAAAAATAATACTAAGAAACAACGAATGGAATTGATTATTACGTGAGTGTTAGTAAAACGTATATATGGGACTTGGTCAATTTGTGTGAGATTGTCTCCTGATATTTATTAATTTATTTATGTACCTTCCGGAAAGACATTAAAGGAGCTTTCGTCATGTCGCCAACGTGAATCATTGAGCTAATTGAATCCTATCGCAGAAAGCGAAGTAACTACCTAATTTGTAATTTTATTATATTATTAAAGTATTTTTTTTTTATTATTATGACAAGGTGCCCGGTGGCTCCACAATTAAGTTTAAACAATGCGGTGGCCAATTATAATAGTAACTTTTTGATTGTACCCTAGAAATTGAGTTAAAATAACGACCTAGTCGGTTACACTTTTCCGGTGTGAATCAATCTAAAAGATTGACTTCATTTTTATTGTAAATAACTTAGTTACAAAAGGACATAAATCGCTTCTCCGAAGCTCCTAATTATGTCCGGCCACGGGTCGTAAGCTCTCTCTCTACTGTGTGGGAATTATTTTAGAAAGCTTCGTTGCTCACTTCGTCTCTGATTTCGCTGGTTAGCCTAACTTGACCTGTCGTTGTTCGTTCGACCAAATTCGTAGATACCCAACGCACGCTAAAGCCAATGTGCACACACTAACGATAACAATCACACTGACACTGCATAATAATCCGCGATGGTTTACAAAACAATAACCCTGTTCTATCCAATATAGAAATTTCAAATAACGCGCTTGCTTTCAAATTCCCTTGACTAAAACAATGTGAGGGAAGTAGCTGCAGACTTTTTCACATTTTAGTCGGGGCCTGGTAGAATTGATGGATTTAACGGTCTGTGGTTGATATAACAACATTTTGCCTAATTTATCTTTGCCTAATAACGAATCGTTACGTATAAATTAACCATTTGTCGAATATCACTTATTTAGTATAATAACCATTTTATACGATTTAGGTTTTATATAATTTTCGTTTGTTCTTATCTTCTTATACCGAATGATCATTGTTACCTAATGCTTGTTTGGTAGAATTATTACTGAATATAAAATTGTATAAATACATAAATTCATCAAAATGACGTTTTTTTTCAGTGTAGTGTAAATAAACGGAAATTAAAAGTTAGGTGCGACGACGAGCGTAGCGAGGAGGAGCGTTAGGTTCAATTGTGACCACCAAAAGCCAGAGCCGAATTCTTTGCATTTTTATAAATAACTTTAAAATTGAGAGCTTTCAAGCAGTATTATACAAACGTAGACAAATAGATGATTAGACAATATGAGTACTATACAAACTGATATTATGCAAAATAAAAATTAGATCAACCGAAATTATATAATTTACGTGATTATCAAGAGTGATGTTATACTAAACGGTTATATGGCAAAGCGAATAGTTATGACAAGTGATTTTAGACAAACCGAAGTTATGCAAATGGCAAATAGACAAAAAGTTGATAAACGAATCATTTGACAACCAGATTTAACACACAATATAGTACACAAGTAAATTTTGCTTGTAAATATTTGAAAATATTTACTTTCTTGTGCTGTTGAACTCCAAACTCCCCTTATGTTGGGTATAATAATTATTCCATGAGTATCTTTAAATTACCGATGTTTATATCTTAATTAATATGTTTATTCAGTAACGTTTATTTTTATTGGCAAGTCCGTCGAGTTGAGTAAGCCTGTTTTATTTTTATATTGAATGAAAATGTACATATTTTGAAGGTTATTTCTGATTTGGGTTAGAGCTGTTTAAACAGTACACAAATGAGCTTACGTGTTGTTGTTTACTTACCAATTTTATTGTCTGCTGAGACGGCGGCGGGTGGTATTACTAATAGAGAAATAAACAAACAACAAGGCAAAGCACCCAAGGCAGTAAGCCTTATATGTTTACAATTCTGACTCAACTTGCCACTCAATTCGCCAACGAATTATTACCTAGCCGGTGAGTTTAAGTATCTCCGGGCCTGCGACCTAAGAATACACGCGCTAATGTTATTACACGCGGTAACTTATCTCTGACGGATCGACTTCGACAAAAATAAATATTAGTGTTGCGTTTATTTCGTTTGCTAAACATGTAATTACATAGTTACTTACATATTTACTGTGACGTGTTGAGTTGATACTTCAGTTCCGTTTACCACGACATCTGTGTTGTCAACTTGTCACAGTTCTGTAATAAAAAGCATAACAATATCAGCTGGTTATGTACCCGGCCATGGTCAAGTTTAGTTCGTATCGCCATTTGGATAACGTTCAGATTTTTTTACTGTTGTATTTATCAGAAAATAACAAGCAAGTACTGCAATTACTGCACGTTTAATTAATAATGTAAGTACCGGCGCAGCCGAGCGTCGCTCAAATTGAAACCGAGATTTCCCGAATACGACAACTTGGCCGATCGATGTCTGGACTGGAAATCCCCTATTTCGTTATTTTCAGCAAAACCGTTAGAGCGATTTCCGAGAACCCGATGTATATTTTATTCCTGGGATGTTAGTACCCGTTTTCTAAATGTATTAATATAACTGGCCGAAAATATGTATACGACCGTTTTAAGCCATTTTTCAAAGGCGGGAAATTTAAAAAAAAAAAACAGCATTCTCTTGTTTTTACCCGACTGCCCGCTGCCCGACTGCTAAGGAGGGTTATGATATTCGAGCGTATGTATGTATGTATGTCGCCTTTACTGTCAGTGTGACATATGGTATATACTATTACAATATGGCAACCGTGAATAAAAAAAAATGGAGGGGGATATAAAAAAAAATAACAATATGGGTATCAGATGAAAGCCTATTCCAAATTATACAGGGTGTTTTTTTATTCGTCTTAAACATTTTGGGGGTTAAATCAGTAAGTCATACTGATCAACTTTCACTATGGGACCAACCCCGAAATCGCGAAAAAAAAATTGACTATCCCATACATTTTGGCTAGTCAGCTGACGATGTTTTGTATGGTAGGGTCAATTTTTTTTTCGCGATTTCGGGGTTGGTCCCATAGTGAAAGTTGGTCAGTATGACTTACTGATTTAACCCCCAAAATGTTTAAGACGAATAAAAAAACTTCCTGTATAAGTATACATTATAACACTTTGATACTTAAATTAATGTAAAAAATCAAAATACCCCACTGAAAAGCTAAAAATAAGTCCTATAATCTAAAGAATATAACTTAAATGCGCAGGCGGGACAAGCAAATAATTGGAGAATTTAAGTTGAACTTTAAATATTTTCACCTAAAGAGCACCACTTCGCGCCTGCGATACTTTTCCAACATTTAAGTTATATTATTATATTTTGTTTTCTTTTTTATTAATTTAATTTTCTCATTTGACAGCGATTCAGTGAAAGCGTGAACTTTAAATAAAATTGTTAAAATGGAGAAAGAACAGTATAGGTCTGTAATTCGATTCCTGTCTTTGGAAGGAAAAACGTGTGATGAAATAAAAGTAACAATGCATGCGGTTTACCGTGACTGTGCATCTTCTATGACAACCGTCAGATTTTGGTTTAACGAATTTAAGCGGGGGAGAACAACCGTCTTTGATGAAAATCGCCCAGGCCGCCCAATTGAGGTGACCACAAAAGTTATGGTTAAGAAAATTGAAAATATCGTTTTGGCCGACTGCCGAATTAAACTTCGAGAAATCAATGATGCTGTAAACGTTTCGATCGAGCGGGTATAAAACATATTGAAAGAAAAGTAGGGTACGAAAAAAGTATCGGCGAGATGGGTGCCGCGTTTACTCACGGAGGAAGAAAAACGGAACCGACTGACTACTTCGGAGCAGTGTTTGGCCGAGTTCAAACGCAGCCCGAAGGAGTTTCTGTGTCGTTTAGTAGCCGTAGATGAAACGTGGGCTCACCACTACACCCCGGAAATGAAAGAACAGTAGAAGCAGTGGATTTTACCGGGCGAACCTGCTCCAAAAAAAAGCAAAACCCGTCCTATGGGCCGGAAAGGTGATGCGGCAACCGTTTTTTTGGGATTCGCAGGGTAGATATTATATATATTGACTACTGGGTCGTTATACTATTTTAAGGCCTATAAACCGTACCTTACTGCGATCGTCTATTTAAAGTCATAATTTTCAACAAAACTGGATTTTTCTGGCAAAACTGGCACACAATTTTCAAATTCTGATCGACATTCCTAAATAACGTTTTATGGCAGATTGTGTGGCGCTGGGTGACAAAAGGCTATTATGGTGACCCAGTGGTCGTTATTTGCAAGGGGACGTGGGGACTGGTAACGCAGTGGTAATTTGAGCAGAAAATTCGTGTTTTATATACAAAAACAACAAAAATAGTGAGTTTTATTATAAAAAGTGAGATCTGGTTGAGAATTAACGTGGCACTGCTTCAAAATTTTCGCAACATATCTGTGAATTTTTAAAATGGATCTTGAACTTAATTTCTATTTTAGGCACTGAAATAAAATTATGGCCATACTTAGAAAAAGGGAAAACGATAACAGGGCAGTAGGTACTATGCCAATTTATTGGATATATTTGACGCTGTGTTGAAGGACAAACGACCCCAGTAGGACTCGCGCACCGAAGGTTCCGTATTTAAGTCCCTACTACAAAATTACGCCTTTTTACGGGCTTTAATTGTATGCAATAAGGTCCATTTTGACTTGCCTAAATTTTAGTACAGATCTTTCAAGTTTTTGGTCAATTTCTCGAAAATTATAAATTTTAAACATTTTGTTTTATTTTTCCCGTAAAATATATCTGTAAGTTAGGAACTTTTCAGATTTTTACGTTAGGTTTTTAGGTTTTTTAGGTGAGATAAGGGAGGAGAACGGTAATTTTTTAAACATTTTTGATTATAAATCAAAAAATACGTCACGGAAAATTATAAAAAAATATAGTTTTAAAATGTGCAGATTGAGCACTTTCATACGACACCCCACTTGCCATAATCAAATCACTTTCATTTTTCTGGAACCCTTTTCAATTATTTATAAAATAAATTATATATTTTTTTAACTAAAAACAGATGCAGGTAAGCAAGTTATACAACTATGACAAATTTCAAGTTTCATAGCTTGTGTAGATGCTGAAAAAAACTGCTGTGACATACAGACAGACAGACAGACAGACAACGAACCCTACCCTGGTATGGAACCCTACCATGGCTATTACTTAGCTAAATAAATGGGGGGGGGGGGGGGCACAAGCGATTTGGATCAAATGACGAAGTCATTGCCGCCACAGAGGCCTATTTTAATGACTTTCAGAAATCATACTTTTTGGATGGTTTATTGAAGCTGGAATGTCGGTGGAACAAATGCATAATGTTAAAAGGTGACTATGTAGAAAAATAAGTAAATATACTCTTTCTATACAGTATTGCAGTACGCTGTTGAAAGGAAATGGCCTGCTGGCGGGATGTTTAGATAATATTTGGACCTTTATAAACAATTCATCGTTAGTCATATATCACATGATTCATCTCTGTATACTCAATATGAAATGTGCGTAAGCAAATATATCTACTATGACAGCAGGTAAGTAAAATACGTCTCGCCGATAAATATCAAATCGGAATACATGCAGCGAATCTATTCGAATTTGTTTTAGCCCATCTAGCTTCTATATCGTAATGATATTATTAACGTTAAGTATACTAACCGCCTGTTTCACAATCGTCAAGTAAAGCATATCTGTCAAATAAATTAAGCCCATTCCCTTTCTTACACCTGAAAATCTACAAAGAGAGGGCTATATTTACTTGACCGATGAATTTACTTGTCGATTGTGAAACAGGCCCTGATTTAAGTATAGTACGTTATCACTGCCAAGTAAATAAGAGCTGCTTTAACGACAGCAATATGATTACGATACAGTAGCAAGATGAGCTAAAACAATGAATCAAAGTGGAATAATAAATAAAAGGTGAAAGCTTAAGGCATCAGCAGCATCCTCGTTAGCCTGGGATCCCGCCAACTGCGAATATAATCTAACTTTTTTAATAAAAAGGATTAAGTTACCTACTCAAAACAACTTTTTTCTTTTTATCCTAAATATATCTTGGTAGTGACTCGTAAAACACATTTGATTCAATGAAGAAAACTTTTAACTCACATTTATATTACTACTGATAGCGTTTCGTTGATATATTTTTATCTTACAGCTACATCATTTCAAATTCAAAGCCCAAATAATTAATCTTTTTCAATGAAAGATTCGTAGTCACAAGCTGTGGAGACCCCAACCAGCGGACAAAGGCTAGGGAAATGTACATAATTATCCTTTATATCTATTCTATTGTGCCTTGACGATGAAACTGACTATGGAATGGGCGACAGTTTAAATTAGAATACAAATATGACCCGGCCCGGAGAAACCCTTCGTATTCCAAGAAAACTTTCTCCAGATTGACATTGCCTGACGCTGAGGCCAATTTCAAATAGTCCGCACTTGGCAAAGTACCTAAGTATGTATTATCTCGTCCACAGAGACGACGAGACGGACGGACGAGAAAGCCACAAGGCTTTCATTACATTTTGGAGGATTAGGGCCGTATTAATAAACTCATCTCAACTCTGATCCCCGTCTCAAGATACGTCAAAGTAGACGTCAAACCATAGAAAACTGTCATTTTTGACGCATCTTGTGACGGGGATCAGAGTTGAGATGAGTTTATTAATACGGCCCTTAGAGTGGCTCCAGATTACACTTGTATGTAGACGTTTCTACACATGATGTGAAGGCAACATTATTAACGCAGGTGGTAGGAACTCTTGCAAAGTCCGTCCAAAAAGAAGGTATTCGCTTTCTTGTGTTTTGGAGTGTAGGTAAGGTTGCCGGTTACATTACTAGACTAACATAGAAGCATTCCATCTTAGACCGCAGAGTTAGCAACTCATTTGACATCTTCAGATTACTTAATAGCGCAGGGCTCACTTTTTCATCAGGTGGCCTGTATGCTCATTTGCCTTCTCCATTGGCCTTAACATGCTTTTGACAGGTCCATATTCTGTTGTAAGAGTGAACACTTAAGGTTTAAAATAAAAGTGTCCCGTCTTGATAAAATCGCTATAGTCGCTTAGTAATAAAAGTTAGGACGAGACACTTTAATTTTAAACCCTAATACATAGTTAAGTCTTACTTTAAAATATGGAATAGATGTATTAATTTCCCTAACACCTGTCAATTTTTTTCCGTGCATGCATGTTAAGCCGGCATGTCAAATAAAATAGAGGTAGCATATCGATAGTATGACCGCTAAATTTCACCACGTTGTTCGAGCTATTAGCAGAGACGATTTATAAGGCTTTGTTGGAGAATGTGCGGAACACTAAACTACTGCATCGAACTTAGATAAGTACGAGTACATCATGGACCCGGAGAGGGCTCACAAAGGCTTTGCAAACCGCATCCCGCCGGTGATTGCAATATCGCGCACTGCAGTCCAGCCCGGCTGGCTGCGGTTACAAGAGCCTACAGCGTTTACATTCGCCAAAAAGATTGGAATCAGTTAAATTTATTAATTTACATATACGACCCTACCCACATACACAGAAACCCATATCCTAAGTGGGCGTTTTTCAAAAAAAGTGTGCATCGTTAAGGACAAAAATTAAGAAATTTTAACTTTTTCCAGTGCGTCACGAAAATTAGTCATACATTTAGTAACGTTAATTTTCGTGATGAACCGGAAAACGTTAAAATTTCTTAATTTTTGTCCTTAACGCTGTACACTTTTTTTGAAAAACGCCAACGTACCCTAGGTACCTACCCTATTCCTATATACTTACAGAAATCTATCCTAACCAAGTATGTAATTATTATGCGAAAGTGTATTCTTCTTCGTTCTTTCGTGTTAAAACGCGAGCAACGGATTGTCGCACGATTGATTTTTGCAGTATTTTATTAAGATATTTTTTGAAAGAACAGCAGTAAAATTGTAGACGGCCTCGCTGGCGCTAGACTATTATATAGCGCTAGTTATGTAATTATTAAGCGCAGGCTACATACACTTAAAATAACATTGTTTTAGGTACAATGATTACGTTCTCTCAAAATATAGGCACACGAATAACATCGCTAGGTAGACTCAATGAGCGAAAAGATTAGATAGCCGTACTTGTTAATACCGGTGTGAAGTTAGCTAACTTCACACCGGTCTTGTTAATGGGTGAAATGACCAATGACCATGATATCCTGAGTCAAATCTAGAACCCACACGCGGAGTCATTAGCAGGTATTTGATTTAATTATAATTACTTATTACCCGACTGCCCGAAGGAGGGTCATGTTTTTCGAGCGTATGTATTATTTGTGTCGCTCTGCAGCCTAAACGGCTTGACGGATTTTATTATATGAGGTATCATTGGGCTCGTTTTAACTGTCGTAGTGACATAGGATATATAATATTTCAATATGGCGTCCGGGAATTAAAAAAATGGAGCGGGCATTAAAAAAATATTTTTGATTTTAACAATATGGGTATCAAATGAATTCAAATAAATAGCCCATTCTAAATATATATACATTATAATTCTTTAATGATACCATTTTAATAAAATCTAAAAAAGTATGAAATAAAAATAAATTAATTTAAATAATCAAAATACCCGACTGCTTTAAAAATATCAGGGTGAATTTCAGGGCGTTTCAACCGCTGTCATTAGTGTCACCAAATATATTGACGAAATCAATGACACCTACCAGCAACTCCTGATGTAAGCAGAAGCAGAACCGGTGACGTAGTTTCTATCAGTATCAGAAGTTGCTGTAGTGTCATTAATTTCGTCAATATATTTGGTGACACTAATGACGGCGGTTGAAACGCCCTGAAATTCACCCATCAACTGAAAAGCTAAAAACAAGCCCTATAATCTAAAGAATATAACTTAAATGTTGGAAAATGTATCGCAGACGGAGAAAGTTTCAGATAAGTGTTTTGTCACTAAACGGAACGAGTGCCCCGGACCGCACCAAGAATGTATGAAGGTCAATATATACGGCCGCGGCGCGTTTACCCGCTGACCGGCGCGGCTACGACACGGCTTCGTTTATTTTTGCTTCCCCAGCTGACAGGCCGCCGACCGGTGCCGTCGCGCCGTGCCGGTGCCGGTGCCGTGCCGTGTGATGAAAAAACGCTCATTTCCTAAAGTTTGTAACGACGTCGAGGTCAATACGCTATTACCGTGTCTTATCCAAATCTATGACCGCTGGCTTTTTAACCAAATAAGTAGTGTAAGCTTAGCCGGTCGACTTTATTCATGTTATTTAGAAAAATAATGGGACATCATAACGGGAATAAAATGTCGTGTTGTTATTGTGAAACAGGATCCAGGATAGGAGGCCGCCCTAATAATATTCGTTTTAGATAAGTTTATAGTGAAGAATGATGGATGCGATAATTCATTCGGTATGGGTTTTTGTATTAATATAATTTAATTTCTAGTTTTCCCTGTTCAAAATAAGTCCGCGCACGTTCCCTTCCGCGTCTCGCAAACTATCAAAATAGCCGCGTTTAATCTCGTACCTACCAGACACCTAAGAAATTAAGTTATAATGACAACGCTATTCAATTATAATTAAGCCCCTATATTACTAAATTGTTATGTACTTTGTCAAGTTCAAATGTAGCCACGAGCGAGGAGCGGTCAAACTTTAGTAACTATGCGAGTATTTCAAAAATCTTTGTGAATGGATGGTTTCCATTATACTTACCTACTCCCACAAAAGAATGTGCTTTAAATTGCTAGTTAAATTTAGATTTCATTCAGAAATAGAGAATTATAAACATCATGAGTTTAGTACGGGAGCCTGCAGCGGCTATTATTGGGTCGACGTGTGATTTGATTTCACACAGGCAAGTACCTACCCGATATAGAACTCTAGAGAAGTTGACTAATTTTCTTTAACATGTTCTGCTCATTTCGAATCAAAATCCAAACCTTTGTGTTTCTGTCATGGTCGCCGTTGAACAGTAAGAAAGGGACGTTCTATAATACAATACCTACTTTATTCATAACTCCGTGGCCACAAGATACAGAAATAATGTAAAATAATTGGCTATTTGACTAATGTCAAAATAAATAATTTTTACACTACCACTAAATCAAGTTATCGAAAATAACACGGAAAAACCTAGCTATCGTTTATTTTTAGGATTGAAACGATTTTTAATTCAACAAGAATATAATAATATAAAGAAACACTGAACATTGTGAAACATTCTCAGGCTAACTTCATACCACCGGATCGTTAATAGACGTTTCAATAAAAGTTGCTGATTTGACCAGTCAGTCAAATAGCCAATGGGTAAGTAAAATAAATTAAATTAAAAAATCAAAAGTCCCGACTGCTTTAAAAAATATCAGCTGAAAAGCTAAAAAGAAGCCTTCAAGAAGTTTAAAAAAAAATACTTGCGAGATGACATAACTGTTCGACCTTTTCACACCGCTGATCCAAATATATATATATATTTAATACATGTTAAACAATTTTAAATTTTAAATGAAATTTATTTTGGTAACTGTCGCCATCTCACAAGTATTTCTTTTTATTTTTAAAAACTTTCAACCCAAATATTACCTATATTTTCATAAGACAAATAAATCATATTTTTTCAGGAAGTGACCTTAATAATACATACAACATATCCGAATTACAAGGAAATCGGATTAATAGTTTGGCTACAATAAAATAAAAATGATTTTCCTTTTTATACGATTTTCTCCAAAACCATATACATTTGAGGTTTAAAATTTGTTGAAAGCACTACATATGTTAAGGTTAATAATCCGATAAAAGGAAAATTATTTTTTCGCTAAGGGCAGACTTCCACTTTGACAATTAAGACGAATCGAATGTCACTTCATATGCTAAAATCCGTCAAGCTGTTTAGGCTGCAGAGCGTGCCAAAGAAATAGACATGTAGGTATACTATATATTTTAGCATAAATACATACTCGTACATACGCTCGAAAAACCCAACCCTCCTTCGGGCAGTCGGGTAAAAATAAATACTTACTTAGTTTCATTAATAAATATCGATTGCAATATTTGAAAATATCATACGTATAGAGAAATAAATAAATCATTTTATTATTATTATAATTAGACCGATGTCTAATTTATCGGTAGGTCAAAGAAATCGTCTATACTATAAATCGTCGCTTATTTAAGCTAAACGGCCGCATCATAAAAAAATCAAACACGAGGTATCTTCGTGTAGTATTAAAATTTGACTTTTTCAAACTCATTTTTGTAATAAAACCTTTTTTTTGTGATGCGGCAGTTTAGCATTTAAGCAACGAAATAGTCTCGAACATTTATTTCTGGAGTAAAGCCCCAGATTGTGGAGCAGGGATACTTAAGCTGCGTAATCGGATCGTGAGCCTAACTAAATAAATAAACCACAAAATTTGGGAAACTCCAAACAAAATAAAATGAGAACCCGACAAATCAAATGGTTGCCAGATATTTCAGCAAAAGGGTGGACCCCCTCAAAATTGCCTTTCTTCAAAGTCTCGAATGAGAACCCATTATACCTACTTTGTTAAAATTAAAGGAATTCAAAAACTTTTTCTTACGTAGGTACCGGAGTAATAAGTAATGGAGTTTCCTTGTTATCCAAGTCATTACAGTAAAAATTATTTTACTTTAAAATGCAGGAGTTAATATTTAATATAATGTTTGTTTTACGCAATTACCTAAGCCCCGTTTGACTACAAATCACATCAGATTTCAAGCGACCAGTATTTCAGTAGCATCTAGGATCTTCTTCGGCATATTATATTCGCGTTAAACTGAGGAAAAACTGCATTAATGCTTCACCATGCCCATACCACCCCATACCACCGTACTAGCACCGGCTATTTTATTTTTAAATTAATTTAGGCATAAAACATTATACTTAGGTACCCTAAAAGTGTCTCAACTTTCTGTCGCCAGTCTCACATAACTGTATGTGCTCATCGCATCATCTGTTGTTGGTTTCCCCTTGGTCTTCGACCTTAGAGCTGCCGCACATTGGGCCACTAGTCGCGACCACAGCGTAGCCACTAGTGGCCGCGACAAGCTGCGGACGAGTTTTTTCATACATTTTGTATAGCATCGGCGCACACCGGGCGTTCGAGTGGCCGCGTCTGAACCACAAGCTGCGTTAGTCGCCCGCGCTCGCTACTAGTGGCCGCGTTTAGTGGCTCGCCTCGCGCGCACACTCGGCCACAGTCGCCGGCTTCTCCAATAAACAATAGACAATAGTGGCAGCCACTAGTGGCCGCCACACAGCCACCGGTGGCCGCGATTGGTGGCTGCGACTAGGGGCTGAGTGGCGGCCACTAGTGGTCGCGTTTAGTGGCGGCCACTAGTGGCCCAATGTGCGGGCAGGCTAAGGGTTGCCCTACTCAGTAAAGTAAAAGATCAAACTCCCTATACCCCATACCCTGGGCTCCGGTGCAGCAATAAACCACAACAGGCGATACACGATAACATACTTATAACCATCCAGAAACATGGTTCAATTTACCTCTCCCGAAGTTGAAAAAATGAAAATGAAAAATCGTTTATTGGTCACAAATGAAGTTAATACTTACCCCCCACATTTTACGGCACCACGTGGGGGTTGTGAAGTTTTTTTACTTGTTGTAGCGACATAAGATATTACTATCTGTAATAAGGATAAATATTTTTTTTTGTCATTTAATTCATGTAAGTATGATGCTTACTTTCCTTGACAAAAGTTCTATAAAATTTGAATCGTATTCGAGTATCGAGTACCGATACTCGAATTCGTATTTTTGTATTCGATTGTATAGTATATAAAAAAAACTGCAGGAATTGTTGGCACTGGCAATATTATAGGGTAGACTGGGTACGATTGAAACAGTTTTACTTTAACGGCGTATATAGTGACTTCACTATATATCCGTGAGTGAAGTATCTAGTATACCTAATACTAGATACTTATCTAGTATTAAGTATACTAGATACTTCACTCACGGATTAAATATTTTGATCATATCAAGTATTGTATATTATATTATTATTATATTATTATATAATAATATTATGTATATTATATTATTATTATTAATAGGTACAACATTTCTCATATAAACAAACATGTTTCAATCATACCCAGTGTTTAAATCATAACCAAAGTATGTATACGTATACATGGATGTATGTAAGCACTTTATTTTACAAAAAGCAATAAAAAACAAAGTTTTAAACAAGATTTATTATAGTAGATAACAATTATCATTTATTTATTCATCCATAATTTCTTCATTTCCAGAGAAAATTTGTAGATATGTTTTGTTCCAAATGAAAAACGTTTACTGGAAATTACCTTATGTACATAAAAAAAAAAAAAAACATACAATTACAGACGAACATTAGAACCTCCTCCTTTTTTGTTAAAGTTGGTTAAAAAGGGACGGTTGAAACACCGGGACGATTGTAACGTTTCAAATACTTTAGCCATAAGTACTACTTTAGCGTTTACCAATGTCAATAAATAAAATCTCAAATAGGTATATAATACCACGAAATAAGAAAAAATATCTAATTATAGCACGGTATATTACGATATATTTTCCTAAAAAAAATAAACCTAAAATACCTAAAATATTCGAAATTATATCGTAAGATGCCTTGCTATAATAATATATTATTAATATACCAAAATATATATTATATGTAAAAAAATTAAAATACATGTAATTTGTAAATTTACCATGAGCTTTTCGGTGAAGGAAAACATCGTGAGGAAACCTGCACACACCTGCAAAGCAATTTGACGGTGTGCGAAGTTCCCAACCCGTACTGGGCCCGCGTGGGAACTATAGCCCAAACCCTTTCATTGTGAGTGGAGGCCTGTGCCCAGCAGTGGGACGTATATAGGCTGGATTATTATTATTATATTATATGTTATACTCGTAGCTCCGTGTGTGACGCGCTTAATGGTTTGTGAGAAATTTAAATTGTTTCAATCATTACGTGTTTAAATTGTACCAAGTCTACCCTACATCTAATATTAATATACGTAATTTAATATACGTACGTAATAACGTAAATTAATAAACGTAAAAAAATCCTAAATGATTTAATTGTTTTTTAGGGTACCACTGAATCATTGTATGTTGTGTGTATTGTATTTTATTGTATTGTATTGTATTTTTATAACTATGTCATTTGATTTACCTTCAAAAAGGTTTCGCTGTTGTGACCGCATCCGGGGCGTTATTCTATTTTGGCTTGACCCCAACTCACTATGATAGTTCTTATTAAATTATTTAACTCACTAGATATAGCGGCCATGTCATAAACAACAAGATTACAAAAGGATTTAAACCAAAGTAGAATAAATAAATATTACAGGTTATTCCATTTTGAGGCATATGTTACATATAAGCTCTGGCTGAAAGGATTAATACCTACTCAGATAACTAACGATGATGTATCGCTCTTTCAGTTTACACTCTAGGGGTTGCTATCTCACGCACGCTAACGTAATGTAATTTCCTAAGCTTACCTACTACATATCCGAGATATCTATTACACTTCATATTAAAACCATCTCATTATGAAATTGTTAAAGGTATGTTTAGTAGCTCATATAAAATATCATATGTATAATTCCGATGTCGTATAATATCGTCAACGTACACCGAAGAATCCTTATTTTTCCTGATTTATAAAAGCGAAAGCGAGTTTTTTTATTCTGTGTACACGGCTCAACACCTCAAATAATTGATACGAAGTCGCGGGCAAAAGCTTGTACTTACTTGAATAATTCAGAAGGAACAATACTGCTGTATGACATGTGATATAGTAAAATTGTAATACATACAAATTGTCGAACCATAGGTATCCCTTAATATATTCATAATATTAAAAATATTTTCAGTTCATTTCCTAAATACTAGAATGTCAAAATATGTACCTTAGTACCAGATTACACTTTATACCTACTAACTAGATTCTCAGAACACCAGAATCGAAAAGTTAGGTAAAAGTAATAAACAATACCTACCTTGAATGTTAATGTAGGTATATACATATATACTACATATATTATATTATGTGTAAACGTATATTACATGAGCCTGGTACCTATATTGAAATGACGATGAATTTTATAAATAAAGATAAAAAGTAGCTTACCTATGTGCTATTCCAGAATAGAATCTATCTCTGTGCCAAATTTCATCCAAATCCGTTCAGCCGAGGTCTTTATCTAAAGGTCGTTATCTAAAGTCCGAGGTCAAAACCCCCAGGCACTCCACTATACCAGGAAAAACCTAAACATGGTAGGTATGTTTTGAAAATGTTTATTTATTTTTTAGAAAACGAGTGGTTGGAATGATGTATTATATTATCCCACTTGTTACTACAGAGCTTTGAAACGCCGCAAATTAAGCGTTTTACCCATAATATTTATGTGTTAGTCATATATAAAGTCAATAGTAGATTAAGATTACACACCAAGAGGATATAGCACTGTTTTATGTCGCGAGCGCGATATTGAATCCTAAACGTAACGAAGGGCTCCAGATTTCATCCCCGAGCGTAGCGGGGCGTTATGAGTTAATTCCCGAGCGAAGCGGGGAATTAAGACTGACTCCCGAGTGCAACTCTGCTTTTCTAACCTTTTGCGAAACAATAAAAAAAGCAAGACTATTAAAACAGCATTTTATTAAATGCTGGAAATAGACCAGAAGCACTGATTCAGACACAGACTTTGAGCCGTTTGCAGTTTTCCATTTGTCTTAATAGTTGTAGGCTTTCAGCTCTGGGAATAGATTATGAACAATACCTAAGGCCTCTAATTTAATGGACTCCGGAGTCTAATCACTTTCGTCACTCGACATTAAGTTATTAGTATTTTTTCTTCTATTTAATTATAGAGTCAGTTTTACTACGTTTGCTATTGCTGCGTTTTGCAACACTCGCGGCTTTTGTTTTATTTAAAATGTGTTCCATTCAGCTTGCCTTGGTCAGGGGGGGCGATTTTTGACTTTCGAATGCTCGAAATCAAAGTCGAGTGATAGAAATTAATAGCACACGAAAATATGTAACGATTATTTTCGCATGAACACATTATCCGTATTTTTTAAAACGGATTTTTCATGTTTTTCGTTGTACGCAGAAAGTCGATGATTACCGGTTCTTTTTAATATAAATAAACATACGACATAATTAGAAGTTGTAATTGTGGCGAGAATATTATTATTTATATGCACTTTTAGCTTTTTTAATACTTATATAGACATTATAGCTTACGGCAAAATTATCTTCCTATGCAGAAAACAAAAACTGAACCCTTACCTATAGTTTCGTCATATCCGTCCGTCCGTCCGTCCGTGTGTCACAGGCATTTTACTCTTAAACTACAAGATGTATATTGATGAAATTTGGAGTATAGGTTTCTTGTATAAGCCGCTGCTTAGTTTGGTAGTTAAAAATACTAAAAATAAATATTTCTAGGAGCAATCCATACATGTAACAGAAGCTAAAATTTTTTTTTCAGCAAACATCAACGCGTGCACATATTTCGACAGTTCTTTTAAAAACACTAAGCAATTTTTTTATAAGTGAATATTTTCGGAAAATAATCGCTTCGAAAGTTGCAAAAATTGTGTAACCTCCCCTCCCTTTATCTCCTCTCAATTCGTCTATGAATTATTAACCTGCAATACACGGGCGGTACGTAAATATAGTTCCCAGAGTTCAGAGAAACCTGCGATCAAAGCCAAAATATATATCATGTTATAAATAACACTCTAACGGTCTAACGGAGCAACTAAAGGTCTCTAACAAATACTTCGTTGACGAATTAAGAAGCTAGCTGGGGCCATATTACGAACTGTTAAAGCCAGCCAAATTCCAGTCAGTGAAAGGGATAGGGGGATATATCTCCGTCCCTTTCACTGCCTGCAACTTGTCAGGTTTTAAAAGCTTATAATATGGCCCCTGTTTAGAGAATAGTTTGAAAGGGCGGCTAGCACAAGTTACCTGTACCAAATTTATTTAATGCTCAATAAGCCCTCTCTACCTAGTTTGTACCGAAAGAGACGGACTGTTCCATAAGCGAGAAAAACAACTTGTGCTAGCCGTAAAGCTCGTGACTACATGTTTACAAGGTATAGACAACTTTGATGGCTCACAATGTAACGGAAGAATAATAAAAAACAAACGGTCGTAATGGGAAACAAAAATAACTCGTCGCGTCGTTTATAATGCTCAAGCCATTAATTTGAAATGTATACAGAATAACAGACGCGCAGTCACGGGGAAAAATGTTTAGCGCGTTTCTCTAGTTTGCCAGGTAAACTAAAAATGTTTTGTAATGTTATGTCAAGTATTTTTAATTATTTGCCCAGCTGGGTTTCGTTTATTGTTGAAATAATTGAATAACTTTATAAATGTTTTTACTAAATAATCAACTCAAATTATTATTTAATATTATAACTGCGAAAGTGTTTGTTTTTGTTACGATTTCACGGCTAAACCGCTGAAACTATTTCGATAAAATTTGGTATGGAGATAGTTTGAGTCTCGGGGAAGAACATAAAGTACTTTTTATCCCAGAAAATTGGACAGTTCTCGAGAGAGAGACTTCTACGCAGACGAAGTCGCGGGGACAAAAGTAGTATTATATAAATAAATACAATGACTGGATAAAAATAAAATGCAATAAAAATGCTACAAAATCTACGATGTCTGATTATCGATCAGTACTGGAAAAATCAGAAACGCGGTATCAGTAGGTATCTGACCTTCGTTAGCGTTAAAATTAGATTACATTGAAATTAGAATGAAATTTTCGGTATTGCCAAGTTTTCGATAAAAAAAATGTATTGTTCATCACTGGAGTGACTTCACTTTATTTACGTAGAAAAAAAATTCGTTAGACATTGTCAAATGAAATCGTTTTAAATCATCATCAATCACATTATGAAAAGGAAAATGGCAAGAGAATTACCTCAATATTACGACCTTCGCTCGAGTTAATACCGAGTTTTCCCGAAGATGACAACTTGACCGATCGATTTATTTACCTGAAAAATCCGTATTCTGTTATTATCATTAAATTATAAGATTTAAGGTTAACTGATACTCGAATACTCTTGTTAAATATTGTTTCACGAGAGATTGTAGGAATAATTCCTCCGAAACACTAGTTGCGTGTTGTAAATTTTCCAAAACCAGGCAACATTACACCTGGACTGGCTATCCAACATAGTGGTCCTCCCACGTGCTACGGCACGTGCCACGGCACGTTACGAGGTTCTGGCAAATCCAAGAAAATAATCTTCTTTCCTTTCGAACAACTAGGCACGCCATTTATTACAGCCAGTCGTTCGCCACGTGAACCCGCCCGAAATCATTCTTTCTTTCTTTTCACTTTTGTTTCAAAATGTACAGAATAATACTTTGCGAAGGACAATGCCGAAGCTTTACCTGTACCATGAGCATGAATTTTTCCTTCTATCGAGTAAGTGAAGTTAACGTATCGTCACCGAGAAAATGTGTATGGCGATTTAACAGCGCCCCCGTGTCCGTATTTAGTACTAAGATTTCCTAGCAGGAAATCGAGTACAGATGTAGTGCAAAATGATTTTCCTTCGTACTTTATCGGAAAAGTTCGTATTTATCGTGCTCTCTCAATTAGCTTCAGTACCCATCTTACAGCCGTAGGGGTAAGTCACATCAGCAGACCAATATATATATTCGTTTACGAATAACAATAAAAGTACTACTTACCTTACCTATGAGTGTATTTCTAAGTTTCTTAAGGTGGTTATAACATCTCTATATCATACATTGCCATATGCTGTCATTTTTCATTTTGACATTTGACACTAAACAATAAAGTTCCATATTAATGGATATGAAAACGTCTCTCATTTAATACAATCATTGATTGACAGTTCGGTCGCCATCGTATTCCGATTGAGATCCGAGTTTTCCCGAAGGAAAATCGTTTTGCACTACATCCTGTAGTAAAGGTGAAGTAAACGTTAAATAATGTATGGAAACGTGAGTCTGTTTTAGGGGTTCGTGCTACAGGTTTGGCATACGGTGCGTTTTCGAATAGTAAAGGCGATTCAAAAACGTGACGAAATTTCGTCGTGCTCGGGCCTCTGTTTATACAACTCACTGCACTTAGTTTCTTGACATTTGCAATCTAAATTTACTGTTAAGATTTTTGATGTGAAACATCTTTCATTTTGGTTAGTATGGGGGTCACCGGCAAAAAAACCGATGTAACGAAATTATGTTATCGCAAGATCGCTTACAACTTTACAACTGTAGCACCTACCGACAATATTTGATTACCATTATTTAGAAAAAAGAAGAAGTTACTCGGTAGTGCATAAATCGCTGGCGTAAATGGAACTGCAATCGCTCACAGTACGACGCATTATGAACTAAATTTACTATCGCGCGTTGTGTTTATTTAGTCATTACTCAGTAGTACACTGGGCGATTCGAACAAGAGTGGTTGCGTTTGACAGAACTCACGACGTTATAGTAGGTGTGATACATAAAACTCATAAATTGTGACCATTAGAAGTTGTAAAACTTAAAAAGATGTCGTTTTTGCGGAAATTTGACGACTGCTCTACTACGGCGCCGTACCGTTTTAACGTACAAAACTGGCATCCAAGAGCTCAGGTAGCAAGAGAGAGACGCTCCGGTCATCGACGACCCACTTTGACCCCGGTGGGACGTTTTGATTTTCACAGGGAACACGTTATATTGAGCCAAGCGCAGGAACCACAACCCACTACGAGTGCAGCGCGTTCAAGCGTCATAAAGCAGTCTCGAGCACCGCTATTAGGTATGACTGTGCTGCAATAGAGGCAGAAAACTAGACCAGCTCATCGACATCCATCAGAAGAAGCCAGGATACACCCGACAGTCAGTGTAAAGGCCACAGTTAGAGCAGAATACGCGTGTTTGCCGTATTACCGTATATAGGTGCTGGAATTTGGCTACAGCCCGGTTTATTTATTTATTTAAACTTTGCCCAATACAATTAAATGTACAATATAAAAATGGTGAACTTATTGCCTAAAGGTATTCTCTACCAGTCAACCACATGATTAACAGAAGATAAACGGTGCGTTGGGAAAGCTAAACGGTATTGAAAACTTAGTACTTAAATTAATATTAAAAGTAGGAGATATACATAGGAGAGAGTGAGGGATGATGCTATTTTACTCTAATTCTTGTTTGAGTAAATGTTGGCGTAGCTTACGCTTCAACACAAAGCTAGACTCTTGTCGAATTTCAAGAGGAAGCGCTTGTCAGAGACAGATTCCCTGAAGTGCAAAAAAATTAGATATAAACCCGGTATGGTGAGAAGGAATTTTGAGTTTTAGAGAGAGGGAGGAACGTAGGTAATTCAAACCCGGGCGCGGTACATCGAAATTAAATTTACATATGAGGTGTTCTGGGACAGAGGGCTCAAACAGAATAGGCAAGAGAGAGCGCAAAATCCTTTAAATAAAATAAAAAAGTTGTACTAGATGACCGCCGTTTGAAGCTAAGAGAGATAGCAGAGATTGTAAATATCTCGTCGGAACGAGTTTTTAATATATTCCACGAACATTTGTCAATGAAAAAGCTTTGTGCCAGATGGGTGCCGCGGCTACTCAACGACGAGCAAAAGCAACGACGAGTGAATATTTCAGAGGAGTGTTTGCAACTTTTTAGACTCGACTCTAATGAATTTCTTCGTCGTTTCATAACGGTTGATGAGACATGGACCCATCACTACACGCCAGAATAAATGGCCAATATTATGCAAACCTTTTACAAAAACTGAGCGACATAGTTAGGTAAGGTAGAAAGTCCCCATTTTGCTAAGAAAAAGATATTATTCCATCACGACAACGCACCAGTTCACACGGCTAGAGTTGCTATGACAAAAATTCAAGAGTTATTATTATTATTATTATCCATCTGTTCCCAAATTTAAAAAAATGGCTAGGATGACGAAAATTTTCGAGGTCATTGACGCCGTTAATGGTTATTTTGAGGATTTCGATAGAAGCTTCTTTAAAAATGGAACTATGGCCCAGGAAAAGCGTTGGGTAAAATGTATAGAATAAGGAGAAACATATGTAGAAAAATAAATTATATTGATTAAAAAAAAAATGTTTTCTTATTCATTTCGGATACTTATCAATCAGCCCTCGTATCTTATTTGTTTGATTATCTATAATAATATCAGGGTCTATATTGTAGAGTTCAAGCACTAGTTCTTATTACACACTCCCTAGCACGCACAAGACGTTTCACGTAATCTACTGCGACTGCGTCCTTGATACAGCCTACCCGTTTTTTTATCTGGATTGATTTACGAAATAACAATACGTAACATCATGCGACCTACTACGAATGAAAGGAAATATTTGAGCGTTTTAAACGCTTGATACCCTGTATTAGCAGATACGATTAGGTATATTGGGAAAAAAAACAATACTTATTTCGACCGCCAACATTGCTACTGACATATTCAGATCAAACAACATCGTCAATAGGTACGCAGCCAGGAGAATTGACCGTTCGACATGCTTTATCACTACATATTGTAAATTAAAGTCCCCCGCCGCGCTGAGTTTGTGTTTGTTATGAACTTTTAGAACATTATAGATAATATGTGCTACCATGCGAGGCTGGGTCGGGTCGATAGTCAATAATAACCCGAGGACATTCAGGCAATTTTATCTACATCGTTGTATTGTTATTAATGAAAATTGATGATTTTAGAAAATTAGTATCTCCCTAATTATACTTTACGTTAATTAAATTACCTCGTTGCCTCATTGTGGCTCACTGTATTTCAAAATTTAATCAATTGCTCAAATAAGGATAAACAAAACCTTACCATTCGTATTTGAACCGGCTCTTTAAAACAGCCATAATTCAGTCACCATACAAAAAATATCTTTGGCATGAAACCAAAATTAAAAAAAAAACTGGAATCCTGTGGATTAGGTAGTACTTAACTGTAAGATTTAATTATCAAGTTTATAATTTGCCTTTGACTCTTCGTCCACGAAATACATAAACATGAAACATAGGTACCCACATACTATAGTACCATTTGGTGATCTCATTAATTTAGGGACCGAAATAAATTTCCTGGTTGGTCAGTCTGGGAAAACAGTGTTTATCCACTTGATTTCACCCGACTAAGGAATAACACGCATACATACTCGTAGTTCCGAACAACGCGGTTGGTCGTAGGCGTAGGCGCCGTAGCTGATGTCGTAGCCAGTGTCGTAGGTGGTCGGCACGAGTTTGTCGCAGACGGCACCTACGTGCTACGAAGTAGAAATAGTTGACCAAATCAAGAAATCTACCGTTTTTAAAGGGACTTTTTTGGGAAGGGTCTTCAAAATGTTTATTTGAGTTATTAAATACAATTTACATATATTTACATTATAACGACAAATTCCCTTTTCGCTTAAAAAAAAGTAACCATTTAAACTGTAAGTAAGTGTATTAAAATTTCAATCAGAATAACAAATGCCAAAAAAAGAGTCAATCGTCTTGTGGAATCTGAATCTGTATATTCGTTAGCCTTGCTAGGCGCGCAGTAATGTTTTTCAACCGTTTTTCTAAGTTTATCGGTGATGGTTTAATTTTTAACCTGGGCACACACGGTCAGTTAAACTGATAAGTTAACTGACGTACATCCAAAAGCTGACCTTGAGTTCGTATAATTTCAACTTAGATTTCACACTCACGGTCAGCTTTTGGAAGTACGTCAGTTTAACTGACCGTGTGTGTCCAGCATTAGCTTGCTTTTTTAGATTTCAGATTGTCTTTAAAACTACAGAAAGGACAACCAAAACTATTAACAAGGTAAGATAACACGGCTTCTTTATAAAATAGCACATTATTTAAACAAAAATGGGGCAAGTGCGAGTCTGACTCGCGCACTGAGGGTTCCGTACACATCTGGCTGATTTTTAGTATTTCTTGTTATTCTATAGGGTTTGTTCTATATAATCATACCTTTGAAGCTTGTATGTTTTTCCGTAACAAAAATAAAAATACGTTGAACAAAAACGTTTCTTGTATGGGGACCCCCTTTATTATTTCACTTTTTTTTTAATTTGTTAGTAAATCCGCCGTAATAACACATATTCTGAAAAAAAAATTTACCTGCTATAGATCGGTGCAAAAGATACAGCTGTTTATAGTTAGGACAGACAGACGGACGGACGGATGGACAGCGTAGGCATATTAATAGGGTCCTGTTGGGCGCCCTACGGGTACGGAACCCTAAAAACAAGGGTTTAAATGTATTTTATTTAATGTCCAAGCTAAAAGCAAGGGGAACAATTATTATTTAACTGAGACGGAGTTACCTACCGCGTCCAACGCCGTACCTACCTGTTGACTGACGTCGGATTTGAGTCACGTGTTGTGAACTTTTATGACCTTCGCTTCACCATAGATGTTTATGATGACATCAAACTGTTTTCGCGAAAAAAGCGATTTCTATGAAAATATATTACATCCGAATCCGTTCAGCCGTTTAGGCGTGATTGAAACACAAACATCCAAACATAAAAGAAAGAAAGAAAGAAAGAAAAAACGTTTATTTACATACATCTAACAAAAGTACAGAACACAAGTAAGCAAACAAATCATACACAAAAAAAAACGAAAAAAACTATTAGTAGGATGATCATCATCTTGTACAAATAGGTATAAGGTAGGTAAGGTACCAAGTAACATGTAGGTATAAGGTAGGTAAGGTAGTAAGGTACGAGTAACAAGTAGCTATAAGGTAGGTAAGGTAGTAAGGTACGAGTAACAAGTAGCTATAAGGTAGGTAAGGTAGTAAGGTACGAGTAACAAGTAGCTATAAGGTAGGTAAGGTAGTAAGGTACGAGTAACAAGTAGCTATAAGGTAGGTAAGGTAGTAAGGTACGAGTAACAAGTAGCTATAAGGTAGGTAAGGTAGTAAGGTACGAGTAACAAGTAGCTATAAGGTAGGTAAGGTAGTAAGGTACGAGTAACAAGTAGCTATAAGGTAGGTAAGGTAGTAAGGTACGAGTAACAAGTAGCTATAAGGTAGGTAAGGTAGTAAGGTACGCAAATGCCCGGTTTTTTAATAAATTACGGTCTTTATACTTTTTTATTGTTTCCTTTTTTTTGATAGTTTTGTCTTTTATTTTTATATATAATATATATGTTTATTACTGAATAAAAGTCTATAGGAGTGAGAGGTGTGCTTACTTACAACAGCTCTGATAATAGGTTCCAGCCTCAAGAGTAGGTATGATACAAACACCAGGCCCACATTTCTCGAATATTACTAGACTAACAATATTAGTTCTAAAGGTATGGTATACATAACAATCGCAGACTTGTAATACTATACTAGAAATGTATTGCGTTGACTAATATTATTTATTAGTCTATGATTAGTCTTGTAAGTTTTGAGAAACGTGCCCCAGCTATCACCATAAATATGAATGATCGAGTAAAAATTGTATCTAGAACAGGAGATATTCAACTTCGCCCGTAAGGGACGGAGTTGGCTTTAAGTAAAATAGGTATCAAAAACAGTTATCCTGCTGCCCAGGTAAACCTTAAATTTACTGTAAATGAACAGTGAATGTGAGCGTCATGTCTACTTTCATATTACAATTTGTCAACAATAAAGTATTGATTGAGCGCTTAATGGAGCGTGTGTTGTGAAGCTGAGCCTGAGGATCGCGGCACCAAAAGCAAATGATTACTATTTGCATATTCATTATTGTATTTAAATGAGGCGGAGGTAATATGTTCATGATCATTAGACGCCGTATCCTGCTTACTTAGCGACCGTGAACTACGGTAAGGTCGTTTTTAAAAGTGAACGACTAAATAGTTTTATCTACACACATATCATAAGTCCTCTATAATGCGTTCAGAATCCGTTGGCAATGACCAGCATTACAACAATCAATTTACTATGTTAATTTTCTTATCTGTAGCAGTAACATAATGTTCTTATTACGATATAAAATTTGATAAAGTTATGAGTTTCAAATTTTGAACATCTTTGAACAAACACAACAATTTTATTTGACCTCAATTCTACATGACATTTAATTTAAAATGAAATGACAATTGCATATAATTTTGACAAATATGTATGTTACTTGATATCGACGGATTTGATAGTAGAGGCTGACTCTAGATTGTCACTGAATTAAAAATAAAATTACAGTTGCCGCCATTTTTGACGTTCTAATAATTGGTCAATGCCGCTATGCCGGTCGTAACATACGGTTCCTGAACACATCATAGAGAGCTTATAATATGTACGTAGATAAAATAGTGTATGTAACTGTACATAATTAGACATTAAAACACTCGTGTGATGCTATTATGAAACTCGCCTGTCGGCTCGTTTCATAAACAGACGCTCGTATTTTGATGCCTCTCATTATGCACCAGTCACATAAACTACTATTAAACATTTTATTCAAGCGTATAAACCTCTGACGAAGGTTTTTTAACGAGACATTAATTAACTATTTGTCTGATTTTGATTTTGCATACCAATTATTTTCCAAGTTGTCCTTCAATGTTTATTATTGCAGTTAAAATTAAGAATTGGTTAAGTGTCCAACCATAGCCTACATATTGAGCTTTGACTCGAATTCATGTTCGAAAAACTTAAATATGGGCTCTTAGTTCCTCGCAATTGCGCGGGTACCTAACTTATCACAGCGCCAGCCGTCAACTCGTCAGACGCCTCCCCTGAACCAGTCATAACCGTCGTTGTAAAACTTTCAGCCTGTTTGTTGGTTTTATTTCATGCGTTTAAAAATAATACCTGGGAGACCAAGCGTCGTTGCAAGGCTCGAAACCAAATTTTCACCCGCACCCGCAGTCTTGGCGTAGTAGGCCAACGCTCTAACCATCAGTCTATTCAGACGGCGGCAGCCGCCCTGAAATTACAAACATTATTGCGCGGGAAATCTTTTTGCGTGAAAATGCGGGGAAAATAAATTTTCCTAGATATGAGACCTAGCTAGATCAATTTTTCGCCCCCGTAAACCCATATACAGCAAATTTCATCGAAATCGTTAGAGCCGTTTTCGAGAACGTGAGTACAAATATATATAGATACATATTTTCTCATTTAATAAGTAGGATAAAAATAATTACCTACCCACCACTTTAAAAAATCACTTAAGTACTTAACTTAAAATAAACGTTTATAAATATACCTATCAACATAATTTTTTTCTTAACATTAATCATATTATAATAAATGTCCAGAATCAGTTCATGTTAAGCAATAACTTGCATAGGTAGGTGGGTGAATCAACTTTTAAGGTACTCCCTATTTTTCGAGATGTTTCACAATTTTTATTTTTTTAGAAAAACTATTTATTTGCTAACGTCGTGGCCTACACATTTATAAAATCAGACATATAGGCTAACATTTAAAAATGTTGTTCTAAAATGGTACAATTTTAAATATTCATATAGTTGGTAACGCAGGGGACGATGTTGTCCCCAGGTTTTGTATGAAAAATGTGCATTTTCCCCTAAGTTACCAGGGTTTTCCGAAAATTAAGAAATATTTGAGGTGTCTAACATGTGGGATCTGTAAATTTTATGGTCTGATTTTAATATTCATAAATTATTATTAAACATAAGTCACCAGGAAAGTTTTAGTGCCGCAAAAGAAAAGGAGTACCTTAAAAGTTGATTCACCCAGGTACCTATTCAAACAATATAAATAATGTTACAAGATTTACTCAAATTACGAGACTGCTTAAAACAATTTTATTGCTTTGTACTTTACAAAGAAAACTTGGTCACTGAGGAAACATTTTTATTGTCACCTCAAAAATTACGTGATTTCAAGTTTCCGAAATAACGTGCGTCAGTGCCGTGATGAAAATGAATACCTTCCTACAAGTGTTAAGTTATATCCTCATGGGTATTTTCAAGAAACCGTACCATTAAACATCATCATTTGTTATAATAAGTAAGGCTACTGTCCAGTAGGACAATTCTGCCAATGCCGATTGGAAACTAAAATATTAGTTATTGTAAAATATAATATGTAGGTATTATGTTATACGTGTACAGCGTTGTGTAAGAGAATGAAGTATCGACGTACTTTATTGGCCGCGCGGGTGATCCCTTCCCGCCTGGCAACTGATTCCAGCTTTATTGCTTCTTCGTGGTACAAAATCATATTGCGCCCGAGTTATTTTATAATCGGCACGCAGCGCGGGCCTCAATTGCACTCAATCGTTTGTGAGTAACGTAGTTCTGGCGTAGCATCAAATTTTTGGGTTTTCATATGTGCTATGGGACCAATTTAGGTAACTTGTTATTTAACACCATAAATCTATAACATAAGCCTATACATACTTATCCTTCCTAAGTCCCTGTGCTAGACACAAGTACATCGACGAGGACTAAGATGAAAATAGTTTTAACCTCCGACGTAAAAAGAGGGGTGTTAAAAGAGTATCGTGTGTATGTGTGTATTTCTGTGATTTTGTATCTGTACCTACCTGTCTGTGGCGTCGTAGCTCCTAAATGGATGGACCGATTTTGGTTTAGTTATTTTTTTTGTTAGAAAGGTGACTTAATCGCGTTTTCTTTGCTTGGTTTAAGAATAAGAAGAAGTACCTGGGAGACCGAGCGTCGCCGCTCGGGTCGAAACCGAATTTTCCTCGATTTTCTATACAGAAAAAAAAAGAACACGAAAAAAAACCGATCCATAGCTGGCGGGTCGGACCCGCAGTCTTTGCGTAGTACTCCAACGCTCTTACCATCAGTCTATTCAGACAGCGACGATCACATCGAAATTACGAAAATACGAGGAAAACGACTTTTTCCCAGATATGAGACCTAGCCAGATCGATTTCTCGCCCCCGTAATTTTCATCTATATACGAGTATATATTTAGTCAAAATTTATAGAATTAAAATTATTATCAGAGCAACATATTCGAATAAAATTGAAATCATTATAATCATTCTAATTTACATTAATTATTTAGGAAATCATTTACAGTGTACAGTAACAGTAATTGATTTTTTTTTAATTGAATGTTCCTTAAAAATTACCATGATGAGATATAACCAGCTGCAGCTTCAGAAACAACGGACCGCAGTTGACTAAAGTCATATACAAATTGCTGTACCTTTATAAACTATTTTGGTTTTCATAGGATTACTTTTGTAAGTCTGAAAATTTACAAGTTGCGTTTTACTTAAATTAATATTCAAATTATTAATGTCTAGCCAAGTAATATAAATATAATTAAGAGTAGAGTTAATTTTGACAACGCGGTGAGCCTAGTTGGTAGTGACCCTGCCTACGAAGCTAGCGGTCCCAGGTTCGAATCTCGGTATCTGGTGAAAGAAAAATACTATTCTCGCTATGGGTGACTGAGGATGACATCGTAAATTTTTTTACGTGTTTCCGTTTATTTGTTATATTAATCAGTAATTCATTAATTTTCTCTGCTATACATTCGGGATTTTTATATAATGAGCCTGGTGTTTAATTCCGTTAATATCTTTCTCCTAGTATGATATTCCATGAGACTTTACATAAGTTTTTGGCTTCCTGTATACGCTTAAGATTTGTATTCCGATGAGATTTTAAGCGTTAGCAAAAATACTTTGAGTTAAAATATTGACTTTGAATTATACAACTGAGACGAGATTTGAAATTAGAAGTAAATAAAATCAATACATTGTTATAAACTTAGTTACTGTTGTTTGAGAACTCAGGTGTTTGTAAAATTTTAGAAGGTGATTATTTATTCTTGTTTAACTTAACTATCTATCTACTTGTTTCAAACAAGTATACTAATGATCTCTTAGTGCTCTTATGTACTTTAAAGTACTTTAATTATAATAACTTTTATTAACTACAATTACTTTAAAGAATTTGCTTGCCACGCCTCAATATCTATCAAATAACGAGAGTATTTCAATGTTTCATAAATCATTACTGAATGATAGTATGCATGTCACTTTATTATTTTAGCGAGACAACCGCCTTCTTCCGAGGCTCGTCACAGAGTGAAGCGATAACCCAGTTGCCCTGTATTTATAGAAATTACATTTGCGGGAATATTTTGCCAAAAGTGATTCCTTGTAGCGACAGTTTATGTTTTTACATGACACTTTAAGCGCCACCTTACACTGAAAAAAAATATGTTTAATCAATTCAAAATCTCATTTAATTTAATCAATCTTCTTGTTAACATACGTTCGCATAAAGCAAATTGATCCATTTTATCAAGCCAGTTTGATAGAAAAATAATCAAGAAATAAAGTTTATTCTACAAAGCACTTGGTTGAAATGATAAAGTATTTGATCAAATCAACCATATCGTACTTGTTAGAGTTAATACTGACATTGCTGAAAGTAATCATTGTCTCGATTGATTTAGCTAACGAGAATGATTAGAATTTGTTTAACTACCGGTTCTTTATGTTAAATTGTTTGAACCAAGAATCAAATAAAATTGAATTGAAAGTCATTTAGAACTAAGTAATAATGTAGAGATGGTTGGTAATTAAATAACAATTAAAAAAAAACCGATTCAAGTCTCGTCTTTAAGACCGCCTGCCTGTTGTCTACCTCTACTTTTAAGTTTGTGTTCTGTATTGTTTGTGTCTTTTTTGAGATGTGCAGTAAAGAGTATTTGTATTGTATTATATTGTCTTGCTTGTTGTGCATTAAATACTTTAAACAAATCGAAAATACAGAAAATATTCATAGAACCTGTTTAGCCCAATATGAAGAATTTTGGGTTGCAGTAATAAATATTACTTATACAAAATTTTCAACAACAACATAAAATTACATTATTTTAAACGTCAATCATATTATACACCTCGACAACCCTAGGTCACTGTCATTGCGACGTCAGTGCACCGGTTTTGCTGCAAAATCTACGATCACTGTTGATATCACACAGTTATCGTCTAAATCAATATTCCTACATGTTTAAATAAAATATGCCTGTTAGTTCAATTAAAAAATATATTTGTGAAATCTATCACACAACTTGTTTATCTCAATAACTCGTCTTTGTTATTTTCATTTTGTAGGTAGATTGATGTTACTATTCAACATGTATGGTTTAATAAACCATTTGATTGCATTTATTAAGTGTGTATGTTAGGAGGATTAAAAATTTGATTACTTTAAATGAATAAAAAGTACACACACATTCGTATTTTGTACGTATAATATGTCAACACTATACTAGTCGAAAAAGGTTAACAATAGAAAAGTCGCCGAGCCCTATATAAATCTCTAAGAAAATCCCGCCTGCGCGCTCTATAATTCGGGCTTATTGTAACAGCGACATCTATTGTGACATTTGTTCACAAATTAACTAATCACAGAATTACCAACTAACACCATCTATTGGGATTAGTTTAAATTGGGCACAAATGGTTGTCAAATCAATCACACCTACATTTATTGCGTTTACAAAGTAGGTTGATTGTGCTTATTTAGTAGCTAAGCTTATTAAATAATAAGCAATTTATTAGATCAATCAAGTCGCATAGTTATATTATTAATAACGTTACTTGTTAACTTTAAACACTATTTTGTTTGTAAAAATTTTAATCAAATCTGTTGATAATTTTGTGTATGTGGTAAATCTGGGTACGCTCATTTAACCGACAGTGGTTATTATAAGAATTTCCAGAAGAAACGCTTAAGCAATTTAACTTATAAAGTATATCGACAGTGAAAAAGCAAAAATGCTTAAGCGCCATATTGACATATGGCGCTTAAGCATTTTTGCTTTTCCACTGTCGATATGTACTTGGGAGAAACCCTTTAATGCCATTATTTAAAAAACGAGTGCTTGTAAAAATACTTTAAGTACCTATCTAAAAAAGTGGCGAGTTAAAGTTTCATTGATTATATTTTATTGAAATTGTATGTCTCACCAAGTAACACTTTTGAAAACTGAGGTCCATTTTCACGTTACCTTAAGCGCCATCAAAGTCGTCCTATCGTCGTGAAACCCAGTTCAAACGACGCAGAAAAAAAAGCTGATCTCAACGAGTAACTCAATTTCACAAAAAATGTCGCTTCAGTGATTCTGCCTTTCCGCCGTCGTTATTATTAGGTTCATGTTATGAGCTCAGAAAGTAGGGGCTGCGACTTTGTCGGGGGTCTTTTAACTCGGTTAGGTTATTGAACTAGTCATGAGATGCAACAATGAAATAATAAAAAAGACGTTTCAAGAATCGGCCAATTGTTTAGATCTTACGCTAAATTATTTATCACTCACCAGCTCGGAGAGGATTTCTTTGTTGCTCAAAATCTGCGTACAAAAGTCCACTTTAACCGCTACCGTGGAAAGTGTTATAACACTTTAGCTATAGTTGTGCTGCATGGAGGGCGCCGCGCCGCTGCGCGAACAAGACTTTGCTGCCGTGCGAAACACACAATTTTTCACCTCAATGTAGCGAGGAAAACACTTGGTGTTCGAAAAACAATTGCACGAGCGTCACATCCGGTGTGGACGTCCTCGCGCAGCGGCACCTCCGCGCACAGTACCAACATTACTTACCACGCTAGCGGTTAAATTGGACTTTTGCGCGCAGATTTTGACCGACAAAGAAAACCTGTCCGAACTGGTGAGGTGAAAAATTATTTGCGTCTCGTGTCTTTGAATCCCTCGCCACGCTCCTATTTTAGGATCCTTCGCTTGCTCTGTATTCAATATAATAGCACTCGTGCCAAACAACAAATTTGCAGCCTTGCATTACAAATAACTATGAATTCTCACCCATTGTATTGTTTTTATTGGCATTGGAACTATACGCAAACGAATGGTGCCTGCTGCAGAACAATTCTCGATTTTGTTTGTGTAGGTACCTACTTATGGCACGGTTCTATGACAACATCGTAAATTAGACACTTTATAGTTGGGCTAACGCAGCGCGCTTGTTTGCAGCTGCCGAAAATATTCCGTCTAAAGAAGCGATTTTTCAACGGTCGAAAAAGTTGCGATAGTCTGAGTCTCTAAGTCCTGTTAGTTGTCATAATGATTCAAGCAACTAAATTACTTCGGACGGTTAACTCTGGAAACAAGTTGATCATTGTAATTGAAGACACTGAAATAAATAAATAGTATTATTTTTTTCTAATATTTGCCTTATTCTGTCAATGGCCACAACATGGCACTTTTACACGTTGGGTATATGGGTAATATGGGGTGAATCTACTAGCGCTTTGGACAAGACCAAGCAGAGAAGAAGCGCCGCAGGAAAAGATGATAGTCATCTTTCAATCATATACTTACTCGTAATAGTAATTAAAAGCAAGTAATATTTCAAGGTTATAAAGTAACCAGGCACCTAATAAATAGAAACAATAACTAGCATTAATTGACCAAAAACATGGCCAAGCACCGAGGGATCCGTACCATTCTATTTCTAGTTTAGTAGGTAGCTAATTATCTTCTGACGTGATCAAATTCTGATGTTCCACTCTAGCTCCTGAAATATTGGACGAGATGGATGTTTTTTCTCAGCTCACAACAACCGGTTTCAAACGGACGAACGAAACTGCTCAACAACATCTTCAACATACCTCTTTCGTAAGTAGGTACTACCTAACAAATACTAATTATTAAATCAAATTAAACGACTACCTACTTAGGGCAGGGTTACATCACGCCATAAAACAGAGTACGGCCGTTTTTGTTACTTACGTCTTTCTTTACTTCCCCCACCACAACTGTTTCCCGCATGCTACGCGCCAAAATGTGCCTATTCACTCGCGCGTAAAGTACACAATTATTTGTTTGTCCGTCGGATAACTTAGTTACTAAGCAAGAGTTGGCAACTAAATAATAAATTGATTAGTAAGGCAATTTTACATTACAGATATTTAGACGTACGTATGCCAATTTTGTAACAGTTTATCGTCTTTATTAATAGTGATAATAATAGTTTCTATTTCTATACACCTATTCACATCACAAATATTCCTTGACGGCATATTCTATTTATTAAAGAATACAGTACCTAGTTTACATATATTATATAATTAATTATGAAAATTTACGAGTAAGGGAAAGTGAGATTTAAGAGTGAAAAAGCACTTTCTTTAAAAAAAAAAACGGTCAAGTGCTAGTCTGACTTGCGCACCGAGGATTCGGTATTTAAGTCCGTACTTCAAAAATATACCTTTTTATGTACTTTAATTGTATGCAATAAGGTCCATTTTGACTTGCCTAAATTTTAGTATACAGATCTTTACAGTTTTTTGTCAATTTCTCGAACACAATAAATTTTCGTTCACACTTCGCAAATACTTCGTTTTATTTTTTCCGTAAAAAATAAGTAGGTACCTAATTATCTATAAGTTAGGAATTTTTCAAATTTTTCGGTTCATAAACTTCGGAGATCGGGAGGAACGGTCATTTTTTGAAAATTTTTGGTTATAAACCAAAAAGTACGTCATGGAAAATTATAAGAAAAACAGTTTTGAAATGTGCAGATTGAGCCCTTTCATATGACATCCCACTGGCAATAATCAAACCACTTTCATTTTTTAACCCTCCATTCTAGAACCCTTTTCAAGTATTTTTAAAATGAATTTCATTTTTTTTACTAAAATTAGATGCGGGCAAGCAAGTTATACGACAATTCCAAATTTCAAGTTGATAACTTGTGTAGTTGCTGAGGAAATCTGCAGTGACATACAGACAGACAGATAGACAACGAAGTCTCACCATAAGGGTTCCTTTTTTACCATTTTTGGTATGAAACCCAAAAACGGTAATATACACACATCTTACCTACGTACGTTACGTACACTCAAAACTAACATTAAAATAATAATTGAATTTAAAAATTGTTACAAACGCCATCCTTGCTCTTACGTAAATAGTTGCATCTCGACCGGTGGACTGAGGAGGCTGAGATCCTCATCTCAAGATACGTCAAAGTAAACGTCAAGCCATATAAAACTGTCAGTTTTGAGTTTTGACGCATCTTGAGTCGGGTATCGCAGTCGAGATCAGATTATTAATACGGCCCTAAGAGTAGCATAGCGTACGAGGGTCATTGTCAAATTTTGTGCATTTTGTAAACTTGTCCCAGCCTAAAAAAAGTTGTTTCCGTTTACACTATTCATTTTCTGCGCTTATTTGAGTGAAATGATAAATTATTTGCAGTCAGCTATATATAGATACTTATTGATTATCAGAATTGAAAAAAGATGCTTAATGCCGCAGTCAGAGACGTCAATTAACTTTTAAGTTTGATTAAAATTACTGCTGTCACTTTCTTTGCTACAGCAATAGAATAAGACGCAGTAACTTTAATGAAACTTAAAAATTAATTGACGTCTCTGAGTGCGGCAATTAGTATTAATGTAATATTTGTAATAAAATAATGCATGGTAACAGAGTGGTAGCTCCAGACAAATAGTAACAGAGTGTTCTGCGCAAAATTTCAGTTGACACTCAACTGATACTTGTATCCCCGGGGTACACCGGCCGGTAGAAGTAACTAGTATACTTACATATAATCTGAGCTTAGGGCCGCTTACACCATCTGCGTTAAATATGTTTAAGTCTTAAAGGTATTTAAGGACATGACATTTCTATACATTTTGATACAACTTAAACTGATTTAAAAAATACTTAAACATATTTAACGCAGATGGTGCAAGCGGCCCTAAGAATAATTATGAATATGAGTATATTTATACATAATATACCATTGAAATTTTTAACAAAACGGTCTTGCCCCATCACATAAATATTTGAAGGCATTTATTTGACCCACATTCGATTCAATGAAAAAAATGAAACAAAAATGAATACAAAATAACATAATTTAGTCGGGAGTGTCGAACAGCCCCCAAATGGAGCCACTCAGCATAATATAGTCCTTTTGCCAAATATCCACATTTCACAAAGCAATAAGTCTTGAATCCTTTGCGTTTGGTAGGTACAAATTATAATTCTAGGAAAAGAGCCCTTCAGTAAAGTACAAATATAATACTCGTACAGTAAAGTAGTTGACTTGGACGTGGGTAAGTGGAAAACCTCTACCAATCGGATTGAGCTCGAGACCCGGCACCTTCTCTTTAAATAACATCTATTAGTTTTTTTAATAATGATCCCTACAACGGGATAGAACCTACGATTTGTATTGATTAAAACTACTTAGAACATTATTTCAATAAAGCTGTGGTCTTAATGTACATTTAATTAAAGATAAAGTTATAGCCGCTTTTTTGAAACTCGATAATATTTATAGAACCACGTTTATTATAAAAATATAATATAGATAAGCTTTTTGTTTGACATGAGAACAAAGAGCAAATTTAATGAAAGAGTTTTTGCGTTGAATCTTTACGTTTTGTCTCATTTAATGTGAACCTGTTTGAAAAAGAACCCAAATTGGAATTTTCTGAAGTAGAAAATTAATGATGGAGAGAATTTGCAGAAAATAAACTGCCCCCACATAAAACACGGCAGCTTTCCATAGGACTCAAAAATAAAACTGAAGTAGGCACCTGTTTAACACGAAAGTTGTCTTTTTAGCGTTTAGTCAACAAGGACCCAACCCTTATAGTTTCGTCATGTCCGTATGTCCGTCCGTCCGTATGTCTGTCCGTCATATACATATTAAACACGCCAACAAAGTTGTTTTCACCTCACTAGCTCGGAATGCCCTTTTTTATTATTTAAACAGATAGCAAAACTGCATTTCATCCACAAGAGTGCAAAGAATATTTGAAATCCGAACTTGTTATTATTTACTTTTTTAAACATAATAACATGTAAAGGCCAGTCCAGACAATACAATATTCGCCCATCTGATTATATTTTCTGATCAAATTATATAGGTGGTGTGGACGCAAAAATAATTTTATATTGAATTGTATTCAATTAAAATCATATAGTGCAAACAATTTTATTACATGATATTACCTTAAAACACTTAAAATCTTACAAGAAATTTTATTGTGATCCATAAATTTTAATTATTCTGAACGCACCACAAGTAACAGTGCAAACTCAAAAGTCATGAAAACTCATGAAGGCTGATTTTACATGTTTCAGTTGTTTTTCTGTAGTATTTTCCTCGCTTTAGTAAGGTGAAAAGATTCGTGTTACACACGGCTGCAAAGTTATTTTACGTCTCGTGTGTTGCAACACTCGCTACGCTCAGGATTCTATTTTCAAACTCTAAGTAGAATCCATTCGCTAGCTCGTAGTTCAGCCCTAGAGTCCATTCGCTAGCTCGTGTTTCAGGTATACACTCGCGGTTAAATACAAATTTGCACCCTTGTAACAAATAACTATTTCACTTCTCATGCTCTTCATTTATAGGCGGACTAAAGTGATACATTTAATCCCTAGGGACTAATGTGACACTTTACTCCCTAGCGACTAAAGTACATTTTCTTTTTAACTTCCTTATAAAAGCCTTGGAAAACCACAAGCAGCCATCGCACATGTTGCTATTTGGTGATGTTGCCCTCGTCGTCAGAGTGCGCGGTGGAGATCGGGCGGGGCGTACAACATCCACCGCATCAGCCTTCGTTTCGGAAATGTTGTCTGTGGACTGTTTGTTATGTTCTAACCCCAAAATCAAACTTGTTGTGGTCTCTTTCTGCATAACAGTGACGGGTTGAGAGTAAAAAAAGATAGCGCTATTAAGTTGTAATTTTTTACACGTCTGTCTGAAAACTTATTAGGTACATTAATTTAGGATTTATTTTCTCACAATCGAAGTGTAAGCGTAAGTGTGTTTAAGTGTGTTTAGAGACTAGAAAGCCATAATGACACTCGAACTTAATCCATCCTCGGTTTACTCGGGTGAAAAAATATCTCGTGTCATAATGGCTTACTTTAGTCCCTTGTTGAACAATCTACCTATACTAAAAATAAAATCTGGATATTTTTTTACATTATAACATCAAATGAGGTATCGTTGGAATAGCTCTTAAATAGTATATTGTTCAACAAGGGACTAAAGTTAGTCATTAATGGCACGAGATATTTATACACTTGTTTTTATTGTTCAGGAAATCCGCCGTGATATTTCTTGTCGTAAAAAAATTTAACTTACACGTAATTAATCGTTTCAAAGATACAGTAAGGAAAAGATAGAACCGATGCACGGACGGCGTAGGCTAGTAATACTTTTAAATACATAAGGAAGAAGAAGAAGAAGAAGAAAAACATTTCTTCGTGACAAATATTAACAAAGGACAGAAAAAATACACACATGAAAGAATTATAGTCACGAAAAGGTCCCAACTCAACGTAATGCCGGCATTAAAGTCAGCGCTGGTATAAGGCACATAAGGCAGACGAGAAAGCGGTTAATAAAATCATGGTATACATTAGATGTATTTAAAGTGAGCGTCGATTTCCTAGTAGTGGCTTCAGGTGTAACTTGTGATCATAAGATACAGAGATCGAGCCCCAGCGGTGGTCATGTATAAAATTAGTATTTCTTACTTTTAAGTACATTATCCGATTCTCTTAAAGTAAAGAAAAAGCATTGTGAGAAAGCCTGTACATTTGATCAGCTGAGATGTAAGAGGGATGATTGCACAAAGGATCCTATAGGGTCGAAGTGTGTCCTAAAGAGAAGATCTGTACAAATATAATTAAGAAGTATTTAAGAGTTTTTCAAATAATAGTAGTTTATGTCACTGCTGCATAATGAGAGGTATTAAAACACGAGTGTTTTAATGCCTAATTATGTACAGTTACATACAATATTTTATCTACATACATATTATAAGCTCTCTATGATGTGTTCAGGAACCGGCATGTTACGACCGGCATAGCCGGCATTGATCAATAATTAGAACGTCAACAATGGCGGCAACCGTAGTTTTTTTTTTAATTCAGAGACAATCTAGAGTCTGCCTCTACTATCATATCGTTCGATATCAAATTATCAAGTAACATACGAGATTTGTCAAAATTGTATGCAATTGACATTTCATTTCGAATTAAATGTCATCTCGAGTGATATTAGAATTGAGGTCAAATAAAATTGTTTTGTTTTTCAAAGATGTTCCAAATTTGAAACTCATAACTTTATCAAATCTTTTATCGTTATAAGAATATTATGTTACTGCTACAGATAAGAAAATTATCATAGTAAAATTTGATTGTTGTAATGCTGGTCATTGCCAACGGATTCTGAACGCATTATAGAGGACTTATGATATGTGTGTAGATAAACCATGATAACGTTATATTAATAGTAACACAAAGCAATACCTATTTCAATCAAACCCCTGTTATATGTATGTATGGGCGGTTTGTAATTTCCGTAAGGTACTCAATCGGGCGCGGTTCGACAGTAATTGATAGCTTTTTAACACTGGAGATAAAATAGGTCAGTTAGGTAAGTCGAATGGCGCCATCATCACACGTACATAGGTACATATATAACAACGCTCAATTACAAACTGCCACATCTGACTTCCAATACGAGCTCGACCTTTTTGACCATTCAACTCACAAACCCTAACTAGGTATTGTTTAGCGTTAATCCCACGCACAACCGTGTGAAATGCTTGTGTGATTTTCTTCAAAGGATATTATTCGGGGTAAGTATAAGTGACACGTTTTCCTGATAATGCCGCACGACTACGTGCAAATTTTACGTGAATCCCTTTCGCCCGTTTACCTATCTAAACGTAATACATTTAAAAAAGGTTATTTAGACGGCAGGCATTTTTGAACGATATGGAATCCCGTTTGTTTTAATAGCATTAACCAATTTAGTGGAGCGAGAGTTTAATAGAATTGTAGAACGTCTTTCCTACCGAATGTTGCTAAATATGGAACGTGAACCATATTTGGCAACATTTTACCGCCTGTTATAAAATCCTAAATCTCAAACCTCGTTTACATGCCGGCAATGCGTATACAGCTATCCTGCCGCTGTGTCTTAGTCCTACATCGATAACCTCTTCCTTCTATAATGTTAAGTCTTTTTTTAACAATAGCGGGTAATCTAGGTTTATTTTTACCATAATTTTGCCACATCTCATAGAGCGCTCGTCTATTTTTCAAGTCAGTGACCTCCGCCCGCGTGCCCCGCAGCCCCCGCACAAAAAAAAACAAAATCCAGGAATGACTAGCCTCTTCTAAACAACACGAGCCGAGCCAACGCTGGCTTGTCCGTAGGACCGGCGCCAGCGTGCCTACTGGCTTTGTATACACACAACAAGGCGCGGCAAGACAGGTAAGTAATACAAATATTGAACATGTTGTATTAGTCTATGCGGTACATTACACTAGTAGTAGACTTGTAGAAATTTTATCAGTGTAAGTTTCGAGAAACGGGCCCTTGAACATTTGACTATTATGATAATATTAAGTTCTTCACGAATCAGTTCAACTTATGAGATTAAGTATATTATACTTATTATTATATTATACTTACGTGATTTATTTCGAATCAAAATCGAAATATCGAGTCATTCTAAAACGTGTTTGCAAAATTTTGGAAATGGATGTTAATAAACTCACTAAGTAGTAAGAATAAAAAACTCACAATCACATACATACATGAACCCTGAAAACATTACACTCCTTTTTTTGGGAAGTCGTGTAAAAAATACCCTAAATAAAGTCTGTATCAGTAAACACGGTCTGTCCAAGCGTGGGTATTGGCTTCCCGAAACGTGATCTTTGTGAGTAGGTTAATAATAAATGTCTAAATCGTATATGAACATTGCTAACAACCATTCTCGCTACACACTTGATACATAAGAATGATTTCGATACCTACATTTCTACATTTCTACAAGACTTGCATTGGTCTTATATAAATAACTTTGTACATAAAATGCAAAAACATAATACTTACCTAATGCCATTTTCTCTTAAATGGAAACGGAAACAATATGATTGATTGATTACATGACAATTAGGTCAACAGTTACAAATAGTTACAGGCGTTACGGTACCTACAGTAAACGGGTAATGGAAATAGTGTGAACACAGATTAGCTGAATTTATGTTTACAAAAAATATCAATAGAAAATATAGTGTTACGCCGGTGGATTAAATATCGTTTCAGTTGGTTTCAGAGGTAGCTCTATCACATACCAGATTATCAAAATTTCGACCAAGTTGCCGTTGTTTTCAGGCGGCTGAAACATGTTTTCAGGCCGTTTCATTCCACAATAGGTTTTCATCAATACATAACCAGGTTGGAGCATCATAACATAACCCATTTGCAAGGAAAAGAAGGTTTGATAAAACATTCGTAAGATATTCAGGGGGATAAAATGGAGCTATCCGAAAATTATTTGGCCTGAATACAGAATTGCATTTCCGAGGCGCCGCCGCCCCCGAGCGTACCTGTACTGAGAAACCACACTTCTCGAACGCGTATTTCGGCTTATTACTTTCGTAGTCTACGTAAGGGCGCCGAGGGCGGCAGCGTTTAGGTGGATCTCATTCTGTAAGTATAGATGGTATAGGTACTACTTTGTTTATTGTACATCAATTATCAACTGTTATATTATATATTTATTTATGTATATTTATATGTATGCATGTATATGTATATACATACGCATATACGTCGTATATTTTTCTATAATGTTTATTTAGCTAAGTATAATAATCTTTCCGTGCATATCTTGTTATTCTGTCTATCTTGTACATTTTTCTGGATCATGGTCTGGTTAACTGGAAGAGATCCCTTAAAGGGATAAGTTCGCCATTGTACATGTTAATCTTAAGTTTCTGTACGTACATATTTGTTAATTGTTTTGTGTAATAAAGAGTTTACATACATACATAAATAAAATGCAACATTAACCAATTCTCAGTATTTAAAACCATACCTACGTCAGCGATATAAAATTAATTTTAGGCCATTAAAAACGGCCCTACTCTCAAAAAGCTCACTTGGAATGGCACCGAAAATTTATAATAAGTTACCTATCGGAATATAATAATAAAATCAGATATGCCGCTTTTAAACATCTTTTATTAGATTTTTACCTACCTATACCTGCATATGAATACTGGATCCAATTCGGAACAGTGGCCTGTAAATTTAAATATCTGTAAACGTAAATTTATAAACGTCAAACTCGATTTTGACAGGTCTAAACGTAATCCGTATTCGGTAATTCCTTATTTAAAATTAAAATCTCTAATTTTAGACATACGCATAATTTGACGTTTATAAACTATTCAATTTACAGATACAGGCCAATTTGGTATTCGGACGGACATCCTAAACGTAAATTTACAGAATTTTATTTATCTTATCTGTAAATTAGCGCGCCACCTAAAACTTGACGTCTAAAATTTAAGTGACAAGTAACCTTGCTCTGTTATTGTGAAAGTGTAGTATTTCGGATATATTTTACTTAGTGATAATGGATGACTTTATAGTTGTTGGTGAAATTGACGAAGATGAAGGATAAATAAATAATTTCATTAAGTATGTGGCGCGTATCGGAACGCAGCCGACCGTTCGGAAGACTTCGTCTCGGCTCGGGTCCGATCGGCAACCATGGCGTCGCTTCGTGGATATTCGGGCAGTCACGTAGGCAAGCCCACTCCGACGCCGGTCATCGCACGACTACCACCTATCGCTTTCTATCTGTCCGACTCATTCATGTCCACTCGCGGAGCCCTAAGCAATTTGTGTTAACCTCTTACATACTATGTACCAGCATTACATATAATAACGATTGAACTTTATATATGTGGGGTGTTTTATTAATACGACCGAACTATTCCCCATAGTGGTGACCCCGACGTGATACTGGAACATTTTAACATTTAAAAGTGGTGCGGGTATCGTGGTATTTCAGTGCGCGTCGTGTTAGCAAAGGACAAAACAAAGATGACTAATGGTAACGGTAACGGTGTTGACGAAGCCCCGGCAGCGAGCAAAACGACGCCATCACAAGAACTCAATATCAATGGCGTCAGTGTCAAAGTGCCCGCGTTCTGGCCTGATGAACCGGCATTGTGGTTCGCGCAACTTGAAGGACAATTTGAACTAGCGCACATAACCATGGACAACACGAAATATAACTACGTGATTTCTAATTTAGATTATAAATACGTGACTGAGATCAAAGACATTGTGAAAAACCCGCCGGCGACTAACAAATATGAAAAAGTCAAGACGGAGTTAATTATGCGCCTGTCTTCGTCACAGGAACAACGAGTGCGCCAATTATTGACACACGAGGATATCGGCGACCGGAAGCCATCACAATTCCTGCGGCATTTACAAAGCCTCGCCGGTCCGAACGTGCCCGACGACTTCGTGCGTTCGCTTTGGTCGAGCCGACTGCCGACGCACATTCAAGTCATCGTTGCGTCGCAGCCGAGGAGCAGTTTGGACGAGTTAGCAACGCTTGCAGACACCGTGAACGATGTCATCGGTCAACCTCAGGTGCACCAACTAGCTACAGCGACGCCTACAACGAGCAACGACGAGCTGCATAAATGCATCGCCGAATTAACGCGCCAAGTAGCCGCGCTTAATTCATCCTCGCGCTCGCGCCCGCATTCACGCTCGCGGTCACAAAGCCGCGCTCCGGGTTGGCGTCGGCGTTCCCGCAGTCGATCGCATGACCCCGCGACTGCAGGTCACTGCTGGTATCATCGCAAGTATCAAGCGGATGCAACGAAGTGTCGTGCGCCCTGTACGTATGCGGGAAACGAGAAGGGCAGTCATTAATGGCGGCTGAGGACGACTGCCACGCTCCCGCCCGCCGCATTTTCGTGTGTGATCGGAACTCGAAAGTACAGTTTTTAATAGACACTGGATCGGACTTATGTGTGTTTCCGCGTAAATATGTGCGTACAAAGACGTTTTTAAATAACGATATCAAACTTTACGCGGCAAACGGTACAATTATAAATACATATGGGTGTATCAATGTGACATTAAATTTAGGATTACGTCGTGAATTCCATTGGCGTTTCGTGGTAGCCGACGTAACTAGACCCATCATCGGTATTGACTTTCTGGCATTCTATAACCTTCTCGTAGACGTTAGAAACCATCGGCTAGTCGACAACACTACGTCACTACAGGCTAACGCTTCTCCTGCTACCGTGTCTTCTGTGTGCGAAATTAAGACTGTTACAGGAACATCCCGCTACCTTAAGCTGCTTGCACAGTTCCCCGAGGTCACGCGGCCTTCTGGTGAGCCCACAGTCCGCGAGGTGAAGCACCAGACGCTCCACTTTATCCGCACGACACCGGGGCCGCCCGTGTACAGTCGCCCACGCAGGTTGGCGCCGGATCGACTACGTCGCGCCAGGCGTGAGTTCGAGGACATGGTGAGAGCAGGTATTGCACGTAGATCTGATAGCCCATGGGCAGCACCACTCCAATTGGTTCCTAAGAAGGATGGTACAGACCGACCATGCGGAGACTACAGAGGCATAAACGCTAGAACTATACCTGACCGATACCCGGTACGTCATATAGCGGATTTTTCTCATAACCTGCATGGCTGTACTGTATTCAGCAAAATTGATTTGGTGCGAGCTTACCACTTAATCCCAGTCAATCCGGCAGACATACCCAAGACAGCGATCACTACACCATTCGGCTTGTTCGAATTTCCATTTATGAGCTTTGGACTACGGAATGCTGCGCAATCATTCCAAAGATTCATGGATGAGATTCTCCGAGACCTAGACTTTGCTTTCCCATACATTGATGACATACTGATTGCATCTCACAACCCTCACGAGCATGAATCTCACCTGGTACAAGTACTTGAGCGCCTCCGAGACCATGGTGCAATTGTAAACTCAGCTAAGAGTGTGTTTGGTGTTACAGAAGTCGAGTTTCTTGGTTACCTGGTTACTGCGAAGGGTACACGCCCGACTCCAGAGAAGGTCAGAGCCATACAGGACTTCACGCAGCCGAAGACTCTAAAGGAGCTAAGAAGATTTCTTGGTATGATAAACTTCTATAGACGATACTTACCAAACGCTGCTAAGATCCAAGCGCCGCTGCACCAACTCCTCTCTGGTGGTGATATCAAACCAAACACTCCCATCATCTGGACTGCTGAGCTCGAGAAGGCATTCACTCAGTGTAAGGAGAGCCTTATTGATGCTACCCTACTAGCTCATCCTGACCCGACGGCAGACCTTATGCTGGTGACTGACGCGTCTGATGTCGCTATTGGCGCTGTGCTTCAACAAAAGGTAGATGACAGCTGTCAACCTTTAGCCTTCTTTTCTAAGAAATTGACCTCGGCTCAACGAAAATATAGTCCTTTCGACCGCGAGCTTCTCGCCATTTACGAAGCTGTGAAACATTTCCGCTTTATGGTAGAGTTGAAGCCTTTCACCATCTGGACCGATCACAAGCCGATCGTCTCTGCCTTCCGAAAAGCGTCAGATAAATGCTCGCCACGCCAATTTAGACACTTGGATTTCGTGTCCCAATTTACAACTGATGTGAGACACATTTCTGGCGAAGACAATGTTGTTGCGGACGCCCTCTCGCGGATAGAAGCCATAACTAATGATATATGCCTATCAAAGCTTGCTTTATCTCAAGAATCGGACAGCGAGTTACAACACATTTTAAATTCAAACACAACGTCACTGGACCTACAAAAAATCAACTTTTTTGACTCTGGTAACAGTGTGTACTGTGATGTTTCAGGCCCGTCACCTCGACCTTACCTGACACCCGAGTTCCGCAGACAAGCTTTCGACCAGATACACGGCTACAGTCATCCCGGCGCCGCGCCCACCATACGACTGATGACCGAGCGATACGTCTGGCCGAGCATCCGCAAAGACTGTAGAGCATGGACCAAGACCTGCATCGCCTGCCAACGCTCCAAGGTCTCGAGGCACACACGAGCTCCAGTGCATGTATTCTCTGTACCCTCTGCACGTTTCACCCATGTCCACATCGATCTCATTGGACCACTGACAGTATCACATGGTTTCCGCTACTGTCTGACTGCGGTGGACCGCTTTACCCGTTGGCCTGAGGTGATACCGCTTCAAGATATGACGGCCGAAACGGTTGCGCATGCTTTTCTTTCTGGGTGGATTGCACGCTTTGGTTGCCCACAGAAGCTTACAACCGACAGGGGAAGGCAGTTTGAAAGCCATCTGTTTAAAGAACTTACTAAACTCACTGGATCTAATCACCTAACCACGACGGCTTACCATCCTGCTGCCAACGGATTAGTGGAGAGGTTTCACCGGCATTTAAAAGCAGCTTTAATGTGTCACAACAATGAAAATTGGTATGAGGTTCTTCCACTAGTGCTTCTGGGATTACGCAGCGCCTGGAAGGACGACATATCTTCTTCATCCGCAGAATTAGTGTACGGCGAGAACCTGTGCTTACCTGGTGATCTGTTCCAGACAGCTCCTGCCGAAGTCACAGACCACAGCGACTTTTTATCACGCCTCCGGAACCACATTCGCAACCTGAAACCAACTCCGGTTATCCGCCATGGCAACGCTAAAACCTTCGTACACAAAGATCTCTCAAACGCGCCTGCTGTATTCCTAAGGCAAGATGCAGTTCGCAGGCCGTTGCAGCCACCTTATTCCGGCCCTTACAAGGTAATCGAGCGTACAGATAAAACCGTTAAACTCGACATTGGAGGAAAAACTACGACTGTATCGATCGACCGAGTAAAGCCCGCTTATGTCCTGCACGAGCCTCCACTTGACACGATTCCAGCAGCTCCAGCTCCAAAGCCTACTCCTGGTGTCAGAACCGCACCTGCGCCTGTTGCCAAGTCAGACCTCGTTCCAGCTGACAAGCCCGAGTATGTGCCTGCCACAAAGACGGGATATTTAACCCGCTCTGGCAGACGAGTCAGATTTCCTCAGGATATTTACGACCTAAAGGGTCTCCGGGGGGGCTGATGTGGCGCGTATCGGAACGCAGCCGACCGTTCGGAAGACTTCGTCTCGGCTCGGGTCCGATCGGCAACCATGGCGTCGCTTCGTGGATATTCGGGCAGTCACGTAGGCAAGCCCACTCCGACGCCGGTCATCGCACGACTACCACCTATCGCTTTCTATCTGTCCGACTCATTCATGTCCACTCGCGGAGCCCTAAGCAATTTGTGTTAACCTCTTACATACTATGTACCAGCATTACATATAATAACGATTGAACTTTATATATGTGGGGTGTTTTATTAATACGACCGAACTATTCCCCATAAGTATATCCGCCGTGTGGGCCGTGTGTAACATTTTATCGGTCGGCCATAGGGTCAGCCGGCTTGAAATCGGGAAAAGTAATGTTTGCACATCAAAAACCATATAATATCAGTGCAGTGGTCCAAAATATGAAGAAAAATAACATAGGTAAGTATATATCATTCCTCCACATAGCTGATTTTTGTTTACCATAAATTAGTTGATTATTTGTGAAATTTGAACTTGTTAAGTGGTAATTTACTGGTCGCTCAAAATGTTTAGTTTTTGCCAAAAGGCTCACTCACATTTAAAATGACATCTAGTAACCTTACCAAGGATTAAAAACATAAGTAAAATAAGATTTGCCTAGGTACTTAGAAGTGTGAAGCTCTATACATTTTTATATGAAACAATTTTAACAGTATGAGGGACCTATAAAGTTGATTAAATTGCAATAAAACTTGGTAGACCCAATTTTCATGTATTTTGGAATAAAAAGAAACTTAGAAAGTTATTATTATGATGTTATTATTATTATTATGAAAATTGGGTATACTGAGTTTTATTGCTATTGAATAAACTACAGGTCGCTCATACTGTTAAAATTGTTTCATATAAAAATGTATAGGACTTCACACTGCTAATAAATATATCAAATGAGAAAGGCTTATATAAAGGCTTAACTATTGCAAGTTCTTTTTAATTTTTTACTTTTGCAAACTCATAAACTTGTAGACAATCTCCTATTATCAACAATTATATAATAATTAAAAAAAAACTGGTAGATTTACTTTATTATTATAGATTAATTAATTAATGTGTTAGTATAAAAGAAATAATTGTTGTGTTATGTTAACTTATGTCTCCAAATGATTTGATAATTTATCAGTGGTGGTTATTTTGTGACTAGCAAGCCACAGCTCATGAGTTTAATTTCTGCTAGAGGCAAGATTTGTTTGATGACCACAAATATATGTCGAAGTTTAATATGGATTTGTTTAGTACTTATTACAACAACATAATGAGTGCATCTATAAAATGTATCTATATACCTTCTTTCTGTTTCATATATGTGATTCTGACAAAAGGATTATAAGTGTCAACACTGATGCACACATGATGCAGCAATTTTGCAGGCAACAAATATAAATGTGAATCAGTATGTCATCGGGAGACAGAATAGATGGATACTTGGTTAGTTTATATTTCATATTAATATATAATACTAGCCATATTTTAACCAAACAATAGATTTTAAACCCGAAAACCAATCACAAAAATGGTTTGTTATCTCCTTGTGCAGTCTTGCTGAACTCATATACCACTACTAGCATTACTAGCATTTGCCTGTGACTTGTCCGCGTAGAAGTCGTTTATCGCGGGAAAAAAGTAGCCTATCTGCTATTCCAGACTACAATCTCTGTGCCAAATTTAATTTAGATCCGTTCAGCTGTTCTGACGTGATTGAGTAACAAACATCCATCCATCCAAACTATCGCATTTATAATGGTAGTAAGATAAGTAGGATATTATTATATACTGGGATAGCAGGCTAGACATTTATAATGTGTTGAGTGGAGACCTTCGCCAGCAGTAATAATAGTAATATTATGTAATATATGTGCGTGCTACACGGTTTCAAACCATGGTTTCAAACAGGTGGTTTGAAACCGTGTAGACAGTGGTTTTAAACCAAATTTCGCATGACCTTAAACACCCTTGGTAGATGTCAAACAAATGGGCTTGTTTGAAACTATGTAGCAGCTCGCTTCTACTAAGGTCACTTGGTTTAAAACCATGGTTTCAAACCGTGTAGCACACGCAATAGGCTGATTATGTTATGCAGGTATGTTAAACTAGCTTTTGCCCGCGACTCCGTCCGCGTAGAAGTCGTTTATCGGTTTTCCCTTGGGAACTACCAAATTTTCACACATACAAACACACAAACTTTATAATATTTGTAGCATTATAATATGTATAAGTAAAGATTACATACTTAACAAGTACAAGTGTGTCATTTGTTTGTGAAAATGGAACAATAAAGATGTTCAGTAATCAATCATTGGTCACCAGAATAATCATTACAGATTTACATTTTTTATATCCTGTTAATGTGTTCTGTAGGGCATCATCTGCACGGAGGCGCCGCTAAACAAGCGGGCCGGCTCCAAGGCGAAGGAAACGGGTGGAGACGCCACGAGTCGAGGAACGCAGCTATCTCTGGCCTTACTTATCATCATTATTATATCCAGAATTATACCAGAACATCATTTTATTGCATATGAAATTTTTTCTCTTATATTGGGGTTAATTAGCTTTATTTATTTATTAATTTTTATTACATAAAAGCTTACGATTCCGAGACGCGCATACGAGGGTCATTCCGAAAGTTTATAGCTGTGCCAGTATTAATCGTAATTTATTTTTTTTGTTGATACATTCATAAAACAAATTCTATTACGAACAACTTTGCCAAAAATAATGGTAATGAAATTATTTCATTGAAAGTCATTGAATTTTCCTGGGACTCTAGACATGTCTTCAAGGCATGTTTCCTCCATATTCTAATATCCATTTGGTTTGCTTAAGTGCAAAGCAAATTCAGGTGCTTAAATAAAGACCGGGTGCTGCATTACAGCCCTATAAAGGTAGCCCTAATTTAAAGTTGCAGGTTGCACGCTGCACGCACTATCTATACGTCTTATGGGATTAATCTTTAAAAGTACACTGCCAAGTTGAGAGTTTAAACATGGCGTTTTTTAATATACAGGCAGTTTTTTGATAGGTTCTTTCTTGCACACGGCTTATTTTCTTTGCACAATTAGTGTTCTCGACTACCATTGTTTAACCCAAACTTTTTATTATATCTATTTAAAAAGAGTCTATTTGTAATGCTCATTTTTTTCAGGGGATAGCGAAGAAACTTCCGAGGATGTGAAGTTGTGCCTTCGTGTATATATACGTGTGGCGCTAGTTAGGAGTTTGAATGAAAATTAAAAACTTGTGTCCTAAATGAAATGTTTTTTTTATACAATTTCTTATGTTGAAATTAAAAATATCACTTGAATAGGTAATTTAAAACCGGTCAAATGCGAGTCGGACTCACGCACTGACAGTTCCGTACACATTTGGCCGGTTTTATGAACATTAGGAATATTATAATTAGTGCTGCTACCCGTGCGAAGCCTAATGCGGGTCGATAGTTTCTAAAAAAAAAGAATACTTGCTTAGGTATATGTTTTCAGTTAGCTCAGTAAATTATTCCTTGTAGCGTTTTTTAAAATTAACATATTCTTTCCTGGCTTTTAAATGACCGGTGTTGTAAGTTATTTTATAAGCGCCAGTTGCCAGCCAAGTTGTTGCTTTTATACAAACTGTGGGGTTTGAAGCTAGTTATGGGTCCCCGAGACGATCATTTGCGATAGTCAATATTAATGTCGCATTGTTACTTTTCACTTGCCCATCATTTGAAACCTCCAATAGGTACGTCATAATGGACCTTAACTAAGGGGTAGTTAGGGTCCGTTGTTATTTTCTATATACTTTGGATCTTTTATTTACATTAGCATCTATAACACATAAAAAGTGTTTTTATTCCATAAGATTTTTAATAACTTTTATTAGTAGGTAGAGTGCAACTTGTTCAATACTCCGCGATTCACTTGATAGGGGTTGTTATACCTAATTATGGGGCTTCTAAACGGGCTACATTTTTCTGCATTTTTTTTATAGCCGGAAATATATCCTAAATGATGAAGAACAAGATGCCCATCTTGTTCTGGCATACTCAGTCTGAGAAATACAGCTATTGTTCCCGGCTACAAATTGCAGAAAAATGTGGCCCGTTTATACTAAGCCCTTTTAGGTACTCAATCGGCCAGATGCCCCGAGATAATAAAATTAAACTTATCGAAAACGAGCGAGTAGGACCTACGTAGCGCGTTCGCCAGGGCCTTGGGGAACTGCTATACGACGCCGGCAAGAGTGGCCAGCAGGCAGTAAGTAGGTACGCTCGCGTCAACTGGCGCTCCAGTAGGTACAATTTTAGTTTTGAAACACCAAGTCAGATCAAAATGGTAATAGTTGTGCAGTAATAATTTTAGTTATAACTGACGATACGTTTAAAAATAAAGATAGCTTTGTTCTTATACGCTTGCGTGGAGACTGACGGAGGTGCGAAGTTGTAGTTGATTGCGGATCGAAGTTGTATGCGGGGGTGAAAGTAAATAGCAAACAAGTAGTATTTGTCTAAAAAAAATTTAATAAAAAATGAACTCCTACATACTTAATATTAAATTAAAGCACAAGTACAAATAAAAACTACTTCATTGCACTCTTCACGCGTCCTTATCGCCGCCGCAACCAGTTCGCCACTTTGACGGATGGCGGGGAGTTCTCCAATGGAGTGGCGACAGGGTTATCTCAAGCTCCTAAAACAATGAGAACAGTTTATTAATTACCTACCATACCACGTTCCTCTGCATGATAAGTACGTAAGGTTCAATCCGCACAAGTCCTAAGTGTAAAGTTTAAAAAAAATTAAAACTATAGGTAAGTAGGTACTTGGAGAGAAAAGCACTTTTAGTGCACGGTTTTTTATTTTACTATACTGCTATACTTTGTAAACGAGTCCGGTAAAGTGCGTTTGACGAGCACGCATTTATCTAAACTTTAAAATGAAAAATAGAAATGCATCGTTGTTTAATCGACTTCATTCTAAACAGTATTGCCGTCTAATAAGTACTTATAGGTAGGTATATGACGGTGCAGGTCGCGGCGCTTCGCCGGGAAGATCGTGTGAACGTCAACCGCGCGGTCATGTGAACTTAGCCTACCTACCTACCTACTTTGTGTTTGACATAATACTTTGTCGTCATCAAACTCTCAAACCCAAACTGTAATAATTTGTAACAAAGTGAAAATAGGCACTAAAAGCGTTAACAAAATACATACCAATGGAGTTTCGGTACTCGCGAATCCGTTAATAACTACACTGCCCATTATCTCAATAATTCTCTCAGTTGCGCTGAGCGCCGGCCCTGCAGGTCCCCCCTTATTCCCTTATTTAGCGGGCCTTCGTTTTGACCCGCTGCGCCCAATTAGTCCAAATCTGGAAAACGTGGATCAAATTATATCTTGGCATGATAATGAACATGGGATCAAAACAAAACAGTTGTATATACTTACCTACATGCTGCCACTCCGATAGGTTCCTGCTGCAGCCCATATCATTTAGCTTACTAGCCAAAATTGGACCACTTGTGGTTCTCTTGCATTACCTGAAATCGACATAAGTATTTAATAGCCTGACTCTAACTGAACCGAAGAAAATGAAGTAAATAAAGTACATTCTTGTAAATAAAATTTAAGGCGCTTAGATAACAAGGTTGATTATATAATAATTCATTGCTTGTCTTACCTCGCGCCATGTGTATATTTGCGTAAAGTTTTTCAACTAGCCAGTAAAGTTTTGCTGGCGTTTATTAGATCCACTTCTATTATTCATGTTCATATTATTGTTCATAGCTGTGTTCTCGGCTCTCGCAAACAAATCTTTTTTTTTTACTTTTCCGCCAGAAAAAACTCCTGCCACCAATGTTGCTAGATATTTTAATTGAACGAAGAATTTATTTTTGAGTTTTATTTTACGTAAACATCACATAACTTAATGTAAAATAAATCTTAAATTCAACTTGCACGGAAAACAGTTTTTTCTTACTTCAATATTTTAGTTTGATGAGAACCAACCATAGACGACAGAGTAGTCACGAAATTTAGAGCTGTCATTTGAGACGTCAGATAAGTTTTAAATTTAAGTGGATTCAATTTAGGCGTATTTCCGAATACCAATTGGCGCGTAACTTAAAATGACATAACCTAAATTTACAGATTCCTAACTTAAATTTAAATTTAGAGGCCAGTGTTCCGAATTGGATCCACTATTCGTGTAAAATTTCATGCTGCGTGCTATCTGTCATAATTTTGTATGCCTAATGGCCAAACATAGTAGGGTGAGTACTTTTATATTTATACCATCATTGTTACCTATGTTTTACAAATAAATACATTGATTGATTGATTTAATGATTGATAGTTGCGCACCAGTTCTGCAACGTGATTTTGAAACCGTAGACTCGAGTCCATATGGACACCGAGGTTTCGTGCCCCTTGCACCTCCTCCACTACATTACCCTAGACAGCGGTCGTGGGGTTTAAAGATTTCACATTTTGGGTCTGATGACGGGAACACAAAAACATAGATTTGGATTTAGAGGGATTCAAAACAAGGCAATTCTCAGATAACCATTCAGCAATATGCTGTAAATGTTGATTTAAAAACCTAACCGCATTTACAGTTTCTGTGTGTCTAAATGATATGTAGACCTGTAAATCATCTGCATATAAATGGTATTTACAGTGCTCTATTCTATTACAAATATCAGAAGAATATATATAATAAATAGCAAGGGTCCCAATATAGACCCTTGTGAAACTCCCCTATTCACGGGCCTCAAATTTGAAAACACGTATGAACCATCCAACTCCTCAACTTTAACTTTCTGCCAGCGATCGATGAGATAACTACTAAACCACCCCAAAGATGAATCTGTAAAACAAGAGAGACATACTTATATTATAAGTATTGTATCGTTTTAAAGGCCCTTGAAATGTCCAGAAGTGTTAAAGCAGTCACCATACCAGCATCCTGGGCTGACAAAATTACGTCAAAAACGTCATGCAAAGCGGTATTAGTGCTACGACCCCTTCAGAAACCGGATTGCATTATTGGAAGTATATTATTAGCTTCGAGATACTTAACCAGTTGGTTATAAACGACCCTTTCTAGAATATTTGACAAATAGGGCAGTATACTAATAGGCTTCAGGTCTTTTAGCTCTTAACTGATCTTCGGGATCGGTCTTACGATGACGGTTTTCCATAACCGAGGGAGGTGATAGTTAAAATTGATGAATTAATTATTTCAACTATAAAATCTAACAAGAAAGGAAAAAAAATAAAAATAAAAAATAAAAAAAATAATCATGTCAGCAGAAATTCCATCGCAGCCTTGCGCATTGGACCGTAAATCTAAAATTACCCTAGAGATAGTTTATACATCAACAGGAACTAGTTCAAAAGTAGAAACACCATAACTGTTTTCCTCAAAATAATTTACTGCCGTTGAAGCTGCGTTTGCCTTTCCCGGTGCATTTAAGAAGTGCTCGTTGAGCTCATCAGGATCTTTCAGATGAGCTGTAATATCATTTACTTATTGGCTTAAGATCTGTCAACACATTTTGCTTCGGATTTCTAATAGTCACGTTGATACTTTTATCAAAATACGCTTTTTGTTCCGTTCCTCCAACATGCACGAACCCACCAAGCTCTTTAAAACTTTGTACTCACTTTTATCACTTTCTTGTTTAGTGTTACGATTTTTATCCTGTGCTTGGTTACGCAGACTAATTATTAATCGTAAGTTAGGGGTGAGCCATGGCTTTTACGAATCGGAGCATAGGTATTAAAAATGTGCAACAGGAGACTGTTAAAGTGCTGAACCTTCTTGTTAACTGTCTTTAAAGCATATATTAAATTCCAATCCAATTGCATTAAACTATGAGAAAAATCTGCAAAATTAATTCCTTTTAACGATCTAGTAAACATTGATCTAAGAGGCACTTTGGCTTTTTATATACAGGGTGTTAGGTAATGAGTGGATAAACCGTGATCTGCTGATAGGGGGCACTTAGGTCGTTCTAATAATGATAAATGAGGTTTAGTAAAAGTGCCACGGTTTTCGAGATATTTGGACATATGCATTAAAAGCGCGTCACACACGGAGCTATAATATATATTATAGCTCCGTATATTACGTTATATTTTCCGTACTAAGTAGTTGACAGACTCCACACACCCAGCTATAATATATATTAATATAAATTATAGCTGCGTGTGTGGACTCAGTCAACTAGTACTGAAAATATATTAATATACCAAAATATATATTATAGCTCCGTGTGTGACGCGCTTAATTTCCGAGAAACATCAAACCTTTAGAGCCCCTTTATCTCTAAAGTTAGTGTCGGTAAAGGATTGATAACTATTTACAAGTGGGTTGCGGTTACTAAGAGTGGTACCCTCAAAATACCTCTGCATACTTGAACATAGTGTACAAGCCATTCAGTCGAAAAACATAAAATATGGAAGATATGGTTTAAAACTAACTCTATAGTTTAACTAGAGTGATTAAAATACAATTTTGCACTGCATGCAATTCAGTTTAGTAAGTACTTATTAACTGTTCTTCGACTGTAACATTTCTACAGTTACGTTAGTATTATATAATCATAGTTACATGCGCGTTTGCAATGTTTGCCCTTTTTTTTGGCGATATTGAATGGCCTAATCACTTAAATTTGACTGCACTGGCTTGTCATCTATACATATAATAAAATCGTTAAGACCAAAAAGTCTGTACATTGAAGATTTAAAAAAAAAAACCGATCAGGGCGATTTATAATAAGTAACTGAACATATTAAAACCATTTTTAAAATTCTTGTTTGTTTGTTTGTTTGTTTGTTTGTTTGTTTGTTTGACTGAGCATCACGTAAAAAGTACTGAACGGATATTGATGAAATTTTCATAAATCTATTTAAATAACATCAGAATAACATTTAGGCTATAAAAATTTTGGAAAATGTTAGAAGAAGGGGGTAAAAAGAGGGGGTAAAGTTTGTATGAAAAAACAAATTTAGATTGTTCTAGGATCATGAAACTCAGAATAAATACTTATTAATAAAAATAAAGAAATACCTGTTTCAGTGTTTATTTTTAATCTCATCCAAAAACGCAAAAAAGAGGGTTTTATGTTTAAAATTACTGGAATTCATACAACTATAAAATGAAAACCAATGAAGTTTGACCTTCGAAACTTGCTACATATACGTAAAATAACAAATAAAAAAAACTACTTTCGGCGATTTTGGATAAACTACCCCTTAGGGGTAGAAATGGGGGGTTAAAGTTTGTATGGGAGTTTGTCCGTTTTTCAAATTAGAAACGTGGAAATTGCTATAGAGATTACTGTTAGCAAATAAAAAACACTACTTTCAGTGATTTTGGATAAACTACCCCTAAGGGGATGAAATGGGGGGTTAAAGTTTGTATAGGAGTTTGGTCGTTTTTCAAGTTAGGAACGCGGAAATTGGTATACTTATAGGCTACTGTAAACAAATGAAAAAATAACGTTCGGCGATTTTGGATAAACTACCCCTGAGAGGATGAAATGGAGGGTGGTAATTTGTATGGGAGCTTGGTCAATTTTGAAGTTAGAAACGTGGAAATTAGTATATAGGCTACTGTTAAATAACAAAAAATACAACTTCTGGTGATTTTGGAAAACAACCCCTAAGTGGGTGAAATGGGGGATGGAAATTTGTATGGGAGTTAAGTCAATTTTAAAGTAAGAAACGTGGAAATTGGTATATAGGCTACTGTTAACAAATAACTTCCAGTGATTTTGGATTAACTTCCCCTAAGGGGCTGAAATGGGGGGTTCAAATTTGTATGGGGGTTTGGTCATTCTTGAAGTTAGAAACGTGGAAACTGCTCTAGAGACTACTGTTATCAAATAAAAAACACTACTTTCGGTGATTTTGGATAAATTACCCCTAAGGGGACGAAATAGGGGGTTAAAGTTTATGATGGAGTATGGTCGTTTTTCAAGTTAAAAACGTGAAAGTTGGTATTTAGGCTACTTAACTGTGTACAAATAAAACATACTACTTTTGACTATTTTAGATTAACTACCCCTAAAGAGATGAAATGGGAGGTGGTAATTTGTATGAGAGTTTGGTCAATTTTGAAGTTAGAAACGTGGTAATTTGTATAAAGGCTATTCTTAACAAATAAAAAATATAACTTCTGGCGGTTTTGGAAACAACTACCCCTAAGTAGGTGATATGGGAGGTAGAAATTTGTATAGGAGTTCGGTCAATTTTCAAGTTAGATACGTGGAACTTGGTATATTCGCTACTATTAGGAAATAAAAAAAACACTTTCAGTGATTTTGGATTAACTTCCCCTAAGGGGCTGAAATGGGGGGTTAAAATTTGTATGGTGGTTCGGTCATTCTTGAAGTCAAAAACGTGGAAATTGGTATAAAAGGCACTGTTAACAAATAAAATATAAAACATTTGGTTATTTCCGAAAAACTATCCCTAAGTGGGTGAAATGGAAGGTGAAAGTTTTAATGGGAATGAAGTCATTCTTGAAGTTAACGAAATTGGTATTTAAGCTACTGCTTACAAACCAAGAGTACTTTCGGTGATTTTGGAAACACGTCCCCTAAGTTTGGTTATTTTTGAAGTTAGATATATGAAAATTGGTTTCTAATCTACTAAATAAAAAATACGAGTTTTCTGATAATGGAATCCCAGGTAAATTGATGGAACCCTTCAAACATTTAAAGGACTTATACAGCGATTTTCAAACTTCTGTAAGAACATTTACTTACATTCCAAATGCACCATTTGGTAAAGTGAAATTAATGACCAGACATGACCATCGGAACTCCTTAATAATAAGTATTTCACAACACGCTACTTTTGCCCATCATTTGTAAGGGGCTGTTTATTTATTACGTAAGACGATTTAGGGGGGAAGGGGTCTGAACAAGTCTTATTTTTTCTAACATGGGGGTAGGATGTTTTTACGTAAGATCACAAAAACAAGCAAAAATTAAAGCGTTTTTATATTTTGCTACTTTTTCTTTGCAATTTTGGTAGATACTGATCTTACGTAAGATTAAAAAGGAGGGAGGGTTCATCCATGTCTTATTTTTTCTTACGTAGGGGGAGGGGGGGTCAGAAATTGGTTAACATTGTCTTACGTAATAAATGAACAGCCCCTAATGAATGTGGTGAAATGGAAGTTTCGCCAAGTAATAGGAGAGTTCTTCAACGATTAATGTCCCTGCATATTGGATAGCCCCATTTTGTCAAGAGTGATGAAGTATTGGCAATAAGCATTAATGCCATGAATGTAGTGTATATGTGCTGCGTGTAATACATAATCACATAATAATTAAACAAACACTAAAAAGCGAACAAATGTTAGGAAACATTACTATTTTTTTGGAAAGTCTGTCCCTTTATGATACGTACTTAATGAAAATTTTATTTGTACCTACCTACTTTTTAACGAAATTACTGACACTCCGCAGACGGAGTCGCGGGCAGACAGCTAGTTGCAAATAAATACGAAGGCACGCGAATACATGTCAAGTCATTTCCTTAACTGTATACTTTCGTAACTTTTTCAATTTCCAAGTTTGAATTAAAAGACGACTTGTGGTACGAATGCTGGAAACGAAGCCTTTTATGACCTCTTTGCAGTGACGTCAGTGACTTTACTTTAAGAATTAATTTGAGTCAGCGCAAATAGGTAATCGTGTGCGAAAGAATGCGCATGTAAAGATGTAGAAAGGGGAAGAGATAGACCGCGCGATGAGCTCAGTAGTAGTGCGCGCAATCGCGTGGTTCGAGGTTGCCTTTACACGTAAAATTCTTTCGCGCACGCTACAAGATGGCGGACATACGCACGTGGAATAAAGAATTAATAGTAGAGTTACTAGCAATGTAGGTACAAGTTTTTTCCGTGCCTATGGAAAATTAAGTCCGAAGCCTAGTGAAAAAATTTCAAAGTTTAAGGGGGTCCTTCCGGAAGGAACTCAAGAAAGTTGTAGACAGCTTGTACTTTTACAGTATTTCTTCTTCTTTTGAGTAAACTAACACTGCGCGCCATTGCGCCATGATATTTCTTCTATCCATTTTTCACCGCACACTAGTAAAACTGCGTTACTTCAGTAAAACTGTGTGAACTGCACACACTCCAACACGCGCCACTTTCGCGAGGTCTATCACGACGCACGCGGCACGATTAGTCTTTACACGTCCGCTTTTTCCGTTCTAACAAATTAAAAACTGATACGAGAAATCGCGCGCGAAAAAACGTTAGCTTTTTAACAACTTCAAAAACATAATCGCGCACGATTATGCGTACGATTATGCGTACAGGCTTACCGGCACGCAATCCTGTATGCTCCTGAGAACGCGCGATAAAACGCCTAAGTAAGTAAGTAAGTAGCCTGTAATTGGCTATTTGTGGTTAGCTAAGTTTTCTACATTTGTATGAAGCTGTTGGTTGTCCATGGATTAATAAATAAATAAATAAAGTCCGCTAAAATGCTCTAATTACTAGAATCCTCGTGACATTTTCATTTTAAATAGCACACCGTTTTAATATGAATGAGAGGGGAAAAACAGAACACAGTGGCTTTGTTAATGCCGTTACTGCATAATAATCGAATGTCGTGACGCAAGTGGCCATGTAGCGACTTGACGAATAATAGTAGATTGTTCAATAAGGGACTAAAGTAAGCCATTATGACACGATATATATATTATGAAGTTCGAGTGTCATTATGGCTTTTTAGTCTCGAGTTAAACACTCTACTTTTCACTTCGATTGCGAGAGAATAAATCTTAAATTAAAATACACAATAATTTTTTAAGATAGACACGTAAAAACTTATACCTTAATGTATCTTTTTTACTCTCAACCCGTCACTGTTATGCAGAAAGAGACCACAACAAGGTTGATTTTGGGGTTAGAATATAACTAATAGTCCACAGACAACATTTCCGAAACAAAGACTGAGGTGGCTGTCGCTAAAACTCATATTGTATATACTCAGTAGTCTAGAAACGTATTTCCATATGTCTCACTTCACAAATAACCAAACTCTCTTACAAATTTCCACTCTCAATGTCACCTCCTTAGGGGTAGTGTTTCCAAAATCACCGAAAGTAATGCTTATACAAGTTCCACATTTCTAACTTCAAAATTGACCAAACTGCCGCCCCCCATTACATCTCCTTAGGGGTAGTTTATCCCAAATCGCCTAAAGTGGTATTTTTTATTTGTTAACAATAGCCTAAATACTAATTTACACGTTTTTAAATACAAAAAGGACCAACATTCCGTACAAGCTACCACCCCCCATTTCATCTCCTAATGGGTAGTTATTCAAAATCGCCGAAAATAGTATTTTTTTATTTGTTAACGTAGCCTATATACCAATTTCCACGTTTCTAACTTCAAAGATGACTAAACAGTAAACTCCCATGCAAACTACCACCCCCCATTTCATTTCACATTTGTGGTGCCATCTAGCACTAACGAGTATGGCAGGAGAGTATGGACGCGAGCACTACCTCGGATTTTGAACAGACTTCCATATGACTCAATAGATAAAAAGACGGACAAGCAGGTTGCTAGCTCATATAAGAGAATGCTAATTAATGGCCTCCCCAATACCTCAATCAATAAGTCAATTGTATAAGGACCCAATTGTGATTTCTTATAAGCATGAAATAATGTACCTACCATTAAATAATAAGTAAATTATGACTTGACTCACCTAAAAATCTTCCTAATTAAGATTTAGAGTCTAAGTAAGCATGTAACAACCGGACATTACTGAAATAAACAGTTTAAATATATTTTTTTTTACTACTTTAAGGGTAGCTATCCAAAATCCCCGAAAGTGGTTTTTATTTTATTTGTTAACAATTTCCACGTTCAAAATTGACCAAAATTCTATACAAACTTGCAAACTACTAAACCGATTCACTTGTTATTTGGATACTTTATAAACATATCTAAAATGTGTTTAATAAAAAAAAATAGATATCGAACGTTTTTTTACTTGACAAGTTTGGCTATTTAAGCTTTTTTTTTTTTACTACTTGCGAGTTAACGACAGCTACCATATTTTGATATAATTATACGTAATTTTATATTCTATTACATATATTTTTTCAAAAATATTCGTTTGGATCAACGTCATGTTTATTACTCATATACATATGTTGGGAACGCGGCTGGAGACGCAGCCGCGCCCGCAACGCAACTCGCTTCATGGGACCTCGTCGCATTCAGACTTTTATTTTTAACCCCTGACGCAAAAAAGACGAGTGTTGTAAGTTTGGCGTGTGTATCTGTGTGTGTATATGTGTATCTGTCTGTGGGATCGTAGCTCCTAAACGGATAGACCGATTTTGATTTAGTTTTTTTGTTAGAAATGTGACTTAATCGAGAGTGTTCTTAGTTTTGTTTCATGAAAATCCGTTAAGCAGTTTAAATATATATTGACTGCTTAGAAAAAGAGTGTTGAAGGACAAACGACCCCATTTAAAAAAAAAAAGTACCTACCTACTTTTTCATCACGACAACGCACCCCAGCTCATTCGTCCAGCGTTGTCGGCTAATTTTAACACAGTTACGCTACAACTGCTGCCCCCCCCCCCCCCCCCCCCTCCCTATTCTCCAACTTTGGCCCCATGCAATTTCTTTTTGTTTTCCCACCTAATAGCTCGGTGGTGAGCGATTTGGATCAAATGACGCCATAGAGGCCTATTTTAATGACTTTCAGAAATCATACTTTTTGGATGGTTTATTGAAGCTGGAATGTCGGTGGAACAAATGTATAATGTTAAAAGGTGACTATGTAGAAAAATAAATGCATATATACAAAAATAACTGTTTTTTTTTTTTCTATAAACGGGTACTTATCAAACAGCCCTCGTACGCCGAGATCATAAATATTCATTCGTTCTGGCTCTGCGATACCATTTACAAACACAGAAGAAGACAGACAAATTTACAATATCCTTCTTATTTGGTCGGGGATACAAAATAGAACTCGAAGTAGCTTTCAAAAACTTTTGTAGCAAAGTTACAAAAGTTTTTAAAAGTGGACAGTTGGTGTCAGAGCACAAAGTGCAAACAAGTTATTCAATTAAACGCAAAAACAAAAGAGGGAATGGTAATTAAGGGTCTCATCGGCCAAACACAAATTACGGGGAAAATATATTCGTCAAATACTTTTAACTAATCAGGAAATATTATTTTTCTTCGGCTTTATTTATAATTGTATCTGGTATATTCTGTGTGCTGTACTTGAGCCTGGGCTGGTCTATTCTTGAATTATACTAATTCAAGCTCCGGAAGGGCTAGCTTGTTTGCCCACCTATAACTTTATATTCAATCCGAATTAGAAACCGACCAGTTAGGATTTAATTGATCTCGTTTTCTAATGGCATTACTATCGATATATATATCGAAACGAGATCAACTAATTTAATATTCTCTTCCGTTTTACAACTTTTTCTAAACAAAGGAACAAAGAAATATTGGAATCGAGGGTTTCCACATGACGAAGTATTTTGACTTCCATTAACTCAAACGTTTCATGAGAAATCTACGAGTAGGTAATGAATTCAAAACCTTATTTTTTGTACGGCAAACGTAATAGCACTTAATAGAAAAGTAAAAAATTATTTCCAGACGTAAAAGACTGTTCATATTTATTTCTGTTATCACTCGCTCAATGAGAAATATTTCATAGCTTTATTACATTAAGCCCATACCATATTTTCTTGACGTTTGCTTCAAAAATTAATTACATGTGGTGATTATGATCGTGATATTATTAGATAAGCAAAGCTGTCGAAAAAATATTGTTATAATTATAATTAATATACTTACCTACCTATCGGCAGGAAAAGCAAACTAATAGATTTACTCAAGTAAGGTGCAGTAAAATCAAAAAGACTGACAAACACAGAACCGAACCATACTGCAACAAACCGCGAGCTTTAACCGTTTATCCGTTATAATTAATCATGTCTCACGTTATTGCACAACAATTCGCGCCCAATTATAGTAAACTCATCGAATTCCGTGACCCGCTCAATTCCGTGGTAGCAGTTCTGTAATCTGCCATAGAACCTTGCAGGTCGAATCTGGGACTTAAAGGAACCATTCACGAGCGTTTCAACCGCTCTCATTACCTTCCTCGCATTAATGTCGAAATTCCTGTATCTTTGGATGCTATTTTCGGTTATCTTGTGCAGTGCCTTGACTTCCAAAAAAATAACTGAAAATGCTATCCTAATCTACAGGAAATTCGATATTAATGTGAGGAAGGTAATGAGAGCGGTTTTGCAACGCTCGTGGAACCACCCTAAAAACATACGCTTTATTCATTTGCGTTAGCCTATTTAAAAGTCTAGGGTTGTATTTCAGTTCCTAGATTCTATTAGCAGGGTTCTATGGTGGACTATTAATTAGAACTGCTACCACGGAATTGAGCGAGTCACGGAATTCGATGAGTTTACCCTACCTACGTTTATGTTTTTCTTATTACCTACATATTTTTAGCGTTCTGAGCCAAAGTGGTAAAAAAGAACCCTTAGGTGGCTTCGGTGTCTGTCTGTATGTCACAGCTGTTTTCTCACTCAGTATCTATCTCTCTATCTCGGCATTTACCTACTAAAGCTACCTCTATCTGTTAAGGCACGTGGATCTTGAGAGTGGGTCTGCAGTCGTGCAACGGCTAGATTAAGTGAAGAGCTACTGCCGCACTCAGAGACGTCAATTAAGTTTTAAGTTTCATTAAAGTAGCTGCTGTCACTTTCTTTGCTATATCAATAGAATAAGACGCAGCAACTTTAATGAAACTTAAAACTTAATTGACGTCTCTGAGTGCGGCAGCTAGTCTTCAATTTGGAGTAATAACGCACTCGCTGGTACGAGTATATTGTTTTACACGCCGCCTAGTTTATTTCTCAGCAAACATAAAAGGCAGCATGTCGTCCAGTTGACAGATGAATAAGACGAAACATAGATATTAAAATTATTCCTAGAGCAGGATGGCATAGTGTTAAGTTTCGTGGTGTTACTACTTATAGGTTACTATTCTATATCTTAATACATAAAATAAAGTTGGGTTAGTTACACCATTTATAACTTAAGAACGGCTCGACCAATTTTTATGAAATTTGGCACACAGATAGTTTATTACCTGGATTAACATAAAAGTACTTTTTATAATTTGATAGTTCCCGAGGGATAAGCGAAAAATGACTACTACGTGGACGGAGTCGCGGAGAAAAGCTAGTATAATAATTAAACCCACCATTCACATTTGGACCATACTCTATCCAACACTATTAACTTAAAACTTACCCCATTGAGGTAGGATATATATATATATTGTACCCCCTCATTTTATGACAGATGTTATTCCTTCAAACTTGTTTTAGCGTCGCTTCCCTTTTTCGGTGCCCAATTCTTAATGTTGTCCTGTTCCCTTTTAACTTACAAGCTAGTAGCACTTAGAAAAGTCTAGGGTCTCAGTGTGTCGGTACTGTAAAACATACCATTTTACGTAGTACATATTATGCCACGTCGAAACCCTAAAGTGCTCGAAACGCACTCAGCCAGTTTTTATTTTTTTAGTTAGCACTCTTATCGAAAAATAGCAATAAGTATTATGGATATGGATTGGATAGAACACAATAACCATGCTTAAAATTGACAAACCATCAATCTCTGTGACCAATTCGTAAGATAACTCGAACGAAATCCAGAAGTTTTAATAGTACGTCATTACAACCCCCATGGTTGAACATAGAGTAAAAAAAATAAATTATAAGACCCTCAGATTCCCGGTAATCTATGAACTTTGATGTACCTACAGTAAGGGTGGTGACGCATATATCAATAGACTGTTATTTGTTTGAGTTTAATTTATTTGAAATAATACACAAGAATAGGTGTTTGCACCATGAATGCCGCGAGGCGACTCTACACATAACTACTATTGTTTTTTTATTGTTCCATTCTTAATTTCTTTATTCGATTTCAAAAGAATTAAGAATAAAACTGACATACATAAAGCAACAAGTTCTACAATTCTACATACAAAACTACTTGCTGCTTTACATCCCTCGCCCCTCTTGAAAAAAACAACGCCTAGCTAATAATTTATATCTACCTAAGGAGGAGTTGCAGGTCTTACAAAGCCACACTGTTCCCAGCTAGGGAATAATTTCCTGTACAGTTATGTCAATAATACTATAGAACGGAACTTTCTTACGCGAACAACACTTAACTGTACAGTGAAATTTCGACTTTCGGAAAAACCTCCGAAAAACGAAAATCACAGTGGATTCCCTATCTACCCATCTCGTACCTTTCACGCACCACAGATAACTAGTCATGCTATACTAAGAGTATATGACCTATGTAAAAATAATTACCCCTAACTAGGTTTCATGGTGGTGTGTAATAGGCTTACAAAGAGGCGAGATGGTATTTTTATGTCCAAAGACATCTGACAATGAATTGACAAGTCATCGTCATTCCCTTAACATGTCACAGAAGTGACATATGGGTCCATGCCCCATAGGCATATGTTAAGGGTCCGACTTTGACTAATCAATCTATCATCCATAACCTCCTAAGACCCAATATATATCAAAAAAGGGACAAATTGTCAAAGTGTCAATTCTTATTGACTAATAAGTTATCTCGTTTTATATTAACGAAATGGGCCTCAGTAGGTTCTAAGGAAAAAATACTCGTATGAAATAAATTACCTAAGCACTTTCACCCCCCCAGTACGCAACATTATTATTCTAGCTATATTTCATATTTAATACTAAACTACTCATAACTTATACATTTCAATGAAATAGTATGCATGTGTCACATATCTCGGCCTGAGATATGGTCACAGCATCTTCGCAGAGTGATGGTGAACTGCATTTCTTCTGATGGTGCAGCCAAGTGACTGCAGCACCAGACTTCGCAGCTCCATCCTCCTGCGCAGCTTGTTGCTCTCGTTCAGAAGTGTACATGAAACGATGCAAATGTTAAAGACACCTAGTAGCGAAAACACAAGCAATAAGATACCTCATTATAAGAATAGCTTTATTTTTTTTATTAAATAACCACTAATGACCAATTTTCACTGCACCATGGCTTGTAAAATTCATCATGGTGATCAAAGGGAATATCTCATTATGATACTATATACAACGACATCAAGTCCAGGTAGCAGCCTCCTACTGCTTCCAGAATACATGTGGCAGGAATGCACGCCCATGTCTCACATCAGTCATCTCTGCTTATGGTCATCAGGGTTTCACAAGTTCTCAGCTCGGCATATATGAAAAATAAAACACAACTAAATAAACACATTAAAACAATTATACACATATTTTATAAGTAGCAAGTATGAACAAGCTTTCATACGATATCGCTTCCCTTAACCCCACTATACGGCGAAATTCGTAACGCACGACTTGTCAACCACGAAGTACACATGCCATGCACCATGACGGCTGAGACCAACAAAGTCTCTTCCCACCTTATAGGCTTAAAGGGAATTACCATCACACTACAAAGACAAGCGCCATCATGGAAACATGCCTGCACCACAAATGTAGCCTGACCTATTCACCCTTCTTTCCATGGTTGTTCATGCTTGCTTCAACTGTACAAGTCTGTAAAATAAAATTTACCATTAAATAAATATATACAACTAAATCCTAATCTTAACCCTAGAATTACACACTAAGTTATAATCCTACTATAAAATTTTTTCAATCTATTCCTGTGAACAATTACATATTTAGCAATATTACCCAATTTCTTTATTTTATAATTGTTATTAGGTAGAATATTAACAATTTGATAGGGTTTCGTAAGATATGTCGGACCCTTTTTTTTTACAAACTTGGCTATCACTCTGCCACAATTGAATTAAAATATTGCTACAAAATATATCATATTGCTGTGCTGTCTTCACGTCGACGCTAATCAGAGCATTTAAAATAAAGCCTAAAATCCTATCAACACATTGAATCCATTTGAAATATAACTTAAGACATCAATTTCACATCAGCTAACCTCTATAAAAATTAGTTTTTTCTCATCATCACAAGTATTTATAATCACGTAATCCCGCTCATCTCTTCGCGTTTCGTATACTACACTCTATGTATGACCAATGACCTTAATTATTACAAAACCTAACACCCCAGTTCCCTAGAAAATTATCATGGCTATAGGCGAGTGCCCGAATCTACGTATGGATTCATATGGGTTCGACCTATGCCATTGTATATATAAAATATCCCCATGCGAAACGTTTGCCGTTGCGGATGATGAAAGGCAACCAACCTTTCCCCTGATTTCCATGAAATCGTTAGGGTTTTCATCCTTAGCACCCGTTTCCCACACATTTACGGTCACACATATTTAATCTTCCATTCTATTTGATACGTATGTTATGATGTTGAGAATAAAAATAAATTTGCAATTAATATTAGTCAAAACTGACGTAAATTGACGTGAACATTTTTCCCGACGGCATTTCGTTTCGATTAACAAAGAGGCTATTGTAATTATAACTGGCTGATTATAAATTGAACAATTATTTAATTGTCAATGATGTCAAATTATATTTCAAATATCAATTTACAAATAAAAATTGTTTGGCAAAAATGAATAAGCTACAAAAAATATATACGACATAAAAAAAAAATGATTCCAGCTGATGCTCCAGTTCTACAACGTTCGATCCCGGTGCATTATCGACGTATGTTGTAGCTTGGATGCTGCTTTACAGATGAAGACGTCGCATCTTGCTAGCTACACACATTTTATAAAAACGACGAACGCGGTCGCAAATTACAAGGTCGCTGCGATGTTCGCTGCCCATACAGCGCCTCCCTCGATGTCGCAACTGTGCTCGGTGTTCTAAACGAAATAATGACTCTCAATCGCGGAATACACAACGGAACAACATTCGCGGACTGGTTTCGCAAGCCCTTGATGTCTTCCAGGCCATTGAACGTCGTGGCTGCCATTTTTCTCAGCATGCTAACAATTATATACGAAAAATTCACACACTTCTCAAAAAAAAAATATATATCTACGACCTTTATGTCCTCTTCGGAAAATGCCCTAGGATAGGCTTAGTTTTTCATCTTCCGCTTCCTTGCGGTTGGCACCTCGCTCATCTCCTTTGGCAGCGAGAAGGTGGGGTAAATCTTCTCCAGGTACCTCCACCAAGTAAGGGTGGTGACGCATATATCAATAGACTGTTATTTGTTTGAGTTTAATTTATTTGAAATAATACACAAGAATAGGTGTTTGCACCATGAATGCCGCGAGGCGACTCTACACATAACTACTATTGTTTTTTTATTGTTCCATTCTTAATTTCTTTATTCGATTTCAAAAGAATTAAGAATAAAACTGACATACATAAAGCAACAAGTTCTACAATTCTACATACAAAACTACTTGCTGCTTTACACTACCTACCTATCTAAAGAGTGATCAGTCAAAGACATGATTCGTGCCTTAAGAGACTATAGTGCGGAGTACGGAATCTGAAGATGGAAAAGTGATTTTCTAAAAAAATCAATGAGAAATCACTACATATTATAAATTAAAATCCCACCACGCTGAATTTGTGTTTCTTTAGCTACAACTTATGAACATCTATATACATATATAAAAATTAATCCCTTTTCCCAATTTGGCAATTTTTTTTTCAAATATTCCTTGAAGTCCGAGGAAGGTTCTTATGAAGAGAAAAATTGGATATTTTAACTGAAAGGGGGGGGAATTGGGAGAGGGAACTTTAACCGAAGCGAAGCGAGGGCGGGTCGCTAGTTATAGATAAAATTATGTACAGTTACATACACTATTTTATCTAAGTACATACATATTATAAGCTCTCTATGATGTGTTCAGGAACCGCATGTTACGACCGGCATAGCGGCATTGATCAATTTATTAGAACGTCAAAAATGGCGGCAACCGCAGTTTTTTTTTAAATTCAGAGACAATCTAGAGTCAGCCTCTACTATCATGTCGTTCGATATCAAGTAACATGCGAGATTTATCAAAATTGTATGCAATTGACATTTCACTTCGAATTAAATGTCATCTCGAGTAATATTAGAATTGAAGTCAAATAAAATTGTTTTGTTCTTCAAAGATATTCGAAATTTGAATGTTATAATGATATGATATGATATGTTATTATTATGAAGCAATAATAACATCTTCACAGATAAGAAATTTGTTCTAACATAACCGTTTATCATTATGCTGGTCATAATTTGCGGATTTTTAACGCGTTATAGAGGGTTTATGATATGTGTGTAGATAAAAGTAGTTTAATATTCTTTTAATAAAGAAATCTCATCGTTGCCCGTGAAACACTTACCTCTAAAGATGTCCGGTGGTCATCTCTGGTCTTTATCAACAGTTCTTATTCACCAAAAGGTGCTTTTAGGATGCAATTTTTTAAGGTCTTGGTGACAATGGGATCACCCTTTTCGGGCGAGCGCCCTAGTATTAGCGTGGATAAGGAGGGATTCACGCTGGTACAGAAGAGGAATAAGGCTCGTAGAAAGCCTTGTAAGAGTCAGTGCGGCACCGCTAGCTTGGACCCCAATTCCAGACTGCAAGCTGCCACACCTGTTATGGCTTTTGACGAAGAGACCTCGTCGTGTTGTTCTCTCCTAGTCATTACATTTAGTGTAACGTATTTGACCTTACATTTGTAATGTTTTCATTTGTGCTAGTTATAATAATTAATATTTGTTACTTTATTACCTTGTAATGTAACTTACTTTTAAGTATTATTGTATTTTATATTTGAAAAAATGACCTTCTGCTGGAGTTTCTTGCGGCGCTTCTTCTCCGCAATGATGGTCTTGTCCATAGCGCTCACTATTCACTCTATATTACCGACGTGTAAAAGAGCCCGTATGTGGCCAATTTACTGAATAAATATTTGACTTTGACTTTGACTTTGACCGAATACGGCGCTCTACGTGTCGCGCCTGCACTACTCCACATCGGTGGATGACGTGGTGGGCTACGTCAGTCAGAAGACAGGCTACACTCTGAGGGTGTTTCAGCTGCATTCGCGGCGCTATGTGCACTTCGCTTCATTCGTGGTGCGAGTGCCGCGGCCGCTGCTGGGGACGGTCGAGTCGCCTGCCCTCTGCCCGAAAGATGTCGTGTTCCGGCGGTTCCGGGGCGGCCTGCCAGCGAGCATGACTTCGAACGCTGCGATTCAACAGAGCCATGCTGTTTTGTCGCCAAAATAGTTTAAGATATTGTTATAAATATATGTATTTTAGTCAGTAAGGTATTTATCTATGGGCCTTGTAGCCTGAAAATAAATAAATAAACAAAAAAGGATTTTTCAAAATAGGACCTACAGCCGAACACAGAGCCTCCTCCTTTTTTGAAGACGGTATTTTTTTAAATAAGAATGAGGTGTTGCGCTACCATGACATGTGACTTTAATAAATCAAACTAATAACGGAATTAAGGTTGCAATGAGAACTGCCTTTTGTGCGAATGACGACTAATGACGATTTCAAGTTTTTTTCTCCCATACTTTTTTTCTTCGAGTAAATACCTACTCAAGTGTGCTTCTCATTCCTTATAAAGTGTCACTATAAGGAGAAGCGTCAAATATTATAATTTAAAGCGCTCGCCTGCACAATATTTAATATCTGTAGCGTTCTTTTATTTAATCGAATATAGTTAAAGGCGTTCAATTATAAAATTATATATTATAAATAAATTAGCATAAAGACATAAGACGTTTACAAAAATTATCGTATTAATTATCGCATTAATTGCAAACCATAAGACTTTTAATAAGCGCGTTTACCCATTTTATCACTCGACATAATGAAAACTAATTACAAGTATATATGTAAACTCGTAAATGTACACCTTTCCTTTGTTAAAGTTCATTGAGTATGTTAGTGAGTGAGCGAATAATAGTTAACGGAGTTTGCTTCAAGTTTTAATGATCTGATGTGCTGCTGTGTTCGTATATACCTATACCTAAGATTTTGTTCCCTTATTCATTAAAATTGTCTAATCTTTAAAAAAACTAGCATATATCTAAAATCATCACACTTACCTTAACTTTTTTTCTTTGAAACTTGAATAAAACTTGTGAAACTTTTTCACAATAGTAAAATTTCAATATTTTAAAATTTTATGGAACGTATCTTTGTGCACTTTCACAAGTTTGAGACTTTGAGATGAGAGGTATTCACACGTGGTTTGTCGGAGGTCCGGGAGTGGGCGGGCGGCGACCGCGTCCGAGCTAGCCTGCACGAGCACTGGTGACGGGCCGGCGGCGCAGCCCTCGGCGCTCCGGGCTTGCCGAGCCTCCCTCCGCCGCAGAACAAACAATGCTGTGACAGTTTAGACACCCAAGCAACATGCTATCGAAGACGTAATCGAAAATCTTAATCATCGTATTTACGGCAGGCATCTGTTATTTAATACTTTTCAATTAAATACACATTTAGTCAAATTAATATTTCGGGGCCCGTAGCAAAAACTATAAAAATATAACCCTTAAGATCACTTTGTTGTTCACCGTCGGTCGTTAAGGATTTACCCTTGAAATATCGACAAACGTTTCATAGAATGTTTTACTTCGCCGAATTATCATTTCATCGACCACCAAAAAATTACAACTCCTGTACGTGGAAATGCGTGAAAAGTACAGGAGTTGTAATTTTTTGGTGGTCACAGGTCTAACCTAACCTAATCTACGTAACCCATGCTTAAAATAGCCTGAAAACAATAAGGTTTCAGCAGAAATTAGCTTTCGATGAAATGAAATTCGGTGAAACGACACATTCGCTAACTAATAATTCGATATTTCAAGTAGCACCGGTCGTAAAGGCTAGGAATTAGGAACTCTTATAATTACGCCATATCCATCTGTCTGTATGTCACCTCACTTTTTCTCAGAAACTATACCTAAGTGTTCCAAAGCTGAAATGTTGGATAAGTACGTGCAATTAATAAATTTTGTATACGTGCAATGAATATATTTTTAACGCGCACAATAATCATATAAAAATTGTAAAAAAAAAGGTTTTAGGGTTTTATACTTTCTAACATCGAGCAATGTATCATTGGATAGCTCTTAACACCATTATGTGTATGTTATCATCAATTTTTAAATTAGGGGGACCGTTTAGGAAATATTGATCTCGAAAAGTGTCATTTTCGCTAGATTTGTAGTCTCCCCACCCCTACAGCCAAAACTACAAGTAAGCACATTTAACAAATTAAAAAAAAACTAATTAGACTTTATTGGTTCTTGAGTTCCAGACGACTAAAATGTTTATATGTTGGTAAGTATCTACCGAAAATCAGCTATAGCAGCAATTTTGAATAGAAAATTAGCTAATATTTTATGGTTTTTGGAAATTGTTTTTTGTATTGGTAGTAATTGTTGACGGAACCCTACACTGAGCATGGTTCGACATGCTCGGGCCTGGTTTTTCTCTGAAACGGCTGAACTGAACCGGCTGAAATTTGAAATAATTCTAACACAAGGTTCATTATGAATATGACTTTGTTATTTTATTTGTGTTAATCGCTCAATCAAGATTTTCATATTACGTTTATTTCACAACAATATTAAATTCAAGGCTTCAAAGGGCTTGCTGGTCAGTAAAAATCTATGAATTGGGATAGTTAGATTGAGAAATCAATGTTGAAAGTATGGGAAATCAAACCTTTATCTCAGAGAGTGAACATAGTCGGATCAGCAATACGGCCGTTTTGACGGTCCCTACGTCAACATTATACAAAAATACCGGAAATGCTAATATTTTAGGAAAAATGGAGTTGCCTTTTAAATGTGAATCGTCACGCTAAGTTATTAGAAAATATCCGCGCATGGTTAAATCTAAAAAGTTATGAAGGGTTTGGTATATAGATACGTAATTATTAACTTCAGAATCGAAAATCGATTCGATAAACGACGACAACATAGCGAGTGAGTAGGTATGTAGTTTTATTTCCGTTTCTACACATCATTTTGATAAAAACTAACAGTTCACTTGTTTTTCCGAAAACTCTGAATCAAAACGCGCTTATTTTTTGTCAATTACATTTAATATGGAAACTTTAATGGTATAAAACTCTATAAAACTGGCGGTGTTTTTATTTTCACGACACTTTTCGAGCTACTTTTGACCCCACGACCCATAATCTAAAACAGTAAATATATCTATGTATAGTAGATAGCCTTAGGTAACAGAAAAAACTCAATCGGGGCTGTTCGTTTCGTAATCTTTGTAATTTGACGTTCGGCTTGCATCCACCACGACCAAAGTTTTTCCGATTTAATTTGCATTTTTAGCTCCCAACGCAAAAAGAGGGGTGTTATACGTTTCACGTGTATATCTGTGTATTTGTTTGTGTATCGTTTTATCCGTCTGTGACATCGTAGCTCTTAAACGGATGAACTGATTTTGATTTAGTTTTTTGTTAGAAAGGGGACAAGTAATCGAATAGTGTCGAATAGTCGAACCAAGCTAAGAAGCTTGCTTTGATGAAAAGCCTTTAAGCCATTTAAGAGTTATGACTTATGAGCTTTGAAAGTAGAGGTTCCGATTTTGTCGGTTTTTTAACTCGATACCTACTCGGTTAGGTTTTTAGTTATAACTTGGCTAATGAAATAGGTAGGTAGGTAACAGTTTTACGTACAATTCCGCCCAAAGCCTCGGCGAGGTTTTAAATTGTATATTACTGTTTATACGATATTCTCGTTAATAAATATGTTTAAATATTATTTTCCCTTTAAACAGTTGCCAGGTAACTGGTTTTAGGGTTCCGTAGAAAAATGGCAAAAACGGAACCCGGAGTTTTATTATTATAAATATTTCAAAATACGTATGCGTTATTTTGCTGCATTTTATGTTAACGTAAGAAGTGTTTTGAAAAATCCTTTCTTAGTTCACCTAGACCTCATAAGGAACCTACGTGCCAAATTTGGAATCTCTAGACCCAGCGGTTTAATCTGTGCGTTGATATATCAGTCATTCAGTCAGTCAGTCAGGACTTTGTATCTATCTATACATATAATAAAATCGTTAAGACCAAAAAGTCTGTACATTGAAGATTTAAAAAAAAAACCGATCAGGGCGACTTATAATAAGTAACTGAACATATTAAAACCATTTTTAAAATGTTTGTTTGTTTGTTTGTTTGTTTGACTGAGCATCACGTAAAAACTACTGAACGGATATTGATGAAATTTTCATAAATCTATTTAAATAACATCAGAATAACATTTAGGCTATAGAAATTTTGGAAAATGTTAGAAAAAGGGGGTAAAAAGAGGGGGTAAAGGTTGTATGAAAAAACAAATTTAGATTGTTCTAGGATCCTGAAACTCAGAGTAAATACTTATTAATAAAAATAAAGAAATACGTGTTTCAGTGTTTTTTTTTAATCTCATCCAAAAACGCAAAAAAGAGGGTTTTATGTTTAAAATTACTGGAATTCATACAACTATAAAATGAAAACCAATGAAGTTTGACCTTCGAAACTTGCTACATATACTTAAAATAACAAATAAAAAAAACTACTTTCGGCGATTTTGGATAAACTACCCCTTAGGGGAAGAAATGGGGGATTAAAGTTCGTATGGGAGTTTGGTCGTTTTTCAAATTAGAAACGTGGAAATAGGTATACTTATAGGCTACTGTTATCAAATGAAAAAATAATGTCCAGCGATTTTGGATAAACTACCCCTGAGAGGAAATGGAGGGTGGTAATTTGTATGGGAGTTTGGTCAATTTTGAAGTTAGAAACGTGGAAATTAGTATAAAGGCTACTGTTAAATAACAAAAAATACGACTTCTGGTGATTTTGGAAAACTACTCCTATAATAATAATAATAATAATCCAGCCTATATACGTCCCACCGCTGGGCACAGACCTCCACTCACAATGACAGGGTTTGGGCTATAGTTCCCACGCGGGCCCAGCGCGGATTGGGAACTTCGCACACACCGTCAAATTGCTTTGCAGGTGTGTGCAGGTTTCCTTGCGATGTTTTCCTTCACCGAAAAGCTCATGGTAAATTTACAAATTATATTTCGCACATAAGTTCCGAAAAACTTAGAGGTGCGAGCCCGGGTTCAAACCCACGACCCTCTGCTTAAGAGTCAGCAGGTCAAACCATTAGGCTACCACGGCTTTTTTACCCTTACCCCTAAGTGGGTAAAATGGGGGATGGAAATTTGTATGGGAGTTAAGTCAATTTTAAAGTAAGAAACGTGGAAATTTGTATATAGGCTACTGTTAACAAATAACTTTAAGTGATTTTGGATTAACTTCCCCTAAGAGGCTGAAATGGGGGGTTAAAATTTGTATGGGGGTTTGGTCATTCTTGAAGTTAGAAACGTGGAAACTGCTATAGAGACTACTGTTATCAAATAAAAAACACTACTTTCGGTGATTTTGGATAAATTACCCCTAAGGGGATAAAATAGGGGGTTAAAGTTTATAATGGAGTTTGGTCATTTTTCAAGTTAAAAACGTGAAAGTTGGTATTTAGGCTACTTAACTGTGTACAAATAAAACATACTACTTTGGACTATTTTAGATTAACTACTCCTAAAGAGATAAAATGGGAGGTGGTAATTTGTATGAGAGTTTGGTCAATTTTGAAGTTAGAAACGTGGTAATTGGTATAAAGGCTATTGTTAACAAATAAAAAATATAACTTCTGGCGGTTTTGGAAGCAACTACCCCTAAGTAGGTGAAATGGGGGGTAGAAATTTGTATAGGAGTTCGGTCAATTTTCAAGTTAGATACGTGGAACTTGGTATATTCGCTACTATTAAGAAATAAAAAAAAACACTTTCAGTGATTTTGGATTAACTTCCCCTAGGGGGCTGAAATGGGGGGTTAAAATATGGATGAGGGTTTGGTCATTCTTGAAGTTAAAAACGTGGAAATTGGTATAAAAGGCACTGTTAACAAATAAAAAATGAAACATTTGGTGATTTCCGAAAAACTATCCCTAAGTGGGTGAAATGGAAGGTGAAAGTTTTAATGGGAATGAAGTCATTCTTGAAGTTAATGAAATTGGTATTTAAGCTACTGCTCACAAACCAAGAGTACATTCGGTGATTTTGGAAACACTACCCCTAAGGGGGTGAAAATGGGGGTGGCAATTTGTAAGAGAGTTTGGTTATTTTTGAAGTTAGATATATGAAAATTGGTTTCTAAACTACTAAATATAAAATACGAGTTTTCTGATAATGGAATCCCAGGTAAATTGATTCCCCCTTGGAACCCTTCAAACATTTAAAGGACTTATACAGCGATTTTCAAACTTCTGTAAGAACATTTACTTACATTCCAAAAGCACCATTTGGTAAAGTGAAATTAATGACCAGACATGACCATCGGAACTCAATAATAAGCATTTCACAACACGCTACTTTTGCCCATCATTTGTAAGGGGCTCATTTATTACGTAAGACGATTTAGGGGGGAAGGGGTCTGAACAAGTCTTATTTTTTCTTACATGGGGGTAGGATGTTTTTACGTAAGATCACAAAAGCAAGCAAAACTTAAAGCGTTTTTATATTTTTGCTACTTTTTCTTTGCAATTTTGGTAGATACTGATCTTACGTAAGATTAAAAAGGAGGGAGGGTTCATCCATGTCTTATTTTTTCTTACGTAGGGGGAGGAGGGGTCAGAAATTGGTTAAAATTGTCGTACGTAATAAATGAACAGCCCCTAATGAATGTGGTGAAATGGAAGTTTCGCCAAGTAATAGGAGAGTTCTTCAACGATTAATGTCCCTGCATATTGGATAGCCCCATTTTGTCAAGAGTGATGAAGTATTGGCAATAAGCATTAATGCCATGAATGTAGTGTATATGTGCTGCATGTAATACATAATCACATAATAATTAAACAAACACCAAAAAGTGAACAAATGTGAGGAAACATTACTATTTTTTTGGAAAGTCTGTCCCTTTATGATACGTACTTAATGATAATTTTATTTGTACCTACTTACTTTTTAACGAAATTACTGACTCTCCGCAGACGGAGTCGCGGGCAGACAGCTAGTACATATAATAAAATCGTATGCGTTATTTTGCTGCATTTTATGTTAACGTAAGAAGTGTTTTGAAAAATCCTTTCTTAGTTCACCTAGACCTCATAAGGAACCTACGTGCCAAATTTGGAATCTCTAGACCCAGCGGTTTAATCTGTGCGTTGATATATCAGTCATTCAGTCAGTCAGTCAGGACTTTGTATCTATCTATACATATAATAAAATCGTTAAGACCAAAAAGTCTGTACATTGAAGATTAAAAAAAAACCGATCAGGGCGACTTATAATAAGTAACTGAACATATTAAAACCATTTTTAAAATTTTTGTTTGTTTGTTTGTTTGTTTGACTGAGCATCACGTAAAAACTACTGAACGGATAATGATGAAATTTTCATAAATCTACTTATATAATATCAGAATAACATTTAGGCTATAGAAATTTTGGAAAATGTTAGAAAAATGGGGTAAAAAGAGGGGGTAAAGTTTGTATGGAAAAACAAATTTAGATTGTTCTAGGATCATGAAACTCAGAATAAATACTTATTAATAAAAATAAAGAAATACCGGTTTTAAAGTTTTTTTTAAATCTCATCCAAAAATGCAAAAAAGAGGGTTTTATGTTTCAAATTACTGTAATTCAAACAACTATAAAATAAAAACCAATGAAGTTTGACCTTTGAAACTTGCTACATATACTTAAAATCACAAATGAAAAAAACTACTTTCGGCGATTTTGGATAAACTACCCCTAAGGGGTGGAAAGGGGGGGTTAAAGTTTGTATGGGAGTTTGGTCGTTTTTCAAGTTAGAAACGTGGAAATTGCTATAGGAATACTGTTATCAAATAAAATACACTACTTACGGTGATTTTGGATAAACTACCCCTAAGGGGTGGAAATGGGGGGTTAAAGTTTGTATAGGAGTTTGGTCGTTTTTCAAGTTTGAAACGCGGAAATTTGTATACTTATATGCTACTGTTAAATGTCAAAAAATTAAAAAAAGAACGTTCGGTGATTGTGGATAAACTACCCCTGAGGGGATGAAATGGGGGGGTGGTAATTTGTATGGGAGTGTGGTCAATTTTGAAGTTAGAAACGTGGAGATTAGTATATAGGATAGGTTACTGTTAAATAACAAAACAATACAACTTTTGGCGATTTTGGAAAAACTACCCCTAAGTGGGTGAAATGGGGGGTGAAAATTAGTATGGGAGTTAAGTTCAAATTCAAATTCAAATTCAAATATTTATTCAGTAAATTGGCCACATACGGGCTCTTTTACACGTCAGTAATATAGAGTGAATCTACCAGCGCTTCGGACAAGACCATCATTGCGGAGAAGAAGCGCCGCAAGAAACTCCAGCAGAAGGTCATTTTTTCCAATATAAAATACAATAATACTTAAAAGTAAGTTACATTACAAGGTAATAAAGCAACAAATATTAATTATTAGAACTAGCACAAATGAAAACATTACAAATGTAAGGTCAAATACGTTACACTAAATGTAATGACTAGGAGAACAACACGACGAGGTCTCTTCGTCAAAAGCCATAAGTCAATGTTAAAGTAAGAAACGTGGAAATTGGTATAAAGGCTCCTGTTAACAAATAACTTTCAGTGATTTTGGATAAATTACCCCTAAGGTAATGAAATGGGGGCTAATATTTTTATGGGAGTTTGGTCATTCTTGAAGTTAGAAACGTGGAATTTGGTATACTTATAGGTTAACAAAAAAACAATTTTTGGCGATTTTGGATAAACTACCCCTTAGAGGATGAAATGGGGAGGTTAAAGTTTATAATGGAGTTTGGTTGTTTTTAAAGTTAGAAACGTGAAAATTGGTATTTAGGCTACTGTATACAAATAAAAAATACCACTTTCGACTATTTTGGACTAACTACCCCTAAAGGGATGAAATGGGAGGTGGTAATTTGTATGAGAGTTTTGTCAATTTTTAAGTGAGAAACGTGGAAATTGGTATAAAGGTCTGTCAACAAATAAAAAATATTACTTTTGGCGTGCTTGGAAACATCTACCCTTAAAAAGGTGAAATGGGGGGTAGAAATTTGTATAGGAGTTCGGTAAGTTTTGAAGTTAGAAACGTGGAAATTGGTATATTCGCTACTATTAAGAAATAATAAAAAAACACTTTCAGTTATTTTGGATTAACTTCTCCTAAGGGGCTGAAATGGGGGGTTAAAATTTGTATGGGGGTTTGGTCATTCTTGAAGTTAAAAACGTGGAAAATGGTATAAAAGGCACTGTTAACAAATAAAAAATAAAACGTTTGGTGATTTCCGAAAAATTATCCCTAAGTGGGTGAAATTGGAAGTGAAAGTTTTAGTGGGAATGAAGACATTTTTGAAGTTAAAGAAGTTAGTGTTAAAGCTACTGCTTACAAACCAAGAGTACTTTCGGTGATTTTGGAAACACTACTCCTAAGGGGGTGATAATGTGGGTGGCAATTTGTAAGAGAGTTTTGTTACTTTTGAAGTTAGATATATGAAAATTGGTTTCTAGACTACTAAATATAAAATACGAGTTTTCTTATAATGGAATCCCAGGTAAATTGACGGCACCCTTCAAACATTTAAAGGACCCATACAGCGATTTTCAAACTTCTGTAAGAACATTTACATTCCAAAAGCACTATTTGGTAAAGTGAAATTAATGACCAGACCATCGGAACTCCTTAATAATAAGTATTCCACAACACGCTACTTTTGCCCATTATTTGTAAGGGGCTGTTTATTTATTACTACGTAAGACGATTTGGGGGGAGGGGTTCTGAACAAGTCTTATTTTTTCTTTCATGGGGGTAGGATGTTTTTACGTAAGATCACAAAAGCAAGCACAAATTAAAGCGTTTGTATATTTTTGCTACTTTTTCTTTGCAATTTTGGTAGATACTGATCTTACGTAAGATTAAAAAGGAGGGAGGGGGTTCATCCAAGTCTTATTTTTTCTTACGTAGGGGGAGGGGGGTCAGAAATTGGTTAAAATTGTCTTACGTAATAAATGAACAGCCCCTACTGAATGTGGTGAAATGGAAGTTTCGCCAAGTTGCAGAAGAGTTCTACAACGATTAATGTCCATGCATTAATATGCAGGGAATATATTGGATAGCCCCATTTTGTCAAAAGTGATGAAGAATTGGCAATAAGCATTACTTAATGGCATGAATGCAGTGTATATGTGCTGCATATACAATACATAATCACATAATAATTAAACAACCGCTAAAAAGCGAACAAATGCTAGGAAACATTACTATTTTTTTGGAAAGTCTGTCCCTTTATGATACGTACTTAATGAAAATTTTATTTGTACCTACCTACTTTTTAACGAAATTACTGACTCTCCGCAGACGAAGTCGCGGGCGGATAGCTAGTATATACATATGTATATACAGATGAGTTTTGGCGTTTTTGGTAATTCTAGCCCTAGTAGGGTGAAAAGGGTTTAAAAAATTGTATGGTTTTTTGTTTCTATCCCTTCATGCGTGATACGTACGATAAAGAAAACTATCTGTAGGTACTTTTTAACAAAGGTACTGACTCTCCGCAGACGAAGTCGCGGGCGGAAAGCTATAATATATAAATGAGAAAATTTGTGTTTGTTACTTCTTACTTACTTACTTACACGGATGGACGGATTTAAATGAAATTTGCAATGGAGATAAATAATACCCTACAATAACACATAGGCTACCTTTTATCCCGAAAAAAAATACTGTTCCTGCGGGATGGTAAAATTGCTGATTCTACGCGGACGAAGTCGCGGGCAGCAGCTATGTCAAATAATCGACTAAATGGGTAGTTTTTATAAACGTATCATTTGATCACATACCTCGGCAGGGGGGAAAGTCTGTGTAAGGCCGCCGGTTCTGACCTTATATAAATGGTGTAAGGCGTGTAGCGACAACTCACACATGTTTCATTTCTCTCTGGACCCAATTCTAAATTCAACGCGGATGAAGTCGCGGGCAGAAGCTAGTTGTTATTATATTCTTATGTGTGTACACAAACAATAATAGTTTAATGAGACTGATAATTCAATGATGGCTTAACTAAACACCCGTTGATACCTCGCCGGTGTACTCCATGGCACTGGAAACGTCCCGGAAACATAGTTCCTTAATATAAATAACGTAGCGCGTGTATAGCATATTTACGACATGCTAAAGAAGAAGAACACGTTCACAGAAACCAACTAATAATAAAGTGCCCTATTTAAAGAGTGCAGCCGACTCGCGCGGGTTATCGCAAGTTCGCGGAGTTCTGGCGTGGTTTACATATACAACGTTATTCATGAGAGCCCATTACTGACGGGGTTTTTTATTCAAATACCTCTATGCATTTAGGATACAGACAGATGTAAATATCTCCTGTATTTATATTCAATGCGAAAAGTTAGATCGCATTCCATCGGCTGATCTAGATCAAACTTGCTAGTCGTGGTTTTTCGGAATTTTAACTTCCCTCTTTTTCATTTGGTTCGACGTTGTTTGGTTGTTTTTTACTTGCCGTCCGAGTGGCGAACTCTGGTTTTTTATATACTCTGGACCTGTATTTAATATAATATATATATTTATTTAGCCGTGGTAGCCTAATGGTTTGACCTGCCGACTCTTAAGCAGAGGGTCGTGGGTTCGAATCCGGGCTCGCACCTCTTAAGTTTTTCGGAATTTATGTGCGAAATATAATTTGCAAAACCGTGAGCTTTTCGGTGAAGGAAAACATCGTGAGGAAACCTGCACACACCTGCAAAGCAATTTGACCGTGTGTGCGAAGTTCCCAATCCGCACTGGGCCCGCGTGGGAACTATAGCCCAAACCCTCTCATTGTGAGTGGAGGCCTGTGCCCAGCAGTGGGACACGTATATAGGCTGGATTATTATTATTATTATATATTTATTTAGTTAGGCAAAGGCGTCCCCTCTTTTTCGCCATTTGTTCTGAATAAAAATAGTTTTATGAGACTGATAATTGATCGACGGTAAACTGACTAAACACCCGTTGATGCCTCGCCGGTGTACCCACATGGCATGGGACCAGAAACTTCTCTGGAAACATAGTTCCACCACTTCGTTTTCATTTAATATACAAATATTGTTTAAATGATAATCTAATTGACCGATTTTTATTTCATTAGGTTTAGTCTTATTATAGCTTTGAAAATAAAGAGAAAGATAGAAAGTAACAACCAAAAGGAAAAAATATGGCGTTTTAGACAAAGTGGAATAGAGCAATAGAGCCCCTTAAAAGCTCTACATTTTCTTCAACCCCACTTATTTTAATGTTGATTTTCGGTCATCGTGACGAACTTTGTTGGGAATAAATAACATTGCATGCGATCCGTTTTAAGAATGCGCTTCAGCACAGATGGCGAGTAAGTAATCTTATTTTTCAGATTATTATATGTTGCTTTGTGGACGGACTGGGGTTTCGTGCCGGGAGAGAAAGACGTGCTTCTCCGTCAGGTGTATATTTCCAAGAGGGCAAATAATTAAAACTAATCTTCTTTATACATTCGTTACAGCGAACCCTATTGGTGACGCTATGAACTATCTATCTAATTAACACTTATACTAGATGGATTAATCGTATTTGGACAGAAACGTAATTCACCTGATTCGCATCTGGCCGTTATCGCGATTCGACAGCTCTCATGTCGACAGAATCGCACTTCGCCTGCATCGCACCTGTACCTACAGAAAAGTAAAAGGACAGACTCGCATTTGGCCGTTATCGCGATTCGACAGCTCTCATGTCGACAGAATCGCACTTTGCCTGCAACGCACCTGTACAGAAAAGTAAAAGGACAGACTCGCATTTGGCCGTTATCGCGATTCGACAGCTCTCATGTCGACAGAATCGCACTTTGCCTGCAACGCACCTGTACCTACAGAATAAAAGGACAGACTCGCATTTGGCCGTTTTCGCGATCCGACAGCTCTTATGTCGACAGAATCGCACTTTGCCTGCAACGCACCTGCCGAAATTACCAGTAGATTATTTTATTAGTAGAATCTTTTCCCATTCTAAAAATCTAATTCGAGAGAGTCGACGAGCTCCGCAGAGCGGAGCTCCTATTTCTGGGTTGTTTTGGCCCTCCGTTACGTTTGGAAGGACTGTACAATATCTGACATTGACTAGAAGTACTTACTATTTTTTTTTGGATGATGTCTATAATGCATTTTCGAAAACGAGAAAATGCGGAAAAGCTTGAAAATAAAGATGCGCCAAAACAAACATTCGGGTCCCGGTGGGATGTGGGAGTATAAGGGTGGGAAAAAAGAACGCGGAAAAATAAAGGTCAAGGTTGGAGAAAAGTCAAGGTGTGTGGTCAAGGTCATAAAATGGGGGTCAAGGTCATAAAATTACAAAACGTATACGTAACGTATTGGGTCAAGGGCATGTTGGTGTGACTGCTTCCTAAACTCCCCGAGTGCTGTTCGATCCACTGGTGTAGCAGACGGTGGAACCTAAAAGAGTCGCATTTCGCAATTATGGCACCTATTTCTGGGTTGTTTTGTCCCTCCGGGCCTGATATAAAAACGAACCTGACCTAACCTACCTACGTATTACGATGTAATTACCATTGGGAAAATTTTTGATGGGAAAAATTGGGAACGGAAAAAATGCGAATAGTAAAAACCACGAACATTAGTGATCATGAAAGATCGCGATATGAAAATTTGCTACCTGCTATGAAAGAATGCGTTTGTGAAAATGATCTTACAAACCTATTTACTTAGGTACCTACATTACAAACTGCGTTTCGTTTCACGCATTTTTTTTAAATTGTTAGGTACATCATATTTAAGTATAAAACGTACTAAACGGCAGTTTTATTAATAACTTTGCTTATAACAACAGATTCTCAACAAATAATTCGTGATTTCGTAAATAATTTTATTATAATTGCATAAAATTACGCAAAATAATGTCACTATGGAATAATCAAAATCAACACAAAAAATGGAAAGAACCAGAATCTCGTCTGTGACGCTTCAATCAGGTGTCATGGGGTCCAAATTTAGTGTTAATTTACCAGTTTATATGGAAACTTTAATTTTATTTTTCTCGCGAACCGTGCGTTTCCGCAACTTAAAATTTCACGAGGAGGCTTCTATTAATGAATGAGTACTATCTATCTAGTAATAACTCTCAACTCGACGTCAAATATTGTACAATTGAGCCTTACGTTTCTGTCCAATTACGATTAATCTTATGAACAGTATACGACTTGTGGAGTAAATCGTATTTCAATTGTATGTTGCACAATTTATTTCTTGACAATCTTCAGGATTTAGGTAAACACCGTGATCAACGCGTCTTTCAACAAAAACACTGCATTGAAATGGACAAAATTTTAACCCCGACGCAAAATGAGGAACGTCATTAACATTATATTATCTTTGTTCGGATACACTTCGATACTTTAGGATCTTTTGTGCAATTAAAAAAGGATACCGTCAAATGCTGCAACTGTGCCAACTAGCTACAACATTACCCGTTTTGTAAAAATATGATATTCTACCAAACCGTTAAGTATCTATTTTTTACTTCTAATAATGGGATGGGGCTATTGTTAAAATTAACGTTAGTATGTTAACATTACAATAAAATAACTGTACTAAATGACATTAAAATGTATAGCGTTACCAAAGTATTTTTATGAAATTACCGTTAAGTAAGTAACATTATTTATTATGTTATCTAGTAACGTTAAAAAGCCCTGCAATTAGCTGAGTCGGGCAAAAATTATCTATTTACGAAAAACCGGGAAGATAACTAAATCATCTTTTATTTGAAGTAACTAAATAATCCGTCATTTGTTAGTTTGAATTTATCTTGATAAATTAGTTGGGATTTTAAATAAAAGATGAATGTCAGTAGTACAGTCATGTCATGTAGAACTAGAAGTGGTCGGGCATGATGAAATGAAAATAACCTACATAAAAGTAATGAATGTTTTGTAAATACTTAAATATATGAAATATAAATATATGGGACATTTTTCTCCTGTAGTAGCTACTATATTCTTTCCATTATATGAACAATGTCAGTGTGACGGTTTGACCTGACGTGACATTCTGGTATACATTTAGGTATTATTATAAGCTTACTTCAATAACAAACGAGGTCGGTTATCTTCATCTAGATAATTTATCTAAATAAAAAAGTTGTCAAGGCACTATTTGTGATTGAATTTATCTTCGAATAAATTTATTTGAAATTATTTTATTTGAAATAATTATCTAGATAAGAAATTATCTAAATAACGCCCAACTCTGGCAATTAGTATGACAGCGCCCCTTGTGGCCCGTATTCGAAACATTTGACAGTTCCATACAAAGTGACACTTTTATGCCCGGTTTACATTATTCCAGTCCAGTAATCCAGCAGGCCAATCCAATCCAGTGCTGGACTGGATCATATCGTTTACATTATTCCAGTCATTTAAGAGTTGTTGGAGCGTTATACTATAGTGACAATGATTTCAAGAAAGAAGCTCAACAATTGTTTAAAAACTTTCATTTACTACTGTTAGAAGAAGTAAATGACTTAGTGGAAGAACTAAAAACAGGGCGGATTGGCGCATATCTCGGTTTTTATAAAATTCCGATGTGATACTCTATAAACATACGTGTTCTCTGTATAAAGAAACAAACTGAAGTATGGTTTTCATTCAACTTCATTATTAGTAATTAAATTACGGAGCTTGTCACCAAAAATACCAATGTCGTATTCACTAGGTACTCAACGTTTAATCCAGCGCTAGATTGGCTGTCTACACTGTTTTAGTGGCGCTGGATTAGGCGAGCTGGAATGAAAAAGTAGACTGTCTCTCCAGTCACGGGACTGGATTGCTCACTGGAATTGGTATATTCCAGTGCCGGTTCACATTATTCCAGTGGCATTCCAGTGCTGGTTTCGGTAACTAGACTGGAATGCTACTGGACTTATGTGAACCGGGCAGCAAACGCGATCGAGACTTAAAAAAAGTTGCAAAACACACTAGGCGCTACAGCTCGGGCGCGATCACGCCGCGCCGAGCGCCCGGCGCGCAGCGCGTTCTTAAGCACTTATTACACCTTCATAAATACGTTTGATACGTGTGGAGATATCTCCATCTCGTTCAATGTATTGCGGTGTCCCTCTCGTTAGTGACTAAATTTAGGAAGGGTGTAATAAGCCTTTTAGCGCGACGCGTTCCAAATATGGTCAAACTTGCATGTATGACAAGTGCTGCCATCTAGAGAGTGCTAGTTGAACTCAGCATATTTGATACATGAAAATTATGTTGTTTTTCAATTATTACACGAAAATGATACCAAACGTGACCTTATACGAGTAGCTTAACAGAATTCTAGATAGGTACTTACCTACTCGTATTCCATAAAATATCTGATTTCCCGTTCGCAGAAATCACCTCTCGCCTAGGCGCTAACACCCGTATTTATAGTCATTACTTGAGTAAAAGCAATTACTCAATAATGTTTTCGTTTCATTTTCGCTATCGAAAATCGTTAATTGAGTAATTACTATAACTCAAGTAAAGACTTTACTCCTCTATAGACCGGTGTATAGCTCGATACACACGGTCAGTTAAAATGACCGACACGTACATCCAAAAGCTGACTGTGAGTGTGAAATCGTAAGTTGAGTGAATGGGGAAACCGTTTTGGCTTACATCTGTTTTAACTGATCCGTTAACCCTACGACCACACTTCGGTGATTCGGGCGAAGGTTCGTGTTGGTGTCTCTTTCTTTCTCTATGATAATGAAAAAGAGGCTAACGCGAACTTTCACCGAATCGCCGAAGTGAGGCCGAATCGCCGAAGTGTGAGGGATCGCCGAAATGTGGGGGATCGCCGAAGTGTGGCCGTAGGGTCAAGAACTCGTGTATTTTAACTAACCGTGTGTGTCGAGCCTATGTATTTTATATGAGGTGTGTCATGTCATGAGAGCGCAATTTTTAGGTTTACGTAGTCAAACTAGGAACCCTTATAGAGTCGCTTGGTCCGTCCGTCAGTCTATCAGTCTGTCTGTATATCACACTCACTTCTCAGAAACTATCAGTGTTACAAAGCTGAAAATTTGTACACATAGATGCGATAGATATTTCATACCGCGTGTAAAGAACATAAATATAAGGTAAAGTCCGCGACTTTGGCAAGCCCACGATCGACGATATTGCAATATTATGATGAATTGCGCAACGTTATTGACCGTTTAGGATTAAGCGCGTCACACACGGAGCTATAATTAATATATATTATAGGTCGGTATATTACGATATATTTTCCCTACTATTTGACAGACTCCACACACGCAGCTATAATATATAACTATTAATATAAATTATAGCTGCGTGTGTGGAGTCTGTCAAATAGTACGGAAAATATACCCAAACTATACGAAAATATATCGTAAGATGCCTTGCTATAATATATATTATAGCTCCATGTGTGACGCGCCTTAGTATTGAAATTTCGCAATGATTGAAGAAAAGTTTCAGCGACTTTAAATTTTATTGCGTAATATTATTTCATTATACCGTTCAGGGTCAATATTGTGCAATATTTTTTAGTCTCTGGTTAGCAGGTCGTAGGCACGTCAATATTATTGTGCGGCAAGGGGCGATTCAATTATATTGCGCAATAAACATATAGTGCAAACTTATTGTAGGTCTAGGGCCGGCCTTACGACCCATAGTTTGCCTAAGTTTGCACAGCTAACTGTCGCACTCAGAGACGTCGATTAATTATTAAGTTTGATTAAAGTTGCTGCGTTTAATAGTTGCTGCGTAAAATTGACGTCTCTGAGTGCGGCTGTTAGTGTCTTATATTCCTACTGTCCGAATACGAATAAGCCGCGTCCGAAAATTTGTTCCCAGCTTATCGGTCGTACGTCGCAGACGTGACCTTAGGCCATCATTGAGCGTTCAGACGTCCTATCCGCTGACACATTTCCGAGCGTCCACAGACGCGACTGACAGTGTGAACAGGCCTCGGACGCATCCGAGCGGCAGTCAGCAAAGAGAATAACTATGGCTGACTGTGCGCAGGTGCTCGCATGTGGATGGTTTGTTACTAAAGTGGATAGGTAATGGAGGAAAAACTTATAGAAATGTGTTCGGGGCCAACAATGGGAATGAAAGATGAGAGACATCCAAAGAGCCGTCCGAATAACCGTGCACACTCTTCAGCCGCGTCCGTCAGCTGTACCCACAACTGACGGACGCGGGCTGCGGGCTGCAGGCTGACGGACGCTTCCGATAATTAGTTCCAGCTTTACGCGATTTTAGTAATCAGAGGCATGATGCGAGGCCTCACATGCTCAGTATAGTAACCACAGAATAAGTACATTAATAGAAACCGGACTATAAGAAAGAGCAAAAGTATATTTGACCTTTTTCTACTTATGGTATTCATAACGAGTTAGAAAGAGATGTCCTTATAGGTATTCTTTCGTTTTCCTTCGTGTTGTCAATGGACAGATTATCTGATGATAGAACCGGAAGGTGGCAACAGTATCCTCAGCTGTACTTAATGTAGACACACCGATATGGGACTCTTTAGTTTGGTCTTGATAATTTAATAAAGACAGTGAAAAAAATACAGTCGTCAATAAAAACTTGTCTCGAAATAAAAATTTTGACATCAGCTTTTTGTCATATGAAAGAAAAGAAGAGAGCTAAAATTTATCTTACAGAAAGTGTTATCTGGAGAATAAAAAAATCGGTTCTTATACATTATAATAACGTAACGCTAAACTTTAGCAGATTAAAATTATAGGTATTTGAAGTTTTTTGTTCAAAGCAGGTCAATGATATTTCAAACAAGTTCAATAATTCAACAATGTTTTAATAAAAATATTGGGGATAGCAACCAACCAAAAAAAGGGTTACAGGACCACTCGCGTGACTGTCTGTTCCTTTGCCATAGTTTGCTGTATCTCTTCGGCTTCAAATTTTCCCTGTCTACTCGCCGAATCCATCCTGCTATCCAGTTCTCATTTCTTGGAAATCTAAAATATCGATATAATATATTCACAACACCGTCAAACTAATAAAGCTACTAATTGTAAAAGTCACCCTGACACAAAATTTATTATTGGTATATCGACTTTTTAATTTGGTAGTACTGGAGGTTCGCGTAGGGGTCCAAATGGCGGGAGAATAGCGGTCCATTCAAATTTGCTTTTGGCAACACGAAGGAAAACGAAAGAATACCTATAAGGACATCTCTTTCTTACTCGTTATGAATACCATAAGTAGAAAAAGGTAAAATATACGTCTTTAGCTCTTTCTTATAGTCCGGTTTCTAGTATGTACTTATTCTATGGTCAGATCTAATTCAAACCTTGTGACAACATCAACATGAAGGCTAACGAAAGAACACCTATAGGGACATCTCTTTCTAACTCGTTATGAATGCCATAAATAGAAAAAGGTCAAACATAACGTCTTTTGATGTTTCTCATATTTCAGTTTCTATGCTAGTACTTATTCTGTGGATCCAATTCAAACCTTGATACAACATGAAGGGAAACGAAAGAATACCTAGAATATATATTCTATACGGACATTTCTTTCTAACTCGTTATGAATACGATAAAAAGAAAAAGGTCAAACATAGGTACGTCTTTTGCTGTTTCTTATAGTCCGGTTTCTATGCAAGTGCTTATTCTGTGGAACATGTTCACCTCATCTATCTACCTGCATTGTTTGTGGTATCAATATCATAAAAAAATACGTTGTCGGTCGACTCCACGGTGCTTTCACTTCCAACAATCCGTTTTGTATGGACGCCATAGTTCCATTAATTTGCACTAGATGGCGATATTTAGAAAACAACTTTAAATTCTAGTTTCAAAAAGCTGTGGCAGTGGCCCATGGGCAGTGGCACAGCAGGGCTGGTATTGATATGTGTGATTATTGGTCCTTGATATTATAGGTATGGTAATAGATGGTCCAGTCGAAGTCGTAAATATGTTTACACTTTAGTACCTTTAGTACCTTTAGTACTTTAATCACTGTGACAATTTCATATGACTGTTTAAACACGACGTTGAATAGACAAAGTACTTACTTTAGCGAGCTGTAGCTGTAGCTTTGGTAGGTAGCTGTTTAGTTTACACTTGTAAACATATTTTTGACTTCGACTGTCCTAGTAGTTACGGGAATTTGCGTTAGATGGTGTTGTGCCGTTGAATAGAGTGATATCTCTATCGTCCTATATATAATGTACTCTTTGGTCGACTCGATCGATGAATGAAGTTGGAAGAAGTTGAGTTACATTCGAGTTGATCAAATATTTAGGTTTGCAATATAATCTTATAGTAGACTTTCCAAAGGTAATAATTATCCGTAATCAATGCCCTATATTCTAATAAGAGGTAATCTCGCATCATATGGGCATAAAAACCCTTGGCGTGTTTTAGTATCTGGCTTGAAAGGTAAGTTTATGTTTTAAGCTATTGACAGCTTAAATACTTTATTTGTATTTTTCACTACTTCTGACGTTAGAGTGATAAAAGATAACATTTCCTCTTGTCAAGAAAAACAAAATATAATTTTTAAGCAGTCTAGAAAGGGGGTCTAAGGCCGGCGCCACACCTACGGCCATATCCGTGGTACATTTTGTTTTGCGTTCTAGCCTTCCGATTTCAATTCTTTTCTGTTCTGTTCTAGGTAGAACAGAACAGAATCGGTAGATGTGGGGCCGGCCTAATCAACTGCTGTTTACTTTCCGTGCAGCTGGTGACATTGAGCAGCTAAAGAGATTTGCGTGTGGTGGCTATTGCGATGAATCTACCATTGTCTACTTGCAGCACCCCTGTGTAATACTAAGCGCATTAGAGGTGAGTCGGCGTAGCCGAAATCAATGTATACCTAATTTTTGACATTTATATAGGGTGCGACATGTTACAATGAGTCATGGTGTTTTGTGTGCTATGTACGGTTATTTTACGATAGTCACCATGTAATAGTATAGAAAGAACTCTCTGCTGTCCATGTTATGATTAAATTTGTAATATTGCTTTAAAACTAATGATTTCAAGTGTTATCTTGAATTATGTTATCTTGAATTGTAATAAAACTGATAATTATTCAGATAAATGTATTAATACTGCTTATACTTAACACGTTCGACGCCGGTGACTCAGCTGGTGTGTCAAAATTACATACAGTTGGAGGTTCGGCGGCAGCGAATGTGTGAAGGGCTTATTTATTTTCTATATTTATTGTGAAATACACCTAAAAATATAACAATAGAAACCTTCGCTCCTAGTCTTCTAACTTACTTGGTTGAAGCATTGGTTTTTATTACATGGATTTGTAATACTTAACTGTTTCAGGTATTAGGTTACAAAGTAGTAGCATCAAGTTCAACAGCTGTCAAACAGGACTACAATGAGTATATGTGGACTATGAGAAAAGAGTTTTCTGAGCCAGAACCTTCAGTCATTGTGGAGCAAGACAACATTACAAACTTCAGCAAAGAGGCTTTGCACTTGGGCAATTACCAACAGCCTACAAAAGACGACGAAGTTTAATTAGTAAAGCAAAACCTTTTTTGTTCTATTTTGGAACACTATTATGGACTTGAAAGGCAGCCATAACCCATCCACTGTTAATTTGAATAATATCCCCTTGACTGAAGAAGGTGTGGTTTATATTGCCATAAAAGGCTCACCTTATGCATCTGATTGTTCTGTATTTGGATTAGGAGATGAAGAAATAAGGGCATTGACAAAGAAGTACCCTGGGTCGGGGGTGGTTGTAAATGGTGTTACAATGAAAACAAATGTTTTACACGCTATTAACTCCTTAGCCCAACTAGGCTATAAAATAGTGTCCAGCACTGGTGAGAATGAGATAACTTGGACTCTCATGCGCGAGATTTAAGTAGTACCCATAAGTTACTTCTTTTTCATTGAGATCCTGTTTTTTATTTTGTAAAAATGGATCATATAGAATGTGACCACACTAAATGCATTACTGCCAATCAATCTGTTCATCAAACATTATCAGAAATGGATTGGGAAAGAGGTATATGGAATGCTGGTAAGCTAATCAGAATTTAGGTTTATGTAGGTTTATGTAGGAAGACATGTCAAAACTGTTTTGTGTGATATATATATAAATTTTCTCGTAGTCATTCTGACATGTTTTCCTGCAAAACTACGCAGATATTTAATATTATTTTTACAGTTTTATATAATGTTAGAATAAGTAGTGACATTGTTATATTTTCATTTAAAAAATGACTAACTGTTGAGTTTCTTGCGGCGCTTCTTCTCAGCAGTGGTCTCCTCTTGGGAAGCGCTGGTAGATTTTGACGTGTAAAAGTGCCCGTGCGGCCTACTTACTGAATAAATATCTTTTATCTTTTAATTGCAATCTATAATTCCATGAAATTGTTATAAGATCCCATTTAGCACACTGAGTATGGAACCCTAAAAAATAATAGGCTATTTGACTGACTGGTCAAATCAGCAACTTTTATTGAAACATCAAAACAATCAGTTAGTATGAAGTTAGTATGAAAATACTGCATGTGATGTCACAATGTTCAGTGTTCAAACTGTGCTTCCTTTATTTAGTTTTAGTTAAATTAAACATTGTCTAAATTCCAAAAATAAATATGATAGCTTGGTTTTTTCATGTTATTTTTGAAAGCTTGATTTAGTGGTAGTGTAAAATGATTTATTTTGACATTAGTCAAATAGCCTATTATTCTATACACACTTATAATGCACTTTACAAGGTTTCTGTTACATACATCTTGCATTCCATTAATAAGTAAACACAATTAATCTATATAAAGTCCGTAGGTAAATTTTCATTTGTGCTACTAAAACTTCTGTCTGAACATCATATAACTATTGAACTCCATTTGGAAGGGTTCTATATTATTATTCTAAAGCTAAAATCATTGAAATATTTTGAAACAATCTCTAAAGCTTTAACATATCTGTGCTAATGCATTTTCCACCATTTTAGTAATGTGTATATTTTTCAGCTTTTAATGGTGATAAACATAAAGTAAACATGTTAATTGATAAAGCTAAGAATGCCAAGGAGTTTGTGAATGTGCCAGACAACTCTGGGTACACGGCACTGCACTATGCTTCACGTAATGGACACGTAGATATTTGTAGGACCCTGCTTCAGACTGGGGCCCATATTGATGCTCAGACAAGTGGACAGGCTACACCATTGCACAAAGCTGCAGCTGCAGGCAAGTGATGATGAAGTAAGGTGTATCATAGAATTATTATACTCAACTCAACTTACTCAAGACTAAATAATTAAAAGAAAAGTTTAGTTCAGCATGTACAGTTGAGGACAGAAAGATGTATACACTTTTGGACCTTATTACAATGGAATAAGGTAAAAAAGTGTAAACATCTTTCTGTACAGCTGAGGGCACTTTTTTCACATAAGTGTGCCAAAGTGAACTACCATTTTCAATATAAAGGGTCCCCCAGACTGATGAATACCCGTTTCAAATTACGGAATACGTCTTAGGGATTACATTAACCTAATTATAATAAGTACTAAATTGTGTTTATTCATGTTTTAAAAAATCAAGTGCTTGAGTAGTCATTCTAAACAAACATATTTCTTAATAAATTTTGCAAATTGGTTCATTCTGGCTAGAAATTTAAAATCCTCATTTTTATTTTTAGGTGAAATAAATACTGTGAAGTACTTACTGCAGTCTGGAGCCTGTATTACAAAGCAAGATGTAGATGGACAAACTGCATTGCACAAAGCCACAGCCAACAAACATAGTGACTTAGTCAATGTGTTATTGAAGGCCTGCCCTGAATTGGCAAGTGTAGAGGATAATAAAGGACGTGTAGCATCTGAACTTTTATAGAATTGTATTGGTTTCCTACTAGATTATGTAGCCTGCAATGCCTTGCAATTGCCTGCAATTCAATTAAGAGAAATGAGAAAGATGTTTCATCAATTGCATATTTCATCTTGTTGAAAAATTCCAAGAATGTCTAAGAAAAATAACACTAAAATAATGTGACCTTGTCTGCTGTAAAAACCCTGTTAAGGATTGTTTTTACAGATTATTTTTTCATTCGTTTATGTTTGACATGTTGCTCACACATAAATGTCACATTTAACCAAAAAATTACCAGCCCCATAGGAAAACCATTTATAAATTGTAAGGTTTTGTGGGTTAGAAGGAATGTAGTTCCTGAATGTCTCCAAGCATTAAGCAATGTGTCAAAGTAAACGCCAAATCGAAAAATAGACACTATTAATTAACCTTTTAACCGCCGTAGTCTGATATGTAAGACACACAATGTCCAGCCACTACCGCCGTTGTCTTATAATTAAGACAAATTTCTTACCGTTTTCTGTTAGTTTGTACAGGCGGCGACACGGGCACGTTCGATGACAAACTAAGCGGCGGTTAAAAGTTTAATAACCCGGTAGGTACAGTAGTTGTAGTATGTATGTATGTATTTTCAAAAGGTTTATGTAATTATTATTAATATTATTTATTGTAATTTATGAACATCGAAATTTTGTTTAGGTGGGGTTAAACAGCCAATTATTGGCATCCAAATACCAGTTTATTGGCACCTAGTGATTGTAGAATTGGGTTGATCAACTTTTTCTTGTACCTCGTTGTCATGGTTACGTCCGCTAGACAACTCTTTAACACCATGATTCTCTATACGTTTTCTATGGTTATAGTTCATTAAACGTACATTTTTGTCGTAGTTATAAGCCCATTATTTTATGGACTATTTCCTAAGCACATTAGCAGCATATATTATAACAGTTTTCTTTGAGAAACTCGGTCACTGTTGTCTCTTGGACAACGGGACAGAATAACAAACAAGAAAAAGTTGATCGACCCAATTATCACATCTATCAACTTGAAATAAAGCTCATGGTGCCAAAACTCAGAAGGCCAGCAATAATACTGTTTTCCCTAATTTGATATTAATTATGTTATGAGGCGTGCAATTTCGCAGCTTCAGGCATCATTGAAAAGTTTATTTTACACTTGTTATGGTCTTCGCGTTAAGTATATATTTTTATCTACCTACACCCATATCGTAAAACCTCTACAACCGTTCAAAAACTGGAGGTTATAACTAGCTTTACGTCAGTCAGTGGCGTTGCTGTCGCGGTATCAAATCTTATTAGTGGTTGTAATGTAAAGTTCACTTTACGTGTTCGCTGCCGATACTGTTATGGTTTTCGAATTCATTTGAATCACGATACAGTTTGATTCGGCGACCATTTCTCATGTTACTCGAGATGAAGCATCAAACAAGATGATGTATCAACAACATAATCCCAGAATCCCTACTATACCTACTAATATTATAAATGCGAAAGTAACTCTGTCTGTCAGGATACTTTTTCCGTGGGATACACGATAAACGACTTCTACGCGGACGGAGTCGCGGGCAAAAATATATGGACCTGTATTATTATTTTTTTATCATAGAGGATTTACAATATGAGTGTAGATAAAGTATTGTACGCGGCTCTGCGTAATTGGAATTAGCAGCCGTCACGTAAACTACTAATTGATGCCCAACTTTTGCTTTTGTTTCTCGCTAGTCGAAAAGATAGGTGTGTTGTGTATATAGTATTTAGATTTTCTTGATTTGGTGATACAAATGTTTTGCACACATTTATTTATGCTTAGGTAGTACTTATCTCGTAATTATGTTTAATATTGTCGTCACAAACTTTATTATCGGTACCGACATATATTGATTTAGGCGTTAGTTATGAAGTAATATTGAAATGAGCCTTCTTTCAGTAGCAAGCGAATCTCTCGATGGGCGAGGACAACAAACCTTTGCGTTGTTATCATACGATACCATATCCTGCTGTAATGAATGGAGTTGAATGTGTTTATACAGCATACATCACGTTTACTCTAAGCATCTCTTGTCCCTGTATATCCCTACTTAATATTATAAATGCGAAAGTAACTCTGTCTGTCTGCTACCTCTTCACGCTTAAACCGCTGAACCGAATTATATGAAAGTTGGTATGGAGATATTTTGATACCCGGGGAAGGATAAAGTATAGTTTTTATCCAGAAAATTTGGTAGTATCCCGTGGGATATACGATAAACAACTTCTACGCGGATGAAGTCGCGGGCAAAAGCTAGTTGTCCATATTTCTCAGTCACATTTTCTACATCCTTATACTTAAGATTATATACGGCATATATGTAGCAGGACACAATATGGCGCGCGGTAACCCTTAACGGCAATAATAGTCTCTTGGTCAACGGCGTAAGCGCTTTGACGCGCCCCATATTAATTGACCTGCTATAACCATGCACGAGATCTTATTACATTGTCCGACAGCCCGCAGGACGACGTGGTACAATCGCTAATCCGCCAAATAAGTGGCCTTTCAATTTTGACACGGCTTTATAAGAAATGAAAATGTTGCTAATTTTGTCGACCCTCTCAAGATGGCAGACTCATATTATCGACCTATTTAGGGTTCTGTAGTCAACAAGGAACTTTTTTTAGTTTCGCCACGTCCGTCCGTCTGTCTGTCCGCGGTTTAACTCTGGGACTCTTGGTAGTACAAAGCTGTAATTTGGCATAGTTATACATTAAAATTACGCCGACTAAGTAGTAAAATTGAATCTTGAAAAAAATCATTTTTTCGGGTACTTCCCATACATGTAAATCAAAGGTAAAATTATTTTTTTACATTACAACATCGTTGGATTTATTATTGGATAGCTCTTAAAATATTATTATGGATACTATAATATCTATAGTAAATAATTTGTATATGCTTATAAAAATGTCACGTATAAACCAAGCATGTATTTTTAGAATGGGTAAGTTAGATGTTACTAGACGTCGCATAGTTTGTTACGAAATCAAATTTTATATTTTCCACTTAACTACACCTTTGTACTGACTGTCATATCTTTTAATAATTACGAATAAAATAAGTGAATGTGAGGTGCCAATGCCTTTTATTAATATTTTTTTAATTGTGACATGACTTCATCTAACCGACATCATTACTGACACAGGGGCAGTAATCCCATTCGTCCCCCTTATTGGACACAATAAGATAAGCTTTCGTGAGACATGATTTTATTATAACTACTTAGTACGAGTGGTTAAAACTCACGATCCCGAAATATTACAGGACTTTATCAACTTACAATCGTGAGCATTAACTACACATTTTAAATATAATAACTAAACAAAATATTGAAATTTCGTATAAGGGTGATTATCAAAAAAAAATTACGTAGTTAAGGCCTTAATTAAGAAAAGTTACTATTGTGTGACGAAAGTTAACCATATCAATCAATCAATCAGTCAATCATGGTTAACAAGTAAGATACTTATAAGTAAGTACGTTTATCTCAATATATTTAATATCGAATCTCAGCTAAAATATAGGTACTATCTACCTACCTAGTTTTAAAGTTCGGGTATGAATTAAATAACAAAAACAGTGGCTCTATTCCATATTTGCCATAATTCATATCGTTATTTTATTTTTAACGTTATGGTAGTTAGGTCTTATTAGGGTGAATTTCAGGGCGTTTCAACCGCCGTCATTAGTGTCACCAAATATATTGACGAAATCAATGACACCTACCAGCAACTCCTGATGTAAACAAAAGCAGAACCGGGGATGTAGTCTCTATCAGCATCAGAAGTTGCTGTAGTGTCATTGATTCCGTCAATATATTTGGTGACACTAATGACGGCGGTTGAAACGCCCTGAAATTCACCCATTAACACTAAAGGCGGACTTACCGTGAACAATAGATAACAAAAATAGCTAGGGTTGAAAACAAAGTAGAATACAGGTTGCACTAAATCTAATTAAAATAAAATAAACAAGTTGTAACAAAACATCATTTAAAAATACATAATTAAGAACAATTTCATTTGGATAAGTACCTACAGTAGATACCGAAACGTCTTGCATTCAAAGTTGTTATTCCTTTACATTGTGTCAATAACTTAGTAGGTACCCGAAAGTAGTTCCGAGATTGACCGAACCTTCAACCAAGGGCCGTATTAAACGGATCTTTAGCGAGATTTAAAGACTGCAATAATAACTTCAAAAATAATACAGACAAGTACTTAAGTTTAATTCAACTTCGGCCCTTTAGTACCTATGGTCACGCGCAGGCGGCGCAGCGTCGACTAAATTGATAAATTCATGACTTACTGCCGCACTCAGAAATTAAGATTTAAGTTTCATTAAAGTAGCTGCTGTCACTTTGTTTGCTATAACAATAGAATGAGACGCAGCAACTTTAATGAAACTTAAAACTTAATTGACGTCTCTGAGTGCGGCAGTTAGTGTCAGTTTAAACTCCCGCCTCACCACTGGCTTGTGGCGCATGCTATGTGTAAGGCGCGCAAACATACAAACCGCACGATGTACCTTTTTTCGAAGATTTTCTGCTGGTCTGTTTATAATGTGGTAAATTTCATCTCTGGCGCGTCTTGAGACGGGAATCTCGTTCGAGATCTAGTTATTTATTAATATTACCATAAAATCATGAGGAGACTTTCCGTGACACGGGATTTTTTGGATTGGCTAAAAGCAGCATTCACTATTATGTAAACTTTTAAAAATAAAATATTAACTATTTCCATTATAATATAAGCATATTCAGATTTAAAAATATCCCAATTATCCTTACAATTTTTTTTTCCTAATACTGATTTGAACAACATTAAATTATGACTAGAAAATCAGGTCATACTGTGATTGATTCAGGAATAATTTCCTAAATTCAATAAATGCCTAAATAATTATAGTGAATTCGGCTACCTTCATTTACCTATACGACCGAACCATATTGAGTCACGGACAAGGGCACAGACCAAGAAAATACTATAGACGCGGTAAGGGGCGTGACGCGTGTTACCGCGCTCATGATCAGACGCTCATGTTTTGTCAAACGCAGCTCGGTTGTAGTACAGACGTGGTCGACGAATTAAGTGACTTTAAAAATAATAAAATGCCGTGTTGTGCAGATTTATCGTGTCAAATAAGGGGCTAAGATCTTAAAGGTACCCCAGGAGTGATTACATTTTACCTGTAAGCACTAATTTACTGTATTTATTAATATTTCGAGAAAATCCAGTAATCTATTATGGTATTTACGTATAATGCGTTAGTACGACAGTAACTGCTTACATTGCTAGCTAACCATTGCTTACGTTCTTGGAAAAACGCGCGTATTGCGCAATGTATTGCGCGGTTATAGTTACGCTCGTTACGCGCTAAGTCTTTATTGTCCGGGTGACACTTCACCGGTTCGTGCCGGTGCGGCCGGCCAGCGCCTATTATTTCGTAGTCCTTAAAGCGCTATACATAAGAACTACTATCTTAGCGCCATCTAGCGCTGAATAGCAAGGCTATTACTCGTCGCTAGATGGCAGCTGCGAACTGGTAAACGCTATCTAACGTCGAGCAACTGAACTGCGATGGACAAAAAACGACCTTTCAGCATTTTTCGACCTTGCTAAATGAACAGAAAGCTTAATTTTGTGTTACTAACAAAATTATGTTATGGCGTTTTTAGTTCGTAAGCTGTAACCAATTATGAGAAAGTTGTTTTTGTAGTAGTTCATAGAGCGTAAGCGTAAAGACGCACACATTTTTAAAAGTGGCGAGACCGGTTCTCGTTTGAATTTGCGCTCATGGCGCATCTCCTTCTTTAAATGATCTGTGGACAAGGTCCTCTATTCAACGTTGTACAAAGAGAACATAATCAGATGCCGTTATTCATAAATACTTCTAGTGCACGTGACGCGTCATTTGTATTAGGATGTTCAAATGCACATACTTTACATCACCTTGACCAATATTTAGAAGAGACCTAAGGCGTATGAAATATTGTCAAGAGCAAACATTTTTTCAAGATTCCAGGTGCCCTTGGAACCAATGACATCAAAGACTTCTATCATCAGTCATCACACCCTAAGATTTACCCTCAACAGGACACCTCGTCACCCCGTATATTCTCACTATTCTCAGCAACACTTTCATCGAAGTAGTTATTTTCTACGCGCTTGGTCCTTTAAATTAAAGCATTTTACCACTTGTGCATTAGAATCACAACATGGTGAATACTTATTCAAAACAATTCAAAAATAACAATCCCCTTCTCACAAGTAACTAAAGACCTTCGTCTTCCATTAATAGAAACGTTTTCAAAGTTTTTGGTAAGGGCAGCGACGAAATATACTGATATAATATTTTTTTCTTACACGTAGATCTTATTTTAATTCTGCAACAATCAGATAGACTGTATGGTTCTTTACAAGCATAATATAGCCAGTTTGCTGTGGTTCCCGGCTGGGGAATAGGAGCATTAGGGTCCGGTAACGTCACGTGGTGTCCTGCCTTTAATAACATAAGGGCTAGATTATTTGAGCTACGTCTACTGGCTACAGATAAATTGTCTAAACCGCAAGAATGCAAGTCGCAGGCATTTACGTTAGCTCCGTGACGAATTTGTAGCACTGCCGCGTCGTCCCTGAAATAATTTTTTTTTTATTAGTGTGCTTTCACTATCTTGTTTTTTTAGGTGTCTTCTAATCTTCGGAGCCCGACTTTTGAACAAAAACATTGTTTTTATTGAAAAGAAAGCTGTAAGAAGAATCACGTGTGGTTCCAACACGATTTTTTTTACACGCGCGAGGCGTTGCACGTAGCCGAACTTACACATAGACAAATTGTTATAAATATTTTCTAACACTTACTTATGCAGCAGAAGAGCTCTGTTTAAGGCTGTGTCACCGGTCAACGCTATAGCGTTCATATCTATTCTATAATCCAATAAGCACATTAGCAATTTCTCGAACACTCTGGGGCAGTCTATACTTTCGACGGCTATGTGGAGTGCTGTGGCCCCAGTTATGCTGTTACAAGCATTTACATTAGCACCTGTAAATATATATAGTAATTTAATTAAAGCAAAAATAATTGTAAATCGGAATGGGACTCGAACTCGTCTAGGTAGTTAGTTTTAATTAAATAATTATTATTGATGACCAAGTTGATCATTCTACAACAAAATGATACTCAGCTTTCAGTTTTACAGATTTATAATGGAGAAAGAGCGGACGAGACGAATTCATTCCCTAAATATGTACTTACCTACCTATAAGTGGGTGAATCAATCTTGTTATTCTGTCCCGTGTTGTCTCCTGGACAACAGTGAAACATTTTCTTAGAAAAATGGTTTTAATATGTGTATATGGGTTCTAATATGCTTAGAAGAAAACCCATAAAATAATGGGCTTGTAATGACTACAAAATATTATGTTTGGTGGATTTATATACTTTAAAATCATAGTTTTAAACAGTTGTCCAAGAGACGTCACCCTATGACTATGCAGAGGTACAAAAAATAGTTGATTGACCCAAGTATGTTTCTAAAGCGGAGTTACCGTTTTGTTTGAAACCGTTCCATGAATTCCCCAGTTATACTTTAATTCGCTCATTTAATAGATACCTATCAATAAACGGAAAATGGTGGATTTAGATAAAAAGCAATCCTATGAACTTATATTAAGATTACCTTTCTGCAATAGAATTCTAGCAACGGCAGGCTGTGACAACCGCGCTGCCAGAAGTAATGGTGTGTCCCCATGATCATTGTAAAGATTGATGCCCCCACCGAAATTAGCAAGCATTCTCACGATGTCTTCCTAAAACACATATCAACATTAGTACGATTGTAATGTAAAACGATTTTTCGACACTTCGATTTCTGGAACCAAAAAACCCCAAATGTCGTGTAGGATAAAATTCAGTGATCGTGCGCAACTTCGTGGTTTGGAAAACTAGGTAGGTATAAATTATCATATCATTATCATTCTTACAGGATTCATAAGAGACTCTGGTTTTAATGAAATAATAAACAACCACGTAAAGAATAGCAAGGCACACGTAAAAAAGTCACTTTAACGTCGTCTAGCGTAGTCCAGTCCGCTAAAAATAAAATACCTCGTATAAGATCTCGTAATTGCACCTAGACAAATTAACAATAGAGTGCATTATAGTTTTATTTGTGTAGGTATTTAATTCGTAGTCTGTGTAGGTATTTAATTCAGTACAAAGGGACTTACGAGGATAAATAAAACAACAAAAAAAAATTGTTTAATATCAGGATTTAATTTGGATTTAAAAGTAATAGGTACATGTATACATACCTGTCGCTGTATTATGGCGTAATGCAGAAGTTTATGAGAATGCGTTATCCTAGCTCTTGACATCAGAAGCACTTCGACTACCTCAGGAAATCTGTGCCAAACCGCTTCACAAAGAGGTGTGTATCCTGAAAATAACAACCATCACAGTTGTTTTCTAAATGAATGTACCCAAAACATGACATTACTAAAAATTACATGAATTAACACAATTCACTCAAAAATATTTTCTACCCGAACAAGGATGATTTTAGTTTGTATGTCATATTCATATCATATCCTAAGTCATAAAACCATAAAATGGTCAAGGTGTGTGTCGAAGAAGGACCGACGTTCGTGATATTTTTCACTTGCTACAAATTTGAGTCAGAACTGAATAAGTACATTAGAAAATAGGGGTGTAGACACTACACGAAAATAAATAACTTAAAATAAAGAACTTAGGGCCGCAACAAGACCAAACATGCGCGGATAGCTGTCTTTGATTTAACTATTCTAAGCTTTTGTTCAGCCTCCTGGACGAAAACTGGAGGTCCACATCCGTTTACCGTCCACGGTAAACCGGCGAAATCACCCCATAAGGATACATATTGAGCGTAACCATGGTAACCAAATAACAAGACGGTGATGGCTGATATTCATAATTCCATATTAGGCGTAACCAGAGGCGTATTTAAAGATTTGGCGTCCTGGGCCAGTTAGGTTATCCCATAAAGTTAGTTAGCCCATAAAGTGACGATAACAATAAAGTGACAAGAAAAGACGCCCCTCGCAGCCTGCCGCCCCGGGCCATGGCCCCTTGGCCCTAGGGTAAATACGTCTCTGGGCGTAACCATGGTTACAACAATTCGATATAATATTAAATCAACTTTTCTTAGTTGTTTAATAAAAATGTAATTTTTAAGACATTATTAGTCTCAACATTAATTTCGTTTTTAATCTACGTCATTTCAATTCCATACCATGAATTTCCTCGCCATTAACATTTGCTCCGACGGTCACGAGGTATCTGACGACGTCAACATGGCCTCTCCCAGCGGCTAGGAACAAAGCTGTGCGTTCACTTGTATCTCTGGCTTCTAAATTAGAACCATTGTTGACTAAAATTTTTACCTACACAAACAACACAAAGGAATATATAATCTTAACAGCACAAAAAGAGTACCCAAACTTAGTTTAAAATAAATGCGTCTGCATAGTGGTAGAGTTGCGTTGTAACCTATACCTACAAGGGACAACGCACGGAGAGTATGGAAAAAATATCAGTGAATTGTAATTTAAAAAAATTGTTTGTGCCTTGACTGGTATATAAAAATAACTACTCTGTGGCATCAACATATGATCGAATTAGTTTTTGGGAAAAAAATCTGTAGAAATCGGATCCATAAAAAGCCTAGTAGTTTCATAGCGTTAAAATATTTTTCCAATAAGACAAATAATAAAACAATCACTAAAAACCTAGACTTTCTTTTTTCATAAAATTAAAATTATTTCTGATTTAATAAGCAAAAAGCAAGTGACTTGGATAGAAAACGTACTTGTTTATTTATGTATAAAAGATGCATAAAATATACCTCTATTAATTCCTTTAATTTAAGAAAATTAATGAAAATAATATGAATAGTAAATAAAAAACCGGTCAACTACAAGTCGGACTTGCGCACCGAGGGTTCCGTATTTAAGTCCGTACTTCAAAAATATACCTTTTTATATAATTTAATTCGTATGCAATAAGGTCTATTTTAAGTTGTCTAAATTTAATACACATTTAGAAAGTTTTTTGTCAATTTCTCAAAAACTATAAATTTTGAACACTTTGTTTAATTTTTCCCGTAAAATAAAGTTAGGAAATTTCAGATTTTTCGGTTCCTAAACTTCGGAGATAAAGAGGGGGGAATGGTAATTTTTTGAACATGTTTGGTTATAAATCAAAAAGTATGTCACGGGAAAGGAGAATGGGCAAAACGTCCCCACCCACCAACAGAAACGAAACATGTCTCATTTAATAGATCTTGGCAAGCTGATTATTTTTTATTATGACGACAATCGTCCTATGTATGGGGTTTTCTTGGAAAATAATGTTTTGTTTTTATATATTTTTTGATTAAGAAAGTAACAGAAACGTTAAGTTATTAACAATATTACTAAGAAAAATATTTAAAACAGGACTACGTTGCTCGTTTTTGTAAAAAACTTGTGTAAAAAAAGTTATTTAGAAATAAATGAAACAAGACGTTACAAAATAGCTCAATAGATGGCTCTGTCAGAGTATTAACGATAAGAGATTATAAAACGATGAAGTATTAAAACATCGCTTGTTATAAAATAAGTATAGCGTTTTAAGCTTTTTTCCATTTACTTAATAATTATATAAATTGACATAATCAATTATATAAATTGACTAGCTTTTACCCATGGCTTCGCTCGCGCGCTTATTGCGTTTAATAAAAGGAAGCGCCATCTGTTGTCGAGTAGCATTTTTCATGATGATATTTCTGCAAAACGTTTAGAATATCAGGAAAAGAAGTAGCCCATGTCCATCTCCATGTAAGAGACTACATACATGTCATTGTTCATTGAAAGCTGTTAAGCCGTTTGACCGTGAAAACGAAACAAACAAAAACACTTTCGCATTTATAATAATTGTAAGGATTCAAGTTGATGCTAACGTGCTATAATCATGAAAAAACTTCAGGAATACCTTGTAGAATAATTCTGGCTAATCTTGATTTACAGATATTAGGCTCAACTTGGGCATTAATGCCGTTCATTTGTGTAGAGTTATTCCCCATTCTATAGCCAATGATGTAGGTAATATATTTTTTATATTATAATGGGCCTGACACACGATCGAGTAAGTTTGCGTACCTACTTCGTGACGTTCTGTACCTATCCCGATAGGTTGACCATAGACAATCAAACCAATGGAGACGCAGAACTTCACGAAGTACGCAAACTTACTCGATCGTGTGTCAGGCCCATATCACTGAATATAGGTACATAGCTAAAAAGCTTATCTTACGTTATGCTGACGGGAGCAGGGCAGTGAGGCAGTACAGTAGATTTCCGTGGGAGAGACGAGGAAAGCAACACAGTAGTTACTCTACCGACTCATGGAAATCTACTGTCCTGCCTCACTGCCCTGCCCCCGTGTGAAATCAGCATTAGTACTTGTTCTTACTCGTATTGAGTATGTAGCGCTTTTCACAGTGAGAGAAATAAAATTATTGCAAATTATCGTTTCGTGAGCTTTAAGCCTTTTCTGGCTTTATGTTACCATTCCACGCTCGGCTTGGTGCGCTTCAGTGTTGCCCAGTCGGTGACGCATTGATTCCAAACGCAGCGTCGAGAACCTGCCGTGTTCGCATTGTTGTTCCGGTGTGTGGGAATCATACAACCGGTGAAACGACTAGCATAGGCATTCTATCTTAGTCCTCAGTCTATAAATTATAGACTTGAGATTGCAAATGTCTATGTGTTCACCAGAGTGGAGCTAGGAACTTAGGCGTACTCATGGATGGATCGTTGTTTTGAAAATCATGTGCTTGAAGCAGTCCGTAACTGCTTTTATCGTTTGAAAGTACTGTATAGAATAAGAGAGTATCTAAACGTCGATCTACGTATTAAGTTAACAGATACCTTGGTATTGTCTAAATTAAATTATGCTGATACAGTCTTTGGCGAATGTTTGCTGTCTCGCACCAAACTTCTAATTCAACGCCTGCAAAATGCGTGCGTAAGATTTTGTTTTCCTGCCCGCATCGATCTCATGTTACCCCATTTCTAAACAAGGGAGGTTTGTTAAAAAAATAAAACCGTCTTCCAAAACCCACTAAAAAGGGTTAAATAAAGACCAGCCTCCTAGGAGTCCTAGGAATTGCCTATTTTGTACCTAATAGGTACATGAAATATATACAAGCCGGTGTCAAGTTGGTAGGTAGACACAATAGCAATGACACCAGATTCTTCGATACTACTTCGATACCACCAGATTCTTCGATACCACTGACTTCGATATATTTCATGTACCTATTAGGTACTAAATAGGCAATTCCTAGGACTCCTAAGAGGCCGGTCTTTATTTACTCCTTTTTAGTGGGTTTTTGAAGACGGTTTTATTTTTTTGTTAAAAATTTTTTGTTCGCTTTTTAGTGATGCACCTAATATTATTATGTGATAAAGCACATAAACATCACGTTAAGAAACAATAGCCTTATACCAATTTCTCATCACCCTTAACAAAATGTCGCTGTCCAAGATGCAGTGCTGTTAATCATAGAGTTCTCCCGGTACTTTAACATCAGTTGCACTTCATCACATGCATTATAATGAATATAAAAAGTAGCTTCATGTTCTTAATATAGAAATTTCATTGCTGGCGTCAATCACTTACGACTAAGGAGTTCCTCAGGAGTATACTCTTTCGACTAAAAAAATAATTTTGAAAATCGGTCCACAATTTACAGAGAAATCGGTAAACATACATAAAAAAAAAATACGAACAGTGGAACATACAACCTCCTCCTTTTTTGAAGTCGGTTAAAAATGGAAGCTCGTCAAAAAGTGCACTTTGCCTCACTCCTGTTTGAGATAATTAAAAGTAAAAACCGCCTTACCTCTACCGCAGACTGAAAGGACATGGCGCGTTTTACTATGGCGCTGTGCCCCAAACGTTACAGCAATAATTTATATGTTAAACGAAAGAAAAAACAAGTATTATTAGAATATATTTGTCATCTAACTTATCATCATCATCAGCCTATAGTAGTCCACTGCTGGACATAGGCCCCTCCCATTGCACGCCAACGAGCACGATTCGTGGCCACTCTCGTCCAGCCCTTGCCAGCCACCTTGCGAAGATCGTCGCTCCACCTAGCCTGAGGGCATCCTACACTACGTTTGCCGATTCGTGGTCTCCACTCAGGAACACGATAGCTCCAGCGATTATCGGTTCTGCGGCACAAATGGCCGGCCCACTGCCACTAACTACTGCCATCTAACTTATAAAGCAGCGGTTTAAAAGAAGTTCGATAATTGTTTACTTAACCTCAAAACCTTACACGTCGGGAAATGACAATTACGTTTAAGGTTATTGCACACATTTCAATCGCCACCATCCTTTGTTTTATAACTCAAATTCCATATCCACTACAACGCACACTCATCAGCATTATAACATTATTCGAATTTTACCTTAACAAGGGCGAATACCTACTCGAATGTATTCTATCTAGTATAACCACACTGGCCTCTGTATAAGCTAGACGTGAACCGCATGCAGTTCGTGGTTAAATCGTAGTTACCGTGCTAAGTAACGTCAGGTATGGCACTCCATCTGCCTTTACAATCCACTTGCGGGCGGGCACCCTGATTGCCTCTCCCGAAGCCCGCCACCGTCGACAAAGACAGACAGACGGACAACAAAGTGATCCTATAAGGGTTCCGTCTTTTTTCATTTGAGGTACGGAACCCTAAAAATGACACCAGTTATCGATAAAGATTATAAGAAACCTTGAGTGATGCTTTGAATTAATTTTTTCAAAAGTTATGTGATCCGCCCGGGCCAACACTTTTCCAGTTCTGCGTGCACTCCAAATTGGACAATTAGTTTCTTCTGACCTAATGACATTAGGCAGTGGGGAAAATTGCCTTGCCTCAATATGCGCGTTTAACAGAACGCATCCTGTTCTGTCCGTACGGCAATTATTTATTAAGTAAATTATAAAGAATTTAACATTTTTTTTGTGGTTAGTCTTGAAATTCCTAAAGTCCATTGGAGCTTCCTTTTCCTTCAATAATGTTTTCTTTCTTTTGTCTCCTTTTTGAATTATAAAGGTCTTCAGTGTCGTCGGCTTCAGTTTACCTAAAAAAAAATCTATTAGTCTATGTATGTACGAGTACAAAAATCCCATAATGTATGTGCATGGATCCTAAACGGATGGACCAATTAGGACGCGATTTTTAAATAGATAGCTAGTTAAATTCCGGTGGTTCTTAGTAATAAACAGTTTAGGCGTTGAGCTAACAAACACACTTTTTGATTTATAATATTCATTTATATTTATTTTTATGATAATTTACAGGATTGAGACTGCATAATGTTGGTATAGTAGGTATTTATCTATTTTTTCTTATATTCATACGTATGCACTCATATGTATTAGTATTGTAAAATATATACATGTATCATTGTAGTATACAGATATTTAGTTCCATAGTCCGCAAATATATTTAACTGGTTTCTCTAAAAAAGCACCAACCTTGACATATTTGTTTGGCCTGTTGGTTGACTGGTAGAGAATGCCTTAAGGCATTAAGTCCGCCATTTATACTTACTTTATTTTTATTGTGCAATAAAGTTTAAGTACTTAAAGAAATAAATATTAGTAAGGATTTCAGCCCATACTGACACACAAACGAATATATGAAGCTAATAAAAAAAATAGCTTTTTCTGTGATTCGTTTTTTACGTAGAACTCGTTTATTGTTATTCCCCCCGAACTATCAATTATTTGGGATGAAAAAAGTACCCCGTTTCCAGAATTCAAAGCTATTTCTGGAATTCAAAGCTAGATAGAAATACCAAACGTCATCGATTACAACTTGTTTAGCCGTGAAAGCGTAACAAACAAACTTACAGACAAACTAATTTGGCATTTATAATATTATAGTTAGTAGGGTTAAGTAGAAATCAGTTGGGATGCTTAATACCTATCCCAGAGGAACATGTGGGATTAATATTAAATACCTTTATGTGGATTTTTTTGGGAAATTCAAAGACCAAAGACCAAATCGGTTTAGTCGTCTCTGTGGTTTAACGAGAACGTAACACATACAGTTAGGTGAAAAACTGACTCAATAAGCTCATCAGCTGATTAACATTTGACTAAGGTGCTAATATTACAATCAAAGGTATTTTTACATGCTTAATACACAATAGTACTCCTTGAAATTCGCTACAAAACTGCCTTAAAATGTTTTACTTAATGTTATAGAATAAAAAATAAATATTTACCCTTTTCCAGATATGAAAAGTGTAGGTATTATCCTGAAAAAAATGCTTATTGAATTATTGGTCTTTGTGTATGTAAATATATGTGTGTATTAAATTCAGCTTAGACAGACGGACAGACGGACAGACGGACAGAAGGACAGACGGACAGACGAACAAACAGACAGAAGGACAGACGGACAGAAGGACGGACGGACAGACGAACAGACGGACAGAAGGACCGACGGACAGACGAACAGACGGACAGAAGGACCGACGGACAGACGGACAGAAGCACAGACGGACAGACTCATCATAAGACTTCCGGTTGTCATCTCTGGTCTTTATCATCTGTTCCTCTTTACCAAAAAGTGCTTTTAGAATGCAAATTCTTAAGGTCTTACCGGAAATACCAAAATTACTGTATGTATGCCTATAACTTTTGAGGATTTTCCTCGATTCCTCATGGATTCCATCATCAGATTCTGACTTGGTGACAATGGGACCACTAAGAGAGTATACCCTTTCTTACCCCATTACCCCAAAAGAATACATACCTACATACAGCCGAACATAGAACCTCCTCCTTTTTTGAAGTCGGTTAAAAAATAATTTCCTTTTTAAACTAGGATCCCATTGGAGCCACGAAATACAACAAAAAATAAAGTTTTGATCCCATCGTATATATTCACGGGATCCAAGTTGACGCGTGTAACTATGGATAACACGTAATTGATTTCCGATTCCAAGCACATTTGAACCAATAGAAAATGGAAAATATCATGCTACGATCCCATGGAATCCAAAGCATGGGAGTCAAATGGAAGAAGATTTAGGATGGATTAGGGTGGCCGTCAGTGAATCTCATATTTGACAACACAGAGGGAGGCGAAAATATGAAACAAGAAGCTTTTTGGTGCTAGGCAGGCATGTGACGTGTCGAGGTAATAAAAAAAGCCGGCCAAGTCCAGTATAAACTGACACGCGATAAGTAGGCACTTTCGTACTTAATGAGTGTCAGTTTATACTGGTCCTAATTTTTATCTGATGTTACTATAAATTAACGGTCTTCGTATTTTTCCTTAACTTGTGCTATAAGACATTGCTTCTTGCCAAATACTTACCCTATAGGTTTTGATTCCCTTAAGACTCCCTTCAATATGCGGCATAAACGGCTGTATCTCTTGATTGATTTGACTTAGATTTTTGATTTTTTCACTTATCCAAGGGATTGCAGACCTAAGTATTTGATATGAATTTCAACTTGATACCTTCCCGCGTACAGACAGAGAGAGACAGACAGACAAACAGACAGACAGACAGACAGACAGACAGACAGACAGACAGACAGACAGACAGACAGACAGACAGACAGACAGACAGACACAGACAGACGCGACGGGGAGTTTGTTTTATAATATACTAGCGACCCGCCCTCGCTTCGCTCTGGTACTATTATATACATCAATCTTCCGTGAAAAATTATCTAACTGATGATGGTGAAAACTACATTAAGATCTGTTGCGTACGTAGCTTAGTACATACAAAGGGACAGACGGCGGGAAGCGACTTTGTTTTATACTAACTATGTAGTGATAGTGATATTGCATTTTGTGTATCACTATTTCCTTAGAAACTGTTCGATTTTCCGGAATAAAAAATCCCTGTGTCTTAAAACTAAATCTGCAGCTAATATCAGAACGTTCAGGCGTTGAGCAAATAAACTAAAAAACACCCCAACCTACCCCAAATACTAGTAGTTTTTTTTTTGCTGTTGCTTATTATCGTTTCAAAAATACAGTTTTTATCTTGATATGGACCGCGAAAGACGTATTCTCCTGCTCCTACTACTGAAATAAAAACTACCGAGTGGTGCGCCGTGCACCGGTGCGGTGCACCGCACACGGCACCGTGCCGCGCACCGTACACGGCACCGTGAAGCCGCGCCGTCGCACGGTGGCGGCACCGCGCCGTTACACGGCGTACGGCGCCGTGCCGTGGACATGGGACCAGGCCCTCACCCTTAAGAAGTTTCGGTGGTTATCTCTGGTCTTCATCATCAGTTCCACTTCAACAAATGGTGCTATATTGGAATGGAAATGTTCATTCAGAAAAAAAAACAGTCTTTAAAAACCCACTGAAAAGGGTTAAATACATTCAGTCAACAAAGTATCGGGAATGGATGATTTGTTTATGGTTCCAAATTCAAATTTTTGTTTTTTTTGTGGTTGTTAGATTGGCACAACTGTTTTCTATTTTGGCGCGGAGTTTGAGTTGCATCTGTTATTTATATTAAATACAGTGCTGTTTTTAGTTATATCATATCTAGTGTGTATTGCGAATTTCATAATGGACAAAAACATTGAACAAAGAGTTTGTCTTAAATTTTGCATCGCCAATGGAATTTCGTGTTCGGAGTCACTGAAAATGTTACAGAAGGCTTACGGTGATTCGACTTTATCAAAAACACGTGTTTATGAGTGGTACAAAGCGTTCAAAAGCGGTCGAGATGTGATGGAAGATTTGCCTCGCTCTGGTAGGCCATCAACGTCTGCAACTGAAGTTAACATCGCAAAAGTGAAGGAAATAGTGACTGAAAATCCTCATTCAACTTTGAGAGAGATAGCCGCCGAACTTTCTGTATCTCACGAGTCGATCCGTACTATTTTAACTAATCATTTGGGTATGAAACATGTTACCGCTCGGCTAGTCCCAAAAGACCTGAATTTTCTCCAAAAACTCAATCGCATGAGAGTCGCTGAGGACATGCTAGAACGAGTCAATTCCGACCCAACATTCATGAAACGCATTGTTACTGGTGACGAGACGTGGGTTTACGAGTTTGACATGCAAACTAGTCAACAAGCTTCGGAGTGGCGCTTCGTGGCACCCGTTTTCAATCGGTAGAAGACATAAAGGAGAATTCGCGCCGAGAACTGAATTCAATTCCGGAAACAGCGTTTAAAAAATGTTTTGATGATTGGATTATTCGTTGGCGTAAGTGTATTGTTTCTGAAGGAGCATACTTTGAAGGTGATAAAATAAATTTGGATGATTAACAAACAGTTTGTGTATTATTGATCTTTTCCCGGTACTTTCTTGACAGAGTAGTACAGTGTTAGACCTTTTTCAGATATGAAAAGTGTAGGTATCCTGAAAAAAAATGCTAATTGAATTATTGGTCTTTGTGTGTGTAAATATATGTTTGTACTAAATTCAGCTTAGAGAGACGGACAGACGGACAGAAGAAAGTAAAAAAAACGTATTATAAGATATACTTCATATATTTGTCCACGCGTTAGGTTAGGTTAGTTGTTTGATTCCCGGTATGGAAAAGTATTTATGCGTTGAGAGCAAGTGTTTGTTCTTGATTCTTGAATGTTTTCCATAATATGTATTTAAATATTTATGTATTTCTGTATATGACTATCGTTGCTTTCGGAAACCTTTGGGACTTGATAGCATCTAAAAGTAATCCCATCAGTCATCAAGGTTGGTAACGCATTTGCAAATCACATACACATCCCAATTACGGGAATTGGTCATGAACTGGTGCAAAATTGTTTGCAAGATTTAAAATAACGTTACTAACATATACAAACATGCAAATTAAAAAAAAACTTTGTAAAACATGGAGATCCGTTGCTGTCATATAAAAGAGCAAGGACAAAGACAAATTAATTTAAAGCGTAATACTTAAGGATGAGTTGTTCCGGTCTCTTAGCCATCACGGGTCCAAGTCACTGTCATGAGCTAGATGGTGCTTGCATTAAATGAGTATTCGATACATCACTTCTTCCTTCTTCAACGGCATGCCTATGGATAATAATTATAGGCACTTATGTGGCATGCTTCTGGGCTGTAACAATATAAAACATTTCTTAGTGAATCGGCTTATTAAGGATAATATGAATAAAACATTACTTGTAATACTTACTGCATTCGTTGTGGTATATATTTTTGCATCCAAGACGGTTTTATTTTTAAAACATTTAACATTTTTTGTGACATTTGTCCTTCATTTGCGATTTGTCACTTTAGATTGACACACAGTCAATATCATTCGAAAGAGGCTAATTATGAAATAACATTTTAGTATCAGGTTTTTTTATTTCAAAAACGACTGTAAAAAATACCAATAGCCATAACTTGGTTTTACTGGAACCCACTGAAGAGTTCGATTATCCACTTCTGGCTCCATCATCAGATCCTCGTTGGTAACGAGGACATAATGTCCGGGATTTGTCAAAACAATCAAATGAGCCACAACTCGAAGGTTTCACTGGAAACCACTGAAGAGTTCCATTATCCACTTCTAGCTCCAACATCAGACCCTCGTTACCAAATGTAACATCTCATACCTATCCGTGAGATTCGCATTATTAAGGAGTTCCGGTGGTCTTCATCATCAATTTCACTTTACCAAATGGTACTTTTGGAATGCAAATGCTTAACTTCTTACAGAAAATACCCAAATCGCTCTGTGTACCTCTAATTTATGAGGAGCTTCGTCGATTTCTCATGGATTCCATCATTAGATCGTGACTTGATGACAATGGAACCACCTCGAGATACCCTTTCAAACAAAAAAAGAATTTTCAAAAATCGATCCACTATTGACGACGACGACGACATACCTACATAAAAAACCAGCCAAGTGCGAGTCGGAGTGGCCCACGAAGGGTTCCTTACCATCGTCCAAGACAAGAGATACAGCGATTGTTAAGCATGGAAATACACATTTCAACTGTCTAGCTATTACGGTTCATGAGATACAGCCCGCTGACAGAGAAACGGACGGACGGACGGATGGACGGACAGCGGAGGCTTAAGTAATAGGGTTCCGTGATTGGCACCCTTCGGGTACGGAATCCTAAAAAGGAAAAACATACATTTATAAGTACAGTCGAACAGAACCCTCTTCTTTCTTTTGAATATAAAACACTACTATTATAATACTACGAAGGTCATTATGAAAAAAATTCAAGTAAACAACATATTATTTATTACTGATAAAGCAAAAAATCTGTCGTATTTCCACGGGAGGTGAGATATTATAGCATGGTAAAAATGAGCATTAAACGATTGAGTATCGAGTTTAAAAAGTGATGGCATTGTTTGGAGTGAAATTGGCAACACGATTCAATTTTTACCCAAAAAGTAACAAAAAAATTAACTTTACCTTTGGAGAATCCGTTGGTGTATCAATAAACGGGATTCTTCGGATTGCAGAAAGCGCCTTTGAAGCCGTAAGACATTTAGTCATTATCACAGAAACAGTCGGTTTCAGTTAAGTTTCAGTACTTACAGGGTTAAGTATATTGTCACAAAAAACGAATTTTAACAATATCTTTATTTTAATGTATACAATAATCACACTAGTTATATTTTTGCCGTTTTGGTATATTTGTGATTAAACCTCAGTAGTAAGATTTATTAGTTAGCAACACTCAAACGACACAATTCCGGTTTATTACGTCTCGACACTACTGTTTCCGTATTTGGTCGTTTTCATAAATTTTTTTTTTTTGAGTAATTTTCTAAATAACGTATGTAAATTGCATCCATACTCCATAAATTCCATAATAAATATTCATTTAATTTCCTTTACTACCGACTGCAGTACGATTACTTCCACTTTGACACTCGGCAATTCTCGAAATTCATCGGGAGAGATCGGAAGTGCAAATGACACGAGACACATTGCTGCATATTCATAATATCATAGTGTGCACTTAACTGTCTAAAACAGTAATGTAGATCACCTGCTACAATGACATTTTTTACAGTAGACTTATAAATAACACAGATGTGGCTTGATTTAATTATTACATCGCATTACTAAAAACACAAGTCAAATATTAAATTAGTACAAGGGAATTTACTTCTTTAAAAGTGTTATTTACAATAATTACCATTTATATGATAGTTGATTATAACCTATTTAAATATTTAAAATATGTATTAATTAAGTTTCTATACCTAAGTATAGAAACTTAATTAATACATATTTTATATACTAGTCTTTAAACCAACCTCAACCTAAGTTGAGGTTTTATTATTAATTATGCTAAATAGGTTTGAATATTTTGTGTGAGTAAATTCTGGGATTTTATATACTCTATGTGAAAACACGAATCTTTACGATTAAAACCGAGATGTCTCGAGTGTCAAAATAATCGTACCATCACGGACTTTAATTGCTCAGCCGCCATAGAACCCTCTCATAATAACAGCGATAAATCACAAGTAGGATATTACGTCGAATTTCGCCTGTCGCTGTCAATATGACAGGGTTCTATGGCGGCGGAGCAATTAAAGTTCGTGATAGTACTATAAACGAATACTTTTGTCAGCGCTTAGTTAAGCTATTCGCCACTGGAGTCGCTGTCTCAGATAGTTGTTTCTACTAGATACAGGATGTCGCTAGTGACTACGTAACTATAGCTTGCTAAATATGGTTTTCCAAGAAAACCCCATACTTAGGACGATCGTCGTCATAGTAAAAAATAATCAGCTTGCCAAGATCTATTAAATGAGACATGTTTCGTTTCTGTTGGTGGGTGGGGACAGTGCCCATACATTTCTGCCCATTGTCCTTTATAATTATAAAAAAAAATAGTTTTGAAATGTGCATATTGAGCAAGGGCTCAATCAATGGGGTGTTATAAGAAAGGTCATATAACACCCCACTTGCTATAATCAAATCACTTTAATTTTTCAACCCCCATTCTAGACCCCTTTTCAATTATTTATAAAATTAATTTCATATTTTTTTACTAAAAACTGATGCAGGCAAGAAAGTTCCAAATTTCAAGTTGATAGCTTGTGTATTGCTGAGAAAAACTGCTGTGACATACTGACAGACAGACACAATGAAGTCTCACCATAAGGTTTCCTTTTCTATTTTGGTACGGAACCCTAAAAATGCGTTTTTTAGACAATTTTGTTAGTCAGTGAGGGTGACAGAAATCTCTTTTCATCTTATCACTATTATCCATCTTTTCTCCAAGTTTGCTAACTTATTAATTGAAATGACTGATCCCCTACCACCATGTAACTAACTCGGTTGTTTTCTTTGCCTACTTCATATATTAAACAGGCAGACAGACAAGTCCTAGTGATAAGAGTTCCTTTTTACCATTTATTTTTAAGCCATTAGAATCTATATTGACAAATATAGTACACTAGCAATCCGCCCTGGCTTCGCAAGGGTAGCACAACATATACACACCTAAACCCTAATGAATTATACACCTGAACCTTCCTCACGAGTCACTCCGTCCATTAGTATGAACCATATGAAAATCTATTCAGTAGTTTTTGAGTTTATCGCGTTCAGATAGACCGACAGGTGCGGCAGGGGAAGTTCGTTTTATAATATGTTGTGATAGTGATTTGAAAAAGGACAAAATGTGGCCTTGCTTACCATTTCTAAGAATCCATTTGAAGCAGCATAATGTAGTGGGGTCATTTTCTCATGAGTTTTGTTGTTAACACGACTACCTGCCAACAGCAACATTTTCACAATTTCTGCATGATTCCTGATCACTGCTACATGTAACGGAGTTAGTCCATCACCAGCTGTAATTTCTATTTTACTGCCTTAAAAAACAAAAGTAACCATTATTTCCATTGTTTTTAAAATTTATTTATTTGTTAGTAACCTCTGAAGAGAGATTAATTCTGTAAAAAAGTTTTTTTAATTACCAGTTAATCGAAGATTAAAAAAAATTATACAGTTTGACAACTTCATATAATTTAACTTATGTTTTAAATTATTCAAGTAAAAAACATTAAATTATTTACCTGCTTCTAACAATAATCTAGTAACCTCAATGTGTCCCTGTTCTGATGCATAGTGTAATGCTGTTCGCATAAAAGCATCTTGTTGATCAATTCCATAGATCTCCATTGTGGCAGAAGCAATGGCAGCACCAGTACATTCAAGAATTGAAGCATACCACCTAAAAACAAGTAATACCTATTAAGGCCATGCGCATGTGGATGAAACCTATTCTAGATTGTTTTAAGCCAAATAGAACTGACTTGTACATTGAAGACCAAGTCTCATCTTCACTAGTCACAGGCGCAACATTTCCAATTTCTTCATCCCATTCCAATTCATCTTGTGGTGATGGTGTTAAAGGACTTAAAGGAGAAATTAAGCTTGATATTCTACTTTCATCACTACTTGACCCGTCACTGTGTATAAATACAAAGTATCCACGGTTAATGTACATCTTGGACTCAAGGCTTGACTCCCTGCTTTCAAGTTGAAGTCCCAAACAATCTTTTAATGATCTTTCACTGGGATTCTTGTACTTTGTGAGGGTTTCCTCTTCTTGTCCATCAGTTCTTATCTTGCGTTTGTGGGTTTTAATTAGGCGTTTTCTAGCAGAAGGGGATTGAGTTATGATTGCTTGCTTTGATTTTGTTGCATCAAGTAGTAATTGTACAATTCCTGAGTTGCCTATATTTGAAGCTTCACCTAAACATGTCTTGCCATGGCTAGCTATTTTATTTGGATTTGCACCTGGAAATTACAAAATTAATCAAAAAGGATTTCTTATACCTACATCAACATTTTCTAGACAGGACAATACCTACTTGTGTAGGTAGAAGAGTATCAAAATTTTAATATTGATTTATATCTCAAGCATACATTTCCTAAGCAATATGAAATTACTATTTTTATTAATACGAAAACTACATAGTTACCTCTATCCAGAAAGGACAATATTTTATCTAGATCCGCAATTTGTACAGCTCGAAACAAATTATCTTCCAACGAATTGTCCATTGTTTTGAATGGCATTACGAATTAATGCAACAACACTATAACTGCATTGACAAATAAATGTTAGTAAATTGAGAATGCTAACACACACAACACGACATCTTCAAAGAGATTAACTACTGATATGGGTAGGTATACGTACATTACACATGCAATAGATGAACAGACCATCTCATATGATCATATCATATTATTGAAAACAATAATGTCTCGGCATCGAAGTCATCGATAGATTCAAAAGTACCTAGGTATAGAAACTAATTTTACAAACAATTAATTATATATCACAGACATTATATTTCTTAAAATAGGTGCCAAGGAAAATAATATAATATATATCATGAAATAGTGATTTGATTACCATGACGTAATGATTAAAACGTAGTGATTATTTACTTAGTGCATGACATGTTATTGTAAAATTAACATAGATACCTCCTAGACCTACTGTCAAATCAAAAGGCTAGTTGACTGTAGTTGACTCATAGAATAAGTGCATAATAGAAACCGGATTATAAGAAAGAGCAAAAGACGTATATTTGACCTTTTTCTACTTATGGTATTCATAACGAGTTAGAAAGAGATGTCATTATAGGTATTCTTTCGTTTTCCTTCGTGTTGCCAAAAGCAAATTTGAATGGACCGCTATTCGCCCGCCATTTGGACCCCTACACTACACGAACCTCCAGTACTACCAAATTAAAAAGTCGATACACCAATAGTAAATTTTGTGTCAGGGTGACTTTTACATTTAGTAGCTGATACAAGTTTAGACAAGACCAAATATAATATTGGCTTTATTCAATAATAAAATAGGACATGGTAAAGAAACGTAGTTGTTGATAGAATGACATAACAACGGACAATGTCAAAGAAGATAGACAATAACAAAAATCAGACCTTTAATCGAAGTTACTTTTCCATTATCTCAAGAAGCTAGCACTGCCTTTCAAAACCTTAAAACTGATATATCGAAATCAGCATTAGCAGGAATCGACGACAGTGAAATATTTTCAGTTGAGACAGACGCCTCCGATTTTGCCATCGCAGCGACCCTATCACAAAAGGGTCGTCCTGTAGCATTCTTCTCTCGTTCTCTCAACGACTCCGAGAAAAGACAACCTTCGATTGAGAAAGAGGCCTGCGCCATAGTCGAAGCTTTGCGAAAATGGAGACATTTCCTGATAGCAAGACATTTCTTACTCATCCAGCAATCTGTTACACAGACCAGCAATCTGTCGCATTCATGTTCAATCAAACACACTCTAACAAAATAAAGAACGAAAAGATCGAAAGGTGGCGGTTGGAGCTCTCGTGTCAATAAAGCCAATATTCTATTTAGTCTTGTCTAAACTTGTATCAATTTATTCAATAATAAAATAGGACATGGTAAAGAAACGTAGTTGTTGATAGAATGACATAGCAACGGACAATGTCAAACACGATAGACAATAATATATTTACAAATCTTCTTATAAAGACGCAAGGAGGCTATTATCACATTCGCCCCTAAAACCCTATAAAGGCTGAAGGTCTGCGATCTCTGCCCGAACGCCGATGTTGGCTGATTCCTGCATCCGGATCGATGTTGGCAGGCGGGTCTTGAATGGCAGGCATTTCTTCGGATTGGCACAGTAGCTTTATTAGTTTGACGGTGTTGTGAATATATTATATCGATATTTTCAGATTTCCAAGAGATGAGAACTTGATAGCAGAATGGATTCGGCGAGTAGACAGGGAAATTTGATACCGAAGAGATACAGCCAACTATGGCAAAGGAACAGACAGTCACGCGAGTGGTCCTGTAACCCTTTTTTTGGTTGGTTGCTATCTTCAATATTTTAATTAAAACATTGTTGAATTATTGAACTTATTTGAAATATCATTGACCTGCTTTGAACAAAAAACTTCAAATACCTATAACTTTAAGCTGCTAAAGTTTAGCGTAACGTAATTATAATGTTTAAGGGCCGATTTTTTTAATCTCCAGATAACACTTTCTGTAAGATAAATTTTAGCTCTCTTCTTGTCTTTCATATTTTATGACAAAGAGCTGATGTCAAAATTTTTATTTCGGGACAAGTTTTTATTGACGACTGTATTTTTTCACTGTCTTTATTAAATTATCAAGACCAAACTAAAGAGTCCCATCTCGGTGGGTCTACATTAAGTACACCTGAGGATCCTGTTGCCACCTTCCGGTTCTAACATCAGATCTGTCCATTGACACAATAATATTACATTGTCATCGGGTTTACATAAGTATACCAAACTTCAGTTCAATTAAACACCGGGAAGTAGATGAAAAAATGGTCTGCAAACTTTTAAATGGCCAAGTTCCTTATTATTATGAACATTGGAACATTGCAAGTTACTAAATGAAAGCTTGTAAAAAAAGGAAAGTGATAACTTTCACTGCCACATGCTTTTATTTGGCAATTAGAAAAATCAGCCCTTAAATCATTAGAAGAAATTAAAACTGCGAAATTAAATCAATATCGATATTATTTTCGACTTAAGATATCTTAAGAAGACTTGGCATTCACAGATCCTTGTGACAACACGAAGGAAAACGAAAGAATACCTATAAGGACATCTCTTTCTAACTCGTTATGAATGCCGTAAGTAGAAACAGGTCAAATATACGCCTTTAGCTCTTTCTTATAGTCTGGTTTCTATTATGTACTTATTCTATGCATACATGTCATATTGATATAAAAAAAACTGTGATACAGATTGTTGTCTATGGTATTTATTTTTGGAAGTCAAGTAAGACAGTCTTAAATGAATGCGTGCTAAGTACCTACTAATGCTAAAAAGGCTAAAATGTTAGAATAAATTTTTGTTCTTTACAAAGCATTTGACGATAATTTCTTGCGTTGACACATAATCGAAGTGTATGCTTAATAATCGAAGTGGGTAGTCAGTTCCCGCTGCTTATAAACTGCGTTTTGCCAACTATGAATTAAATATTTATATCTCTATTTGCCTCTCCAAATTGTTCCGCTGAATCCGGAAACTGATTCACATCCGTTCGGAATTTTAGGGTGAAACAGGATCCTTAAACATGTAAGTATTTTTATTGCTCCTTTTATTTGTAATTCAAGCTCTGCAATAGTAAATATAATAGGGCTTATCGACGGTAGCCCTACGTTGAATTTATTTTGGATTAAAAAGTCTTTTGAACGTTGTTCCCGTCAATTACATATTTACATATATAAAATTTTGTAGAATATATTTTTATCATATTTTCAGCATATCTATATCATGGTGCCAGAGTTCTTACACAATGACATCTGAAAGTTGTTCAGTGAAGGCAATATATTCATTCAAAGGAAAAAATAATGATGAACTATGCTTCAAAAAGGGTGATATTATCACAGTTACCCAAAAAGAGGAAGGAGGATGGTGGGAAGGTACCTTGGGAGAAACCACAGGGTGGTTCCCTAGTAATTATGTTACTGAATGCAAAGGTAATTACTTATTTGAACAATAAATGTATTAGTTTACAATCATAACTATCAAGTAGCTTTTAATTTATAAACAAAGGTCAGAACAGGCAGTGCCTGGTTACATAAAGTTTGGTTGGACTAAAGCAAAAGGAGTCCCGACACTTAAAAAAACAGTCAAAGTGTTGTCATATTGACATATATTTTAAATGATTGTAATGTATAGTAATAGTATATGTTAAAATAAGTATCTTTTCTTTGAAAAACTTTTACCTAAAATCAGGAATTAGATTTGGAGCCCAGAAGTTTCCGACACTTAGAAAAAGAATACATGGATGTTATTTATGTAGGTTAAATAAAGTTAGGTTAAAAAAGGTTAGGTTAAAAAATTGCACTTTTTTTTGCATCTCGTAGTATTGTGTTTACTGTAGGCGGACCTAAAGTTCACTAGAGCATGTAATTAAGAGTGGTTAAAAACCCAAAAAAAAAAATAGATTTATTTTTATTGTATACTCGGGATTCCTGGATTAGTTGTAATGCTTAAGCACTGCCTATTCTGCTTCACTCTGGGTATATACCCAGAAAACAAACCTTCCATGAAAAATTATTATTATTTTGGTTTGGATACAATTATTTCATTGTCATTTTTGATTTATTATTAACATTGTTATGCTTTTTGGGTTCATTATACTTAAACCTAGGTTTTAAGATTAATGTATTGCTAACACTCTTATGGACCCAGAGTCTGAAATAAAATATTGAATTGAAATTGAATTAAATATAGTGTCAGGCAGATCTTTTACATATATAATACAATACAAAATCCTTTTTACTGCACACCACATTTTAAATTTTTCAGTAGTTAGACATGGTAGGTATATCTATAACCATAGCATAGTTAAAAATTAATTTAATGGGAAATGAAAATGCAAATTAGAAATAAGTGCATTGCTAAAGTGCAGTGTGACAGGTGGTAGGAAACACATTGTTACTTCTAACTTTAAACATATTTAAGTGCATCACACATGGAGTTATAATATATATATTATAGGTCGGTATATTACGATATATTTTCCTTACTAGTTGACAGACCCCACAGATGCAGCTATAATATATATTAAAATAAATTATAGCTGCGTGTGTTGACTCTGTCAACTAGTATGGAAAATATACCTAAACTATACGAAAATATATCGTAAGATGCCTTGCTATAATATATATTAATATACCAAAATATATATTATAGCTCCGTGTGTGACACGCTTTAGTCATGAAAATTATTATAACTCAAGCTTACTTAAAATTCAGGTAGGTAGGTACAGTACGACACACTTGATAAGGCGCGTCGTGAATCATCGTTTGCGTAGACACGAACAGACAAAACCGATGATGTCCTAGAGCATTATTTCAACTTACAATCAGACTTGTATCTAATAGGTATAAGGCGCAAATAACACTGCAGCTGTTTTCCGCCTCACTGACGGAAGGCACGCCTCTTTCTTCATTACACTGCAGGCCTTTGTTGGCAGGACACAAATAATTTATAATGAAATATTTACTCCTAATCTTGAATCAGACTTTTATTGGTATCAAAATAATCTTTTATGCACACAATTTATACCATACCTACTCGTACATTTAGTAAAAGTGATTTCCTATACTACTCTTATTATGACTTCACAAAGTTATGCCATTATGACAATAAATATATCTTATAACAACAGATGTTTATGCTTTCAAACATAATAAACAACAATTATACTATTAGTCAAAAGGGATTTGATGCCTTTTTTTACCACTATGTGTATTTTTATCTGCAATAATGGCCGACAAACAAGACTGCAACTCCCAAACAAAACAATGGCCGTGTCGAAGGCAGTATTGCATGTTATACATATATGTCTAACAAACCCTTGAAATATTATTTTAAAAGCGTTTAGGTATACCTATGAGGCCGTTCAGTCTTTGTTTTGCTTATTTTGGATGACATGGGGGGTAGGGGAGTCTAGATGATGATTACGTCATCGGTAGTTATTTACTTTTTTACACGAATGGCAACCCTCACATTGTCTATGCTTGAAAACGAAACGCATTTTCGGGGATTCCCGCAAATAATGCATACGTTTAGTGCATTATAATTATAATATAAAAAAAATACATTTATAATTGAAAAATGTTTACGTAAGCATGGGGGGAGGGGGTAAGAGCTTTGCTTACTTTTGCTGACAAGGGGGAGGTGGGGGTAAATAATTGTAATAAATCTGCTTACGTAATATTTGAACGGCCCCTATAGGCATATTTTCAATCCAAATATAAGACTTAAAAATCGGTAGATTCTTGCGAAAATTCAGTAGATCTGTTGACATACCCTGAATTCCATAGATCTCCTAAAAAAATCAGGAGACCTGGCAACACTGATCGAGGTTGTAAACCCACACGGCGGACCCACAAACATGGCGACTAACCTGCCGGCCAATCACGGCACAGGACGTAAAATGGCGGTGCGTGGATCATACTGAATGGTCAATTATATTTCCCGTGCTTCAAAAATTTGTCTACTGCGCAGGTACATCGGTAAGCCATATCTAGTGTGTCGTACTGTACCTACACGTTTTTCCTTGAACATGTTTAGGAAATCTTTTACACAGCCTACAGCCTATCATAAATATTTAAATAAAATTATGAATTGACTTTTAGACCAGTCTGGCTCAGTGACAACGTCTCCTATTAGAGCAGCATCTGAAATACAAGCTTTTAGAAATGTTGTGCTTAAGGATATCATTGATTCTGAAAAGGCACATGTGGCTGAAATGCAGGGACTTGCCAGCAATTTTCTTCAACCCCTAGAGAATAGTGACTTGTAAGTAACATTTCATGGTCTTAGAAAACTTATACCTAGTGAATGTACAAAAAGGTAATTCTTACGGTCTAAATTTGTGCCCGGCATTAAATTACTCTGGTGTCCACAATTTGTTTTTAGGGTTCCGTACCAAAATGGTAAAAAAGGAACCCTTATGGTGAGACTTCATTGTCTGTCTGTCTGTGTGTCACAGCAGTTTTTCTCAGCAACTACACAAGCTATCAACTTGAAATTTGGCATAGTTTTGCAGATGCGGGCAAGCAAGTTAGCATAACTTGCTTGCCCGCATCTGTTTTTAGTAAATGAAATATGAAATTAATTTTATAAATAATTGAAAAGGGGTCTAGAATGGGGGGGTTGAAAAATGAAAGTGATTTGGTTATAGCAAGTGGGGTGTCAGGTGAAAGGGCTCAATCTGCACATTTCAAAACTATTTTTTTTATAATTTTCCGTGACGTACTTTTTGATTTATAGCCAAACATTTTCAAAAAATGACCGTTCCCCCCTTATCTCTGAAGATTATAATCTGAAAAATTCCTAACTTATATAATTACATGTACTTATATTTTACGGGAAAAATAAAACGAAGTGTTCCAAATTTATAGTTTTCGAGAAATTGACAAAAAAACTTTAAAGATACAGATCAACTAACTAAAATTTAGGCAAGTCAAAATAGATCTTATTGCATACAATTAAAGTACATAAAAACGTATATTTTTGAAGTACGGACTTAAATACGGAACCCTCGGTGCGCGAGTCCGGCTCGCACTTGACCGGTTTTTTATTTATTACCTTAGCTCATATTAAGTGCAAATTAATAAGATTAAAACTTTTCAGGTTATCAAGAGATGAGTTTAAACAATTAACTGGCAATATAAATGAGGTGCTGCAAATCCATGAGCAGTTTCTCGCTCTGTTAGAAGAATGTTCCACTAAAACAGGACCAGATCAAAGAGTAGGTGGCCTGTTCTTGCAATGGGCCCCCAAACTCAAATCAGTACATCAAACATATTGTGCTGGGCACCCTAAAGCAGTATGCGTCCTTGACAAATATAAGTGAGTCATTTTATCATGTCTGGCTGTGGTATAAATCAAATCAAATATGGATGAAATTAATTTAATACTTTGTAACATACATATGAAGGTATGACAGTGTTAGAACAGAACGGCTAGCACAAGTTGTCCGCGACTTGTTTGTCGCTCGGATCTCCCTTTCTAACGAGTCTATAACGAAAGAGATGCACTGAGCGACAATCGAGAAAACGCAAGATGTGCTAGCCGCTCAGATTGCCATAAAATGCACCCTGCATTGGGGTTATTCCGTGCGCGGGGCAATTCCGTAAAACAGGCGTTTATGCCCATTCATAATGGCGTCACGCCACCATCTCTTTTAAAAACATAGATCTAAAAAGTTCCCCTGCTTTATCGACAGAGTTAATAACGGCGCGCCGTTCTAGAATGGGCATAAACACTTGTTTTACGGAATTGCCCCGCACACGGAATAACCCCAATGCACTATATATTTTTATTACTACATGTGGAATATATTAATTATAAATATAATATAACATGCATGCTAATCGCGAGACTATCTATAGGAAATCTAAATATATAAATAAAACAAAAGTCTGGTTAGTTACACCATTTATAACTCAAGAACGGCTCGATCGATTTTTATGAAATTTTGCACACAGATAGTTTATTACTTGCATAAAAAATACTTTTTGAAAGTCCGGAAAATTTGATAGTTCCCTAGGGATAAGCGAAAAATGATTACTCCGCGGACGGAGTCGCAGGGAAAAGCTAGTAAATAATAAAATGTTAAGCACAAAAGGAAACACCGAAATAATCCTACTTCCTACTAAGGATTAGTATTATTATAAATATAGATTAGTATTATTATAAATATAGACATATATTTTTTCTGGATTAACACATAAGATACTTTTTATCCTGGAAAACTTGTAGTTCCCGAGGGAATACGTGGACGGAGTTGCGAGCAAAAGCTAGTATTATAAATGTAAAATTGTGTATGGATGTTTGTGTTTCAATCACGCCTAAACGGCTGAAATAATCTGGATGAAATTACGTGGCGGGCACAAGCTAGTGTTACAAAAACAAAATTTTAGAATCTTGTTATTAACAGAATTTGCCACTCGATTTGCAATATGTCACGCAGCGCCGCGCACTATGGTGCCGAGTTTGTTGTTTGTTGGGCGGCAGGTCTATTGCTGGGCAGGCGTGAAATAGTTGGAACGTGGGCTCGCGCTCATACTCGTATTTAATGTACCGGGTGTATATGTATCTTTTATATTAAACTCGCAAGCGCGCGTCCATTCCGCGCCGCTCCTGACCTTTACCGGCGGTTTAGTCTAAAATGGACCGAGACAGTTTAAAGTGCCATTCCAAATAGACTGTTCACGAGTAAAGCAGTTTTAATAACATCACGTTAATTAAGGTTATTTATAGTAAAGGTCTCTGCCCACTACACCGTATCATACCATACATGCATGCTTAAGCATATATATATATATATATATAACCTACTGATTTGGAAAAACGTAAAAAACGTAAAACGAAAAACGTAAACTTTACTTGAACGTAAAGTCGGTTGAAAACTTAAATTCAATTATTTTTTCATTAACTTGTTTAATTATGAAAGTCAATAATACAGTGGCATAAGGGATGGTGTCTGCCTGTAGCGTATAGCTCGACTTGATGTAAATACTTTTCTGTTACCCACAATAAATTAAAAACTAAAAAAAAACCGCCTCACCCGTGACGGTTGGTTGGTTGATCGTGACGGTTGAAAATCAGTAGGTTGATTCCCTAAACATGAGTTAATCTACAAGTATCCATTTTTGACGGCGAATAATTACTTAGTCTTTCTTAATTATCTTTTAATGAATTAAGTTCAGTTGTCTTTTGCAATAATATCGGCCATTAAAGTATGCATCTGAAGATAAATACTGATTTCTGAAGAGTTCATACCAGGTACAAGAGTAATGGGAATTCAGAAGAAATGTACTTCTTAGTTTTAATTAGTACTTGCTTATTTTGAATATTTAATATTTTTTGATAACTAGTGTACCTCATTAGATAGCTAGTAAACCAAGGAAGTTTTTCCAGTGATTTGTACGCTGCATGTGATACATTTATTTAAAAAAAACACTGTCTTTTAATGAAGTAATTATTTTTTTGTGTCTTTTTATTGGAGTTTTATTAAATAACATGACATGTAGCATTATGTGATTAGGTTATTGTCATTACATGAAACATTTTAGCCTTCAGAAAATACATTAAAGTGCATTAAAAAAAGGCAAATTATTTTTTTATATCTTTTTTTTCGAACATGTTCCGCAATTTCGAAAAAAAACTAAAATCTCAAATATCTCAGAAACTAATAATTTTCGGCCAGGGTACTACATGACCTAATTTGCTCCAAATGAGCTCTACTATGCCTCCTTAAAAGTAATGTATCGAATATCCAGTCACCCTGTATATATATAGTGAAACTGTAAGCTTTCCCAAAGCCATTGCTTCTTCTTGTCAGTACTCATTATATATAATGAAAATTTATGGATTCAAATTAATTTAATTCTTGTAACTTGTTCCTCCTGCTTAGAGAGGAACTTAACTCATGGATGGAGAGTGCTGGTGCAGTATGTCCCGGAGTACTGGTGTTGACAGCCGGGCTGTCCAAGCCATTCCGCCGGCTCAGCAAGTACCCGGCCATGCTACAGGAGCTAGCCCGGCATGTTCACGAGGCGCACCCTGACAGGGGAGATACGCATCGCGCATCAGTTGTTTATAAAGATGTTGCAGTAAGTATCATCATTACTATATAATGTACTAAAACAATATGTACAATATTACAATTATTATCTTAACCACCCTTAACTGTATTTAGAGCGGTTGCACGGCCCTACGTCGTCAAAAAGAATTAGAACTTCAAGTAGTAACAGGTGAAGTTCGTGGATGGCCTGGTGGCGAATTGGCGGCGCTCGGCGATGTCTTGCATATGGGTAGTGTAGCTGTTGGACCTTCGCATCAAGACCGTTACCTTGTTCTTTTCCCGTCGGCACTTCTTTTGTTGTCAGTCAGCAAAAGAGTGTCAGCCTTTGTTTACGAGGTAACAAAATAAATTTACTTGACTCTGTTCTTCCCAATATGTTTCACGTCTTCATTGTCTGATGGTATTTTAGGGCTGCCTTCCATTAACGGGTATAACGGTCTGTAAATTAGATGACACGGACACAAGGAAAAATGCGTTTGAAATTAGTGGCCCAATGATAGATACTATTGTAGCTGTGTGCCAAACAAGAGCTGAAGCTGACAATTGGGTGAGCTTGTTACAAAAACATTCGAACACAAGCAGCCCTATTCATGAACCAGGACAGCCTCAATCTCTGCCTCATGTAAGTACTTAGTTTACAATGTAACTCCCAAACGACGTCTATCACAAACACAGCTAAATTATGTCGCAAATTAATCTATAAATAATATAATAGCTTTCGGATACTGACTGACAAACAAGCATCTAAACCGCTTGAACTGAGAGACTTGAAAAACAATCTAAAATTCAACTTACCTACGAAGTCGCTCCCACGACAACTTGTCGACAACATTTTTTTACGACAACTTGTTTAATTAAAGCTTTTTCTTATTTTTTCTTATGTGTAGGTATAAGCGTATTAGTTTGAGAAGTAAAGCCTTTTATGTACAAGTGCATGAAATACCGTTTTAGTCCACTTTCACCTTACTAAAAATAAAGAAAGACTTAAAGAGCATGGGAAGTGAAAATGTGGCTTATTTTACTCTCTGGTCTAATATCACAATGAAAATAAGATTAGGTATCGATTTAATTGAAAGAACAACATACAAACATATTTTCGCAGTCAAATATTATTTAGGGTATTTAATAACCATTCAAGAGGTATCAATGTCTTTTTCTGCTGACTGATAATTTAGCTGTGTGTGTATGACAACCTTTAACTCTTATAAATTTTATATTATTTGTACTAAGGATAACAATAATTTATGTAACTCTAAGGTATTATTATAATGTTTTTACATAGCTGACCCGTTCTCCTTCTGAAGGAGCACTGTCTAGTATCAACTCTAGCCGTCGCAGCCTGTATCATGTGACTCTACCACCGTCCAGCTACCCTTCTGCGTCGCCCTATTATTCACTCACTAAGTATTTTGCGAGGCTCGTTAAGAAAAAAGTTATAACAAGGCAAATGTTGCGTAAATTACTGCATGAAAGGACGTGGGAAAAAGCTTTTGAATTGACTGGAACGCCAGTAATGAGAAGACATGAGAATCATATAAGGCTAAGGGTAGAAAATGACGGTACTATTGGCACGGAAACGGAATGTTCTGATAGTGATACTGAAAGAGAGTCTGACACTACTGAGTCGTACGCAGCCTCAAGCTGTTCAGGTGCCGATGAGCTTATGTGCCCTAGAATACTTAGACAAAACGCTATGGATAATTCAAGCCCCAGAACAGTTTCTTCTTCTTGCAGTAGTTGGGGCAGTAACCAAGGTTATGTTCGCTATTTGGATGATTCGAGTAATATGAATCTTGAGGAACCTCGGGTAGTAGGGGATTGTACGAAAAACCTATTTCTATCGATTCCATCCAACACCAATATATTTCAAGCTATTAATAGTGCAAATGAAGTACCATTGCAAAAAACATTACGCGGGGTAAGCTCCGGTCAGAATCAACTTATACAAAGTTCGGAGAGTACAGAAACCTCTTCTTTTGAAGTGAGGCCTTATATGGCATGTGAAGATTTGGTAAACATTGACCAGAATCTACAAATGTGTACAATAGGTTATGAGAGTAATGATTTTATTCCTACGAGGCAAAGCTTCCCGATTAAATCTAAAATGGACTCTATTCCAAAACTGTGGAAATCAACAGAAGAAAGTCATTCTCAAGAAATACCCGAAGTAAACGCAATGTCAGACATTTTGCAAGAAATTGCTCCACCTTCGCCGAACTTACCTAACGAGTTCGTTTATACTAATTACCCTGTAATTATTGATCCACCTCCGATGTTTAGAAATGAAGAAGAAGATGTTAAAGTAATTAACGTTAATCTGAACTCTGATGTTCCTTTCCGGAAACATTCTCTCAATTCAGACAAAAAAATTAGACGGTCCCTGTCAAAGTCGATGGTTGAAACAGAAAGTTTTTGTAAAAATAACGAAACAGTTCAAAGGACGAGTTTCCAATCGGAAAACAATACTATTTCCAAGAAATGTGAGTGCTGTAACAGGTCTTTATGTCCCAGTCCTAGATCTTCTGATTCCGGGGTTGTTGGTAGCTGCAATTTGGCGTCCCCGGAATTAAACATTCACGAATATAATAGTGGTAGCACTGGAAATGACTCGGATGGGCATGAAAAATTAGTTGATCAATTGAAAGACTCGCTAACAAATTTATCTGAAAGCACTTATGACGAACGCCGGAAAAATTTAACACTGTCTGAGATAGAGGCAGCTAACTTCGAGGATCAATGCAGATGCACTTCACCGTTCGGGTCCACAGCTAGAACTTCTTGTGTGACGAGTGTTACATCGGAAAACAGTCTTGATGTTATAGATTCTTCAAACATCCACGTCACTTCAACTTTTGCAGCAATCCCTCCGGTGCTATCACCCCAAATTAAAAGGACATCTATTCGGCGAAATATTGATCGTTACATACCAGAGATTAAATTAAAGCCTGATCCTCCACCACGTGTGTACCGTAAACCTAGTGCCCACTTAGAGATTCCGAAGAATGTTCGACAACCTGTGCCTTGCCAATGGAGTACTTTGAACATAACAGAGCGTACAAAACCGAGTCTACATTACCACATGCGAATATTTAGAGAGAAACCTGAAGATGGATCTGGGAGACAGTCTCGTGTGAATCTCAGTCGGAACTGCGATGTTGTTGATCAAGAAAATAAGAAAGCTAGCAAGACCATTGAACAAACAAGAAAAGAAGCTAGTGCAGTAATACGCAAAATAAGGTCTCGTAGCGAGGATTTGTCAAAACAGCAAAAGGATTTAACAGAGTCTACTAATGGCTTTGTGGTGTATCGTTCGGACTTGTATGCGCACTGGTGGATGAAAGCAAAGTTACCCATAACAGTGGTCACCGACTCAGGCAAGGATCATTATTTTGTAAAGAGAGACTGTTTTGTACATCACTGGTTTGAAGATAATACCTATTGCCTTGAAGTTTTGTAACCATTAATGCTGTCATTAGTTACCCCAGTGTTGCAGTGCTTTACTTGATCATCCTTGCCTGTGTTTATTTATCTTACTAACTTAAAAATCTTTCACCGCAACTAGTTCTCTCATTTACTAACAAATTAAAAGAAATGCATGGATATTTCCGGTGTCGTAAACATGAAGTACTGTGTGGATGTACATACCTACATAAAGACATTGCGATGAAGTTAAAATCCATTTGGACCTGGATCCATAAAACAAAAATTAAAAACCCAATCGTATTTAATGAATCTCAAATGATAAGTACTGTAATAAAAATATTAATACCTACGTATTGGGTACTGAAAGTCAGGTGTAGATGGAGCCGGGTCGCAAATGTGAGCTATAAAGTGTGCTTTAAATAGATGGTTAACGGATGCTGTTGTCGAATATTTGGCAAACATGATATACATACAAATTATTTGAGATGTTTTTCTTGAAACACTGCTGACAGTTGGGTGAATCAACTTTTAAGGTACTCCCCATTCTTCGAAATGTTTCACAAATTATATTTTTTTAGAAAAACTATTTATTGGTAACGTCGTGGCTAGGGTTTGCGATTCGAATACTCGAATATTCATATTATTCGAATATCCGCCAAAAATAAAATCCGAATTCGGCAATATTACTTATTCGAATAAATCGGATATTTTGAATAGTACGAAAATAGGATTTCAATAGTTACTTGCCTTAAAACGCTAGAACAGCTTTTCTTCATAGCTACTGGACATGACATGAGGCTTTAAAACTAATTTCCTGTTTATTATACTCTCTGGCAGAAAAAAACTAGTTTAGATCCCTAAAACTTATAATCGAGCAAGCCAGTGACATAACAGGGTCGCTCGGTACCTGCTGCCTGCTACATACATACCTAATTATTGTTAGTTATAATAAATTGTGTTTTTTTATATTATATTTAGGGTAATAGCTGCATTTTTAAACATAATATCTTTGATTATACAACTTGAAATCATTATTTCGTTTTATTACATACAATATTCAAATTATCCGAAAAATCCTAATATTCGAATACAAGAAATCGAAATATTCATATTATTCGAATGTAAAAAGTGAACGGATATTGCAAACCCTAGTCGTGGCTTAGACGTTTATAAAATCAGACAAATAGGCTAACATTTAATAAAAAATGTTCTAAAATAGTACAATTTTAAATAATAATATAGTTGGTAATGCAGGGGATGATGTTGTCCCCAGGTTTTGTATGAAAAATGTGCATTATCCCCTGAGTTACCAGGGTTTTTCGAAAATTAAGAAATATTTCAGGTGTCTAACATGTGGGACCTGTAAATTTGATGATCTGATTTTAATATTCATAAATTATTATTAATCATAAGTCACCAGGAAAGTTTTAGTGCCGCAAAAGAAAAGGAGTACCTTAAAAGTTGATTCACCCAGCTAACCCTACAATGAGCTATTAAGCTCAGCGTTTCAACGTGGCTAAAACTATGTATGCAAAAAACAAACACAGTGAATCACAAACACGTGAATTTCAAGAAAAGCTTGTTTAAAAACGCTATAAATTAAAAACATTAAAATAATATATTACTATGCGTGTCAGTCTAAACATACATTCTTTTTTTCAGATGGCCATGACAGACGGCAATAACCCTGATTTATCGTCAGGTCTAACCAGCCACAAAAGATCACACTCATTCAACAACCATCAAAGCTATTCGCAACATAATCAGCAATCGCAGAAAAGTAAACAAAAAAATCAGTCTGCTCGCTGGCTCTTAAATTCTTGCGATTCTATTGATCAATCGCCTGCCAAGCCAAACAAAAATTCCATTGCGAAAAAATTTTCGTCTGTTGATTTCATTGACACAGCCGGATCAAACCACAGCAATAAAGGTACTTAGTGAATATGTTTTGCTTGTTTGGTTTGTTTTAAGTGTAATATTAAACTCGGGTATCAAGTAAATGGCTGTGGTTTCAGGATGGAGTATAACATGTTTGCGCCCGGCGCCGCCGCTTCGCCCGCAGTCTTTTACAGTAGGCTCGGACGAGTACATTGGGCCGACTCATCCATACGCTCCTCATCAGCGAAAGTCCAATTCTTATGAAGAGGATGCGCTTATTTTGAAAGTAATTGAAGCGTATTGTACTTCGGCGCGCTGTAGGAATGCTGTAAGTTCTGGTGAGTATTTTCTTTTCGAAATTGTATGACGTTATGAACTGGGACACTTCGTGCTAGTGTGGTTCGTTTGTGCTGTTACTTTTTGGGTACTGTAGTTAGCTGATTCGATGACTAACCGAGGACAGTGTTTCTTTCAATTAATGGCAATTATCCCGCGCGGTGTCCTATTAATCACAGCGACAATATAATTTGGTTTATTATTAGCGATTGAGTAGCATTGATAAGGATTATCAAATTGACGTTGCACTAATCCTGAAAGCTGGAATGCGTACTACAATTGACTCCTCTCTCTTCACAATGTTTATATAAACATTTAACAAATTAGCACTTAACAGTTAACTGAAATGCTCCCCATTACCTGATTTCAAAAATAGTCAAATAAATATTTCACTAACATAGCTGTATTTATTATGCAGTACCCAATATACCACTGGAGATTTTCGAGTCCACAAGGAGAAGACATGCGAAGTCAAGAAACCGTATTATCAGTTGGTTTTTAGAATGAATGATCTGTATTAATCAACATTTGATACCAAATATAACGCTAGTCATATAAAAGTAGCGCTTGAACATAATATTTCGTAAGGTTTTCGTTATTGGTGTTATTAAATATCATGCAACTCTTGCAAATGCGTATCTAAACTCACTTTAATCTGTATAACATACCTAAGCACTGACTTAGTGCATGATATTACAGCATGCTTTATTTATACTCTTTACATGTACTCATTACCTATTATTATACGCGCTAAATATTTAATTCAATTAAGTGCTAAAAAGTAATCTTATATGTTATTTATTTATTTAACTCTACTTAGTACAAAGTAGCTTTCTAGTCTTGTTGGTAGCAATCGTATTTTTTGTGAATCTAATGTTCACTTTTTACGGAATTAATTTCAAGGCACATTTACCTTTCCTACGCAGTAGCCACCTAAGTATATTGACCACAGACGACACAGTATCATTTTATAAGTGGGTTTCCCTTTAGATTATTTATCCGAGTATTATTGAAAATCTAAAAATGCAATAAATAAACGGTGTACAGTAACTTGCGGGCTATTTTACAAATTAATCAGTAATGATTAACTTTTCATTATGTGCTTGTAAACAATGTAAAAAATTAAAAAGACAAATAAGTTGTTATTAACACTGGGTTGTAACGTGTGCCACGGTAGCCTGAAACTTTCTATTTTGTTACATGCGGCCGCCTTTATATCGCACCTGCAGCGGACTGCGGTCACTTGTCTCTCGGTAAAGTACAATATCACGCACCCGCTACTAACATACTCCATTATAATTATACTAAATTGCCGAGCGTGCAGAGATGCGAAACTCCCGACTACGTCGGCTGCAACAAGGCTTCGAGAGTGAAACGTAATAAAAGTTCCTCGGCCGCCGACACCTATATGTTCCGCGGTCCCGAGACGAGAAGGCTCCTCACCGAACGAAAGTTCCAGATGAACCGTTCTAACCCCAATCTGTGGGAATGTTCAGAAGAGCGACAGAATCTGTTCGACGGGCGGGAGCGGCGCAGCGGGTCGCACCCGAGCCTGCGCGCGGCCGCGCCCGCGCCGCTCCCCGCCGCGCGCACCGCGCGCTCGGCGCGCTCCTCCACTTGGTGCTGCGGTTCCTTTGTCAAACAGCTAACAAAATCACATCACTTCGACTGACATCAGTAGTTTTCGCTCCACGGGTGCTTTGTCTTAAACCGAGGGCGACCGCTTTATTTTTTTTCTAATGATAATAATACCGATCTTAATAACTGATATTCAAACTGAAATAGTATGACCTGAAATAGTAGACTGACCCAAAATAGTATAATATGACCGGTTAAATTCACAAACCCCTTAAGTCCATTTTTTGCGAAAATCGTTTTTTATTGAATTGTGTAGCCAATCACCAATCGCATCGAACTATGTATCGCATTCAAATGTCACACAAACCGTTTTGTTTAAAATATACAAATAGAAAACCTCGTATGTCCTTCCTTATACATACGAGGCATAAGACATACTGTCATTTTGTTTTTTGTATCTCCTGTAAACTTGAGTCCATTTGGCTCATTTGACTGGCGAGGATTGCGAATTTCACCGACGATGTGTGTGTATTGTGTGCGTGCTATTAAGTAACTCTTGCATATGATTATTCTACGAAAGGCTCTCGCCCTTGGTAGGTGTTTAACACCTACCTAGTGTTTCCGTCTCGAGCTCAAGTTCCATTCTAACCTTAACTCTAATTACAAATAGGACGATGGTTTTCGAGTTCTGTTTTCCAGCTAGACTTTATCATATTATTACACTTTTTGCATCGTGCCATTGAGCCTGTTTTAGAATTTAGTTATATAGTGAGTGCAGTATTATTAATGTGGTAGTTATTAATATATAAAACAATATAATTTTAGATAATGCTTTTTCATGTAAATAATATATATAAATATATATTTATGGTGCATATTCGATTATAAATACATGCATGCCTTTAGCTTGTTAAGAGTATAAAGCAATTTTAAGAGTAAATAATGCGTTATGTAGTAATAAATTGCATATGAAATGGAAAGTTCGTTGTAGTATTCTATCATCATTATAATATTTCAGAATTACCAATCTTCAAATAGATAAATGCTAACAACGAAAATAATATGACAAGTCATACTAATTCTAACTTACATCAGTATGGTGCCTTCACCGTATTTCAATTTATGTTCTGCAATTTTACTAGGAATTTCTTAATACAATATGGTGACCGTTTCCTCGTGTAATATAATTATAAACTTTCTCTGGAGTATCATCGAAATTCTGTAATATAGTTTTGTTTTAACAGGACAGCACTATATTGTATCAAAATGGTAATATTATATTAGGTGACTAAATATTATGGTGAAAGGTCATCATCACATTATTGCATTACTACATATATAAATTCGACTATTTTGTTATATGGTAGAATTCTGACGTTGTGTTTACCTACGATCACTTTATTTTAGTATAATTAATCTGACATTCACTTTGGAATTGTCGATAGTTGCGACAGTAAGGTGTGATATGAGAATAGCTTTATTAAAATTACGTCAGTATCCAGAACGGTCCGCAGTTTCATTTCACAGGTGGGACTATTTTAGGCGCGGTGGCAGCCGGACCGCCGTTACGTTATTAATGATTTAGCGCTGTATTGAGGGCCCCGCAGTACTCTCACTCCTACTAGTCACATGAAACTGTTGCAAACATCCTGTTTCATTAAATGGTGCTTCATAGGTGTTGTTTAGTTTGTCGTCATAAAACATGAATATAATTCACTCGCCTTAGTAACATTCTAGTAAGTACCTCAAGTACCTAATATCTAGAGTGGGTATGAGTAGTTGATTTCATTGTATTTTGCTTTTGGTTATTAGGTTAGTACTTTATCAGTAGTGTTACTCTCAAACTCCGCAAAGACATGTTTTTTGAGTTCTATGACGTACCAGCCTAACATGACCCCTAGACTCTCTAGCTCTCAACTCGCATAAAATTAAAATTTATGAAGTGTTGCCATTCGTCCGGGTTTCCCCCGGATTTGTCCTTGTTTGGGGGTGCCAGCAAGGCGTTCATCAAATGCCTCTGGGTAAAAAACGGTCAGTACTCGCAAGGGTGGAGATCAGATATGATTATACGAATCAAGGAAATCATTTTGATTTCACTTAAATGTCCGAGCATTTAGGAAATCTAGGCAGGTCGTCAGTGATTTCAGTCCTCACGCACGAATACATATGTAATTCGCCAACCGCCGGTCGGAAAGAATTACTAGCATTTTTGATCACATTAGACTGGTGCGTCGTAGAGCTCGGTGACGTACCCTCACGATATATAATATCGTTAGTGGATAGGCCGCGAGCACCGCGGCTTGCTATTCTTTAAATATTGAGCAGAATAGCGCATCACTACTGCAATGTGTATGTAAATACGTGGCCACTACGCTAAAGCAGTGCCAAACTGCCAACTGCAGTGTTGCGAACTATCACATCAAATGTTTGCGTCGTTTGCAATGCTATTTAATAATTTTCTACTAACTACGTTGTGATGGCGCTTTTGTGCAGGTATCTATCTGGTAGCTATAGCAAATTAATATTCCTTAATTTCTCTAAAGTTTTTGAATGGGTAAGTAAAGTTTTTTGATGTGGTGTATATTATTTTTTTTTTCTGATAGTTAACAGTATATGAATTAAGAAACAAGAGCTATTTTATTTTTGTTTTGTAACGTTTTTCTGAAAATATTTTTATAACACTGTTGTGACATTTTCTTAGTCTTTAGCGAAAATAATAAAAAACGATATGACTGAGAAATGTCTGACAGCACATGGACAACACTTTTATCTTTGTCACTTGAAATTCGCGCGGGAGTCATCAAGTTTCATTCGAAGTCGCCGTAAAAAATTAGGAAAACAAATTGTTAAATAAAAAACGTGAGCCCAGAGCAAACGAAAGCGAAACCGTTATTCGTTTGACACTCTTTTGACAAAAAAAAGTGCTGTCAGTCAAATGGTTTTTTTTTTACTAAGGACGAAGGTAAGTTCCGACAAATGCAGAGAAATGTCATCACAGTGATTAAAAAAATATTTTCAGAAAAACGGTAAGAAATTAAGAAAAAACAGCTGTTGTGTCTTGATTCCTAGACCGTTGACTATTAGAAAAAATCCCTACTAATATTATAAATGCGAAAGTAACTTTGTCTGTCTCTCTGTCGGTATGTTACCTTTTCACGCGTAAACCGCTGAACCGATTTACATGAAATTTGGTATGGAGATGGCATTAAGTCCGCCATTTGTACTTGTTTTTGTGCAATAAAGATTAAATAAATAAATAAATAAATAAATACGAGTCCCAGGGAAGGACATAGGATACTTTTTATCCCGGAAATTATCCCTGTGAAAAGCGGGAGTGGAAGTTTGTATGGGGCATCAATCATTTCTTAAGTAAGGTATATACAATTTAGTATGGAAATAGTTTGAGTCCCGGGGAAGGGCATAGGATACTTTCTATTCCGGAAAATTGGAGTTCCCGAAGGGAGCAGCGATTGACGACTTCTACGCGGACGGAGTCGAGGGCAAAAGCTAGTATAATATACACCAACAGCTAGTATATTATACATACAAAAACCTTTACTTACCCAATTTCATTCATATTAAGTAAACAATCTATTTTGTCTATTTTAAAAATTCTTATCAAAAGTAAAGGGTTGATATGAAAGGACTGGTTTATTTCTGCGATATAAATTGGATGTCATGAGGTCCAGTTTAAAACCTTTTCCAAATTATTTAACTAATAATAAATAGGTGTTTGTATGTATATTTTATACTTCCACCGGAAAGCTTTAGGGACCTATACTAACTAAACTACCTAGAAATTCATTATTATTTATTATTACTAGTTTATAAATTAGTTTCTTCATTGTCAGTTTTTGCGAAGTGATTAAGACTTGGTTCAATTTTATAAATACCAATAATTACCATTTTATTTCACGTAACTGTAACTTTGCACTAGAAGTGACGAATAAAGTCAAAGAAAATCGTATTGTTATTTTTCTAATTCTAAACGTAATAATATTTTTTGCTTGAACGGAATGAACTTCTTTTAACTTCGTTTTTAATCATATTTTAGGAAATTTTAACACCCTTTACTATTACTTTAACCCTTTTGCGTATTGCTATGTTTGAAACTAGTATTCGTATACTAACATCTTTTGAATTTATTTATGTATAATTACAATATACATAGCATAGGTATTCCTATTTTTGGTCTGGAGTATTTTGATAAAGATTTCACTGTGCTTTCAGATAAAATAATTTTGGAAGTAACCCTAATTCATGATTCCCCTATTTATGTAAGGAAATTGTACTGTCTCTACATGTTAAATACACTAAAAAAAACATAGGTTCATATAATATTCCATGGTTCCAACCAGGGACCGAAATCGCTTACCATTAAAGGAGTTTTCAATAGGGTATTTGATAGACTTGTTTTTACAAACCACAAGGATGCGCTAAGCCTATCGTCGCCTTAGTCCAATGAAAGGGCAATCAAACGATACAGTTAATTCGACTAAGCCAAACGCAATACCCTATAATCTGTTACCTTTTTAAGCTGTTTAATTCGACTAAGCGCTAACCCAATCCCAATACCCTATCATCGGTTACCCTTTTTAAGCTGTTTCAATCTCTATGCGCAAGTGTTTCGACTTATAATTTCACTACCTAACAATTGAATGGGTAGCGGCTAGATAGAGATCGCCCGAATGCGCAAAAAAGAGAGAGGCGATCATTAGGGTAATACCCAGCTAAAGCTAAGTGCTTAAATATTAAACTACAGAAACCCTAATGAACTTAGTAATGCTCGATGGAACTGGTTAACTAGTTCAAAGGTGTTCCCCTAACGTTAAGGTAACACAATCATAGGGTAACCGGTAACCATATCGATAGGGTTACCCTATCGATAAGGTAATCGAATGAAGGGGTTTTCCGTTCCCTGGTTACAACTCGTTTACTGTTTTAAATAAAATGCATTAAACATTTATAGTCTGTTCCAATCCAATTTGTTATTAATGTAAACAAATCGACCGTCGACTGATTCGTGATGACAAATCCAAGAGCTAATTACAAATCAATTAATTTTTTGAATTACTTGATTCATTAAATTAAATTTTTCATTCATATCTTTATTACAAAGATGTCTTTCTAACCTAAAAAATAACCTCACTTTTCGAATTAGGATTTTTTAAATCAAGTTTAAAAATATTAATCAAACTAATATTGCGGAAAAAAGTGGTGAGATATCAAGTTGAAACCTTTAAAACACAGTCATGTGAATATGTTTCTAATTCAATTAAGTGAATGATTGTGCTGGAATATTAACTAAATTGGTTTGTTTACATTATTAACAAATTGGATTGAAACAGACATCATTACACTATTTTAGTTAATGTGGTCCTAACAAGTAAAAAGTCGCATCGGCACTGTAGTAAAGAATAAACAAACGGCTATTTTATGAGTGGTTTTAATAATCAGATTATTCAGTGTGTAAAAATTGTGTCGCTTTTCTTAAACCCCTATTCGTAAAATAACTTTGTAGCGTTTTGTTTAAAACGGAATACGATAATCGATATTAATTTCTGTAAGTTATTGTTTAACACTTATTTTATCAGCATTCTGTCTAATTTAATATTTATGTATGTTACGAATGTGTGAACTCCTGAACTGTAATTTATTTACCTATGTTAAATTGTATTCATCTTGTTGTCCATAAATGCACATGCAAACTTCGCTTTGGATGTTAAGACTAAGAAGTGCAACTTTTCACTGACGAATGTATTTTTTCTTACACTATTTTAATATATGTAATATTCGTGAGTTAATATTTTATTTTTTGATCGAGTTGTACAAAATAAACACCCTAATACCATACATTTTCTATATTCATAACGTCCTGCCTTCCGTGGCGAAATTCATTCCATCAAACGTATTTAATATGACTAAAATTACCTTTTCAAACTTTCATTAGCTATTAAACATTAGAGTTCAGGATGCGAGTATTATGGAATAGATTATAACGAATGTTGTCAACAATTTATTGTTGCTATTTGAACTTTACTTTTGTCGTCTCAAATGTAAGTTTGCTGGGCAGTTTCTGAGAAACAACCCTTCAAAATTCGAAGAAAAGGGTTTCTTGGCGACTCGAAAATCCGATCTTGCTGGACAGTTTACTAGTTTAATTATTTATTGGTACCAAATAATAAATAATTTTTGCAGCGGGTTACCTTTTCACTTTTTTTCGCTAATCCGAAAACGGCCTGGGAGTTTCGGATGCGAAAAAAAAATTATACAGGGCATTACAGGGTGTATGGCAGTTAACCTACCCACCCTAGTCTTTTGGCACACGATCTGCCGTACACCCTGTATAAATAGGGTAAAAACTTCAAAGCAACCGCTTTCCCATCCGATTGCCTCGTCAAAATTCCTCGTTTATGTTTAGGCTGAAATAACATAGGTAGGTACACAACACACGCTACAGCAAGTATGCAATTCCTTTAACTTCCATTAACTAAAGTTATTATAACACGTTCGATGAAACGAACGAACGATATAATGGAGCGCCACACCGCTGCTTAAAATACGGTGGTGACGCAGTGAAGTGACTAATATGCCACGTTTCTAACGCATACTGTCCTCACCGGGTCTCTCTCGGTACGGAATCGGTACCGTCACCGTATTTTCAGCAGCGGTGTGGCGCTCCTTAAAGTTATAGGTATTATTGTATTCGAAAAGCCGACAAAGTATACCAAAAAATAGTCCTTTACCCATTTTAAACCGTTCGTTCTTAGGTTGGGCAAACCTTGGCTATTCTGCTATACTTGGTAATCCTGTGATAAGTAGTTGATTTAGCCTTGATAGTGAAGTTATTATATAAATCTACAGTTCTGACATATTTTTCATAGAGAGAACTATTCTCAAAGCACATATGATATAAAGAAGGAGATACGCCATGAGCGCAAATTCAATCGAGAACCGGTGTCGCCACTTTTAAAAATGTGTGCGTCTTTACGCTTACGCTCTATGAACTACTACAAGAACAACTTTCTCATAATTGGTTACAGCTTACGAACTAAAAACGCCATAACATAATTTTGTTAGTAACACAAAATTAAGCTTTCTGTTCATTTAGCAAGGTCAAAAAATGCTGAAAGGTCGTTTTTTGTCCATCGCAGTTCAGTTACTCGGCGTTAGATAGCGTTTACCAGTTCGCAGCTGCCATCTAGCGACGAGTAATAGCCTTGCTATTCAGCGCTAGATGGCGCTAAGATAGTAGTTCTTATGTATAGCGCTTTAAGGACTACGAAATAATCGCTGCTGGCCGGCCGCACCGGCACGAACCGGTGAAGTGTCATCTGGGCAATAAAGACTTAGCGCGTAACGAGCGTAACTACAGGCGCGCAATACATTGCGCAATACGCGCGTTGTTCCAAGAACGTCAGCAATGGTTAGCTAGCAATGTAAGCAGTTACTGTCGTACTAACGCATTATAAGTAAATACCATAATAGATTACTGGATGTTCTCGAAATATTAATAAATACAGTAAATTAGTGCTTACAGGTAAAATTAAATCACTCCTGGGGTACCTTTAAGATCTTAGCCCCTTATTTTACACGATAAATCTGCACAACACGGCATTTTACTATTTTTAAAGTCACTTAATTCGTCAACCACGTCTGTACTACAACCGAGCTGCGTTTGACAATAACATGAGCGTCTGATCATAAGCGAGGTAACATGCGCCACGCCCCTTACCGCGTCTATAGTATTTCCTTGGTCTGTGTCTCAAAGCTTATAATAACTAAAATAATGTATCCGAGCACTCTGTCAGAAATTAAAAACGTTTTCGTCAATAGGAAACTAAGCGGTCTGGCTCTAATATCAACTTGTTAATTGACTGAGCGCAATAAACATTGAAATTCGATGAAAAATGGGAAATCAGATAAAGGTTAAGATAAGTTAAGAGTTCATAAGCATATTTTTATATATGTGATCCAAAGAAATGTCATTCTTATTATTTAAAATCCTATATCATACAATAACCCTATTAACCCTATTATTATTATTATTATTAAATGCCTATCAAATAAACTTATTTTCTTTCTTTCTTTCTTTCTATCACTGAATTACCTGATTATATGTAGTGTATAATAAAATGTATTTTTTATAGACTGTATAATATTTGCAATATTTTGAGATATTGACGATCGAACGCAATGTTACGCACTCTTACTTAGTGAATTTGCCAAATTATCCGCTCGAGGGATAAATTTCTGTGATCAATTAATGAAACTATCACCGATTAGCCAAGGTTTGCCCTAGTAAGGGTCGTATATAATAAACTGACTATCACTAAGATGCCCATCTCAAGACTCAAGAAACGTCAAATCATAGAAAACTGTCATTTTTAACGCGTTTTGAGACGGGCATATCAGTCAAGATCAGTATACCTAGATACAGCCGTAAACCTTAAGTGGTAAACAAGATTATGTTTAGAGTTAACAGTCATTTTTTAAATTGAAATAAAGCAATCGCAGACCAGAAAAATAAACAAAGAAATGTTAAAAATTTGTTTGCCACATAAGATAAGTAAGATACAGATTTTAGCCAACAAATTCCGTGCACATTACCCTCTGCCCCCAACACCATGCCGTTCAGTTAAAGGTGGGTATTCATTAAATACTTGAAGAAAATCGAAAGCTGAAAGCTTTATATTTGTCATGTTTATATTTGTTTCTAGAATGCGACGACGAGACTCCATTGTCGATTGAAGCTTTAGTGAGGTCGCCCTCGCTGCCGACGCACTCGACCGCCAGCCACGGATCGCCGAGCTTGTGGACCGTTGTTATGCGATTACAGAACGAAGTAAAAACATTAAACTTGGACGTGAAAACCTTGCAGTTGAAATTGAACGAGGAGAGACAAGAGAGGAATCTTGCCATTGCAGCTTTACAATCTAACAATATATTTAAAGATGTTAAAGAAAGTAAATGTTAAGCATTGAGTGACTGATGACTTAACCTATAACGAGTATTATAATTATTAACATAAGATATTTTAAATATACATATATACACCGATATGCAAGTTGTTTTTATTATGATGTCAAGTTGTCCAGAAAGCAAAGGCTTTATTTTAAGATTGGAATAATATCGGTTAAATTTATACGTTTTCAATTAGAAAGTTGCACGGGAAATATTCAATTGACTGTGTCCTATAAAAGGTAGGTACGTATTCTACTTGGGACCATCTTGAAGGGAAAAGTTAAATCGAGATTTAGTTTTAGTTCAGTTGTTTCAAAATACATGGAACTGTCACTCTTAAATCTAGATTTAAGACTGACACTAGATTTATCTTCTTGCTGCAAATGGACCAAAGATATCTAATCTCATCTTATTATAGCTCTTGAAATTCACGAAGGCGAGTGGGCTTTATTAAGGCTTCGTCATACAGCCAGCGCGTTGCACCTGCAGCGACGCGCGGCGCGTTCTTAGCGTGACGCGAGCGCGGCGTGGCAGTCAGACTGTAGGCAGCAGCGAGCAATAACCGCCAGTCTTTCACTTTTTTCAAGAAGAATATAAATTCAGTCCTTTGGTTAATATACCAAAACGTACCGCCGAAGCAACAGGGGTCAGTGAACGTACTTTAAGTAGAATCTTGACATAAGAAAGGGAGTTGCCATCATCTTCCGCCAAGTTTACTTCACCTATGAAAAAACGTAAAAGAGATAGTAAATTCAAATTGGACAATATGAACCGCAAAATTATTTGAACTACAATCGAACATTTTCATATTGAACAAACAATTAGGTACCAAGTTTGGCAAAAATTCTGCCAGTTTTGAGAGAAATGATTGGTTTTGACGGATGTTTGAACACTACGTTCTTTGCTCATAAAAACGGGCTACAAATGGAAAAAAAATGACAACCTTATAATTACTTAATTGCATTATTTTTTATCATTATTTGCCAAAAGCTTTGCGACAGTAAAATATATTTGTCGTATATTTCTCTTTATTTTTTATGCTTACCATACCCGCTTTCGCTCTCACGCACACTTTGACACGTATACAGTACAGATACGTGTTTACCACAAGTAAAGCCCACTCGCCTTCGTGAATTGCAAGAGCTATAACTATATGGAATGTCCAAAAGTCAGCATACAGCCCTTTATAACGAACCAGAAATATCATTGCTGAGGCGTTACGGGGAAGTGGAGTGGTTTCCTTAGCAGTTTTGCAAATATAGAAGAAAATAGCAGTAGATAGATACTTTTTTTGCTAGTTACGATTAATTCCACGAACTTAATTGGTTACCTTTCCGTCTGGTCTGAACTCGAAAAATGCTGCGAGCCGATAATCTTGTCTAGTTTTCGTTGCCTTGGCTTTGTGGCTATTGGGCAAGAAAATCGTCATTTGTTAGAATGCCATTCGCACGTGTTCAAATTAGACCCTTCCGTTTCGCAGGCGGTCATCGATCGAGACTTTTTATATTAGAACTGCCCGTCAACAAGTTTTTGGGGCTGTAGGTATATTAAAGATCAAAGTCAAAGATATGTTTACATATTTCATTGGACTAAGGTGAAAAAGTATAAATATATATTTGACGTCGAACGTACAAAATGGATAAATGGTAGGTAAATGGGTCGTTCTACTTTTCAATCGACAACATTGTCGATGCAAGGCTTACAAATCAACATTTAACTTTTATATAACAGGTTACAAATGTGTTCTAAATATTGGTTAATAAATAATAACCAACTCAATCTGCACATTTCAAAACTAATTTTTTATAATTTTCCGTGACGTAGTACTTTTTGATTTATAACCAAAAATGTTCAAAAAATTACCGTTCTCCCCCTTATCCCGGAAGTTTATGAACCTATAGCTAATTATTTATATTTTACGGGAAAAATAAATTGACGTGTTCAAAATTTACAGTTTTTGAGCAATAACTAAAAGAAGTTATACCTACAACTATGCCATGTTTAAAGTTGATAGCTTGTGTAGTTGCCGAGAAAAACTGCTGTGACCTACAGACAGACAGACAACGAAGTCTCACCATAAGGGTTCCTTTTTTACCATTTTGGTACGGAACCGTAAAAAGGTGAAAAAAATTAAATTAAATAGGGGTGTAGACACTAAACGAAAATAAACACATTGTCATAATTATTATACTTTTTCCGATAGTGTTTAATACACAATTACCGAAAATTACACTTTCATGCTTTTTATAATATCTTTTAAATTAATTATACAAAAATAAATATTTCATCACGTTATCACGTGACCACAAACAGTGCGTGACGTCGCGTTCCTCTAAACAAACAACATTTTGACATTTGCCAAGAAATATGATTTGCGTCAGCCCATAGACTGACTTCACAGACGTCAAAGCTTTCTCTATGGCAGCTCGGCCAGACCCCTTAAGTTAACATTACCAATCAGCATAAAAAACTACAAGTGAATAAGTAACTTTAAGCACACGGATCATACCCACTAAGTAGGTACTACCTACCTACTGAGACCCAGGTCCTACCATTTAAAATCCGTTGAAAAACCACAAGACGTGCGTCAGACGCTTCACCCTTCGGTTATATTAGCTATCCAGCTGTGAAATGAACCTCCTAATAAATAACAACACACTTAATGAAAGTGGGGGTCGTGCAATATATAACTGAAACAATTCTAAACAGTTACGGGTTGTGACGGCGCGGCGGCTGGGTTCAGTGGGTGCTTATTGGGGCGAGCGCCACATCACACCCGCACGCGGGTGCAGCACGCGGCGAACCAACGAACGGCGGCCACTGATCCACTAAACTCAGATTTTTTACGCACAAAGTTATCCTTTACAGGCCAGTAGATACCTATTACTCTATAAATGTAAAGGGAAACTCACATGTAGTCAACACGAGGGTAGGAATCGCGCCATGAAACTTAAATGGGTAGGCCCTTTATCTTACCTACCATCTGGGTATCTGGTTAAGTAACAAAAAGTGATGATCTCTATTGGACCCTACAAATGGGTACCCGTTTACTCTAAAAAGGCATGTAAATGAGTACCAACTTACTTTACTTATTAACTATTTTTATGCTCCACAGTGACTGTTTAGTTTGTTGCATTGAAAGCCGATATCGATGGTGAGTAGGTACATAAATCCGTTGAATAAATGTATATTTACGAGTATCTACTTACATCCTACAATAAAGAGAACTCATATGAAAATAACCGGTCAAGTGCGAGTCGGACTCGCGCACCGAGAGTTCCGTATTTAAGTCCAAACTTCGAAAATATACCTTTTTATGTACTTTAATTGTATGCAATAAAGTCCATTTTGATTTGCCTAAATTTCAGTACAGATCTGTAAAGTTTTTTGTCAATTTCTTGAAAACTATAAATTTTGAACACTTCGTTTTGTTTCCCGTAAAATATAAGTAATTATCTATAAGTTAGGAATTTTTCAGATTTTTCGGTTAGGAATTTACAGCTTTTGAGAAATAACTAAAGAAATAACTAGCGTTTCTATTCGTTTCGTTTTTAAACCAACGCGTCACTGGTAGATGACGTGACTCTCCGTATGACGTGATCTACCAATGACGCGATTGGTTTAAAAACTAAACGAATAGAAACGCTAGAAATATTCTTGTTTTGACACATTCTTGTTTCGTCGCTTTCCATTTTCGACATATTCTTGTTTGGACACAGTGGAACTACCTAGTTATACTATACAATGCCTATGACTTTGCTTGCATAACTACTTAACTGGTAAAAATATATATTAGTGACAGACTGACTTTATTATATGTAATCATCATTGGTATCGAAAACGGAATGTGTCCAAACAAGAATATGTCGAAAACGGAAAGCGATGAAACAAGAATGTGTCAAAACAAGAATATGTCGAATCACGAATACTACGAAAAAGGAAGCAATCTTTAGGTATATGTGGGTTTATTTTTTTTTCTCTCGTAATAATTCTGACATGTTTTCCGGCAGAACTACGCAGATATTTTATATTATTTTTACAATTTTATATAATGCTAGAATAAGTAGTAAATATCATTGTCACAAGTTTTATTTAAAAAATGACTAACTGTTGAGTTTCTTGTGGCACTTCTCAGCAGTGGTTTCCTCTTGGGAAGCGCTGGTAGATTTTGACGTGTAAAAGTGCCCGTGCGGCCTACTTACTGAATAAATATATTTTATCTTTATATTTTTATCTTAATACAAGTATCTTAGAAGTAAAGTAGGTTAGTATTATTATTATTACCCACGAAGAAGCAAAGTATAGGAAAGTTGTCTGTAATAAGAACAGAATAACGAGCTCGACCGACAGAATATTGCCGATCCGAAGACTGAATATTGAGCTGTTTTCCGCAATCCATGATACTTCAAAGTTTTAAAAAACTTCACGCCAGTAGTAGACTGCTGCGGGCGACTAACCACAGTATAGGTACCTGAGGTACCTATACTATACTAGTGGCAGGTTTAGGTAGGTACCTAAGGGTGTACAACAAGGTGTTTTTTTCGATATAGGTAGGTATAGTCAACATCAAAAGTAGATTCTCACTTTTGTATTTCATCGCATTAACATATTTGTCAATCTTGTTTAACATTGCTAACGTGGCTGTACAGCGACAATGTAACAAAAGTGTGTATCTGCTTTTGATGTTGACTGTACAAAGGTGCTGGCTAATAAACGCCGCTTATTAATTTGTGGGGTTCGAAAACATTATTTATCATACCTATCAGTTAAAATTACCTAATTTGAGAATAAAACTATTTGAGTCAACTAGGTTTATTTTAGGTTATTCTTATCTGTGTGTTTTCAATGTCTTTCTCAAAAAACATCAATATTATTTGACCGTGACGCATAAACGGCACTTTTGTCATTTATTTGTCGATAAATGAGTAAAAGTTATTTTAAGGCCAGTGGTTTTAAACGCAAGTAAATTCAGCGAGACTGCAGACGGGTACCTACCTAAGTTATTTACCGCGCCCGCCCGCTTAATTTCACATTTGTACAACACGGGCTGCCCGTTTTCATTTTTATTAAGGTGGGGTATTAGGTGGATCAATTTAATAACAACGCCCAGAAAGCTTTCCGCTAGGTGCTTAACGGGTAGATACCGCTTTAAAAGTTGAAATTTCAGTTTGATTAAAACCGGGAACACCGGGATGATCTTAACTGAGCTCCTGTTTAACGGTTTGTTGCTAATTAATAACTATCGGTGACTTTAATTTACCTTTGATTAAAGGCAATGGGCAGCCTACCTACCATTCTATCAGGTAATAACCACAAATTAACTAGTTCAGCAGCAAAGCCTGATGCGGTCGGACGATAAAATTCTCAGTTTATAGGTTTCGTTTAACTTTAACGTTAGTAACTTTAACGTAGTAGTCTCTCTAGAATATTTCCATATGTTTAACTTCAAAAACAACCAAACTCTCTTATAAATTTTCACCCCCAATTTCACCCCCCCTTAGGGGTAGTATTTCCAAAATCATCGAAAGTGTATTACTGTGTATTACGTTTGTAAGCAGTAGCGTACATACTAATTTCCACGTTCCTAACTTCAAAAAGGACCAACCTCCATACAAACTACCACCCCCCATTTTATACCCTAAGTGTTGTTATACAAATTCACCGAAAATAGTATTTTTCTATTTTTTTACCTATACACCCCTATATACCTATTTCCACTTTTCTTACACCTTAGGAGTAGTTTATTACAAATCGCTGAAAGTAGTATGTTTTATTTGTAAATAGTAGCCTATATACCAATTTCCACGTTTCTGTCTTCAAAAATTGATGACTTTCATACAAACTTCCAACCCCCCTTTTACCCCCTTAGGGGGTGAATTTTGAAAAATCCTTTCTTAGTGTACCCCTAGACCTCATAAGGAACCTACATGCCAAATTTGGAATCTCTAGACCCAGCGGTTTAGGCTGTACGTTGATGTATCAGTCAGTCAGTCAGAACTTTGAATTTTATATCCGAGGGTCACACTGAAAGTTTCTAGAACTGGATACTTACGAACAGTGAATAAAAAAAAAAAGGCTTGGATTTTGAAAATATAACTCTTACTCATTCGAACCAGGTATACTACTCTGTCAAGAAAGTACCGGGAAAAGATCAATAATACACAAACTGTTTGTTAATCATCCAAATTTATTTTATCACCTTCAAAGTATGCTCCTTCAGAAACGATGCACTTACGCCAACGAATAATCCAATCATCAAAACATTTTTTAAACGCTGTTTCCGGAATTGAATTCAGTTCTCGGCGCGAATTCCCCTTTATGTCTTCTACCGATTGAAAACGGGTGCCACGAAGCGCCACTCCGAAGCTTGTTGACTAGTTTGCATGTCAAACTCGTAAACCCACGTCTCGTCACCAGTAACAATGCGTTTCATGAATGTTGGGTCGGAATTGACTCGTTCTAGCATGTCCTCAGCGACTCTCATGCGATTGAGTTTTTGGAGAAAATTCAGGTCTTTTGGGACTAGCCGAGCGGTAACATGTTTCATACCCAAATGATTAGTTAAAATAGTACGGATCGACTCGTGAGATACAGAAAGTTCGGCGGCTATCTCTCTCAAAGTTGAATGAGGATTTTCAGTCACTATTTCCTTCACTTTTGCGATGTTAACTTCAGTTGCAGACGTTGATGGCCTACCAGAGCGAGGCAAATCTTCCATCACATCTCGACCGCTTTTGAACGCTTTGTACCACTCATAAACACGTGTTTTTGATAAAGTCGAATCACCGTAAGCCTTCTGTAACATTTTCAGTGACTCCGAACACGAAATTCCATTGGCGATGCAAAATTTAAGACAAACTCTTTGTTCAATGTTTTTGTCCATTATGAAATTCGCAATACACACTAGATATGATATAACTAAAAACAGCACTGTATTTAATATAAATAACAGATGCAACTCAAACTCCGCGCCAAAATAGAAAACAGTTGTGCCAATCTAACAACAACAAAAAAAACAAAAATTTGAATTTGGAACCATAAACAAATCATCCATTCCCGATACTTTGTTGACTGAATGTATTGCAACCATTTTTCATTCATATTTTTAAATTGGCAGCTATTTGAAAATCGAATGTTTGACATCGAAGTGAATCTCTCTAGTGAAAATATTCATGCAATTATTTTTATGATTTTCGTTTTGGTCTCATTCAGCAGGAAAGTTACGATAGACTTCGATTGGGGTCTCTTGATGAAGCTCCATCCAGGGCCACTCTTTAAAACTAGTTTAAGGAGTTCAACAGCTACGACCGAAGATAACATCAATGCTGTGCGGTTCATGTTAGAGGCTGACAGGAGAGTGACATACTAACGATTTGGGCAAGCTTAGGCATTGGTATGAGACCGGTGCAAAATATTTTACATCAATATTTAGGCGCCAGAGAGCTTTGTACCAGGTGGATAACCCATGATTTGATTGAAGCTCAAAAACACCGTGGGATCGATAGGTGTCGCGTAATGTTGAAAAAAATCAACGGAGGTCACTCAAATACTGGATTAGACATTGTCACTAGTGACGAAAGCTGGATATATTGTTACGATCCAGAAACTATGAGGCACACAGTGGGTGTTTCTATCTGAAGAGTTTCCCACAAAAATAAAGAAAGGAAAAACGTTGGGAAAAAGATGGTGGCTTCTTTTTACGGCCGGACTGATTATTACGCAATTATTGGTTAATAAAATAAGAAAAGAGTCACTGCAGAGTACAACACCATCAATTGTTTGCCAGTAGTTTAAAAAAAAGAAAGAGAAAAACGACCTCGCAGTAGGATCCTGCTTCATCACGACAAAGCGGCGCCGCACACTGCCAGACAAAAGATGCAATATTTAGAGACATTAGGTGTTGAAATATTAAGTGATCCGCCATTTAACCCTAACCTTGCACCTTGGGCCTTGTATTTATGCCCAAAAATAAAAGATATATTACGCGGAATTCGATTTCCGGACGCCGAGAAAGCAGTGCCTGCATTTGGTAAGATCGTAGAAGACGCCCCTAAGGAACAGTGGGCGAAATAATGTTTACTGTCATTTTAACGAATGAAGTGGTTCATAGAGTGTAAACGGAACCATTTCGAGAAACAATAAAACAAAAATTAAGTTGCTTTTATGTTCAATTTTTGATTTTCTAAAAACTTTCAGTTTGACCCTCGTACATACAGATTTGTTCGAAAACTATTATTGTAATTTTCTTACAACTAGGCACAGAGTAACAGGGTTAGTTCTAATTTAAACTAACCCTGTTACTCTGTGCCTAGTTGTATGCTAGATTGTATTACGCATGCTGTGTTTGCCTTTAATCAGTTGTGCATTTAGCTTAAGAAAACTCATGTATACCCTGTTCAATTGATCTGATGTAACAACTGTCGGTAAACCTTTAAATAAATAAAATAGTAAGTCGGTAGAGTAGCTACACTATGCTTACCCAATGTTATGGTAGAGTAGAAAAGAGGCCACCTAACGATATACTTATAAATGTATTATTTACCTAAGTGTGTTATGGTGTTCTGGGGTGGTTTGAGGAAGGCAAGATATGGAGCATAAGTATTAACAGGGCCGGATTTAGGGGAGGGCTACCGGAGCTACTCGTACAGCCCCGGGGTCTCCACAAGTGAGATTATGAGATGAGAGACCCCACAATGAGACATTAAAGAAAAGCCCAATTTTTTTTTAATCTATTTGAAAAATAATCAGGGGCCCTTTGTTGCCCCAGGGCCGCTAGACCTCTAAATTCGGCCCTGGACTTTATTTAAACTGCGTACAACTTATCACCGCTACGGTTTTACCACAGCAATCACCAAGCCTAAATATACCACGCGAAATATTAGCGGAAATCGGATATTTAATTTAAACTGCAATTTTAATTTGTAAAATAAATTAATCAAACGAATTTTTAATATGCCCATGTCCTAGAAGATAAATTGAAGCGTGCGTGTAGCATCTTTAGAGGTTTTTTTTAAAATAAAATCATACGTCACCCAAAACCCAGTTAAATTAACACAACATGTAATGAATTAATGAACAAATGAACGCAATAAAATCCAAGCTGAAACTTCAAATCATATAATTAAATTATAAATGGGTATAATTTCTATTATGTCATACATAATGCTTACATTACTAGTCAGTAGTAGACTATCGTTTTAATCACTTTAGCAATAGCTACAAACATAAGTTACGTTGTTGTTGTGTAGTGTAAACACTATGTTTTAGCAATTAAACTGAGAAAGCTACGCGACACGTAGTAATTATAATAATTTTACTGAAGATACAGTACAGAAGCAATTCGGTACTTATATATTTAATTAAGTCAAGGCGCTATATAAAAATGTACCTATATAGGTATAAAATGGTTAAATAATCTGTAGGTACAGGTTTTTAAAGGTTTTAGGGAGGCTTGCACCACGCTATTCAAGTCAACGGTATTAGCCACACTACATATATTCAGACTGATTTCAACCTCCTGCCTACTTCTAATATTTTAAGTAAGTAGGTACAGGGTTTTACTTAAAATGTACAAGAGTGCTGGGGCCCGTTTCACGAAATCTTGTAATTTGGTTTAGGTACAAGCGGTAATCTCTTTCCAATTAAGTAGGTAATATGCATTGAAAAGAGACTTCCACTTTACAGCTTTCGTGAAATGGGCCCCCTGGTAGACATGAGGTTAACTGTCGAGGAGTCTTGTGTGGTCTTTTTAAGGGTGGATTTGCACATATAACTGCTATACTTAAGCTATATTTTCGTCGGAATCTAGACACACGGCAGTGTGTCCGGACAAGTTTGAAGAAAAAGCCGGGCGACACTGCAGTGGGTACATTTACACGAATCCATTCAGGCTACCGATTGACTCACTCATCAAAACCTATACCTAAAGCATTTCCTGATGACAGCTCTTACAGCACAAGTAAAGGTAAAATTATTATCTCCATATTAAAATGTATGAAACATTATGTGTATTATGTGTTTCATACATTTTAATATGGAGATAATAATTTTACTATTTTCACAATAGGTTGGTACTTACCTACCTATTATTTAGATTGTTTAACAAAAATATATTTAGTAGGTTGATACCTGCCAAAAAGTACTGAAAATGTAATGAAAAAAATAGGCCAAGTTCAAGTCTTAGGTACCTATGTGCAACCAAAAGTAGGTATCCCTACTAAAAAAGTGCCAAGTTTGACACTAGATTGTTGATAGTCAAACTAATGTATTTTGAGTCCAAAACATGGCAGTTTTCTATAGAGTAGGTATGTTATAAATATCAGGTACTTATTTGAAAAACATTTGGCATTTATAACTAAATTTCCTTGATTCAGGGCTATTAGATATCTTGAGCAAATTTCAAGTAAATATGATTTACTAAGGTGTCTTCATACAAAAATGATTTATAAACAGTAGCTGAATTATATAAAACAAAATAAAACGAACTAAGTAACTACGGCTTACTCACTTAGTCAAAACAGCCGACATGTTTGACTCACGCTTGTTTAAACTGTGTACCTAACTTAATTATATGTTCTAAAATGAACAGCTTTTGAACATTTGTAATGACAGTTATACTTATTTAAGTGGTTACTTACTTACCATTTTTGAACTTAACACTTACCTACTTATGCACTTAGTATGTTTATCGTTGTCTAGTACCCATAATACAAGCCTAGAGTTTAGTTTGGGACTAGGTCAATTTGTGTGAGATTGTCCCCTGATATTTATTTATTTTTATATATTACTTACAGAAAATGTGAATAGAACAAACTCCGAAGGGCTTATTAAGAAGCTCCCCGGCTTGAAGCGTTAATAGATTTGGTCATTGGTCTTGAACTAGTCTTAGAGGTCGTAGCCTAGGTGGCAACGTTTTTGGGTTGTGTTTCTGCGTGCTGAGGGTCTTGGAAGGAGGCCTGGAACCGGTATCGCTCGCGCCAGCACTGCACCTGATTCCTGATGCGGGAGACGTCGGCGGCGTAGGTACGGCAGCAGCCGCCCACGTACCGAACTCCAAGGTCCAGCCACTCCTGGATGAACACCTCCACAGCTTCGCACTTGTCGCGGTCGATCCAGCTGCAAATAAATTCAATGTTAAAAGCCTGATGTTTATACAATGCACATAATGTTTTATTTGGGTGAGTTTTAATTTGAGCTACTAGTTTTTTCAACGTATAGCTTGGCAAGATTAATCACATTACCCCGGCTCTAATCACATTACACTAGGACTAATATTAATGTTAGCTGGTTAATATATCGTATCTATCTTGCTAGCCCCGCAGAAGTTTTACGTTGGGGTCAAGTTGGGATAAAAAAGTTTTTATCTAACCTAACATAGGTACCTACGTTATTTTATCAAAACGATATTGACATGAATTTAACAAATAATAAACAAACTTCATTGATTTTCCGGTATGTTTGCCACCAGACTTTAAACTATCTCTGTACTTATCTACCAGTACTAGGTACATTTAGAACGTTGATCGGCTGAGGAGTGATGACTGAGGCTTCGAATCGAACCGTGAAGACGGAACCAACCACCAACAAACAATTAACACACTTTCGCATTTATAATATTATAGTCTAAGAGCCCACGACACTAAACCTAGTTCGATAATTAAGACTACCAGATGATATAGTGTATATGTAACTGCCTTCAAAGATTTTCTAAAATTAGCTTGTCTCACCCGGGAATCGAACCAGCAAAAAATTCAAAAAATAAACACTTTTTTATTCCACTAGTCGATACAGTCAATGTTAAAGATAACATTTCTCAAAGAAACATTAGGTCTTACACGATGTCTGTCGTACAAGATATCCATAAAATGGAATATTTAGTACACAAGTTCTTTATCAACATTACCTAGAACTGTTCACTTTCAACAAGTAAAAGACACGTGAGACACGCTATTAGTGTATGAAAGTAAGGATTCTGATAATGAGAACTGGTTCAAACTTGTTTCAACGGCATTGACGATAATATCCACACCTCTGGTTCAAATGCCAACGACGGATATATCCGTCATTGTTGACATATAGTTCAGCAACTTTAATGAAACTTAAAAGTTAATTGACGTCTCTGAGGGCAGCCGTAAGTAACATTGTATCTAAGTAAATAGTAACCTATACGAAATCGCCTCTAATGTCAGATTTCATAAAGGAACTTGGACACGTTGCTAATTCTTAACTGTTAACTTTAATCGTCTTGTAGTTGGCGAAATTAGAAACAAGCTGCATAAATTCAACCCAACTGTTAATAAACTGTGTAGGTTGCCAAGTTACCACATGCAAGCGAAAACTTAAGACGTACTGTACACTGTAATTTTACAAGCAAATCACTACTAGAAGTTAGTTTCACGAAAGTGGCTATAGGACGGGACTGCATTACTGTAGGTGCTTATTTGGTTTATAGGTTTCGTTTTACTTAGTTAAATTATGGTACGGTCAACAGAATCCGTCATCATTTTAACACATATCGCTACCTAGATCAGATAGGTAAGTACCTACTTAAATAAAACATCGAATAAAAAGTTCAAGTAAGTAGGAAGGAACATTCTTTGGTGACGAATAATCTTGACGGGCTCAATAGAAGCAAACGACTAGGTACACATAATAATAGTCCTAAACTGCCCAAACGCGTAGAGCCGTAAACTGGATAACCCTTCCTCGCGCGCAGTCGCCGACTTACACTACGGCTGAGCTCGAATCGAGGAACAGTCAGCACGAGACGTGATCTATCAACATTAAGACGTCCGTTCACTTGATAAGAAATGTCTACGCTCTACCTACTTGATTTTGTTTTATATAAAGTTCATTTGCGTTTTAAAGTTAGGGTCAGTTAATCGAGCGTTTTATTGTCGTCTAAAAAGGCAGGTTTAGTTAAATAATGACATTGATAATAAATATAGAGACCTATGGAATTCTAATAATAGGTAAGGTACTATCCGCGTACATGCCCCACATAAGGTCAAATGGCCTTTGCCCGAGAATAATAGTTAGCTTTATCAGGCTGCGAAATCTTACCCGATTTCGGGGTTGTATTTTTCGCCCGAGTTGGGGTAAACGATAAGTGGAATGGGCGCGTGCGGCCGGTCGTCGTTGAAGCCCTTGAGGAGATTGGCCACGTACGAGGGCGCGCAGCAGTTGACGCCCACGGCCACCAGCTGGTCGGGGTTCGTTTCCCAACACTTCTTCGCTACTTTTTGGAATCCTTCACCATGAGCTATGCTTTGGTCGTCCTGTAATTAGTAAACAATAATACTTATTTATGTATGAGTAGGTACAGTCAGGGCTGGGCAAAAAACTTGCTACCTAGTAGGTATTTCAAATACAAATTACTAAATACATTTGAATGAGGTATTTGAAATACTAAATACAAAATACTTTCATGGCAAGTATTTGAAATACAAATTACAGAATTCAATTTTTTTTGTGAGTCTAATTATAAAGAGACTATTTTTATTAGCTGGATATATTAATTTTATAACAAGCAGAAACTTGTCTGATACTATACAACACAATACAATAACTCTTTATTGAGCACACACCGCATACAGCTTATCGCTAAATAGTGATTTCTTCCAGGCAACCTTACAAAGCAGAGAAGATTAAAAATAAACATAAAAAATTGGCAGGCGGTGCAAACTAAAAGTATTCATAAATGGAGTCAATAATAAAATATACATAAACAAATAGATATAAACATAAATAAACTTAAACAAGAAATATATACATGAATAAATACAAAGGACTAATGTATAAATAGCAATAGGTAACAATGTCAGCCACAACAATAAATTGAACCAGAAATAGGAGAAACAAAAATAAAAAAGGGAAGGAAGACAATTTGAGGAAGTGATAAAAGATGTTCTTTAAGACGGATTTTAAAAATAGAAAGCGATCTCGCTTGTCTTAATTTCAAATTAAATTAATTGTTTAATTTTCGCTTGTCTGATAGTACCTAGTTACTTCCGTAAAATGTTTCGAACCGTTATGATTGGCACGTATGTTATATTTGTGCAAATGTAGGTACCTACCTATTTTAAAACAAAGTGTTTGAAATATAAATTACAAAATGCGTTTGAGTGAGATATTTGAAATACAAAATACTGAATTCAGTATTTTGTATTTACCTACCTAATTACCTAATTATTATTAATTAGGTAGGAAGTATTTGCAATACAAATACAAAATACTTATTTGTATTTCAAATACAAGTAATTGAAATACTGCCCAGCCCTGGGTACAGTACTTACTACAATAACGTTAAAAGTATCGGCTATCTTCGTACATCTATGAAACGCGAGTGACAAATATATTGTCAGTTGTGTTGTGAGTGGAAGTGTAATAAATAGCGCTAGTCATCCGAAGGTAATTAACACAATCGACTCCTATTTCATGCGCAAGGCACCGGAGTCGAATGTGTGAAGCTGCGAGCCTAATATGGATCACAAGAATAAAGTGACAGCACGAATAAAAAGATGCTAGAGTAATTAAATATCATGCTTAGCTTAGAGCCTGTGCACACTAGCGTTTTTAGTCCTTAGACCCGCGGTCAAAAACGCTATTGTGCACAGGCTCTTAATAGATTTGAACGATTTATTTCATTACTCTATAGCAATACCGGATAAAATCGCTTAGTAATAAAAGTCAGTACGAGACACTCGTTTTAAACCTTAAGCGTTAAGTCTTTCATTAGAATATGGAATAGATGTATTAATTTCTCTAGCACCTGTCAAATTCTATCTCGGGCATGCATGTTAAGCCTGCTAGGAGTATTGTAAGTAGGTACATGGCACTCATTAAATATGTACATGAGTAATTAAATATTTCTTATCATTACGACCAAAATGCAAATAAAAGCTTGTAAAAATAAAATCTGAAGTCAGAACTGAAATTAAAATACCGCCCGTTCACGGCCCAGTGGTTTTATTCGTCGCCTTGAAATAAGTATTTGTACAAACCTTGCAACTGAAAACTAGCCACGCTTTCATGTGGGGATATTCCCGGAGCAGCTCGCACAGCATCTCTGCTTCCTCCTGGCACGGGATCGTCTCCAGCGCCAGCAGGTCCACGCCGGCCTCGGCCAGCGCCTGGATACGCGGCCGATGCCACTCGCGCATTGTCTGCCGCCAAAAACACACCCATTGTGTCATCAAGTATAATCAAATAACGCAAGATTATTGACGCCATTGATTGAAACTAGAAACTAATCCAGAAACCTACATTGCATTAAGCTAGAAGACCAGGTACCTAGTAAACAAAACCCCTTTTAAAATCGGTTTAAAACTAGGGTTCTTTTCATTTAACGACTTAAAGTGTTGAGTGACGTGACGTAGCCGTTTGTTACAAAGGGTGCTAACACTAGAACATTTTAAACGAAACATGTTTGAAACTTGAATGGGGCATAAAATAAATTAAAGTTGTAAACATTTTCGCTACACCATGTCTGTTACTGATGTTCATTGGTTCTATCGTGGTACCTGTCGTTGTAATTAACTGTCCGCCCCAGTCAAATGCCGGTTCGGTTCCAAAAAAGAGAGAAATGGAGAGGGACATTTTCATATTGCCGATGTAAATTTTAATTTGCCGGCAACTTTACGGCCCTCTTTACGATTTCGCTGACGCTTTCAACCTTTATTAGGCTATGCATTCATGGCGGGGGTTCTGTAGGAACGATCTCAAGAATTCTCGCTCGGGTTGACAATAAAGTAAATCGTGTTCCTGTTTTTGTGGAACATTAAAGCACTCGAATTAAATCTTTTCGCTGATAAAAGTTGTTACGTACCTACCTACTTTGGTTTCTGCGAATTTTATTTATTATCCGACAAAAATATTTTAATTTTTACTTAGGTAGGTATTTTACATACGAGGAATGAGTATTGAAAACAAAACCTAATGCCTTATGCCCTAGTCCTTACTCTTATTTAGGTATGTAGATAGGTCCATACTATTCGGTAATTACCCACAAGCAGCCGTAATTTCGTGGAATCCTAAAAATCTTTCGTCGTAACTCAAGTAAGTGCTATAATAAAAATACTCATTTAGAATTTACAACTTTTAGTCGGTTAGATTCACCTATAACATTTAGGTTATTTAAAAGTTATTTCCCCGTGCTATTTTCCGATCGGATGCCCTAAAAGCATTCCGTGAATAGAGGCCGATGTAGGCCACGTGCACTAATGAGCTGGTGTTGCGGTGAAGTTCATCTGTTATTAATACGCGACCTGGTAGTGTGGTGATGACAAAAATAGCTAATAAGTATTTTTACCTCAACTGAAGTGGTGTCGCCGTAGCTACCGTCGTACTCGGAGCCGTCGTGTAGGTGCGCGCCGTAGGGACCCACGGACCCCACCACCAGCGGCGCGTGATCTAAACCCACAAGCTATCATTAAGTGTTCCATGTCATAACGCTCTCGGAGCACGAAGTTCCACCCCGCACTATTTTACAACGCCAACCTCGGCACTTGCCAAATGACTTGACATGACCCTTAGATACTAGCTGTAATTAAGGCATGCTTGCACCCGTCCCTTAAGGGACGTCGTTCCTAAAACCTTTGTTTAGGGTCAAATTCTTGCAATTTAATTGTTACGTTTTTGTGATATGATATTATTGTGTAGTGTCACGCCAGGGTGATAAATCGTTTCAGTTTCCGTTTCGTAACTAAAAAGTTGATCTATACACGTTTGGGTCTACCTATATTAAAATATAATTTTAAGAATAGGTACGTAGAGATATGTGACTTACCTACCGCCTGTTTCACAATCGTCAAGTAAAGCATATCTGTCAAATAAATTTAGCCCTTGCCCTTTCTTACACTTGAAAATAGACAAGGAGAGGGCTATCTTTAACTAACAAATGAATTTACTTGTCGATTGTGTTTTAAAACATTTGTTTTAATTTTTAGGACCCCGATACAAAACAGAAAGCTTACTGCGTGTATTTTAATCGATAGCTGGTATTAGTAAAATAATAACCAAGTATCAGTTTTAGGCATGGAACTAATAAGTATGTACACCGTAAAATGGGGTTACTTTGATTAATTTCAATAATAATTTTCCTATATCTCCTGTATTTATTCACATAATAAAATGTATAATATTCCTTATTATGTTGGCGACTACTGATTTGGAGTAACTTAAAGCAGTTAGGGGTGAACTAAGTACGATATACATATTATGGCTCAGTAGAAAAAAAGCCGGTCAAGTGCAAGTCGGACTCACGCACCGCGGGTTCCGCACAAACTTGTAGGTATGCAAATAGTTCGTTCGTAAATCACGGGAATCGAGTCTTGACGATTTTTCCCTCTTTTTTCGATTTTTCCCTTGGAACTGTGAAAAAATCAAACTTCTAAGCTAACGCAATCAAAAGATCCGGCCGTTTATGCCGTATATTCAAGGGAATAATCTCAAGGGAATCAAAACCTACGTGATGTAACTACAAATTAACGGTTTTCGGATTTTTTACTTTACTTGTTTTCTAAGAAATTGCTTCTTACTAAATTTCATGTATCTAAGTCAACGGGAAGTACCCTATAGGTTTTGATACCCTTGAGATTCCCTTGAATATGCAGCATAATCGGGCGTATCTTTTGATTGCGTTGATTTAGAAGTTTGATTTTTTCACTGATCCAAGTGATTGCAGACCAAAGTATTTGATATTAATTTCAACTTTATACCTCCTCGCGTTCCTAAGAAAAAGGATGTAAAGTCTCTAAAGGGACAGACACACAGACGGACAACAAAGTGATCCTATAAGGGTTCCTATACGGTACGGAACCCTAAAAACATAACGTACAGTACGACACACTTGATGTGGATTATCGATGTACCAGCGCTGTAGACAAATTTTTGAAGCGCGTGAAATTTAATTTACCAGTCAGTATGATCCACGCACCGCCATTTTACATCCTGTGCTGTGATTCGCGGGCAGGTTAGTCGCCATGTTTGTGGGTCCGCCGTGTGGGTTACAACCTCGATCAGTATTGTCAGGTCTCCAGAGCCCTTAGCCAAGATGCCCATCGATAACTAGCGTTTCTATCCGTTTCGTTTTTAAACCAATCGCGTCACTGGTAGATCACGTGACTCTCCGTATGACGTGATCTACCAGTGACGCGATTGGTTTAAAAATGAAACGGATAGAAACGCTAGTTAGCGATGGGCATCTTGGCCAAGGGCTCTGATTTTTTACTTTAGTCCGCTTACACATGGCTAGAGTCATTTTAGAGCAAGAGAAGTGAAAAAATGTTTTACACCCCATCGAGTGGCCTATAAAAATAAAGGACTTAAAACGACGATTTCAAAAATATAAAACATGTTAGTATTTACAAAAACAATACACGAAAGTATGCAAATCCATGTAACAGGCTAATAACTTTTCTTCGTCAGGTTTGCCAAAAGGCTCCAGCAATCCGTCAGATTTTTATATAGTATTTATAATCAGGACATGTAACACTATAAGATAGAATAATGTTTTTTCGTACTAATTATCGCTTAAAAATTGTCCATTTTTTAATTTTCGGAAACGATCTCCTGCACAAGGCCCTCCAGAACTTCTCATATATATATTCGGTAATCTCTCATCAACCCCCATCCACCCAGCTATTACTTTGTCGTACTATTTATCACGTGGACCAAACCCTCTGGGCTCCCCTACCACAACAATGAATAGAAACATAATCAGGGAAACAAAAATAAAAAGAGAAGGAAGACAATTGAGGAAGTGATAAAAAACGTTCTTTAAGATAGATTAAAAAAATGGAAAGCTCTCTCGCTTGTCATTTCAACTATTTCAAGGGCAGAGAATAACGTATATTGGTTTCTTTAAAGATACATTACCTACATGTTGTCTCTTTAGACTCCGCAATAGGATTCCGTGTTGCAGAGGCCAGTTACCTATCCAAAGTTATCTTGGCTGATTTTCGCTAGGCATAAACGTTTTAATTGCATAACCAATAAGGACCAATAAGAACCAATAAGGTCTACTTAAACTGTTTCATAAAAATCCAGTAGATCAAATTTCGATCAGAAATGTCAAAATTTTTATGAAGTTACTAAAATTTGTTCTGACATATTTGGGTTATACACAGATTTAGGTTCAACATTGTCCCTTCTGTTCCTAATAGTTAACGACTTGAGAGTTTTTAACTCGTGTAATTTCGACACAGGCCAAAACTACACCGGGCTCCCATTACGCGGATATATTTTAAGCCAAAAAAAATGATTTCAAAGTCTTTAACTTTCTGGAACAGGAGAGACAACTTTTGTTTTGCGGTTGTGTATGACCCATTTACTAACGGACCTTCATAAACCGGGCCTTAGTCGTGACAGTTTTCCTTTTAAGTTCATGTGTTTTAATTTAAGATATTTTCCAGAGTTTTACTAGTATTTGTAGTGTAGTCCGTAAGGGGCGGGGACACTCTACTCTAGCAAAAATGACAATTAATTTACAGCTAAATATTTCCTAAACGGTCCCCCAGATAAATATTTAAATAACATACACATACCTAATGGTTTTTTAAGAGCTATTCAACGATACCTCACTCGATGTTGTAAAATAGATAAAATAATTTCACCCTTGATTTTACTGATTTCGTTATTGGTATTTATGGCCGGCAAAAATATCTAAAAATGTACAAAACTTCAGCTTTGTTGCTTTGACGGTTTCTGAAAAAAAGCGAGTGTGACATTCAGACGGACGGACATGGCGAACTATACGGGTTCAGTTTGACTACGGAACCCTAAAAAAAAATTTGTATTTTTACAAAAACGTATATGTAAATAGTTACCATTTTGCATGACATCCTGGAACTCTTCGAGATAGAGCGTGCGTGCGCGCTTGGCGAGTTCGACGGCGCGCGAGATGAGCGCGCGCGCCTGCGTCTCGCTCACGCCCAGGTGTTCCACGAACCCGCCCACCGACGCCTGGTAGGTGTTCGTGATGATCAGATCTGCCCCAGCTGAAAACAGCACAGCTCAATCATTTCCTTACAAATTAGGTAAGTGTATTTCTCTATCAAATTTAACTGTTGAGCCGCCATAGAACCCTGTCATAATGGCAATGTCAACTCACGAGGAAGTTATACGTCGAAATGAATAATTGGCTTTTTGCGACAGGGTTCTAGACACAGATCATAGAAAGAAGGAGATACGCCATGAGCGCAAATTCAATCGAGAACCGGTGTCGCCACTTTTAAAAATGTGTGCGTCTTTACGCTTACGCTCTATGAACTACAAAAACAACTTTCTCATAATTGGTTACAGCTTACGAACTAAAAACGCCATAACATAATTTTGTTAGCAACACAAAATTAAGCTTTATGTTCATTTAGCAAGTTCGAAAAATGCTGAAAGGTCGTTTTTTTTTCCATCGCAGTTCAGTTACTCGACGTTAGATAGCGTTTACCAGTTCGCAGCTGCCATCTAGCGACGAGTAGTAACCTTGCTATTCAGCGCTAGATGGCGCTAAGATAGTAGTTCTTATGTATAGCGCTTTAAGGACTACGAAATAATAGCGGCTGACCGGCCGCACCGGCACGAACCGGTGAAGTGTCACCCGGGCAATAAAGACTTAGCGCGTATCGAGCGTAACTATAGCCGCGCAATACATTGCGCAATACGCGCGTTGTTCCAAGAACGGCAGCAATGGTTAGCTAGCAATGTAAGCAGTTACTGTCGTACTAGCGCATTATAAGTAAATACCATAATAGATTACTGGATTTCCTCGAAATATTAATAAATACAGTAAATTAGTGCTTACAGGTAAAATGAAATCACTCCTGGGGTGCCTTTAAGATCTTAGTCCCTTATTTGACATGATAAATCTGCACAACACGGCATTTGACTATTTTTAAAGTCACTTAATTCGACGACCACGTCTGTACTACAACTGAGCTGCGTTTGACAATAACATGAGCGTCTTTTCATAAGCGCGGTAACACGCGCCAGTCCCTTTACCGCGTCTATATTATTTCTTTGGTCTGTGGTTCTAGGTATAGTGTCTCAATAATCAAAGTGTTTGACCGTACTAGTATTTTGGAACTAGGTCAATTTGTGTGAAGTTTTCCTTGATATCTACTCGTATAATTATTTGTTTTATTTATTAGTTCAAGATTAGATGGAATATTCGGCTCCAATCCCCTTTACTAATCGCGGAATGTCATAAGAGTATGCAGTTAATCTAGCCGGAATTTTATGATTAATGTGTAGAATTGAACTTGAATAACTCTAATTAATAGGTAATATTATTACCTATTTTCATAATACCAAAGATTGTGTGCGTTATCATAAGTTAGATAACGGTAAAGCTAACGCGATCGATAAAATAATTTATCGATATAAAAAATTCTTAACTTAAAAGTTCTTTGGAAACTATTCTTCATTTATAAGTCTACGTTTGTTGTATTATTGTACATAATTAACATAATTTTCGTACCTTTGTCACAATTTAACTCTGCTTCTATTTTAATCCAGCAACAAAGATCTTAAACGTACGCAGTAAAATTCGCCATTAACCAAACCGTAACTTGTTCAAACACTAACTAACCACATTTTAATTTAAACAAATGAAAACCGGTATTAATCTTGGACGAATTCACGAGTCTTCTCTGCATCCTGTCTAAAATAATCATACCGTATAAGTTTGTGTTAGTAAACTAACTCGATAAATATTAAACTTGAGCGCGTTGCTAGTGTAACTGTGAGCAGGGTGCGGCTAAAAGGCGTAAAGTAAACAGTTAATATTATTAAAACTTAGTAATGTTACCGGCGCCCAGTAGTTTAGCAATAAGGAACGTTTCGGGAAAAGGAGCCGATGCTGGCAAGAAAATAATTATGTAAATAGAAGACGGCGTACGGCTTGCGAATGAAAACGTATTAGACGGACAAGGTGATTAATGGCAGCTCGGGCTTCGGGCGGTTCGCGACCCGGCGCCGGCGCCCCGCCCGTCCGCCGGGCACCGCTTTCCTCTCCTTACCACTCGTACAGTATGCAAATGCGAGGCAGTTAGCAAACGCGGGACAAACAGCGGCAAATCTTGGCAACTGTAGCCTGTGTCAATCATAATAATCACTTGGAAACAGCTGGATATTAAAAGACCAAGTAAGCTTTAAGGAAATCGTAGCCAATTAACGGTAGATTAGATACCTATTATATTTTTCTTTGCTTGATCTTAAGATGATTGGTATATAACTGCTATGAAAACAATGCATAGCTAACTATTATACGTTTTTCTAAAAGTAAACGTATATTTTACCAAGTAGGTATCCATTTAAGAAATCGCTCTTTACACTTTAACGCAAAATTTGCAAAATAAGAGGGCCCATTTCGTGTCCTTTTCATAATGTACCACTATAGGAGGCGGCAATGCGAGGCACTAGGCTGTCTTCCTCTGGGGAGTTATTTGCATGGAGACACTTTTCAGCTTTTCCTTATGAAAAGAAACGGTCCGTTTTGTGGCGAAGAAAAGCGCTTTCAGAGGACGATGACACGACGCGAGGTCGCGCTCCCGCTGTTAGATGCAAGAAATGACGAGCTAAAAGCGGCCTAACGTGTAATTCGTCAAAACACGCATACGTTTTTGTATATGTGAACGCTTAGTTGTTTGCGGGCTCCGTCGCGGGAGGAGTTCATTCAAACTTTGCCTTTGGAGTGGAGAACAACGCAATTACTTTCCAATTCAAAGGGGTTAGTTGTGTGTGCGTGACGGTGTCACGCTCAGGTACATTGATACGTGACGTGATCGAGCCTGACGAGATCGGCGCGAATACTACCTACGACGTAGGTTATCTGCAATTTGGCCCTTTGTACTTGGAAATCTTTTGTTCTCGGCCGCCATTCAGATACGTGTTACTGTCTAGTTTGCGTTTGTAACATGGATTTTACGACTTATATATTAAAAGTCTGACAAGTAACGAAGCTGTAAGGTTGGTTTAATGTTATACCTACTAGTAGCTTCCAATCAGTAATTTTGCATTAAAATATGTAAACATCTCCGTCTATTTTATGGTTTTCCTTTTAGTGCGTACTTGTAGATTTTACCAAAAATCCTGATAGGTAGCGATATTTTTCTTTTTATACGTTGTAAGTACTACTTAAATACTAGGTACCTATAACGCCCATGTTTCAACTTTAAAAACAAATTAGCGTTTTTGTGGGTTTTGTACCTAATACCTGCTGAAATACTTATAAGATCCATTGTCCATTGTCTGTCAAGAAGGTTTTCAGTTGAAAATGAAATAAGTGTCGTATTTATTCAGTGGTCTCGCACAAGGCCTCATCATTAGAAATATGGATTCGTGAAAAAAGTTGAGCCATCGAAAGAAATATTATGGTTTAATTTATCATAAGAGTATCATTTAAAAGCACTTACGTTATGTGGGATAATCAAAATTTTAAAATCGATAACTTTTGTGGTAGATACCTATTTGAGTAATTAACAAAAAAAGAAAAACATCCTGGCTCCGATTTCAAAACATTACAACTTTTATATCATTATTGTAAGTTTTTCTAACCTCTTTGTTTTCCAAGCTAAAAAAGTAAAAATAAATATTTTTGTGTTATTATTGAGCTCAAGGCATAACCAGTATTACTTTCCACACTAGCGGTTAAAGTCGACTTTTGCGCGCAGATTTTAACCGACATAAGAAGCTTTTCCGAGCTGGAGAGGTGAAAAATATATTTCAACGGCTCCATTTTTGGACGTTGACTGGAATATGACGTTGTTGTTGTCAATCTCTCTTTCAAGACCCGTTTTTCTTCGAAATGGCTGAAGCTATCAGGCTACAATTTGTAAATACTCTTATTTAAACTTGTCCGCAGACATACGGGACATAATCGTACCCTTTATTTGGAATTAAATTAACGTATAACGAATCAATTAATTACATGTTAGCAGTATTTAAATTGTTTGGACGCCCATCTCTTTCACTAGCCTAAATCGAGAGAAAGGGATGGAGCTAACGCATCTTCGTACCTACTTCGATTTTCAGAGTGGGACCCTTGATTTGACATGTCACTCACTCACATAGTTGCAGATTTTGTAACTTTGCACTTTAGCATAGACATCAAATTTTGGATTTTTTAGTGGAGCCAATATCCCTTCTGAAGCTCTCTCTTTTTAATAAGCGCTTCTCTGAATGCCGTATTGTACATCAATAATTTTAGATCAAAATGTTGACGTTTTTTTGTGAAGAATTAATATTTCAACAAGGGACAAAAGGTAATCCATTATGATGACACACGATATTTTCATCCACCCGAGCAAGGCGAACTTCGATTGCGAGAAAAAAAATCTTTAATGAAAAAGATGTTATTACAAATTAAAATTTCTACAATTCGAACAATTCATAATAGTCAAATATTGTTTTTCTCGGTAGGTAAATTAATTTGGCTTTTTAAGACAGACATTTGAAAAATCTTTTTTAATCTCAACCCGTCACTGTTATGCAGAAAGAGACAACATCAAGGTTGATTTTGGAGTTAGAACATAACAATAGTCCAACATTCCGAAACGAAAACTGAGGCGGTGGAGGTTGCATGCCCAGCTTGCTCTCCACCGCGCACTCCGACGACAAGGGAAACATCATCAAATGGCTACATGTATGTGGCTGTTTGTGGTTTTCCAAGCCTTATATAAGGGAATTAAAAAGTAATAATACCTACTTTAGTCCCTAGGGATTAAATTGGGTATCACTTTAGACCGCCTAGTAAGAGTTATTTTAGAGCATGAACAGCGAAAAAATAATGTTTTTCATACCTCTTAAAAAGTCCAAGTGCGCATTGACGACCTCCTCGGGGTGCGTTTGGAGGAAACGGGCGCTCCACAGCGGATCCCCGTCGATGACGTGGCCCACGTGGCACGAGAGCTGCGTCGAGAAGCCCCCGTCCAGCACCACCACGTGCGGGGGCTCCACAGCCTCGCCATTGGTCGGGGTCATCTCGGACGCTCAGGCGACTAGAACAGTTACTAACATGATACGTCTTATTTTTTATCCCCTATGAATGTGGCAAGAATAACATTCTCCGTGTGTTTACATTGTTACAAACACGTAAGAGAAGATGAACTAAGGAATATAACTTATCAATAGCTCCTTATCAGTATCAACACGATGTATCTCTGAAAAAAATGCTACTTGTACTTATGCATTTATGCATGCTTTTAGGGTTGTGAGACTGTTTAGGAAAAATCTAAATGTGACATTTTCGATATACGTAATTGCGTGTCCCATCGTTTGTGTTACTTACATCAAAAACTACGAATTAGTACAATTAAAAATATGGAAAATACTTTCAATGAACGTGAATAAAACAAAATTTTCCTGTTAGTTTTATTTGCTTTCATTTAAGGTATCACGACTAAGAAGACTTTAATTGATCGTGAATTTATTGTCGACTATAATAATACCAAGCAGAAAGTAATTTATGAATGCACCGGGTCCTGAGCCTGAGCCTTCATCATATATTACACTCATGAGCAATGAAAACGGGTCACTTTCTAAGGAAATTTTATACAAAGTGACCCGCTTTCATTGCTCTTGACTATATTTGCAAGGTTCATAATCTGGTTAACATTCAATTACTTACTGCAAGAGAATTAGGTGGCAAAAAAACTATAGTAAATTATAATGTAGAAAATGTAGAAAATTAGTCCCATGAAAACTTCCAAAAAAGTCATGTCTGCCGTCTTGAATTTCAAAATCTACGTCATGTTCGAAATCAGCATCCTAAAAACCTAGAAAATGGGTCCCATGACTGTCATGATAAATGAAATTCCAAGTCGTGTCCGGTTGTTCCGCGATTTAAGAAGAAAACAAAACGGTGCAGTAATAGATTTTGTATGAAGCTTTATGCTCTATGAGCAGAAAAGTGCCGCTTTGTGCTCAGTATTTAGAGCAGTTATGATGAAATTATTGCGTAGTAGGAAGAAAAAATGGCCACTCTTACCTACCTACTGAAAAGCAACTTCTGTGCTTTTGAGCGGTTTTTTTATATGAGGAGGCAAACGAGCATAGGGGTTACCAGATGGCGATTCGAGTAATTACCGCCGCACATAAACACCGGGAACTCAAGAAAGGATTTACACGTTATAGTAATAAACGCTATACTTTATAGATAGTATAGACGGAAAGCTGGCCACGGAAAAAAGGTTCCCAATTTATAGAGTAATGCAACCTCTCTAATCAGGGTGCCATACCATCAGTACATTATTTCGGGAGCCTGGCAGCGGATAGTAACGTATTTTTTTTGGATGGACCAAACTTATTTTTTTTGTATTCGTCGTGTGGGATATTAAGCGACAGGTGATGAATGATGGCTTTAAGGGCTGATTCGAAAAATACTCGTTTTCTAAAAAATAAACAAGCATTTTTAAAATATATTCACCGAGTTTGGGATATTCCGGTAGAAAACAGCTCAATGCATTTTTGTAAAATACATACTCGTACTTATGTACACCAAATAACTCGTAATCTCCTCATAACCAACCAATGCTATTAAAAGCAATTTTAATAATATGAATAGTATTTTATTTTAGGGTTCCGTGCTCGAAGGGTGCCTAACGGGACACTAAATATTACTTATAAACCTACGCTGTCCGTCCGTCCGTCTATCCTAACTTTAAAGAGAATCTTTTGAACCGTAAAAGATAGACCGTTGATTTTTTTGCAGAATAGGTATGTGATATGACGGCGGATTTTTTTATAAATAGTAAGAAAGTCAAACAGTAATACTAAGGGAGACCCCATACAAGAAACGTTGTTTTTTTCAATGCTTTTTTTATTTTTTTCTGTCGTAAAAACGGTAATACATACTATACGGATGCTGATAAGCAATAATGTGTCAACCCACAAAAACTCGAAAATTGAGTTTTTGATACCAAACTGTAGCTCGTCGTATGGATCTTCTACATTTTACAAAAATAAACCAAGTGACTTGACTCCTCTTAATATACTAAAAATTGCAAAAACTGTTGAAACAAATCCGTAATTGCGGTTTCCTTATTTTACATTAATATGTTTAGTACCTTGACACGTTTAAAGAATATACGAGTACTAGTAAGGTGTAAATCAATAAGGAGGTGTCATGAGGGTTAACTCATTACTGCATAAATCACAATTCACCTGTTTCTTTTTGCACAAGTGTCGCTGTGACTATTATTTGGATAAAAAGGTAAAAAGAATAGTATATTAACATTGCAAATGTTTATAACGACTTATTACTTAGTGTGTGATTTATCGCCTCAGCATTTGAGGTAATCAAGGTAAGTTGTTTAATAAAAAAATTCCCAATTATTTTATCCCTGCATCTTTTTGAGGTTAGTTCGCCGGTAAAACTACAAAACAACCGCAAATTGATTATTTTTTCTTGTAAGTTCACCTGGGTAAGTCGATTTGAACAATTTAAAAGAATTTATTTTGCATTTTGTTAATGTTATTTGTTGTTATAATAAGGGTCTAAAAAGATTTTCTATACTTGAAGCATTATTGCAAAATTATAAAATAGTAGTTTTAATGAATTATGTTCTTTAATTCATTGTTGCAAAATAAAATGTACCCGATATTTTGTCATTGTTATTGCGTCATAAAACGTAAAACATTTTAGCGAAACTAGATTCTGACTATAATTCATATTTTTTTTATTTTAAGCACCATGACACTATTTTGCAAAAAAAATTAAACCTTTTACTACAATTCGCAATAAAGAAAATAGTGATAATTTTCACAAAAAAACATTTATTTTACACATAATTATAATAAATCACTACCATTGATCATTCGTAAGGTATCAAAATCAAAGGTTTTCATTTTACATATAACTTCTAGAACAAACTATCAAAATACCCAAAAAAATCTTTAGACGCCATTTTCTCAAAATGATAATCATGTGGGTTGACACCTTATTGCTTATCAGCATCCCATAGTTCGTTCTTTCAAATAGTGTGCACTACACCCACACACTGCTATGCAAACCATATAATATTATCTGAATAACAATACCCATTTTTGAATACTGTAAACACGGGTTACTTTAGCCCTGGGAGGTAACATTTCCCACCCAAAAAAAACACTACTTTTTATTTTTATCAAAATAGACTATACAGACTTTCACTACATATTCTAAAGAAAATAATTGTTACTTGAAATTGTAAAATATACAAAGAAAAGCTTAAAATATAGGGGCGGACAATGTTACCTCCAGGGCTAAAGTACCTACCCCGTGTTTACTGTAATTTTATATATATTATTTTTTTAAATAGTGACAAATAATTAAACAAGAGAAAATTAAAAAAAACACATACATATAATGTCAACATTTTATTAATATTAATCTTACGGCCGCACTCAGAGACGTCAATTAAGTTTTAAGTTTCATTAAAGTAGCTGATGTCACTTTCTTTGCTTTAGCAATAGAATAAGACGTAGCAACTTTAATGAAACTTAAAACTTAATTGACGTCTCTGAGTGCGGCAGTTAAACACAACTCTTGCCGCGACTTTCCAGCGCATACTGTGGGTGTACAGGCCTTTGAAGTCGCCGACACCACCTCTTTGTGCATGCGCCGGCACATCAAAGCATGCAAACTATTTGAGCGAACGAACTATACAAACGTCAAATTTGATATGATTATAGAACAAACCCTATAGAAAAACAACAAATACTAAAAACCGGCCAAATGTGTAGGGAACCCTCAGTGCGCGACTTGACCGGTTTTTTATTTATTAATACCCCTCCCAGCTCCACCGATAAACAGCTGCAAGGCTCCCGAAACGATGAATAATGATATGTCATCCTTATCAGAGGGATTCCGTTGCTGTAAAAATTGCAAACCGTTTTCGTTGGCCAGCTTTTAGACCAGTAGGAACAGGTTAGGGTCTGACTTACCATAGAACCGTGTCACAATGACGTTATAAGTTCTATGGTGAGTTCCATTTTGCTGATTGTATATTCAAAAGCATAATAAGTGGAAGTATTTCGACTTTTAACAATTTAAGTTTTTTGGATAAGCTACCAGATATTAAGATAGTACAACTCGTATCACAAAGAACCGTGCTTTTCATTATACTGAAAATGTTGTATTGTTAACTAAATATCGCTCTTAATTTTCGAAAAACGCGGAAGGAAAAGCCCGAGCATAAATTCACGACCCTCTTCACCGGTAACTATCCCATAAACAACAGTTTAATAATAATAGCAATCCTCCTTGTTCGGCTGCAGCTCGTTTTTAACGGGAAACTGACATTGTTGCTGCGAGACGCCATTCTAAGCTCTCATACAATTTCCTGCGATTCGTGGTCGCGTTATAAATACCACGTAATACAAGGTGGGCCAAAAGAAATCACCCTATTGGAAGATGCTCTCATTTTTGCAAATGGTCGCCAATGTCAAATCTGTTTTGACATTTGTGGACTTGACAGATGCAAAATACAAGTGAACAAGCCATGGAGCGATACACTCCCCAAGAACGCGGAATAATCGTGTCTATTTTTTTGCCTAACAATTCGTCTGTGGTGTTGGCGCAGCGCGAATTCCGTCGCCGATTCCCCGGCCGTCAGACACCGACTGCGCAAACACTGCGCCGTTTGGCCACCAACCTTGAAGAGTATGGGACCACACGAGACGTTGCCAAGAGTGGCCGGCCCCGGAGCGCCCGTTCTGCCGAGAATATCGCCGCTGTTGCCGAGGATGTCGAGTTGTCGGCGGAAACATCAACCAGACGCCGTGCCACGCAATTAGCCATCAGACGGACGTCCCTAAGGCGAATTTTGGTCAAAGACCTGCGCATGTTCCCATACAAAGTCCAGTCCGTGCATCAGCAGCTGCCTGCCGACCGCCAAACGCGCGTAACCTACGCCCAAGCCATTCTCAATCTCGAGGAAGAAGTGGACGATTTTTCGACCAAAATCATAATGAGCGATGAGGCTCATTTCCACCTCAGCGGGTACGTGAACAAGCAAAACTATCGCTTCTGGGGCACCGAAAATCCACGAGTGATCCACGAGTGATGCACGAGGAGCCATTACACCCGCTCAAAGTGACTGCATGGTGCGCTGTTCACGCTGGAGGAGTCATTGGGCCATTTTTTTTCGAGAATGCCGCTGGCCATACGACAACAGTGGACGGTGCGCGCTATAGGGCCATGTTGACCGAGTTTTTTCTGCCGCAATTGGACGAATTAGGACCGAACGACATGTGGTTCCAACAGGACGGAGCAACGGCACACACTGCGCGAGCCACAACCGATATTCTGAAGGCGGCGTTCCCGGGTCGCCTCATCTCTCGTTTTGGCGATTTGCACTGGCCCGCAAGATCACCCGATTTAAGCGTTCCAGACTTTTTTTTGTGGGGTTTTTTGAAGTCCCGTGTTTACGTGAACAAGCCCGAGACTCTGGAAGCCCTCAAGGACAACATTCGACACGAGTGCGAGAATCTGTCGCCCGAAGTTCTCGCCGAAGTGATGAAAAATGCCATAAAACGAGCCCGTATGACAATCAATTGTGACGGCGCCCATTTGGCCGATATAATCTTCTCGACTTGACCAATAAAATTCTAAAGGTTTAAATTAATATAATAAAAAAACAGAATCCAAGTTTTTCATTTAGAAAAAAAAAGAGAGTCAAACAACATCGGATGACTTCTTTTGGCCCACCTTGTATTTTTGACGTCCTTACAACTCGAGCTTCTGTCTCCAAAACGACTACCTATACGGCTGGGGATCATGGTCAATACATGTATACCAGTCCCTTGATTCTCGTGCTAATTGAGATGGACACCATGCGAGATATATCCATAAATGTTGGACATTTAATCTAAATTGACACGAGCGTCGGGGGGCAGGGCTAGAACCAGGAGCGCAATGGGACTCATTATAAAGAATTTAATGGTGATACGTTTTTACACTACCGTTCGATCTTGTATATCATCTTTCTGTATTTAGAAAAACTACTCTTGACCCCTGGTGAGAAATTACTTGCCTAACAAACATTTACTTAAAGAGATACAATATTTGTATTTGCGTTTATGTGATTCATGTGATTATCATATTTAGATGTTCTGAGACTCGAGCACCCTACTGGCCCGGACCTGTTAACGAGATTGGTTAAATTTTAAGCAATTTTACCCTACCAAAGTACTTTCGTCTCATTTGTTAATTTATAAAATGTCGTATAGGCTTATAATAACTAAAATGACTCCCCCCATTTATTTAATAACTAATAACAGAATATGAATGTTTCATTGAACATAGTCATTGAACCTTTACACGAGCATTAGACTGATGGTTATCATTTGTCTTTATAGTCGGTAGGTATCTAATAAAATAAACGAGCCCACCTTTTCTCTCAATTTCTCAAAGCACAATGCGCACAATATCATTACAGGGTTCGGAAACGTTAAGGAAGGAGAAAGCGCCGCGTATTGACAACGGTAGTGAATAATTTAATGTAGGTAGGTCACATACAGTAAGAACAAGAATTACAACAAGAAATAAAAGTGTTACATAGTGAGTTACATAGTGAGTTACATAGCCAGACAACCTTACAAAGAAGAGAAGATAACATCAAAAATTGGCAGGCGGTGCAAATTAAAAGTATTAATAAATGAAATCAATAACAAAATATACATAAACAAATAGATATAAACATAAATAAACTTAAACAACAAATATGTACATAAATAAATACAAATGTACTAATGTACAAAGAGCAATACTCAGGGAAAATTATAACAATGTCAACCACAACAATAAATGGAACAGAAATAGGAGAAAAAAAATAAAAAGGGAAGGAAGATAATTAAGGAAGTGATAAAATATGTTCTTACCTGATGAAGAAGATGATGTACCTTATAATAGCTCATTATAAGATATTTTGGCTATTACAGCGTTTATTCTTATAATTTGGTCGAATAAAGGTTCATATGGCCGAATAATAATTATGGCTTCAATAAAACTTCAAAATTTATTCCCTTGTAAGAGTTGTTTGTAAGAGAGTTTAGCTATCATAGCCTTTTTTCTTATAATTAGATCAGATAAAGGTTAATATGACCTAGTAATATGACTACAATAAAACATTCAAAATTGAGAATGCATAGCAATAAATATTGCTTTTTTAAGGGTACCTACCACCTTTATACTTAGATCCCGTCTAAACGATATACTCGTATAGATTACTTTTGTCCATGTATCAGCAGTGTTAATAAATAACCTATCAAAATAAGTGTTTGATTTTCTTTGCAAGAAAAAGTTTTAAATTTAAGGCGCGTTGATTTTACATCACAAAAGATACTAGACTTTCTGAAGTAGTTGATTTCCCACTCAAGTTGGTTATAATAAACAATAATAAAATCACTTATCAATTAAGTACCTATCCCACAATGGTTGACACAAAAATAATGTCTTATAGTTTTCTAAACAGTCACTGCTTTAACGTTTTACTCTAATGAACTTTAAGTAAATATATTTCTCAGCCTATAAGAAATATTTTTTTTATGTATGATAGGCAAACATTTGACCTCGATTTCGTATTAGTCGTTGTAAGATATTTTTTTGCTAGTTGGGTGTACAAGACAGCCCGCTGTGGATATACCGGGAAATTATTAAGGTGGTTTTAAGAACGGGCATTTCATTACTTCTGATTATTTCATGAGTTAAGGATTCGTGTTGTTTAGACATGGGATCAGGTTATATTCCACTCCGTATAGCTTGCTTTTGGGTGTTGGAAAATGTCACACATGCATGTGTATTAACCTTTACAAAAAAACTATAATTGCAAATGGCATTGTGACTTTATCGTGCAGAATTTTCCCTTAAACAGTAAACGTCGGTGAAAACATTGGCTGACACGCCGTTACCACCAAGGGCGGTATAATCTTAACTGAATAATTTCTAATCAGCTTTCCATTCAATGAATACTACATCGAGATAAATCTTTAAACTCCTCAATGCTTTTGATATGACTCGTGTTTGCCTCTCGCTGATGCTCTCGCTTGATCTCTCTCAACTCTTTTAATAATGAAACAAATAAGACAAATAATTACTCTACCCCGCGGCAATAAAAATAATGATTGAGAAATGTTGTTAATAAAGAGAGCTCTATTGTATTCTTAATAGCGTTATCTTAATGTACCTAAATATAAACAATAAGTCATGATTTATGAATTTATCACTGTCCGCAGCGAGTTCAGTGCAAGTAAGAGATAAATCTTTGTGGCCTAGGTATTACGAACGTGGCTCGGCGGCGAGAGAGGTCAGAACTATGGTTCGCGACTATTCTTATCAAGTCAATACAATTCAACCCATAATACGTCGGTAGGTATTGTGTACTCGATGTGCGTACAATGTAAGTATAGGTAGGTAATATTTAAACCTCGCTACTATTGCTCGAAAGTAAATATTTTCACTTCTCGTGCTCTTAAAATGTTACTTTAGTCTCTGCATATCGGGACTAAAGCTCCTTATTCCGTATTTTTTTGCATTTACTTTGTAAACCCCTAAACAACCAATCACGGTGTTTGTGAATGGAGGATTATCGCCATTTTAAGTGATTGTGTATAGACAACAGAATAAGTAGGTACTTGCATAGAAACCGGAATATAAGAAATAACAAATGACGTAGGTTTGACCTTTTTATATTTATGGCATTCATAACGAGTAAGAAAGAGATGTCCTTATAAATATTAAAAAAAATATATATGTGCCATAAATATAAAAAGGTCTCTATGCAAGTACTTACTCTGTGGTATAGACAATTTTTGGGGTGTGGAAATAACCTCAAAATTATAACTGTGCAAAAATATAAAAAAAAAACTATTTAATTTCGTGAAACACGATTAATTATTACGAAAATGAATCTATTTAATTAAATTAAGGATGAATTCATTTTATTACGGATGGTCCAATTCGTTTTGAAAAAATAGTTTTATATGCAAGCATTTAAAGCGTCACTTTATAAAAAAAGGAAACTAAAAACCGCGGAACAAATTTTTTTGCTATTGTAATTTTGTATAGAACGTCGTTTTTTTCCTCGCATTCAAAGTGAAAAGTAGAGTGTTTAACTCGAGACTAAAAAGCCATAATGACACTCGAACTTCATCCACCCTTGCTTTGCTCGGGTGTATAAATATCTCGTGTCATAACGGCTTACTTTAGTCCCTTGTTGAACAATCTACTATTTTGTTCTATGTCAGCCCTGACAACAAAAATACTAAATACTTACAATATTTTGTGTTGTATTTGGCATCCTATGACAAATTAGTGATAATAAGACTTCGTATCACAGTTAAGCAATGTCTTAATTATACGAAGATTTTGTAACATATACCTACGAACAAAAATAGGAGCTCGAGATTTATAACTGGCTAGTTTATTATAGACAAGTGTCGTGAATAAGTAGCTGGTAATTGTCCCCAGCCGGAGGATCCACCACCACCGTCGCGAACTTTTAAAAAATTGGGAAATGGCGAATGACACAAAAATGTGAAGGACACTCTAATTAAACATAAATCTCAACACGCAAAACTTGGGAACGCGCTGTTAAAGCCGTCGAGCCGTTTTTACAGCTTAAGAAATATTGTTTTCGTTGATAATGATATTTTAAGCGTCTCGACGTCCCACCTGAGCGCGAGGGTGTTAAGATGAGTTACCGTCACGCCGAATACCGAAAACAATGGCAGTTTTACGCAACTAAGACATTTCATAATACTACACGTGGTTCCAGAATAAGCTTCCTCCGTATATTACATTTTTATGGTCTTTCTTATGCAAACGAGAACACAGGCCACCTATTTTAGTGTGGTCTAAGGCCTATGGCAATTTCAAGACTGCAAATATAATGCCAACCTGAGGACGAAGATATAATTGTAACACTACTGTTTTGTTAGCTGCGCAAGTTCTTATCATCCAAAAAGTAACCACATAAATTAAGGCACAATGAGCATAGGGCAACCGTCATAAAATTGGGCAAGTCCCTTACTAATGGATATGTCTGTCAAGCTGCTCTTTGGCTGATTAGGTACAATGTTTGAAGTTGTTGTTGATATCGTATTTAAGTATATATGTAGGTATCTATTGAAACAGATTCGTGCGATATCTTCACATCCTAACAAATGTTTTAAAGTAGGTCACACTGAAAGTTTTGCACTTCTGGCCATTCATAAATAATTGAATTTCGAATGTTATTGTATTTCAAAATAGAGAATTTAATTTATGACATGTAAAAGTTTTTGGCGGGAAACTACCTAGTCGTCAATTTTTTTTAGGACTTGTCAAAGGGAACCTTGTGCAGCGAAAATGGATTTGACGCGAAAAGATTTTAGAGCAATGATTTTATACGATTTTAAAAGTTCTCTTTCTCCGCAAGAATGTAGTGCTCACCTTCAAAAGCTTCACATTTAAGCACTGTAAGACGGTGGTACGCTGAATTTAATCGAGGCAGAGTTTTTCTCATTCGTGAAGGTCAGCCGTCAACTGCGGTCACTGATGAAAATGTGGTTACTGTCAAGAAGAAAACCGCCGAATCACCTATGATGAGATTTGAAACAATTGGGGATAGGTATGAGCCAGATACAAAAAATATTGTACGAACATTTAAAAGTTCGGAAACTTTGTTGCCGTTGGATTCCTCATGAGCTGACCTCAAGCCAGAAACAGGTGCGTGTGCAATGGTGTCAAGAAATGCTAGAGAAATTTGCTGCAAATGCTGTTTATAATGGAGTGACCGGAGACGAAACTTGGATTTATTGTTACGATCCGGAAAAAAAACAGCAGTCCAGTGAATGGGTCTTTGAAGGCGGCAGCAGGCCCACAAAGTTGCAACAAGCTAAAAGCGTTAGTAAAGAAATGATCGTGTGATTTTTCTATAAAACCGGGCACATCTATATTATACCGCTAGAGAATAAAAGAACAGTTAATGCGGAGTGGTACACGACCATTTGTTTACCTAGCGTGTTGGAAAAAGTTCGCGAGATAGAGACGACTAAGAAGCCGCGTCCTCCTGCACCACGACAACGCCAACGCGAAGAAGACAACGGCATTTTTGTGTTCAGAAGATAGAGCTTGTGACTCATCCTGCATATAGTCTCGACCTAGCACCATGTGACTTATATCTTTTCCCTAAAATCCAAGACATGATGAGGGGTTTGACATTTACGAGCCCTGAATATTTTGAAAAACAGTGACAGTCTAAGTTTTATTACAGGTCTTTTTATTTATGTTACGCAAAACTTTCAGTGTGGCCCTCAGATGTTCAAAATGTTAAGTATTGTTTGGATTTCGTCCTTTCATCGCAAACCAAACTAAACGTCTTCGTGTTTTGATAATTCCCAAAGAAACAGCAATCGACGAATTCAAAATACGTAGAAAATGTTTATTGAGGACAGACACATCTTTAATTGCATGATGCAATATCGATATTCCATTTCAACGTCGTTGATAGTAAGTATTTAAATTAAAAAAAAGATACGTATCGAGCAGAGAAGGTGCGGTGCTAAAAATGTAAAAGCGCTGTCAATAGAAGCTCTAATTGAGGGATTTTGTTTTAGCAAAAGCTGGTTCTTAGAGATAATTTTTCAACGCGAGTAAGTATTTATTTGAGTTTAGTTGGTAAAGATACCTGCGAGCCTAACATGCATCACAAAAATAAAGTGACAGCACGAATAAAAAGTTGCTAGAGTACCTAATTAAATATCATGCTTAGCTTAGAGCCGGTGCACACTAGCGTTTTTAACCCTTAAACCCCCGGTCAAAAACGCTAGTGTGCACATGCTCTTAATAGATTTGAACGATTTATTTAATTGCTCTAGCAATACCGGATAAAATCGCTTAGTAACAAAAGGTAATAAAAGTCAGGACGAGACACTTTTATTATAAACCTTAAGCGTCGAGTCTTACGTTAGAATATGGGATAGATGTATTTAATTTCCCTGGCACCTGTCAAATTTTATCTCGTGCATGCATGCTAATCCCGCTGGGTCATTACCTAGACGTGAGTTTTGAGCGGCGTACGTGGTAATTGGGGTGTAAAGTATATGTATTGGAAAACTATTTATTTTCTAGATAATTTTACTCAAATTACCATGATGAGCCATAGTAAAATTATTATTAAGTTACCTATTACATTTATCGTAAAAAATATTTTCCAGATACACATATACCGTGACATACACAGATATACCGTGATACATAGTTATTAAGCCTTAACTAGATTTATATTTTTGCTATCTATTTTCCCTATTAGTTAAGGTATTTTAAAGTATTACAATTATTGCATTCGCATATGAAATGAAACTGGGAGCAGTGTAAATAAAACTGTTCTAGCGAAATAGTACATTTTGGTGGTACATATTTAAATTGATTTTATGATCGAACCAAACGTGATCAAACAAACAAATATGGCGTCAGTTGTTCGTTCAGTTCCGCTCCAGCGATAGGTGGTAAAAGATACACATCTACCACATATACACATTAACCCCCTTACTAATAAACGTTGAGTAACGGCTGAGTAGTTATACAATGCTTTGTCCTTATCTGTCATTGTGACATTTGAATTCGACAGATAAGGACAAAGCATTGTATAACTACTCAGCCGTTACTCAACGTTTATTAGTAAGGGGGATAGGTACGATCTTGCTGCTGCGCCTTCCCGCTAAGCACACAAGTACCTATCTAATTTTGGTGGCATAGAATACATTTTTAAAATTGTGATAATTTATATAGGTACTTAAGATATTATTTCGCAAAGAGTCTTATTGTGTGATAGTTATTTCAAGTATATCTATGGTGTCTTTTTAACTATACTTAGGCAATACTGGAAGTTTCTGGAACTGGCCACTTACAATAAATAAATTAAAAAAGCAATAAGATAATTTGAAAATGGAACTCTATGAACATATTACTTTTCAATTTACGAGACTGTCGTTTGTTTTTTCCATTTGGCGGGGTTCAGAGAATTGTTTGTCGCTATTATAATGAAACTAACTCGTGAAAATTTTCGCTCAATGATTTTTTACGATTTTCGCTGCGGCTTAAGTCAACAAGAGTGTTGCCAGAGACTTCAACTGACGTTTAATGATGAAGCCCCATCTTATAGCTCTGTGTATTCATGCTTCGGAGAATTTAGACGTGGACGAGATCATCTCCATGACGATGTATACGTGAAAGTCGGCCGGCGACTGCTGTTACTGAAACTAATGTCGATACCTTACGACAACTAATTGAGACAGACAAAAAAAGTATTAAATTGGTTTTAAACTAAAATATTATTTTTTATATATTTTTTGGTTCAATTTCTAATTTGAGTGGTACAGTGAGTCAGTGAGACACCAAAATAGCCATATCACCATTACCACAAAAATATTTTTACTACAAATAATAATTATTTATTATATTAACAAATTTACGTTTTTGATTAAAAAAAATAACAAGGAAATCTAACGATTGATTTTATTACAAATGTTATATCTACCTACTCACATAATGCTCGACAAGAAAAGGTCACTCCAAATTACATGAAGGTCCAATCTTTTAAAGTTATCACTTAGGGCCACTCGAACCTTAAAGTTAAGGAACCCTAGTTCAACATAATATATTGACAGTTAAAGTAAGAATCTAGCGTCATTAAACTCAATTTAGGGTTAATAAGGTTTTACTTTTTGGTGAAACGCTGCCTTTTTTTATTTTATGTTTGTGCTTGGAATAATTAATAACAGTAACAAAAGCAAGTTATAAAAACCTGAATTTCGTACATTCAACAACTTTCTAGCATCTCATCAAAAAGTGACATTTCAGAATATTGTACCTATTACTACGTCGCTAGGTGGATTTTAACTTTTAAACAACAATGTCGTACCTGTTTAATCGTGGACAAACATACATACAAACATACGGGCCAACTGAGAACCTCCGTTTTTTGAAGTCGGTTAAAAAGCCGTTCATTTATTACCTACCAATACTTATGGCATGAGCACCATAATATGTAACAGGCAATTGCAAAGCATCTCATTAACACCATAAAATTTGATTAAAGTGTAGAAAGCTATGCAATTTAACAAAAACCAGACTTTTTAAAATAACTTCACTTTTCTGTATAACGCCCGATATGTTCTTTAGCTCTAGCAGTGTTGAAGTAAAAGTGACAGTTGTTAGCGCACTCTAGAAATGGTTCCCTGTTCTTAAAAACCAGTTTTATCACTTATGAAGAGTCTGTAAATGTATGATTTAGCTTCTAAACCACGAGCTAACGGAATGCTCACCCATCATCTAACTGTGTCCCTACCTACCAGAGCTCGGAAAGGGGAGCTATTCTTGTCATTAATGTCAAATGTAGATATGAATATGGATACACCCTGAAAATAAATATTAAAATTTATTTTATTTATTTATTTATTTATTAAATCAAAACTTCATTCATTATGATTAACCTAAAATGACAACGCATTGCATAACGATTACTGACTAAGCTTTTTTACTTATTCTAAAGCTAAAGTTTATGTGTTAATTGTATTAATAAAGGACTATATAGTCCTTTATTAATCAGTTTGTTTATATTTTTTATTTTCAATGCATTTCCTCTTGCGTTAAATATCCACTTATAGATAGAAATAGATCTTTCTACATCAGCTGAAGTGAGTGTAGGGAAATTGTACATTAAAATACAGTCCACATCCGTTCCTTCCGAAAATAAAAATAAAAATAGAAAGGCAGCCAAAATAAAGTAATTTCATTAGTAATTAAATTATACATGGGACAAATACCATGAAATGACAGGGTATGTCCATGTTATGCAAACTCTCAAAACAGCTCACCCTTTCCGAGCTCTGCTAGCTACCAATACACCTAAAACTCCAAAACAAATATTCCGCGTAAACCTGCTTTACCATTCGGCAAGACTGTTGTCTCAAAATAAATTAGAATTGGTAAATGTCATTAAATATTTGTAAATGCGAGTAATTTAACCAGCAGCACAAAACCAATTAAGTAAATATGTACCCGGACTATCGATTCCTAATTGAAATGGAGAGGCGGCGAACAAAACAACATGTGTGAGGTAGCATCTATCTATCAGTACGTTTCGGGATGAAGGTTAACATTGAACTATAATATAAACACAAATACATATTAATTTTTAAATGATCCGTTAAACACGTCTTTGACGCATGAGCATTCAAACAGGTAGGTACCTATACATAAAAAAAACTTACGTTTGTATTCTTCTTTTTCAGCTAGGCCCTACACGTGAACGTGAATCAAATTGAACAAAAATAATGTTTGTTAGAGAAGCAACACAGTAAGCCGGCGCGCAGACAAACACTATCGTGAACACACGCGTATCACGCGATGTAGTAGGTACCTAGTGGACCGACCGCGCACAAGGTCAATCTATGATATTTTTGGACAAAAATTATCTTATGTTAACTTTCTACTTTTAAATAGGAATGCGATGCGACCACACATTTCGAGGATCGGCCAATGATTGACCGTGAAACGTTTACTGAGTAATATCAATATTTCCATAATTAATAATTGTCATCGCTTATCTACTGCGACGCCGTGTCAACAAGCTCCAATCTTCGAAAGCATTAGTAGAGGAAAATAAATAACCAACAAGCTTAAATAGTAGAGTCTTACACCTACTTAACTATGGATATTATTATATTTACCACTAATAGACGTCTGTGAATACCTACGTATGCCTTACAGTAAGTAATACATTTCGAGATAGACTAAACAAAACGGTTTTATGGTCCGGATTATTTTACTTTATTGAAATTGAATGTATAATTTATTTCAATAAATACCTCAACGTCATCGTTTTATTAAATAAAAAAGGTGCTTAAGTAGGTAGTAGGTATATAAATAAAACAAAAAAGTTAACAAAACGGTGGGCGTATCCTTTTTGTTTGCTTTTCTTTTTATTTTTTTCCCTGCGCTAAGTATTTTAAAATAATTTTACACGATAAATCTGTTTTTATTCAAATACAAATATCTTTATTTCATTACCCAGCAATTAAAGTAAAATAGCACAAAATTAAAAATACGTAAGTAATGAAAACGGGCGTGATTTTAAGCCCACCTCAGGGTCCGGACCGCTTACCATTAAAGGGGTCTTCAATAGGGTATTTGATAAACATGTTTTTACAAACCCCAAGAATGCGCTAAGCCTATCGTCGACTTAGTCCAATGAAAGTGCAACCAAATGATACAGTTAATTCGACTAAGAAGCGCTAACCCAATCCAAATACCCTATCATCTGTTACCCTATTTAAACGTAATCGAACGGTTGCAAGCTGTTTTAATCTCTATGCGCAAGTGTTTCGACTTTGTTTGCACTACGTAACAATTGAATGGGTAGCGGCTAGACAGAGATCGCCCGAATCACAGCCGAATGCGCAAAAAAGAGAGAGGCGTTCAATAGGGTAATGCTAAGTGCTTAAATATTAAACTAACGAAACCCTATTGAATTTGGTAAGCTCTATGGAAGCGGTTAACTAATTCAAAAGTTATAGGAACCTAACATCAAGGTAACATAATCATAGGGTAACCACATCGGTTGGGTAACCAAATTATAGAGTTACCCTATCGATAGGGTTAATCAAATGAAGGGGTTTTCCGGTCCCTGCCACCCGCGGTCAGTGAGAGAGGTGGTTATTAAATTAACAATATACCTACAAGCACTACATTAACTAAAATCAAAGTAATACTTGGGCATAGGTACTTACCTACAAAGAAAAAGACACATTTTTCAGGAACAATTTTATCAAACATTGTACGAACTAAGAATAGTCATAGGTAGGTACTTAATAAGTTTAGAGATAATAAACATACAGCCTTTTTCTAATTACTTTAACCTAATTAATTGGTACGAGTAATGGTTATCCCTATAGTAGGACTAATAATACAGATTTGCCAGCTAATTGACACTTAAAACTGTTTTATGGTTAGTTTCTTAAAAATAAGTGGATGAACCTGTCAAGGCCACAAAACAAAACAGGATCACTACTTATATTATAAATGTGATACTTATTGTATTTGTTGGATTGCTTATTTCTTCTTTCACGCAACATCGAAGTATCCAGGCCAGAAGGCCAGAGCGAGTGACCTAGGCCACTTAGTTTTTGTCCCGAAAATGTTCATAGTTTCTGCGGAAATACTAGCTTTTGGCAGCGACGCCGTTATCGCAAACGACGACGACGGTGACGCAGCCATAAAGCTACCTAGTATTTTGTTAATGATCCTAAATATTTAAATGAACAGTCTTGGAAACTCTTCTTTTTTTAAAGTTGTTTATCATTTTATTGCTCACACCGCCCAAATCTGGCCCACTGTGTACTTATCATGTATGCCGATGGCTCGCGGTACGTAGCTTGAGATGAGATAGGTACATACGTATTAATAGAGTTATCAGCAGCGCAGAGCAACGCACGAACGGATCGCCAAAATACCACTCTGTCAGTTGACGCGATTATTAATTAAATTGAAATTATATTATGCGGTTTTTCAGAGCATTCAGAGCATTGGATTAAACAATATTGTTTATTTTAGTAGGTAGTTACGTCATTTGTTTCCACTATTATTCTGCATGAAAAGTTCGTTCACCTTAGATCGAATAAGGAATTCGATAACGCTGTCAGATACTAGAGGTCACCCGTGGACCATAGATATGTATAACTCGATAAGGGTGCGTGGAAATGTAAAGGCTTCGATTAAATATTCCTTATTGGTATTCTTTGAATATGCCGTAAAAATCTCCTTTGTTTCTGATAAGAAATCGGTGGACCTTATGAAACATTTAACTTCTGCTATTTTGTATCTTGGAGACATTAGTTAGGTATAATGCGGTGCTACTCGTATGCCTAATGCATTTATAAAATACGGAATGTTAAAATAATACAGAAGCAATCATGACTTGAATTAAAAGCTCAAACGAGAGATTATTAGAAATGAACATCATTGACTGTCGATATTAAATCCCGTTAAGTACTACCTATGGGTATCTTATCTGTTGGCCCAGACGGGCACCTATCTTATCAAATTTTGGTATTTTATTCAAACATCAAAAATAAATCGATTAGCAGCATGCAAAACGTTGTTAAAAATTTACTCTTTCATTAGTAAATTACCTCGAGAATCTTTACGTACCTTTAAGGACACCCCACTATAAACACTTTGCGTACGGAACCCTCGGTGCGCGAGTCAGACTCGCTTTTAACCGGTTTTTAGGGTTTCGTACCAAAATGGTAAAAAAGGAACCCTTATGGTGAGACTTCGTTGTCTGACTGAAACTTATAACACCCCTCATTTTGCGTCGGGGGTTAAAAATGTATATTTTTGAAGTACTTAAATACGGAACCCTCGGTGCGCGAGTCCGACTCGCACTTGACCGGTATTTTATTATGGGCACCAAGTTGAATTCCATTGCATGACTGAAATATACACATTTTAGTCAGAGTAAATACTAAGAAATGATCTACCTATGATAAAATGAGTTTCACTTGGAGAATACAGATTTTTAATTATTTTAGTATGGAATAGAACTTCTGCATCTTGGTGCCCATAATAAAAAATCAAGTACCTAGATAAAAATACTTATTCGATGACCTAACTGTCAGCTCTTTTGATTTTAGGACCAGGCTTCATACAAAGTTGTCCATGGTCACAGATTACTAGTTAGGTCCTTTGCTTCTTATATAACAATTCACGTCCTTCTTTTATTGTATTCTGGTTCAATAGCATGGTTTTAAGAATAAATTAATATTCAAAATCAACCTGAAACCGGTAAGTGTAGTGGATACAAACCTGCGTGGAATCGCTATCGGTCGCTACGGAGGTCGTTGCCTTCGGCGCCTAGTGAGAGCGAGCGGCTAAAAACCGTGTGTACACTTAAATCGTAATAATAATATCTACTTGGCACGTATTCCATGCTCGCGGACGAACGAACACAAACTTCCCATACCGAAGAAGAAAATTTACCTAATTTACTTCATTTCGACTAAACAAGCAGCGTTTAACTTACCACCAATTAAAATTTGTACTTGGTGCCTACGCAGATACTTTAGTAGCAGTGTTGGCATTAATCGATTTCAAAAAGAATCAGATTAAGCAATTGGTTTCAAAAGAAATCAATTAATGAAATCATGATTACATAAGTCGTGATTACAAAAATAATCAAAAATCATGATTGACGTGATCATCGTTAATCCTGATTCAGTACCGTTTCGATTAGGTACTTCGATGAGGAATGAGGCTCAATTTTAAGCTGAATGGAGGGGGGGGGGGTTCTACTTTGGATTTACCTGGGCTGTTTGATAAGTACCCATTCTAAGCGTATTAATAGAGTCTGGCAAACGAAAGGGTGAAGGTACCAAAAGAACTCAACGATTAAGAGGATCGTGTGTTCCATACAAACGGCGATAACGTTTTCCACCCCCTAAACGTTAACCGAATTCGACCAATATTTGATATGTGGTCAGTCGGAACAAAAACTATGTCCGTACGTTTCGTTTTTTCAATATTATTAATAACTTTCGATTTATTCCCGTTTTATTGTCTTCATACAAAAGTAATTTCGGTCATAATCTCTTTATAACTAATCAATATTAAAAAAAACGAAACGTTAACGTTTATGGGGTGGAAAACGTTATCGCCGTTTGTATGGAAAGGCTAGATTTTGCACACACACACACAGTCCTCTTAATGTTACTGTATCGTGGACAGCGACATTTTGTTAAGGGTGATGAGAAATTGGCATTAGGCTAGTGAATCACATAATAATAAAGTAAATACAACACTAAAAAGCAAAAAAATACATCTTTTATTTTTTGTTAAAAAAAATTGTTTCGTAAATGTTTTTAAATTTCGAATTCTATTGGCATTTTAAAAGGAAATTTTTGAAGAAAGAAGATAAGATTTTAGCATGACTCAGTGCAGGCTTAGTTTTTTTTTATAATCTTACTGTAGAGAGGCTGTATATAGGTTTCTGCTACTGCACAAGAGTCCATAGACATAGTTCTTTTTTAAAATTGCTTTTCTTCCCTATCATTGACATGCATCACTTTCAACCCACTTCTAAGATTAACAATTTTCAGAGTATGAGACGTGAAAAAATTGTTTTGCACTTCTCGTGGTCTACAAAGACTCTTAATAGCCATGTATAGGCGGAATAAAGTGATACCTACATTTAATCCCTAGGGACTAAAGCTCTTTTTATTTTTAATTTCCTTATAAAAACCTTGAAAAACCACAAACAGCCAGATACATGTTGCCATTTGAAGATGTTACAACTTACAGCCCTTGTCGTCGGATTGCGCGGTGGAGAGCGGGCTGGGCATATAATACAACCTCCACCGCCTCAGTCTTCGTTTCAGAAATGTTGTCTATGGACTATTTGTTATGTTCTAACCCCAAAATCAACTTTGTTGTTGTCTCTTTCTTCATAACAGTGACGAGCTGAGAGTAAAAAAGATCGCGCTGTTAAGTTGTAATTTTTTACGTGTCTGTCTTAAAATTATTAGGTATTTTAATTTAAGATTTATTTTCTCGCAATCGAAGTGGAATAAGGTAAGGTCACTAAGGGCCGTATTAATAAACTTGTCTCAACTGTGATCCCCGTCTCAAGATACGTCAAAGTAAACGTCAATCCATAGAAAACTGTCATTTTTGACACATCTTGTGACGGGGATCTCACACAAGATCAGTTTATTAATACGGCCCTAAAAGCCATAATGACACTCGAAATGCATCCACACTCGCTTTGCTCGGTTGGATAAATATATCTTGTCATAATGGCTTACTTTAGCCCCATGTTGAACAATCTACTATTTTCTAACCCTTTAATAATGGAACTTTGTTGAAGGTACGTTATAGAGGCGTTATTATTTGATAATAAGTTGTACGTACTCGTATAGCATAGTTTAATTTAAATACTTAAATTAAAACTGTAGTCTGGTAGTACCCAAAAACTTCAAATGAACGTAGTCTTGTTGTGTCAGAGTTCTAAATTGGCCTAGATTTCAAAATACCTGGCTTTAAATTATACAAAAGTAACGAATTTATCTAGCAGTTTAGACGGGGCTCGAAACTGAATTGAAATCACAATAGCTGTCTCATGCGAGTCAATTACGTCTATCCGCCGCCTGGTTAGTTATCTAAAGCCACTGATACAATATGAACTTACTCGTAGGTAGTTCGAGCGAGAAACAGTTTGACCGAGCCTGCTTAATATGATTACTTCATAGTATAGCGTAATTGGATTAAAATCCCATGTCAGCCTCGGGCGCAGATGGGAGTCTAGACAGACACCTTGGCGGCGAGATACGACGCGAACTCGCCAGACGCCCGTATCAGATCAAACATTATTATGTGATAAAATTACATACAAAGGTCTTTTGTACAACACTATTAGTTCCATTAATACTTCAGTAGATCTTGATATGATATCTTGTTCCAACAATTTTATCTAACTCGTGTTATTGCATAGATTGCCCCATTACATGAGGTGAGGAACGAAATAAAAGTAGTACGTACGTACTTAAGTACCTTAAAGCCACCTAGTTGATTGTCAGTGTGACTAAACGACACGATCATATTTATTATTAGGAAACCTTGGCCGCTGTTTAGGATTGCCTTCACACATTCAATGCCAGGCTCACAAAAATCCAATTTAAATTGAACCGGATATCCAGTCCTTTGGTACTGCCGGGCTTTTTGACATGGAATCGACTTTTAATTTGGACTCTAACTATAACATCAATGTCGATTTTATTTAAAAGTACGACTACATGTAAAAAAACATCGATAGGCACCCATTTCTAACCGCCGAACCAGCCGATAATGTCCTTCTAAAACATCGCGAGCCCGTATCTACAACCACTTGCGAGCACTACTTTGAGCGATGACCTAGAACGCTGTTTTACCGCAATGCTGGGTTCACTTTATATGAGCATAAGCATTCCTCCCGACAATCCAATTTCGTTGTTTAAACAATGAAATTGAATATTGAGAAAGTGCTGCAAAAATCCATTCTAAAAATGGGGCATACTGAACCGAGTGAGAGAGCTCTTGTGAGGGAAAATATTGAACTATGCTTATACATGAATTATTTATAATGATGACTGGTGGTTATGTAATCCCTGGGCGCTGCGCATGCTGCAGCCACCGTATGGCACGGCCGTGTTACAGATATATATCTACCGCTACAGCTGCACTTCCACCTACATATAAGGTTCCCAACCAAGGGTTCTCGATAGTTTTCTTTTCTTTACACACCTTTAAAATATGGTTTTACTGAAATTTACTTTGTTTGTTTGATTTTATGATAAGCCTAAATTTAACCAAAATACATTTTATATTTTCCTGTGCTTAAGTTCCAGTAATCTGATTTTCTTTTCTATCTAAAACAACAAGTAAGAGAATCGAAACGAACCTCGAAGTGTAGGTGGAGTGCGCCAGGCGACGTGGTTTACGACCCACAGCTGAGAAGGAATCTCCAGTGCGAATTGTACCAATACCGATTCAGTCGCACAGGTGATAAATATTATGTCAGAGTAGGATAAAATGTTCCTTTGTTATTTGCAGCTCTATCTATAATATGCCAGCGTGGAATGGAAATACGGAACTTGTGTTCGTTATTAGTGAATTAAAACTTGCACAAAGGAGAAAAGGCTCGCAGAGAGAACGTCTGCCACACTTTTATCATCAATATGCTATACGTAGGTTAATAACTTTGTATAGTCAATGTATGTATATTGTATTGTTGCAGCAGCGTGCATTGGGAGAGGCTTTGTCCAGCAGTGAACTAGTACGGGCTGATAATGATGATGATGATGATGATAGTCAATGTTGGCAATTCCGTCTGCGAGGCAAGACCGTACACGGGCATTTTTGCCCATTCGTAACAACCTAACGGCGCACGTGTATTTAAGTCCGTACTTCAAAAATAAACCTTTTTAACCCCCGACGCAAAAAGAGGGTGTTATAAGTTTGACGTGTGTATCTGTGTATCTGTCTGTGGCATCGTAGCTCCTAAATGGATGGACCGATTTTGATTTAGTTTTTTTTGTTAGAAAGGTGACTTAATCGAGGGTGTTCTTAGCTAGGTTTGAAGAAAATCTGATAAGCCGTTTAAAAGTTATGAGCTCTGAAAGTGATTTTGTTGGAAGTTTTCAATACTTGAAATCTTGTAGAGACGAAGTTCGTTCTGTGATGTACATACGTGCTCGGAGCCCGTTTATGTCTTTTTCGGACGTGACGACGCTTGAATAAAAATATTACTAGGCACTGAAATGAAGCTTTAAAGGCCATAATAATATTATTTATTGACTTTTTATAATTTTATTTTTGTGCCGGGGGTTTTTTAAATTATATTTTTTTATATATCTACCTTAATTCGTATGCAATAAGGTCTATTTTGAGTTGTCATACAACGAAGTCTCACCATAAGGGTTCCTTTTTTACCATTTGGGTACGGAACCATAAAAACCAGTTGTAAATACTTAAATTATATCGCACTTGAGTAGCGGGCCCGTGAATACGTTTACTTTAAGGAATTACTTAATCAACCGGAATAAAAACGCTTAATCTCCTTACGTCACTGCCCGCTGAATAAAATATAGCGATTAAAATTTAATTTATTTCAAGTTTTACAAAGAGCGGCTGGTGTAATATTCACGATGCCTGCAATAGCTTTTACTGCAGTCGGATTCCGGCCCGACTGTTGGCTAATCTTGTTTTACTTCAATATTTTGGCTGTTTACCAATATGGCCTTATTGTTTGTTTTGAATATTTGAGTGATTTGTTTCGTTATAATACGAGACAAAATCGGTTTCGTCAAAGAGTATAATAAATAATAAGGTATGTAAAGAGAGGACTTTTGACATTCTTAAGTATATTTCATTCTTACTTAATCGGCCTTGGTACTTACACCTGATGGCGGCTGGTTTCAATCTTCCTCTAATGATAACAGGGACTGGACAAAAAAGAAACTGAGACAGTAGAAAATGTTAAAGGAAACAAATGCTTGTACCGGCGGCACTGAACCAGGCGCGGCGCACCCCGCGATATGTATACGTTCATCGCTACAAGTACACGCCGGTTACCCGTCTGACGGGTACTATTCAGTGGCTGCCACGCTGTGCATCGGATCGCACGCGCACACGCATACATTTACGTAAAAATATATCGCAAGTGAACGTGCTGCATTCGTCTGTTTGTGTGTTGAAATTAATAAAAATACACCTAAAATCTATCCCTATTTTTCTATTCGTTACGTTGCATGGTAACGTAACGCATTCCTTACATTATTTTATTTTATTTTACTTATTTAATTTTTTTTTAAATGAAGCAACAAGATTTTGCATTACTGTGGGTTGCAGCAAAGCCAATAAAATGTGGCCTGGCGGTCTTGGTGTATTCGATTCGTCCAAATTGTGAGATTTATTATTTTAGAGATAAATAATAAAAATAATGTATATAATGTATGAAGGATATACATTTATTGCTCTCTATATTGAATGCAAGAAATAAATGAGCAATACATTATTATTTTATTTTTAGTCATTGACAGCCCTCACTATCGGCGACACGGCGAGTGAGACAATTCATTTTCACCGTTCGTACACAGCCTTAACGTTTCGTTTGGCTTGCGCTGGGGTAGACGACGTCAGAGGGCCATAAATCATAATGTTTTAGGCTAAGAAAAAAGCGGCTTTTGTAAAGATCAAAGGAGTGTGCCTTCTGTACTTGTAGGTACTATTATCTATTCTGTGACTGGCTCAATACTTGTTAGCATAATATTATTTATCTATATCAGGCCCCCTAGAATGCAAGCACGAGATAAAATTTGACAGGTGCTAGGAAAATGAATACATATATTCCATATTCTAACGTAAGGCTTAACGCTTAAGGTTTAAAATAAGTGTCCCGTCTTGATAAAATCGCTGTAAAAATGAAAAAATCGCAATAGTCGCTTAGTAATAAAAGGTAATAAAGCGAGACACTTATTTTAAACCTTAAGCTTTTAAGTTTTAAGTTAGAATATGGAATAGATGTATTAATTTCTTTAGCACCTGTCACATTTTATCTCGTCCATGCATGCTAATCCCGCTGTTGTTGAAAGTAGCTTCAACATCGATCCACGGAGTGCCGTCTCAAATGCGTATTTGCACTGCACCTTGTTAGGGCACTGAACCATTAGTCGTACATTATGAGCAGCTAAGCCGTGGATTATCTGCGGGGATATCGAATCTGTGCGCTGCGCCGGCTATATAGAGTCGTGTAGGTAAACAAGCGAGTGAAACTGCCGAGCGAATGGCAACAAGAATGTTTACGTGGATCTGTATATTTGAAATTGTTTTGTACGGGGTGGCGGGCCAGCCCATGGCGGGACTGCCCTCGACTGCCATCCGGAACTTTACCTCTTGCGAGGAATTCGAACGAGACGCTTACTTCAACCCACGGGAAGTCGTCGATTCCATGTGGAAAATATTCTACTCCTGGGCCGAAAATACCGAACTCCAGTCGATCATACTTTCCTTATTGACAGCAAAGGTGAGATATTTTTCATGAAGACTGATCGTCATTCTCATTAGTTACAATGCAATTCAAATTAAGTTTTATGAGGGCCACACCCAGTTTTCTGTTGATGGTTTCTTACCAACTGATATGTGAGCTAACTCTGACTTTGTATCCTTTGTATTAGTTTTCTGTTTGTTTGACTTTTTATTCGTTTCGTAATTAAATTATTTACCTAGCAGATCATACATTTGTAGTAAAAACACAGCATTTAATATAGGTGGGTATATTGTTTTCCTTTAAAACTAACACTGTGGTTTGTAAGTAAGTACCTATGAAATCCATCGACAACCTTGGCGAAGGCATCATGCCAAAATATATATAATTACATGTCGGCGTAGAAACGCAAAATTTGTGTTTTTACGAAAACACGGGGGTTCCGCGAAAAATCGGTTTATCGCGTAAAGATAGTCGGCTTAGGGCCTGCGCAAACCGGCGGAGCGCAGCGCAGATCACTTTAAATTTATCAATGTATATTCTTCCCTATTTTAATTACCTACAATAAGGTATAAATTTGAATGCTCTGAGACCGACCTCGGAGCATCACGGGGGATTTCCACTCTGCGGCTGCGGCTCTAAATTTATACCTTATTGTAATTAAAATAGAAAAGAATATACATTGATAAATTTAAAGTGATCTGCGCTGCGCTCCGCCGGTTTGCGCAGGCCCTCGCGATCTTACTGATTCTTATGATAAAAACCTCGAGTTTTCGCGAAAACGCGAATTGAATCTAGGTAGTTAGTGTTTTCATGAAACAGCAAGACTAGTTTAGTAAAATGACAAAATACGTAAACCCTTATCGTTTTTTTCTTAATATTATGATGATAACCAGTATTATTTAAATACTTTTGCCATTAAATACCTACTACTTCTTGTTTTATATTAACATTTATTTATGAATATATTTTTAAGTTTCATTTTGCTAGGAAATAAAACCTTACTTGATCATACAACTGTTTTTTGTTTCTTTCCTGAACAAATTATTTATATTATAACTGTACAACGCTACGTCATAATATTAGCTTATTGATTTTTCTAGTCGGTCATTTTAGAAAAAAAAGGTTAAGGGTTTACGTATTTTGTCATTTTACTTAACTAGTATTGCTGTTTCATGAAAACACGAGATTCAATTCGTGTCTTCGCGAAAATGCGAGATTTTTGTCGTGAAAATTAGTAAGACTGTCTTTACGCGATAAACTGATTTTTACCGCGAAAACCCTTGTTTTTTTCGTAAAAACACAATGTTTGCGAAAAATAAAAATACTCATTCTTTCTTAAATACAGGGTGCTTGGTAGACGATACCTCAAACTTGGCAGAGGGTTAGAGAGGATCATTTCTAACATATGTAGCCTATCTATCTATAGGAACCCCTATCCTAATGTTAATGGTTTTTAAGATATGATTTTTTGTATTACTTTTTTTAAAACCCCCAGAGTTTTGCCTTTTTACCTACGAATTTATTATGTTTTGTATAATTTAACTTCTTTATTTTTATTTATGTATAATGCGATATGTGTTTCATCGATCAAAAACACAATTACATGCAAATAACACAAAATTAAGTTTTTATCGGCCTTTGAAATGCCGCAGACAAAACCTAAAATCTCAACTTTCAATTTAATTTAAAAAATAACTAAAGGCGATTAAGACCTTCAAAATGCTTTAAAATTCTTTAACGATTGTTCTTTACAACGGTATAACACGTCCTAAAAATATTAGTAAAACTACCCACAGGTACAATATTAAGACAAAAGCCATCCTGGTTTTGCGCACAGACTAAGCACTTCTAGGCAACTAAACTAAAGCCAATACCCTGCGGAACACTCGTGTGCTATCTCTTTCTAGCGTAGGTACGTACCCCGCTTTTGCCATCACAGGACAAAGCAATCAACTGTGGAACAAAGGTTGCCCGATGGTGATTTGCATTTGAACGTTACGCCGTGTTTGTTGATTTCACTTACTAGTTTCGTTGATTGTTAAGTTTTGTTGTTATCTTGTTTTAATTTTCTTTTGTTATTGTTTGTGGAAACTTTTGTTACTGTTTGTTCCTGCTGCATCGTAGCAATTGCTATGCCTAATTATAGCAATCAAGAATACGCGGATATGCTTCTGGCGTATGGCAGAGCACATAATCAGAGTTCACGGAAGGCACGTAGAATTTATGGAGAAATACACCCCAACCAAAGGTTGCCCGTTTGTGACACGAGGACTTATCAGCATTTATGCGACCACGGTACTAATTTAGAGAACCACGAGTAAATGTGAGGCAGCATAATGTATAAGTTCACACACACATTCGGTGAAATTAGTGTCTGCTAAACTAGAGGACACCACGAGTTATTATTTTTAGGGTTCCGTAACCGGAGGGCAGGGACCGGACAACCCTTTCATCGGGAAAAGCCTTTCAAAGGGCTTCCCTTTGATATAGCTAGCCCCTTGATTTGCTCACCCATTCCAATTGGCAACCCATACGATTGACTTTCCCTTATCGAATGAAGAACCCAACGATAAGGGTAGCCCTTTGAAATAGGTAACTGGTAACTGATTCATCTTGATGTCCCTAAGAAAGGGTTTCCCTAACGATTTAAGCGCTTATTATAAAGCTTTCCCTTTTGTACGAGCCAATCACAAACGTGTGCCATAGGAAATCGAACCGTATTAGATCTTTTGCCGCTCCGCGCGGTAACTTCAAACGATACGCCGTCGGTAACGTATACTAATAAGGGTTTTATAAGGGTATTGGGTTAGCGCTTAGTTGAATGGGCTGTTTACTTGCTTCGAAAGGGACGCAAGGTAACGTGTGTTTTATGAAGTCTACAAAAGGTCTAAAATTGCGTATACACTAGTAACCTTTTTTAAAGGGTTTTGTAAGGGTATTGGTTAGCGCTTAATAGAATGGGCTATCGTTTGGAAATAGCGCTTTAAAAGCACATTTAAAGGGTTTTGACGGGCAGAGGGTTTGGTAAGTAAATCCTTACGAAAAACCCATACAAAACCCATTGAAAGGGATAGCGGGCCGGTCCCTGCCGGAGGGTGCCGAACGTGACCCTAATACTAAGCCTACGCTGTTCGTCCGTCCGTCCGTCTGTCCTAACTTAAAAGAGCTATATATTTTGAACTGTAAAAGAAACTGTTTTTTATAAATAATGTCATATAACGGCGGATTTCCTAACAAATAATAAAAAAGTCAAAAAGTTAAATAATAAAGGGAGTCCCCATACAAGAAACGTCTTTTTTCAATGTTTTTTTATTCATTCTATAGTAAATACGGTAATACATACAAGCGTCATGGTATGATTATAGAACAAACCTTATAAAAAAGCAACAAACATGTACGGAATCTTCAGTGCGCGAGTCAGACTCGCACTTGACCGGTTTTTTGGTACCTGATAAGTTTTAATTAAGTACATTCATTGTAGTTCAATTTTGTTTCAATTGTGATCGTCGATGCAAATAAAACTTTATTAGTGCTCATTTAGTTCGTTCCTACCTACGAGCTGCGAGCTGAAACAGTAACGAACTTCGCAAATCAGACGTAGGTATTCTGTGACGTTTCACGGGGCCGAATAATTAGGCCGGCCTTACACAGTCTGAATTAAGAATCTGAATTCATAATTTGAATTCATATTTTTAATTCAGAAAGCACGGAATTGCATACAATATAACTATTATCCACACACAATCAGATTTTTTCAGATTATGAATTTCTCAGATTGATCTGACAGAATGCACCTCTTTCCATACATTATCTATGGACGAGCACACACACTCTGGATTCAGATTATGAATTCATAATCTGATTCAGACTGTGTAAGGCCGGCCTTATACGACCACAAACTGACCAAAACAATAGAGTTCGGTCAGCTTTTGGTCGTGTACTAACTTTACTTATGATTTATTAACCCCGCCACAAAAAGAGAGGTGTTATGTTGAAGCCATTGTCAATTAGGTATGTACCTACCTATCTGTCTATCTGTTTGCCATTGGCCAAGATACTACGCGATACACCGCTAGTGTGTTTTTATACATTTAACAAGTTCACTTCATGAGTTCCTTAGAGCGTTTTTGGGCGTTTTTTTATTTCTATGTACCCTAGTTAAGACTAAAATTAAGAAACGGGAACTTTTCCACTGAGTGACGGAAATTTGTCATACATTTAGTATCGTTAATTTTCGTAACTCAGTGGAAAAGTTACCGTTTCTTAATTTTAGTCAACTAGGTAGGATAGAAATAAAAAAACGCCCTTTTATCAAAGTTTTATGAAATTCGGTTGGTTACTTGCAGTACGATACGACACACTTGATAAGGCGCTTCGTGAGTCATCGTTTGCGCAGACACGAACAGACAAAACCGATGATATCCGAGAGCATTATTTCAACTTACAATCAGACTTGTATCTAATAGTTATAAGGTGCAAATTACACTGCATCTGTTTTCCGCCTCACTCACCACGCAAGGCACACCTCTTTCTTAGTCACACTGCAGGCCTTTGTTGACGGGACACAAAAAATCTTCTATGCGCGCAATTTATATCGTACCTACATTTAGTAAGAGTGATTTCGTATTATTATAACTTCACAAAGTTAGGTATGCGGAAAACCACAATTAAATATTAATAAAACAATATGCGTAAAAGTCTCATGACAACAGATGTTTATGCTTTCAAACATAACAAATAACAATATACTATTAGTAAAATCTAGTCAAAAGGGGTTCGATGCCTTTTTTTGCCACTATGTGTACTTCTATCTGCAATCATGGCCAACTCCCAAGCAATGGCCGCGTCGAGGGCAGTGTTGCCAGGTCCAATTTGAAAAAGCCAATGTGAAGCCGAAAAAAGGAGTAATAATTACTAATATGTAATCATATTATTACATTAAATTATATTATACCTATGTTATATTATATATGTTAATACGTTTAACAAACCCTGAAATATTACTTTGAAAGCATTTAGATATAGGCATATTTTTAATCCAAATGAAAAAAGGCAGAATTAAAAGTTTTGAAAGAACCCACGACGGTTAAAACGTAATTGAAAAATGATAAAATAATTTAAAACCCCAAGAAAACCCGTCCGGGGCTGCCATTAAATGAACTAGTTTTGCAATTTTATAGTAGGTAACGTGAATAATTGGAGATCTATAGGTATTTATATTTATATTGAAATTTAAAATAGTGATGGAGCCCCCGACGGATTTTCTTGGGTTTCTAAATTATTTTATCCTTTTTCAATTACGTTTTAGCAGTCGTGAGTTTTTTCAAAATTTTTTATTTTGCCTTTTATTCCAAACTGTTTAGAGAGCATAGGTATTATGTACATTTTACTACATATCGATATAGTTTATTTAATAGCAATAATATATAAGTGTTTACAACTAAGCTTCTTTAATATGTAGTAGCTAATATAAAATGAGTATACTGTGAGTTACTACCGTAACACCTATTTAAGAACCCTCACTAATCAACCATGAACCCATTACTGAAAACCGCATTATAAAATCGGACTAGTAGTTTCGGTTTTGCACAAACAAATGTTTACTGCAGTGCCCCCTTGTGAGTTGTCACCGTAACATCTATCTAAGAACATGCACTAATCAAACCCGAACCCATCACTGAAAACCGCATCAAAATCGGACTAGTAGTTTTGGAGATAAATGGCAACATTCGAGTGCAGTAACAAACAACCTCTCACCCTAAACGTGTATACAGTCTCTGTTCCAGTAGATCTGTGAACTCCGTAGATCTCCTAAAAAATCAGAAGACCTGGCAACACTGATCGAGATTGTAACCCACACGCGCGCCCACAAACATGGCGGTGGTAGATTATACACTTTTGCCGTGCTTAAAAAATTTGGCTAATCTGTGCAGGTATGTACGTCGGTAAGCCATATCAAGTGTGTCGTACTTGTACCTACTAATTTTTATTAATTGACAGAGATTGCGAAAGATCCGAGCCGTGGTGGATGCGGTGGACCCGCACCTGCAGGTGCCGTGGCAGACGGCGGCGCTGCTCATGGAGCCGCGCGTGGGGCTCACGGTGCTGCTGCTGCACCAGGGAACGCCGGGCGCCTACCGCGCGCTTCTCATCACCGAGCGCCGCGACAAACGTAACCGACATGACAACTTTACAGGCGGAAACTTGTCCACCGTGCTCCATTTCCGCTCTTAAATTCCCTCGCTCGACTCGCCTCTTAATGATAATAAATAGACTACATTTTTGCACTTTTTCTCTCTTTACGATGTCTTGCTAATGACTGTAACAGGTTTACTCGTTAGTAGTATAATAAGGTCACCTGAATTAGTTGTTTGCGTATAGAGAGACAGGGAAAATAATTAATGGGTGGCTTGGAATTGCGAGATAAGACCGGTATACAATGGAATCCAGGGGCGGATCCAGAATTTTATTTAGGGGCCCTATGACCTTCGAAACTGACAAGTTTCTCAGGTGCATGAGGTCTTGCTTTCTTTATATAGGAGGATTTCCTTTGTATATATTAAGATTAGCCTTATCTAAAGGCGATGCGCCCATCCTGGGAGGCCCATAACCCACCCCTGGTTCCGCCAAAGTTGGAATACCTACTCGTCTTTTTCAGCTCGGCCGTTTCCGAAGCCTCGCATAAGTTTCGCCGACGTGCGGCTGAAACAGGTGGGGCGGCACATCGGCATGATGGCGTGCGAGCAACTGACTGCGTACGCTATGGCGCGGCGGCAGGAGATGCCGGTCACCGAGGCGGACTGCGTGGCCGCCGCCAACAAGATCGGCTACCGCGGCCCTGGCGGCAAATCATACCTCTATGTTAAGAGCCTGATCAAAACAGAATTATAAGTATAAAGTAAACACATGTATCACGGCACTCGTGACTTTTCCTTAGGGGAATTGAAAGGCTGTTCATAACACAAAATTTGAAATACCTTCTAGTGATTTTGACAAATTTTAGTAACTGAAAAGAGTTTAGTTATTTAGAGAACCAGCCTTTTATGAAAGATTTTGGATAAGGGTTTTGTGCCTAGCTTTAAAGATCTGCGCAATTTATGTAATAAGGTTGTTTGTTGTAATGTAATTGACATTGATTTAAATTATTGTTTGTTTAATTTAATTTTAAAATAAACTTTTATTATGAACTACTAGTTTTTACTCGCGACTTCGTTCGCGTAGAAGTCATTTATCATTGCTTCCTCGGAAACTACCTTTTTTTCGGGATAAAACGTAGCCTATGTGCAGTTCCACACTATAATCTAGGTATATATGTGCCAAATTTCATCCAGCCATTCAGCCGTTCTGGTGTGATTGAGTAACAAACATCCATCCATCCATCCAAACATTCGCATTTACGTAGGTCACGGCATAAGTCTTGTCGTATGAAAAAAGTATTTACTGTTTCTCGAAATATTTTCCACCACACTCAATACACTTTCTCATACGCAAGAACCAGTCACTAAACCAATGCTCCCATTTTTCTTTTTCAATGGAATCACATATTGTTTCCCAGGCCTCGATTAACTGCTCCTCCGAAGCAAACTTACGTCCTTTTAGTTGTGATTTTGCAAACGGAAAAAGACCAAAGTCGCATGGTGCCAAGTCAGGACTGTAAGGTGGATGGTCCAACACTCGGATTCCAGTTTCTTGAAAAGTCTGTTGAGTTAGCTGGGCACGATGCGCTTGAGCGTTGTCGATATGAAGATACCACGAGCGCATAGGGGATTATGGTCTGAGATTTTTCAACGCTCTAAATAACTGTGGCAAACAAACTTCAGTATACCAACGAGCTGTGACTGTCTTCTGCTATTCTAGCACAACATTGGCCACTAAACCCGTTTTACGAAAAAAAGACACAATCATTCTTCTTCCGACCGAACGTGATTTTTTCACTTGTATTGGTTGATCTTCATCTTCGAAGACCCATACCTTGTTCTGTGATTTAGATGGTACATCAAAAAAATACAGCCAGCTTTCGTCACCTATGATGATTGAATTTACAGCACCGTGTTCTCCCGATTCGAAGTCTTTCAACATTTTTTTGCACCAAATTACACGTGCCTCCCGTTGAGCGTCGGTTAGCTCGTGGGGTATCCACAGGGTACAAAGTTTGCTAACATTTAAATGGTTTGATATAATTCTTCCAATACTTCGTTCAGAGATCTTCAGGGTTTCAGCTAAGTAATTGTTTATAAGTTATTCGTCTATCTTTGGTTATAGCTTCTCTCACAAGTTCAATGTTTTTTCGGTCATGATTTCTGTCGGCCGGCCGGAACGAGGATCGTCTTCTAAATTAAACAGCCCACGCTTAAAATTTAAATACCATCTCTCAATGGTTCTCAAGGACGGGCAATCCTTATCAAACACTTTCTTCATTTCTTCTTCACACTGTTTAGTAGATAATCCGCGGCGAAAGTTGTAGAAAATAATAGCGCGATATCCGACAGCTGGGAACGACTCCATAGCGACGTATTCAATAAATCACTGAATAAATTGAGTCAATAGTTAACAGTCTATATTTTGTACTTAGACTAAACAAAGAGGGTACTTTGTAATAACGTAAACAAATCAACGCTGCGGTATGTTTAAGTGCTTAACGACAAGACTTATGCCGTGACCTACGTATAACAGTACCTAGTAAGATTCACTTTTAACACCCAGAAATCTATTTTTTAAGCCTGTGTTAGTGTCCCACTGCTGAGCAAAGGCTTCCCCTCTTTTCCGCCATTCGTTCCTAGCAACGTGTGTGTCGGTACATAATAAAATATATGCAAAATAACGGATGATCCCTCTAAATACGCCTAAATCAGAAAATGCCCTGGTATTCGCATACAAAAATGTTTGTTCGATGATAGCAGATGGTCAAACGTGGATAGAATTTTACTTAACTTATATTTGCGTTTTGTCTAGTACCACTAATTAAACAACTATTGTCATACTCGTAGGTAAGTACCTAAGTTGCGTTCATACATTTATAGATGTGCTCAACCACGTAACCACTGTATAGATCCGTTCTGCGGTGATACATATATCCCTATTTCCTTCCCGGGCTCCCGTAGTGTATTATGATGTTTTAGTGAGTAATGCGCGAGCTGGGATATCTCGCTACCCCGATCTGCCAATATATCAATAATCAACCAGGCACAGTAATCCTTCTACGGAATCTTATTTATCTCCAGCGCGAAGCGTAATATGTTTAAAAGCAGCTTAAACGTTTTTACAGACAATTGTGCTCATTATCATTACTCTTGGTGTCGCGAAAAAGATTTAAAACTCGAAACGTTGACCCCCAGTTGAGGACAACTGAATAGGTACAGTCGAGGGCAGAAAGATGTTTACACTTTTTCACCTTATTCCATTGTAATAAGGTCCAAAAGTGTAAACATCTTTCTGTCCTCGACTGTACATAAACAACCACTTTAATGATCTACAGACATGAATATTGAAAGCCAAAATATAATTAGTAACTTTTGAAAGCCAAAATATAATTAGTAACTTTTTAAATTACTTACGACAGGATGAAAAATTTAAAATTATATGCGCACGTTGTGGTTGTGCCCGGCAGAATAATCCGGGAATTAACGCGTTTCTGACCCTTAATTCTCTTTGAATCTTCCATCAAGCCAAGGCCTAAACATATTTAGGTAATCACTAATCAATCTCAGTAAGAACAACGCGCATTAGTACAACGAGGTGTTTCATTCACTTTCATGAACTAAATATTCTTTTACTTTTAACAGAAGTTTACGTATTTGTTATCATTTTACTATAGAACAACGAGATACTAAAACTAATTTACACAAAATCATTCTTCTACGTAGATTAATTTACTCTAGTGTAATTAATTAATTGTTTACGAGTATAAATATCTGTGCATCGTGCTAAATGGGAACCACTGAATGCAATGCAAAAGCTAGAGTATGTGCCGTAACTTCTCGAAACTATTTCGGTACACGATAATAGAAGAACAAAGGGACTTAACATATGAATAGTTAATGCAATGTCTAAAGTAAAGGTGATTGCATATACATTATGTATTTTGTAACGGGTATCTTCAATACCCCTTTTAAATAGGCCAGGTAGCTAAGAGAAGTCGTATAATAAAGTTGGACCCTCTTTCAATTCTACAATCAATAACCCTGCCTAATTTGCAATCCGAATTGATTTCCCTTTTGCGAATTCTATTTTCTGAAAGCGCTTTCGAACACTTAGCTACATAATAATGTAGCTAAGTCGCGTAGCGTAGTCTTCAATTTATAGAAGACTATGAAGTAAAGACTGCGCCGAGACGGAGGTCCAAACAAACAATCGTTATTATAATAACTACACAGGCAAGTACATTCAATAAGATATTGCTGGCGAGTGCTCAGAGTCAACCCATATCCACCAAAGCAAATTTATTTTCCTCAGAAGCATACTAGACGTCAACAAATAAGGATTTCATTCAATAAAGAGGTTTTATTCATTCTTTACATGTTTTGCAAAGGTAGAGATTTAGATAAGCCCTTTTAGTGCTTTATTTTGATCGATAGCCTGTACATTTCGATTATGGAGTTATTTTGTGAGTTTTCCCCGGGGGCAGACTGTGGAGCATATTGGAAGAGATTTATAGCGCTATTATTATATTCTAGTTATATTGTTTCATTAAATATACATGACTAAATCTATTTTAAAAATTAATGTTCCACACACTTCGTAAAATTGATAGTGGAATGGGTATATTATAAGAAAAATCTAGCGAGATTTAATAAATTATTAGGTACTAGCCTAGGTTTATTCTACATACCAACGTTAACTCTGAATCTGAATGATTTGCGTCCTGATAAAGATGAAACAAAAACTTGAAATAAAACCAGGGATAATATTTTCCGCCTTTTGGCCACCATATAAATTTTCTATTATTTTATTTAACTTATACTTAGTCAACTCATTTCCACACATTTATATAGTGTAGGACAGGTTCGCGACTAAATCCATTGAATCCGAAACGAAAATATGAGTCGGATAACACCCTCTCCCGGCACGTCCCTCCATTTACAGTGTTACGGAGGAATTCCTATTAGTGAAGGTTGTTTTCTGTCTGACGGAACCATAAAAAGTTTCGTGTTAAATGAATGTTTTCTGAGTCGTCCAAAACAAAACTCTCGAAGACTATAAAAACAAACGTAGCATTTATTGTTATTGCTGTTCGACGTAGACTGTAGAGCGGTCATGGTAGCTAGGGAATTAATTCAGGTTAAACCTTATCGACTAGCATTCATAAAACACTATCAAAATTACATAATGATACAGAGATACTGCTATCAATCTCTGGCCTGACTTATTTCATCAAACATTATTGTTACGATTTTTTTAAGAATTAATAATCAACCGAGTACCGTTCGACGATGCCTCCATAAGAGTCATAAGACAGTTTCCTGGGCTAGAGCAACTTTTCACGCGACAGTTTTTTATAAGGCTTCTTTTGTCATCACAGCAGATTGTTGGAAAAATTTAATCGGACAGTAGAGTAAGTCAAGTCAAAGTCAAAGTAAAATATTTATTCAGTAAATTGGCCACATACGGGCTCTTTTACACGTCAGTAATATAGAGTGAATCTACCAGCGCGGGTAATTCTCCGAGCGTTTCAACCGCTCTCATTCTCCTGGTCGCATTAATGTCAATATTCCTGTAGCTTTGGATGCTATTTAGGGTTATCTTGTAGAGTGCCCTGACTTCTACAAAATAACTGAAAATGCTATCCTAATCTATAGGGAATTCGTCATAAATGCGACCAGGAGAATGAGAGCGGTTGAAACGCTCTGAGAATTACCCAGTATTTAGTAATTCCTATGTTTATGTTTCATTCGATCACAGCCCACAAGCCTGCATATTTAAATTGTTGACACAAGATCTAAAGGAATAGGTGTTATTTTTTACTTTTTTTTGGAGTCAGTTCATTTGTTTTAAGAACATTTAATTTTTTATTTCATATGGTTTGAAATAACGTTACCACTGTGAGACGTTAAGTTGTAGGTAATTACTTAACGTTAAACCATGTACCGTTACATAAACTACATTTTACTGATTGATTAAATCTCATTCCGAAAATCATATTCAAAATTTTATTTTAAACGTAAATTCATCTTTAATATCGTTAAATCATTTTTTAATGTTACACTGAGAAAACTGTTCATCAATAATTTAGGTGAATTCACGTAAAGTAGAGAGCATACTGATATCACCAAAAAGTACGATGAAACTACTATCGCGGCTGCTCACGATATAATATGATGAACTGTTACTACGCTTTTAGTAGGAAGCAGACACAATTTCACGGTGAAAGTCATCGAACCGTTGTGGGAAGGCCTCATGTGACCATGTAACAGTCATCATATTTTAGTATGCTTTCCTCATAGTTTTACTTGATTTCCTCTTACTTCAAATATGTCCTTTTATTTCTTCCTACTGTTTTTAAATGCCGTCATCGTATTTTTGTATGAATTCTTACTTTTATATAACGTTTTGTCGTTTAATTTCAGTAATATCCTATTATTTACTCCTACTACTTATAAAGGCTTTCCTGATATTTTTGTATGCTTGCCTAGTACTGTTTATGTGCTTTCCTCATATTTTCGTCATTTTCCTATAACTTCTTCCTACTATTTATCTATGCTTTCCTCATATTCCAGTACCTTTTCCCGTTACTGTTATTTTCCTATTAGCTCTTCATACTATTTATCTACGCTTTCCTTATATTTTTGTATTCTTTCTTGTTATTTTTTCCCACTATTTATCTATTCTTTCTGTAACGGAACTAGCTTCTCCTAAGCTATTTCGTCACTTCACAAAATAATTTGTAGGCGGAAAAAAGTTAATAATAAATAATACTAAAAATAAATTATAATTTTAGAAGCAAATAAATCAATACTATGAAGGGGCTTTGTAATTATTATAATCAAACTTAATCCATTTATAATGTATGTAAGCTAAGTTAAAAAAGGGCAATATTCAGTAACAATTACTTAAAAATAAAATTAAATAAATAAAGTTTTAGAACCAGTATAAAACTTGAATCAGTATAAATGCTTAAAATTCTTGGGAAGGAATGAATAAATTATTGTTGCTAAGCGAAATTTAAATTAAAAGAAATTGAGTCCTATTTGTTAGACATTACGATATGTTTGACAATACAGTTAGAAAAAGGGACGCCATCTTAACGTTAGACGCATCTATAATACGGAATAAACAAATGTCTAAATAGAAAATCAACTTTAAACTAAAGGCCATAATGTCGGAATTGGAACCGATGTAAGACTTGTAGCAGGGCCGCCATTCTTGTACGTCGGCGCCAGGTGCCCAGATGTCTAGACATCATCAGAGTTCTGCCTAGATAGAAAGTGAACTTTAAACTAAGGGACATAATGTTGGAATTTGAAGCGATGTAAGACTTGTAAGAGTTGGAATTGGGCCGCCATGTTTCTGCACCGCGCCGGGAGAGCGGACGTCTAGATAGAAAATGAACTTTAAATTTAAGGGAATAATGTCGGAATTTGAAGCGATGTAAGACTTGTAAGAGGGCCGCCATTTTTTGTACGCCGCACCGGGAGGGCGAATGGTTACTCGTAGATAGAAAATGAACTGTAAACTGAAGGTCATTATGCTGGAATTTGAAGCGATGTAAGACTTGTAAAAGTTGTCGGGGTCGAGAAGGCATAAATAGATGTGAATAAGGGTGATCTTGACTTTTGCTTGGCGGTCGTCGGAGGAGTAAGTTGTAGCCGAAAACTGGGAGGAGATTTTTATTATATTGTACTTATGTATTTGTACATATTATTTAAATGGGGTAATTTAGTATATAAATATTTGACTTTTGCTTGGCGGTCGTCGGAGGAGTAAGTTGTAGCCGAAAACTGGGAGGAGATTTTTATTATATTGTACTTATGTATTTGTACATATTATTTAACTGGGGTAATTTAGTATATAAATATTTGGCTTTTGCTTGGCGGTCGTCAGAGGAGTAAGTTGTAGCCGAAAACTGGGAGCAGATTTTTATTATATTGTACTTATGTATTTGTACATATTATTTAACTGGGGTAATTTAGTATATAAATATTTGGCTTTTTGTTGGCGGTCGTCGGAGGAGTAAGTTGTAGCCGAAAACTGGGAGCAGATTTTTATTATATTGTACTTATGTATTTGTACATATTTTTTAACTGGGTTAATTTAGGATATTAATATTTGGGTTTATAACAATCTTCGGTTGGGTGAATTGTTGCTGCCACTGGGAGGTTGGAGTTAATACTTATTTCTTGGGTATTTGTGGACATCATTTAATTGGGTTAATTTAGAATTTAATTATGGGGTTTTGATGATGCATCTCGATGAGATATAATGGATTCACAGCCTGAAATTTGGGGTATATTATTTAATTGTGTTAGTTTAAGGTTTAATATTTGTGTTCCAGGTATTTAACTTATAGTGAATGTTTTGCTTGGTGTTAATTTTGTTTTTAATTCCAGGTCTCCGCTTTGTTCGACTTACTTGGTAGTCGTTGGGCTGAGATCCAGGCAGACGTTGATAACAATTATAAAACTTCACTTACATTTTGGTTAAGGGATATTTGAATATCAGATCTTATCTTTTAACCAAGTAAGTCAAGGGTTTTCGCGTACGGCTCTGACGGCTGTTAACTCGCGTTTCGTCAGATATCACTAGCAATATTCTGTAAATTTGCTCTTCAGGTACCGTAACTGGAACCGATGCTTTGGCAGTGGGGACGGTATGCAGAATATGTATTAGTGATAGTCCCTTATTTATATATTTATATATCGACCACCTTAGGTATTTATCCGACTCGGATGCCAACTTAAGGCTTTCATTAGCCGGCGGAACAGTCTTAGGATTACACACAGGAATTCTAGTTCCGAAGTTTTTGTCATGATAGGTTTAGCTGGTCTAGCAGGGTATCTTTACACCGAGATATTCTGACACTACACATCTACACGATTAATTGTAAATGTAAGAGTTACGTGACTCTTTAGTTTGATTCAAAACAGTAGAATTTTAGGGTTTGTTAGGTAGTTAGAAGTTTCCTCATTACACCGTGAGGAGCTTTAATACACATAATTGTGCTTTAGCTAGGCAAGAAATCGTCGAATCACGTTAAACAACAAAATAACAATAAAAGTTAAAATATCCATATAACTAAATAAATTATAACGATTATAGTAAAATTAACTATATTTAAAATAATAAGAATTTAAATATTATGCGAATAAATTCAATAAGTTAAAAGCTAAGGCAAATATTGTGTGAAGTCAACTCATAAGATGAATGACACCACGACTAACTAGTCTGTGGTAGAGAGGGCGCTTAAAACGTCAAACTGATGTTTTGGTAGAATGCGTTGAGAATGATTTCGAGCCGGTTTTGGATGATTTAAAGCATAAAATTACTGTTTACAAGTTAAATTAAGCTGCAGTCTTACTTCGAGAAACATAAGGGATATAACGTTGCCCAAGTCAAATCAGTGATTGAAAAGTGATCAAATAGATCAAATAGTTAATCAATAATACTCCAGCTGGGTTGATTCATAGCTAGCATTATGAAACTGGAGGATTCTAAGTATGAACCTCATAAAACCAGTCTGGGCTTATTACGGGCAGAAGTCCCGAAGCGTTACTTCCCGTAGAGTGGAAAACAAGTGCACTTCATACAAGATAGGACTAGATTGTTTTAGAATGAAAACAAATTTCCAGATAGAATCAATACCAGTTATTTTACCTTTTAAACTGAATCAATCAAGCTATGAGTTTAAATAAAAAACAAATAGTGGGTAAAGAGCCCAAATTACCAATCTTATTATGTTTCTTGAGGTTGAAATTAACCTTTTGATATTGGGTTTCAATTATTAGGAGAGCAAACCTAAGTAAAAACCTAGCTAACATGCTAATTCTGCATCTCTAAGTAAGAAACACTACTTATATGTATTGAAATGGTCAAATTAGACGTTAAAGTAAAACTCTAATAAAAGGCTAGAATGTCTTACCTGATTTATTTTGATTGTTGATAACAAATAGATAGTATGTGGAGCAATATACAGTCTGGGACGTATTGTACAGCTTCCTGCGGCGGAATGGGGCAGGAAGCCTTCCCCTAAATTAGGGGGGGCCCTCATAAGCCATTTCATTATATATATTTAGCGTCACCGAGAACCATAAAACTCATTTTAATCGACATTAGATTTTATTACTTGAAAGCGATGAAGTAAAACCACCTTCTAATTCTGCTACTCAGTTGCCTTAACATGTCAGAGTTAGGTATGGTTATTCTAGGCTTGTATCTGATACTAGGAATCTAGGTCCCCTGATAAAACTATAAATTTGGGCCGGAGATACAATATTAACTCCCTATGTTGGTTGATTGTATCTGTATACCATATTCAAATCCAATAAGTACCTAATAATTGGATAAACAGGGTATGGAAATAAATGCTATAATTATTATAGAAAAATTAGAATTACAATTCTTCAGATATAAAATTTCTAATACAAATAATAATGAAAATTAGGTCTAGTTTCAAACTAAGCTCTGGTTGTACTATGGGAGCTAAACAATGATATGCATACTTGTAAAGGAGAATACTCACTTGAAAGTAAAGTAAACATCCATGACTCAGGGACAAAGTACTTATTACACAGATATTTACCTGTGTCAGGTTTTGAACCTGGGACTGCTAGCTTTGTAGGCAGGGTCGTTACCAACTGGCTAACATTCATTAATATGTCAATATAAAAGTCATATGAGTTAATATACTATAATAGTAGAGCAAATATAAATTTAATTAGTATTTTAGGTTGTACTACAAATGAATTAAAGTCATTAAAGTATAAGAATCTGATAACATCTATTATTACTGAAAATATTGCTGGATTTTCAAATAATGGGGTAAAACAAGTTGTTAGGGTATTTCTGTTTCAATACATAAAGTAAATCATAAGTATATATCCATTTTATAAGTTGACTATTAAGTATTAATTAGGTTCATTAGGTAAGTTAGGAAAGTAAACTATAAGTCTTAATTAGTTTGAAAAGAACTTGGTTGCTACTGTCATAACTAGGAGTACTACCACTATGATGATCACATTCTATAACAAAGGCCAAAATATAAATAAAACTAGCTTCATAAATTTAGGGTTCCTTATCACATCATTTCTGATATGAATACCAACAATTCCAAATTAACAACTAAATATTTTACCAATGGGTTTAACTCCTTAATTCTTATTATTACAATTATTAGGAGGATAAGTGGTCTTCTACAGTTTGGAGACCGTGACCAAGGATGTATGACTTATTTACAATATGGTAAACCATAACCAGAATATTTAAATAAATATGGGATCGAGTGCTATAATATTAGTCGGTGACTAAATTAGTAGGCATTTTTACTTTTAACATCAATGAAATATTGTAATCAGTTTGCAATACTGTAGTGAATTGTTGGTTTTTCATATCTGAATGATTATTACTTGTATTTAGCTAAGTTAGTAGTGATCGCTTGTAGCGATCACAATTTGTTGACGTGGTGGATTAGAACATTTAAGACTTATAGTTGACTGTAAATGGGTGATCATTAATTTAAAGATCAATAGGGGTTCGCAATAACATTAACAGAAACATAACATTGAACTAACTTACAAAGTAACCTACAAAGCATCTATATTATATGAGAAATAAAACACAGATAGTATAAACATTATCGGTTGTAATGTTAACTTTACATGAAGTTTATGTTATCATAATTCTTCACTTCCATTTAAATTTTCTGCATTTCCATGTAATGGCGGCATAGTGGCATTGTCTTTTACGTTCCGTGGGTGTCGTAAGGAGCGATTATTTTAGAGCAGATTATTAGGTTGGACTGTCAAGCTTTTGCAGCAATGTTACCCGATGTTGCTTCTTGAATTCACAAATTTGTTGAAGTAGCATTGAGGCTTCATGTACTCTGCCTAAGTTGAAATACGGGCGAGAGGTTGAACTTCATGTTAATAAACCCTTGACGTTATTCAATTCATGATTTCAAACACCAAGTCGGGTCTCTTCCATTTATCGGGATCACTAAAGATTAGTTCACTTTTCTATTAGTAAACAATTGAAAATCCGGGGATAGGTCATCGAATTTCCCAGCTATATAAGCGCAATATTTTCTCACTAATTGCTTGTGGATGTGCTATTGTCTATCCAAATACGATTGTAATAATTAATGGGTCGTCGCGGTCGATACCTTGATCGATATTATTCTGTAATAGTCACAGATAATAATATGATGGCAATTATTTGGCTACGTTTGACGTTAGCCTACGCAGTTGTTAAGGGTGTTTGAGACACGTAAATAAACGCGCGTGGGGTATTTAAAAATAACACACAATAACGCAAAATAATATTACATAAAAGTTGGCGGGTTACTTTACTAAAGGTCAACTTGTTTAATTATATGTCTGGTTAAATTGGTAATCGTTGAAGTAGTCTGTTATCTCCACTATGATGCAATAATAAAACGATTTGTTATGCGGTGAGCTGATTCTTGAGGGAATAGCGTAGTCGGCTGGAATCGCCATTAATAACACTTTCAGAGGCTACTAGATGAAGTACCTAGTCATGAACATTTATTCATTAATAAGTGTATCGATTTATACATGTTGGGTTGCACTGAGATAAGCAATATGCGTTTATGTAGCAGTAAACTATTACGTTCCTGTTAGACACTTAAAGGGCTAATCATCATACTTTAAAGGCATTATTGATTAAATTAAATTCAGCAATTTGATAGTTATCTATTTACTTTAGCATAAAGGTAATTGCGGGTTCCATTGTAAAAACTTCTTTATCAAACTATAAAGAAGTTCTTGAAAAAGTTATTAAAAAAAACCACATAGTAACAATACAACTATTTTATTTTATAAAGCTTTTATACCATACAAAGGGTTAAGTAAGTTACCTTAACTACAGTGAAGTGACCTATTAACAAAAATAGTTTATTAAATAGTATTACAAATTTAATATTTTTAAATAAAAAATTATTTACACGTTTGTTCTTTTTAGTCAAATTATCGGCTAGATAGAATAAACGAGTGCATTTTGTTTAGTGGAAGTGAGTGAGTGTTAGTGTGCATAAAAGATATATAAAAAAGGGAAAACAAAGCAAAAAAGGAAAGAAAAGTAATAAGTATTAAAAAGTATTTTCTAAAACCAAAATAATAAGAGAACATGGAGCGAACAAGATCTTCACGAAAGCGTAAACAACCAGCTAGATTCAGTCCAGGAACTGATTTAGAAGCCGACGCTAGAGAAGAAGGGTCACAACATATGGATATAGAGATTGAGCCACCACAGGCTAAGCGGTTAAAGAAAAGAATAATAAAATCTCAGAATAAATTAGGGGGCGTTAACCCAGCTTTAAGGATGTTAATGAGGACGGTGAATACCTTGGCTACAAAATTAAATAATTTAAGTGATGAAATTAAAAATTCTAAACGGGGAAATGATATAACACAGCAAGTAGCGATGACAAATGAAATATGTGAGGAAAGTCGACATGAATTAGGTGGTGCGGAAAATAGTAGCTCTAAAGAAGTTGTTAGTAACACAGATGTACAGATTGAAACAAGAACAGAAATTGAGGAAAAAATCCCAGCAGAAAATCAAAAGCAGATTATTTACAATATAAAGAGTCTTAATTATGAAAAACCAAAATTTTATGGGAATACTTCTTATCACCCGGCTACGTTTTTAGAAGATTTGGAAAGTTACCTTAATAAGACGGCTAAGGAAGGAAATGAGCTAGATATCATACAGGAGTGTTTATTTGGAGAAGCCAGGGATTGGGCAAGAATTTACAAAAGTAGATGGACCAAGATAGAAGATTTCAAGACGGACTTTTTAGCCGCTTTCTGGGGGGATTTAGAACAGAGCGAGCTGCGCAGAACGATTGTGAGCGGAACTTGGGATCGGCAAAAAACCCCATCAATGGTTAACCACTATTTGAAAATTATAGGGAAGGCGCAGATGTTGGCATACAAAATACCCGAAAAACAACTAATAAACGATGTTATGAGACAATATCCGAAATATGTACAAAATGTGTGGGCTACAGCTAATATAACAACAACGATAGGGGCAGCGGAGTTTTTGAGAAAAATGGAAGACATTAGCAAACAAGAGGGCCATGTTTATGTAGCTCCAGGCACTTCGAAAACAATAGAGAAAAGGAAGAAGGAACAAGCAGAAGGAAATTATTGGGGCAGACCAGCAGCAGGAAACAAGAAGACGTATAATAATAATCGTAGTATTAATTTTGTTACACCCGAGGAAGTTGTAATAGATGAGTCTGAGAACAAGGATTTAAACTAAATGAGGCTGGGAATTTTGTCCTCGAATCAGCCTCAGACAAAGGGGACAAAGCTTATAAAATGATGTTAAACATGGGATGGGAACCAGGGCAAACGTTAGGAAAAAATGATAGAGGGTTGGTAGCGCCCATCTCAGCCATAGGATTAATTAAAGAAAATAGGGCAGGGATAGGTTGTAAATTAAATGACACGGGTGACATTTATGCGTTAGAAAAAATTGTAGATGTATTAAAATTAAAAGAAGAGCAGACTCATTTAGTTTATAATGAATTGGAAGAGTTGCTCACAGTCTTTGAAGAAGATAAGTTAAAACCAAAACAGCAAAAAGATTTTAGATCGGAAATTGAGATAGGGTTATTAGATTTTGAGGTAAAAGGGTTGTTAGACACGGGTAGTGATATTACTTGCATTTCGGAAGAGTTGTGGGGTGAATTAAGAGGTAAACATAACAATTTACCACTAATGCCAATAAAGCCTTTCCAAATTAGAACAGCAGTTGGACATAAAAGCGTAGACATTCGGTATGTAACATTATTACCATTAAAGTTAGGGAGATATGTAAAAGATACTGGGTTTGCAATAGTTCCAGGGTTATCACGACCGTTGATACTGGGGTTAGATTGGATGAAGGAGAATAAAATAAAGATTGATTTAGAAAGCGAGGTTAAGGGATTAATAATAAAATGTGATGGCGAAGAACAAATAATACAATTTGTAAATGAAATTGATGAAAAATATGTGGAGGAAACAAATGAAATTTGTGAAATAGAAAATAACGACTTGACAAATTACAGCGAAATTCAAACTGGGATAAAATTAAAGGTCTCTGAGAGGAAAAGGTTTGATGTAATATTAAAAAAATATGAATGTTTATTTACTTCAAGGTTAGGTAGAGCTAATTGTTATGAACATGAGATTAAAATGCAGGAACATGTACCGAGTGTTAGGCGAACTTATCCAGTGCCATATGCTTACAGAGAAAGGGTAGAAGAGAAATTAAATGAAATGATGGAACAAGGAATTATTAGTAGGTCGTCAACACCGTATTGCAGTCCACTAACATTTACCTTAAAAAGAGACGGATCTATAAGAGTTCTTCTAGATGCTAGGGAAATTAACAAATACATGTTAGCAGAAACAGAGAAGCCTCCGTTGCAGCTGGATGTTATAAATTCTTTTCATGGAGCAAAATTCATAAGTACTGTAGATTTGAATAACGCTTACTTCCAAATACCTATATCAAAGGATAGCAAAACATACACAGGTTTTACATTTAACGGGAAATCCTATGTATATAATGTTTTACCGCAAGGGTTAAAAACTTCAGTAGGCAGTTTTAGTAGGGCAATAGACATTATATTGGGGCCGGAAGTAAGGGAATTTTGCGTAAATTACTTGGATGATTTAGCCATAATTACTACGGGAACCTTGGAACAACATTTAGAACATATAGATGTAGTGTTAGGGAAATTAAAGATGGCTGGGTTAACTTGTAATTTAGCAAAGTGCGAATTTCTATGTAAGGAGGTTAAAATGTTAGGTTTCATAATATCCACGGACGGACTCAAAACTGACCCTGACAAATTAAAAGCAATACAACAGTTTCCAGTTCCGAAGAAACTAAAACAGATTAGAGCCTTTTTGGGGTTGTGCAACTTCTATAGAAGATTTATTCCACACTATTGCACACATGCGCAGCCTCTGTGTGAACTGTTGAAAAAGGGAGTAGGTTGGCATTGGGGTGAGTTAGAACAAAAAGCATTTGAAAAGATTAAATCGTTATTTGTAGAAACAATTAAATTAAATCATCCAGATCCTAAGAAACCGTATTATTTGCAGACAGATAGTTCAGGTGTAGGAATGGCGGGAGTGTTATATCAGCTAGATAAAGATGGAGAAGTTAAAGTATTAGGGTTCCATAGTAAAGCATTGAGAGGGGCACAATTAAATTGGACTGTCACAGAACAGGAATTTTACTCAGTTATAAATTGTCTGGAGAAATTCGAAACATACTTGAGAGGCTCCAAGGTGATCATCCAGTCTGATCGTAAAGCATTAATGTTTGTTAAAAACTGGAAACTATATAATGCTAGGGTAACTCGCTGGATAAATTATTTAGAGCATTTCAATTATGACATTCAACATATAAGAGGGAAAGATAATATTGTGGCCGATATTTTATCAAGATATCTACCTGAAGGAGAATATTTACAAGAGGATAAAGTGAAATTACCGGAAATATATTATACAGAAACGAAGGAAAATAGAAAATTAAATATAAAATTTAGAGAAATGTCAACTTTGCAAAAGGAAGATTCGGAGTTAAATGAAATAATATCTATCCTAGAAGATAATAAGTTCAAAAAAGACAGATTGAGCAGGATAGCTAGGAAATGTGTTTTGGATAATAATGTTCTGTTTTTCACACCGGGTGGTACCTCAAACCGTGTATTGTTTGTACCAGCAATATTGAGGGATGAAATTATTAAACAAGTACATTTAGAAATGGGACATCAGGGGGCGTTTAAGGTGATTAAATATATAAGAGACAGATTCTATTGGATAGGGATCACAAAACAAGTGAAACAATTGCTTAAGTCATGTCATATTTGTCAAATTTCAAAAAGTAATAATGTGAATCATGTAGGTCCCTGTCAGTCAATTGTCACCACACAAATAGGAGAATTAATAATGGCAGATTTATATGGACCATTACCATCTGGGAAATTTGGTATGAAATACATATTAGTAGTTCAAGATTCTTTTAGTAAATTTGTAAAGTTTTATGATCTCAGACAGGCGACAGCTATAGCAGTAGTACGTAAAATGAATAAATTCTTTGAAATAATTAAACCAAAAGCAATTATGACAGATAATGGGACACAATTTACAAGTAAGTTGTGGAGAGATAACATGAAACTCGAAGGGATTAAGGTTGTATATACATCTATTCGAAACCCTCGGCCAAATATCACTGAAAGGACAAATCGTGAATTAGGCCGACTATTTAGAACGTACTGTCCAAATAACCATAAAAGTTGGGTGACGGTTTTACCAAAATTGGAAAAGCTGTATAACAACACTTTTCATGAGAGCACTGGTTTCACGCCTTGTGAAATAGTATATGGAGAATCTATGCAATTAACATTCGATAAAGAATTAGAAAGTAGAAAGGAGAATCTGAATATAGATCAAATAAGAGAACAAGCTAGACTTAATTTAGATTCAGCAAGTAAAAGGCGACAGTTTAAATTTAATAAAAAGTTTCGAATTATCAATTTTCAAATTGGGGACTGGGTAAAGATTAGGAAATTAAATAAATCAAATGCTGATTTAAAAGTTACAAAAAAATTTGAACCACTATATGAAGGACCATATGTAGTTGCGTCCAATCCATATCACAACGTTTACATTTTGGTGGACCCCAAGACTAATAAAGTAAGGGGGAAATTTAATACTATTCACTTGTCAAGATACTATAAGGAAAAGTAAAATGGAACCGATGGCTGAGGTTGATTCGAAGGGAAAAATTAATTAAATTATATGTAAGTGTAGTTATTAAATAGGCAGATTTGTATAGTAACTCTTTGGTTAATGCGAGAATTGGATGAAAAATAGGGTTTGGTAACAACTAATTATGGAAGTGTTAATGGATGAATAGGTGAGAGGATGTTTCTCCAAGTTTAGTTTTTTTTTCCAAGTAAAGTTCTGCGACTCCAGTTATTAGAATCTTCCATAATTATTGTCAAAAATTAAATTATATGAACATAGTTTATGGTCTGTGGTAGCTTCATAATCAAAGGACTTATTCAACGAGTTCAAAACACTTGTGCCATTCCTGTCTCTGCGTTCAGTTGCTGGTTCATGTCACACTTCACTTTAATAAACGCCACTTTCTTAAAATTCTACATAGACGCAAGCCTCATCTGGCATGTCTCCTCTTGGGGTAGCTAAACACCAGGCCTCAACATATCTCTTCGGGAAAATTGTCTTTCGTAAGCCACAGGGTTCATGGCAATGAGGGTCACCATTGTTGTCCATCAACATACGTTAACTGCTTTTCGTGAGTTTCAAATATGTAGCGACAAAGGGTTGAAAAAAATCCGTCCCACCGCTCAGGAATCTGAAATGTAAACATAATTTAAAGCTCAAGGCTCAAAAGGTCGAGAAATATTCAGAAATGACACTAATTGCGTCTATTTGGTTCGTTACATACCTGCGTTTGCGCCTCACAAAAACATGATGTTACTTGCTGTTTGTACATCTCATTGATTTTGTAGTAAACATTTCTGGTTTTTATCTGGGTTTCTCGGTCTTTGACCTAATTTGTTGCGAATAATGTAACAATGTAATTGTTAAGTTATCATAGATAAGACCTAGGTTATATTCTTTTTTAGTTTTAAGTCATAGACTATATAAAACTGTGTAAAGCAGCGTTGCACGATGGCATTATTAAGTTGCATGACATGTTTAGGCCGGCCTTACACAATCTAAGTCGAATTGTGGGTTCGTGGGCTGAGTTCATACTATTTATTCAGAAAACACGGAATTGCTTACAATTTAACTATCACCTACACACAATCTTATTATTTAGATTATGCATGTCTCAGATTGAACTGATAAAATGATACTGACATGAGTATTATGAAAAATTCTGAACGCATCTATTGTCATACAGTATTTACGGGCGGACACACGCTCTCTGGTTTCGGAATATGAAGTCTAGATTCGGATTATGTATGACCGGCTTTATCTAGTTCATTTTGGTTTTAATAGTGAGTAAGGAAATGTAGCATGTATTAGTTGAAAGATTTAATAAATAAAGATAGTTTGGTTTATATAGATTCTGAGTGGAAAGGGAGAGGCCTATCTATGATTATTAACTAATGGGGTATTAAATACTAGAAGGTGGTAAACGGAAGGTTTTAGTGAACTTGAATGAAACCCTTGGGAATTAGTAATCATAGATAGAGGGGTGAGTTGGCGGCCTCTCGTTAGGTAGGTTAAGGTAAAATTCAACTATTAGCTATATATTTATTAGAAAAAAATTAAATTAGTGGAAAAAAAAAAAAAAAAAAAAAACAACTAGGAATAGGGAACTGGAAATACATAGGAAGATCAGGTTGGCTGGTCGGATTGAGGAGTCTGGAAAATATAAAAGCGGGTTAGATATATAAAAAAAATAAAAATAAAAAAATTGTGAAGGTAAAAGGAGGAAAGAAAGGGAGCAGCTCACTTACAGAAACAGAGGTAGAAAGAAGGTCCAAATCAAAAGAAAATGGGTCATAAGAGGAACTGAAGGGGATAGTGGGTGCCAGAAGGTCATCCAAGGCAATCTGAAACATTAGTCATAATATTATCAGATAAAGTTAGTAAATAATTTTAGGTGTAATGTTGTATATCTGAAACAGAAAAATATAATTATGAAAAAAATGGGGAAGGAAACCTACTTCGTTCAGGTCAATGTTGGATTGGGCTGTCAGATTGGGAACCATGATGGAAGCAATATAATTTTGCTGGAACTGTTCAGGGATTCGCTGGAAAGGAAAATAGGAATTTGAAGCAAAGATTATTTAGAAGTAATAATGTCTAAGTACGTATAAACAAAATTAACAAATATATTAATTGTGCCCGAAGCTATTTCATTATATACACTTGCTTGCTAAATTCCAAATTGTAGTATGTATTTTTATTAATTTTCCATTTTCAAGTAGAGGACTGTAACATAATAATATAGATAGACTGATAGGTGAAGTTGACAATTTATTATATAAGCCATTTTTATCTGAAAAAAATAAAAATAAAGGGTTGTGTTAGAAAAAAAATAATTATGTAGATTATTAAATAAAAGAGGAACAGAATTTACTTCATGGTTTTCCGGCATAGGGGTTGTGACAGGGTTAAGATCAGGAATCGAACTTGAAGGGAGTGAGATGGAGCTGAACTGTAATACAAGGTCAAAATTAAACGATTATAAGTTTATCAAATTACGGGGGAAACATAAAATTCACTAAAGGAAATCGAAATAACTCACAACTATTGTGGGGTCGGTATTAGATGCAGTAGACGTTGTGAAGACAACTTTGGTCTGAAAAATAAAATATAATATTAAAAAAAAAAAAAAAAAAAACTCGTAGAAGCGTATTAATAAATCCAAAATGATAAATAGTAGGTATGTAAATGGTTACCTGTGATTTCCTTCTTCTAAGGCGTGCTTGGTAGTTTGAAATCAACCGTTTTAGTTTATTGTCAGATATAGGGAAGTTGGATAGGTTATTGTATCTATTTAAAAGGAGTAGGCGGTGTTCTTTTTTTAGAGGGAAGTTAAAAAAATTACTATCCGAAGGAGAAAATAGAGATGGGAAGTCTAAAATGATAGATTCAAAGACGTGGTTGGGCAACATGATGAATTAAGGTAATTTAGAAATGGATCGGGAAGGCACAGTACAACAAAAAGTAGATGGCGGTTATAATAAGAAAAAAAAAAACAGAGGTGTGGATACTGAGTAGATTAAGCCGGAGGATATAAAAGAAAAGGGATTTAAGCGGTTTTGCATTCAAACAAACAAAATTAATAATAAAATTCAAGATTAAAATTAAACCAAGAATATGTTTAATTTAAAGTAAAATATAATTGTGGGAAGTAAAATTTGGATACCGCTATTAACATTTAAAGAAAAAAAAACGGAATGGTTTCTCTCTGAATTTATATCACTGAAGTTAAGTGATAGATGTTTGTCTTATCAACTTTTAGTTGTTTTTGCTAATTTGAATTGTCGGTTAGTTAGAATTATAAATAGGAAGAATATATCATAATACCACGATAAAAATAAAACTAAATTAATTTAGTGTCACGTTCGAACAGTGCAGTGGAATGTTTAGTGGAGTGAATCAGAGATTGAGGAAGGAAGACAACTATATAATTTTCAATTAGGGACAGACAAGACATTTATTTGCAACAGACAGTAAATAATGGAATTGGACTTACCTAGGTAAGAGGCTATGTATTTCAATGTTCTGCGAATAGTGATACGGGTTTTACTGTTATTTAACCGGAGACATAAAACTTATACAACAGATCTCTTTGTGAGGGAGTGGTAGGTAAGTCGATATGTTCGGCAATTCCAAAGTTAATTTTGGCCACAGGGAGATTTAATACTCAACAGTGCCCGGGAGGCGTTTGATATTCACTCTACTCATACCCCATTGAGTTTATGAGAATAGTTATGGATAATTATTCTTGATAGAGTTGTGGTAAATGTTAAGATATGATTGGTAGAAACTATAAGTAATGGAGTTTGTATAGAGGGATATATAAAGGCTTTTTACCACAAATAGCCAGATGTGCAACATTTTGTGATAAAATGTCAATATCTTTATATATTGCTATTAGAGCTGAAACTGCCTGAGAAACAGTTTTCCTTCATATGAACTAAATGCGCTTGGTTCCAGAGATATTATTAGACATAACCACAGTTCGAAGTTAAGAATAAGAGTTATTTCTATGAACATAAGCTAAATGGTATAAAAACACATATACATCATATTTCAGGATGGTTTTAATAAATGACAGTAAAATTTGTTGAGATTATTTTGTAAATTAGTGGTTAGAATATTTTCTTCCTGTTGAGTAGAGAGGAATAGTAAGTGGAAAGTTAAAATGGTGATTGGAGACAGAAAGAAACATATTCTAAAGGGGGCGGATGTAACGGAACTAGCTTCTCCTAAGCTATTTCGTCACTTCACAAAATAATTTGTAGGCGGAAAAAAGTTAATAATAAATAATACTAAAAATAAATTATAATTTTAGAAGCAAATAAATCAATACTATGAAGGGGCTTTGTAATTATTATAATCAAACTTAATCCATTTATAATGTATGTAAGCTAAGTTAAAAAAGGGCAATATTCAGTAACAATTACTTAAAAATAAAATTAAATAAATAAAGTTTTAGAACCAGTATAAAACTTGAATCAGTATAAATGCTTAAAATTCTTGGGAAGGAATGAATAAATTATTGTTGCTAAGCGAAATTTAAATTAAAAGAAATTGAGTCCTATTTGTTAGACATTACGATATGTTTGACAATACAGTTAGAAAAAGGGACGCCATCTTAACGTTAGACGCATCTATAATACGGAATAAACAAATGTCTAAATAGAAAATCAACTTTAAACTAAAGGCCATAATGTCGGAATTGGAACCGATGTAAGACTTGTAGCAGGGCCGCCATTCTTGTACGTCGGCGCCAGGTGCCCAGATGTCTAGACATCATCAGAGTTCTGCCTAGATAGAAAGTGAACTTTAAACTAAGGGACATAATGTTGGAATTTGAAGCGATGTAAGACTTGTAAGAGTTGGAATTGGGCCGCCATGTTTCTGCACCGCGCCGGGAGAGCGGACGTCTAGATAGAAAATGAACTTTAAATTTAAGGGAATAATGTCGGAATTTGAAGCGATGTAAGACTTGTAAGAGGGCCGCCATTTTTTGTACGCCGCACCGGGAGGGCGAATGGTTACTCGTAGATAGAAAATGAACTGTAAACTGAAGGTCATTATGCTGGAATTTGAAGCGATGTAAGACTTGTAAAAGTTGTCGGGGTCGAGAAGGCATAAATAGATGTGAATAAGGGTGATCTTGACTTTTGCTTGGCGGTCGTCGGAGGAGTAAGTTGTAGCCGAAAACTGGGAGGAGATTTTTATTATATTGTACTTATGTATTTGTACATATTATTTAAATGGGGTAATTTAGTATATAAATATTTGACTTTTGCTTGGCGGTCGTCGGAGGAGTAAGTTGTAGCCGAAAACTGGGAGGAGATTTTTATTATATTGTACTTATGTATTTGTACATATTATTTAACTGGGGTAATTTAGTATATAAATATTTGGCTTTTGCTTGGCGGTCGTCAGAGGAGTAAGTTGTAGCCGAAAACTGGGAGCAGATTTTTATTATATTGTACTTATGTATTTGTACATATTATTTAACTGGGGTAATTTAGTATATAAATATTTGGCTTTTTGTTGGCGGTCGTCGGAGGAGTAAGTTGTAGCCGAAAACTGGGAGCAGATTTTTATTATATTGTACTTATGTATTTGTACATATTTTTTAACTGGGTTAATTTAGGATATTAATATTTGGGTTTATAACAATCTTCGGTTGGGTGAATTGTTGCTGCCACTGGGAGGTTGGAGTTAATACTTATTTCTTGGGTATTTGTGGACATCATTTAATTGGGTTAATTTAGAATTTAATTATGGGGTTTTGATGATGCATCTCGATGAGATATAATGGATTCACAGCCTGAAATTTGGGGTATATTATTTAATTGTGTTAGTTTAAGGTTTAATATTTGTGTTCCAGGTATTTAACTTATAGTGAATGTTTTGCTTGGTGTTAATTTTGTTTTTAATTCCAGGTCTCCGCTTTGTTCGACTTACTTGGTAGTCGTTGGGCTGAGATCCAGGCAGACGTTGATAACAATTATAAAACTTCACTTACATTTTGGTTAAGGGATATTTGAATATCAGATCTTATCTTTTAACCAAGTAAGTCAAGGGTTTTCGCGTACGGCTCTGACGGCTGTTAACTCGCGTTTCGTCAGATATCACTAGCAATATTCTGTAAATTTGCTCTTCAGGTACCGTAACTGGAACCGATGCTTTGGCAGTGGGGACGGTATGCAGAATATGTATTAGTGATAGTCCCTTATTTATATATTTATATATCGACCACCTTAGGTATTTATCCGACTCGGATGCCAACTTAAGGCTTTCATTAGCCGGCGGAACAGTCTTAGGATTACACACAGGAATTCTAGTTCCGAAGTTTTTGTCATGATAGGTTTAGCTGGTCTAGCAGGGTATCTTTACACCGAGATATTCTGACACTACACATCTACACGATTAATTGTAAATGTAAGAGTTACGTGACTCTTTAGTTTGATTCAAAACAGTAGAATTTTAGGGTTTGTTAGGTAGTTAGAAGTTTCCTCATTACACCGTGAGGAGCTTTAATACACATAATTGTGCTTTAGCTAGGCAAGAAATCGTCGAATCACGTTAAACAACAAAATAACAATAAAAGTTAAAATATCCATATAACTAAATAAATTATAACGATTATAGTAAAATTAACTATATTTAAAATAATAAGAATTTAAATATTATGCGAATAAATTCAATAAGTTAAAAGCTAAGGCAAATATTGTGTGAAGTCAACTCATAAGATGAATGACACCACGACTAACTAGTCTGTGGTAGAGAGGGCGCTTAAAACGTCAAACTGATGTTTTGGTAGAATGCGTTGAGAATGATTTCGAGCCGGTTTTGGATGATTTAAAGCATAAAATTACTGTTTACAAGTTAAATTAAGCTGCAGTCTTACTTCGAGAAACATAAGGGATATAACGTTGCCCAAGTCAAATCAGTGATTGAAAAGTGATCAAATAGATCAAATAGTTAATCAATAATACTCCAGCTGGGTTGATTCATAGCTAGCATTATGAAACTGGAGGATTCTAAGTATGAACCTCATAAAACCAGTCTGGGCTTATTACGGGCAGAAGTCCCGAAGCGTTACTTCCCGTAGAGTGGAAAACAAGTGCACTTCATACAAGATAGGACTAGATTGTTTTAGAATGAAAACAAATTTCCAGATAGAATCAATACCAGTTATTTTACCTTTTAAACTGAATCAATCAAGCTATGAGTTTAAATAAAAAACAAATAGTGGGTAAAGAGCCCAAATTACCAATCTTATTATGTTTCTTGAGGTTGAAATTAACCTTTTGATATTGGGTTTCAATTATTAGGAGAGCAAACCTAAGTAAAAACCTAGCTAACATGCTAATTCTGCATCTCTAAGTAAGAAACACTACTTATATGTATTGAAATGGTCAAATTAGACGTTAAAGTAAAACTCTAATAAAAGGCTAGAATGTCTTACCTGATTTATTTTGATTGTTGATAACAAATAGATAGTATGTGGAGCAATATACAGTCTGGGACGTATTGTACAGCTTCCTGCGGCGGAATGGGGCAGGAAGCCTTCCCCTAAATTAGGGGGGGCCCTCATAAGCCATTTCATTATATATATTTAGCGTCACCGAGAACCATAAAACTCATTTTAATCGACATTAGATTTTATTACTTGAAAGCGATGAAGTAAAACCACCTTCTAATTCTGCTACTCAGTTGCCTTAACATGTCAGAGTTAGGTATGGTTATTCTAGGCTTGTATCTGATACTAGGAATCTAGGTCCCCTGATAAAACTATAAATTTGGGCCGGAGATACAATATTAACTCCCTATGTTGGTTGATTGTATCTGTATACCATATTCAAATCCAATAAGTACCTAATAATTGGATAAACAGGGTATGGAAATAAATGCTATAATTATTATAGAAAAATTAGAATTACAATTCTTCAGATATAAAATTTCTAATACAAATAATAATGAAAATTAGGTCTAGTTTCAAACTAAGCTCTGGTTGTACTATGGGAGCTAAACAATGATATGCATACTTGTAAAGGAGAATACTCACTTGAAAGTAAAGTAAACATCCATGACTCAGGGACAAAGTACTTATTACACAGATATTTACCTGTGTCAGGTTTTGAACCTGGGACTGCTAGCTTTGTAGGCAGGGTCGTTACCAACTGGCTAACATTCATTAATATGTCAATATAAAAGTCATATGAGTTAATATACTATAATAGTAGAGCAAATATAAATTTAATTAGTATTTTAGGTTGTACTACAAATGAATTAAAGTCATTAAAGTATAAGAATCTGATAACATCTATTATTACTGAAAATATTGCTGGATTTTCAAATAATGGGGTAAAACAAGTTGTTAGGGTATTTCTGTTTCAATACATAAAGTAAATCATAAGTATATATCCATTTTATAAGTTGACTATTAAGTATTAATTAGGTTCATTAGGTAAGTTAGGAAAGTAAACTATAAGTCTTAATTAGTTTGAAAAGAACTTGGTTGCTACTGTCATAACTAGGAGTACTACCACTATGATGATCACATTCTATAACAAAGGCCAAAATATAAATAAAACTAGCTTCATAAATTTAGGGTTCCTTATCACATCATTTCTGATATGAATACCAACAATTCCAAATTAACAACTAAATATTTTACCAATGGGTTTAACTCCTTAATTCTTATTATTACAATTATTAGGAGGATAAGTGGTCTTTTACATTTCCTATTATTTTAAAAGCGCCCAGTGCGTCCAGTGGCCTCCTCGTCACTGTGATTGTGTTTTTAAAGTATTAAACTATTTTATTAAAATCGAATATCGAACACCACTTACATTCTATGTAATGAAGCTTGGTATTTATTACTTTTCCTCATTTTAACTTAACGGGAAAAAGTTTCCGTTAAGTTAAAATAGGGAAAAGTAATGAATACAAAGCTTCGTTAGATAGAATTTAGGTTGTATTCGATATTCGCTTCTAATAAAATAGTTTAGTTCAATAGAAAACATACCTAATTACAGTAACGAGGATGCGACTGGATGTACTGCGCCCTTATAGAATAATAGGTAAGGATAGATAAATTGTGGGAAAAAATAACAAAAAAGAATAGAAAAGTATAAGGAAAGCGTAGATAAATAGTAGGAAGAGCATACAAAACACATACATGTAAAAGAGTACTTTTGGTGAATATTATAATATTCACCATTAATTACTAACAGAAATCAGGAATAATCAAAAAGATCACAATAAACCAGATCTGAATTGAGGAGACAGTTGTAAAAGGAAAAAGAAAATTGTTAACAAAAAGTTTTATTAACGAAAATTAATCATAATTTAAACTAAATATGGGCATACCTATATAACAAGTATATTATTTTACACAAGCGACGTGGCACTGGAAACTCATGCTCGCGCCACGTCGCCTGTCTACTCAAGTCAAGGACAAAAACATAAATACGATACGCACAAACTCTCAAAAATACGTCTCACACGCTTACGCTTACGCTTACGCCTGATATAAGGTCGTCTATACATATACCTATTTTGAGACTGGGCGAATCTATGTTTTTATCCTTGACTGTACAATTTAGTAGGATAATGCGTTAAAAAGTGACATTTTGGCTGCAAAGGAGATTTCGTGAGCTTCATGTACAGCCCTTCATATTTTTTGCGCCGCTCCTCTATGGTAACGTTGACATCGGCTTCGGTATTGACAGTCGATACAAAGCTATCCAGAATTTCTGCCCGCGACGCATGCCATTCCTTCTTTGACCGACGAGCGGGAGGAATATTAAACAGGCATCCAATAAGGAGAATAGCTGCTATGACTGAAGTCTCCGGGATCACTTCTGAAAAGGAAGTTTTTTTTTTAATTGAAACACTTTATTAAATTGAAAGTAACCGAAACTGAAGTCTGACAACAAAATAAAACAAAACCCTATCCTATGTTCGTAGTCGAGTAAAAAAAGGTGATGTAAGCTCACCATTAGAAATCGCCAGTGTATCTGCTATATGCTTATGCAGAAATTTTTCTTTAGTAGAAATCTGCTTGTTTCTGGCACTCTGTATTATCATGCCGGTAGAAGCTTCTAAGGCTCTACGTCCCCCAGCTTTATCCGGATAGAGTGCGTCGTAATCAGTAGCCGCCAGCCGTTAGGTGACTGTAGGATGGGGTATTTTTTCAAATACATCTGCAGGGTCCAGCTGCGCGACTTGAGAGCTGCTCCAAGGCCGACAACACCTTATCCATATCCCCTGTACAAATTAATAAGATTGTTTTATTCGGATTTTGATATAGGTACGTTTGCCATATACAAACAAGAACATACCATTATGCATATGTAATATATATTTAATTTAATAATAAAAATAGTTTCCGAGTTCTAAAAGTTCTATTCCAACAAAATTACCTTCTTCAAGTGCCCCCAAGTCGATCACAGGCAGCCACCTGACTTTGAGCTCGATCTGGAGCCGGAGTGGGACTTGGGCTTCGCCAATAGGTTTAAAGATATTAGATACGCTCGCCGAGCCCCTCTGGCGTTCACTAGCCAGCCGGAGGTATTACACTTCGACTGGTAAGCTTTGGAGGCCGAGTTCAAGATTTTAGCGGCCCTCGACAGATGTTTCCAATATGACTCATACCTAAAACAAAAATGTATTTAGTAGGTATAACATTCAAGTTGGGTATAGATTTTGTTGATTAAAACTTTTAAGAGAAAGAAAAATAGAACACGTAGAAAGATGTTCGTACTAACTCAAAAAGTACAAAAACTCGCTCTATGTATTTACTGAGGACCAATTAAGGAATAACTGTGCCAAGTTTCAGCCATGTACCAAAAAGTACAAGGTTCCCATCCCATCAGAACAACCCGCAATAGAACCAATCTTCACCGTTTTAGCCAATTTTGTGGCACAATTTCTCAAAAACTATAACTTGTATAAAAATGCATGTTCTAGACACGCGGGAGCGTGTCCAGCCAAGTTAAAAAAAAGGAACTGGAACTTCAAAAAGTTATTTGAAGATTATATCCATGCAAACAAGTACCTAGGTATAGTGCGCGCCACGTAACATGAACCTACGGCATAGTATAAATAGAACAGTAATTGCAATTGTTCCTATAATACGTACCTATACCTACATAATTATTATAAATAAAAATGTCAAAACTGCACTGAGCTCTTAGTCTCACTCAAAGAAAGCCGCACGGCGGCCGCCAATAGTACCTAGTCAAAGGAATCCGCCGGAGACGAATTACTTTTCTATTTATACTATGGCTACGGGAAAGTCGACTATGACCCACCCCGAAATTGACTTCTGAGCAGGTTCATTCCATGTTACATGGCGCGCACTAAGTATACCTACCACCAGACACCTGTAACCCCTCGTACCTATGCGGTGTCAAAAATTGCTAGGTAATTAAACAGTGACCTCGGCACGGATCCGTGCTAGCATACGAGGAGGTAACCATGCTCATCAAACCAATAATCAAAACCACAAACCAACAAAAAACACAACGGCAATTAGTTAGGTTAGGAATACGAATAGCATAGGTAGGTAGTTCAACTTACCGGCAAACTACTCGACATAATTGTCGAAATTCCATTTGTGCAGTAGATCTGCCGTCTGCCATCACTTATCAATCTAATACACACACAATGTAGGTATACCTGAAACGTGCACTCGCGTTGAGCAATAAATGACAACTGACAACTGGCGCGGCGCGGGCGCTTTGTTGCGAATGATGTGGATTCGCCGAACTTGAGACGTTCATCTAAATTTATGATTGCGTAATAATTCGTTGTACGTTTCAATGTATTTTTGTGTAATAGCTTTGTATATTATAAGAATGTTATGATATTTCAGAATTACCAATCTTCAAAAAGATAATGCTAGCATCGTAAATAATATGACAAGTCATACTAATTCTAACTTGCATCAGTACGGTGCCTTCACCGTATTTCAATTTATGTTCTGCAATTTTACTAGGAATTTCTTAATACAATATGGTGACAGTTTCCTCATGTAATATAATTATAATCTTTCTCCGGAGTATCATCGAATTTCTGTAATATAGTTGTGTTTTAACAGGACAGCACTATATTGTATCAAAATGGTAATATTATATTCGGTGACTAAATCTTATGGTGGAAGGTCATCACATTATTGCACTACTTCATCTATAAATTCGATTATTTCGTTATATGGTAGAATTCTCACATTGTATTTATCTACGGTCACTTTATTTTAGCATAATTAATTACATTCCAGTACAATGTAATGATATTTTAAAATGAAGCCAAAACGACATTTTTCTCAGTGTATTTATTACTTTTTACCGATAAGTTTAGGTAACGTTAATAATAATAAATAATAAATATCAGGGGACAATCTCACACAAATTGACCTAGTCCCAAACTAAGCTAGGCTTGTACTATGGGTACTAGACAACGATAAACGTTAATAGCAGAATTATTAAAAATGGATAAGTAGACTATTACATTATAATTATAGCTTATTTATTTGATTTACTTGTTGAATATTGTTTGCTGGGAATTCAGTGGTAGGTAACCTTATAGCATTATCAGACGTTCGTAATTATTTTCTTAGTTTTTGAGGACGTAGATTTCGAAAATTATATCAAATTTGGAAGTTAATATGGCGGCCATGATGTTTTTTGAAAAAGTCGTTATGGGTATCATTTTCTTAGTTTTGGGGACGCAGATTTCGAAAATTACATCAAATTTGGAAATTAAAATGGCAGTCATGATGTTTTTTGAAAAAGACGACATGAGTAGGTATCATTTTCTTAGTTTTTGGGGACGCAGATTTCGAAAATGACATCAAATTTGTAATTCAAAATGGCGGATATGATGTTTTTTTGAAAAAGTCGACATGGGTAGGTATCATTTTCTTAGTTTTTGGGGACGCAGATTTAAAAATTTAATCAAATTTGGAATTCAAAATGGCGGCCATATTTTTTTAAAGTCATGGGTATCATTTTCTTAGTTTTTGGGGACAAACTTTTCGAAATGACATCAAATTTGGATTTCAAAATGACGGCATTGATGTTTTTTAAAAAGTCTTCATGCAGATGTCGAAAAAAACAAAGAGAAAAAAAACGTTTATTTACATAGGTTAAATCTAACAAAAGCACAGAAAACAAGAAATAAAAAATTGGAGGCCATTTTATTTAAAAGAGAAGAAGTCTAAGTATATTTTATTTCAAATGGAGAAAAGTTCTCTTTAAATTTGGATTTCAATGGAAAGCATGGCAATTTTGAAACATTGGTTAAGCTTTTTTTTTAATAAACTCAGCTTTCTTCAATCAATCCTTAGACGACCTTAGAAGACTTTTTCAAGAAACATCATAGTGGCCATCTTAGTACCCATAGTACAAGCCTAGAGCTTAGTTTGGGACTAGGTCAATTTGTGTGAGATTGTCCCCTGATATTAATTAATTAATTTATTTATTTATTTATTTATCTTGTACTCAAAATTTGAGATCATTTACAAAATATGCGTCCCCAAAAACTAAGAAAATGATACCCATGTCGACTTTTTCAAAAAACATCATGCCCGCCATTTTGAATTCCAAATTTGATGTCATTTTCGAAAGCTGCGTCCCCAAAAACTAAGAAAATGATGCCATGATTACTTTTTCAAAAAATCATTGGCTGTCATATCTAAAAACCATCTCAGAAGTACGAGGATTATATTTCCGAATGGATTTTGAAATCGGTGCAGTAGTTTTTGAGATAATTGCGAAGATAGAAACATACATACAAACATGCATTACATACATACGGGTCAAACACAAAACCTACTTTTGATAAGGCAGTTAAAAATACTATTTACGTCCCTTCAATGATAAACTTTATCCTCGATGTTTAGTTTTCATGCTTAAGTAAATATCTAAACTAAATATGCTAACATGCTGGAAAGAAGCTCAAAGAAAATGTTAATTTTAGCTTGCCTTGACAAAGTACACGCTAAAAATACGAGTAGGTACATACGAGTACAAATTGAGAACTTACCTAAGAGCGACTCTAGCTGCTGACTTAGCTCACTAATTTTTAAAGCATGTGTCATTTTCTGTGAGTTCAAAGGCAGAAAAGGGGTGGATGCCTGAACCTGACTGAAAATTATAAAGAACCACACCAATTTTAAACTACGACTGCACCGACCCGGTGTTATTATTCAACGTAGAGATGTAGCTGAATGGACATTGTATATATACACAAAACGCTGAATACACAACTTCCCATTCTTAAACGTAAGACCCCATAAAAATGTATGTTATGCCCGCCGAGCCCGCGCGGCCGCGTGGCCGTGTCCTCCTCTTTACGGCCATCGGTCGTATCGGGATGTTTGCGCTAGAAGGCAACAAAGGACAGAGTTTCCATATAAACCTGCAAGCGAATCTAAGAGATAAGTTTAATCGGTTCGGGAGTTTTCCGAGCATCAGATATCTCACCGCTTTAAACTAGGCGAACAACTTATACACCGGAGTAGGTGGCACAGATTGTTGTGTGCTAAGTATCTAACAATAACATTGAGATTTCGATTTGCGATAGATTCCTTTAGTCTATTGAGTGGAGTTTGTATTTTTCTAATCATATAAGATTTTGTTATTCGATTTTGCTCCCTAATGTCAAGTTCCTCATTTAGTAAAACCACAGGTACAAAAAAACTTGAAATTTGACTTATTAAGCTTTCTACACACCAGAGACACCACAGAACACTATACATTTATAACTTTTTGTTTATTTTATGTACTTACTTATTTGGTTTCCTTAATTATTAAATGCATGATTGATAGTAGTTTTTTCTCATAGGAGAAGTGAAAAGAAGAGTTCAACAGGCTAACCCTCGATGAAATATTGCATTTTGCTCCCTTGTTTTACTGTTTGTCACATGAATGACATTTTAATAAAGCAAAAAAAAATGATTTTATTTTATTGCATTTGTACAAAGAAACTTACTCCTAAGTACAACCCTATTAGGGTTTGGCAATTTTTAAAATTGAAAACTAAATCTAACATAAAACAAAACATCTACTTACAATGTTCATAAAAAAATTAACATCCGCTATAGGTAGGTACTTTTAGGGCCGGTTTTATATAAGCCCTGCAATTTATGAATATTCCAGCACAAAATTCATGCATATTCCCTTTTATTTCCACGAGCAGCGTAGTTTAATCAACATACCTCTATGTTGATTGAACTATAATTCTTACATAAACCTATCTAGGGTTAACTTAGATTTGCTTTTCATCTCATCCTGATAATTATTATTTATTATACAAGAAACGATTTTTTTTTTCTTTTTTTTTTGTATTTTTTCTATCGTAAAAACGGTAATAGGTACATACAAGCGTCAAATTCGGTATGTGGTCAATGTTGATTATAGAACAAACCCTATAGAAAAACAACAAATACTAAAAACTTTAGTGCGCGAGTCCGACGCAAAAATTAATAAAAAAAAAAAAAAAAAATTGACAATAAATGAACAAACATTATCGGTGTTATTGCAAGATTTAGACACGCCTTAGACAAGTCTAAAATGTCAGTTTTCTATGAATTGACATTTACTAAACAAGTGTTCAACGGTTGTTTAAGTTTTTGTAATAACACCGTTTATGTTTCTTTAGTATCTAGTGTTGAAAGCACATTCCATAAAGTTTTACAAAAATCCTTTTAGTGGATTCGGGTTCCGAGGTTTTTACATTTTCACGTTTTACGGCGCTCTACTAGATATGTTGTTACCAACTTATAAGTACGTTTACTAGCGGTCCAAACAAAGGTCATCTTTCGAAATAATAAAATTGTACATTTAAATTATGTGAAAATATAAATTTGCTTACTTCTTATGTTTGTTACTAATTATGCCAATATCGTGTTATTTTACGAAATAGGTACTAATATGTTATAAATTTTCTAGTCTTAGTACAGTCTGCAGTTGAAATATATTTCAACTGCAGTGTAGAACCCTAAAAATAAATATTGCCGTGCGAAAACAACCAACGCGTCAGCGTGGCTCCGTATTTGGACTTGAAATTTATGTTTATTTAGGTACGTATTGCAAAAGGTCCAGAAAGCAGAACATGACAAAATCACACTCCGTGTTTAAATTAGCTAACCACAGCGTAATTATAATCTAAAATCCGCTTTTATTAACTACTAGCGACCCGCCCTCGCTTCGCTCCGGGTACTATTATATACATTAACCCTCCGTGAAAAATTATCTGATGGTAGTGTTGTTATCCATTGCGTGGTTTAGGAGGAGTTAGCGGACATACAAACATCCGCAGAAAGCGACTTTATTTTATTCTATGTAAGGATGTTACTCGACTTAGAAATCTGTAGATAGATACACTTATTCAGACGATAAATTGTAACTGTATTCTTGTCGTAAACCCATGGGAAAATAATAAGGTGCAGATAATTAACTATCAGCGCACACAAGTAAGCGAGGTACAGCGATGACGATGAGCGTAGGATACAGTATGCTCGTGATACATTTACTAGGCTTACGGCGGATTAGGTACTAACTATCCGATAAAGCGTTCGTCTTAATAGAGCTCTCGCAGGCACGAGTGCAATCGAGGCGTCTTAAAAATAAAGGTGAGAAGAGGTTTCCAGACAAAACCAGATCAAATTTTATATAGCTCAGGTAAGTATGCCATAGTATACAAGAATGGTTTTTATTTAAAGACACTCCTGGAAGAGCATGTGCTGTCAAGATAGGTACAGGTTAAATCTACGAGTACCTCATTAGGTACTGAAAGTCTGAAAGGCGAGTTTGCGTAGTTTTATTAATGTGCCTGTTAGTTCGGGCATCGCCGGCGACGCGGGAACGTCTGTCAATAAGCGTGTTGATCCCCGCCCTGTTAGACGCCGCGCCGCGCCGTGAGTGATGAGACTGATGAGATGTAGGAAGCGAGCATACCGTTGTGTATGAACCTTATATACCTACTCGCTTACTGTTATACATCACTATTTGTATTCGCGTAATGAACATGCTTTTGTAGCGTTCCGTAACTAATATAACGCTAAGATATACGAAGCTCATGAACGAATATTAAATTATCAGCTTAATTATAGTGTTGGATATGAAAGTATTGTCGGAACTGGTTGACATATTAGAAAATAAGTAGCGGTAGAGCAGTAGCCCATTACTGGTTACAAAGGGCCCTCTAAGCCTTGAGGGTAGTACACTCATATAAAGATGATCACTTTTGAACCAAATACCTTACGACTTTAATTAATATCGGTCAGTGCCGGATGATTAAATCTTGGTCCCTCTATTCCCAGTTACTATATTCCCTCACAATTTTCTAACTCATTAGATACTTGGTTGACGAAATGATACCGGCGACTCCGGCGAGCCTCCTTGACCCTACTATTACGAAAAACCTACAGCTTTAGTCCGTAGTCCTGTATCAACGCAGCTCCACAAAGGTATTTCGCATAATGCCTACAAAGGCGTAGGTCAGGTTATGATAGTCGCGGGAAAGAAGATACAGAAATGACCAGAAAATCAATCAAGATCCATCTTGGTCAGATAATGGTGAGTGCTAAATAACACTGCGTTACAAATAAAATAAAAATTAAGTGCCCACTTGAATTTTTCGTGCTTATTTATTTATACACACCACTTATTAAGAATCCATTAGTACTTTTTGTCTATCCCGTACTGTTTTTTCACGTACTATTTATTACTATGAACAATATGCGGGTAGATTAAAAAAAGGTTATCGGCGTGTACCTTAAAAACAAGACGTGATAGAAATAAAATACCTGTCCCGAAAAACTATATTTAGTCCGTCATTTACATTATCAAAAAATATTGAACATGTATTTTTTATGTTGTCAATTAAACAAAAACTTACGAAGATATATCTAGTGCGTTGAAGTTCCGCGTGACGTCACGCCGTGGCACACTTTTTACCACGTTGTGACGTCACGAGTCCCTACTCCCGAACTTTGATGCGCGTTATCTTTGTCAATTTTGATTTATTCGATAAAAAAATACGTGTTTAATATTTTTTGATAATCTAACTCACGGACTAATAGAATATTTTTTTTTTTACCCAGGACGCATCTATATTCTACGTCAACGGGAAATACCCTATAGGTTTTGATTCCCCTGAGATTCCCTTGAATATGCGGCATAAACAGCCGTATCTTTTGATTGCGTTGACTAAGATATTTGATTTTTTCACTGATCCAAGGGATTGCAGACTTATTTGATATTAATTTCAACTTGATTCCTCCACGCGATCCTGAGAAAAAGGGTCTTGACAGACACATAGACAGACAGACGGACGGACAACAAAGTGATCCTATAAGGGTTCCTTTTTTCCTTTTGAGGTACGGAACCCTAAAAATGACTAAGAATTTAGTGGATTCTAGGAATTACTCATTTAGTTAACGAAGCATCCATCATATAAGGTTCACGGCTTTTTTAGAGCGAAATTTCAGTGAGGGTACTCCCGCAGGACGTTGGCAACCTATTTTCGTAATGGAAGTCATTATATGCCATTAAAAATATCTTATCAGAATCGAAAAAAAAACATTTTATGAACCAGACATATAAAAGTTTTAATATGTGTAGTTTCTGCATTAGAAATATGTTTTATAGTACCTAACTCGAGAATTTAAGCAAGGTAACAACGAGACTCCCTGGCTACAGATATATCGAGTTGTTCCTTGGCTGGCACTTATCATTGTATCGGAAGACACCGTTTCCGTTCCGGCGACGCGGCCGTCAAGCCGTAACGCTAACACATCAGAGACCTTATTATGAGCTTTTAAGTCCTGCCATTTAGTGAAAGGGACAGAGCTATAGGAGTCAAATATCACTGTCCCGTTCACAACCTGGAACCTGTCAGGTTTTGACAGCTCATAGTACGGCCTCAGATCTGCGCCCTGTTTGCACAAATTACCTATTTAAGAACCGATCAACACGAATTTTAAATTGATGTCAAATATGCACCAAAAAGGAAAGGTACGCAACTATCCGTCTCCGATTTGATTTATTTTGATATATGTTAGAAAGTAGTCTAAAATAACTGACACGTATTTTTTTTAGCTGCCCAATCTCAACGTATTGGGAGAAATTGTCCTCCAAAGTACTGAAAAGTGAGTAAACCCCCAACTTCTGTAGAGAGTTTTTTTTTAAGTTAATTTCTGGTTTGATTATATGTTTGAGAACGTGAAAAAATAATGAGCACGTGTTTTGTTATATCGGCTCAAACTCATATTTTCCTAAAAAAAACACGAATGAGAAATATACAACTAAGAAGGGTGTTTTTTTAGCAATATATGAGTTTGAGCCAGTGATCAAACCAGTAACTAACTAAAAAAAAAAACTCTCTACAGAAGTTGAGGGTTTAGTCACTTGTCAGTACCTACTTTGGAGGACAATTTCTTCCAATAGGTTGAGATTGGGCATCTAAAAAAAGATATGTGTCTGTATTTAGACTACCCTCTAATATACATATAGCAAAATAAATCAAATCGGAGCCGGATAGTTGGGTATCTTTCTTTTTAATTTAAGATTATAATGTTTAAATGACTTAACGCACCACTAGTTTTAAACGCATGTGGTATCAGGCCTAGCTAGTTCGTAAAACCTTGCGATACGCCCGTGTGCATGCTTGAACCCATCGAGCACTTTTCTTTCTCTCCCTCACAATATTGCTTTCTTTTGCCTTATTTATTATATTATTTGGTTATTTAGATTTACGTAGCTCATTAACTATAAGTATTTAAGTATAATCTCCTAAACAAACTTCTGAATTATTAAAAAACCAACTGATATTCTGTCTCATTTGTAATTATCTCTGCGTGCATGCGCGCGCACCACAGCAATAAACTAGAGGTAAATAAAAAAGTATTTTTTTAAACAATCCAAAATAGTTGTATTGGAATTATGACGCTGCGGTGTAAGCAGATGTAGATCGCATGATAGTGCGAGCAAATCTGCGCCTTTATTGAGAAGGGTGCGAAGCGTTCATAAATGTACACGTCAGTCGCCGCGACCCAAACATCTTTTACTTTACTCTCGAGAGTGTACTACGAGCCCTTCATCCACTTTTCTTCTTACCTTTCCGCCCGTTCTCTGGGTTAAATTCCGTTACATTTATACTGGGTGTCCCATAGTCATACGTCATATTGACACCGGAGCGGAGGTATAGACCAGCCTAAGACGGACCGAACTATTTTTTTCTTTATTTCCAGTTTAAAGTTTAAATTGGCAAAAAACATGAACTTTAAACTGGAAAATCTGGAAAACCATGTGACTTTTACTGAGGTCATGTTAGGCCAGTCCAGTGCGTTTTAGCCCAAGTAGAACAAAAGCTGTGTAAGAGCATATACAGCCCGTGAAACTAAGAGTTATAATAGCTATAATGATTTTGTGGTACTTGGGAGGTCTACCTCTGGTATCAATGTGACGTACGACTTATGGGACACCCTGATATAATATTTAGAAAATTTCCCCCGCAATAAAACGTGAAGCACCACGTGTAGCGACGAACGATTATCATTCGAAACTCTTTGGACCAGATTTACCATTTCTCTGTTTTTCTAAACAGGAGAACCATTAATTTAACTCATAAATAAAAATCTATTGAAATCAGCCGCGAACCAAGTTCGAGGGCACTAAATCATTCTGAAAAGCCATTTGAGGCACAAAGGATGGTTAATAAACAAATGGACTCGGCACAGGTACTGCGAGCGGATGTAACTTTTACATTACGGGACTGCTTCGTGCGATATATTTCACCGAGAATCTCATTTAAGACCCTATTTATATCTGCAAGAGAGCGCCAGAAATCAGAAATCTTGTTTCCTTCGTGGACCACCTTTCTAAATGCGCGACTAATAAACTGGTCACGTCAACGTTATTTATTATTATCGCAACAGGGTAGAACAAAACATCCAGCCCACAGCCTCATTTTATTGCTCAATTCCTATTGGATGAAGCGTAAAACATGGATAGCTACTCTGAATTTTTAACTTTATGGCTCTATGGCTCCCTACTAAACGAATAAAGGCCGAGCGAAGATGAAATAATACAAATCTCTTGTACATCTAGATTACAATGTTGATAACAAAATTCTTCTTAGGTAGGTATATTTTATTTTTCCTGTTCAATAAGCAATCTAACAATTTGTCTTTGCAAACTTACCTAAGTTACTTACTAAGTGAACATGTGATGAATGTACAAACTAAGAAACTTACTTCATTCATTACCCACTTAGTTTTGGTTGGTTTTGGTAAAGTTGGCAAGTGGCTTTCAGTTTAATGCTACGAGATGCACCAATAACTCCAACTACTTAACGATCTGATACGAACGTGAGCATGCACAGACGAGCAGTGAAGTGGTGCATAGCGTGAAGGAACGCATATCACTGCACAGATTCTAAAATTATTTGAAATTGTGTCAACATGAAGGGGCGCAGGCGGCGGCGGCGGCGGGTGCAGGGCGCAGGGCTCGGCGGGAGCAGTCGGAGGCTCGTGCGGCTGTCCGCCGGTCCGGTGACACAGCCTCCGCCGCGCGGGTATGGATTATTCGTGCCGGCAGTGGCAGTGCGACCCACGCGCTCCCCGCGGCTGCCCGCGCCGCTCCCGCACCGCCGCCGCTCCGCCGCCGCTCGGTCCCGCGCGGAGTCGGAGACGACTCTCCGCACAGTTAAAAGCATGCCATTAATACGACCCTCGCTCGTTGAGTAAATGACGAGGCTAATGTCACATTACTATATCATGAAAAGCATCTGTGGAGCAATTAATTTATACGACTTTTGTGTGAAATTTTTGTGATTATTGAACATTATTTCCATGTGGACAGGTACTGAATATTTTAATATATTACTTCTTTGAAGTGACATAAAAAATTTAAAAAGAAATAAAAATAAAAAAGTTTTGGAATTTGTTAAGAGTTAAGTTTTTGACCGGTAGAGGGTCACCGTCAAAAATATTATTATTACAATGAAAACGGCAATTGAAATAAAAAACCCGGACAAGAGCATGTCGGTCGGTGCTCGGCGTAGGGTTTCGTCACCGTTACCACGAATACCAACAGCAATCTCAAAAAAAACACAAATATCAGCTAATTTTCTATTCAAAGTTATCTTAGCTGATTTTCGGTAGACCACCAGGTATAAATATTTTAATCGTCTGTAACTCAAGAACGCGATTGTTTTCCTTTTAAATTCGTTATATGTGCTTTCATTAAAGGTAATATTTTCCAGATTTTTAGTACTTGTAGTTTTGGCTGAAGGGGAAGGGGAAGGGGAATACCTTGCATAATTATTTTTTAAAAGCTATTCAATGATACCTCATTAGAAGCAAAACAAACTTTACCTTCCTTTGTTTCCCTTGTTTAGGAGGACCCTGATATGTTTTCTTTCAAAATTTTATTTTACAACATTGTTAGCGTGATTAACATTTATTAGGTACCATGCCAAATTACAGCTTTGTAACACCTTAGTGAAAGCTGTAAGCTGTGTTTAATTAGGAGACTCTTAAGTTTCCTAGTTAAACCGCCGATAGACAGATGGACATGATGAAACTACATATAAGGGTTCCTTGTTGACTACGGAACCCTAAAAAGCTTTATACAATTTTTTTCCCTTCGCAGCGTAATAATATTTTGAACAATTATGTTAAAAAAATATATAACAAAGTATTCCATCATATATATTTATTTTTTATGAAAGTAGCTGATAAAAGTAGGTAGTTTCCCTGAACCATATTCAGTGTTTTTGCTTTAAATGTTTGTCAAACTTTTTAGGAACTTCGTGGCGTAGCCGTAGCAAGCGCGTAGCAAACCCGTAGCAATTGCCGTTCAACTATAATCAACAGTAATGTATTAATAATTACAATTTACTTAGAATGATATGAGTTGAGCAATCATATAATAAATACCCAGGTAATAAGATATGTCACCTTTAACTCGGCCAGGCTCGTACTGGGAATAATTATTACTCTTCAAAACGATATTAACCTGATGATGAGCCTTTAATAATCTCATTCTCGCTATTGTTTTGGAGCACAAACTTTGTGAAAGGGGCACTGATTGTTTAAGCCGTATAAATACTTTGGAGATATTTCTGCTGTTGCATTTATTCTCGATGTACTTATCTCTAATGTTAAATTAGATAATAAAGTGAATGGCAGGACGGACGGACGGATAGATAGCGGAGGCTTAGTAATAGGGTTCCGTTGGCACCGTTTGGGTACGGAACCCTACAAAGTATATCAGAAACGTTTTAATAAACGATTTAAAATAATTGAAAATACCAAAAAGAATACAGTTTTTATGACATTAGTAACCATCAAAAAACTTATTTAGTAAAAAACAATAAACAAAAATACCTATTAAGGAAGGCTTTAAATATTCTAACGTTAGATAACGTATATGGTCTCTGCCCAATACACCGTATCATACCACGACCGTACTATGAAGGTATCAGGCACGAACACTCCACTGCTATAGAAAGTGCCGGTCGGTGACGGACCGGTCTAGTGGGCATGGTCTCATCAAGGACCTTTTACTCAAACTGGACTGATTACTGCTAGAAAAAAGTGTGACCGATAGAGAAACCCAACGTGGGGGGTTTTATCTCTTCTTATTAGGGTGTCCAACTTTATCTGCGGACAAAAATATAGATCCTTGGGTCTCATACTTTTCAATACAAAGAATATTCTTTGTCTGACACGTTCCTATTACGATCATGGTATGATCCGTTGTAGCGGGCAGAGGCCTTTAACCCCTAACTCCGCGCGTGTTTAATATTTTGATGTTCCCATTGTGACTCTAAATTTTCGCGATAGTAGCTTATATCAATCCCAAGCCCTTTATCTTTCACATTTTTAAGATATTACTAAGTATATGAAAAAACCGGTCAAGTGCGAGCCGGACACGCACGCCGAGGCTTCTGTAGCCACACAATATTATTATATGTATTTCAATTTGTATGTTTTGCATTTACCAACTTATAATTGAATAACTCTTGTAACCGTTAGCGCTAGCCCGACTCGCACTTGACTGGTTTTTATTATTTGTTATTTTTCTTTGGAGTTTGCGCCATGCGAGTAATTACACCAAATTTGAAGCTGGTATGAATTACCGTTTTTATTATAGAACAAAAATTATATAAAAAACTGAAAAGAAACGTTTCTTGTATACTTTTATTTTATTTTATTATTCATTAGGAAATTCGCCGTTATAACACACATCAAGTAAAAGAAAAACAATCGGCTATGTATTACGATTAAAAAGATACAGCTCATTAAATTTAGGACAGCCGGACGAACGGACGGACAACGTAGACTCAGTAATAGGGTCCCGCTTGGCACCTTAGGTACGGAACCCCTTAAATCAGCAAACGATGCTGCTGTAATGTCATAAATTTTCACGTTGAGTTCCTCAAAGTACTTTGAATTATAATAAAACCCACGTTTGCAAGCACATGCTAATAATTACTTATACCTACTTACGTAAGCCCATTTTAAGACCAACATCAAATTGACAACCGAACAGTTTTCTTTTCAATATCCAACCTTCGCGCTGTTTCGCTATTAAGGGCATTCTTCTTCTTCTTCTTCGCGCTGTGTCGGTATTAAGGGCCTTCTTCTTCTTCTTCTTCGCGCTGTATCGCTATTAAGGGCCTTCTTCTTCTTCTTCGCGCTGTGTCGCAATGAAGGGCCTTCTTCTTCTTCTTCGCGCTATGTCGCAATTAAGGGCCTTCTTCTTCTTCTTCGCGCTGTGTCGCTATTAAGGGCCTTCTTCTTCTTCGCGCTGTGTCGCAATGAAGGGCCTTCTTCTTCTTCTTCGCGCTATGTCGCAATTAAGGGCCTTCTTCTTCTTCTTCGCGCTGTGTCGCAATTAAGGGCCTTCTTCTTCTTCTTCGCGCTGTGTCGCTATTAAGGGCATTCTTCTTCTTCTTCTTCGCGCTGTGTCGGTATTAAGGGCCTTCTTCTTCTTTTTCTTCGCGCTGTGTCGCTATTAAGGGCCTTCTTCTTCTTCCTCGCGCTGTGTCGCTATTAAGGGCCTTCTTCTTCTTCTTCGCGCTATGTCGCAATTAAGGGCCTTCTTCTTCTTCTTCGCGCTATGTCGCAATGAAGGGCCTTCTTCTTCTTCTTCTTCGCGCTATGTCGCAATTAAGGGCCTTCTTCTTCTTCTTCGCGCTATGTCGCAATGAAGGGCCTTCTTCTTCTTCTTCCTCGCGCTGTGTCGCTATTAAGGGCCTTCTTCTTCTTCTTCGCGCTGTGTCGCTATTAAGGGCCTTCTTCTTCTTCTTCGCGCTGTGTCGCTATTAAGGGCCTTCTTCTTCTTCTTCGCGCTGTGTCGCTATTAAGGGCCTTCTTCTTCCTCGCGCTGTGTCGCTATTAAGGGCCTTCTTCTTCTTCTTCGCGCTATGTCGCAATTAAGGGCCTTCTTCTTCTTCTTCGCGCTGTGTCGCTATTAAGGGCCTTCTTCTTCCTCGCGCTGTGTCGCTATTAAGGGCCTTCTTCTTCTTCTTCGCGCTATGTCGCAATTAAGGGCCTTCTTCTTCTTCCTCGCGCTGTGTCGCAATTAAGGGCCTTCTTCTTCTTCTTCGCGCTGTGTCGCTATTAAGGGCCTTCTTCTTCCTCGCGCTGTGTCGCTATTAAGGGCCTTCTTCTTCTTCGCGCTGTGTCGCTATTAAGGGCCTTCTTCTTCTTCTTCGCGCTATGTCGCAATTAAGGGCCTTCTTCTTCTTCTTCGCGCTGTGTCGCTATTAAGGGCCTTCTTCTTCCTCGCGCTGTGTCGCTATTAAGGGCCTTCTTCTTCTTCGCGCTGTGTCGCTATTAAGGGCCTTCTTCTTCTTCTTCGCGCTGTGTCGCTATTAAGGGCCTTCTTCTTCTTCGCGCTGTGTCGCTATTAAGGGCCTTCTTCTTCTTCTTCGCGCTGTGTCGCTATTAAGGGCCTTCTTCTTCCTCGCGCTGTGTCGCTATTAAGGGCCTTCTTCTTCTTCGCGCTGTATCGCTATTAATATAGGATCAATTAAAACTTAGCGGACAAGTCATATTGATATTAGTTACCTACACACAGTATTTAATCATCGTACAATAATTCTTACACTTTCCTGAATGTAATATTCGACAAAGCGGACTTTAGATACATTAAACCGGTATTACTCCCGGCTCTCATCGGAAATTGACTCGTCTGAGTCGCGACTGCTGTTGTTTTTCCCGAGGGGCGAGTTGTCTTTTGACGAGTACGACGGAGTTTCACAACAAATTGTATTTGCTTTGTGTCAAAATGACAAAAAGTTCTTGTCGTATGACTTAGTACTATTAACAAAGAAAATCTAAGTTATATCGTTTACGATCATATAGATATCGTTTATATCGTTTATCGTATAGAAAAGGTTATAATGGTTATAAAATCATGAGTGGCGATGCACTAATCGTAGTCTACATTAAAAACCGGGCAAGTGCGAGTCGGACTCGCGCACTGAGGGTTCCGTACACATTTGGCTGTTTTTTTAGTATTTGTTGTTAATATATAGGGTTTGTTCTATAATCATACTAGACGCTTGTACGAGTATGTTTTACCGTTTTTACAGTTTTCATACAGTTTTCATTAAGTTGACTGAATGAGTATTACGAATGATCGGTTAAATGAGTATTGAGGTAGATTCACGTTCCACTATGTTGGAGCCGGGCCCAGCAACGTGAATCCACCTTTATGCGTGACCGCTGGCTAAAAGAGTATTATGAGTGACTGTATGGCTGATTGAGTATTATGAATGACCGTTGGAAATTTCTGGCGTTTGATTTTAAATACATTTCAAAAATACGAAATGAAAAAAATATCTTTATTATATTATGTTAGCTGATATTTCAAATTTAAGCTCCTGAACGAGAAATGAAGTAAAACGAAACGTACTTGGATTATTAGTTCGCGTATGAAAATAATAAGACAATGGATCTGGCAACGTCGCTGTGTCGTTATATATCCTAGCCTAGGCAATGTTGTCAGCTTGCTTAGGTATACTATCCTTCTCAATCTCATATAAAATAAAGGGTTTTTATTCTTGTATAAGTAATTATACAAGAATATACTCATGTACACCCTACACACCCTACCCTACCCTATACACGCGTATACTTAAGATAAAAATTAATTTAAATCTAGCCAGATTACCAGAGTAAATATAATCAGAAAAGGCTAAATTTTTTGAAATACACGGAAGAATATTGTGAGAGGATCCCTCCTCTCCCGGATTCGAACATGCGGCCCGCCCCTTTTTTCACGATTCAGCTCTTTCTCCAATGCAGCCAATTCACTCTTAGATGATGTTGCAAAATGTGGTTTAATATTCCAGAAAAACCAAGTTACAGTTAAGTGGTCCAACAAGGAACTACGACTTATCCATATTGAGTGTTTGTGATTTCCTTACAATCAGCGCTACCCTTGACTGCATAATTTTGTACTTATAATCGGCTGTCAACAAGATGCCGCCATCTTAATTATACACGCAAACATTTGTACTCCCGTAAAAACGTGATACGTAGCGAAAATTTTCGGGATTTCCAAGGCCAAATTATACGTCTTGAATAGTTTGTATGAAAATTGGTACTATTTAACCTTAATGTACGCTAGCCTATTTCAATTGTACTACTATTTTGTACCTACCTGGGGACGACACGTGAACGTGATTGACAACTAGCCTATGTGCGATAACACTATTGAATGAACGGACAAGAAAACATACTTATTACGAGAGAACGCGCCTTTCCCACTCGTTGCTCTGACGTTGTCGTCCCTACATATAATATAACGTATGTTTTTCATGGATGGGGTAATTTAGGAAATATGTACTAGGTGACAACTCACCAAGTTAAGCTTTTCCACGAAAAAATACACAAGAACAATCAAATACTCGTAGTTAAAGAACTTGGCACCGACTACCAACCAACAGCACACCATTTAAGTAAATGGGTAAGCTATTGGATATAAAGAAAGTCGTTGTTGATTGAAAAAGAAAAATACAACAAAATGGAACCACTGCACAAAATGTAAGAAAGCCAAAAATACCCAAACCGCACAGCGTTATTCGCTAGTAGAGAACTAAGTTAGTATGTACCTACGTTTGCTGCTATTCTGGGTTTTGTATACTTTGTTAGCAAACATAAACGGTTTTGGAGGAAATACAATACGTACTCGTATTAAACCTAGAACTTGAAACCTGGAAGACTTAGAAGTCGTGTGATTTGTAGTTTCAACAGCCTATTTTCTGAAGGTATTGCGATGAATTTATAAATTTTGACAAATTATTTCAATGTCAACTTACTAACAGTGAAAATCGGTTTCAACACAAAAAGTAGAGACGACAAGAAAACGTCTCATTTTTTCACATTTAATCCTACTAACTACATAAATACCTATATTTAATGATTAAACCATTACGTAATATTATTCGCGTAACTAATAATTGTGATATTTTAAAATAATTAACAATTATAAAACGCTGCTACTTTATAAATAAAAATTGAAGTGGCAATGATTAACTTACTTATCTCTGACAGATCAAGCTAAAATAGCACACAATAGCCTGTTTGAATTATTTTACACTACTTAGCTCTTAATCAAGCTTTCGAAAATAACACGGAAAAACCAAGCTAACGCAATTTTTATGGAATTTAGACGATTAGAATTCAACAAAAACTAAATAAAGAAAGCAGTTTGAACACTGAAAATTGTGACGTCACATGTCAGTATATTCATACTAACTTCATACTAATGGATCGTTTTGAAGTTTCAATAAAAGTCGCTGATTTGACCAGTCAGTCAAATACCGTATTCTACTTTTGTACAAAATCTAAGGGGTTAAAAGGATTCTGGAAACATACGACTTGACATCCCGAGGGGCACCTTGTTCGAGCAGCCGAATGTAATCGTAGGTCTCAAGGTGACACCGCACGATCTTCAAAAAGATTTTGCTGTTATTATTTATTTGAGAGACCATCGCGACAAAGCGAATTTGTTAATATCCACTAGGTACATTGCTTGTAGAACAAAACCCATTAGTATGTTTGTTTATAACTCATACATAGCATTGCAATTTCAAATAACTGTTCTTAAACATGGACTGGTTACGGCGATGAAGGTTTTAAGACAGGCTATTCCTAAAAGTTTTTTCATGGGTACCTACTTTGACATGTCACATCATTTTGTTAGGCAGAGTAATCTGTCGCCACCGCCATCATCTCGGCCCGTAAAAGGGAAACCGAAATAGCTCAAGTTTTGGAGCTCGTAAATATTTGACGATAAAATTCAGATATGCATTTTAATCCATCTCAGATTAGTTAAGACAGAAACTAGGTTTTTTTTGAAATACTACTCTGTCAAGAAAGTACCGGGAAAAGATCAATAATACACAAACTGTTTGTTAATCATCCAAATTTATTTTATCACCTTCAAAGTATGCTCCTTCAGAAACGATACACTTACGCCAACGAATAATCCAATCATCAAAACATTTTTTAAACGCTGTTTCCGGAATTGAATTCAGTTCTCGGCGCGAATTCTCCTTTATGTCTTCTACCGATTGAAAACGGGTGCCACGAAGTGGTAATTTGAGTTTAGGAAAAAGAAAGAAGTCGGCAGGAGCCATATCTGGTGAATATGGTGGTTGCTCGATGGTATTTGTTGAGTGTTTGGTCAAAAATTCTTTCACAATGATGGCCTTGTGCGAAGGCGCATTATCGTGGTGCAAAATCCAAGAATTTTCATTCCACAAATCTGGCCTTTTTCGTCGAATTTGCTCTCTTAAATGCCGCATAACGCTCAAATAATATTCTTTATTTACCGTTTGACCTTCCGGCAAGAATTCCGAGTGCACAACACCGCGATAGTCAAAGAAAACAGTCAACATGACTTTGACTTTTGATCGACTTTGGCGTGGTTTCTTCGGTTTCGGTTCAGTTGGAAGGCGCCACTCCGAAGCTTGTTGACTAGTTTGCATGTCAAACTCGTAAACCCACGTCTCGTCACCAGTAACAATGCGTTTCATGAATGTTGGGTCGGAATTGACTCGTTCTAGCATGTCCTCAGCGACTCTCATGCGATTGAGTTTTTGGAGAAAATTCAGGTCTTTTGGGACTAGCCGAGCGGTAACATGTTTCATACCCAAATGATTAGTTAAAATAGTACGGATCGACTCGTGAGATACAGAAAGTTCGGCGGCTATCTCTCTCAAAGTTGAATGAGGATTTTCAGTCACTATTTCCTTCACTTTTGCGATGTTAACTTCAGTTGCAGACGTTGATGGCCTACCAGAGCGAGGCAAATCTTCCATCACATCTCGACCGCTTTTGAACGCTTTGTACCACTCATAAACACGTGTTTTTGATAAAGTCGAATCACCGTAAGCCTTCTGTAACATTTTCAGTGACTCCGAACACGAAATTCCATTGGCGATGCAAAATTTAAGACAAACTCTTTGTTCAATGTTTTTGTCCATTATGAAATTCGCAATACACACTAGATATGATATAACTAAAAACAGCACTGTATTTAATATAAATAACAGATGCAACTCAAACTCCGCGCCAAAATAGAAAACAGTTGTGCCAATCTAACAACAACAAAAAAAACAAAAATTTGAATTTGGAACCATAAACAAATCATCCATTCCCGATACTTTGTTGACTGAATGTATATACGTTTTTCACGGACAAAGTACACTCTAAAAAGCACTATCTTGCGGTTTAAACGTGTTTGTCACAATAATGAACGTGCCTTTTTAAATGAATTTCTTCCAGCATAAAATGACTTCTGGCTTCATCACCGGTACCCTCTCGGTCTATTCCTACTAGTTTTATTGTCAGTACCATGTACCTCTAGTTATTTGGTAAGTTTAATTCACCTGGTCGAAGTACGATTCGCAGTAGCTTTCGTTTTGCCAGACCATATTTTCTGTAAACCATTTCCTTGTGAATATTAATTAGAATATAAACCTTTATTTCAGGCAACGAGGCTCATATCTACAAATACCTTACAGACAACTATAGGTAAAAACTTAAAACTAACGCCGAGGTAATAAAATAGCGTGGCCCTGATCAATGTTGAATTGAGTTGAGTTTGATATTGTAAAAGCTATAGGTAGCTATAGACTACTGTGGCAAGAATTATAAAGAAATGGCGATGGTGAAATGGAAATTTGTATGAGCAATTAACAGAGAACCTTTATAACCTGCCAGTTCCGCAAACGGGTCATACACAAAGTTAGGTTCAAAATTGTCCCTTCTGTTCCTAAAAGTTAACGACGTGGGAGTTGTTAACTCATATAATTTCGATACAGGGCAAAACTACACCAGACTCCCATTACGCGGATACATCCTAACTCGAAACAGGAGAGACAACTTTTGTTTCTGTGACTGTGTATGACCCAAACATCCCCCTTAACTGCGCGACGTTACCTCACCTGTCATAGAGGTCTACACTAGTGTACATACCTATAGATCTACCGTCAAAATGGCAATTTCCCCAATCGCGTAACTTTAAATGCAACTGAAAAGTTGTCGTTTAAGTGATATTTCAATGATTATTATCACGGTAATCGTACAATTTTCAGACACAGATATACATTTATACATGCGTACAGGCAAAAAGTCCTTATTTGCATCTAAAAAGGTATATTGTAAAAGTTAAAAGTAATTTACTTGTTTTACTTTCTGCTAAACATAACTTCATGTCATGGAAGTCAACAACAATAGTTTGTGCATGGTTTGTGCCTAATTTGAATACAGCCTAATTAGAATGTCGATATTCAATTGTTCGATAACGTGGCGCGGATGTTGCATGGTTAGTGTGAGACAGTGTGTGAGACGTCGTAAATAAGGGTGAAGAATGTGCGCTTCGGCCGAAGGTACGTCGCTAACCGTTCTCGATTATTTTTTCTAGACGAGTGAGCATTTTTCTCGGCTGCTTACAAATGACCGCTTACTCACTAAGAAATCTTGGTGCCACATTTTATTTTCTCTCTTATCCCGTGAATGCTTTCCTATTATATTAATGGAATGTTGTTGAGCAATGCCCAAACAATGTTACGTTTGCGTGGGTACACATGTCATCACAGAAAGGATGAGTTTAGTAACATTGTGGTAATAATGAAATTCTCTTGGCAAAATATGGAAACATGCTCGTATTATCCCGTATGAAAAGGACTGTGCGTAATTCCAATAATGGTCGAGATGAAACCAGAAGCTGTGTGTGAATAAGTACAGTAATCAACTCGTTAATTCCCATTATAGTAAGGCAAACGGACTTGCAGCTGCACGAAGATTTGTTGATTGCTGCCAAGTTAGTGAATATACCGATGCATTTGTAGGATGCTATCTTGTTCCAATAGGGAATATGCATGAATTTTTTTAACCGCATTCCTTAAACAAATATGAAAATACCATAAAGGAGATGACAGAAAGCGAAATTAAAATTACAAAATCGGCTAAAAAATCCGGATGATATAAACATTTTAAACTACTAATTAGACAGGGAGACCCGACATGGAATGTGACGTCAGCGTTGACTGCGGCCATTAACTCCATGTTAAATTCTGTTTTGCTGAGTTGTATTCAAACTAAATACGGTACGCTTATTGGGCTAGTTTTTAGCAATTTTTGAAATTAACATACACAAATATAATGTAGTCTGTACGTAAAAACTAGCCAAGTCAAATCTTGAGCTTGGATTTACAGCCTAAGTGAAATAAATGCATTGTGTAAATAATTGTCTGTTCATATTTAAGAATTTATATTACCTATTAAGTAGCAAACATTGTGGTAGTATCAAGAAACAATAAATTGTTATATAAATTCATTTTAGAATGTTGCATGTTCTTGAAACTAAAATTTAAGGAATTTTCTTACAGGACTTGGCAGTTTGGCACCCATATAGATCTCAATTCTTTTGTCGGCGAAGTCAACAACGACGCATATTCTTAATATTGAACTTGGCTCTCATTTCACGTTTATGTTTGATGGGATATCATTACTTTTTGTACATAAATTATTATTAGTATTCATCATGTTATATAGTATAGTTTTATTTGTAAAATTACTCTATTTTCCTACGTTTACGCTGTATAGTTTTCTTTTTTGTTCTATTTTCTATATTTTCTTGTACCTTCGAAATATTAGAGTGAATTAATTAATGAATTGCCAATTCATTATCTGCAAATTTTTTTATACGTTTTCTGCATCGGGGTGAATTCAGCCGGCATAAAACCTAACTCTCAACAGTCTTAACTATATACAATACGAATTAAGAAACAAATATTTATATGTGTATATGTGTACTTTCATACTTAACTTTGTTATTACTTTGTTGATACCAAATCTCAAGTTTGAGGATCATCTGAAGGTAAATATAAATAAATATAAATAAAGAAATAAATCAGGGAACAATCTCTCACAAATTGACCTAGTACCAAACTAAGCTCTAGGCTTGTACTATTAGTACTTGGTAAGTAGGTAAGTATAGAAAACATCCATGAGTCAGAAACAAATACTCACGCTCATCACACAAATATTTGCCCATACCGGGATTCGAACCCGGGACGTAACGCTCAAAGGAACAATTGCGCCACCGGAAGGTGATACCAGCGCCCTCTACACCTTTTGGCGCGCTTGACAGAGTCTTGGCTCGAGATGTACCGTTCTCGGAAACTTTCCTCATTTTGTATGAAGAACATTCTCTACCAGGAATATTTCCCATACAAAATGAGGAAAGTTTCTGAGAACGGCACATCTCTTGTCTTGGCGGTCACTCCAACCATTGCGACGGCAACACTTCTACTTGAGAAACCATACAATAAACAATTCTACTTGAGAAACCATCCAATAAGCACCTTTGGATAGAACTGCTCTTCGTTTTAAGTTACTTTTGTAGGGAGTCAAGAAAGAGCGCGTGAGAAAGAGCACGCGGCGACCGCGGCGTGGCCCGAGGCGTGTCTAGATAGCTACAGATACTTAGTATAGATACCGGACTAAGTTAAACTTCCAGTTCACCTCAAACAAGCTAATGGCTCGAACACAACAAATTTGAACCCAAATGCCTAATGGCATGACCCGCCATCCTCTTGACCTTCTTGACCGATTTTTTATTGTCGATAAAAGTAGGTACATATTATTGCTCGACTTTTTCTTAGGTACAGTCAGCTGCAGAGAAAAGTAACCCCCCTGCATACAAGTTACCTAGCAAGGAGGGTTACTATCTCTGTAGCTGACTGTACACTAAAAACTCGCTTAGTCCTCTTATCAAGTTACGTTCGTTGTCCGCCGTAAGGGAGAAAAACCGGTCAAGTGCGAGACGGACTCGCGCACCGAGGGTTCCGTATTTAAGTTAAGTCCGTTATTCAAAAATATACCTTTTTATGTGCTTTAATTTTATGCAATAAGGTCCATTTTGACTTGCCTAAATTTTAGTTTAGATCTTTAAAGTTTTTTGTCAATTTCTCGAAAACTATAAATTTTGAACGCATTTATTTATTTTTTGCGATAAAAATAAGTAATTATCAATAAGTCAAAAGTTTTTCAAATTTTTCGGTTCATAAACTTCGGTGATAAGGGGGGAACGGTCACTTTTTAAACATTTTTGGTTATCAATCAAAAAGTACGTCACGGAAAATTATATAAAAAATATATATTTTAAAATGTGCAAATTGAGCCCTTTCATAATGTAATGACACCCCACTTGCTATAATCAAATCACTTTCATTTGTCAACCCCCCATTCTAGACCCCTTTTGATTATTTATAAAGTCAATTTCATATTTTTTTTATTAAAAACAGATGCGAGCATGCAAGTTATATAACTATGCCAAACAAGTTGATAGCTTGTGTAGTTGCTGTGAAAAACTGCTGTGACATGTAGACAGACAGACAGATCGACAGACAATGAAGTCTCACCATAAGGGTTCCTTTTTTACCATTTTGGTACGGAGCCTACCTACAAGCGCCAGCAAGTTCGAGCGTGTAATTAATACTTTAAACTCAATTAATACTCTACTTTTCATATCAATGAAGAGAAAAATTAAACAAAAATATTCTACTTTGTCTTAATTATGTATTGTCATGCAAATTTTAATCTTGTCAGTATTTTAAAACGAGTTTAAATAAACTGACAGAGCTTTCATTCAAAGTTATCTCTCATTCAATGACGAGATAATCTGATGATAATAAATGTGTGAAAATTAGCACTCGACACAAAACGGCTTATTCCCGTCCAACGGGCCGGACCGGCGTCTCCGGCCACCCGGCGTCTGTCGCGCCGCCACAAACACGCCTCTCCATCGCCTCTCACCATCTGCGAAAACATGTCAATGATTATTCATACGTTCATACAACGAAACACTTTCATACGCGCTGTCGCGTAGGGCCTCTATTCCACTTGACTTTGTCTAAACCAACCCATCTTGTTTTCGAAACCATAATCATTGTAAAGGCATTTAAATCGCTCAGTAAAAAAAAAACTGAGGATTTATGGGGAAGGTCAGTTAAAGTTATGCATCATACATATTATAGAGGTAATTGTACCCCACTTAGCATTAATTTACAATCATTGCATATCAGAGGGGGTCTTTCCAAATCTAATGAAATATAGTAAAATCATACCCCTTTTTAAGTCAGACGAGAAGAGTGATTTAACGAATGTCCGTCCCACTTCTATACTACCAGTTCTGAGTAGTCTTTGAGAAGTTAATGCTGAATTATATGTTAGGTCACTTCAATAGAAATAAACTGCTTAACAGTAATCAGTTCGGCTTCACCAAGGGACGATCTGATGCAGCATCTGTACTTATATATATACAGAATTTTTTATATAAATATGGCTAACGTACTTAAAATTAAAACTAGATTTAACTTTTGGCCCATCAAATTTAAACTTTATGTCAACACTCCACAGAGTTTCTAAAATACGAAATCTTACTTACTATTTCAACCCATATTCTTCTTCATAAATTATAAAATTACGTAGGTCGTGTCTATCGGTGCAATATCTCCCGCTCATCCCCACACCTTGCCTTAATTATCTATCTTTCATCTGCCACTTGTACGTAGGTATCGTCTTCCAACTCACCAGCTCGGCTCTGGACATGTTGAAATAAGAGGGTTTGTGATTGTAATTGGTATGGATTTGGATTAATTTTGCATATTTATAATCTTGATTAAGGTGAGTAGTTTAAACGAGAACACGAGAGCTTAAAATGTGAACATTTGAACATTTGTATGCTATGGTTGTTGTTTATATAGTGATTTATTTGAATAAATGTAGTTCATGTTTAGGTATTTAATTAAAAGACCACTTGCACCAAAAGGCCACTTGCAGTAAAAAGTTTCATACGTTTTGACAAAACCAAACTGAACTTAAGCTTAAATCTACATAGATTTATCGTTTTGCTGTAAGTAACTACCTGATTAGTATCGTACCCTGAAGAGAAATTGTAATAAGTTTATAATAAGTAGAATAATAAACTCACCAAAACCGAAATAATAATTTTCTAAATGGAGGAACATGAGAGTACTTTTCCGGAAAATGCTAACAGAAATTTACATTAATTTATTCGCGCCATTTTTCTTTTTTCGACAACGCGTCACATATGGAAAAGGAGCCTGAGCCACCATAAACCTTATTAGGATTCACAGATATATTCGAGTAAACGAGCGTAGCAAACATATTTGAGAAAATATATTGAAATATGTAAATTAAGGGAAAAACGTTGAAGCAGTAAAGTTCCATCGAGCGAAATGCAGACCAAATCATAAATTCATCTTCGAAAAATACACTATATAAATAGCTCCGCGTCAGCTTCAAACGATGCCAGCGTTTGGCTCGTTTTTATTAGAAATATACTCTATATAAATAGCTAGCTCCGCGTCTGCTTCACACGGCGTCGGCGATCGGCTCGTTTTTATTAGAAATATACTCTATATAAATAGCTAGCTCCGCGTCAGCTTCACACGGCGCCGGCGATCGGCTACGTATTTATTAGAATTATACTCTATACAAATAGCTAGCTCCACGTTAGCTTCACACGGCGCCGGCAATCGGCTCGTTTTTATTAGAAATATACTCTATATAAATAGCTAGCTCCACGTCAGTTTCACACGGCGCCGGCGATTGGCTACGTATTTATTAGAAATATACTCTATATAAATAGCTAGCTCCGCGTCGGCTTCACACGGCGCCGGCGATCGGCTACGTATTTATTAGAATTATACTTTATATAAATAGCTAACTCCACGTCGGCTTCACACGGCACCGGCGATCGGCTACGTATTTATGAGAATTATACTCTATATAAATAGCTAGCTCCACGTCAGCTTAACACGGCGCCGGCGATCGGCTACGTATTTATTAGAATTATACTTTATATAAATAGCTAGCTCCACGTCAGTTTCACACGGCGCCGGCGATTGGCTACGTATTTATTAGAAATATACTCTATATAAATAGCTAGCTCCGCGTCGGCTTCACACGGCGCCGGCGATCGGCTACGTATTTATTAGAATTATACTTTATATAAATAGCTAACTCCACGTCGGCTTCACACGGCACCGGCGATCGGCTACGTATTTATGAGAATTATACTCTATATAAATAGCTAGCTCCACGTCAGCTTAACACGGCGCCGGCGATCGGCTACGTATTTATTAGAATTATACTTTATATAAATAGCTAGCTCCACGTCAGTTTCACACGGCGCCGGCGATTGGCTACGTATTTATTAGAAATATACTCTATATAAATAGCTAACTCCACGTCAGCTTCACACGGCGCCGACAATCGGCTCGTTTTTATTAGAAATAAACGCTATATAAATAGCTAGCTCCACGTCAGCTTCACACGGCGCCGACAATCGGCTCGTTTTTATTAGAATTATACTCTATATAAATAGCTAGCTCCGCGTCAGCTTCACACGGCGCCGGCGATCGGCTACGTATTTATTAGAAATAAATTCGATGGGTAACTTTTGAGGCTGCACATAAATACTAGAATTCTAAACTAATATAGTGGATTTACGTATTAAACGTTGGATGTTTGTTCATGATCGAAATTTATTCGTTTGAACCGTATTTCGTAGAGGGTAATTAAAAGTTTCGGTTAGTTTCTCAGAATCTGGAATCAACCAATAAGCTGTTGGTGAACTTACGGCAGCCACATACTCAGTTGGGCTTTAGGCTGAATAATTCAAGCAGCTTTCGTGAAGCATTCAGACATATCAGATTTCCCAGTTCGCCGGTCTCGGAACATCCGGCGAGCCGACCGGAACACGGACTTTTGTGAAACGAATACAATCGGATACTTTGACTATTAACATGTTGAGTAAAGGATTGGTTATATGTTATGGATAAAACAGGTGCCGCTTAATCCGATAAAACTTTTAGCATAATTTAATTGAATAACGTTTATAATAATGTACAATAATGATATTTAATGTAATATGAATTACGTAGGTACTATTATTATTAAAACGTATAATAACATTTTAAATACCTAACATCAGATGAAATATTTTGTATCAAAATACCTAACTATAATTTCACTAATTTTAACTGAATGTAATGTATAAATTTGCTAAATAATGTTAGTTTACAGATTTCACCTCGTTGGGTTAGGTTAGGTTAGTGTAGCGTCGAGGCGCTAAGCCCTTTTTAACTAACTACGCGAAATACCTAGGAGCTCCACAAAGAGCAGCTCGTCGACTTTGTCGTACACTCCTCAATCATAAAATAGGATTAAAAAAAAGTTTAATTCATTATATTCATTAAGGCGTATAATATATTTTTTAAACATTATGCGTTCCGTACAGGCATATCAAATGTAATTGCATACATTAATAATACATTAGTAATGTTCTAGAAGCATAATTATGCTTGTAAAACCTTTGCTTGCAACTACAATCATTATATTTGATGAAATTAAGCATTTATATTTATTTATTACCCTTTTCCCCACGAATCCGTCCGCGTAGTAGTCCTTTTTCGCTTATCCTACGGGAACTATAAAATTTACTGGGATAAAAAGTATTTTTTAAGTTAATCCAAGTACCTAATAAACTATTTGTGTGTCAAATTTCAAGAAAATCGGTCTAGCCGTTCTTGATTTATAAGTAGTGTATCTAACCCGACTTTGTTTTATATATTTACCGCCTGTTTCACAATAATAGTCAAGTAAAGCATATCTGTCAAATAAATTTAGCCCTTTCCCTTTCACACTTTAAAATAGACAAGGAGAGGGCTATATTTATTTGACAGATAAATTTACTTGTCGATTGTGAAACAGGCCCTTACTAGGTTACCTACTTGATAACTTAAAAATGTTGAAATTTTGTATTATTGCGTTACGCTAAATGAAAAATAATACTCGTTTATACCAGTGCGGTCCAAAAGTTTCTGGCTGGAGAAATATGGCGGGTTAAAAATAAAAACAAATGGTGTCATTGTGATTGTCATTTATTCTGCTTATTCGTGTATAGTTTTGAGATTTCTGTTGGTTGTGGTTTTGATTTGACGGCGTTTAGAACAATAAGAAGTTTGAAAGTTTTTGAAATGTTTAAATTGGAATATCGTTCCGTGATCAAGTTCCTGACAAAGGAAGGGGTCAGCCCGACCGATATAAAAAAAAGGTTAGATGCTGTGTACGGGGATACCTCTCCGTCATTTTCCACCATTAAAGAATGGAGTAAACAGTTTCGTTTAGGGCGGGAGTCCATTGACGACGAACCTCGCTCCGGCCGGCCTGTGGAAGCACTCACCGTGGACTGCGTCAAATTAGTGGAAACCGTGGACTGCGTCAAATTAGTGGAAGAGGAAGTTCTGAGTGATCGAAGACTGAAGACTAAAGAAATAGCGGCAAGAACAGCGCTTTCAAAAACTTCAGTTCTTAGGATTCTTCATGAACATCTTCACATGAATAAAGTTAGTGCGAGGTGGGTGCCCAAACTTCTTTCAAGCTTGCAGCGAAGTGAGCGAAAAGCGTGCTCTCAAGAAGTTTTAGACGCATATAGACGACACGGAGAGTGTTTTTTGGAGTCAATTGTTACGGGGGACGAAACCATGGTTTTGTACTATGATCCTCTCTCCAAAAGGGAATCGATGGAGTGGCGTCGTCCTGGTGAAAAGCCGCCTAGGAAGGCCAAGGTAACACAATCCATTAAAAAGATAATGGCTACGGTATTCTGGGATTGTCACGGAATACTACTGATTAACATAAAAAAAAAGAATACCACGGTAAATGGTAGCTACTACGCCACCCTTATTGAGCAGTTACGAGAGGCGATCAAGCAGAAGCGTCGTGGAAAACTTAGCAGAGGTGTACGGCTTCTCCACGACAATGCACCCGTTCACACTGCTTCAATTGCCAAGGCTGCTGTTGCGAAATGTGGCTTCGAGGAAATTCGCCACCCACCTTACAGTCCCGACCTGGCCCCGAGTGACTATTATTTGTTCTCGAAACTTAAGGCAGACTTAAGGGGAAAAAGATTTTCTTCAGATGATGAAGTGACCCGTGCGGTTTACGCTCATTTTGAGGACAAAACTTCCGAGTATTTTTATAAGGGGATAGAAATGCTTATTAAGAGATCTGAAAAGTGCATTGAAATAGAGGGAGACTATATCGAAAAATAAAAAAAGTTTGGTTAATATATGTACTTCTTTTCTTTGTTAGGCCGGAAACTTTTGGACCGCACCTCGTATATATGTAAGTAAATCGTTACACACGTTAATATAAGTTATATCGGGAATGGCGTCAAAAATGTCTTCAGTTTTTATTGAAAAATATACTTGACCAATTTAAGAAACCAATTTACCTATTTTGCATTTTTTACTTCCTGATAAATATTTTGCATTATTTTTGCCCGTTGATGTCTTATGGTCCGAAAGTCTTAAAGATTAAAAAATAACAAGATAAAAGATGTAAAATTATTTAGTGTGCTTCTTAGCTAAAGGCTCAAACGGAACCTTTATTATTTACTCTGTAGTCCGTCTGTCTGTCTGGCTATCTGTTAGTCTGTCTTAACCTTTTAATATCTAAATCATTAGTTGTAGAAAGTTGAACTTTATCTTTGAAGCAGTGCAAGTTTGTCCACAGACGCCTTATTCCAAAGATGGTGTAAAAAATAAAATAAAATTCTCTTAGAAGAAGAAAGAAGAAAGAAGAAGAAAGAAAGACATTTATTCACTACACAGAAGACACAAATATACAAAGATAAAATAAAGCAACAAAACAGGAAAAAAATAAACGCAGTGTGTCCTCGCGGCAGTGAAACGGACACTGGCTCAGCAATATGCTGAGGTGTCAGACACCTACAGCACTGATTTTCAGCCAGTACCGTCAGTGACTCACGGAACGCCGTACAGACATAATATATACGTGTAAACTACTTATATAATATTAGCAACAAAAAAAAAGAAAAAATAAATAAAATAAAAATAAAAATGCATTCATAAATACTGATATACAGCCATGATATAAAAAAAGAGTAAAATAAAAAGGTCATTTTAAAAAACAACAGGTTGGCATATTAATGTGTGTAAGTGCTGGATGAGGATTAGGATAAGGATTTCTGGAGTGTCAACAAATAAAGGTAGAAACACACTTATCCCACGTACGCAACGTATGCGATGCATTATGATATCTGGACTCTTGAATTTGTATGATTAGAAACACACTTGTCATACGCAACGCCACGTATGATAAGTGTGTTTCTATAGTGTGTATTGCATACGTTGCGTACGAGGGATAAGTGTGTTTCTACCTTAACCCTTAAGCTTGCGCCTAAAGGTATACCTGCTAGACGCCCCTTGGATAGGAGGAGGGAGATTAAAATTAGGAGCTTAAAATAATAATAAATAATTATTTCTTGGCTATTATATCGTGTCGAGCGCAAAATTGTACATACATATCCTTTACTTAGTGCCACGGCTGTTATGCACAGGGAAAGCGAAACATTAGTGTGCGATTATTTATTAAGTACTGTTTCTATCAACATAGAGCCTGATTAACTATTTAAATAGTGAAATGAACCAAACCAAGTTCTGTAGGTTAGTTATCTGTAGTTTTCTAAAAATTATACGACTATTTCAAGTGTAGGTATTGTTAGATAGACCTAACAATACATATAGAATGAATATAAAATATATTCCATTTTTTTTACTTCCTTAGGTGCCAGTACCACGTAAAAAAATCGGAGTAAAAGACTGAAGTATGCTTCAAGTGGACGGGTTCAAGCGGGCGTCGCCGTCACCGTCGCGGAGCTCGATGCGCAGCGACAGCCGCGCGTGCCGGCAGCCGCGCGTCATCCAGGTCAACCGCGACGCCGCCACCATGGTCGACGACGAGGCTGGGCCCGCGCGCGCCGGCGCGCTCGTCTCCGACTGGGAGACCCCCGACCAGCTCGCGCCTGGCTTCCGCTCCCGCACCTTCAGCGATGGCTTCATCCAGAACACCAGCCTCGAGCTGCTGTTAGGCGTCGACTGTGACACCTGCCTCGCGCTAGCCGCGCAGCAACAGTGCCTCAACAAACACATATCAGACCACGACTTTGACTTAGTCTGCAATTGTAATATTCAACAGAACAACTACCTCAACTGCCGCCGAGACGTCGTCGACCACCGCGGTCACACGCTCAATATTTACGACCTAGAACGAATCAAACGAGGCGCCGCGAGGAGTCATCACAACATAGGCTCCCATCGCAGCTTAGACAGAAAACACAATAAAAACAAAAATATAGGAGTCTCAAATTATTTCTCGAAACAATTAATTTCATACGATCCGACCAATACTCTCGTACAAAAGATAAAAAGAAAATTGTCTAATTTAAAGAAGATTGGAGGCGAAGCGATGTCGAAGAAAAACCAAAACACGGTCCAACTTTCCGAGATAACGTCGGGCTCGACGAGCTCTCTCAAGAAACTATCAATGCTGTCTGTCGTAGACAGGTCGCAAAGGCGGGTCAACAGCCAAAGCTGTATTTTTTCTTCGTCGGAGTTTCAATCGAAAGACGAACTGAAAAACAATGCTTCTACATATGCAAATTTTTCAGGGGACGTTGACCAGTGTTTTGATAGACTAAAAGAGTGCAGTGTTAAAGCGGATATGAACAGGCGGACTCCGCGTAAAATGATAAAGATGAGAAGTTTTGATAATAATGACGAAATGCTAACGAGGCACTCTCCTGCGCCAGAAACGATGAAATTTTCCACTCTAGATAACCGAAGTCGATGCCGTAGCATAAGAAGGCAAATGTCATATAACGATTTTCCAAGTGAACGGTTCAGGGATAGAGGGTCCGATCTTTGGACGCGTGATGAAAGCTTGGAGGGGTCAAAAAGTACTCACAACGATTTAGTAGATGACGAGGCGCAAAGTTTTGTGGAGGCCGACAGGATAGCGATGGGCGCCCTTCGGAGCGCGCGCGCGCCCTGTACGTGCGACTCGGGCCGCAATAACCGGATACCTTCCATATTCTACGATACCCATGTAAGTTAAACCCACATTTCCCGCCTTCCACTTAGCATAAAATAGGAAATTATTGTTATTACACATTTCAAAGTTTTGGCGTTTGGGTGAATTACGGCTTCTCAAATACCATTAAAGATTTCGACAGTAAAACAACTCAAAAATAAGTATATCGATCATTTTTACGCACACTTTAATAGGGAGTAATTTTTTTGGTTTGCTGTTATTCTATTTTATCAGCAACAAAAATCAGCAGTTAAATCAATTGATCAGCGTATGATGTTTTGGTCGGCAATAAATAAATAACCGGGCGCAACACTTGATCCGCAACTAAATCATATGTTATCGGCAAATTAATCAATATTTTGGTAAGCTTAAAATCAAAATAAAATATAAAATGTTATTATGTGTCCGCTAAATAAATAATTGCGATACAAAATAATAATTTGATCCTTAAAATGATTAATTGGTCAGTAAGATTACACAAGGTCAATTTCAACTTGATAGGTTAGAGTTAATCCAGTCATTTTACAGTTTTTAAAACATTAATTTATAATAGCCTGTTTTTTTTTACTTCATTTTTATGATATTCTAAGACACTATATCCATGAAACCTACAAACTTTCCACCCGGAAGTAGGTATATATACTCCTGCCCTGTACTGTCAAATAAATTCTTTTTTTTTAATTAGAAATAGGTAGTAATTGTAAATTTTGTGTCTAAGCATAATAATATTTTTGTCTATAATGAGTAGAATGTGAAATCTAACAAAATATTTACACGGAAAGCCACTAAATCAGCAAAATACATGGCTCCTGTTATATATACCCTTAAATGATAGAAAAATTTAGTATTAAGTAGTGCTTTGATAAAAATTATATAAAACTATTTGTAAATGTTAAAATACACCGATCAATTTGCATTTTTTTATAATGAATTATTATTTACCACCATAAAATCTACCTTCCAGTATTATATTTTAGTGTATCATTTGCTTGCAACGTTTATATTTATCAACAAAGAATGATTAGTAGCCAATTACGATTTTTAAATACGGAAATTTGCAAAATGAAAAACAATATTCTAGCTAATTGAATATTAATGAAACATTCTTAATTATTTTTGTGAGATTCATCTTGAATATTATAGATCAAATGTTAAGTAAGCAATATGAAAAAAAAAATTAACAAAATTTTCAAGATTTTTTTAATTTATTATTATTTTTTAAATAACTTATAGACTCAAATTTAGTTGGATTATGTTTCTACCTAATTACTAAAATTATAATATATCCGATACACAAGACAAATCTGCTATTATAAATTATTTCCGTTTCACCATACTAGCTTCCGTAAAATTACTGGAGTAAGTTGTGTCAAGGCGAGAAGCGCCTTAATCACGCGGAATAGGAGCTCCGCCGCGCAGCGAAGCTCCGTCGCCTTGGTCGTATATTTCTTATATTATTTTACTAACCATTATTTTCTCCGTGCTTTAGCTAACCGATTTTTTTTTAATGTGTCTCACAAAATGCAGTAACTATATATTTAAATGGCTTACCAATCTATTTTAGAGCAGCCTAATATGACATTAATTGCTGATAAAATTTTAATATTTTAGCTAACCATAAGTTGCTGACCAAATGCATTTTTCTGCTGACCAAAACGACAATATTCTGCCAACCGTTTAAATTAAGAAAGAAAGAAAGAAAGAAAAACATTTATTCGTGACAAATATCAACAAAGGACAGAAAAAATACACACAGAAAGAATGTAGTCACGAAATGGTCCCAACTCAGCGTAATGCCGGCATTAAAGTCGGCGCTGGTCTTCCGTTGGAACCATCAGGTGAAGCCACGGAAGGTTACACACACATAATTTTGACAGATACATAAAACATAAATTACAAAACAAGAAGGGGGAAAGAAACAATAAGAAAGGGAAATTAAAATAAAAAAAAAAATTAAAATTTAAAATCACACGCAACCTTTCATGCCCCGCCTTATTTGGCAGTATGGGCAAGAGTCCCTTAGCCTCACTAAACAAGCAGAAACAGATTTTACAACTTGATCATAACCTATATATCTTATCTCACTTTGTTTTGGTGCAAAAATACACAGCAAAAATAGTTAACAATACATATTCCAGTTGATTATACTAACATAACAGTACCCAAATTAGTGAGTTACCTGAATATAAGATCGAACATGAAATTAACCTAATAAATTCAGTGTATGAATCGAAAGAATTAAAAACTACGTTGTTATGCTACGGTAAGTTGGTTTGCCTATATGTATAAGTACAAGTACAAGATCCCGGCTCGATGTTGATTTGCAAACCAAATTACGAGTATACCCTTAATTATATCTGTAATTTTGCAGAGGTCATATTCCACTCACACATTTAGTTTACTCCTTAGGAGGTATACTGTTCTCGTAGAAGTCTGTTCCGATCCAATTAATTTGTTAATAATGAAAAAAATAAATATGAAAAAGTTTTATTGTATAAGTGAAACATTGTGGGTAAAAAAATCATGACAATGGGTCCTGTGCTAGGCATCCCTGTGTTAATGTAAACAAAACGATTTGATTAATATTCCAACACAATCGTTCCTTAATTGAATTAGAAACATATTATGCACATGACTGTATTTCGAAGGTTTAAACTTGATATCTCAATTTTTTCAGCAATATTCGTTTGATTGACATTTTTTAATTTGATTTAAAAAATGTAAGACCAAAAGTGAGGTTATTTGGTTTAAAGAAAGACATTTTGTAATTTATGGATTATAAATGAATAATTTAATTCAAAATATCAAGTATTAAAAAAAATATATGTACTTAATTAGCTCTCTGATTTGTCATCATTAATCAGTGACGGTCGAGTAGATAACACGTTTGTTTACATTATTAACAAATTGGATTGAAACAGACTATAGGTACGTTTACCTACGTATTTAAAAATGTAACATGTATGTACATGTATGCATGTAATGTAAATGTAACTTACTCGTACATTGAAAATAAGAAGCGTGAAAAAGCGGGTTTGACTTTTACACAACAGCAACCACATATGTAGGTAAGTACCTACTTCTGTTTTTTTTTAAACGAAAGTTTTCGTAATTGCGCCACCTGCTTACAGAGCTGATAAATGGCCCAACGACTTGCCATTCAATCTGGCTAACAACCACCGTAACATAACTTGCTACTAAAAAAAAAACTGCACAAGAATTCGTCAAGTCATTACGACCCCACAGGGACCCCTTTGTCTGTCTGTGTATCATAGTACACCACAGAGACAGACAAAGGGGTCAAACTATAGCACCTTTCTGTTATGTTCAGGGGTTAAAAAGGTTTCCACTTCACCTATTTACGAGTAGAAAAAAGCCGTTATTTCCCCCAAAGGAAGGATCAAAGTAGTTAATTTTTGTCCCATACTGATGAGTGAATATAACAGGTCACTTTGTTAAAAAAATAAGTAAGTACAGCGGGACCCTCTTATTTTTGCTTGTACGTATTATATATATTGTTGTATGGTAATTTTAGGGCTACTTGCAGGAAAACGGTATATCCAGGTCTTACTTAAGTACCTACAATTTAGTTATGTCAAAATGTAAAGAACAGTCCGTTTTAAATCTACATTTAAGGGGTGCCTATCGTTTCGTAGAAAGTCAATACCTCGAATTTCGGTTCTCCGACCACGTTTGTCAGAATTTTCAGTTGTTCGAATCACGATAGTTAGAATTTCATTGCTTTGTAATTTCATTTACTCGAAGTCATCTGTTGTCCGAAACTACAGTTCTCCTAATTTCACTTGCTGCTTTTTCAATACATCGAATATTAATAGGCAAAATTTTCTGTTTCTCGAAAACGTTTCACCGAAAACGGTTGATTCTGATAGTTGGAAATCCTAATTAATACTTTTCGAATGGGTTTCGACTTCGAATGTTAGACACACTTTAGGAAGGCGGAGTGGGATAGCTAGGCGGAGGGGGGAGTGGGGGGCGAAGCCCCCCGCCATAATAAAAACAAATACCCCCCTCACTAGGTTGGGTTAGGTTAGAACTGTGACCACAACAGCACGCGAGCCGAGCGAGCGAAGCGAGCGTGCCGCGGCAGCGGCCGGCGAAGCGCCCGAAACATAAATAAGAAATCATAAAATCTTTATATTCCGACTTTGTGTGAAACCGCGTATTAAACAATCGTTTAACTGAACAATCGGGGAAAACCTATTCTGTGAAAAGTGCATTCGGGATATCAAAACTTCGTAAATTTGAACATATTTTCAATTAAAAATCGGAAATTTAATAATCGAAGTAATGAAATTCGGAGAAACGAAAATTCGAAGAAGTAAAAATTCGCGTTACTGAGAATCGAAGTATCGTGTTCGGGCAAAAGAAAATCGAGCTATTAATTTTCTACGAAACAATACCTACCCACATTTAAGGCTAAACCACCATTTAACTTTTTCATTGATATTATGTGAAATGATGAAAATAGCTTTGTGAAAAGATTTTTTCTTGTATTTTCTTGGAGTGGAAAGCAGTATTGGCATTATTCGCCACTTTTATTTTAATAAATTTCGTCTTAAGCGGTGTCGTCGGTTGAATTCTTCACTACGTTCTGAATTTATTTATTACAGGACCATGCTTTAGTATTTATTTACGTGTATACCGCCCATGTCATGGATATACAATTTCGCTCGCTTGTGTTGTGGCATAATTTACTACATTATTAAAAAAAAATTAGGGAAAGAAGAGGTCAGCACCAGCCCCGGATGTGACGGAACGAGGCGGCATGCGCCCCGTGGCATGTAGCGCATGCAAATCGCCGCAATGGCTTTCCACTGGCACCACGTCTACCACCAGCCACAGCTCCACCACTACCGGCAACTCCTCGCGTGAGTCTAGTGTGTCTAGAGTGTGAGGTGGCGGCAGTAGTGCCGGCAAGTCGTCGTAGTGGCGTCCATCGGCACCACTTCCACCACCAGCCATAGCTCCCCCACTACCAGTAACTCCTCGCGTGAGTCTAGTGAGTCTAGAGTGTGAGGTGGCGGCAGTAGTGCCGGCAAGTTGTCGTAGTGGCTTCCATCGGCACCACATAAAATGAGGGACATTAATTTTATTATCGACGAAAAAAATTTTAATTTTTTTTATGACTTGAAAAAAAGTATTTCGCAACTGTGTACCACATGTATGTACCTACCTAAAAAAAAAAAAAAAAAAATGGAAAAAAAAAAACATTTTTTTCGTTAACAAAATGTGATTTAATGTCCCTCATTTTAATATGTGCACTTTATAAAGACTCACCTGTATATTACCACAGCAATCCCCAAACGCTTCATTGTCTACCACTAATATATAATCGGCCACAAATCGCATTTGACCGCGACCTAGTCCACGTAATTCGTAAGGTAGTTTATGTTAGTTATACTACGTGGTCGTGGTGAGTAGCCAGAGTAACTAACAAAAAAAACAGTTCCTCAAACACTCGGGTTTAGAATAATATGTTATATGAACAGAGCCCTTAGCCAAGATGCTCATCGCTAACCAGCGTTTCTATTCGTTTAGTTTTTAAACCAATCGCGTTATTGGTAGATCACGTAATACGGAGAGTCACGTGATCTACCAGTGACGCGATTGGTTTAAAAATGAAACGAATAGAAACGCTAGTAAATCGATGGGCATCTTGGCTAAGGGCTCAGGTTGCGATGTGATAGGCCGTGGCAAAAGACAGAATACTATTAATAATAAGAGCATTTCAGGAAATTTATATCGCTAAAGTTACATCTCATCGAAGAATTTAATCTGACATAAAACAAGGTTAATAATAATAATGATTACGGCATAGCTAGTTAAACCGCTCGTGTGAAACTGACAGTTAACTGATGTAATAAAATAACTTAGTTTGACTGGCCTGTAAAAGTAGTAGCTAAATAATTGTTGCATAGACTCATTTATCACCTTCTACCCGCTTTATGATTTTCTATATTTAGCATTTGGTTTACCGTTTTTACATGCTACCCTCTCTTACCTAGTTTTAAGTTAAATAACATTGTTTCTCAGTAAGTGATTTACGTAAATCTTATGAGAAATAACTTAAACCAGAATAAGAGCATTTCAGCAAAATATCGCTAAAGTTACATCTCATCGAAGAATTTAATCTGACATAAAACAAGGTTAATTTGGCTGATTAGGTACGCTGACCGCGCGCGGGCGTTGTTGGCAGCCACCCTTTGGGCTCGGCCCGCGCCGAATGTTCCCAGCGTAGCGAGCGTCGCATGTGCCACCGGAGGCGCCGGTCATGCGACTCTCTTTTAATCAATATAATATGTTAGGCTTGTTTGTTCCGTTCCACTGATCTTGGATAATTTACTTCCTTTGAACGAAGTCTGAAATAGGTTTTATGAAAAAGGTAGGAATAAATAATTTTTTTTATTAAAAAAAAATCAGATTCTATGAAAACGAAATAGATAAATAGATCTGTCGCAAGGATAAATCAATAGTTAACATGTAAACATGTTCGAGCATTGGCCTGAATCGCAATTACGTTTGCAAGTACCTGGCTGCCAATTCGCACATCGATGGCACTTTATTGCCGAAGCTCAGCTGAATTCGTGCGTTATGAAATGCTTTTTATTTCCCGCGATACATAAAGCCAATTTTCTGAATAAACAAATGAGCGATATAAAATAGTTTCATTTTGTTGGGATGTTTTTGCGCCTAAAATTGGATAAAAAATGTCGGTCTATTGCGGCTCTGCCGCTCAGTGGTAAAAGCAATTACCTATGTACGGTCTACGGTACGTCTACGTACGCACATTCGATACGCACGCAGAGTGAACCAGTTCAGACGCTAAGTAAGTCTCTCATCACGCGTACAGGACAAATATTTAATCATTGGAACATTATTTATCTTTGAAAACCAAAAGAATCATACATTTCTGAAGAAAAACGCGAATTTACGTTGAAATGTCAAAAGTTAATGTGGTGAACATAGGGATGATAACTAGGTTTTTTTTTTTATCGATTGTATTGGACACGTATTTATTCTTTTTTCACATAATCAAAAATTACCGAGATATATTGAGTTTAAATGTCGCATGACGGTGACGTGACAACGTGAAGACGTGAGTCTTGGTACAATTTTGTACAATTTTTACCCAGAAGTGACGTCACGAGCCACCATTACCGAACTTTGACGCGCTTTATTTTTTGTTCGATTGACAAGAGAAAAAATACTGGTCCAACATTTTTTTGATAATCTAACTGACGGACTAAATAGAATTTCATTTTCTTTACCCAGTCACCATCCCTATTAATACATAGCTATCAAATGGTTACCTACCTATCTGAACTGCGAAAAATGTTTGACCGATTTTTGGATCAACAAAAATTATTCGACAAATATGGTTTGTTTTTTTTACGTTTGCCCGAAAGACCACTTCGATTTTGTTAATGTACCCCCTTACTAATAAACGTTGAGTAACGGCTGAGTAGTTATACAATGCTTTGTCCTTATCTGTCGAATTCAAATGTCACAATGACAGATAAGGGCAAAGCATTGTATAACTACTCAGCCGTTACTCAACGTTTATTAGTAAGGGGGTTAGTCATTACTTGTTTTGGTTTTTTACCGATTTGACAAATTATTAAATTATTCCTTATTTTATTACTGATTTCGCCGTACAATTATTTGTCCAATGTAATTGTTTGATAATTTATCTATTTCCCATTTATGAATTTACCTTACCGCCTGTTTCACAATCGTCAAGTAAAGCATAATATGTGTCAAATAAACTAAGCCCTTTTCCTTTCTTACACTTGAAAATAGACAAGGAGAGGGCTATCTTTATTTGACAGATAAATTTACTTGTTGATTGTGAAAAAGGCCCTTAGTATCATTTGCCCAAAGTAACGGCTTGGTTTATTAGGCCTTCTAACCTAACCTAACCGAGTCGGTTCTGTCCTGATTCGTCTTGCTCGTTACATTTTCTAAAGGTCTAACATTAAAAATTGTATTTTTTTCCATTACGTCACGAAAATTAACTACTTATACAATAAAACAATTAATTGTGATATCTAAGACAAAACTCCTGTAGCAAGTGCAACTATATTACTCATGGGCGTGGATTGAATCTGCTTCGGTAATTAAATTTGAGATACCGCCTAACCTACCCTAACCAGTTTTTTCTCTAATAGGTATTTCATAGGGTTCAATATTTTTACTGTGCACAAAGTCCAATAATACAATTTGTAAAAAAAATATATTTTAGGGTCCCTCCCATACATGTAAAGTTACATACATAATAATTTTTTAATATTGTTTTTACCTTATAACATCGAATGAGGTACCTATCATTGGATAGATCTTAAAAATCATTATGTGTATGTTAGCATATTTTTTTAGATATGAGGGGTCCGTTTAGGATATATTTAACTTGAAAAGTGTCATTTTTGCTGGAGCTTTGCGTGTCCCCACCCCCTACAGACTACAAGTAGGTACTTAGTAAAAACCTGAAAAATATCTTAAATAAAAGCACATATACCGAATTTAAAAGGAAAACTATCATGACTAAGTAGACTTTATTGTTTTATGAGTTCCAGACGACTAAAATGTTAATACTTACCAACCGAAAATCAGCTACTTATAAGATAACTTCTAACAGAAAATTAGCATACATTTATGGTTTTTGGATATTGTTTTTTGTATTTAAAGTAAGGGAGACAGAGCCCTACACTGAGCATGTCCCGCCCGACATGCTCTTGCCCGGTTTTATATAATATTTATATATAACTAAACCAAAATATATAATATAAAACCATATAAATAAAAGATAGGCGTCTGAAAAGTGTGTAAAGCTGTTACAAATAAGTTGTAGGTATTCAGCGATTTTTTTTCAGCCTATTGACGCTTCTTCATTTCTTTATTTATTCTTTCTGTTTAAAATTTGAAGGCTATATAGGTTTTAGGTACAACATTTGGGTCACTCTGAATTTTGGATCTTAGTTTCCATTCTGGGAATTGGAAAGTAAAATGTAAACTCCGAGCCATATCGTGGGTTCGGAGTATCAAATCAAATCAAACCTCGTAGGAGCCGAAAATCGACGGTTGTAAATTCGTCTTCCAATGTTGCATTTTGTTTACATCATACATACAATTATTGTTTTTCCTCGATCCCCCACTGGCTCGCTGCTGAGGATCGCGCCAACATATAATGTTGTTTTATCTACACACATATCATAAGTCCTCTAAAATGCGTTCAGAATCCGTAGGCAATTAAGATCAGCATTACAACAATCTATTTTACTATGATAGTTTTCTTATCTGTAGCAGTAACATAATGTTCTTATAACGATATAAGATTTGATAAACTAATGAGTTTCAAATTTCGAACATCTTTGAAAAACAAAACAATTTTATTTGACCTCAATTCTACTATCACTCGAGATGACATTTAATTCGAAATGAAATGTCAATTGCATACAATTTTGACAAATCTCGTATGTTACTTGATAATTTGATATCGAACGATATGATAGTAGAGGCCGACTCTAGATTGTCTCTGAATTAAAAAAAAAACTACGTTTGCCGCCATTTTTGACGTTCTAATAATTGATCAATGCCGGCTATGCCGGTCGTAACATGCGGTTCCCGAACACATCATAGAGAGCTTATAATATGTATGTAGATAAAATAATGTATGTAACTGTACATAATTAGGCATTAAGACACTCGTGTGATGCTATTATGAAACTCGCCTGTCGGCTCGTTTCATAAACACACACTCATGATTTAATGCCTCTCATTATGCAGCAGTCACATAAACTACTATTACCGATCGTACGAACGCACACCTGGTTACCGCACTGCACCGGGGTGGCGTCTTAAAAATGATAATCTACCGCACTCAGAGACGTCAATTAATATTTAAGTTTTATTAAAGTTGCTGCGTCTTATTCTATTGCTATAGCAAAGAAAGTGACAGCAGCAACTTTAATCAGGGGACAATCTCACACAAATTGACCTAGTCCCAAACTAAGCTCTAGGCTTGTACTATGGGTACTAGACAACGATAAACATACTTATATAGAGAAATATATACTCAAACCATAATATATAATCAAACTTAAAAGTTAATTGACGTCTCTGAGTGCGGCCGAATGTCTATTAGAATTACCAATTTCACCAGCACATGAACGACCACGTATTAATGTTAAACAAAATCAAAACGTACGAACAATATTTATAGTATTTGACAGTTTGATAAATTGCTTACTGAAAACCAACAAATCGTCCCATAAATGTTTACATTTAGTAAGACTCAATGTCTTAAAATAGGCAAATTAAAAAAAATGGAGGGGAACCCTTTGCTTGCGCCACGTAATAAAAAATTATTTAATCCCGCAACATCGCGCGCGTGGGGTTTGTCCATTCTCGAGAGCTGTGCAATTTTCCGGGATTAAAAGTAGTTCATCCTTCGGCTTCAAGATTCATTCTGCCAAGTTGCATTGCATTAAGGCGAGAGGAGAAAGCAAAACCAACAGAGTTGCAGAATAGCTTCGAATTCAGTACCTACCAAGTACCTACCGCTGATATTACGGATTTTATAACGAAAATGTACCTACTCCAGACATTGAAATAAATGAAAACCGCGCGGATTATTAGGTATACACGTTAATTTGCAACGAACAATTTCCACACACGTACCTATAGTCTTAAAAGTGGATTGTTTTATCAACCTTGTTACTACTGTCTCTATTTTTACTAAAACTTGCCACAGTAACATGAAAGAGTAGACAAAATTTCCAATTCCTTGTCCTGGAAAGGCCTGCTACGAGTAGCGCGGCGGCCCGTGGCCGCGTGGCGCTTGCTTTTGACAGGAGCATTATCGAAGGTTTCTCAACACGACCGATTGCTACGAGAATGACCCAAATAGCGTTTTATTTGCTTCATGTTTTGCAAAATGACTTATGTCGATAATAAAAGCTTGTAAAGATCGATCTTAATGAATCAACAGAAATCGTCTTGCACATAACATATACAAGGTGGGCCAAAAGAAGTCATCCGATGTTGTTTGACTCTCTTTTTTTTTCTAAATGAAAAACTTGGATTCTGTTTTTTTATTATATTAATTTAAACCTTTAGAATTTTATTGGTCAAGTCGAGAAGATTATATCGGCCAAATGGGCGCCGTCACAATTGATTGTCATACGGGCTCGTTTTATGGCATTTTTCATCACTTCGGCGAGAACTTCGGGCGACAGATTCTCGCACTCGTGTCGAATGTTGTCCTTGAGGGCTTCCAGAGTCTCGGGCTTGTTCACGTAAACACGGGACTTCAAAAAACCCCACAAAAAAAAGTCTGGAACGCTTAAATCGGGTGATCTTGCGGGCCAGTGCAAATCGCCAAAACGAGAGATGAGGCGACCCGGGAACGCCGCCTTCAGAATATCGGTTGTGGCTCGCGCAGTGTGTGCCGTTGCTCCGTCCTGTTGGAACCACATGTCGTTCGGTCCTAATTCGTCCAATTGCGGCAGAAAAAACTCGGTCAACATGGCCCTATAGCGCGCACCGTCCACTGTTGTCGTATGGCCAGCGGCATTCTCGAAAAAAAATGGCCCAATGACTCCTCCAGCGTGAACAGCGCACCATGCAGTCACTTTGAGCGGGTGTAATGGCTCCTCGTGCATCACTCGTGGATTTTCGGTGCCCCAGAAGCGATAGTTTTGCTTGTTCACGTACCCGCTGAGGTGGAAATGAGCCTCATCGCTCATTATGATTTTGGTCGAAAAATCGTCCACTTCTTCCTCGAGATTGAGAATGGCTTGGGCGTAGGTTACGCGCGTTTGGCGGTCGGCAGGCAGCTGCTGATGCACGGACTGGACTTTGTATGGGAACATGCGCAGGTTTTTGACCAAAATTCGCCTTAGGGACGTCCGTCTGATGGCTAATTGCGTGGCACGGCGTCTGGTTGATGTTTCCGCCGACAGCTCGACATCCTCGGCAACAGCGGCGATATTCTCGGCAGAACGGGCGCTCCGGGGCCGGCCACTCTTGGCAACGTCTCGTGTGGTCCCATACTCTTCAAGGTTGGTGGCCAAACGGCGCAGTGTTTGCGCAGTCGGTGTCTGACGGCCGGGGAATCGGCGACGGAATTCGCGCTGCGCCAACACCACAGACGAATTGTTACGCAAAAAAATAGACACGATTATTCCGCGTTCTTGGGGAGTGTATCGCTCCATGGCTTGTTCACTTGTATTTTGCATCTGTCAAGTCCACAAATATCAAAACAGATTTGACATTGGCGACCATTTGCAAAAATGAGAGCATCTTCCAATAGGGTGATTTCTTTTGGCCCACCTTGTACCTATATGATATTATATGTAGGTATATGAATCTTCTACTGCGCAGAATCTCTCTGCTTATAACTATTTTCTTGTGAACTTTTTGAAATAAATAATACTTAAGTATGCTCTGCGTGTGTTGTCTGAAATAATAAAGATCCCTGATATAATACTTAAATACAAAAGTAAAGTATTCAACACATGCATACTCCCGATGACTTATGGATGACAAACTTGTAGACCAAGACCGCTGGGCTATTTAGAGGTCATAGGTAGGGACATAAGTTTCAAAAATTCTAACGGTAAGCACAGGCGGTAAGACTAAATCTGTCATGGTCATTTATAATGCGATTTGTGTTCTTGTTTGATCGTGTAATCTCGGAAATGCATAAAACATGGCGTCGAAAATATACCTAGCTCTCTTTATCTTTCTTTCTACGTTATATGGGTATCTTACTTTTCTCTTATGTAGGTAACAAAATATGTGTTATGTTTATGTGCCTAAACGTTAAACGAAATGATGTAATATAAAAAGAGGTAGATAGGTTATACGCGCTTCAAAAGTGACACATTAAAACTACGCCAATTGTCAAACCTAATTAGCGTACTGTCCTACTGTCACTTGTCATCTATGAATTAGTGTGTCACTCATTGCATTATATGTATAGATTTATGAGTGCGAGTACATTCCGCGTGTATGGATAAGCTACGAGGGTGGAGTGGTAAATCGGGTAAAATACTAACTTCGGCTAACGTTGTCACTAATTGCGTTATATTCAATCGTAGTTCAACCTTTTCGAAGGTTGTACGTTTATTTTCAACTTGTTTGTTCGGCTAGGTAATTTTTGACAGCTAAGATAAAAAAAACAATCGCATTCTTGCAAACATAGAGAAAAGTGAATTTCGAGTGTTGATTATGAATTATTTTTTGCGTAAAAAATCCATTACGGAAACAAAATAGAACTTGATAAATACTACGGGGATTCTGCTCCCTCGATTAAAATTGTTCACAAGTGGTGCATGCTCTTGCCCGGTTTTTTATAACAACTTTACTTTTCAGCCTTTCATAACAGATCAGATTATCTCAGGGTTCTCAGTGTGGCACCGGCGCTGGTGCTGCGTGGCGGTGCTGGTGCTGGTGGCGGGCTCGGCGTGCGTGGCAGGCCCGCTGGCGCTGCGCACGCCCACCGGCGCGCCGCTGCACGAGCGCCTGCGCCTCGCCGAGCGACTCCTCCACGACACCCCACTCATTGACGGACATAACGACCTCCCGTGGAACATACGCAAGTTCTTACACAACAGGATCAAAGATTTCAGGTTGGTATTGGTTGAGCTGCCACGAATGGTTTGAAAATTTCTAGATAGTTCTCGAACTGGTGAATTAATCCGTCAATCAACTCCATATACAACTAGCTTTTGCCCGTGACTCCGTCCGCGTACAAGTCGTTTATCGGTTTTCCCTTGGGAACTACCAAATTTTTCGTGAAAAAAGTATTCTATATGTTAATCCAGGGTATAAGCTATCACCATTATAAATTTCATCCAAATCCGTCCTGCCGTTGCAGCGTGAAAGAGTAACAAACTAACACACATACACACATTTGAGAGCATTGATTTTGGTCCCGGTTCGCGAGATTATCTACGGCACCGGCGGCCATAGGCATACCTATCATCTGTGATTGTGCCAGGATGGAATGGATTGCCTTTTAAACGTAGTTCGTCATTTCAAATGCAAACTCTTAAGACTAATCCCGGGATTTTTTTTTTTATTTTTATTTTATTGGGAAACAAACAGCATATATAATTCATACATAATACAAATATGTGCGGTAATACAGTAAGCCAAAACAGTTTCCACTCAAAGTTAAAATACATTGAAATTTGCTCAGGGTCGACTACGTGACATGTAAACACTGAGAATAAATTGGTTTTATGATCAAGTTGATGAATTTTACAAATATATGAACTTAATTAAGAAAACTAAAAATAATAAGTGTATCTAAATATTGACTCCCTTTAACAGTTCACGTGAGTAATACTTACGTGGTAAATTGGCATGCTCCTATGATTTTTTTTTTTATGTAGGTACCACTTTCATTCTTAATAATGTGATTCCATTAATCAATAAAAATAAATCAATTTGATCTAAAGGACCTTTATAAAACCAGCATTAGAAGCAGTTTCTGTAGTACCTACACGTTGATGCATATTGATGGCTATAACCATTTTTTCTCGATGAAGGAGAATATTTGGCAAAGGGAAGGGGTCCGTCCACCCCCGTTGGGTTAAAACCAAAACCCAATATCGATAAACTTGCGAAGAAAATATAAACCTAATTGAAAATTATGATTCCGATATGAATTTTCTTATTATTATCACAGGAGACTGACTAGTAATTTATTAAATACTTCTTATTTGCCTCAGACTTACAAACTAAAAGACCGAAAGGTGAGTCACGTGATGTGTCGCTCTTGCAGTCTATAACTGTTTATACGAAACGCAGAAATTTTAACGAATACGCTCCGATAACCTGGAAAATATGATACAGTATTGTTCAGTTATGTTGAGCAGGTGTCCTGTTTGTTTAACACTTGTTTTTATATAGAAAAAGCCGGTCAAGTGCAAGTCGGACTCGCGCACCGAGGGTTCCGCACAAACTTTTAGGCATGTAAATAGTTCGTAAATCACGGGAATACAATATAAACAAAGTCCAGTATAAACAGACACGCAATAAGTATGCACATTCTTACTTAGTGAGTGTCAGTTTATATTGGACTTTTTTTTTTGTGATTTAACCACAAATTAACGGGTTTCGGATTTTTTCCTTTACTTGTGCTATAAGACATTGCTTCTTGCCAAATTTCATTATTCTAAGTCAACGGGAAGTACCCTATAGGTTTTGATTCCCTTGAGATTCCCTTGAATATGCGGCATAAACGGCCGCATCTTTTGATTGCGTCGACTTAGATGTCTGATTTTTTCACTGATCCAAGGGATTACAGACCAAAGTATTTGATATGAATTTCAACTTGATAACTTTACGCGTTCCTGAGAAAAAGGGTCTTGACAGACACACAGACAGACAGACGGACAACAAAGTGATCCTATAAGGGTTCCGTTTTTTTTCACGGAACCCTAAAAATAAACTTTAATACTAGCACGCTTTTCTTTGACCAAAACACATAGGTATCTATCAGTAGGCAAGTCGGCATTATTTTAAATGACGCCAATCAATCCTGTGTTTTGTGAGGATTTTGTTGTGTATAAATGTGAATAACTTCACGAGCACTTCAAAAGTCTGAAATGAGAGTCAGACGTTCCTAAGAGCGGAAAATTACTCGTACAATTGTTACCTACATAGTTATGATGTCACTGTTCAATAACCGTTAAGTATAGGTACAGGAATATAATGGTAATATATGCTGTTGGATGAAAAAAGAACCACTTAATTCTCAAAAGCAAAACTTTGGACAGCTTGTTATATTATAATAATTTGCCGTTGTAAAAATAACAGAATATTGCAAAATTAAAAATGAGTGCATCCCAATTTCGCAGGACAAATAAGAAGTCGAAGAGTGGTCGCATTATTTCAGCATTTGTTTGGCTACGTTAACGAGTATTTCAAGCCCGTTTTCCTCTTCGCTTGATGAAATTCCTTGCTAGCGTTGAGAATGCAATACCTGAATTTAATTTTTATCGTAACTATCATCAAAATTTCATTTTATTTACTTAACAAAAACTCTGAGAGAGGTTTAAAAAACCGATTAAGCGAATGTGGTAGGTTAATAAAAGGGAACTTTCTAAATTTAAGTTATTTTGAAAGAAAGTGTTGTTTCTATGGAATCTCAATTTACAGAGGTAGTTTTCATAAATTTGTTGCAGGTTCGATGAGGATTTACGAACGATATCGCCGTGGGCGACCAGCTCGTGGAGTCACACGGACCTGCCGCGGCTGAAGCAGGGCCGCGTGGCCGGCCAGGCAAGTGAATTGTGGCGCCATTTCTGTGCCAACAGCGCTCATGATACCGCTCGAAATATGCCTCTTTCAATAAAATTTGTGGTTTACGATTTCAAAAAATCGTTGTCGTCCTAAAATTTACGTTTATTTCGATAAGATGGTTTCGAGATCGGACCGAATTTCAGGTAATATTTTTTCAATCGTATCTTCATTACTTTGAAGATTCGAAGAACAAAATCTAGAGTTTCCTGGTAAAAAATTTATCAAGTAAACTTAAAAATGAAAAATTTACTTCATGACTACGTAATTAAAAATCATGGTAACTTGTAATTATTCTAAAAAGACTTTTTATTAGATTACCTATAATATAATAGATAGTAGAGTAGATACCTATGGTGTCGGAGGTAAAATCACGGACAGAATGTTTTTCATGATTTAATTTCCCTCGTTTGTGTTACTTGATTATGTTTCTGTTAATTACCGCTTGTACAATTTGTATAAATTAATCTGCTCTATTAAATTCTTTTTCGTGTGTTTTGTAGTGTCTTAATTTAATGAAAATTCATCATTATTGTCATTATTGCGTCGTATCAAAATCATTCTCATGATTGTTATCTTCCAATATGAACATTTTGCTTAATTTATTTATTTATTTATTTATCAGGACCTTCAACAATAAGTACACTGTTACTTAGGTAATGTAGGTACATGCAAACTTACAAGCTAAGCGCCTTATTACTTACAGAAGATCACCGCATGCACAGAAAGAAGTCAATTAATTAATCCAATCCCTAAACTAAAAACATTTGATGGGGTAATAAAATATTAGTTTATGTGACTGCTGCATAATGAGAGGCATTAAATCACGAGTGTGTGTTTATGAAACGAGCCGACAGGCGAGTTTCATAATAGCATCACACGAGTGTCTTAATGCCTAATTATGTACAGTTACATACATTATTTTATCTACATACATATTATAAGCTCTCTATGATGTGTTCGGGAACCGCATGTTACGACCGGCATAGCCGGCATTGATCAATTATTAGAACGTCAAAAATGGCGGCAACCATAGTTTTTTTTTAATTCAGAGATAATCTAGAGTCGGCCTCTACTATCATATCGTTCGATATCAAATTATCAAGTAACATACGAGATTTGTCAAAATTGTATGCAATTGACATTTCATTTCGAATTAAATGTCATCTCGAGTGATAGTAGAATTGAGGTCAAATAAAATTGTTTTGTTTTTCAAAGATGTTCGAAATTTGAAACTCATTACTTTATCAAATCTTATAAATCGTTATAAGAACATTATGTTACTGCAACAGATAAGAAAATTATCATAGTAAAATTGATTGTTGTAAATTATCATAGTAAAATTGCTGGTCATTGCCTACGGATTCTGAACGCATTATAGAGGACTTATGATATGTGTGTAGATAAATAAAATAAACGTCTTGAAGTTGGGTAAGTACCTATACATATAGTTATTTGTACATTTAAGTAGGGACATTTAATTACGGTTTAATGAGAATTAAACATGCTAAAGACTAGAAACGAAAGAATCATGAACGATGAAACTAGGTTTCAAACATAAAAACCGCGTCACACCGCGTTTATCTAGATATCGCGTCGACGCCCAGAGAGCAGTGCACTTGGCTGCTCCAGAGACGGACAGAGACAGGCAGACAAAGGACTTGATTGAAATAGCTTTACAATAACAATAATATGTAACCCACGGAGGCATATTTGAGATACAAGAAACACAAACAAAGTACACAGTATGTTTTTTATATCCTGGTTCACTATGTCTATGTTAATGTCAAGTATAGGACGTAGTAAACCAGGTGCAGGAACGTTACGTTACGTTACGTTATCCAACAAAGAAAGCGAAACTTTACAATAACATTATCTCTTTTCGCAATCATTTTAAATTTCCTCGCATGTTTTACTTCCTCGAGCATAGTAAGAATGTCTTTTGTCGCATTGTTATTCCGTCGCTGTGGCGTCGTGTCGTGCGTGATATTTAATCAGGTTTGTCCGCAGTTCTGGGCGGCGTACGTGCCGTGCGACGCGCAGCACCGCGACGCCGTGCAGCTGACGTTCGAGCAAATCGACTTGATACAGCGGCTCACCGACAAGTACCACCCGCAACTCACGCTCTGCACCTCGGCCGAAGGTAACACGATTATCCGTTGTTCAACTGCATCTTGTTAAAATGAGAGCGACGAAACGGGGTACCCGTGGGAAGCATTTTTAATTCTCCGTTGGACAATCATAATAGTAATAGGATCTATCCTAATAAGAACAATTTTCGGACAGACACGTACAAAAATATGACTTATAGAGCTATCTACTTTTCACTTCGATTGCGAGAAAATGAATCTTAAATTAAACTATAATAATTTTAATACATACACGTAAAACATTACAACTTAACAGCGCTATCTTTTTTACTCTCAACCCGTCAATTGTTATGCAGAAAGAGACAACAACAAAGTTGATTTTGGGGTTAGAACAAAACAAATAGTCCATAGACAACATTTCCGAGACGAAGGTTGAGGTGGTGGAGATCGTATGCCCAACCCGCTCTCCACCGCGTACTCCGACGACAAGGGCAACATCATCAAATGGCAACATGTATCTGGCTGTTTGTGGTTTTCCAAGGCTTTTATAAGGATATTAAAAAGTTAAAGTACTTTAGTCCCTAGGGAGGAAAGTGAAACTCCCTCGGGTAAATTTATTATTTATTAGGTTCCATTTTTAAATCGTACAAAACTATCAGAAATGTTTTTATCAGTTCTTAGAATTATTTTCCAACCTAAGTGAACTTTCACCTAATTTGACTAAGTATACTACGTAATATGAAAATAGTTATTTTCACTTCTCATGCTCTAAAAGTTCGTCTTTATGTCGTGCGTAAGCGACATAAAGTCGCTCCTTATGCTCTAGAGCATAAAGTAAAATCTTCGTCGAAGACCTAGGCAATCGGTCCAACAGCCACACGCACAACTTTAACTTCATAGAATAACCTTAATATCGAATGTCGTGTTCACTAAACGCCAAGACTGATATCCGGAATGACCGTAACCATGGTAATAACAATGCTATACTGGTTATAAAAGAACAGTTATTTCTATGGCGATGCTCATTATAGAACAGTTTTCACGCTTTGGTTACACTATGGGTGGCATTCTGATACTGTTAACGATGTACATTAGTGGTAGTACACAAGTAAAAAAAAGCATATTTTTGTGAACGTAAACGGGTTGTTACAGTGGAGCAACTGTACATACAATCGGATGTACTTTTATAATCTACTTTTTGCATTTGAGCATTTGCATGAAAACCTCATTGTGTTAACGGTACGACATTAAAAAACCCTAAATGGTTGTAATTAATTTCCATCGGCGACTTTCTTTTTGTTTCATTGTTAAGTTAGATATTTAAATAAGTCTAATTTAAATTCACAACTCGTAGGGGATATTTACATAACCCATAGAACTTTCATATGTTACACAACTCAATATGTTACATGGTTACTTATAATGTCATAATTCCACTTTATTATGTGAATGAGTATATGGAACTAGGCATATAAATCACATTGACTTTTAATGTATTTTGTGTTGACTTTTATTGTTATTATTAGTGTTGTTTATTTCATGTTATTACGACGATTCTGAATGACGTTACATCTAACATCACCTTCATCACCTTCAAGGTGATTCACCTTTAAACTTTACTTTGTAAATTAAATAATGTAAATTTTATATTTTTTTAAATAATGTTCTATACCTATTTGACAACCTTAATGTAATTAGTAGTCATTACGTACTTATAATTTAACATGCTGTGCAATTTATACTGTGGCATTATTTATAATTATTTAGTACAATCTGAATCATAAGTAACATTAAAAATTTACTTCAGCAAACATTTATTACCATTTATTGTAGAAATGTACAGTCGAGGACAGAAAGATGTATACACTTTTGGACCTTATTACAATGGAATAAGGTGAAAAAGTGTAAACATCTTTCTGTCCTCGACTGTACGTGCATTTTAATAACACATAATTGCTTTGAGAAAGTCGGCGCTTAAAATTAAAAGCACTAACACCCAGGGATTTCTTAAAAAATATGTTTGTGCCTTACTTTTAAATTCAAGCCCCGGGCTTCAATCCATTCCACGACGCTATAAATATTTTACTTTAAACGAGCGCTATTATGTATAACATTTATACCTACTTGCGATTTTATAACAGTCGTAATTTCACGTTTAAAAATGATTTCTTTACATTCTATAAACTCGTGATACGTAGCGCAGAATTGCTACGAACGCGCTACGCCGTAGCTTATAAACAGATAGCATCTAAGAATATTTGACGGTGCGTCGTCGTACTCGTCACTTATCGGTTGAGTGTGATCATGTGTGCGCAGATATATTATCGGCGCACGCGAACCACCGCGTGTGCTCGCTGGTGGGCGTGGAGGGCGGGCACGCGCTCGGCGGGTCGCTGGGGGTGCTGCGCGCGCTGTCCCGGGTGGGCGTGCGCTACCTCACGCTCACCTCCACCTGCGACACGCCGTGGGCCGAGAGCGCCGCCGCCGACCGCGCCGAGCCCCCGAACAGACCTGGACTCACTCCCTTCGGAAAGGTACGCCACACAATTTTAGCCACATATGTATACACATAATCAGCCTACATATCTCACCGCTGGGCTTCGCCTGTAATGATTTCAGCAACCTGGAATCCGAATTTAGTTGAAAGTGGAAAAAAATAATTTATGATTAAATTAGCCACCTTAACGACGAAATCAGTTCCGTTTTTTAGGGTTCCGAACCTCAAAGGAAAAAATCCGATCAAGTGCGAGTCGGACTCACGCACCGAGGGTTTCGTATTTAAATCCGTACTTCAATAATACACCTTTTTATGTACTTTAATTGTATGCAATAAGGTCAATTTTGACTTGCCTAAATTTTAGTACAGATCTTTAAAGTATTTTGTCAATTTCTCGAAAACTATAAATTTTGAACACTTCGTTTTACTTTCCGTAAAATATAAGTAACTATCTATAAGTTAGGATTTTTTCAGATTTTTAAACTTCGGAGATAAGGGGGAGGGGAACGGTCATTTTTGAACATTTTTGGATAAAATTATAAAAAAAATAGTTTTGAAATGTGCAAATTGAGCCCTTTCATAATATGACACCCCACTTGCTATAATCAAATCATTTTCATTTTTCAACCCCCCATTCTAGACCCCTTTTCAATTATTTATAAAATTTATTTCATATTTTTTTACTAAAAACAGATGCGGGCAAGCAAGTTATGTAACTATGCCAAATTTCAAGTTGATAGTTGTGTAGTTACTGAGAAAAACTGCCGTGACATACAGACAGACAGACAGACAACGAAGTCTCACCATAAGGGTTCCTTTTTACCATTTTGGTACGGAACCCTAAAAAGGAACCCTTGTAGGATCACTTTGTTGTCCGTCTGTCTGTCTGTCTGTCAAGATCCTTATATCTCAGAAAAGCGTAAAGGTATCAAGTTGAATTTCATGTCAAATACTCAGGTCTGCAATCCTTTGGCGCTGTCAAAAAATCAGACTTCTAGTCAACGCAATCAAAAGATACGACCGTTTAAGCCGCATATTCAAGGGAGTTTCAAGGGAATCAAAATCTATAGGGTACTTCCCGTTGAGTTAAGGAAGTGAAGGAAAAAATCCGAAAACCGTTAATTTGTAGTTATATCACATAATAAAAAATAAAGGCCAGTATAAACTGATATTCACTAAGTACGAGAGTGCGTGTCAGTTTATACTGGAATTTGTTTTTATTGTATTCCCGTGATTTACTAACTATTAACATACCTACAAGTTTGTGCGGAACCCTCAGTGCAAAATGATTGGATGGTGATTACAAAAATACTTATTTTGCTGCTGTGGCGCGCCAAAATATCAACTTAGGTATCTGTTTCCTCATCGTTTCTATTTAAGAAGTTGTAATCTCTTATATTGTAAATTCTAAAAGGAAGCTCGTTAGGAGTGGATTTACAGTCCGATCCCTTTTATTTAAGACTTTTCCGCCATCGGAAAGTTCTTAATGTAACAAAGTGTTAAATTAAGTTCACACTCTTTTCGCACAGCCCGGGCCAGATATAGTTCCGCTCAAGGCTTCTTCAATTTCAGTATTTTTTTATTTAAGTCACTAAGAGGTTTCACTTTAGTATCTTTATAGGTACTAATTAATGCCTAACTTAGCCATACAAACATAAGTATATATTTTTTGTACATTTTTACCTAGCCAAAGATCTGTGTTGCAAGGTAAAAAAAACTATCAATCTAGCCGTGGTAAGATAAAATATACTTAGTTCATATACCTACCTAGTTAGTTTGTAGGAGTTACCTATGGATATCATCTCCCTTTCATAACCCGTATCGAAATAGGTACCAATATATTATATAAGGCGGTTAGTAAAATAGTCGGAACCCCGAGTAATATTGAAGCAGGTACTCAAAACGAAACCGTAAAGATTGAGACGTCGAGCAGAGTGAGTGCGCCATAATCATAAACATCCTGCCTCGCCGCAATATTCCGCTTTGTATGAACTCCGCCTGCTTGCGAAGCAGACTCTTTGTTTTCCCTTCAACGATACTTTTCGAAATATTTTCTTTTGTTGAAACCATTCTCTGTGTGTAACGCTCTCGTCAGCGTCACTCACGAACTCTTCCGATAGCAAATGGCATCACATCAAGATCATCAAGACTATAATACTGTGAAACTTCAAAAGGGCTCTTCAATAGTACAGTTAAAAGTTAAAAGTAAAGGTGTTGTTGCTAATTTAAAAAAACATTGTTTTCTAGAAAGACCGAAATAAGAAGTCTTACTATATACAGTAGGTACATACGATAAGAGTACATTTCCGATAACTCCAAAAGCCTAATTAACGACTTTTAAAACGTCCATTAATAATAAAACACGTTGCATGTATTGACGACCCCGCAAGTACTCTTATATAAAATGTAGGTTAAATTGAATATAGAATTGAATTCAGTATAAGTATTGTATGCTTACTCTCAATACTCAATACTTTATTGCAATTCATAATGTAAGTATTGTATGTAAATAGTACCTACTGATTGTTTTATCACGGCAGGTACGGCTAGATCTATTTTATTTATTTCTTTATTAATCCATGGAAGACCAACAGCTTAATTAGAAAACTCAGCTAACTATAAATAGCCAATTACAAGCTCTCACATTTACATAGCAACTAAGTAATTAAAAAGAGAAGGCCGATTTTATGCCGAGATTCTAAAGGTTAAGCAGCTAATAACCAACAGTGTAACCAAAAACGCACTAACCAGTGTAGCTGCTACACCCGTAGGTCGTACCTACTTTTAGAACGCCCTCTCAAATTACTACCGAATGCTGTGCACTCCGCCACCCACGGGCTGTTTGTCGACTTGCCTGTGCGCCGCGTAGTACATTACAAACCTCTGCCTACTATTGTTTTACATTCGACAAACGGAGCTCACTCATTAATTACACTAGGCAAACTGGCTCCGAAGCGGCACTAAAGAACAATGCATATAGGTACCGCACGTTGCACAAAAAAGAGACCGCACCAATGCAATTTTATAGCATTTTGCTTCACTGGGTTAGAGTTTGCCCAACTTCAAATCTACTGAGAATTTAAATTCAGTGTAACGGGTTGGCTTGAAGTAATGAGAATAAATTCAATTGATTATAGCAGGCAATAAAAAAATACAAAAAGGATTTTGACAATCATAATAAATGACAAATATGTCAACATTGTTAAAAAGGCAAAACAGGATTAGCCGGCTTAATATAAAAATGTCTGCGAGGGAGTTATTACGTGAACGTGTCTATCGCCTACTCGGAAAGCGTGAAAAATCTGAAGAGGTCGCTCACTTCAAAGCTGAAAATTTACCTCCATCTACAATTTATCGTTTGATCCAGCAATACGAAACTTGGTATTGGGACTAAAGATTTACCAAAACCGGAAAGACCACCCATTCTTAATGACCGAGTCCAGAGGAAAGTGGCAAAGTTTGCACGAAACAAAGCGAATAAGTTAGCTGTAAAATATGACATTTCCCGTGGGTGTATAAGGAATATTAAAAAAAATACAATATTCAACACTTCAAGCGTTAAAAAGAACCCAAATATTCCGATAAACAGCTTGAATAAATTCCAAAGAAGTGCAGGAAGTTGCGAAGAAAGTATTTGGGCCAGAATTGGCTAAGAGAGCATGACTACATTTCGCACGGAAGGATCCAAACGCCCCTAAACTCGCCCAATTGAAGATTTTGGGCAATTCTCAGTAGACTAGTTTACAGTTACTTAAGGGTGGGAAGCAAAATCACTGACTCAGTTGAAGCGCAACCCAACTAAAAAAGTAGATAAATGAAGATAGATGTTGTCCAACGTATGATGAAAACGGTTATAAGAAAGCTACGAAAAATTGAAGATGGGGGACCTTTTGTTATACTATATTGTAATTATTGATTATCGTACTAGTTTTAGTTTATTTTTGGATAATAAAAACCTATATAACCCTAACAAATTATTTAAAGAAAAAAAATTGTTAATTTCATTTCTTTAAACCAACCCGTTAGTAATGTTTGTTTTATTTCAATTTTCACACTTTGCTGAGAAATTATTTCAATCGGCTGTGGTGCGGTAAATGTGGTTCTAAGTCGTGGTGTGTTTTTCTTAACTCAAGCAGATTTAATTTTAATAGCAACAACATTTTCTATCACAAGAATTAATATTTGTCGCCAAAATGTTATCCCCTAATTAAATTATAATTGCGAGCCAATATATTTGCTGTCAAATTAATCTGAACGGTCTCTAAGTTTGAATCAGCAAATTAACGTAGGTATGGACATTTTTACTTCAAATTAATGTTTGATTTCCATTTAGAAAATGCTTTTTTATATTTCATAATTTATCAAAACCTTAAATAATAAATTTGTATCCGGAATAACTAGTAGATCTGTCACCTAATAAATATTATCCTATTCCATAATATTATTTCACTTATAAATGTTTAGGTTAGGTTAGTATAGAACCAATTTAGGTTAGGTTAGATTAGTGTTGTGCCAGGGTAAAACTCCCCGGAATACAAGCACAGCCGGGCTTCGTCTACTTTATCACGGGAGCGATTCTTCGGCGTTTTAACCGCCGTCATTGTCGTCTTCGCATATATTGACGAAAATAACGATTACTATTAACAATTTCCGATGCAAATAAAAGAAGCACCGGGAGTAGTTCTCATTGCATTCAAAATTAAAATAAACTTGTTAGTTTTATTTGGAATAATATGCGAAGACGACAATGACGGCGGTTAAAACGCCGAAGAATCGCCCACGGAAACTATTACTTAGGGTCGAATTTACATTTAATTTTGTCATATACTACTTGAAACGAAACTTTTATTAAGGTTACGAATTATTAGATGACTGATATCTATCAGTTTCCAGTGATTTAAAGTTATTTTTAGTTTAGGTAATGATTTTGGTATTGTTCGATGATTCCATTCTGGTGACAGATTTATTATTTTTAACCGACTTCAAAACAAGGAGGAGGTTCTCATTTCGGTTGAATTTTTTTTAAGACAAGTATCATGAATTAGTTCACAGAAAATGGATTTAATTGGAACAGATTAAATCATGCCCCATTTTTAGGGTTCCGTACCAAAGTCTGTCTGTCTGTCTGTCTGTCTGTCTGTCTGTCTGTCTGTCTGTCTGTCTGTCTGTCTGTCTGTCTGTCTGTCTGTCTGTCTGTCTGTCTGTCTGTCTGTCTGTCTGTCTGTCTGTCTGTCTGTCTGTCTGTCTGTCTGTCTGTCTGTCTGTCTGTCTGTCTGTCTGTCTGTCTGTCTGTCTGTCTGTCTGTCTGTCTGTCTGTCTGTCTGTCTGTCTGTCTGTCTGTCTGTCTGTCTGTCTGTCTGTCTGTCTGTCTGTCTGTCTGTCTGTCTGTCTGTCTGTCTGTCTGTCTGTCTGTCTGTCTGTCTGTCTGTCTGTCTGTCTGTCTGTCTGTCTGTCTGTCTGTCTGTCTGTCTGTCTGTCTGTCTGTCTGTCTGTCTGTCTGTCTGTCTGTCTGTCTGTCTGTCTGTCTGTCTGTCTGTCTGTCTGTCTGTCTGTCTGTCTGTCTGTCTGTCTGTCTGTCTGTCTGTCTGTCTGTCTGTCTGTCTGTCTGTCTGTCTGTCTGTCTGTCTGTCTGTCTGTCTGTCTGTCTGTCTGTCTGTCTGTCTGTCTGTCTGTCTGTCTGTCTGTCTGTCTGTCTGTCTGTCTGTCTGTCTGTCTGTCTGTCTGTCTGTCTGTCTGTCTGTCTGTCTGTCTGTCTGTCTGTCTGTCTGTCTGTCTGTCTGTCTGTCTGTCTGTCTGTCTGTCTGTCTGTCTGTCTGTCTGTCTGTCTGTCTGTCTGTCTGTCTGTCTGTCTGTCTGTCTGTCTGTCTGTCTGTCTGTCTGTCTGTCTGTCTGTCTGTCTGTCTGTCTGTCTGTCTGTCTGTCTGTCTGTCTGTCTGTCTGTCTGTCTGTCTGTCTGTCTGTCTGTCTGTCTGTCTGTCTGTCTGTCTGTCTGTCTGTCTGTCTGTCTGTCTGTCTGTCTGTCTGTCTGTCTGTCTGTCTGTCTGTCTGTCTGTCTGTCTGTCTGTCTGTCTGTCTGTCTGTCTGTCTGTCTGTCTGTCTGTCTGTCTGTCTGTCTGTCTGTCTGTCTGTCTGTCTGTCTGTCTGTCTGTCTGTCTGTCTGTCTGTCTGTCTGTCTGTCTGTCTGTCTGTCTGTCTGTCTGTCTGTCTGTCTGTCTGTCTGTCTGTCTGTCTGTCTGTCTGTCTGTCTGTCTGTCTGTCTGTCTGTCTGTCTGTCTGTCTGTCTGTCTGTCTGTCTGTCTGTCTGTCTGTCTGTCTGTCTGTCTGTCTGTCTGTCTGTCTGTCTGTCTGTCTGTCTGTCTGTCTGTCTGTCTGTCTGTCTGTCTGTCTGTCTGTCTGTCTGTCTGTCTGTCTGTCTGTCTGTCTGTCTGTCTGTCTGTCTGTCTGTCTGTCTGTCTGTCTGTCTGTCTGTCTGTCTGTCTGTCTGTCTGTCTGTCTGTCTGTCTGTCTGTCTGTCTGTCTGTCTGTCTGTCTGTCTGTCTGTCTGTCTGTCTGTCTGTCTGTCTGTCTGTCTGTCTGTCTGTCTGTCTGTCTGTCTGTCTGTCTGTCTGTCTGTCTGTCTGTCTGTCTGTCTGTCTGTCTGTCTGTCTGTCTGTCTGTCTGTCTGTCTGTCTGTCTGTCTGTCTGTCTGTCTGTCTGTCTGTCTGTCTGTCTGTCTGTCTGTCTGTCTGTCTGTCTGTCTGTCTGTCTGTCTGTCTGTCTGTCTGTCTGTCTGTCTGTCTGTCTGTCTGTCTGTCTGTCTGTCTGTCTGTCTGTCTGTCTGTCTGTCTGTCTGTCTGTCTGTCTGTCTGTCTGTCTGTCTGTCTGTCTGTCTGTCTGTCTGTCTGTCTGTCTGTCTGTCTGTCTGTCTGTCTGTCTGTCTGTCTGTCTGTCTGTCTGTCTGTCTGTCTGTCTGTCTGTCTGTCTGTCTGTCTGTCTGTCTGTCTGTCTGTCTGTCTGTCTGTCTGTCTGTCTGTCTGTCTGTCTGTCTGTCTGTCTGTCTGTCTGTCTGTCTGTCTGTCTGTCTGTCTGTCTGTCTGTCTGTCTGTCTGTCTGTCTGTCTGTCTGTCTGTCTGTCTGTCTGTCTGTCTGTCTGTCTGTCTGTCTGTCTGTCTGTCTGTCTGTCTGTCTGTCTGTCTGTCTGTCTGTCTGTCTGTCTGTCTGTCTGTCTGTCTGTCTGTCTGTCTGTCTGTCTGTCTGTCTGTCTGTCTGTCTGTCTGTCTGTCTGTCTGTCTGTCTGTCTGTCTGTCTGTCTGTCTGTCTGTCTGTCTGTCTGTCTGTCTGTCTGTCTGTCTGTCTGTCTGTCTGTCTGTCTGTCTGTCTGTCTGTCTGTCTGTCTGTCTGTCTGTCTGTCTGTCTGTCTGTCTGTCTGTCTGTCTGTCTGTCTGTCTGTCTGTCTGTCTGTCTGTCTGTCTGTCTGTCTGTCTGTCTGTCTGTCTGTCTGTCTGTCTGTCTGTCTGTCTGTCTGTCTGTCTGTCTGTCTGTCTGTCTGTCTGTCTGTCTGTCTGTCTGTCTGTCTGTCTGTCTGTCTGTCTGTCTGTCTGTCTGTCTGTCTGTCTGTCTGTCTGTCTGTCTGTCTGTCTGTCTGTCTGTCTGTCTGTCTGTCTGTCTGTCTGTCTGTCTGTCTGTCTGTCTGTCTGTCTGTCTGTCTGTCTGTCTGTCTGTCTGTCTGTCTGTCTGTCTGTCTGTCTGTCTGTCTGTCTGTCTGTCTGTCTGTCTGTCTGTCTGTCTGTCTGTCTGTCTGTCTGTCTGTCTGTCTGTCTGTCTGTCTGTCTGTCTGTCTGTCTGTCTGTCTGTCTGTCTGTCTGTCTGTCTGTCTGTCTGTCTGTCTGTCTGTCTGTCTGTCTGTCTGTCTGTCTGTCTGTCTGTCTGTCTGTCTGTCTGTCTGTCTGTCTGTCTGTCTGTCTGTCTGTCTGTCTGTCTGTCTGTCTGTCTGTCTGTCTGTCTGTCTGTCTGTCTGTCTGTCTGTCTGTCTGTCTGTCTGTCTGTCTGTCTGTCTGTCTGTCTGTCTGTCTGTCTGTCTGTCTGTCTGTCTGTCTGTCTGTCTGTCTGTCTGTCTGTCTGTCTGTCTGTCTGTCTGTCTGTCTGTCTGTCTGTCTGTCTGTCTGTCTGTCTGTCTGTCTGTCTGTCTGTCTGTCTGTCTGTCTGTCTGTCTGTCTGTCTGTCTGTCTGTCTGTCTGTCTGTCTGTCTGTCTGTCTGTCTGTCTGTCTGTCTGTCTGTCTGTCTGTCTGTCTGTCTGTCTGTCTGTCTGTCTGTCTGTCTGTCTGTCTGTCTGTCTGTCTGTCTGTCTGTCTGTCTGTCTGTCTGTCTGTCTGTCTGTCTGTCTGTCTGTCTGTCTGTCTGTCTGTCTGTCTGTCTGTCTGTCTGTCTGTCTGTCTGTCTGTCTGTCTGTCTGTCTGTCTGTCTGTCTGTCTGTCTGTCTGTCTGTCTGTCTGTCTGTCTGTCTGTCTGTCTGTCTGTCTGTCTGTCTGTCTGTCTGTCTGTCTGTCTGTCTGTCTGTCTGTCTGTCTGTCTGTCTGTCTGTCTGTCTGTCTGTCTGTCTGTCTGTCTGTCTGTCTGTCTGTCTGTCTGTCTGTCTGTCTGTCTGTCTGTCTGTCTGTCTGTCTGTCTGTCTGTCTGTCTGTCTGTCTGTCTGTCTGTCTGTCTGTCTGTCTGTCTGTCTGTCTGTCTGTCTGTCTGTCTGTCTGTCTGTCTGTCTGTCTGTCTGTCTGTCTGTCTGTCTGTCTGTCTGTCTGTCTGTCTGTCTGTCTGTCTGTCTGTCTGTCTGTCTGTCTGTCTGTCTGTCTGTCTGTCTGTCTGTCTGTCTGTCTGTCTGTCTGTCTGTCTGTCTGTCTGTCTGTCTGTCTGTCTGTCTGTCTGTCTGTCTGTCTGTCTGTCTGTCTGTCTGTCTGTCTGTCTGTCTGTCTGTCTGTCTGTCTGTCTGTCTGTCTGTCTGTCTGTCTGTCTGTCTGTCTGTCTGTCTGTCTGTCTGTCTGTCTGTCTGTCTGTCTGTCTGTCTGTCTGTCTGTCTGTCTGTCTGTCTGTCTGTCTGTCTGTCTGTCTGTCTGTCTGTCTGTCTGTCTGTCTGTCTGTCTGTCTGTCTGTCTGTCTGTCTGTCTGTCTGTCTGTCTGTCTGTCTGTCTGTCTGTCTGTCTGTCTGTCTGTCTGTCTGTCTGTCTGTCTGTCTGTCTGTCTGTCTGTCTGTCTGTCTGTCTGTCTGTCTGTCTGTCTGTCTGTCTGTCTGTCTGTCTGTCTGTCTGTCTGTCTGTCTGTCTGTCTGTCTGTCTGTCTGTCTGTCTGTCTGTCTGTCTGTCTGTCTGTCTGTCTGTCTGTCTGTCTGTCTGTCTGTCTGTCTGTCTGTCTGTCTGTCTGTCTGTCTGTCTGTCTGTCTGTCTGTCTGTCTGTCTGTCTGTCTGTCTGTCTGTCTGTCTGTCTGTCTGTCTGTCTGTCTGTCTGTCTGTCTGTCTGTCTGTCTGTCTGTCTGTCTGTCTGTCTGTCTGTCTGTCTGTCTGTCTGTCTGTCTGTCTGTCTGTCTGTCTGTCTGTCTGTCTGTCTGTCTGTCTGTCTGTCTGTCTGTCTGTCTGTCTGTCTGTCTGTCTGTCTGTCTGTCTGTCTGTCTGTCTGTCTGTCTGTCTGTCTGTCTGTCTGTCTGTCTGTCTGTCTGTCTGTCTGTCTGTCTGTCTGTCTGTCTGTCTGTCTGTCTGTCTGTCTGTCTGTCTGTCTGTCTGTCTGTCTGTCTGTCTGTCTGTCTGTCTGTCTGTCTGTCTGTCTGTCTGTCTGTCTGTCTGTCTGTCTGTCTGTCTGTCTGTCTGTCTGTCTGTCTGTCTGTCTGTCTGTCTGTCTGTCTGTCTGTCTGTCTGTCTGTCTGTCTGTCTGTCTGTCTGTCTGTCTGTCTGTCTGTCTGTCTGTCTGTCTGTCTGTCTGTCTGTCTGTCTGTCTGTCTGTCTGTCTGTCTGTCTGTCTGTCTGTCTGTCTGTCTGTCTGTCTGTCTGTCTGTCTGTCTGTCTGTCTGTCTGTCTGTCTGTCTGTCTGTCTGTCTGTCTGTCTGTCTGTCTGTCTGTCTGTCTGTCTGTCTGTCTGTCTGTCTGTCTGTCTGTCTGTCTGTCTGTCTGTCTGTCTGTCTGTCTGTCTGTCTGTCTGTCTGTCTGTCTGTCTGTCTGTCTGTCTGTCTGTCTGTCTGTCTGTCTGTCTGTCTGTCTGTCTGTCTGTCTGTCTGTCTGTCTGTCTGTCTGTCTGTCTGTCTGTCTGTCTGTCTGTCTGTCTGTCTGTCTGTCTGTCTGTCTGTCTGTCTGTCTGTCTGTCTGTCTGTCTGTCTGTCTGTCTGTCTGTCTGTCTGTCTGTCTGTCTGTCTGTCTGTCTGTCTGTCTGTCTGTCTGTCTGTCTGTCTGTCTGTCTGTCTGTCTGTCTGTCTGTCTGTCTGTCTGTCTGTCTGTCTGTCTGTCTGTCTGTCTGTCTGTCTGTCTGTCTGTCTGTCTGTCTGTCTGTCTGTCTGTCTGTCTGTCTGTCTGTCTGTCTGTCTGTCTGTCTGTCTGTCTGTCTGTCTGTCTGTCTGTCTGTCTGTCTGTCTGTCTGTCTGTCTGTCTGTCTGTCTGTCTGTCTGTCTGTCTGTCTGTCTGTCTGTCTGTCTGTCTGTCTGTCTGTCTGTCTGTCTGTCTGTCTGTCTGTCTGTCTGTCTGTCTGTCTGTCTGTCTGTCTGTCTGTCTGTCTGTCTGTCTGTCTGTCTGTCTGTCTGTCTGTCTGTCTGTCTGTCTGTCTGTCTGTCTGTCTGTCTGTCTGTCTGTCTGTCTGTCTGTCTGTCTGTCTGTCTGTCTGTCTGTCTGTCTGTCTGTCTGTCTGTCTGTCTGTCTGTCTGTCTGTCTGTCTGTCTGTCTGTCTGTCTGTCTGTCTGTCTGTCTGTCTGTCTGTCTGTCTGTCTGTCTGTCTGTCTGTCTGTCTGTCTGTCTGTCTGTCTGTCTGTCTGTCTGTCTGTCTGTCTGTCTGTCTGTCTGTCTGTCTGTCTGTCTGTCTGTCTGTCTGTCTGTCTGTCTGTCTGTCTGTCTGTCTGTCTGTCTGTCTGTCTGTCTGTCTGTCTGTCTGTCTGTCTGTCTGTCTGTCTGTCTGTCTGTCTGTCTGTCTGTCTGTCTGTCTGTCTGTCTGTCTGTCTGTCTGTCTGTCTGTCTGTCTGTCTGTCTGTCTGTCTGTCTGTCTGTCTGTCTGTCTGTCTGTCTGTCTGTCTGTCTGTCTGTCTGTCTGTCTGTCTGTCTGTCTGTCTGTCTGTCTGTCTGTCTGTCTGTCTGTCTGTCTGTCTGTCTGTCTGTCTGTCTGTCTGTCTGTCTGTCTGTCTGTCTGTCTGTCTGTCTGTCTGTCTGTCTGTCTGTCTGTCTGTCTGTCTGTCTGTCTGTCTGTCTGTCTGTCTGTATGTCACAGCAGTTCTTTCAGCGACTACACAAGCTATCAACTTAAAACTTGGCATAGTTGTATAACTTGCTTGCCCGCATCAGTTTTTAGTAAAAAAATATGAAATTTATCTTATAAATAATTAAAAAGGGGTCTAGAATGGGGGGTTGAAAAATGAAAGTAATTTTATTATAGCAAGTGGGGTGTCGTATGAAAGGGCTTAATCTGCACATTTCAAAACTATTTTTATATAGTTTTCCGTGACGTGCTTTTTGATTTATAACCAAAAATGTTCAAAAAATTACCGTTCCCTCCTTATCTCTGAAGTTTATGAGCCGAAAGATCTGAAAAATTCCTAACTTATAGATAATTGCTTATATTTTACGGGAAATATAAAACATTTAAAAATTTGTGTTAAGTTTAGACAACTCAAAATAGACCTTATTGCATACGAATATTTAAAAACATATATTTAAATAACCCCCGGCACAAAAATAAAACTCTTAAAAGTAAATAAATAATATGGCCCTTAAAGCGTAATTATTTTGATTCAAGCGTCGTCACGTCCGACAAAGACTTAAACGGGCTCCGAGCACGTATGTACGTCACAGGACGGACTTCGTCACTACAAGATATCAAGTATTAAAAACTCCCGTCAAAATCGCTTTCAGAGCTCATAACTTTTAAACGGCGTAGGTATCAGATTTCCATCAAACCAAGCTAAGAACACTCTCGATTAAGGGATAGCTACGATGCCACAGAGAGATACACAGATACACATGTCAAACTTATAACACCCCTCTTTTTGCGTCGGGGGTTAAAAAGGTTTATTTCTGAAGTACGGACTTAATAGATAAGCATAACCTTTGAGTAAGAATTTTTCATTTTCCACACACAACATTGTGTCAAATTTTAAGTAAGTAATCTTATTTTCCCGCAGTTTGAATACAGGCACGGTCATAAGTGTTAAGGAGCTACCATTAACATTTGTTAATATAACAATACAAGAAATATAATGGGTAGTCAATAAACGTAATGCTTTTGTACAAAAATTACCTGTCATTTAAGTACATGGTGTAACTGTATTTTACAAAGGTTTAATATAAATGTAAGAGCGTTCGAATATCGACTGACGCTTTGATAAGTACAACCGTCTTAACATAAGTAGACTCGCTTGCCCGTGCAACACACACATAAACCATGTTTTTCTTATCAGCAGTGAGACTACTGACATATCGTTTTAAAAGCCTGACTGAATCATCGTTGTGTTTAAGGTGGTGGTGAAGGAGATGAACCGGCTTGGCATGCTGGTGGACCTGTCGCACGTGTCGGAGCGCACGATGCGCGACGCGCTGGCGGTGTCGCGCGCGCCGGTGCTTTTCTCGCACTCGTCGGCGCGCACGATCTGCAACGTGTCGCGCAACGTGCCCGACGACGTGCTGCTCCTGCTCAAGGCCAACAAGGGCCTGATCATGGTCAACTTCTACACCTCCTTCCTCACCTGCAAGGAGACTGCCACGGTGCAGGATGCTATAGGTAATTAAGGTTTTTCTCTTCAACCTTTGCTATGATGTGCTTACATATGCGAAGTATTTCTTCTAATTTACATTCAAAAGCAATACAGCAATACCGATAGGAGTTGTTAGGTATATTAAATTTAACTAATTTTTCAGCTCATATTAATCACATTCGAAAAGTTGCTGGAGTTGACAGCGTGGGGCTCGGTGCAGGCTATGACGGGATTAACTAGTAAGTCCCCTTTTCCAGTTACATAAACACAAAAGAAACAATTCCTCAATATTCTTAAATAATTCAAGACTTAACGTCTAAATAGCTGAATTATTCAACTACAATTTACTAGGAAATGCTCCCAATTGCTAGCAAACTACCTACACGTTACCATCTGGCTTATTTTACGTAAGTACATACATACATAAGTCAACCAAATGGATTTCTGGGCCACTAAGGAACTACATATGTCAAAGTGACGTTATAAGTAAAATCGTAAAGGCCTTTTAGGATTTGATTGATTATGTCACTTTTAAATTAGCTCTATAGAGAAAAAAATATACAAAAAGCCCCCGGTGCCGGCATCACCTATTAGAAAAACAGTTAGTCCTAGTGATACAATTGGTAGTGCTTTGCCCGCGGTGTCACCTATTAAGGAAACTCCTTCAACTTCTCAGACTACTCAAATCCTCCGTACATGTTTTACCCTTGTTTGACCCTGATAGTGGTCCATACATAAAACATGTACAAAGAGAAGAACAATTACCTAATGACGGCACTTTTGGTAGGTTCCTTAAAAACATTAATATCTACAATGTTGTAAATGACAGCACCAAAAGAATAGGTCGCAACAGGTTATCAATAGATTTCTCAGAATACACTGATGCCAATATATTTATTAGACACAGCAGCCTTGCACTAGAGAAACTGAAAGCATTCATACCAACATTTAGTGTCACCCGTATAAGTAAGACTAGTTAGGGGTATACCTGCGGAATGGACTGCGGAAGAAATTGTGGACAATACCATACTGCCTCCGGGCTGTGGTAAGATACTTAAAATTAGACGTCTGCATTGTGAATAAAGTCCATATGTGGAAACCTTCACAGTCAGTTATCATCACCTTTGATGGGCAGACTTTGCCAAGTAGAATTGAACTATACTGAAGTAGGTTGAGTACAGCTCAACCTACTTCAGTATAGTTCAATTCAGGTCACACAAAAGTGCAATGTAGATCTAAACCGCAGTATTTTAAATGTGGGCAGAAGCACACAGGTGATTGCACTGTACAAGAAGGGTCAGGGTCATGTTGTCATTGTGGTGTTCATTTTGCCACAAGTAAGAGTTGTCCTGAATTTGTGAGACAAACTACAATTAAATTGTCTATGGCTCAAAATAACATCTTGTATTTTGAAGCTTTTAAACTTCACCCATCACTCTCAAAATCATTTGCTGATGTAGTCAAAAGAGCTTTAGATAACAAAAACTCGTCAACAACCCAATCATCATTCTCAGCCATCAGCTAGTCATTCATATAAGAAAATAATAACCCTTAAACCTCGTCTTACACTCAAAGTTTTAAAGGGATATGCTGCTTGGTGCTCACCATGATCTTATTCGAGACTATGATATGCCATCTTCCTCGGTTATGTTTCTGTTTTCATCAGCAGTTGCTGGTAGGTGTCATCGATTACATCAATATACATTCAGTCAACAAAGTATCGGGAATGGATGATTTGTTTATGGTTCCAAATTCAAATTTTTGTTTTTTTTGTTGTTGTTAGATTGGCACAACTGTTTTCTATTTTGGCGCGGAGTTTGAGTTGCATCTGTTATTTATATTAAATACAGTGCTGTTTTTAGTTATATCATATCTAGTGTGTATTGCGAATTTCATAATGGACAAAAACATTGAACAAAGAGTTTGTCTTAAATTTTGCATCGCCAATGGAATTTCGTGTTCGGAGTCACTGAAAATGTTACAGAAGGCTTACGGTGATTCGACTTTATCAAAAACACGTGTTTATGAGTGGTACAAAGCGTTCAAAAGCGGTCGAGATGTGATGGAAGATTTGCCTCGCTCTGGTAGGCCATCAACGTCTGCAACTGAAGTTAACATCGCAAAAGTGAAGGAAATAGTGACTGAAAATCCTCATTCAACTTTGAGAGAGATAGCCGCCGAACTTTCTGTATCTCACGAGTCGATCCGTACTATTTTAACTAATCATTTGGGTATGAAACATGTTACCGCTCGGCTAGTCCCAAAAGACCTGAATTTTCTCCAAAAACTCAATCGCATGAGAGTCGCTGAGGACATGCTAGAACGAGTCAATTCCGACCCAACATTCATGAAACGCATTGTTACTGGTGACGAGACGTGGGTTTACGAGTTTGACATGCAAACTAGTCAACAAGCTTCGGAGTGGCGCCTTCCAACTGAACCGAAACCGAAGAAACCACGCCAAAGTCGATCAAAAGTCAAAGTCATGTTGACTGTTTTCTTTGACTATCGCGGTGTTGTGCACTCGGAATTCTTGCCGGAAGGTCAAACGGTAAATAAAGAATATTATTTGAGCGTTATGCGGCATTTAAGAGAGCAAATTCGACGAGAAAGGCCAGATTTGTGGAATGAAAATTCTTGGATTTTGCACCACGATAATGCGCCTTCGCACAAGGCCATCATTGTGAAAGAATTTTTGACCAAACACTCAACAAATACCATCGAGCAACCACCATATTCACCAGATATGGCTCCTGCCGACTTCTTTCTTTTTCCTAAACTCAAATTACCACTTCGTGGCACCCGTTTTCAATCGGTAGAAGACATAAAGGAGAATTCGCGCCGAGAACTGAATTCAATTCCGGAAACAGCGTTTAAAAAATGTTTTGATGATTGGATTATTCGTTGGCGTAAGTGTATCGTTTCTGAAGGAGCATACTTTGAAGGTGATAAAATAAATTTGGATGATTAACAAACAGTTTGTGTATTATTGATCTTTTCCCGGTACTTTCTTGACAGAGTAGTATTATTATATATTTTTACTAACGATGGGGGTTGAAACGCCCGGAAATTCACCCTAACTAATCCTAACTATTTTGTCATAACAAAGCCACAATAACATCGAACAATAGATATACATTCTTAGCACACAATATGCTGGGATTTGAATATAAACATTATGAGGAGGTGCAAACAGTATCATTGTCCAAAAACTTTGACCAGATCTTTTTCCGAACGCAAGCGATGCCTCGGCGAGCCGTGCTCCCTGCGTGCAAATATCTTCCCATCTCGTGTCCACACGTACTGCCAGTTAGCGCGCAACGATTCTCCGCGCGCCTTGTAGAAGAGTTGCCGATTCAACCGGGTCAATCTTTCATAATATGGAATACTAGCTTTCCTCCCGCGACTTCGTCTGCGGAGAAGTCGTTAATTGGTATCCCACAGGAATTTGTAAAATTTTCCCGAGTAAAAAGTGTTGTTACGTACGTGGGGGTAGGTAACTAATAGAAATGCACAATTAAACCGATAATTAAGAGGACTATTGATGCACCACTGATGCACTCACTAAACCATTACAAACAATAATCGCACTATAAACTCGTAGTCGCTTCTAATTCACAGGTGTATCACTCGTATCGTTTCTCCAAGTAAGACTAAGCGTGGGTTCACACGGCGTCGTACGGCACGTTTTTTCCATACTAATATTATCGAACAGCGACCGAATACGGAAAGAATTGTATGGAAAAACCGTGCAGTGTAATGTCATGTGAACGGGGGGTGACTTGGCGGCTTGGGCCGGTCGCCTTATATTCCCCAGTCCAAGACAATTCCAGAAGGCCTTTCTAGAATAATCGACGTTCTTCGACCCGCCGTCGGGAATGTTTCAGTAGTACCTAGTTGCTGGAATGTTCTATAACTGTCTCTGTCTCGTTTTTGATCGCGACGATTCTGGAAGCTTCTCAGTATTGCTATCTCTTTCTAATCATGCTATCTCTTTCACTCTTTCTGGAAAATTCACCATATTCTCAAATGTTCTTCAAAGGCCCATAAGGGGTCGGGTTTTCAAGTTTTGGTGTAATCTGGTAGAGGGTGGCCTGAAACGGCCTGAAAACATGTTTCAGGCGCCAAAAAACAACGGCAACTTGGTTGAAATTTTGATAAACTGGTATGTGTTAGAGCTACCTCCGAAACGGCCTGAAAACATTTTTCAGGCGCCTGAAAACAACGGCAACTTGGTTGAAATTTTGATAAACTGGTATGTGATAGAGCTACCTCTGAAACGGCCTGAAAACATTTTTCAGGCGCTTGAAAACAACGGCAACTTGATTGAAATTTTTATAAACTGGTATGTGATAGAGCTAACTCTGAAACGGCCTGAAAACATTTTTCAGGCGCCTGAAAACAACGGCAACTTGGTTGAAATTTTGATAAACTGGTATGTGATAGAGCTACCTCTAAAACGGCCTGATAACATTTTTCAGGCGCCTGAAAACAACGGCAACTTGGTTGAAATTTTGATAAACTGGTATGTGATAGAGCTACCTCCGAAACGGCCTGAAAACATTTTTCAGGCCCCTGAAAACAACGGCAACTTGGTTGAAATTTTGATAAACTGGTATGTGATAGAGCTACCTCTAAAACGGCCTGAAAACATTTTTCAGGCGCCTGAAAACAACGGCAACTTGGTTGAAATTTTGATAAACTGGTATGTGACAGAGCTACCTCTGAAACGGACTGAAACGATGTTTCAGCCTGCTGAAAACGCTTCCAAAGCAGAAGTCGTTTATCGCTGCTACCTCGGGAACTCCAATTTTCCGGAATAAAAAGAATCCTACATGTCCTTCCCCGGGACTCAAACTATCTCCATACTAATAAATTATATGTACCTTACTTAAGAAATGATTGATTCTCCATACAAACTTCCACCCTTCTTTTCACCTCCTTAAGGGATGATTTCCGGGATAAAGACTATGCTATGTCCTTCCCCGAAACTCAAACTATCTCCATACTAAATTGTATATACCTTACTGAAGAAATGATTGATTCCCCATACAAAGTTCCACCCCCCTTTTCACCCCCTTAAGGGATGATTTCCGGGATAAAAAGTACCCTATGTCCTTTCCCGGGACTCAAACTATCTCCATACCAAATTTCATCTAAATCGGTTCAGCGGTTTAAGCGTGAAAAGGTAACAGACAGACAGACAGACAGACAGACAGACAGACTCTCATTTATAATATTAGTATAGAAGGTAGTACCTGGGCGACCGAGCTCTGCTCGGGTGAAAACGAATTTTTCCAGAAATAAGACATAGGTAGATCTATTGTGTATAAGTTACTGTTCTTAGTTTGTAATAAAAAAAAATATAATAAATTACTCGATAAAAAGAAGAATGTTAGCTTATTTTGTAAACTATAAGTCCTACCAACGTACCTACATGTAAAGACTGTAGAGAATTTAATGAAGCATACATTTATCTTTGACAGTTTTCTCGAAGCTTTAGCCGTTTTCATTATAAATTAATTGTAGCATCATTATCGTTATCGGATTCAGATTTTGAATTTTTAGGTAGGTAGTGAAAGAAGTCGCAAGGTGCGAGGTCCAGACTGTACGGCGGATGCGTCATCAGTTCCACATTTGAAGCCTTCAAATACGCATTCATTCTCTTAGCGGAATGTGCGGACGCGTTATTGTGGTGAAGGATGACATGACTGCGAGGACGCTTTTCACGAACTTTTTCTAAGACACTGGGCAAGCAATTGTTTACCTGCCAATCTCTCTCTGTTCTCCGATTCTTCTTAACTTTTGTTGGCAACTCTTCAAAAGGAAAGACCCATTCAGCTGGCTGGCTTTTTCTTTCCGGTTCGAAACAATACACCCAGGTTTCGTCACCTGTTACAATATTATAGACAGCCAATGACTCTCCTCCATTGAACTTATGTATAATTTTTCGGCACCACTCTACACGCAGTCGTTACTGGTCTTCCGTTAAATCATGCGGTATCCATCGAGTGCAAAGCTTCCGAACCTTCAGTTGCTCATACAAAAATGTTTTGCACTTGACTCATTCCTATGCTTAATACAGTACGAATTTGCTGACAGGTAATTTTTTTGTCTGTCTCAATTAGTTGTCGTACGGTTTCAGTAACCGCAGTCACCGGCTGACCTTCACGTACATCGTCATGGAGATGATCTCGTCCACGTCTAAATTCTCCGAACCACGAATACACAGAGCTACGAGATGGGGCTTCATCATTAAACGCCAATTAAAGTCTCTGGCAACTCTCTTGTTGACTTAAGCCGCAGCGAAAATCGTAAACATTGAGTGAACATTTTTACGAGTTATTTTCATTATAATAGCGACACACAATTCTCTAAACCCCGCCAAATTGAAAAAACAAATGAGTCTCGTAAATTGACAAGTACTTAATATGTTCATAAACAGTTCCATTTTCAAATTCTGTTATTGCTTTTTTAATTTATTTATTGTAAGTGGCCTGTTCCAGAAACTTTCAGTGAGTAGAGTATCGAAGTCGGTGCCAAGAATCATGGTGTCATTGCTATTGTGTATACCTACTTGACACCGGCTTGAATATATTTCATGTACCTAGTCGGCACTAAATAGGCAATTCCTAGGGCTCCTAGGAGGCCGGTCTTTATTTAACTCTTTTTAGTGGGTTTTTGAAGACGGTTTTATTTTTTTGTTAATTTTTTTTTTTATACAACTCCATGTTAAAATCGCTCTTCCGACATGTATTACCGACCTTATTACAGTATTATAGTGATGTATATAGTATTTAGTCCCATTTTATTAGATCCAACCTTTTGTTTAACAATTATAAAAATAAAAATAAAATAACGACATTCGTGTCTTCGGGTATTTTGAGAGCGTTAATAATCTTCGGATCATTAACGCTCTCAAAATACCTCAAGAAGCCAATAACAAGCCAAGAATCAAAATACAAGACACTGGCAAATCCCGTAAAGTGTCATACCCTCCGGACACTACGGAAAAAAACTATTATTGGGGACATCGCCTAAGGGTAACATAGTAATACTTTCATAGGCCAACTCTTTGTAATGATACCCAATTGTTCATGAAGCTCAAGTCTGAATGTCATTCAACAGCACGCCGCAGGGACTGGAGGACGTATCGTCGTACCCCCTACTCTTCGCAGAGCTGATGGAGGCTGGTTGGAGTATAGAAGAGCTGAAGAAGCTGGCGGGGCTGAACCTGCTGCGCGTGCTGGGCGCGGCGGAGCGCGTGGCCCGGGAGCTCGCCGATGCTCACGTGACGCCCTACGAGGAGGCACCTCCGCGGCCGCTGGACTCGCACAACTGCTCCAGCCAAGACCTTTAAATCTTGAAACATAAAATGTACCGATAGCACCCGCTCCATTCCGATTCGTTTTTTGGCGTACGTTGAAGCATAGAGAGTAATTCTACGCGTTTATTCGATAAACACTGCAATAGCTCTTCGGGTTTGTTTTTCTCTTTTATATAGTCTAACGGACTTTTCCCGAACCTGAAAACTTCTTTCATTGTAAGTACCTACTTCGTGCTACGGCGAAACATATACAAAAACTTCAATGTACTACGCGCAAAACCGGAACGATCTGGTTTAAAATGGGATGTACAGTGTAGGCCCAAGCATGTGAAACTGTCTATATAATATGTCTAAAGGGATTTTACGGCGAGTAAGGACAATATAAGTCGAACAGCGGCGTGAACATCAGCTGCCATAAATTCAATTTTGAGTTGAACGGCCACGTTTATTAATCGAACTCGACCTTTTTCAACCTGGGCCCTACCCCCTACTTAAATATTTTACAAAACTTTCAAATTACAACAATTTCAATAGAAACTTGCAATTGTAGAGTTATGTTATGTGGGACAGGGCCCTATAAACGAACTCAATACAGTTCGATAACAGCGACCCCTGTCGCGAATTCCAAGCTTTAATATTTTAGTAGGTTAATGAATCATTATAAACATAAGTCTCTATAATACAAAGTATGCAATTGTAGTCCCGTCATCGTCCGAGTAAATTATACCTTAAATGTTAAATTATTTTAAATTATTTGTTTTAAATAGGTATGTATAAGTTAGTAAATATTAGTAAATTTTATCAGTAGTTGGATCAATATTGTTATTCGATGAAACTTAATAAGTCGCTAATGACTCGCTTTTGTTTTTATTTAATTGCTTGACATCTCAATAGGTATAATATACTAGTAGAAAATAATCTTAATAAAAAATAGGCATTACAACTGATTATAATATAACCCATTGGGTCATACACCTGAAGTTAAACAAATCCGTTTAGGCTGCTGTGTTCACATTAGTGCTCGTTGTAACGTGTAGTGTGCGGCTTGGAGTCGCGCGGCGCGTCGGCCGTTTTTTCCGTTTACAGAAAGTAGTTAGCCCAACTTGCTTACCTACTGAGTTGACATTAGGACAGCTTTTACTGCCGAGTAAATAACAGCTGTCATAAGGTCAACAATATGAAATTTACGGTACCGATATACTTTTTGAAATGTTACCGATGTGGTTACTACTGTGGTTAAGTAGGTAACTAGCTCTTATCTACTTGACAGCGAAGGCGACCGTGTCGGAAAGAAACCAAGCCCATCAAAAACATAAATGCGTAAACGCTGTGTAACCCACAAAACCAAACTTTACACCAGAGGCCAAAAACATTTCGAATTTTACAAAAAAATCATAACTTCTTTAGTTTTTAACCGATCGGTGCCGTTTTTATAAAGAAATTGATTTATTTTATTACCTGTCAGGCCATATTCCTGTTATGTTACAGAAGTTGTTGCTTTCCTGTTTATTGTCGATTACCTACAGCAAAGTCACTTATTTTGGCATTACGCATAAACGCTGTAAATGAGCCATGTAAATGTATGGGCAAATCCGAATCAGTGTAATTTCAAAGAACCGTAAACGCTTTAACCACCGGTGACCTGTCGTTTCGCCGACTTTAATTAATTACGCAGATTTTTGTTTCGCAGACAACTATTGGCAGACCTTTCTTTTTGGGAGTAACGTTTGGTATAATTTCGTCACGCTCTCACGCTTGTTTCGCTGAGTAGTCCGTAGGAAGAAAAGTATTACTCAGAGTTACGTTTAGTCGATTGTTTGTTTCATAATTGCTTTAGTTTACCGAACACCTGTTCGTCGAAACATGATAAGCAAGCGTTATCACATGGCATCATTATTGTTAAGGGGGTGATTCCACGAGCGTTTCAACCGCCGTCAGTCCCTTGGTCGCATTAAAGTCGAAATTTCTGTAGCTTTGGATGCCATTTTCAGTTATTTTGTAGAAGTCAGGGCACTCTATAAATAACCCATAATTAGATTACATTTAAATTAGAATGAAAGTTTCGGTATTGTCAAGTTTTCTATAAAAAATGTTATTGTTCATCACTGGAGCCTTGTCCATAATAGGTGACTTTACCTTACGAACGAATCTATCGGCGTACCGTTACTCGTGAAACGTGGTCTGCCAATCAATAATCTGCGTAAAAATTGTCGGCAAATGATTAGGTACCCGTAACCACCATTTATGCGTTTATTTTTAGTGCATTAATTTAAAAAAATATTTTTTGCTTTTTCGTAATGTAGCTAATGCCGAAAAGCCAAAAAATTCACTTGATATGAAACGACTTAAACTTGAAATGACTAATACGAGTAATAATAATAGTTCTTCTTTTTAATCGTCCTCTTCTTTTTGATATTGAGTTCTGTGAGGATGGAATCATTACGGTTCAAGGTATTCCAAGTAGCCTCCTCCAGTAGGTACCTACCATATCAGTCACGGCTCTTAAGCACCATATTTCTAATCCATACGTTTATTATGTGAAAATTAATAATACAAGGACAAGCATCTGCTGTTTTTTCGTTTATCGGCAAATAATAATTTCGCACGACTACAATTATAATATTGTACACATATTTTATCGAGTAATGGAAGATATTTACTCTTTGCATAGTGTGAATTCACTCGTTTCACGGGAATATTACTGTCAAAATCACTACCAAATTTTAACGAAATTTTTGTCGCGCCCCTAAAAATCATGTTCCTGTCTAGCGTGAAGTAGTGACTGAGCGGCGGCGGCGCGGCTCCGGCAGCCTGTGTCAACTCCTGTTCGTTTGGTTCTAATATCTACTGTATCTATTTTCCCCGTGTATTGTGTATGTATTCCCCCTACGGTATTGCCCCGCAAACGTAACTACCCACATTTACTATACACCGGGAATTTAAGTGGTTTTCTATATTTATTAAGGTCGTAAATTTATTGAAACATATTAAGCGTTGACATCGATTAAATAATTATAATTAATAATCATCTCATATTTACCTGTTAGGTAGCGGCTTTTATGAAGTACCTATCCCTGGATAAGTATGTAATACGTGTAGCTTTACAATGACCAAGTCTAGCGTTAAGAAGTAGAGTAACAAGTATGAATGTCCTTTTATAATCTTCTAATGCAAAGATTATTTTATTTGTACCAAATACCTTAGAAACTCGACGGTCCGTCGTCGGGCGGGTATAGGCGATCTTAAGACTGACGACGAAGCGAACATAATAAATAATGTATGTACTTAGTGCCAACTACATTGTCGAGTTACATTCTGTTGTGTGCTATCTTAAGATGTATTTATTACTCCTGCGAGTAGATTTTACAGTTTAATTACTCTGTCGTTATTTGCTAAATACACTTTTACCTTCTTGTTCCTTGAGCTAGAAAACCTGCGAAACATATCTCATTATTTAATATTGTGAAATAAATGTATCCTTTACCGAGTATAACTACAAGTGTTTAATATATAGTTTTAAAGAATAAACAGTTTAATGTATAGGAGTTTTCCTAACAGTTTAAACCAAAATTGACAACATTTGTATAATTTATGACTCTGTTAAAAACTCCATTGAAATTAAATATATATAAGAGGTAGGTCTGTACGTATTTTTTGTTTCCCAGAATAATAGTATTTCTTTATTTAAACTTTACACAATACCTATATGTGTGACTAGCTTTCCGCCTGCGACTTCGTCTGCGTAGAGTCAGTACTTTCGTAAGTTAAAATATAGCCCATGTTCACCGTGAAAGTCCATTCTAAACGTTGATGAAATAATTTTTGAAATCGGATGTGCAGTTCTGAAGATTACCCCTTACATACAAACAAAAAACAAATTTACAAACTTTACCTACCTATTTATAATATTAATATAGATGAGCGTGAGTATTTGTTTCTGAGTCATGGATGTTATCTATGTAATGTAAGCATTTATTTTTATAAGTATGTTTATCTTTAGCTAGTACCTACCAATCGTAAAAGCCTAGAGCTTAATTTGGGACTAGGTCAGTTTGTGTTAGATTGTCCCCTGATATATATATCAGGGGACAATCTATATTATATACTTACAATATACTTACAGGGGACAATAAATACTTACTTATATATAAGTAAGTATTTATTAATTTATATATGCAGTCACCCAATCAAAATGTTGAGACATACTTAGAACCAGTACGTTGTGGTTGTAATGGGGACGCCGTGCTTGACAGTATACCTATTACTTAGGCCGGCCTTACACAGTATGAATTTTAAGAATCTGAATTCATATTATTAATTCAGAAAGCACGGAATTGCATACAATTTAACTATCATCCACACACAATCTGATTTTTTAGATTATGAATTTCTCAGAATGATCTGACAGAACGCACCTCTTTCCATACATTATCTATGGACGAGCACACACACTCTGGATTCAGATTATTAATTCAGATTCTTAAAATTCATACTGTGTACGGCCGGCCTTAGACTACGCGATATTCAGACAGTCTACATGGAGAGGGGAGTTCTGTTAAAGCCTGTATATCACGTAGTCTAATAGGTCCTTCAGTTTGAAGAAATAAAATGAAAATTTAACAAAAAATAAACCGTCTTCTAAAGCCCAATAAATAAGGTTAAAATAATGACTGACCTCCTAGGAATTGCCTATTTGGTGCCTATTAGGGACATGAAATATATTATATGTCATGGACAAAGTGATTAAGTCGGGCATTATGAATAATGGCAAGCTATACCGGGTCAAGTTAGTAGTAATAATTAATTATTATCTAAACTTTATTATTTATCACATTGTCTGGCTAGGTAAGGTTAGGTTAGTAGGTATTTTTATTAAATTGCCATTTCATATTTTATTTATTATTATCAAATTGCCCGGGTATTATGAAAAATGCCCGCATTTTTCACTTGGTCCATAACATATATACCTACAAGCTGGTGTCAATAGCAATGTCACCATGATTCTTGCCACCAGTTCGATATATTTCATGTCCCTAATAGGCACCAAAAAGGCAATTTTCTAGGAGGCCGCCGGCATCGAAATATAATAACCCCCTTACTAATAAACGTTGAGTAACGGCTGAGTAGTTATACAATGCTTTGTCCTTATCTGTCATTGTGACATTTGAATTCGACAGATAAGGACAAAGCATTGTATAACTACTCAGCCGTTACTCAACGTTTATTAGTAAGGGGGTAAGTATGGAAGTCTAACTGACGCTGAAAATCGGCCCCACTGACTTAGTGCCTTAGTGCCAAACCGTCTATCAGTCGACTTTCTGACGTAGTGTCAAACAGTTGTTTATAATTACAACAAAAATAATTGGGTTTTAATGATTACCGGATTTAAATAATGCTGCAAAAATGCCAAGTTGCATTGTGAATTGGTGCATGACCCACACAGATGCAAAACAAAGCGATATTTATTTTCATTAGTAAGTTATTTAAATTTAAATATTCCCATACTAAAATGTCATGGCCGATGTTATGCAATATATCGTTGAAAAATGTCAATTACAAGCAACTACTTCGAATGAATAGGAAATTAAATTTTATGTCATCTTTACTATCGTTAGTACACATAATAAAACAAATAGGTAATATGATCTTCTTAAGTTTTCCAAAAAAAATAAGAACGCCGTCTGGCTTGGGTGGATGCAGTTCGTCGCGAATTGAGTAGCAAAAACATTGCAGGATTTATAGCATCCATTTTGATCAAGGGATTATGTGTCATCTCAAAAACTGGAAGACATTTTTTTAAAGTCACAGCAGTCCCTAATTGTACAGTAGGTACGTAAGTAGTCAACATTTATTTACAATAATATTAAAAATATTTTAAATTCTCGCAAAAACATAATTTATCATCATCATCATCACCACCACCACCACCACCACCACCACCACCGCCATCATCATCATCATCATCATCATCATCATCATCATCAGCCGCAAGACGTCCACTGCTGGACAAAGGCCTTCCCCAAGGTTTTCCACAACGATCGCTCCTCTGCTGCTGTCATCCAGCGGTTTCCCGCGACCTTTATCAGATCGTCGGTCCACCTTTGTGGAAGGCCGGCCAACACTTCGTTTCCCGGTTCGCGGTCGCCACTCTAGAACCTTTCTGCTCCAACGGCCATCGATTCTACTAGCAATGTGCCCCGCCCACTGCCACTTAGGTTTGCTATTCGGTGAGCTATATCAGTTCTCCTGCTGCGGATCTCCTCATTCCTGATTCGATCTCGCAAGGAGACTTGATTAAGTATGATAATCTTTGTAATTAAGCTATTATCACAACAAAACAACCGCGTTTAATCGCATATACGTATGATTTATGATTTAATGCTGACTGTAAAGATATACTCTTTTCAAACTTTGTAATAGTGTAACATAAGAATGTTAAATGATTAAAGGGGAATAATCAGTATGTTTGTCAAAACACTACTATTAAAAAGTATTAATTTAATTCATTATTCAATTACTGTGTTATTTTTGTATTAAACCATCCACGACAAATGTTGAAATACTTGGCCGCGTTCAAGTAAACTGTATGAAAAAAAAATTTTGTCAAATAAAATACTTGTGTCAGAGAGCTTGTAATCAATTGCAGATTTTTGGCTTTGATGGCGGTTGAGTGTCGATTGCGGGCGGTTGTCATTTAAAAAGTCAAATTTTCTTTTGGGTTATAAACGTAGATTTTTACTTAAGTTGCTATTCCGGTGGTATATTTTTTTTATTTGTGTTGTGATTGTGTTCCTAGAGCAGTAGTATAATTTATTTATTGTAGTAAGAGGGTTGTATATGCCAGCATCCTCATGGACGAGGGTGCTGGCTGGGATGATCCTGGGGGAGGTTTTCGTCCTATTCTAAAGGACATTAATCTTTCCCAGCATGAACAGTTTGAGGACTCTCAGGCAGAAATTTTCACTCCTGTAATGTCGAATCGAGAAAAAAGAAGGTCTCGTGGGAGAGAAAAAATTCAAGCTCGATCTAGTGATCGGTCACGTTCCAGAGCCCCGCTGCTTTCGAGTCAATTGGAGGGTTCGGATGTAGAGGTAGGATTATTTCAGGCTTCAAATGATACGCAGATTAATCTTGGCCAGCGAACGATGGACTATAATGTGCCGACGCCTCCTTCTCCACCGGCTCATTTGGTTATTAGTCAACCTAGCGTTCCCCCAACTCAGTCACAGTCCCCGGCTTCTCCCTTCACGCCAGTTGGTCGAGAACGATATAATAGTAGTGATCAGGGTCCGTTTGTTGTTCACGTTCAAAGAATAGAGGCGGCTCCAGACGCTGGAACGGTACTACATCCAGTTTCGTTGGGTCTTTTCCTGCAAAAGAGGAAACGTGAATTTCCCAATGTGGTAGATGGTAGCGTTAAGAGGATAGGACGTAATAGAGTTTCAATTAACTTCCATTCAGCTGTGGACGCGAACCAGTTTATTGAATCGCCTACTTTAGTCCAACACAAGTTCAAAGCATCCGTGCCTTCTTTTAATGTAACCAGAATGGGCCTGGTTCGTGGAGTGCCTGCGGAATGGCAGCCAGAGGAGGTTCTGGAAAATATTCAGGTGCCAGTTAATTCTGGTGGTGCTCAACCCGTTAAGGTTAGGCGACTTAATTTTAAAAAATCTAGTCCTGATGGTTCTTATAATTGGATGCCCTCGGAAACTGTTGTGATTACTTTTGACGGACAGATATTACCTAAGATAATTTTTTTGTGCCTCAACTCTCTGCCAGTAGAGCAATATCAATTTCCGACTATTCAGTGCTTCCGATGCTGCCGCTTTGGGCATACAAAGGAGAAGTGTCGGTCCCCTCCCCGTTGTTTTCGTTGTGGCGGGTCCCATTCTGGGGACACTTGTACTATAGAGTCACATGAAGCGTATTGTTGTAATTGCCCCCAAGGTTTGGGTTCGGGGCACTTTGCTAACAGCAAAGTTTGTCCGGAATTCAATCGTCAAACTGCTATTAAGAAGACTATGACTACCGAGAATATCTCATATCTGGAGGCTTCCAATCTCCATGGGAAAATTAGGCGAAAATCATACGCAAATGTTGTTGCAGCCTCTCCCCAGTCTCCCCCTGAAGGATCTACGTCATACAGGAAGACAGTTTTTCGGAATCCCCGCTGTCCCCCTACTTTGGATAAGGGGTATGATAGAAAAGCCCATCAAGCTATCATTAGAGACCCTGTTATTAATTCAGGTCCGGTTTTCCCGGAAGCTTCTCTTCGGCATTCGAATGAAAATTTAATTTTGGAATTGATCAAAATCCTTTCTTCCGTCGTTAAAGTACTCTCTCCGTCCAGCCCCCTGGCTGACCCTTCTTTGCTGTCCCACGTTGCCCCGTTTATTTCATCTCTCTTGTTTTCTTCAAATAATGGATCAAGTAGCTCTTCAATGGAATTGCCACAGTATTAACAATAAGAAACATGATCTTCTCTTTTTAATTAATGAATATAATCCCTTTATCCTAGCCATATCGGAGATATGGCTTAAGTCGGATTCTAATTTTAAATTACCTAGTTTTGTCTCTTTAATGGACTGTAGGGTGGATGGGCGTGCTGGTTGCGCCCTTTTCATTAGAGATCATATTTCTTTTACTTCTGTTCCGATACCTCAACATAGCACAAGTTTTCACACAGTTTGTGCTCGTGTGGAAGGTATTACTTTCTTATCTCTGTATATACCTAATCCTTCTTCTGCAATCCTTAATGAATTAAAAAAAATTATTGGATCCTTGCCACTTCCCATTATTATCTTAGGGGATTTTAACGTTCATCATTTTTTATGGGGTTGTGGTAAAAATGACTCTTTTGGTGATCAAATTTTGGAGATTTTAGATTCTACAAACCTTTGTTTATTAAATTCAGGAACTCCTACTTTACGCACTCTTCCCAATCAAGCTGTTAGTGCCGTTGATTTATCTTTGGCTTCTCCTATCCTTGCCTCCAGAATTTCTTGGGATGTCTTGGATAACTCGTATGGGAGTGATCATTTTCCTATCCTTCTTAGTCTTCCATTTCTGTCTTCAAAAAGACCGACTTCTATTAATCCTTTATTAAAATACAACATCAATGGAGCGGATTGGGACATTTACAAGAATTGTCTTGACTATGAAGTTAAAAATTTACCTTCAATTTCCTCTAACTCAATTCAAATTTGCACGGATGCTTTGGTCTCTGTTATAAATTCATCTGCCGACAAGGTTTTCCCCCTTAAGAACTCGGTTGTGGGTAAATTGGCGTCCCCTCCTTGGTGGGACAAGGAATGTTCTAAGGCCGTTAAAGATAGAAAGATAGCTGAACGTACGTATGCTGCTAATATGTCAGATGAGAATTACCACACATTGTTAAAAACTATGACTGAAACAAAATTGCTGCTCAGTAGCAAGAAGTCTGAAGGTTGGAAATCTTTCTGCTCTTTGTTAAGTCCTTCTACTCCTGATACGGTGGTTTGGAATAACATCCGGAGATTTAGGAGATCGTATAATTCTCGTAGTTGCTCTTACCCCTCTTCGTTACATTGGGCGGAATCTTTTCTTGCTAATATTGCTCCGCTTCATGTCCCGGGTGTGCTCGAGTCTCCCATAGGACGCCTTAATAATATTTCAACGGATCCATTAGATCAACCCTTTACATTTCAGGAGCTTAAAAATGTCCTCGGGTCGGTTAAAGACTCTACCCCGGGGCATGATGGTATTCCATATTCTTTTATAGCCAATGCGGGTGACACCTTTTTGAATTATTTTCTTAACTTAATGAATTGCATATTACTTACGGGCCATCCTCCCAAATCTTTTAAATCTCAATTGATTATGCCTATATTGAAACCAGGCAAAGACCCCAATGATCCGCGCTCATATCGCCCAATAGCTTTATCCTCAGTTCTGACAAAGATTTTAGAACATTTAATAAAAAATAGATTAGAATGGTTTCTTGAAAGCCAGGAATTGTTAGGAAAATCCCAATTTGGTTTTAGGAAGGGTAAGAGCACTATGGACAGCCTGGGCATCTTTACATCTGATATTAGACTCGCTTTTTCGAAAGGTGCTTCGACAGTAGCTGTTTTTCTGGATGTTGAGGCTGCCTATGATAATGTCCAGCTCCCTATTCTTAGGGAAAAGTTTCACAAGTTGAGAATTCCGGTGAGGCTGGCTTGCCTGATGGGTAATCTGCTTTCAGAGCGGCAAATCACTTTTCGTGGAAGAGACCCTCAAATTATCCCATCAAGATTAGTATGGCGGGGCCTACCTCAGGGCTCAGTTCTGAGCCCTTTGCTTTATAACATCTACACCCATGATTTGGAGGGTTCAGTTAACGGTTGTAACATTTTGCAATATGCAGATGATTTGCTAATTTACTCTACTAATAGTAATATTGAATCAGCCTGTGCTACGGTCGCGAATTCCTTACAATCACTCAACTCTTGGCTCAGTAGTAATGGCTTGTGTCTGTCTGCATCAAAAAGTTGTGCAGTAGTTTACAGTCGAAAAAGAAACATTCCATTCATAAATATTTCAATTGGTAACTGTCAGATCCCTGTTCGTTCATCTTATAAGTTTCTTGGGGTTTTTCTAGACTCTAAATTAGACGGTACCCTGCATTTTGAATATTTAGTTAAAAAATGTGAACGAGGTCTTAACACTCTCAGGTGCCTTTCGGGGGTTTGGTGGGGAGCTCACCCTACTTCTCTAAGATTATTATACAATGCTACGATCAGAAGCGTTCTGGATTATGGTTCTTGGCTTTTGGTTCCGGGGAACAAGGCGGGCTTGGGAAAGCTAAACCTCATCCAATTCAAAGCTTTAAGAGTTATCTCGGGAGCAATGAGGTCTAGCCCTACCAATGCTCTGCAGGTGGAGTGTGCTGACCCCCCTCTAAATCTGCGAAGGCAATTTTTGGCTGACAGCTATCTTTTTCGTGCCCTTCAATTCTCCCATCACCCTATTATTTATCGATTGTATGATCTTAAAGCAGCTACCTGTTGGAATCATAAGGGTCCTCCGTGTCTTGTTAAAAGCTTAGAAAAATTTCTGTCTCTAAAAGATCCGGTATTTCACTCCACTAAACTACCCATTTTTGAGTTCAACTACGAAACCATAATTCACAAACCTCGTGTTATTTTAAATTTTGATATTTATCCCGATGACCCTTTCGCTGACGAGTATCTTCGTCAAATACTTTCTCATGAGTGGCAGGGATGGAACACAATTTATAGTGATGCTTCCAAACTGACTGCATCTGGGTGTGTGGGTGTGGGTGTCTTCCACTCCCAATTTAACATAGTCCAAAAAGTGAAGTGTCCCCCTGAAACCTCTGTATATACTGGTGAATGTGTCGGAGTGCTAGAGAGCGTGAAATACATTCTATTGTTTAAGTTGAAAAAATCTATAATTTTTTCGGATTCTCGTAGCTGTTTGCAGGCTTTGCTTTCTAATCCTTTTTCTATAAAATTTCATAACCCGATTATTTATCAAATCAAACAGAATCTCATAACTTGTAGGCGTAGAGGGTACGAAGTCGCCCTAGTATGGGTTCCGGGACACGCGGGGGTGACTGGTAACGAAAGAGCTGACCGGATTGCCAAGGATGCGGTAGTGCACGGAGATAAGTTTCCGTTTAGGAACTATTGCCATGATTTGGTTGCCTTAGCGTCTAAGTCCTTGGTTCAGGCATGGTCATCTGCGTGGAAAGCATCTAGTAAATTACGAGGAAAGCTTTATTTTTTGGTCCAGCCCACAATCTCCAGAAAACCTTGGTTTTCTAAGTTTTACATTCCCAAGCAGTTTTGCTCCACAATCATCCGAATGAGACTCGGGCATTGTTGTTCCCCGTCTCATTTGGCAAAAATACATATTCGGGACTCTTCATTGTGTGAATGTGGATTGGACGTTGGTGACTTGAACCATATTTTCCTAGCGTGCCCTCTTTATAATAATTATTTTCTGTATAATGAGCTGATTAGATTAAAGGTTGCTTTCCCAACATATATGTTAGAACTGATTCAAATTAAAGAGAAAGATATTCTCTTGGCCTTATGTGCCTTTTGTCATCTTAATGACTTAAAGTTATAATAGGTTGGATTTAGTAAGATTTATGTTTATTTTTAATTTTTATTATATATTTATTTCTTGTTTTAGTTCATTGTGGTTTTGGGTCTCTTATCCAGTAGTTGTGTTGTTGTTTTTTACTAACAAAGTTTTAATATACATAATTTTGTTCTGGAATAGCAACTTTATCATTTTTCCTTTTTTTTTTTTTTCCTTTCCGAGTTGTATTTTGTTTTTAATTTAAATCGACATGACGCTGGCTAATCAAATGTAGGAGCCATTAAAAAAAAAAAAAAAAAAAAAAAAAAAAAATTGCAGATTTTTGTCTTTCAAACGGTATATAACCTTACTGAATTTACTGTCTATTCAAACGGATCAATATCTGACATAAAGGACTTCAAACCTTAACTCAATTAATATTTAGTAGATTATGATCGAAACCACTCGATACTTAAGATCTTTTCATTTCGAAAAGTGGGTATTTTGGAGCGGATTTTACAGTCGTTTTTGTTTGAGGTTACCCTTCCATACGTATTATATTTCGATGGCCACCGGACTTTATTTAACCTTATTTATTGGCTTTTTAAAGACGGTTGAATTTTTTGCACTTCACCAAATGCATTATGATAAGTAAAAGTTGCTTCATGTTCTTAAGGAAATCTCATTGCAGCCCGTGAATCACTTTACGACTAAGGTGTTCCGGTGGGTATCCTGTCATTTTACCAAAAAACGTTTCACAAACCTTTTCATTTCACAAACATAATTATCAGGACCGTCGTCGTGTAGAACGTCGTGTAGTTAGGTGAGGTTAGTTTTAAAAAAATCCTGAAATATTCACATTTTCGGAAAAAAAACGGTCTTCCAAATGATGTCTGTTAAATGCATCAGTTTGTGAAACGTTTTTTGGTAAAACACCAGTAAACCGTTCCGGTGGTCATCTCTGGTCTTCATCATCAGTTGCCCTTCATCAAGAGTTGCTTTCAGAATGCAAATGCTTAAGGTCTTACAGGTAATATCAAAATCGCTTCAATGCTGCCCGTGAACCACTTGCGACTAATGAGTTCCGGTGGTCATCTCTGGTCTTCATCATCAATTCCTTTTCAACAAGAGGTGCTTTTAGAAAGCAAATTCTTAAGGTCTTACAGGTAATAAAAAAATCGCTGTTTGTGTGCCTATAACATTGAGGAGTTCCCTCGTTTTTTTTCAAGACCCCATCATCAGATCCTGACCTGGTGACAATGGGACTAACTGGAAAGTATATTCTTTCAAACAAAAATAGTACATTGTATTACAAAGGAGCAAAATGCAATATTTCATCGAGGGTTAGCATGTTGAATCCCGAACGAAGCGATGGATTCTAATATGGAATCCTCAGCGTAGTGAGGGATTTAAACCGCCACATCCGAGAGAAATAATTTTCCTACCGTGTAATACACTCGTCTCTTCTTTTCACTTCACATAGGAAATAAGTATATTGATACCATAATTAAAAACAATGTACATAAATATATCGTGTGATGCAGTAACACGTTCAAGCATCGTTCAAGACAATGATAAATTTTATTAAACCATAATGGGTCTGACACATGATCAAGTAAGATTGGCTGGATCGCCTATGGTCAACCAATCGGGATACAGAACGTCACGAAGTAAGTACCTATGCGAACTTACTCGATCGTGTGTCAGGCCCATAAGCGCTCAATGAAGAAAAATAGCGCGCTTTTTGAACTCCTACTGAAGCAGTCTCCTTGAACACTGTTCTTAACTTTGGTTTTTAGGGTTCCGTACCAAAATCGTAATAAAAAAGGAACACTTATTTTTAAGGAACTTCGTTGTCTGGCTGTCAGTTTTTCTCAGCAACTACACAAGCTATCAACTTGATAATTGGCATAGTTGTACAGGGTGACCTCGAATTGGTAATACAAATTCAAAGTACTACAGAGAGCTTCCCTAAACCAATCGCTTCTACGAGGTCTCACGCTTAATTTTAAAACATAAGTACTTTTTTTTTAAGTTTTCTAATTATCCCATTTTTTTTTGCTTAAATTGGTTACCCTACCATTACCTTTAAAATGAAAGAGGTTTAAAGTATTTCAAATGAACACTTTCCTCTTTGGTTCGTTATCTGACACATCATTTATGATAATAGCGTATCTTGATTAGTAAATTGTCACTTGTCTTGTCAAAGAAAGTAAGAATTTTCGTATTTAATTAAGATAGTAATTAAACAAAATGCCCCGAGCTTATCCTTATACGAATATTCAGCGAATGGATATGTTATCTTTTTATTTTACGACACGAAGTACCGTACGAACTCAAGCATTGTTTCATGAACGACACCCTGACTGCCCAACTCCTACTCGTGTTCTAATAAACTCCATTGTCCAAAACTTAAGAGATTTTGGACAGTTTACTGTCCCAGTGCACGCTCAAGCTCCGGGCCGGCGGCCGCGGTACTCGCAGACGTTTCGGAGACGAGTTCTCGATTATTTTAGCCACCACCCAGAGGCGAGCTCAAGGGACGCTGCCGCAAGATTCGGAACGAGCCAATGGTTTATTTGGCGATTACTGAATGCTGAAGGAAAGTATCCGTTTAAATTCCAAAGGGTGCAGGATATCATATTAGCCGATTATCCTAGAAGAGTGCAATTTTGTCGTTGGCTGCTGCAAAATCTACACTTGAACATTTTATGGACCGACGAGGCAACATTTACAAGAGTAGGCATGTTCAACGTTCACAATGAACACTGGTGGTCTGATCGTGAAGCAAATCCTCACGTAACTCGCAGGGACTCCTACCAGACACGTTTCTCGGTAAATGTTTGGGCAGGAATACTGAACGACTGTTTGATTGGTCCTCATTTCATTGACGGAAATTTAAATGGACCGAAATATGAAGAATTCCTGAGAAATGTGTTACCGGTATTGCTACGAGAGGTGCCGCAGCAAAATTTGGAGGCTCTGTATTACCAGCAGGATGGGGCACCAGCTCATTTTTCCCTGCGTGTGCGAAGCTACTTGGACCAAGAGTTCCCTGGGAGATGGATTGGACGCTGTGGCCCAGTCGCTTGGGCTCCTAGAAGCCCTGATCTCACACCTCTCGACTTCTTTTTGTGGGGCGAAATAAAAGGAGAGTGTACGCACGGGAAACAGATACTGTGGGTGAACTTCGCCAAAAGATAGTTGAGGCATTTAATAATGTAAAAACCAATGAATTTGTTCTCCACAGATTGAAAGACAATCATAGGCGACGGGCAGAGTTATGTATCCAAGAAGGCGGGGGTCATTTTGAGCACATTTTAAAAGTTGTTTAAGTTTTACAATTTTGTATTTTGTACTGTACGTTATTCAACAATAAATTATTTTTAATAATTCACTCATTATTCAGTTATTCACTTTATCAGATAATTTATTAGGGTACCTACTTAAAACTAAAGGGTTGGATGGATATCAGCACCTAGTTTATTAATAACATCGAGTGATAGATACAGGAATGGAAATTGAGACACATTTTGTTCCTTGTCGCTTTGGGTGGCAGTGCGTCACGTTGAATGTCCACTGTCATTATCTCCGTCGTTGTTGTGACAGAGTACAAAATGGTGCGAGAATCAATTTCCTTGTCTGTACGACAGATATGCATGACGTCATGTAGGTTAACCACACTTGGGATTTTAAATTATTTTTATTATTTTGTTTTGTTAGAAAATTAACGATAATTAAGGAAAGCTAACTTTAACAACTGAGTTAATGCAATACACTATTAGTGATTAACTGAATCATAATCAAGTATTTTGTATTACCAATTCGAGGTCACCCTGTATAACTTGCTTGCCCGCATCTGCTTTTAGTAAAAAAAAATATGAAATTAATTTTATAAATAACTGAAAAGGGGTCTAGAATGGGGTGTTGAAGAATGAAAGTGATTTCATTATAGGAAGTGGAGTGTCATATGAAAGGGCTCAATCTGCACATTTCAATACTATTTTTTTATAATTTTCCGTGACTTAATTTTGGATTTATAACCAAAAATGTTCAAAAAAGGACCGTTCCCCTTATCTCCGAAATTTATGAACGGAATAATCTGAAAAAATCCTAACTTATAGATAATTACTTATATTTTACGGGAAAAATAAAACGAAGTGTTCAAAATTTATGGTTTTTGAGAAATTCACAAAAAACTTTAAAGATCTGTACTTAAATCGCTTCATCGATTTCGCGGCGGAGATGTGAGCGGCGTCGCCGATATTCCGCGAGAAAGAGATAGAAGCATGGTCAATTTAACGCGGCAGAACAGGCAGTTTCGCTAATGTTTCGCCCGTCATATAACGTACAAACGGTGGCGGAACGTCAGCAGTTTCGCTGCATCGATTTCGCGGCGAAGGTGTGCTACCGGCGTAAAAACGCATGTCAGATACGTGCGTCTTGACTGACTCATTCATTAGTAAAGTGGAGATAAGGAGTTATTACACACATAGGGCCAACTCGCTTAGGAAATGGCATGTTTTTGAACATGTGTTAAATTTTCTTTTCACTTCTCATGCTCTAAAAGTTCGTCTTTATGTCGTGCGTAGGCGACATAAAGTCGCTTCTTATGCTCTAGTGCATAAAGTAAAATCTTCGTTGAAGACCTAGGTAATCGGTCCAACAGCCACACGAACAACTTTAACTTCATAGAATAGCCTCTTTAGTTTTATTTCGTTTCGTTAGTATTCTAAGACCAAGGCAAGATACCTACAGCCAAAGTACACAATAAAGCTTCATGAAATAAACTTATAATGTTTATTTCGTCGCGTTTTACTGTTTCATTTCCTCGCAATCGAAGTGAAAAGTAGAGTGTACAACTCGTCCATAATAGTAAATTTCGATGCTAGTGCGAAAAGTATGTCATTACTTCACGAGTACCGAGATATCTTGCCGCGAGCCGTAGGCGAGTGGCAAGACTCTGGACGAGTTAAGAATGACATTTCCGCACGTGTATCGAACGACGTTTTTTAACACAGTTGCGAAAAAACTTAAGATTGGTAAACAAATTCGTTGTAAGTTCGATCTTTCGCAGTGAAAATGTTTGACATTATGAAGAGGTGTTTTTTTAGCTTTTATTCGACTAGAATGGATTTTGTTATTATTATTGAACCCACTTCAATGAAAGTTTTTTTTTTCAAATGCATGTTCTATAAGACATAAACAATTGTAAATATAAAACATTGTACTATTATTACCTAAGTATTATTATTTACGATTATTTGTGTTGTACTATTATTACCTAAGTATTGTTATTTACGATTATTTGTGTACCTATCGTATATTTATAAAAACAATAATATCTATGCTTGCAGTAAGTAAAAACGCCTCTTCGTAATGTCAACAATTTTGACAGGCGTTTCGGCAGCTATTCCGTTCCATTCAAACAACTTATAAAGAACGGTTTTTCAATATTCAATATTAAAAAATTAACGTGTTATAATGATGAAGAGGTTAGTAATAAAATATGAAATATGTATATTTTTCGTATTCTTACATTAACAGTAAGTTTTTATGTTGATTACGATGTTTAAAGGAAACTAATATTAACACTCATGAATTGGAACAAGTATAAATTAAAAAAAATTGGAAATTAAAGTAAAAAGCACTAGTTCGCGAAAACAAACTTTCCGCACGATATACAGCTACGAAAAGTACCATTTTTTGAGCAACTGTGTTAAAAAACCCATTTAACACGCGTTCGTAACACGTCTCGCGTAAAATGGTGCGTTTTATGCACTTGTTGTATGTACAATCTACTAGGTATAATAACTTTTTGAAAAATTTTACTAACTAAGAATTTCTTTTTTATGGTGACATTTATGAGTAATTTATCGAAAAATTAAAAAAATATATAAAGATTTTTTGACATGCGTCCTTTTGAATTAGGATGGCCAGACAGACAGATATGGACGGACGTGGCGAAATTATAAGGGTTCATAGTTGATTACGAGTTCTGTGACAAGAGTGTTGGTTGCTGCACGTGTCGATTATTTTGTCGCGTTTTTTAGTGCCTCAGTGGTGTTGAAGAGCTCGGTGGAGTGGTCAGCGCGAGCGGCGGCCGACACTATTGCCTCTGATCTCGGAGAATATAACACTCTAAATGTTTGAATAACATTTTCAAGAACCGATCACATGTAATCTCAAACTTTGACATTGGCAGAATTGTCCTCATGGACAGACGCCATCTTAACAAAAAATTGAATTGAATAGTTGATTACGGAACCCCAAAAAGGGCTTAGTTGAGGCTTAGATGTAGTTTCTGTTAGCATCAGAAGTTGTTGTAGGTATTATTGGTAGGCCAATTATGATAAACGTGCTTAAATGTGTTTGTGTTTAATAAAGAGCAAAGACGTGGTCGTTTCTTTACAGGAGACAACATTATAGTCTTCCTTTTACCGAGAAATACTCGGACCAGGGTCCATCCTTCCACACAACAGTGAACGAAAAACAACGGAAAAAGTAATAATGAACAACTTAACAACAATAAAAATGTAACAGAACAGTCCCTGGAACGCGAATACGGGATCACGGAGCATTTAATCTCGAATGTTAAGTGATGTCTCACGTTAATCGGCCCGCAACTTTATGGGCGGCCGCACATTGAACCACTACTGGCCGCCACTAAAACGCGACCACTAGTGGTTCGGCTAAGCCACTAGACGCAGCCACCAATCGCGGCCACCGGTGGCTGAGTGGCGGCTACCAGTGGCTGCCAATATTGGCTATTGTTTATTGGAGAAGCCGGCGACTGTGGCCGAGTGTGCGCGAGAGGCGAACCACTAAACGCGGCCACTAGTAGCAAACGCGGGCGACTACCTTGTGGCTGAGACGCGGCCACTCGAACGCCCGGTGTGCGCCGATGCTATACAAAATGTATGAAAAAATTCGTCCGCAGCTTGTGACGGCCACTAGTGGCTACACTGTGGCCGCGACTAGCATCCTAATATTCAATGTACTCTATGGCGACTAGTGGCCCAATGTGCGGGCAGGCTAATGTGCGGCAGCTCTATGAGCCGGGTGTATCGAGACAGTGATACCAGTGCAATAAAAAAATTATGCATACAAAAACAGTATTCTCTCTTTAAATTAATATAACAAAGAGTTTATGTCAAAATAAAGTTTGCCATCAACAAATTAAATTATTTTATCTTGATTATAATATACATTTTATTTATGTCGATTTCTTAAAAATGTGCTAAGTATAAATATCTTGAATGCTTCAATTTTTTTCGTTAATGCGTGTGCTACACGGTTTGAAACCATGGTTTTAAACCAAGTGACCTTGGTAGAAGCGAGCTGCTACACGGTTTCAAACAAGCCCATTTGTTTGATATCTGCCAAGGGCGTTTCAGATTATGTGAAGTTTGGTTTAAAACCACTGTCTACACGGTTTCAAACCACCTGTTTTAAACCATGGTTTCAAACCGTGTAGCACACGCATAACGGCAACATCTTTGTTTACATTTTTTCCGTGAGATTAAAAATTCAGGTATATATTTATACTGTGTCATTAGTAGTAACTATTGCAAGCAAAGGCTCAAGGCCGATCTATCTGGTGAGGTGAAAAACAAATTTTTAAACGCGGGTACGAATGGGCAACTAAAGATAATTTATCTTTCACTAAAGAAATATGAAAACAATTTACTGAAGATAAGATTATGTTGTTTAGGCTCTATCTTCTGTGCCTACCCCGAATGAGTGAATTAAAAAAAAAGAATTATATTTTGACAAGTTTCGCAATTAAATAATTAATTTTTAATTTAATGTTAAAAAGTTGCTAACGTTACCCGCTGATTGACAGTTAACGTTAGCAAAATATAATTATTGTTAAAATTTACCGGTAAATTGAGGTAACATTAAAAGCAAAGTATTGTTCATTAATGTTATTTTACGAATGTTATCCGCGTCCGTCATCCGCTTGATTTAACGTTTGTTTTTAACGGTATTTAACTTTAATTTAACAGTACTATTTTGAAATTACCATGTTATATATTATGTTATCATCTAGTAATTAACAAGCCTCGGGCTATTGTTAAAATTAACAGTAAAATTAACGTTAGTAAGTTAACATTATACTAAAATGACTGTACCAAATAACATTACAATTTATACCGTTACCTAAGTATTTTTATGAAATTACTGTTAAGTAACTTTATTTATTATGTTATCTGGTAACGTTAACAAGCCCTCCTTATAATCTGTGGTTTAGCAGTTTGTTTTGTTTGACGTTTATTTATGTGTGTTAGCAGGTTTGACTTGGAGGAATTTGCTTTGCTTTGTAGTTAATCAGTTTAATCACATTATCAAACTTATTTACACGTCGATTATTTGTTTGATCAAAATGGGAGAGAAATCCACTCCACTTCTGGCGGTATTACAACTGCTAAGAAAGTATAATCTCAAGGTAAGCTAACAGTTACTTGTCTTGTATTCAGATTTAAACGATTTTGTTGATACATTCCATTTTATTTTTTCCTGAAGCTAAAGCTTTATTGTTGCAAGCTCAACTCAAATCAATCATACCTTTCTTGCAGGGAACTGAAGAGATCCTTCGGAAGGAAGCAAGTTTAGGAGATGCTGAAATAGATAATTTAGATTTGCCTGAAGTGGAACTAGCTAGCATTCTCACTGCTCATCATGCAGAAAGTGATCCGTACAGTTATGAGTTTGCTTATGACAGTTTAAAAAAATTTGTGGAAACATCTTTGGATATTTACAAGGTAAGATATTAAAAGAAAAAGTCTAACACTAAACCTACAAACCGGCATGTTAAAAATTTAGAACTGAGTAGGATTCCCGATTAGAATGTGCCAAAAAAGACAGGAAACTAGAAAAACATTCTTATCAATGTGGTTTATTATGAAACCTATTTTCAAAAATTTTATTAAACACCATGTCACCAACATGTAATTGGTATCCAGTAGCCCATACATGACACAAACAAGATTTTCAATCTCTATAGGGTTCCATACCCAAAGGGTATTATTACGCCATCTGTCTGTCTGTCTGGCAGCTAACTGTATCTCATGAACTGTAATATATAGACAGTTGAATTTTCACAGTGTGAATTTCTTTCGCTGGCTATATCAACAAATATTAAAAATATTAAAAAAGGCCTCCAAACAAGAAATGTAATTTTTACGATGTTATTTGCTTGATCTTAACAATCGCTGTATCTGTTGAACTGTTATAGGTAGACAGTTGAAATTCAGAGTGTGTTTTTCTATTGCCACTATAACAAATAATAAAAATTAAATTAAATTCATAATTAGAGCATACAATATGCAACATACATGAGCAATATTGTATGATGGTATGGAACCCTGTGGTGCGAGTCTGACTCGCACTTAGTTGCTTTTTTTTTAATTTAGAATACAAGTTTTAACTAAAATTATTGAACCTATATAACCTAACCTATAGAACCTCTTTAAAAAAACTAGTTCCTAAAATAGACCTAGACAACCTCATTACAATTTCTTATTATATGATACATACATCGCACTCGAGGAGGTATTTTGCGGGCACGTCAGTTAGTAAGGTTTACAAATAAATCTATTAATTTACGAGTATTCAAGTATTTATATTTAGTACTTAGAATTTGTACCTATCTGGTATTTATTTATACTAGGTTCAGCGTGATGTCATGTTGTGATAAGATTACATTAAAATAAAATCAATATACATAAAACGTCTAGACAGTTGACTGCCCAAAACGTATAAATAATATTAATAATAATATTCGCATAATGTGCCTAGATAAGTTTAGTTTACATAGTAAGAAGCCGATTGTTTCAGGTTATTTTTAGTACTTGTTTAAATAACTGTATATTATTAATAACTTTTTTGTGATTATAATGATTTCATAAAGACCCAACTCTATAGTGAAAATATTAACGTAAATCTTAAATATATGTTCGGCTCCTATACCACTTAAACATACAGTATAATTACCAAGGTGTAATACTAATATAAGTATGTAGGTGTATATACAATACAATACAATAATTCTTTATTGAACACCACATGCAGCACGAAGAACCCGAATAAAAAATATAAATATTATAGTATAAATACCAGGTCGCTACAAATACTAAGTATATATACTTCTCCCCGACATCTCGTAAATTAATTGACTTTTTTGTAAACCTGACTACCTGACGTGCCCGCAAAATGCCCCATGTACCATGATAACTTGTCAATTGATAAAGTCAAAGTCATGCACCTCAAGAAATGTAGGGTGACCATACAGGTAGTTAATATTATTTTTTGACTTTTTATTATTAATTAAATACGTAATTGGGAAATAATTCAGGAAACAACACAAGCATAGTTAACTTTTAGGTAGTAAGAAAAATTTATACCTGTATTCTAATACAAGTTTCACCATAATTATACAGAATATGATAAATAATAAAAACATTATTAATGTCTAACAAACTTAGGAGTACAGTCAGTAGCCAAAATAAAGTCGCATCACTAGTTACAAAAACATGTACACATAACTTTATCCTTATTACTACATACCTGTACACAAGTACCACTGTGTACTTTCTTTTGCTATATTATGTTCAATTTATATTTTTTATTTTTCATGAAACAGGCAGTTTACATCATTAATTATTTTTATTATTATTAAGCCATTTAATTCCATAGTCTATATGGGTGTATCCATGTTGTGAGTTTATTTAGTTTTGGATTATATGTTGCTATGGATCCCTATATCGTCAGCCCATCTCATGTGTGGTCTGACGACATTTCTTTTCCCAACCGGTCCTCGCCAAGTTGTGGGTAAATGTGGTTAATAAAGTTATACCCGACCACCAGTTTGGCTTTCGACAGCACCACTCCACAGTTGAACAAGTCCACAGAGTCTATGAGACTATCAGAGGGGCCCTTGAACAAAAGGAATACTGCTTGTGTGTGTGTTCCTGGATATACAACAGGCCTTTGACAGGGTGGGGCACAGAGGTCTCCTATACAAAATAAAGGAAGTGGTTCCCCATAGCTTCTATTCTCTGATGTGATCCTATCTTTCTGACAGTTTATTCCAAGTGAAAAAGGCTGGATCAACATCCAAATTTCATACAATCAAAGCTGGTGTACCACAGGGTTCTATCCTGGAACCTATATTGTTCACCAACTTCACGTCAGACCTTCCAACACCACCAGGCTTGACCACAGCTACATATGCGGATGACACTGCTATCCTTGCTCGTAACAGTGACCCGATATTGGCATCAAATATGCTACAGCAGGGGCTACATGAAATAACCCAATGGCTACAAAAATGGAAAATCAAAGCCAGTACATCCAAATCTGTGCAGGTGACTTTTACTTTAAGACGAGGTGACTGGCCATGAGTAACGCTGGGAGATACTACCCTACCACACCCAGGACAGTGTAAAGTACCTCAGCATACATTTAGATCGCCGCTTAACATGGAAAGGACACATCAAAGCCAAACGAGAACAACTTAATATCAGATATAAACACCTGCATTGGCTACTTGGTCGAAACAGCAAGCTATCTGCCGACAACAAACTGTTAATTTATAAGTCTGTACTCAAACCCATTTGGATGTATGGTATACAACTATGGGGTAGCGCCAGTAACTCGAATATCAGTATGCTTCAACGACTACAAAACATTGTATTCAGGACAATAAGTGATGCTCATTGGTTCGTAACAAACAATGAAATACACAAATATTTAAACATGAGCACTGTCAAGGAGGAAATCCGATCGGTTGCAACAAAATATAAACGCAAGCTGTCTAGTCACCCGAATAACCTAGCAGTTCAATTAACGCATCAAAGCTACCCTAACCGCCTTAAAAGACACAAGATAATGAAGCTACATAACAGAATGTAGGTAGCCGCTCTATAAAGATGAGTAGCTGTTCTCACTGGAGAAAGCTCTCTACAAAATGACTTCCACACAACACATCTGATTATAGTCAAGAAGACTGATGGCAGATTACCACTGAACACAAAAAAAAAGTTGTGGTTAGTATGGTCCATCTTTAGTCTTGCAGGAGTGCAATGTTGCCAGCTTATTTCCACTTTAGTCTCAGGGCGTGTATTAAAGCGTCGTCGATGACTTTAGTTTTTTCCCTTATTTTCGAGTGTCTAGTCTTGTCCACTTTCCTTAGTTTCAGCATGCTCCTCTACATTGCTCTTTAATAATAATAAATAATAATAATAAATTTATTTATTGAAATAAATCACATGGTTACAAACACCGGCATTATCCGGTGGATACCAAACTAGGCTGAGCCTGATTCTTGGGATCCACGCTGACTTGACTTGGCTTGACTTGACTTGGGTTGATATATTTCCGAGAGATATCACAGTTTGACGAGACATTCTGTGTAGTAAAGATTTTCCTGTGCCACCTACACTAGGCTAGGCCGGTCTCGTAGAGTGGCACTGCACATAGTTGCCATGAAATGTTTATCTGAGGTCAAAGAAATCTACAATAAATGTCTTCGGATGCAGCGCTTCATATAATTATGGTCAAACTTCACTCAGGTAAGTTTGTTTAACCATCAATTAGAGAATAATTGGCAATTTACATAGTTTGGAGAAGAGAGGAAGATATGAATGTATTTATACATGTGAGCGCAAGTAATTGTGTTTGTAAATATGTGGAAGAGGATGTGTGTGTGTGTGTGTGGTGTGAGTGTGTGTGTGTGTGTCATTCGGAATTAAATAATTTAAGGCGCTGATAGTATTTTTTCTGTATTGTTGTAATTTAAAGTGGTCAACCATCTTTTAACTTTGTTTTTTACCTCCCCCTGAGAGCAAGTTTTGATTTCACAAATTTTGTCCACTTTCCTGTAAATGTACAGATGTAGATAGTCTCCAAGTCTCCGTGCAAATTTAGATTTCACAGGTGGAAGCGGGATTATAAATGTACGTTTTAAGAGTAGGTCGTTGTAATTGTGTAGTTTTTGAACCTTTTTGTGGGCTAGAAGGGTACACCGAAGCACGTACAGCTGTCTCACGCTTAATACTTCGCTTTCCTTGTACAGAGCACTAGTTGGATACCGGCGGGGTCTTAAGTGCATCACTTTCATTAGGGACCGTTGAGCTCTCTCGAGAATTATCATGTGAGTTAGCCCCTCCCCACACAGAGATGCAATATGTAATGACAGACTCCGCAAAAGCCGTGTATGTTGGGTTTAGCACTTGCTTAGACATAACGCAACGTAGTCTTTTAAATATATATATCAGCCTCCTGACACGGGTGGCCGTGGTCACAATATGATCAGTGAAAGTCAGCTTTTCGTCAAGTACTACACCCAAATACTTTATAGCAGGGGCTCTTTCTATCACCTTACAACTACATGTGGTTAGATCTTTGGGTTGATAGATACTAATATGAGGCTATAGTCTCCTTTTACAATTTCCTTCAGGGACCAGAACTTTTTCCAGGTGATGTTGGCTCTTCTTGTTACTTCTTCTTCGTTGTTGTTTTTTGCGAATGATATATGTTTCCCCTATGATATGATATGATAATGATATATGTAGTTGTTGGCATAATCTATATTTTTTCCCTTGATGCTTACGGGTCTCTTGTGTCCATTACTCATTATTTTTGTTTTCAAACTATTCATTTCTAGCCCAATTTGAGAATTTTGCTCGTCTAATGAACAAAGCATGGGTTCAAGATCTTTGGGGGTGTCTGCAAATACTACGACGTCGTCAGCGAATCTTAAATGGCTCAAATAATGGCCGTTTATGCACATGCCCTTTTGATTCCATTTCAGTTTCCGGAATACAACTTCTAGCACAACTGTGAATAGTTTAGGTGACAGTGGGTCGCCTTGTCTGACTCCTCTTTCAATTTGGATCTCTTTGCCTCTACTTTCAAGTTTGACTCTGCTGACGTTGTCTTTATATATATTTTTGAGGACATTTACATATTTTTCGTTGACTTTGAATGATTCTAATGCTTCCCAGATAGAGTCGTGGCTGATGGTGTCGAAGGCCTTGCCGTAGTCAACAAATGCTATGTACAGCGGCCTGTTGAACTCCTTATATTTTGTCTATTACTTGTTCCAGTGCGTGTATATGCGCGTCATCAATTGCTTGTGTAATTCGTCTGAATATAATTGACGTGAAGAGTTTGTATGTGCTGTGCTGGCTAGCAAGCTGATAGGTCTATAGTTGCCTTTGTCCAGTGGATTCCCTATTTTGTAAAGTAGTATGATGTCGGAACAACACCATTGTTTAGGGACCCTTTCTGTCTCCAGTACCAAATTAAATATGTTTATGAGGTGGTGTTATAAGTTTAACGTGTCGGTCTGTGTATCGTAGCTCCGAAACGGATGGACCGATTTTCGTTTAGTTTTTTTTGTGTCATAGATAATTTTATCCCGAGTGTTCTTAGCCATGTTTCATGAAAATCTGTTCAGCCGTTTGAAGATCATCAGCTCTTTTCTAGTTGTTGAGGGGATCTGATTTTTTAATTCTTGAAATCTTCTAGTGACGAAGTCCCTCCAGTGAAAATGTACTTGATTGGGCCCGTTAAAGGTTTTGCTCATTGCTCAGAAGGTTTTTAGGCGCTGATATCGGGGGTTTTTAACTTGGTTAGGTTATTGTTGTGAGCTCGTATTTTATACAGATCTTTGTAAAACACTAGTACTTCTTTTCTTGATTTGGTTTCTTTTGATGGGTTATGTAGTTGGAAAATCCAGGTTTTTTGTAGTTTTAACTCTTTTAGTGCTCGTTTAGTGCTACTAAATTTCTTAAGGTTGTAGGTTATGATGTTTTTTCTGTAATCACCGTAATCTTTCTTAATAGATTTGCTCGCTGCTTTGAATATATTGCTTAGTTCTTTCTTCATTTCTTGGTTCTTGTTTTTCGTGTGGATTAGCTTTGTTCTTTGTTGTATTCATTTTTTTACGTTGTCGCTAAATATCTTATTCTTCTTTTTTGCTGTGGCATCTTTTTCCGTTTTTAGGTTTTCTGTGATTGCTATTTCTAGCTTATTGTAGTACTGTTGAACGTTTTCTGGCTCATTTTCATTGTTAATGTGCGTGTCCAAGTGGTTTAGATAGTTTTTAGGGTTCCGTACCTCAAAGAAAAAAACGGAACCCTTATAGGATCACTTTGTTGTCTGTCTGTCTTTCTGTCTGTCTGTCTGTCTGTCTGTGTGTCTGTCAAGACCCTTTTTCTCAGGAACGCGTGGAGGTATCAAGTTAAAATTAATATCAAATACATAAGTCTGCAATCCCTTGGATCAGTGAAAAAATCAAACATCTAAGTCAACGCAATCAAAAGATACGGCCGTTTATGCCGCATATTGAAGGGAATCTCAAGGGAATTAAAACCTATAGGGTACTTCCCGTTGACTTAGAATCATGAAATTTTGCAAGAAGCTATATCTTATAGCACAAGTAAAGGAAAAAATCCGAAAACCGATAATTTGTAGTTACATCACATTAAAAATGTGCCCAGTATAAGCTGACACTCACTAAGTACTAAAGTGCATACTTATTGCGTGTCAGGATATACTGGACTTTGTTTATATTCTCTTCCCGTGATTTACGAACTATTTACATGCCTACAAGTTTGTGCGGAACCCTCGGTGCGCGAGTCCGACTCGCACTTGACCGGCTTTTTTTATTTCACTATCAGACGTAGGGATTCGGGGTATGGTTTTGAAGGTTTTTCTACGTTTTCAAGGTTGTAAGCCTGAACGTTGCTCTAAGTAGTCTGTGATCTGAAGGAAATTTTATGTTGCTTAATACCTCTACATTATCTACCAGATACTTATACTTCGTCTATTAGATAGGATAATGTCGATTTCGTTCTTGGTTATGGAGTCGGGTGCTAACTACGTCCATTTAATCTTTCTTCTTGAAAAATGTATTAATTATCGACAGTTTGTATTCTAAGGCATGTTCTATGAGCCGTTCGCCTCTTGGGTTTCGGTTTCCATGGCCATCATTAATTATAATTAAGTATTCATATGTTCTACTTAACTAGTCTACAATCTTGAATTTTTTATTTCTAGCATGAGCTGTCAACACTTTTATATCCAGTGTTTGCTCATATGTATATAGTCCTGGTATTATATGACCACAATGAGCATGCTTACAACTTTATGGAAAAATTTGGCCCAGAACAAGAAGATTACTATCAAGATGATTTGAAAAAACTATCTTTTGTGAAAAACAAGGAACAAATAAAGGGCAATGAACTAGCAGAGATCTACAGGTGAATAACCTTTCAGTGTACTTTGTGTATGTGTTACAACTTACTACTTTGTTTTTAATACTACTTTGGTAATATAGTTTAACATGTTCTTATAATTTAACCCAAAGTTAATCTTATGAATGGCCCAAATAATCCTATTCAAGTTTAAAAGACCAAGACTAAAATTGTATAAGCATCATCATCCTCACTCACAACTTGCAAGAAGGACTGGGCTAAGGGATTGCAGCAAAGCAAGCTTTGTGCGCTTTGCAAGCTTTAAATGTATGCATGCCCAAGTTTTCGATATCTTTTTGGACTGTTGTATCACAATTTGGAGAGACCAGAACTTGGTATTTTTTTCATCTAACACTTATGAGGGGTGAAAGGATCCTAGACTTTTTTAATAGCCTAAAATAGCGCGACCCCGTGGTTATCCTAATTGGTAGTGACGCTGCCTATTATGCCTATGAAGCTAGCAGTCCCGGGTCGGCCCGGGGTAGAATCCTGGTATAAGCAAATATTTGTGTTATGAGCGCAAGTGTTCCTGAGTCATGGGTATTTTCTATGTATTTAAGTATGTTTTTCTCTTTATAAGTATGTTTATCGTTGTCCCAGTACCCATAGTACAAGCCTAGAGCTTAGTTTGGGACTTTTGGTCAATTTGTGTGAGACTGTCCCCTGATATTTATTTATTTATTATATTGCCCCATCCTATAATATGCTTACTTATAAGTGGCCTCTCTGTGTCCTTAGCTGAAAAGCTAATCAGCTGTTTTGATATGCATCTACCTATAAGTCGTCCCGCAACCTTCGCATTGGCCTACCTGCCATACTATCTTTCGTCCATTAGACGAGTTACTTATTGTGTACTGTTCGTATATAATATTATCATCATCATCATCAGCCTATATCAGTCCACTGCTGGACATAGGCCTCTCCCATTGCACGCCAACGAGCACGATTCGTGGCCACTTTCATCCAGCCCTTGCCAGCCACCTTGTGAAGATCGTCACTCCACCTAGCCTGAGGGCGTCCTACACTACGTTTGCCGATTCGTGGTCTCCACTCAAGAACACGATAGCTCCAGCGATTATCGGTTCTGCGGCACAAATGGCCGGCCCACTGCCACTTCAACCTGCTAATTCGATGGGCTACGTCGATAACCTTAGTTCTCTGTCGGATCACCTCGTTACGGATCCGATCCTTCAGAGAAACTCCCAACATAGCCCTCTTCATAGCTCGCTGAGCGACTTTAAATCTGTAGACCAGCCCTATCGTAAGTGTCCACGTTTCGGCTCCGTATGTCATGACAGGTAGGACGCACTGATTGAAGACTTTTGTCTTCAGGCTCTGTGGAATAGTCGACGTGAAGACTCGACGCAATTTCCCATATGCTGCCTAACCCAGCTGTATTCTTCTGTTGGCCTCTTTCTCGAAGTTGTTTTTACCCAACTGCAGAGTTTGTCCCAGGTAAACATATTCTTGAACAACTTCAAGAGCACCACCCTGTACTACAATCGGTCCCCGCATGATATGCTCATTGAGCATAATCTTGGTTTTGCCCATGTTCATGCGGAGACCGATGCTTTGAGAAGAATCAGCTAGGTCGTTCAACATATGTTGCAGATCCTGCAACGTTTCAGCCATAATAACGATGTCGTCTGCAAATCGCAAGTGTGAGATGTACTCGCCGTTTATGTTAACGCCACGTCCTTTCCAGACCAGCTCTTAAACATATCCTCCAATGCATTTGTAAACAATTTGGGGGAGATTACAACCCCTTGTTTCACACCTCGATGCAGGTGGATAGGTCTAGTCCACTGGTTCTGTACTTGGATGGCCATAGTTGCGGCGTCATACAGACATCTCAACACTTGGATATATCGCCAGTCTACTTGGCAATGTTGCAATGAATTTAGAACTGACCAGGTCTCGATCGAGTCAAAGGCCTTCTCATAGTCCACGAATGCTATGCACAGGGGCTGATTATACTCCTCGGTCTTTTGTATAATTTGCCGCACTGTATGAATGTGGTCTATGGTGCCGTAACCTTCTCGAAACCCGGCCTGCTCAGGGGGTTGAAATTCGTCGAGTCTTCGTGCAAGGCGGTTCGAGATAACTCTTGAAAACAGCTTGTAGACGTGGCTTAAGAGTGAAATGGGTCGGTAGTTCTCCAATAGGGTTTTATTACCCTTTTTAAAGAACAACACGACAATGCTCCTACTCCACGCCCCTGGAGTTCTTCCATCGAAGAGAACGGTGTTAAAGATGTTCTGAAGCTCCTTTAATACAGGTGTGCCTCCTGCTTTTAGGAGCTCAGTTGTAACACCGTCCTCCCCGGGAGCTTTTCCATTTTTAAGCTGTTTAAGAGCCATCTCGATTTCGTGTAGGCTTATCTCTGGCAAGTCCTCAGTATAGTGACGGGTTAATGGGGCTCTCGAGTCCTCATTTTCGGGATCAGGTGGAGATGCGTGAGAGGCGTATAAACGGCTGTAGAAGTCCTCAATTTCCGAAAGAACTCCCGGCTTAGAAGTAACGATTACTCCACTGGCTGTGGTCAACTTCGTCAGATGGCTCCTCCCAAGAGACTGGACAAAAACTTTCGACCCCCGATTTTGCTCAATCGCTCGTTCAATAGAACATGTATTGAAGCATCGGAGGTCGTGTCGCACCAGTTTGCCAATCTTCTTGTTCAGAGCCCGACGTTCTGACGGAGTGACGGGTGGGTTTTCTCGTCGTTCACATTTCATTATACACAAATAAAATTATGCCCATCTCTTATTACAGCACAAACAAGTTTGTAGTTCAACTATCACGAGATGCATCAACTCAACTCAAGCGATACTTGCACGAACAGAAAAGCTCTACAGTGATCATAACGATCATTAATAATCACATTCAGATTGACATACATGATGGGCCTGGCAGGACCCTGGCACAGGTTCGGGCCAGTAGCGGCAGCATTCTTGGTGAAGCTCCAAGAAATGGTAAGATTATTTTGTTTTCAACATTTTCAACGAACTTGAAAAAAAATTGTATTATTAAACTTATTCAGGTATTTTTAGGCAACTTAGGCTATTCTTTTTTCAATACACTCTTAAGCTTTCGGCACACCAAACGCGTGTCAGGTGCGTCGCGTCGCGTCGCGTGGCGTGAACGACGCACTACCCGGCACACCGCAGGCAGGCGGCAGCTTCAACGCGTTTCGAACGCGTGCCAGCGCTGCGCACGCCTCGCGGCTACGTTCAGTGTGACATACTGCGCGGCGCGCGCGTACATCCACCACGCGTTTGTAAAAAAACACAACGGCTAGTACCCGCGCCGACGCCGCGCTGACGCGACGCGTTCGCCCCGCCCCGGTGTACCGGTAAACATGGCGGCCATATTTTATACAACTTCGCGTGCCAGCACGCGAGACGCGCCTGCTTCGCGCACGCCACGCCCCGCGCTGCCAGAGTTGTCTGCGGCGACTGCGGCGCGTCGCGTTACTTTTTGGTGTGCCGGGTTCAATTTTCTTTGTTGTATTACAACATGCGCGGGCCCGCGTTCAAAGCGCGACGCGCCTGACACGCGTTTGGTGTGCCGAAACCTTTAATATCAACATAGGCCGGGTTTTTACCTCCTGACTATCCATGAAATTAATGAATCATGCAATATCTTTTCAAAATCATTGAAAGGTATTATTTCCTTGCCAAAAATTAAGCCCAGTTCAACCAGTTTAATATGAAGCGGCCTTTACCCCGCAGAGACTGGATGTGGACTAATATGATAATGATAATTACTTATTGACTTTGAAAAATTAACCTTTGTTCTTCTTTATCAAATCAATTTAATGCAAATTTTACACTGTGTTTTTTGTAAATGTAGAGAATCGAGCTAAGGTTTTTTACGGATTATTGAAAGAACCTGACATACAAGTTCTCCCTGTCCCTACGGAAGACGAAGAGGAAACGGAAGAAACTCCAGATAAACCAAAAAAGAAAAAGGCTAAAAAAGACAACATATTTATGAAAAAACCCAAGTCTGATCCTAATGCTCCACCCAATGACAGATTTCCTCTCCCTGAGTTGTAAGTTTTCATATCGAGAAATCAATATAAATGTTAAGATAATGATTTTATTATTAACAACATAATTATTATTTTATGATTATGTATTTAACAACGGAATTGAATGTACCGGTTACTTATTAACCACTGTATTTTTTTTATTTGTCTGTTTTTATTTGTACTTAAAAAATAGTCTGTATTTCACAGAAAGGAAGCAGACAAAATAGAGAAAGGCAAAGCGCTCAGAGAGGCGGCCAAGCGTGTGCAGTTGGGACCGGATAGTTTGCCTTCTATTTGCTTCTACACTCTGTTGAACAGCGGTCACTCCGCCACTTGCGCGGATATCTGCGATGATTCCACTCTGTTAGCTGTTGGCTTTAATAACTCTACTATAAAGGTCACTTTTACGTAATTCTACATCAGTCAATATTGTAACTCATTAAAGACACAACTAAAGCATGTAGTTATTATTTTACAGGTATGGACTTTAACTCCCATAAGACTACGCGGCATGAAATCAGCTGAAAAATTACAAGACATTGATAGAGAAGCAGGTACTTAGTACCTGGTTACAGTTTTAAATTGGTGTATCGGTTAGAATTGAAAAATATAATTACTTACTCATATTTTAAAATGTTTTGCAGGAGACGTACTTGTGAGAATGATGGAGGAAAGGGATAGAGACGCTTGTCGTACACTATTTGGACATTCGGGGCCCGTTTACAAGGTCGCATTTGATCCCTTTAAGACAATGCTCTTGTCCTGCTCGGAAGACGCAACTGGTGAGATAAAATCTGCAGATACAAAGTTTTGATGACATAATGTGTTATAAAAGCAGGGCAAGTGCGAGTCGGATTCGCACAGCGAGGGTTCCGTTCCGTCATACAATGTTTTTTTATTGTTTAATTATGTTCCAAATAAACTTGTTTTCTTTCATTCAGATCAGGGTCCTTTCCTTGGCGCTAGCCTGACTCACAATGTCCGGTTTTTTAATTTGTTTCAAAAGAGCAATTTTTTTTTTAATGGCACGTTTTTTATATTGTAATTGTAACCCATATTCTGTGAAGTTTTGAACCGGCTTTCTATACTCGCCATATTTAGCAGAACATTAAATAAAAGAGGGTTCAATTATTAACGTAACCATTAATCCAAACTAATTTTTTTTTTTATGTTCCCCGCCTAATTCCCCGGTGAGTTTATATCATTTCAAAAGATACCGCTCTTAATTGTAAGAATAGTTTCCCGTTGGCACCATTTGCGTACGGAACCCTAAAATTGTGTTCTTTAAGAAAACTGAAACGGCTTTAAGGCTATAACAAATAATAATAATAATAATATTTTACCATATTACAGTTAGGTTATGGTCCCTTCAATGTTGGACTTGTCTTGTGGCGTATAGAGGTCACGTGTGGCCCGTGTGGGACGTGAGGTGGTCGCCGCACGGACACTACTTCGTGACTTGCGGCCACGACCGCACCGCGCGCCTCTGGGCCACGGACCATCACCAGCCCCTAAGGATATTCTCCGGTCATCTCTCAGATGTTGATGTAAGTATTTTTTTTAATTCATATCATAATGTTTACTACGGTTGGTTACGGTAACCAGCTAACAATCTATAGCTATATGTATTATAGCTTGGCAAAAAAGTGTTTGATGTGGTGACAGGTTGGTACAGTCAACATCAAAAGTAGATACACACTTTTGTACCTTGTCACTATACAGCCACGTTAGGGAAAATTTGAATAATTTTTTCATCACTCCGAACAGCGGCCAGCGCCTTCATTTCAAGTCGACTCTCGAGTCGAAAACAATGCCTGCATTGAAAAAAAATTGCTAAAATATTAATGAAAATTTTGCCCGCGTCCGGTTTTGAATCAAAAAGTACGTCACGGAAAATTATAAAAAAATAGTTTTGAAATGTGCAGATTGAGCCCTTTCATATGACACCCCACTTGCTATAAACAAAACACTTTCATTTTTCAACCCATTCTAGACCCCTTTTCAATTAATTATAAAATTAATTTCATATTTTTTTACTAAAAACAGATGCGGGAAGCAAGTTATAGAACTATGCCAAATCTCAAGTTGATAGCTTGTGTGGTTGCTGAGAAAAACTGCTGTGACATACAGACAGACAGGCAGACAACGAAGTCTCAAGGGTTCCTTTTTTACCATTTTGGTACGGAACCCTAAAAAGGAGGATGTAACGTATTTGCCTCTTGCTCAACCTCTTTGTACCCGAGTGATATGTTTTAATTCTTCAAACTACATTTCCAAACACCCAAATAATTATTTATTTTATTTGATTTTCAGTGCGTGCAATTTCACCCTAACTCGAACTATATCGCTACTGGGTCTAGCGATAGGACGGTTCGCGTCTGGGATTGTTTGACGGGAAACCAAGTGAGAATAATGACAGGACACAAGGTAAGTGATAGAGGATCGTATAGAACCATTCACAAGTGCTGCAACGAATAAATAATAAATACAGGTTACTTATAACCTGTATTTATGTAACACTTTTTGATCCATTCGTGACGCCTCTTGTGGAATGACCGATTTTGTCATACGTTGTTGTGTAGAAGTTGATGTGTAGTGATCGCTGGGTGGCGTTCGTTTCAGAGTGCGATCTTCACGCTGTCGTTCTCGGTGTGCGGGCGCTGGCTGGCGGCGGGCGGCGGCGGGGGGGGCGGGGGGGAGCTGCTGGTGTGGGACCTGGCGTCGGGCGCCGCGGCCGCCGCGCTGCCGCCCGCGCACTCCGCGCCGCTGCACTCGCTCGCTTTCAGTCGCGATGGCACCATTTTGGCCTCAGGTATAGTTTTTTTTAACCTCGGGGAAGGCCTTTGTCCAGCAGTGGACGTCTTGCGACTGATGATGATGATATATTTTGAACTACATTCTTAAAAGGTTTCTTGAACTGGCGAAGACTTGTGAAGAAGGAGGGTATTATATTTTTGACCTGTAAATGTATTTGACCTTACATTTGTCATGTTTTATTTGTGCTAGTTCAAATAATTAATATTTGTTACTTTATAACCTTGTAATATAACTTACTTTACTGTAACTGTAACTTACTTTTAAGTATTGTTGTATTTTGTTTGAAAAAATTACCTCTGCTGGAGTTTCTTGCGGCGCTTCTTCTCCGCAATGATGGTCTTGTCCGAAGCGCTGGTAGATTCACTCTATATTACCGACGTGTAAAAGAGCCCGTATGTGGCCAATTTACTGAATAAAATAAATATTTTGATTTTGATTTTGAATAGGGTTAATCAAATGAAGGGGTTTTCCGGTCCCTGGAACTAAATTGATTGCGATCACCATTTCTCTTGCTAGCAAGCTTATAAAATATATTTTGTCAGTTGGAGTAGGAGGAACGGTGATCGCAATCAATTTAGTTCCATTCCATTCATAGGTGGTGCCTGCTGCCAATGTCTTAAATTTATATTTTGAACTGTACTTCTTCTAGCTAGAGTATATGACTAAGAGTAGTTCTTTTCTAGTTTCTGGTAAATGGTATAAAACATTACAATGTTCCGAACTTGTTTTGTACTTTTTTTTTGTCGGGTTTTAGTTTTTTCAACTTTAATTTTTAATTCATGTATGACTTTAAAATCATGATTTATGAAATTATGCAAGTGGAATAATGGCAGATGTGAAAGCCATATTAAAAGTGGTATAATTTCTTTAACATACTTATATTTGGTTATTGTATACAGGTTCAATGGACTGCACCATTAAACTATGGGACTTTGCAGCTATTACTGACGAATCATTGGTAGAGGATGCAGCAAGTACGACTGTACCAAAAGAAGAAAAATTTTTGCTGCGCTCGTTTGCTACAAAAAATTCTCCAATAACAAGTTTACATTTTACTCGACGCAATCTGTTGCTTGCTGTAGGCACCTATGAAGGAAGCACATAATAAAACAAAAAATGCTTGTAAAAATAGTTATAATAATGATTATAATTACATGGATGATAATATTCAAATTTGTTTTTATTTTATAGTATTTGAAGAAGATAGGACCGCTCTGATGTTATAAACTGAATCATAAGGTTCAAAATAGACTCATTGCTTCTGGCAACTTGAGCCTTCATGGCTTGTTTAAAATCTTCCCTAACACCCTTGTCAGCGCCCCTTGTCCCGATCCGCCTCTGCCCTAAATGTTGCTGAGAATTAGGTAAAATATCCAAAGCAACACTGTTAGTTTGATCATTCCACATAAAACTAAGCTCCTCTAAAATATCTATGTGAATTATGTATGCTGAGAATAAATGATACTGAAAGACACCCTTTTGTTTTATTATGTCCAATATGTTTAAAAATACAGCTTCCTCTTGGGGCCATCCAAATTGCATTAATACTAAAATGTGACCATAGACCAAATCTGAACTATTTCCTGTACTGAGCAAAATTCTTATGAGCAATGTACAGAAATAATGCATAATGGCAACTTTAGTAAGTGGCAGAAAATGAAGATGTCTGTGTGTGCCACCAACAATAAGTTCTGTCTCTAGGACTCCCTCCACGGATGGTAGTTGAGGCAGAGCTGCTAGTATACTTTCAACACAAGCTGCATAACTTTTATGGAAAAAATTAACAGACACTCTCATTATATTAGCAGCCAAGTTGTTCACTTGAGCTGTCTTGATTGTTTCCTCATATCTACCCTGATACAGTGCTAGTTCATCAGAAAATCTTTCTGCCCATGATTTAACTTGTAATTGATTAGCTAATTTCATGAATTCCCGTGATATAACTTCATTACTGTGCAAAAGTTCCCAACAGTTGGCTGCTGCTTGAAACTGGTGTGAAGAAACACCCGTGACCTCGATTTCAACTTTCCTTCTCTTTATTGGCAGTAAGTCTGGATCAGAAAGAGCTTCAATGAGTATATGGTTTCCTTTTTGAGATTTCTGCTCATACAGTGATCTCAAAAAAAAAGTGGTTCCACAGTACAATAATTGGCGGCAATCTTCACAGTTCCTTAATGTTGTAAGCTTTTGAAAATATGACTCTCTATTTAAGCTATTTGTGTAATTTATAAGATAAGAATCCCAACCAAGCTGTCTTCCAAGTAAATCTAATACACCATAGAGTCTTTGCCAGGGATCAGATATATCATGTTCTGTCTCATCATAAACATAACAGTTATAAAAATCAATTGCTTTTACAAGCAACCGCTGTAGTAATCTTGGTGACTCCAGAGAATTGAGAAGGGGCAGAGTTTCCACAACCAACAACCTGGCATACCGATTATCACAGAAAAATTTATCTGCATTAATCAGAGTTTTTACAAGACTGTCAACACCTAGCTGTGGAAACTTCTTTAGTAATAATACCAATAACCGACAATGCTCCATGGTGTCATCACTGTTCTCAACACTTGTCTTAAGTATTGTAAGTTGTATATCAGGACATATTCTGTCAAACATTTGACTTAAAAAACTAGGATCTGTAGATTTTAGAGCATTTGCAATAGCAGAGATTTCTGGTAAAAGCTCCGAAAGGTTTTGCCTCGATAGCATCAATGTAGTGAAACATTCTGCCGCTTCCTGTACATTACCCGATTGTTTTTCCATCAAGTATGCTTCAAACTGTATTTTGAAGTTTGTGGGAAATAATGTTTTAGCAGTTAGCATCCATGCCTTAGCCGAATGTATATTGTATTTTTGAGCTTCTTTTGCTTTTGTTATAATGAAATCTTCATCACTAGTCATGGCTTCAATCCCAGGCATGGTATCAGTTAGTTTCTAATACACGTAAGTGCATTAATAATTAGTATTATAGAAAAAAACAAACAAAATACTTAACGCCAAACAATGTAACACGAATATCAGGTTGCGACAGGGGGGGGGCACACTTATTGACGACAGCGACCTCTGGAGTGTTGATGAAAATACAAAACGTCAACTGTCAAACATGTGTCAGTCAGTCAAGAGTTGTCTGTGCGGAAGCGTTTGTCAGAGTTCTCTCGGAGTCCTGTGGAGGGAGTGTTGGCTGCTGCACGTGTCGATTGCTTCTGCTAAGCCGGCCGCTATCTTGGGCTTCTCTTTTGAGGAGTGAAGCGAGGCGGTGTTAAGCGCGGCGAAGTGGTCGGAGCGTGAGGCGACTGACACTTTCGCCACAGTTCTCCCATAAGACAATCAATTACCGTATAATACCAAGAACCGAACACCGACAAACTCACACTGACATTGGCAAAATTGTCCGCACACATGGGCAGATCCCATTTTATTTTAAAAATTGAATTGAATTGAGTTCTCTCATTATTAAATATGAAATAATTTTATTCCGGAAACAGTTTCCATAAAGCACAAAAATCATAACATACATATATACATAAATATACAATACAAGAATGGCACAATTTAAACTAAAATACAACCTACACCGCTGATAGCTGATAGTGTATTAAAAAACGTTGGCACACAGTTTGACGACATTTAGAATAAGGTACTATGTAAACCAAAATCAATTTACAATAAATTAAAAAAAAAAAGATATGGCATGTTCGGGCTCGTGTACACGGTGCCGCCACCTCGCCGCCGCCGCGCCGCCGCGCTATATACACGAGACGCGTAAAGCCCGCCGCCGCGCCGCCGCCAACCCCGGAACCCCGAGAACTACGTACACAAGGAAACAAACAATTCAGTCAGTTAGTTATCTACGTCACTAACTGTCGTCCGGACTACTACTATAATTAAAAAGTATTATTAGATTAGTTTCACGTCAACATTGATACAATTGCGAAAATAAAGCAAAATAAATATAATGAATGGGCTACTTCCACTTATCTGTCTACGATTTCCCTTCTGTGCATGATTGATCTATGACGCGAGTGCTATCTATCCCTATCGCACTACAGCTGCGAACGTATTATCTATCCTTTGTTTTCGATTGTTCTGGATAATATTATGCGACCAAATGACCGACCGCTGATATTATAAGACTAAATGAAATCGTGAAATCATACCAATTGACAGGATTTGAGGGTATCACTTTCTGGGCGCTCTAGTGGCACATCTACATTTTTTAATACACTATCAGTGAACTACACTATATAAAAATAATAGCCACAATATAGGCGGCACTACGGGTCACCCCGAACCCGCGATGATAGGCTTATGGTAGCCCCTCCAGCGCTCGTGTAGCGGGCTCGCGTCCCACTCCCTTACCGCCGAGAGCAGTGTGTTGGGGGAGGAGTAGATGGCCTTCCTGGCGGTAGCACACCTCGCTGTATACTTTGTTATTGACACCATAGAACCGCGTCATAACAAAGTGACATACTGAGAGACACAAAATGGATGTCACTTTATTATGAAACGGTTCTATGGAGAGTCGCAATATAATGTTTCGGTGGTAAACTGTACGATACATGCCTAGGTACGTAAATATAGTATAGCTTTAGTTCAAGCACAGCTCTCTAGGTGGCAGCACTTGTCGTATATGCAAGTTAGACCTTAGAGGTGCCACTCTATAGTTACTTGCGATGAACTTGCGATACTTCTATGGGTGGGTTACTTTATACCCCTTCTATACGGTCGGGTGGTTGGGCCAACCGAGAGGGATGCAGCTATTTGTAGGAACGAGATGTAAATATTACTATCTCATTCTGACAAATAGCTGCGTCCTTCTCGGTTGGCCCAACCACCCGACCGTATAGAAGGGGTTTAACTCTTTGGGTTGCGTGCGAGTCACAGATATGTCGCGCGCGATAGTGACGATAACCCATAATCTGTGGTACAAACCAACAGAGGGTTTTCACTCCGAACAAAAAACCGATTGTTCTTGTTGCTATTTAAAAATATTATAGTTCCAGCTGTCACCACACGCTTGACTTTTTTGCCAGGCTATACGATGCTTTATCTCGTGCTAGTACTTGTCATCGTGTGAACTTACCTGACTGGCTCTGAACACTAGCACCGTGTAAACGACAGCCCTGCAGCATGCTGCCATGCCAGTTATTAGCTATGTCTACACCTTTGCGCTTTCATGTTCAACTTGCGCTTTTCTCTGACGCATGCCTCTGCAACCACAGCGCATGCCATAACGCATGCGCTCAAACTGGTTTGACAGCAGCGCATGCCCGTAGCGCACGCTGATCCGTCACCGTTGGGTTGATACGTACGCTGCATGCGTCAAGCGCACAGGTGTAGACAATAAGCTGCATGCGTCTTAAAGCAATCAATATTGAATGCGCTTTACGCAAGACGAATCGAAATTTGAAAGCGCAAGTTGAACATGAAAGCGCACAGGTGTGGACATAGCTATTGGCGGCAAGATTTTGGTGCCGCAAAATTACCGTCGTTTAAACTTACCATTATACTACCTTGTCCGATGCCACAGAACACGTTAAACTTATAACACCCCTCTTTTTGAGTCGGTGGTCAATAAGTGAACATTTTATCTTAACATCGTTTTAGTTTAAACTTTATTCCATAGTTTCATGTCGATCGGCTTGTAAATAGGACGCTTGATATCTTTCTAAAAAGATGGGTATCCAGGACATTAAAAACTGAAACTGACAGACAGATGATGTTGATGTGACTTATTGATAATCAGTAAAAGCAAAGTAGTAGGTGATACGAAGATGATAACAAATTTGTTTTGTGATAACTTTTTTGTGCTACCAAGTCATTTGCAGTAATGGAACAAGTTGCATTTAACTTAAACGATTTACACCTTTGTGACGCTTACTCAATTGCTGAATTAGTTCCAGATCTAATATTAGAAAACATATTTTCATTTTTAAATTTAAAAGATCTTCGTAATTGTTCCCTGGTTTGCAAGAGCTGGTACAGAATTCTCAGTGATGAAAACAACGACGTGTGGAGATTCCATTGTCTTAAAAGATTGGCAGAGGAAGTCATAAAGTCGGACCTACTTTCGACATTAACAACATACAAGTCAAAACTTAAAGCCTTTTATCACGCGTGGAACCCTCATGACTGCTCGAGAAATATTTATGTTAAGCCGAATGGATTTACATTACACAGGTAATTATATTTTTTAACTTAAGGTGCTACATAATGTAATTTTAATCTTTATTTATTTTCTACACCATCACTTGAGAAGTGAATGATAGAGAGCTAACTAATAAGATTAAACAATCCTAGACAAATAGTCTTTCATACTGATTTATTTTAATTCATATTTTTAGGAACCCTGTAGCACAGAGCACAGATGCTTGCCGCGGTAAGATGGGCTTTAGTTTTGGTCGTCATGCATGGGAAGTTATATGGGAGGGACCATTGGGCACTGTAGCTGTGGTTGGCATTTCAACTAAAGATGCCCCTTTACAATGTCAAGGATATGTAGGACTACTGGGAGCAGATGAACAAAGTTGGGGATGGAATTTGGTAGATAATCATTTACTACACAATGGGGACACCCAGGGACATTTTCCACTACTCAACAACTGTCCTAAATATCAGGTAAGAATAAGTAAATTTTTCTTATTTAGTTACTTTTAACAACACTGAGGGTAGCATTTGTCCACCGATATTGTATTCTTTTATTCATTGATTCATGTTACAACTTTTATTCATTTATTCATGTTACAACTTTTATTCATTGATTCATGTTACAACTTTTATTCATTGATTCATGTTACAACTTTTATTCATTGATTCATGTTACAACTTTTATTCATTGATTCATGTTACAACTTTTATTCATTGATTCATGTTACAAATTTTATTCATTGATTCATGTTACAACTTTTACAACACTTTTTAGTAAAATGTGGTGGTATTCAATTTTGATTAATATGTCCACACTAATAAAATTATTTTAAGGGTACTGGTTGGGCTGTAAATATAGTATATTTTGTTGGTGGTTGGGTTAGGTTAGGTTATTTTAGATCCATGAGTAAATACTCTCTTAAATACTCATTTTTACCAGTATTGAGGGATACCTAATAGTAATTCTCCGAGCATCTACACTGCTTTAATGTCAATTCAATTCAATTTTTAAAATATAGCTCCTTCAATACTCTCGGATGTTTCTGCTAACATTGAGGTTAAATAAGACGGGTGTTTCAAGACAACAATTGACCAGTAACTTGCAACTCGAAATTCCTGTAGCTTTGGATGTTATTTTCGGTTATCTTGTAGAGTGCCCTGACTTCTACAAAATAACTGAAAATCTTATCCTAATCTACAGCAAATTCTACATTAATGTAACCAGGGGAATGAGGGTGGTTGAAACGCTCGAAGAATTACCCCTAAACATAGTGAAATATTTTATTTATAAGAACTTTACCTCAAAAGCATAAATTTCTTGTAGCAATTCACCGAATCACATTTCACCTCGGCTGAACAAAATCTCAATAACTTCTTTTATTTGAAGTAATTTTTCGCGTGGCATACATTAGATTCTACTTGGTAATAATCTATGCCTATTACGCATATATCTTCTTTTTCATGACACGGGTTTGTCTCTTTCTGCCGCTTGACTTTTCTAACATTACCTACTGGTTAGAAAAGGAGACAAAATAACATTCATTCAATATCAAGAGGAATCACCATAATAAGCAAAAATGCAGTAAAAAGAGTTGCCAGCTCATCTTAAGGCATTGTTTCCTAGAGAAGCAAAAAAAAAAATATTTTTATGTTCCTTGTTTATATTGCGAGCAGTCGGGAGACTATGAGCAGATGCGTTGAGTGTCTTGAGGCGTGTTGAAGCTACTCCACATTAGGAGGCACTCCATCGGTAACTGGATTCTTAAATATCTAACTATCCAGTTCATCTATTATTTTCCTCTTCAGTCGTTTCAGGTGATCAGGAATGGTCAGATTCACTGCCAATTTTTATAATTTGCTGCAGAAGAACGTATTTCTTGCTTTACTGTGTTTATTTGTAGGTGATGGTGTACTGCTGAGTTTTTTATGAACCAAGGAGCATTGCAAATTTGTTTGAGGATAGAGTCTTCAGCTCTTTGAATCATTAAGATACTTGAGTCATATGTGGAGCCCCACAATTGGATACCATAGGTCCAAATCGGTTTCAGAACACTTTTGTAGATAAGGAGTTTATTGTCGAGCGATAGCACGCTATTTCTGCCCAGTAGCCAATAGAGAGAGCGTTATCGAAGATTCAGTTCGTCTCTTTTTTTTTGATATGATTTCTCCAGGTCAGTCTTCTGTCAAGGTGTATCCCCAAGTATCTCACTGAGTCAGTATGTGGAAGTTCTTGTCCACATAACTGTACTGGTGGGCAATCTCCTTTTTTTAAAGTAAATGTGATGTGCATCGACTTTGATACGTTTGCCTTGATCCGCCATTTTTTGAGCCATTCCTGGACTCTTATTAAGTTGTCTTGCAGAATCTGAGAGGCTTTTACAGTATTGTTGCTAGATGCTATTATTGCTGTGTCATCAGCAAACGTAGCCATTGTCACACCAGGGTTTTGCGGCAGGTCAGCTGTAAAGATTGTGTATAGGATTGGGCCCAGTACCGAACCCTGTGGCACCCCAGCAAGAATTTCATAAACAGATGATGTGCTTTCACCTTCTCGTACTTGAAACACACGTTCTGTCAGATACGATTCCAAAATACTATAGTATCTGTGAGGTACAAGCCCATAGTACAAGCCTAGAGCTTAGTTTGGGACTAGCTCAATTTGTGTGAGATTGTTCTCTGATATTTTATTTAAAATTTATTTATTTAGGTAATAATGATTTAACTTTGCAGAGCAGTCCCTTGTGCCACACTCTGTCAAAGGCCTGTTTTATATCTAAAAACGCTGCTGAACAGTATTCGTTCCTTTCAAGTGACAATCTTATTGGTTTACAAACTCTGTGGATCTGATCTGTTCAATTGTAGCGTGTTCTTGCCTGAATCCAAATTGGTGGTCCGGTATTGTAGACTGTTCTTGTAATGCCTTAATAATTATTTTTAAGAGGATCTTCTCAAACAACTTTGATACTACAGGAAGAAGACTTATTGGTCTATAGGAGGTTATCTCGTGCGTTGGTTTTCCGCTTTTGTGTACCATAACTATCTGTGAGACCTTCCATAGACTGGGAAAGTGGCCCGTTCTAAGTATGCCGCTGAAGAGAGAAATCAGGTAAATTATAGCTTTTCTAGGGAGTTCTGTGAGCACTTCTTTGGTTATGAGGTCGAAACCAGGCGCTTTTTTGTTTTCTAAACGATTAATTAACTGTCTGACTTCCCTCGGTGATGTCGGCTGGATTGGAAGGTCTAGTTGAAGGACTTGTTCTGTAACCTTATTGATATCTGTCTCATCATTTCTAGGATCAGGATCGTTTGGAGTAAATATTCTTGATAGGTGGTTTGCGAAGGCATTGGCTTTGTCTTCTGAGGTTCTAGCCCAGGTGTTTTCCGAGGTTTTAATTGGGGGCTTAGGCATTACTGGTCTATTTGCGTTCTTGCATACTTTCCATAGTGAGTAATCGGAGACTTTAGTGGCAGTCAGAGAGCTTATTTTAGCAGCGGTTGCTTCATTTCCATTTTGTTTTATCAATTCTTTAAGCTCCTTCCTTTATGGCTTTGTTAAGGTTTCTCTTATCTTCTGGATGCCGACTAGTGTGCCATACTCTACGAAGTCTTCTTTTCTCAAGGATTTTTGTCCTTATTACCTCGGGTACCAAGATGTGCCTTGGCTGAAGATCTTTGATTTCAGGAGTACAAGCCCAACAGCACTTTTGAACTGTAGTGGTGAATTCTTTAGTAGCATTTTCAATATCCTCAGCAGATTTTAGGGCCACTTTTAGCGTAATTTCTTCGTTTACCATTTCTCTGAACGATTCCCAATCAGTATTTTTATTATAAAGAGTACTGTGGCTATCATTCGTTAGCAATGTTGTGCTTACAATTAGTAAGATGGGAGTGTGATCTGACGAGCCATCAAGACACGGTTTTATATCATAAAAAAGTTGGGATAATCTTTTGACAATAAAGAAGTCTATGACATCTGGTAATCTATTTCTGTCAGTTGGCCAGTGAGTAGGTTCAGCCGTTGCAAGGGACTTTAGGTGTAGTGAGTCTATGCTTTTCTTGAGTTCTCTACCGCAGTAAAAATAATAAATTTATTTTGTATGAAAAAATCGAAAACTTATATAAACCAAATTTAACCTATGTTCATATAACATTTTTTACTTCTTATGACCTCATGAATCTGCTGTTAAAATCCTTCGGGTACCTACCTCCCGGACACGGTGTATACAAGATTAACAATAACTTAGTCATGACTTATTTAGATAACCGAGAACACATGTTCTAGGTTGTGTCGTGTGTACGTGTTGTCTAACACGTATGGATAACTCTTATCCTAGATGTGATTAATTAACAATACGTGACGACCGGCACAGTACTTTTGAGTAGATTAAAAATAAAATATAAAAATGTTTATTCATTAGATTTATAAAATATTTTTTTTTTTACTTATACACAATGTACCTAGCTGTTGTTTGTGTTCATAAATATAATTTTTTTACATTATGTGACGCTAGATAATTCAAATACCTAGGTATTTTCTTTCTTTCATTTCTTAAATTTTAATTAATTCTTAAACTTTTATCTTAATTTCAGGTGGGTGAGCGCATTCGAGTTATATTGGACTGTGAAGACAATACTCTATCATTTGAACGAAATTATGAATTCTTAGGAGTTGCATTTAAAGGTAAGCAATTTTAAAATATTATCATGTTTATGAGGTTACTTCTTTTTTGTTTGTAACTGATTAGGATTTTCTCTTTCAGGTCTTCCTAACAAAAGATTGTATCCAACTGTATCTGCTGTATATGGAAACACAGAAGTGTCTATGGTATACCTTGGCCCCCCAGTGGATGGCTGATAGTAACCCTTCATATCTAGAAAATGTGTCAATAATAATATTATTTATAAGAAAATAAGTTCTAGTCAATACACAAATAATCGTATATTTGCAAGTGTTGATAGTATAGAAAATATGTCATTTTTGCATAATTAATTATTTTTCGTTATGTTACATTTATTTTAACACACTGTTTATATATCGTTACCTATAAGTTTTAATTTTAACTCTTCTAGAAAAAGACAATGCATGCTGACGTAATACAATGCAATATGCACGCAATTTATCTGATAACCTCATTTATTATATTGTAAATTACTTGAGACATATTAGTAGCTAAGTAATGATAGGTACCTACTAATGATGTATATTTAATTAATAAAGTATTTTCGCTGTTCACGTGCGATTCAAAAAATCACATGCTTGCCGATGTGTGACGATAAGCACCTGGCATTGTAGCTACTTATATTTCAACAAAGCCATTATTGTGGTGCGGCATTTCACTTACGTGCAAAACTACTATTAATCAGGGACCGGCCCGCTATCCCTTTCAATGGGTTTTTCGTTAGGATTTACTTACCAAACCCTCTGCGCGTCAAAACCCTTAAAATGTGCTTTTAAAGCGCTATTTCCAAACGATAGTCCATTCTATTAAGCGCTAGCCAATACCCTTATTAAACCCTTTAAAAAAGGTTACTAGTTTATACGCAATTTTAGACCTTTTGTAGACTTCATAAAACACACGTTACCTTGCGTCCCGTTCGAACCAAGTAAACAGCCCATTCAACTAAGCGCTAACCCAATACCCTTATAAAACCCTTATTATTTTACACGTTACCGACGGCGTATCGTTTGAAGTTACCGCGCGGAGCGGCAAAAGATCTATACGGTTCGATTTTCTATGGCACACGTTTGTGATTGGCTGGTACAAAAGGGAAAGCTTTATAATAAGCGCTTAAATCGTTAGGGAAACCCTTTCATAGGGATAGCAAAGTGAATCAGTTACCAGTTACCAATTTCAAAGGGCTACCCTTATCGTTGGGTCTTCATTCGATAAGGGAAAGTCAATCGTATTGGTTGCCAATTGGAATGGGTGAGCAAATCCACTGGGCTAGCTATTTCAAAGGTAAGCCCTTTGAAAGGCTTTTCCCGATCAAAGGGTTGTCCGGTCCCTGCTATTAATTCGACTAAGCGCTAACCCAATCCCAATACCCTATCATCTGTTACCATTTTTAAGTTAATCGAACGGTTTCAAGCTGTTTTAATTTCTATGCGTAAGTGTTTCGACTTACGAGGGCAGATTGGTAAGTTCGCGGCCTGGCTAAAAAGTTTTTATATATTTTTTTTTTACGCCGCCATTTTGAACTGTCATTATTCGACTGTCAACCCGCGAATTTTCATTCGGCATCTTCAAACACAATTTTACGATCAAATAGAATATACGTGTGAACCTGATATTGAATTATGGATAAATTGGAACAACGTGCTTTAATTAAATACCTACATGAAAAAGGAATGACTCCGAAACAGATTTATGAAGATATGTAAGGTACATTAGGGGAAACCTGCCCATCTAATACGATGGTAAAAAAATGGGCAGCTGAGTTCCAAAGTGGACGGGACAGCATCACCGATGACCCACGCCCCGGGAGGCCATCAACGGCGACTAACCCACATAATGTGGCAGCAATATGCGATGTGATTATGAGAGACCGTCGATTAAAAGTCAGGAAAATAGTTGATATGCATCGTAGGCATCTCCTAACATAATTGTTAATGAATTAGGTCGTTCTAAGGTGTCAGCGAGATGGGTCCCGAAGCTCCTTTCAGTTGAACAAAAACGCACTCGCCATACAAATTCACGCCACTGGTTGGAAATGTATCAAGCTGATCCTCAAGACTTTTAAACAGATTTGTTACCATGGACGAGACATGGGTTCACCACCATACGCCAGAGACCAAACAGCAGTCAAAGCAGTGGGTACGTGCTGGATCTCCCCCTCCCATAAAGGCTAAGGGCCTGTTTCACAATCGACAAGTAAATTCATCTGTCAAATAAAGATAGCCCTCTCCTTGTCTATTTTCAAGTGTAAGAAATGGAAAGGGCTAAATTTATTTGACAGATATGCTTTACTTGACGATTGTGAAACAGGCGGTAAAGCTGTTTTGTCTGCCAATAAAGTCATGGCATCAGTATTCTGGGATGCAAAAGGAGTGATAATGGTTGACTTTCTCCAGAAAGGTGCTACCATTAACTCGGATTATTATTATTATTGTGAGTCATTTACGCGAGGAATTAAAATCGAAAAGACCTGGAAAGTTGACCAAAAAGGTTCTGTCTCATCAGGATAATGCACGTGTTCACACGTCACTAAAATCGATGGCGGAAATTTAAAATTGTGGTTTTTAATTATTGCCCCACCCGCCTTATCCACCCGATTTAGCACCATCGGATTTCCATCTTTTCCTCAATTAAAAAAAAACATTTGGGTGGAATCTTAGACTAATGCAAAAGGTGAAGACACGTTATCGCCTTACACGGCACTGACATAATGCGTGCCGTGACATCTACATTCGCAAATTCCACACACACAGCTGTAAACATGCACTAAGGAGCAATAGAGATGAATTGATGGACTAACGTCGTGCGCGTAAGTGAAACAGCCATATGTCTTGGAGAGATTCGATTTTATTTTATGCGTTAATGAAACCATTAAAACAGCGTTTTGCTGCTTCACGGGCTGGGCTGCTTATCCTGCTGGGCAGTTTCTTCCCTTAAAAAATCAAAAATAAGGGTTTTTTGGCTACTTTGTAGGATCAGATGGCATTTTTTACAATATATGGAGGTACCAACCAATAAATAAGATCGCCAATTTTGGAGCGGTTGCCTTTTAACTTTTTTTAATATTATATAAATAACCCTATTTATAAACTTCTAAGGGCCCTATTTCACCGGGACACCACGGTCGCGCCACCTGGTCGCCGCCACCAACAAAATGTATACAGGTCTATGGAGGGTATCTCACCTGGTGTCTACTTGGTTGCGCAACCATATAGTATAGGCTTAGATGAAAACAAAAAGAGGTAATAGGCCATTGTATTTTTTTTTCCGATGGAAGTAAATTGTCCCAAAAATTTTATTTACATATTGGTTGATTCTTGTGATAAAAACAATATAAGATTACTAATGTAATGCTATACATATCTTTGTATATTTTGCTGCTACTTAGCGAAACACTCTGTGATTAAGCAATCGATCTAAAGTTTTTGCAAAGAGGGAAGTGCGTCTGACTGTGATGAGGCAAGTGCGCTCCTTGACGCGCTAACCCTAAGGGCCCTATTTCACCGGGACACCACGGTCGCGCCTACCGGTCGCCGCCACCACCAAGATGTATACAGGTCTATGGAGGGTATCTCACCTGGTGACTGCTTGCTTGCGCAACCAAGTTTTCGAGTTCAATATTTCCTAAGCGGTCCCCCAAATCTATAAATTCATGATAACATGTCCATAATAATTTTCTAAGAGCTATCCAATTACACGAATCATTGGAGTGAGGTACCTCACTCGATGTTATATATTAAGAGTCCCCGAGTTAAACCGCGGAAAGACAGACGGGCGGACGGACGGACCGACAGACGGACATGGCGAAACTATAAGGTTTCCCTGTTGACTACGGAACCCTAACAAAATGACCTAGTAAATAGCCCAGAATATACAGGGTGTACCTAAGTCGGTGGATCTACGTTAAGCACAGCAAAGACCTATGGCTATATTCAAGGTCCATTCTTCAGATCAGCTTTAGACACCATATAATATTGGTCTGTTAGCAATTATACACGTGCTTACCAAATTGCAGCCCATTCCACTACCGAAACTTGATTCAAAGTTGACTTGCAACTTTTGAACCAACATGTGTACACCTTTAGTCAGTAGGTACTTTGTCACTAATCGCTGCGACATTCATATATGGCAGTTTAAACATGACATTAAATAGACAAGGTACTAAAATGTACATACCTATATTTATGACCTAGACTGTACCTACGCTGTCCAACTAAACATCCCTACCTAATTGTTAAATTTAAGAAAATAAATAATTTCTATAAACAAACAAACATGTGAAATCAAGTAACTAATAGTTATTTATGCAATTGGCACATGCATAACATAATGAAGTCTCTTAGGGCCTGCGCAAACCGGCGGAGCGCAGCGCAGATCACCTAGGAGGATTTACTCCGCGCAGCGCACACCGACGAGGGCAAATGCCCCGCGATACCGCGAGCGCCCGCCAGCGCAGCGCCGGCGGCCGGCGCATACCGGGGGATGCCGCGGCATGCCGCCGCCTGCCGTGGCGGTATCCTCTCCCCGCGGCGTTGAAGAGCGCCAACGATACCGCGGCGGCATGCCGCGGCATCCCCCGGTATGCGCCGGCCGCCGGCGCTGCGCTGCGAAGTGCGCCGGGCCTACGAAGGGAAGGTGCAGGGTGAAGGGTGTCTGTTCTTCTTCTTCAGCTAAAATTGATATTAACACTAAATCCCAGTGCGCCATCACGAAACCTTCGACATGAACGACTCGTACAAAAATAAGTTTTCGACTGTTGGTCGCTTGTGGAACGGAATGTATAATCACCGATCATGGCGTGCCGCGGGATGTAGGATGCCGCGGGATGCCCCGGCATCGCGGAGGTGCTTGCGGTATCAAAATTCGTTTTCTCCCTCGTCGTCCTCCGAGTTGCGCCAAGCCTTCCTCTCCCGCAGCCCCGCTCCCCCGGGAGGCCTCGGCGCATAGCGGTGGATGCCGCGGCATGCCGCCGCCTACCGCCGCGGTATCCTCTAACATGCTCCTCGATGCCGCAGAGTAGAAATCCCCCGTGATGCTCCGAGGTCGGTCTCAGAGCATTCAAATTTATACTTAATGTAATTAAAATAGAAAAGAATACAAATTGATAAATTTAAAGTGATCTGCGCTGCGCTCCGCCGGTTTGCGCAGGCCCTTAAGGTAGGTACGAGTGCCGAGGTTAGAGCGCGAGCTTGCGAGCGAATATCTTTAGAGCTAATTATGTATAGTTGAATACGTAAGTTTTTCTACAAGCTTAAAATTATAATGTCAAAAATAAACAATGGCTAACTTTTCTTGTATACTTTCCTTGATTTTTCTACTAACAAATTACTTAATTATTAGCAAAGTCATTTTCATTATTTCGATTGGCCTTATAGTTTGCGAATTTTGCTGTTAAATGTTTACAAAATTCATGCAAATTTCAATAGTTACTAAAACAGTTCTAATAATTAAAAAAAAAATGTAATGTCAAACGAAATGCCATTGTTGATATCCATATTGAGCGTAACCATGGTAACCAAATAACAAGTCGATGATTACTGATATCCATATAAGGGGAATTTCAAAAAAATAGCACACCTTTCACTTTTTCTTCAGATTTGGGAAAAAAAATTGCACGTTGGTTGGGACCACCATTCTGAACAAGAAAAATAGAATTCCTTATATGTCCCCAAAAAGTGGTATGGAATTGTCCATTTTGTTACCAAAATTCAATACATTTCTTGGTAACAAAACGGACAATTCCATACATCTTTTTGGGGGCATATCAGGAATTTCTATTTTTCTTGTTCAGAATAGTGGTCCCAACCAACGTGCAATTTTTTTCCTAAATCTGAAGAAAAAGTGAAAGGTGTGCTATAATTTGAAACTCGCCCCATTAAGCGTAACCACGGGTTTGTTTTATATATTTAGAGTAGATCGAGTTTTGGAATAGATAGTTTGTATGATAAGTTTCTGTCAAAAAAATAATTTTTGGGACAAGCTTTTAATTGAAACCGGCTGTATTTTTTTGCACAGCCATTTCATCTGCTTATCAATACTAAACTAACGAGTCCCAACTCGGTGGTTCTACGTTAAATACAGCGGATATCCTGTTGCTACCTTCTAACTCCATCGTCAGATCAGCTCTTTGACTCCATAATATTGCATTGTCATCGGGTTTACATATGTATTCCAAATTTCAGCTCAATCGGATACCAGAAAGTGGTTCAAATCTTGCTTGCAAATTTTGAAACGGACAACTTACATATAGGTAAGTACCTACAGTCAAAGTCATAAATATGTATATACATTCCCAAGATGCCATAATAAAGAAACACTTCTATGTTACTAACAATAAGGTACGTACATATGAACATTGCAAGTTAACGAAAAGCTTGTAAAAATGGCCGCAAAAGATTGTTATTTTACTAAACTGGTAGGCGATACTTTAGATCGCTACGTTCCCTCATTAGCCGAGTCTACACAGAACGAGTAGCCTTGCGACTTGCATTATAGAAAACAAAAATAACAGACGTTAGACTTAACTAATTTGATACCTTATTAGCGACACGTTATAGGCGGCCGGCGGCTAGCACAAGTTGTCCGCGACTCGTTTGTCGCTCGGTAATCCCTCTCTACCTAGTCTGTAACGAAGGAGACGCACTGAGCGACAAACGATAAAGTACAACTCGTGCTGCCCGTGCTCGTATAGTAGGTATTTCGGTTTTCGCTATAAATTGTGTTTTAAACAAAGTCATTGCGTTGTGGCACGTGCATGCTTCTTAAATAAAGAATGCCTTCGCCCTGTGGTGTGGCTTACCAATACTTACAAACGTCAAGTCATAGAAAACTATAATTTCTGATGTGTCTTGAGACGGATATTTCAGCCGAGATCAGTTTACGGCCTTAAAGTAAGGCAAGCTAATTTTTTTCGCGTGATTGGTAGGTATAATGTCCCAATTAATTTGCACGCCACATAAAATAATAGACTAATAGTGTATGGTCGTTAGTAATAAACAATTTTACGTAGATACCTATCTGTCAAATAGGTAAGTGGAAACTAACAGCTGGACACAGATTTTTTTATTGAATTTTTAAATTTGTCTCCATTACTTAGTAATCGGGTAGGAACAACTGCGAAGAACACATCATTGTACGTACATAGGTTGGCGCAGCCATAACCGCTCGGTAACGGACCCGCACCGAGCGGTTATGTTTGCGCCAACCTTAAATCGTATCGGCCAATCGGGTCAATCCTAATATGTCTGTCAGAAAGGATTTGGTAGAACAACTGCTAAACGCTATTGACGTACGGACAGATGTTTGACCCTTACTTATCTCGACAGCTAGCCTAACCGCTTCTAACTGCTGTCACAGTATAAAATATAATACATTTTAATATTGTTTTATCATAAGATTCGCTTTTGTTTAAATAAGACGGCAAGTATGTTGCCGCTATTGACTACTTAAAGCGTTAAAAATAATGTTCTTAATTATTTTATAGAAACGGTGTACAACCCGGTCACATTATCTCGAGACCTGGCGTCGATGACGTCACGTCGCGTCGGCGCTCCATGGTGCGCAAAACAAGCATCCTCTAGTAGGATATTATTATAAACAATAAGTGCTAACCGTACTGACGCGCCGTGGCGAGCGCGGGGAGGTGAAAGGAGAACGGGGCGGGAGGTTCGCATTCCAGCGAGGTCTCGAGATAATGTGACCGGGTTGTAACTTAGAAACTAATGTAAATTTCCAGTGCAGATTCTTTATTCCTTGATTCCTTGACTCGACAGCGCGAAGCAAAAAGAAGGGTAATGAGTTTAAAAGTCTATTTTAATATGACAAGGATAACAAGTTATGAACGTTAATTATTTAGTTTCCTTTGTTAATTACACAATATTATTTAGTCTAATCTTATCTGAAATAAAGTATAGGCGCTTTTACTTACGTAGGTAGGCATCAGCTTCCAAATGATCACTCTCTTCTTTGGCATAATTGCGTTGTTGACAATTCTGATTGATATGGGAATTACCTGTGTTGCGATATATCCATATTTATACATCATTATTATTAACAACATTTATGGCGGTGAGGAGACGCCGATTATTCGTCCAGGTACTCGTGAGCGTCAAATCAGTGGCCCGCGATAGTGTTTTAGTCAACAGTTATCTATTCCTATTACGATCATGCTAGGATATGGTGACTTGACGGTCACGATACCTACTACCTATTCCACCGTCATTTATTTGGCATTTAACTTGGTCATTTAGCTTGGTAAAGAAGAGTTTGAAAACCGCGCAAGAGCATGTCGGGCCTTGCACAGTGTAGGGTTCCGTTGCCATTAGTGCCATTACCACAAATACAAAAAACAATATGGAAAAACCATAAATACGAGGGTCACACTGAAAGTTTCTACTGGACAGTGAATAAAAAAACGTTTGGATTTTGAAAATATAACTTTTTTTCGTCATTCGTATTTTTAAATTGGCAGCTATTTGAAAATCGAATGTTTTACATCGAAGTGAATTTAACTCGTGAAAATATTCGTGAACTTCTTATTTTTTACGATTTCCGTTTCGGTCTCAATCAGCAGGAAAGTTACGATAGACTTCGATTGGGGTCTCATGATGAAGCTCCATCCCCCTGGATGGAGCTGGATGGCCCTGATCCCTATCAGGGCCACTGTTTAAAACTAGTTTAAGGAGTTCAAGCGCGATCGCAGAATTTTTTCTGACGACCAGCATGAAGGACGCCCTTCAACAACGACGACCGAAGATAACATCAGTGCTGTGCTATGCAGCTCATGTTAGAGGCTGACGGGAGAGTGACATACTAACAGATTTAGGCAAGCTTAGGCTTTGGTATGAGACCGGTGCAAAATATTTAACATCAACATTTAGGCGCCAGAGAGCTTTGTATCAGGTGTATAACCCATGATTTGACTGAAGCCGCGAAATTTTGAAAAAAAATCGAAGGAGGTCACTCAAATACTGGATTAGACTATAGTCACTAGTAACGAAAGCTGGATATATTGTAACGATCGAGTTTAGGTACTACAAAAATAAAGAAAGGAAAAACGCTGGGAAATAGATGGTGGCTTCTTTTTACGGCCGGACAGGTTATTTATTACGCAACTATTGATTTATAAAATAAGAAAACAGTTACTGCAGATTTCAACACCATCAATTGTTTGCCAGTAGTTTTTTTTAAGAGAAAAACTACCTCGCATAGGATCCTGCTTCATCACGACAGAGCGTCGCCGCACACGCCAGACAAAAGATGCAATATTTAGAGGCATCAGGTGTTGAAGTATTAAGTGATCCGCCATTTAACCCTAACCTCGCCCCCTGCGCCTTCTATTTATGTCCAAAAATAAAAGGTATATTAAAGCAGAATTAGAAAGCAGTGGCTGCATTTGGTAAGACCGTAGAAGACGCCCCTAAGGAACTGTGGGCGAAATATGTTTTAGTGATTTAAACGAATGAAGCGGTTCATAGTGTCAACGGAACCATTTCGACAAACATTAACCCATAAATATAAATTAAATAAAAATTAAGCTGCTTCATGTTCAGTTTTATACGTATACAAAATTTCAACTGTGACACTTACCGCCTGTTTCACAATCGTCAAGTAAAGCATTATCTGTGAAATGAATTTTGCCCTTTCCCTTTCTTATACTTGAAAATAGTCAAGGAGAGGGCTATCTTTAACTGACTTGTCGATTGTGAAACAGGCCCTTATAGTTTCCTACAAAAAGCACCTAAGTGTGACATACAGACAGACAGACAGACCGACGGACGGACATGGCGAAACTAAAAGGGTTCCTAGTTTGACTACGGAACCCAAAAAAAAGAAAGTATTTTTGAAAATAACCCAATTTATGTTCAAAACCTGTAGCTTAATGTGGTGGTTGTCACTTGAGAATATTATAGTACTACGTCTACATCTTTATTGCCAAGCTTCACTACCGTATTTCCTTGCAAAGAAACTCGCCATCATCGGGCCTTTCGTTCCAGTTGTACCATTCAAGCATTGTAGGTACGGTTCTACATGACTTTATTGCTCGAGGTAAACAAGTTGCACTACGACCTATTTTAATAAGTTTCTGATAGCTCTTGTTCCCAACAAACATTGACGCGTCATCGGCGTCATGTCTAGGATTAATCCGAAAGAACTTTTTTGTATGGGTAATCGAACAACAATTCTACCGTCCATGAAATTCTGTAGGTATCTAAGTAGGTACTCTATGTACCTATTTAGTGGATCGTAAATGTCAAATATCATATCATAACGGTCGAATGTATCTACCCTTCACTAAAATATGTCTAAGAGCTGATCTGATTTTGGAGTCGCAAGGGACTCTAAGATCACCGCCGCCGTCGTAGCTAAGGTACCTACTCAACGGAATTTTAATTTTTTAGATAAGGCTCGATGAGCAGTTATGATATGATTGTGCAAAAAGTACAATCCTAGGTTGTGTAGTTTTTTACTAACAACGGGTTGTTTTTAATATAGGTACATATTTTTTTCGTTTCCGTATTGTATTCCGTAATTATATGTACCTATGGTTTTTATATTTCTGTTATGGCGTTTTCCAAAAATACGCATTGGAGCTATCATTCGAGAGTTCAAGTGTTTTCTTCTTACTTCAAAAACGCTAAGAACTACCTACCTATCTATTGATGGTAGATAAACATAGTCTAAATTTTACCTTTTATTGCACACGCAGGTAATTAAAATTATGAGTTATTTAATTAAATCCTGCGCGCTGTATAGGCTCAGTTGGTTTACGCGATGTTTTAAAAAACATTTCCGCTACCTACTACATATATCAAACCGCGTTAAAATAAAGCAAACTATATTGAAGTTGGCTGCTTTTTTAATGAGGTTTCCACTGTATATACTATAATATATAAGCACACAATTAATATAGCGCGCGTCAAAGTGCTTACGCCGTTGACCAATTATAGCTACAGTCTAATTTTTAATCTCACGGAAAAAATGTAAACATAGGTGTTTCCGTTAACGAAAAGAATTTGAAACATTAAGAGCACATTTTTAAGAAATCGACGTTGTATAAATAAAATGTAAATTATAATCAAGATAAAATAATATAATTTAATAAAATAAGTTGTTCATTGCTACGTTTTCCGTTGTTTTTCGTTCACTGTTGTGTGGAAGGATAGACCCTGGTCCGAGTACTTCTCGGTCAAAGGAAGACTATTTGTTGTCTCCTGTGAAGAAACGACCACGTCTTTGCTCTTTATCGGAGATGGAGAAAAACATGGTGTTAAACACATTTAAACACGTTTATCATAATTAGCCAACCAATAATACAGCAACGTCTAATGCTAATAGAAACTACACTCCCGGTTCTACTTCTGTTTACATCATACATTTCTGGTAGGTGTCATTAATTTCGTCAATATATGGAAAACACTAATGACGGCGGTTGAAACGCCCGGAAATTTACCCGCTCATACTTTGAGATCGCCTGAAATGTCACTTTGACGTATCTTTGTTTACATTTTTTCCGTGAGATTAAAAATTAGACTATAAATCTGCGCGCCCTATAAGTAAGTACATATACTTAAGTGGAAGCTGAAGAATTTTAGCGATCGCGGAGATATCGACACGAATGCTCGCTCTTAATAATCTATTCAAAGTATCGCGGACGGCAGAATTATTGTCGGGAGTTGCTCAGACTGTCTATACCTACTTTGACCATCGCTAAGTACTTATACTTAGTACTTAACTGATTATTCAAACTTTAACAAAATAATACTTTAATGCAATTACTATTCGGTGAACTATTATACCATTATAAAATATCTAGTAAGAGATCATGACTAAGTAATAATTATGTTAGCTTAGTACTAACACTACTAACAATAATCACCCAACAAAATGGACGCGATGAAATATTGTATTTTAGGTACTACAATAGGCATTTCAATAGATTCTAGCTATCCTGAAAGGAATTAGAGCCACAGAGTCTTCGACGTGTCGTCTACAAGTTTTTTAATTTATCATCCGATCCATGTAGCACTCCGTCTCGTAAAAAGTCCTTCAAGTCGTGTTTGACTTTGGTTAGCGGGAACTTGGTGAGGCAGAAGTTTGCGAGTAGGCAGTAGGCCTTGCAGAGCAGCGGGCACAGCAGCGCCTGGTGCAGCACGGCGGCGGCGCGGTACCAGGCGCCTTCGAACGGGTCCAGCAGCGCCGGGCAGATCATGTGGTTCAGGTTCACCTGCGCCGGCTGCAACACGCCACACGCGCGCCTCAGCTGGGCCGTCGGGTGTGCAGGCGCCCCCGCACACCCGATTTGTTACAACACTAATATCTATGTACAACTAGCTTATGCCCGCGACTTCGTCCGCGTACAATTTGGTTTTAGCTTTTCCTGCGGGAACTATCGCAAACTTCCGAGACTGAAGTTATTTTGTCTGTGTGCAGAATTTCATCCCTGTCGATTCAGACGTTCATACGTAATTGAGGAAATCCTCTACTAAACATCCTTGCAAATATTTACATTTATAACATTAGTAAAATAGAGAAAATTAGGCAGTAATTGACAACATTTCAAAATTGCAACTGATGCTAAATCCAAAACCATTTGGGTAATTAAGCACCAGGATCCCGAAAACATTTTAAATTTTTTATATCCAGTAGTTCAGTAAATATTAGGTAATATGTGCAGACCAGAAACATGACATGCCTGTATGTTCCTGGCAGTCGTGCCAGTGCCATTAGTCTGCACGGAAAAAAAAGGTTCTAGAAATAGTCCAATTGTCATTATTCAACCCATCAAATGTTGTTAAATTCTCTTGGTTTATGGGGATTAAGCTGAACACGGACTGCAAGTAAAAATATCCGTCAGTATTAGTCCTATTTGGAGGGTTATTCCGAAAAACTAATTACGAAACACTGTATGCTACCTTTCACAACATCAGTGAAAGAAAGGGACAGGAGTAACATCAAACTTATAATTTGGGAATATCGCGGTTAGCCTAGTTGGTAGTGACCCTGCCTACGAAGCTAGCGGTCCCGGATTAGAATCCCGGTATGGACAAATATTTGTGTGATGAGCGCGAGTATTTGTTACTGAGTCATGGATGTTTTCTATGTATTTAAGTATGTATTTCTCTATATAAGTATGTTTATCGTTGTCTAGTACCCATAGTACAAGCCTAGAGCTTAGTTTGGGACTAGGTCAATTTGTGTGAGATTGTCCCCTTTATTTATTTATTTATTTTATTATCTCTCTTATTAGTTCTGTCAAATAATTTTTTATTGCCGGTCCAAAATATAGGTTAAAGGTTAACATATTCATATTGGTTGATTCAGGCATATCATATCATGTCACATAGTCTCTTTTAGAATGACTTTACTTCAAATTAATATTTTTATAAGAAATCTACATATTTTTGGGAAAGAAAAACATATTATATATTTTAATGCTCTTTAGAAATGTGAAATGTTGTCAATTGTGCTGTTCTATAGTGTTCCATGTTACCATGCTTGTGACTCACCTAATTGACAAACTATATAAGATATATTAACTGTACTTACTATTGCTATAGCCTGAAGAATTATGAAGTGATATAATAAGTTAAGGCAATAACTAAAGATTGCCCAATTAAAATCCCAAAATGGTTCTATGTTATATACACCTGAAAAAGTAATTGGACAAATATATATATATTTATGTTTTAAGAAATCACACAGGTATAGAAATGATACTTGCCACCAATTCTCAAGAGATAGTAAGGTATAACAAACATCATCCCATGTTGTATCCAATACAAGGCTGCTTCCACTGGAATCTGAGAACAAATAAAAATATGTATGTCCCCTTAAATTAAGTTTAGGTATAACAATAGAGTATAATTGAAAAATATTATAAAGGATAATGCCCATGCAATCCATACATTGACAAACCTGTCTTGTTCTACAAGGTTGCCTTAATTTAAGCCATTACCTGTCGAGAAGCTGTCTCAGGAAATAAAAATGCTAGGAGGGGTCCATTCAACAAATTCAAATGAATGCGAAACACAGCTGTCACTGTCTTGCTAGGCGGCACTGCTAGCAGATAGATCTGAAAGTGTGATGTACAGAAAATTCACTTAATAAGTAGTTAGATTCACGATTATACTTATGTTATTAAATTCATTCATATGCTAATCTCAATAAATGAGTAGTGGGGACAAAATAATTAAATTCACTGACTATGTTATTACTAAACTAGCTTTTGCCCATAACTTCATCTGCACAGAACTCCTTTAAAATTATTTTCACTGGAACTATCATTTTGTTTCATTAGCAAGAGCATCCTATGTTTCAATCCAGGGCATGAACTAGTTCTGTGTCAAATTTCATCCAAATCTGTTTAACTATTTAGGGGTTTTTTAAAGGCGAACATCCCTACATATTTTCAAATTTTTTGTAGAATCTTTGTAAATTAAATTAATAATATCTGGTTTGGTATGTATGTATACATATATCCCATACTATGACTAAGTTAAGAGTTTTTTGACACTCACTGACAGCAATTATAACACCATTATCATTTAGCAGACCACATTTAACCTTTTCAACGCCATGTCAAATACAAAAGTCGTCACTCACACGCCATTGACAGCTGAAATCCAAAGCTAATTTCAACCTTACGTCATAGACACTCTGGTCTATTTTTTGCTGTCAACTGTGACGGATATATTTATCCGTCGTTGGCGTTGAACCAGTGGTGCAGATACATCCGTCAATGGCGTACAGGGTGGCCACTTTTTACAACATTTGAATTTCCCTGACTTTTCCCAGTTTTCCAGGCACTTTTTCGGTATTTTCCCTGATCATCCAAGCAAAAATAAAAAAATGTCACATAACTTTTTATATTCAATATACACCGCACGGAAAATATGGATTTTTTTCTCTATACATTTTTCTATGGAAACGAAATCTAGAGTTTTTTACATAATATTTTTTTTTCTATAAAGGATTTTGATGCCCTTCGAGAATTTTTACATTTTAATCAAGACTCATGACCAGTGGTCGGAATAGGTAGAGCTAATTTACCTAAACTTGATGCATGTTCATTCAATAATGTGTTCCCATCTCACTCACGCATGAATGAACATGCGTCAAGTTTAGGTAAATTAACTCTACCTTCTCCGACCACTGCTCATGACATATATTTTTTTATTAAAATGCACTGATATTTAATAAATTGTAATTTAGTAAATTGAAATTAATTTATAGTTTTTCGTAGTTTAGAATTAGTAGATGTTACAACGGTAACTCATTTCATGGTTGTTATTACACCAATTTTTTATATTTGTCATATATGGGAGGAACCACAGTGCAGTGAACAAATTATTTTTTTAATAAAGTGTACTTAGTGAGTTTTTCCTCAAAATGCAAGTTACAGTTTTAGTAAGTAATGTATTTTTCCCTGACCTTTTGCAAATTTCTCTGCTCTGACCTTTTGCAAATTTCCCTGACCAGCAAATTTCCCTGACTTTTCCCAGTTTTCTAGAAAGTGGCCATCCTGGCGTAAGATCATAAGATGCCATGGCAGTGAAAGTGTTAGTACTCGAAGCACACATGTGCATAATACCAAGCAAGGTGAGTTAGGTATCAATCTAAATATCACAACATCTTAGAAGTATCGGACATAGTTATATTATAAAATACACATTACAGAACAAAATGATACACATGAAGCAAGAACAGTAAACTTGATCAACATCAGTCACCTGCATAAGAGTAGTGACATGGCAAGGATTGAGCAGGTATATGACGGTCCGTGATGCAAACTTGAATCCTATTTCCATACCCCATAATAGGGCCAGCAAGATTACAAGCACTCTCTTGCCACCTCTATCACTTTTTTCATAAATTGCTTCTTCTGGGAGTTTTAACTTGGGAAAAGTTTTCACCTGCAATAAAATTAATTGGCTTTGGTTACTAACATGCCAGCACAATTTATTTGTATTTTTACTGTTAACTTGGTGTAATGGTGGTATATTTTACAGAAATGAAAGAAACTTAGAGCGAGTGACGTTCAGAATAGGGTCCTGGCCCTGATACTTCTCTCTTGTCTACGCCGGACGCCATCATGGCGTCACCTAAGATTTCTTTATTTCCGTGATATTATTGTGAACTGTGACTGTAACTATTAAGAACAATATTAAAAATAACTTGAACCTCTGAAGACTTTATCTTCATCACCACCCTGCTCCACCCTCTACAAACTCAATTATTCCCCAGGCATTCGAGACAAGTCCAATTAATTGAATTAAAAGAATAAAATAAAATAATAACTTACATACATGTCCCTAATATAATTTAATTATAACAAACATCATTACTTACTAAAATGTATGAGCATAATGCGGCAACCACAATTGTTTCAGCTATTTGTCTATAATAAGATAAAAAATATGCACACTCTGGGCCCACATTTCGGGGAACAGCTCTATTAGCACCACTATAGGCCCATTCGAACATCGTCAAATGCTTCACAGCTTCTAATACTGTTAAGAATACAAATTGTTACGTTCAATCAAGTAAGTTACGCTTACACATGTTTCACACTTAATTAGTCATACAAAAACCTTATAAAGTAACAAAATATAATGAAATCTGTCTGTAAATAATTTAATGATTCAATTTTAATCAATTCCCGCTTTGACAGTGACAGACAGCTAACCAAAGCAGTGTTTTTTTTCACTAGAAACTGGATAACAACGGATCTTACAGCCATATTATCCACGGTAAGAGTGGCTACTATCGCCACTACAACACGGCCTCTAATAACAAAGAAAGAAAGAAAAGAATAGGCAAACTTTTATCTTATGCTACCACTTCACGCTCGGCGAGCGGCAGGATGTGGCTATACGTTAGAGTGCGATGGAAGCATTATTACATACAGACAAGAATATGGCCATACGGCTATATGACACCAACAAACAGTTCGGTGCGCCGTCCAGACGAGCGGATTGGTCCCCGTTAATTCGATGTGCACAACCCTCGAACAGCCGGACAAGGGAATAACAATAATAATGTAGGTACGGTGGCACTTTCGCCACACAATCGAACATGGTACGGACCGTACCAAGGTCGTGGTTCGGAGCAGACATGTTCGTTCGTGTGTTACAGCCTTTACGTCTACACGGCGACGGTACCAGGGACCTCACTTTGAAAAACGAAGCTCGCAACGAAGCCCGCAACGTAGATCGAACGAAAGCCGAAGGTGATTGCTACTATGAAGCAACTTCGGACTATTGCTTTTCGTTTCGGAGCCATAGACCGAACGAATGGATATTAAAGACTGTAACATACATAGCGTTTAAAAACTGGTAAATGTAATTTTGTCCTGAAATGCCAAGAAAAAAATACATTTTGCTTGTAAAATAACCAGAAAAATAACTAGGATAGTTTAAGAGATTAATTTATGTAAAAAAAAAATTAGGAATATTTTGACGTACAATTAAGTGTCAAAATATCACAGCTTTAACTATCTGTGCAAAAAACGAAATTCAATTTTTGAATTGGTTTTCTAACCCAAATAAAAGCGAAATAAAACGGAGAGAAAGAAAACCATGCAAAACGTAAGTTATTAGTGCTATTACAAGCTTTTCATTATTTAGTTTCACCTGTCCCGGTGTCTGTAATGGAATCTTACAAGTTACATTTGACGACATGTCGTTGCCGGTGTCCGATTGAGCTAAAATTTGGTATGTACCGACGTAACTTCGATGGCAAAACAAAAATGACGCCCGGTGGTGGTAGTGATGCGCGATTACGAATGATTCGAATAATCGAGTCAAATTATTACTATAGATTATCAAATTAGTACTATACTAATGTTGATAATCGAATAATGACTACTAAGTAATTAGTAACTAATGTCAGTAGTGATCGTTGGCGCGATTTGTTCCGAGCTTCGGGTGTCTTTCGTAAACATTCGGGTATCTCCGGCTGCCTCGGCGTCGATGGCAGATGCAAGCTGTAGTATATATTCGTGAGTTCTGGCTCACTGAGTCAGTACTCATGAGCCAGAAGTCATGAGCCAAAACTCACGACGTCGGTTGTATGAGCCAAAACTCACGAGGTCGGTTCTAAAAAAAAGCTCTTCTCATACTCACGTATGCCCTTGGGCTCATATGTGGAGAAGTAGGGAAAAGTTGGTTCTAAAAAAAGGTCTTCCCATACTCACGTATGCTCTTTGGCTCAAGAGTCCCTCTGATTGGTTGATTTAAGCCACGCCCCACACATGATTAGTAATGACGTCGTTAGTGAACATTAGTAATGACGTCGTTAACCTTTTAACCGCCGCTTGGTCTGTCATCGAACGGGCTCATGTCGCCGCCTATATAAAATAACAGGAAATGGTGTAGTGCTTGCCACATGCGTTACGATAGGATTTTTCTTGTAATGAATATTAAGTAATAATACCCTTTTTACCACCTTTTTATAACTAAATTACGTTTACCAATTTCTTTATTAATGGTTTCGTCCCTTTATCAATGGTTTGGTTCCATGTGTTTTACCACTCATAAAAATCTATCGGTTGACATTGCTACATTACTATTATTTCTTATTTCATATATCTGACGTCATAAGCGGTCTTATATATCAGACATTGGCGTAGGCTTTATTGGATATTTGTTGATAAGTTGACATTATAAGAGAGAGGATTGACCATATTTAAAAAGTATCGAAACTGAACATTCAAAGTTGTTGACATAAGTAATAATTCAATTTCACACAGTTACACAACTATTTTGGTAATTAAATATTGTAATCTCAAAATACGTATGGTATTCAAAATTTTGAGATAGCAAATCTGTACCATTTATTAATTTTTTAATTTGAACATTATTTTGAAATATCGAGTGAGCCATACCACTAAAATTTCCTATTTTATATCTCTGACGTCACATGCGGTCTCATATTTAAGACGACGGCGTAGTCTGTAATGATTGTTATTGAGAATACAATGACTTAATAGGGGTGGACGTTGTACCTCGATAAGCATCGCTATATCGATTTAAATATCTACTTAGTATAAAAACTCATTAACGTTTTAAGGTATTTATTTAAAACCAAAAAAAAAAATTAAGTCCATCCTTCTGGCTAACAAATAAAAAATCTTTTTATTTACGTAGTTCATCCTGACTCACTGTCGCAACGAAAATAATTAGTTATAAATAAAGTCAATTAAGTATCACATATCTATGCGAAGAAATGGTTGTGTTATATGGATGGACAGACCAACGGGCAGACGGGCATGACGCATGACGAATGACGAAAGTATACCTAAGTGCCTTTATCCACAGCATCTGAATTCTCGGACCCGAATCCGACTCCTTCGCACTTGCAAAAAGGGTTGGTTGTGTGAAAGGCACGGGATAAGCGGATCCCAGAAATCGGACTTTTTTGAATTATTTGAACACAATGGGTATAACTTACAAACCTTACCTGTTGGTGAAACAAATTGTATTTTGTCATCCGAGTCGAATTTAATATATGACACATGCCATTCATGCCATAACTGGCACAGTTCATAATATATCGTTATTTTATGAGAAAATAGGTAAAGAAATAAAATAGGCTAGCCGAGCAAGTCCATATTATGAATAAATATCTTACAAACATCGTTGAGTGAGTCGATATACTTAAATGTTACAATCAAGTCATCGTCACATCACTGGTGTCTATTATATAAGACTTTGGCGACGGGACTACAGCAAAATTATAGATAATCTAATGTCATATTTTCAAATTTATTTTCATCTAGAAAATTAAAATAAAGCAACAGAGTAATTTCGTAGCTGTTTAATTAACAATTAGAGCGGCTTTCATATCCGAATCAGTGGAGTTAAATCGGTATAAATAAAAAATCCTTGCAAAAAACATACAGAAAAAATGTCTTAAATATAAGACTACGGCGATAGTGGCTGGACATTGGGTGTCTTATATATCAGACTACGGCGGTCAAAAGGTTAATGAACATTAGTATATATATGTATGTACCTATGTACTATTGAAGGCCTCCTATTGGTTGATGTGTGTCTTATATATAGTGATCGTTATCAACGTGCTGTTTTGTTAGCCAAGTATGGTTGACAAAAAAAAATACACAAGCATTTGAAAAATTATATATTTCACAAATTATGAGATTTATATACATATTTAAAATCACTTATCCAAATTACTATAATACTGAATAAAGAGGGATGAAATGTCGAATCACACAATTTACAAAATAACTTACTGTCTTTGACTTCAAAATCAGGGTTGTCTTTTAAGCTTTATTGTAGCTTAGATTGCGAGTATGAATCGCTTATTTTATTTAGATGAGATTATTATGTTTTTTCCTTTTAATATTGACATTGCAAATAGTACATCGCGTGCCTTCGTCCGTCATTATAAAATCCGGGTATTGTGTTAAATCCATTCTTTAAAATTCATATTCAGATTCTGAGATTTTTGATTTAAAAAATCTGACAGGTAGTTTTGACAGTGTTCTCTTGATATTAACTTTATGCTTCCTAAAGAATTCTGAAGTGACCGAAACAGGTGGAAATCCGATGGAGCAAGGTCGGGGCTATACGGTGGATGCATCAACAAATCCCAGCCACGCTCTCAATTTTTGCTGGGTGGCTATAGATGAGTGCGGTCTGGCGTTATCATGATGAAAGACTACGCCCTTTCTGTTTATTAACTCCGGCCGGTTTTTCTCAACGGCTTCTTTTAATCCCATGAGTTGCTGGCAGTAGAGGTCAGAATCGATAGTTTTACCCGGCGGCAACAGCTCATAGTGGACAATTCCTTTCCAATCCCACCATACACACAGCATCACTTTGTTCAGAGTTAAGCCGGGTGTTGCGAACTCTTTTGCTGAACTTGTAGTTTTAGTTTTAAGATTTATATTTTAAACTGATGTCATTTTTGATAGATAATAAAGTTCATACAATAAACGCAACGTTCCTACAATTTTCAACATATGTGGACGATAATATATGTCATTTATATTGCTAATTAAATGTCTAGATGGTGCTGTTACGTACAGAAACATGCTAACAGAAGTTCACCCTAGAATGTATAAGGCGTTTGAGTAATTTTTATTAAATGTTCTCCATACAAGCGTTAAAGGTGGTTTAATTTATTTGAAAGAAACACTATCAATCAATGTCTGTGGAGCTTGTCCATGCTTCGACCACGATCTTTTTCGGACGTTCTTATCGTAAGTAGGTAATCCATTTTTCATCACCCGTAATCAACCGTTTTAGAAATGGTTCGGATTTATTTCGTTTTAACAATAAATCGCAAATTGAAACACGGTGCATTAGGTTTCTTTCAGTGAGATCGTGTGGCACCCAAATATCGAGCTTTTTCTTGTACTTACCCAGACTTTTGTAAATGACGTAACACTTTTTTGTGATCAATATCCAGTTCTTCAGCAATGTCGTAACTACTAATATGTCGATCTTGCTCCACTTTTTCATAGATGGCATTGATTTTATCAGTAACAGCGCGTCCAGAGCGAACCTCATCTTTCACACTAAAATTTCCAGACTTAAAACGCTTAAACCACAATTGTGCTACTCTTATTGATACCGCATTAGGTCCATAAACCGCACAAATTTTATTCGCGGCATTAATCGCATTTTTGCCTTTTTTGTAATAAAACTTTAAAATGTACCGAATTTCTTCGTCACACACGTCCCTTTTGATAGTTCAAAAACAATTGAAAAATGCCGGGAACTAGTTTTTTTTTTTAATTTTATTGTATTTCAGAATATTGACTTTTAATGGTATTAAAACCAGCCAGGTACATTTAGTATAGACGAAGAGGTTTGATTACAACTTATACGGTCCAAATACGAAAATACTTTTGCCCCGACCTATTACTTACGTAACTTCGGTGACAATGCAATAATATAAATGGTAACATAAAGCTGGTCTGATGATGGAGATGGAAGGTTAGCCACATGAACTCCTAAACTACTATTGATAAATCCGTCGTGTTTAGGCTCGTTGAATTTGTCTTGACAAGTACTATAGACGTAGGTGGTGTCCAGGGTCTGATGATGGAGCCAAAAGGTTGGCCACAGGAACTCTTAAACTACCTACTCGTGATAAACCCGTCATGTTTGGGCTCATTGGACTTGTCAAAAGTAGGTACAGTCGGCAAGAAAAGCTTGTCCCAAAAATGAAGTTTTTGACATAAACTTATTTTATTTATTTCCTTTTCATTTACAGACTTAAAGGCCTGATTCGCACAAGCGCTTTTTTAATGCAACGCCTGTGATCTGCGATCCCATTCGTTGACCTTAAGAATCCCACCAATGGGATCGCGGAACGCAAGCGTTGAGCGTTAAAAAAGCGCTCGTCGTGCGAATCGGGCCTAAAAAAAGGAGGAGGCTCTCAGTTCGTCAGGATTTTTTTATGTATGTTGGGTACCTGATTGCCCGAAGACGGCTGGACCGATTTGAAAAAATCTTGCTTTGTTTGAAAGAGTATACTTTCTATTTTGTTCCATTGTCAACAGGTTAGGATCTGATGAAGGTATCTTGGAGAAATCCAGGGAACTCCTCAAAAATTATAGGCACACATACAGCGATTTTTAGTAATTCCTGTAAGACCTCAAGAATTTGCATTCTAAAAGAACCTCTTGCTTGGTAAAGAGTAACTGATGATGAAGACCAGAGATGACCACCGGAAACCTTTAGTTGTAAGTGTTTAACGGGCAGCGCGATGAGATTTCTTTATTAAGAATATGAATCTACTTTTACTGAATATAATGCATGTGGTGAAGTGCTACTGATGCTGAAGTACTGGATGAACTCCTCAATTATTAACGGCCCTACCCCAGTTGGTAGTGACCCTGCTTACAAAGCTAGCGGTCCCGGGTTCAAATCCCGCCGTGGTATGGGCAAATATTTGTGTGATGTGCATGAGTATTTGTTCCTGAATCACAGATGTTTTCTATATATTTCAGTATGTATTCAGTATCTCTATATAAGTATGTATGTATATCACAGGGGGTGATATACATACATACTTATATAGAGTCCATCTACTGAGTCAGCCACCTCACAGATGGAGCTTAAGGTGCTTGCCATTATGGGCGATGGGTTTGGGCCGTTTGGGGCTCCGCAAACTGCGAGAATTCCCGCTTTTGTGGTATGCCTGACAATATTAATTTTATTTTGATGTACGGGGATAACAGTTTTCCAACGGCAAAGTCCCTCGCCACGCCGAGTTTGTTTGTTCGGGCAAATCTCAAACTACCTATTATACGGATTTTCGTACGGTTTTCACCAATAGAAAAAAGGATTATCTAGGAAAGTTATAGACTGTAATTTATCGATTTGCTATCCGTGCGAAGCCGGGGCAGGTCGCTATTTATTATAATTATCTGTTCACAGGCGGCACCAGACGGCGGCGGTCTCGCCAACGCCAACAGGTCGATCTGCGAGGGCGGCTGCTAGAAATGGGAATAACAAATGAGAAAAAATAACGTTCAGCGATTTTGGATAAACTACCCCTGAGGGTATGAAATGGGGGATGGTAATTAATATGGGAGTTTGGTTAATTTCGAAGTTAGAAACGTAGAAATTAGTATATAGGCTACTGTTAAATAACAAAATAATACAACTTCTGGCGATTTTGGAAAACTACCCCTAAGTGGGTAAAATTGGGGGTGGACAATATTATGGGAGTTAAGTCAATTTTAATGTAAGAAACGTGGAAATTGGTATATAGGCTACTGTTCACAATTGACTTTCAGTGATTTTGGATAGACTACCCCTAAGGTAATTAAATGGGGGCTAAAATTTGTATGGGAGTTTGGTTATTCTTGAAGTTTGGAAATTGGTATACTTACTTATAGGTTAACAAAAAAAAACAAATTTTTGGCGATTTTGGATAAACTACACCTAAGAGGATGAAATGGGGGGTTAAAGTTTATAATGGAGTTCGGTCGTTTTTCAAGTAAGAAACGTGAAAGTTGGTATTGAGGCTACTGTGTAAAAATAAAAAATACCACTTTTGACTATTTTAGATTAACTACCCCTAAAGAGATGAAATGGGAGGTGGTAATTTGTATGAGAGTTTAGTCAATTTTGAAGTTAGAAACGTGGAAATTGGTATTTAGCTTATAAGCTACTGTTAACAAATAAAAAAAATACTTTTCAGTGATTCTGGATTAACTTACCCTAAGGGGCTGAAATGGGGGGTTAAAATTTGTATGGGGGTTTGGTCATTCTTGAAGTTAGAAACGTGGAAATTGGTATAAAAGGCACTGTTAACAAATAAAAAATAAAACTTTTGGTGATTTCCGAAAAACTATCCTTAAGTGGGTGAAATGGGAGGTGAAAATTTTAATGGAAATGAAGTCATTCTTGAAGTTAATGAAGTTGTTGTTTAAGCTTCTGCTTACAAACCAAGAGTACTTTCAGTGATTTCGGAAACACTACCCATTAGGGGGTGAAAATGGGGGTGACAATTTGTAAGAGAGTTTGGTTATTTTTGAAGTTAGATAGTTATAAGAAAATTAGTTTCTAAACTACTAAAAAAAAAAAAAAAAAAAAAATACGAGTTTTCTGATAATGGAATCCCAGGTAAATTGACGGAACCCTTCAAACATTTAAAGGACTCTTACAGCGATTTTCAAACTTCTGTAAGAACATTTACATTCCAAAAGCACCATTTGGTAAAGTGAAATTAATGACCAGACATGACTATCGGAACTCCTTAATAATAAGTATTTCACAACACGCTACTTTTGCCCATCATTTGTAAGAGGCTATTTATTTATTACGTAAGACGATTTGGGGGAGAAGGAAGAATTTGAACAAGTCTTGATTTTTTCTTACATGGGGGTAAGATGTTCTTACGTAAGATCACAAAAGCGAGCAAAAATTAAAGCGTTTTTATATTTTTGCTTCTTTTTCTTTGCAATTTTGGTAGATACTAATCTTACGTAAGATTAAAAAGGAGGGAGGGGGTTCATCAAAGTCTTATTTTTTCTTACGTAGGGGGAGGTGGGGTCAGAAATTGGTTACAATTGTCTTACTTAATAAATGAACAGCCCCTAATGAATGTGGTGAAATGAAGGTTTCGCCAAGTACCAGGAAAGTTCTTCAACGATTAATGTCCCTGCATATTGGATAGCCCCATTTTGTCTAGAGTGATGAAGAATTGGCAATAAGCATGAATGACATGAATGTAGTGTATATATGCTGCATGTATGTAATACATAATCAAATCACATAATTGTTAGGAAACATTACTATTTTTTGGAAAGTCTGTCCCTTTATGATAGGTACTTAATTAAAATTTTATTTGTACCTACCTACTTTTTAACGAAATTACTGACTCTCCGCAGACGAAGTCGCGGGCGGACAGCTAGTATTAAATAAATGTGGAAAATAAAATCTGGTTTACGGGTGTTTACTTATAATATGTAATATTTTCAAAGTAAGTGAATAGAATAACATTAATAGGTACTGTTCCGCAAGTACTAATCTTTTTTTCATCATAATATATTTATCGTCATGGACTTTTGGATTCCTTATGTTTAACCTTTTCGCCGCCACGTCAATGAAGTAATAAAGTGTCATCAACGCCAAGCAACAAGTTGCACTTAAACAACCCGTTAAACTCCTTTTTAATTTCCACGCTAAGAACGCGCCGCGCGCGTTGCAGGCGTGACGCGCTGGCTGTATGACGAAGCCTTAAGTGGCAGTAAGCGGGGCATATTGCTCGTAGAACCGATGGCCGTTGGAGCGGAAAGGTTCTATAGTGGCGACCAAGAACCGGGAGACGAAGTGTTGGCAGGCCTTCCACAAGGTGGACCGACGATTTGATAAAGGTCGCGGGAAACCGCTTGATGACAGCAGCAGAGGACCGATCGTTGTGGAAAACCTTGGGGAAGGCCTTTGTCCAGCAGTGGACGTCTTGCGGCTGATGATGATGATGATGATGAATTAAGTTTTTGCGAGAATAAGATTAGGTATACCTAAGTATGCATATAGTAAGATTTTTTTTAAATGTCGGAATCCACTTGACTGCTAATCTTTCAAACAAAGGTATTGTTTCTATTGTGTACTCCAACCGCAAATGATCAGTACAAAATGAAACGAAATAAATAACAAAATAATTCATTTGAACAGCGACTTTGCTGCCTAAGCTAGAAGATACAAATTGTAATGACGGCACAGGAAACTATACTGCCACACTGTAGCTGACACCAACAGACTACCTGGGTACCGGTCTTAATTTCGAAAAGTATTGTAGCGAATGTGCTGCCATTTCAATTTGTACCTTCTAGCCTAAGCGGCAAAGTCGCTATTAAAATTAAGTACCTATTCTGTTATTTATTTCGTTACATTGTGCACCGATGATTTGCGGTTGGAGTACACAATAGAAACAATACCATTGTTTGAAAGATTAGCTCTCAAGTGGATTCCGACATTTTATAAAATTCTTACTATATGCATATCTATTATAAGCAGGCTCAGGTACCTACCTAATAGATGTGTGATAGCCTGATAGGATAAACCACTCGACGTCTGATATTCATTAAAACATTTTTAATATTATTGTAAATAAATGTTGATTACGTACCTACCTACTGCACAATTTGGGACTGCTGTGACTTTTAAAAAATGTCTTCCAGTTTTTGAGATGACATAATCCGATTCATCAAAATGGATGCTGCAAATCCTGCAACGTTTCCGCTACTCAACTCGCGACGAACTGCATCCACCTAAGCCAGACGGCGTTCTTAATTTTTTTGGAAAACTTAAAAGATCATAATATTACCTATTTGTTTTATTATGTAAACTAACGATAATAAAGATGACAAAAATTTAATTTCCTATTAATTCGAATCGAAGTAGTTGCTTGTAATTCACATTTTTCAACGATATATTGCATAATATCGGCCATGACATTTTAGTATGGGAATATTTAAATTTCAATAACTTACTAATGAAAATAAATATCGCTTTGTTTTGCATCTGTGTGGGTCATGCACCAATTCACAATGCAACTGGCCATTTTTGCAGCATTATTTAAATCCGGTAATCACTAAAACCGAATTATTTTTGTTGTAATTATAAACAACTGTTTGACACTACGATAGAAAGTCGACTGACAGCGTCAGTTTGACTTCCATACTTATTATATTTCGATGGTCCCACCATATTTTTTACCATAAGCCGACTTCAGTTGGACTGACCTATTACTCGTAGGTACCTACCTACCATTTTAAATAAACGAAGTTAATTTCTTGCGTTTTTGAAGGCGGTTTTTAAGAAGACTAGTTACGCAGAATGTGATCTTAGACTTGAGGCAATTTCACAACAGCTACTACCTGTAATGTAATACAACTAGGCGATCATATTTCAATTCATATTTTAGACGAACTAAGTAATTTTAAGTCGATTTGTTATATTGCTATTTAGACCAGTTGCAGCGTAGACCAGTTGCGTTGGACGAAACACTAATTAGACGAACTAATTTTATGACGATTTGATAGTAATGAATGACCAATTGCTATTTAGACGAGTTACTGCATAGACCAGTTGCTTTTTAGACGAAATGAGACCAACCCTCAAATACTTAGGTCTACAATCCATTGGATCAGTGAAACAATCAAACATCTAAGTTAACGCTATTAAAAGATACGGCCGTTTATGCTGCATATTCAAGGGAATATCGAGGAATTAAAACCTATAGGGTACTCCCCGTTGACTTAGAATCATGAAATTTAGCAAGAAGCAATGTCTTAGGAGTAGGTACCTACAAGTGAAGGAAAAAAATCCGAACACTGTTAATTTGTAGTTACATCACATAAAAAACCAAGTCCAGCATAACCTGACACGCACTACTACTACACACTACTACGACACTAGTGAGTGTCAGCTGCGGCATACGGCCGTAGGTATCTCTTGATTGCGTTAGCTTAGAAGTGTGATTTTTTCACAGCTCCAAGGGAAAACTCGGAGAAAGAGGGAAAAATCTTCGAGACTCGATTCCCGTGATTTACGAACTCTTTGCATACCTACAAGTTTGTGCGGAACCCTCGGTGCGCGAGTCCGACTCGCACTTGACCGGCTTTTTTTTCTTTGTCGATAGATTATCAAAAAGTATTGGACTCGTATTTTTTATTTTTTCACATAATCAAAAATAAACGGAGATTTATCGAGTTGAAATGACGCATAACGTCACGTCTCAATACAATTTTTACATAGAAGTGACGTCACGAGCCCCCACTCCCGAGCCTTGACGCGCTTTTTATATTTGTCATTTTTCGTTTGATTGACAAAAGAAAAAATACGTGTCCAATATTTTTTGATAATGTAACCTGACGGACTAGGTATAAATAGAATTTCGTTTTCTTTACCTAGTCATCATCAATATTATATAAGAAAGATTGAATGAAGTGGTCGGACACGTAAAAAAAATGTCCAATTGTACAATCCTACCAAAAAAATATGCTTAAAATGTAGACCAAGTTCTCCTAAACGGACCAGCAAAAACTTAAGAACTCTTGCTTAGGTATCGTCATCACGCCACTTAGCTTTTGCGCACAATGGCTGAGCTGTGACTTGTGGACAGACGACAGACCGGTTTCATTTTTGCCCTTGGATTCTACGGAACCCTAAAAATGGAATGTGGGGAAGTTTGATTTATTTAAAACAAGCGTAAGATTTATTTGTTATTTATTAAGACATAAGCACTTATAAATTAAAAATATAAAACATTATCTACAATGGCAGTGCTTGCGTCAATATATTATCATACTAGTACATTTCGTTTATTTACTTCAATTAAGAAAAACCAATGTAATGTTGAAGTCAATACTACTAGAATCCACCTGGAAGGTGCTTGCTCCTTTTTCACAGTTAAATAAAATGCTTTGCGTATTACTTACACACAAGTTAAGGCACATCTTTATCACAAGCGCATAAAGATTTTACACGTTATGTACGAGTAGTTAAGGTATACCTACGCACTTAACTCTATATTAGGTATTCTATTTAAGTAGGAAGACAATTTTGTGACTTGATTTAAAAACGTCACGATCACATTAATCTTTTTTCTAAGAATATGTCATACATAATTTCGTATAAATAAAGTAATTTACATAAACATTATTTGCAATATCAAATCTTAACTATCTTTTAAGAGAACTTTGGCGTTTAGGCTTATTAACCCTACTACAAAAAGGAACACTTTGTACAAGGGTGTTTAAGGTTTAAATTCAGACCTCGACTTGTGGTTTCTTAAAATCGAACCAAAGAGGACATAGGTACCTGTGTATTTAAATTACCTACGCATCACGAATGCGTTGTGTAGTTAGGTACCTATGAGTCTAAGACCTATTTTAATAGACCCTCTTGTTAAAATATTTTACAATTAAGTTTCTAGATTTAGCTACTAAGAAGCACACAACTCTTAATTTTTTTATTTGTTAAAGGAACCCTGGTGTACTGCCAGTGAGTAATATCTACACCTGGGACAAATAAAATGATCCCTGTGACTAAGGATACCAGATTCAATACGGAACCCTAAAAATCAGATTTTCTGACAAAATCCGTTACTTTTTAGAAAATTTTCTAACGTTTTGTGTCAATGTTACATATGGGGAAAAAGGAGGTAGCGATTCGATTATCCTTTTAAAAAAACCCTAACATTTTTTTTCTGTCAGAGGGTCAAAATCTCTGAAAAAAAATTCGTCATCTGGTAACTTACCTGTACTGTAAGTCTTGTAATAGGCATGTGACAGGTCATTAGTGTCATTACACATGTTTCTTTTATAAATACACATTGATTTGAAATTGATATAAACCGTGGGACGACGTCCGGTAATTTAAATAAAATAATAACACTTCTTTTCATACGCCTTGTTTGCGAGTGTTTACGGAAAATACGACAGTCACAGAGATCATCCTATATTTACCTAGGTAGGTATAAATGTAACGAATAAGCGATCTTTAGGCCTATACGGATCGAGAGCGGTAAGAAATTTAGAATTAAAATTCACAAGTGATCTTAAAATGTACTTTCAGCTAATTTACATGACACTAAGCTGATTAACGGAATTTAATGCGGGCCCTTGGTCTTTTTGGTAAAGCAGTTGTGTCTTATCTATTTGCCGACATGTTGTTAGTGGGTTACGTAATTATATAATTTGTCATTGGTTTCCTTAGTAGGATATTTAACCATCGTATTTAACCAGTTGGAATGAACTGTGCACTTATACGAAGTAATAGTACGAGATGCACAGTTAAATCTAACTTTTTTAAGTACCTATGGAAATGTAATATTTAGGCAGAGTTAAGAGTTCTTGATACATACGGCACATCTAGACACCTCCATCCTTGGATTAAATCCTAGTTCCTTTTTATGCGTTTGCCTTGTTGGCGTTTGAAATTGTTCTTCATCTTTAACAGGTGTAAGCCAGAAGCTTAGCAAGTTAGCGAAATGTTGGCAGGTGCCTCCCTCTCCGTTACATTCGATGAGGGGCGTCGCGCGGAAATCCTGCAGGCACGAGCCGGGGCTGGCGAGCCCCTGACCGCCGCCCTGTGCGCCAGCTCCAGTGTGCTGTAAACATTTTTACTTATTGATATACCAAGGTAAGTATCGACGATTAAGTAAGTATTAATAACGCCTACCTAACTGCTAAAGCTGGCCAAGCGAAATATAATCTTTAATCTCAATTAAAAATCGTTACTCAAGATAGACGATACCTATATGTAGATTCTTAACCGTCGCTATGCGCTTTCCAACCGTTGCAAATGCAGTTTCACGAAAACTGACACGCATACAATTTATTAACGAAAGTAAATTCACCGCTTTCATACTTAAGAGAGTGTCAGCTTATACTAGACTTGATTATATATGTGATTTAACTACAAATTAACGGTTTTCGGATTTTTTCCTTTACTTGTGCTCTAAGACATTGCTTCTTGCAAAATTTCATGATTCTAAGTCAAGACTCGATTCCCGTGATTTATGAACTATTACTAACCTACAAGTTTGTGCGGAACCTTCGGTGCACGGGTCCGACTCGCGCTTGACCGGCTTTTTTGGTCATAATTCCGAAACTATTAATAAACATTTTGCTACCCTTTATTTGGCAATGTACTTATATCACAATATACATACTATAACATTAACGTTTTTTATATTTTTTTGTTGCTCTTTTTTTATGTTGTTTTAAAATCTAAAGAGGTTTTAACACCCGGCTTTTTTATTTTTGCCAAAAAAAGGGGTAAAATGTGCAAATCAAGCCCTTCTACCCCATTTGCTATTTAAGTAAGTATACTGCAAATAGGAAAGATTTGTTTGTTTGTTGTAAACTCTGAAACTACTGAACCGATTTTTATAATTATTTTACCATTAGAAAGCTACATTAGCCTATGTTAGGCTAAATTTTATTTCATAGATAATATTTTAAGTTATTTAACCGAAGCGAAGCCAGGACGGGTCACTAGTGAAATATCGTGGAAGGGCAAACGTTTGTATATCTACTCGTATCTATATAGATCGTAGATATATATATGTATAGGTACAGATGTAGTGCAAAATGATTTTCCTTCGTACTTTATCGGAAAAGTTCGTATTTATCGTGCTCTCTCAATTAGCTTCAGTACCCATCTTACAGCCGTAGGGGTAAGTCGCATCAGCAGACCAATATATATATAGAGTGGCTAACACGCAATTCAAATATTCGCTATAGTTTTGATTATATTTACAGTTTACATATAAAAAGGTTGTATTACCATGCCGAAACCTCGAAAACGGTTATTTTGCTGTGTATTTCTAAGTTTCTTAAGGTGGTTATACATCTCTATATTATACATTGCCATATGCTGTAATTTTTCATTTTGACATTTGCCACTAAACAATAAAGTTCCATATTAATGGATATGAAAATGTCACTCATTTAATTTAATACAATCATTGATTGGCAGTTCGGGTGCCATCGTATTCCGATTGAGATCCGAGTTTTCCCGAAGTAAAATCATTTTACACTACATCTGTATCTACGATTGTGTTTGTACGTATGTATAGATAATGTAGCGGTACTTACCATTAGAAAACTATATCCCCACCAGAGGATACTCCACCCTGCCGGACAGTCTGGGTTAGTTACACTCTGGCTATGTACAGCAATGACATTTGTTGGTACTTCGCATACGACACATCTTGAGATATACTTTTCTATCTGTCCTCCTTCCGCAGGCATCGCCGCTATCGGTGCTCCTGTTGATAGCCAGTAGCTACGGTCATTTCTACTGGCGTAATTGCAAACCTCGTTAATGTCACAAAACAGGAATGGCATTGTACTGAATTTTCTTACGCATGACCCAGCAAGTCCTAAATCTTGATTGTGTGCCTTTTCATTACCGTCTATGTATAGCAAAGAATATCCATCCCACAGTTTATAATGTCCTTGATCACACTGGGGTACTTGTTCGCTTTGACTGTGTTTGACTAAAAGTATTCCGGTCAAGTAATCGACGGAAGCACATGGTCGTCCATTCTCTCCGGGTGGGCCATCCCTTCCTGCTAAACCAATTTCTCCTCTTTCACCTTGTAGTCCTTGAAGACCTATTTGGCCAGGCGGCCCCATAGGTCCTTGGATACCGGGTAAACCGGTGTTACCTTTTTCTCCTGGTAGCCCATCCATTCCTGGTCTTCCGGGTTCACCATTTAGTCCAGACATTCCGTCTAATCCAGGAGGCCCCTGTGGTCCAGGTTCACCCTTTGGTCCATAGAAATTAGAAGCTGGTTCTCCTTTGTCACCTTTAAATCCAAACTCTCCTGGCATACCAATTCCGCCGTATGGTCCTGTGTCACCCTTGTCTCCTGTTTCTCCCCTATCTCCTTTTTCACCTTCACGTCCGTCCAATCCTCGGTCACCTTTTTCACCAATTCTTCCTGGACGTCCAGGTTCTCCCGGCGGCCCTGGCTCACCAGGTTCACCTTGTCGTCCGTATCCTGTAGGGCCTCTCTCACCCTTTGCACCCTTATCACCGACTAGACCTTGTGGCCCTGGACTACCAGCGGCTCCATCATGGCCTGGCGGCCCTGCAAGGCCTTCGTTACCCCGGTCACCTTTCTCACCCTGCGGTCCAGGAGTACCTGGAGTTCCTGCCAAACCTGAAGTTCCTGGAAGGCCTGGCAATCCTTGTTCACCCTTGTCTCCGGATGCGCCCGGAGCTCCACGACCACCATGTTTGCCTGGTATACCAGGCAATCCCTTCTCTCCCTTTATTGACAATCCAGCAATACCTGTAGGCCCAGCTATACCTTGGTCACCTAAAATAAACAAAAATAATTTATTGGCTTATAAATATATCTACTTATGTAAAGTATGAGCGCAAGTTTTAGCGTTTTTCACACGTTATCGATTAGCATCTACGCGACTTTATCTGCTTTAACTTTACTCCTACGGCAACAATCCATTTTTTCGGAATAAATAAAACATAATAATATGTTTCAATCCAGGACTATCTGTATGCCAAAATGAATCTAAATCCCTTCAGGCATTTAAGCGTAATTTGAAGACAAATTCTAAACACCCTCATAAACGTTCACATTTGTTATATTACCTAGTATGAGACGACGAGTAGGGTTAGTAGGTACGAAGTAGGACATGTACATGTACCTTACAATAAGAAGGATACGATTCTTTTTTATCCTAAGTCTTATTATGTATAGAGCATTGTGTTGGAAACATGGCATAGTTAGTGCCAAATAACATATCTTCTATTTCGATGGTGGCACTTCACTTGGCGTTGCGTAAGTATTTTAAATATTTGAAAGATAATAGCAATTTGTAGACGGTATAGTTGTCATAACTCATTCATTATTTATCAATTTGACAAATAAAACCAGTAGCAAATACGAGTTACCGCGTCACTGTCGGTCATCACTGTAGGTGTCGTCATTTTGACTCGTACGCATCAATGGAGCCAAATATGCCAAAACCGTGAAACCGTCTTCACATAGCTATATTGGCTCACGCTGTGACAAACTTATTTGACATTTGATATCGGGATCCATGTATAGTTGGTTCTATTCGTTATTTGCATCAACGTAAAAAAAAATTAAACTGATTAAACGTAAAAAAAAATTAAATGCACATACACAGATACCTATGTAACGCCAAGTGAAGTGCCACCATATAAAAACGATTACAAACCGATGAACCGATGGCTAATTTGCAACAGCTTGTGTTGTGATAATTGCTTAATGAAGAATTTTCATCTGTATATGTAATGTACAATTTTATTAATAAGCAAGGGATATATAAAAATGTTATTACCTCTTTGCCCAGGGAAACCGGCCGGACCAGTCGATCCTTTTTGGCCTTCTTCGCCTCTATCACCTTTTTGTCCTTCTAATCCACGGCTGCCATCTAACCCTCTCTCTCCCTTTTCTCCTTGAACGCCAGGTAAACCTGTTGGACCTATTTCTCCCTTCTGTCCCTTTTCATCTATCGATACGCCTGGGTTACCTCTTTCTCCCTTAGGACCTTGGTAACCGGTTGGTCCCGGTAAACCGGTTGGACCTAGAAGACCCCTTTCACCTTTAGGTCCATCATAACCGTCTCGTCCTGGCAGTCCTGTGTCACCCTTGTCACCCTTGAGGCCATCCGGCCCAGGTAATCCGATTAAACCTTGATCTCCCGGTAACCCATCCATACCGTTCATCCCTGGTAGGCCTGGTACACCAAGTAAACCTTTATCTCCCTTAGGGCCCGGGGCACCTGGGTAACCATTATTGCCTTTCATACCTTTTTGTCCTGGGAAACCGTCAAGGCCCTTAATACCAGTTTCCCCCTTTTGTCCTGGATATCCAGGTATGCTACGTCCTGGAATGCCTTCGCCACCTTTATCACCTTTTTCCCCGTCTCTGCCCTGTGCTCCATCTGAGCCTCGTATACCTAGCAAACCAGCCTCTCCTTTCTGTCCTTTTTCGGATGCCAAGCCAGGGACTCCTTTAGGACCTTGTAAGCCAGTGAAACCCTTGTCTCCTTTATCACCTGGCGTACCCATGCGCCCTGCTGGACCTGGTAGTCCTTGATAACCCGGATCTCCTTTTGGCCCTGTGTTACCTATTGGTCCCCTGACGCCATCTGCGCCTGGTGAACCTGATTGGCCAGGGAATCCAAGTTCTCCTTTGTCTCCTTTTTCACCTCTAGATCCCTCAACACCTGGGGTTCCCCTAAATCCAGGTCGCCCATGGTTGCCCGGGAAGCCTTTTGGACCATTAGGTCCCTGAATTCCTTGGTTACCTTTCGATCCAGGCATTCCAATAATCCCAGGGTTTCCTTTTTGCCCAGGATATCCAGCTGGTCCTTGAAGGCCCGGTCTTCCAGCTGCTCCGGGAGTTCCTGGTATTCCAGCGGGACCCGCCGGACCAGGTTCTCCCTTTTGTCCTTCACGACCAGGCCCGCCAAGTAGTCCTTGTATTCCTTGATCTCCTTTTTCTCCTTGGAAGCCAGGTAGTCCAGGTTCTCCATCAAATCCATCCTGGCCGTTTAAACCTCTTTGGCCTTGGTCACCTTTAGCTCCTTGATAACCTGGTGGTCCTGGAGGCCCAGGCATTGGAGCCCCATTTTCTCCTTTATCGCCTTTGGCTCCTGGATCACCCGGGAAACCCCTTGCTCCAACGTCACCCGGTGCACCTGGGAAGCCCATAGGTCCCACGTCACCCTTTTCCCCTCTGGATCCGGGAAGTCCACGAGCTCCGTTGGTTCCCGGTAGGCCTTGCAGTCCTATCTCACCTTTTAGACCTGTTTTACCGGGATAACCTTGTTCACCTTTCTCTCCAGGCTCCCCTGTAAATATTTAACACATTAAATGTAAATAATTAAGCTGACTGTTACATAATGGCTTACTCGCAATCTCAGTGGCAACGCGATTTGTTACTGTGCCGAAGGCTACGACTCACAAACCCTGTGTCTGTCTGTCTGTCACAGCCAATTTGCTCCGAAACTACTGGACTGGATGAGTTGAAATTTGGTACACACATGTAAGTCAGTGACCCAAATACGGATGTGTAACGTAAATAAATGAATTTAACATGGGGGCCAAATATATCGTGTGACAAATCAAATGAAAGGGCTTGTTGTGAGAATCTCAAATATATTTTTTTATAATTTTAAAATAAATAGTTTTGAAGTTATTTAAGAAAATAGGCGAAAATTGAATATCTCCACTTATCTCCGGTACTACTAGGCATACAATTTTGGAAAAATTTCAGAAAATGGTTATTTACCTATAGATTACAGGAAAACCTATTAGAAGTCTATGGTATTTAGTTACCACAAACAAAATTGGATCAGATTAAAAAAAACTTATGGAACTTAGATAATTATGTACGGAACCCTCTCCACACGAGTTTAACTCGCACTTGTCCGGTTTCTTTATCAAGTCAGGTCAGTCTGTCTGTCAGTCTTATTGGAATTTGAAAAGAAGTGGATAAAATTTGGCAGCTTAGGTACGTATTTTTTTAACCGAGGAACAATTCTGTATGAAGAATAGTACATTTCGATGCTAGTGCGGAAAGTATGTCATTACATTTCGAGGAATGAGATATCTTGCCACGAGCCGCAGGCGAGTGGCAAGACTCGGGACGAGTGAAGAATGACATTTCCGCACGTGTATCGAACGACGTTTTTTAACACAGTTGCGAAAAAATAAATCAATTTCAAACTCTGAGTCACTCATTTTATAAGCAACTTTTTGAAAACTTAAGATTGGTAAACAAATTCGTTGTAAGTTCGATCTTTCGCAGTGAACATTTTTGACATTATGAAGAGGTGTTTTTTTTAGCTTTTATTCGACTAGAATAGATTTTGTTATTATTATTGAACCCACTTCAATGAAAGTATTTTTTTCAAATGCATGTTCTATAAGACATAAACAATTGTAAATATAAAACATTGTACTATTATTACCTAAGTATTGTTATTTACGATTATTTGTGTATCGTATATTTATAAAAACAATATCGAATGTTGCCTTTGGAAACTTAAAAAATGCTTGCAGTAAGAAAAAACGCATGGCTTAAAGGACTTAGCATCCAGGCCATAACCATTAAAAAAAAAAAGAAAAAACGCCTCTTCATAATGTCGACAATTTTGACAGGCGTTTCGGCAGCTATTCCATTCCATTCAGACAACTTATTAAGAACGGTTTTTCAATATTCAATATTAAAAAAATAAACGCGTTATAATGATGAAAAGGTAAGTAATAAAATATGAAATATGTATATTTTTCGTATTCTTACATTAACAGTAGGTTTTTATGTTGATTACGATATTTAAAGGAAACTAATATTAACACTCATCAATAAGTAGCATGAATTGGAACAAGTTTAAATTAAAAAAAATTGGAAAAGTAAAAAGCACTAGTTCGCGAAAACCAACTTTCCGCACGATAAGTATACAGCTACGAAAAGTACCACTTTTTGAGCAACTGTGTTAAAATAGTACATTTTACGGCTCGTGGCAAGATATCTCGGTACTCGTGAAGTAATGACATTTCCGCACGTGTATCGAACGACGTTTTTTAACACAGTCGCGAAAAAATTAATCAATTTCAAACTCTGATTCACTCATTTTATAAGCAACTTTTTGAAAACTTAAGATTGGTAAACAATTTCGTTGTAAGTTCGATCTTTCGCAGTGAACATTTTTGACATTATGAAGAGGTGTTTTTTTAGCTTTTATTCGACTAGAATGGATTTTGTTATTATTATTAAACCCACTTCAATGAAAGTTTTTTTTTCAATGCATGTTCTATAAGACATACACAATTGTAAATATAAAACATAGTACTATTATTACCTAAGTATTGTTATTTACGATTATTTGTGTATCGTATATTTATAAAAACAATATCGAATGTTGCCTTTGGAAACAGAAATAACGCATGGCTTAAAGGACTTAGCATCCAGGCTATAATCATGAAAAAAAAAAGCCTCTTCATAATGTCAAATATTTTGACAGGCGTTTCGGCAGCTACTCCATTCCATTCAGACAACTTATTTAAGAACGGTGTTTCAATATTTAATATTAAAAAATTAACGTGTTATAATGATGAAGAGGTAACTAATAAAATATGAAATATGTATATTTTTCGTATTCTTACATTAACAGTAGGTTTTTATGTTGATTACTATGTTTAAAGGAAACTAATATTAACACTCATCAATAAGTAGTCATGAATTGGAACAAGTATAAATTAAAAAAAATTGGAAAAGTAAAAAGCACTAGTTCGCGAAAACTAACTTTCCACACGATATACAGCTACGAAAAGTACCACTTTTTGAGCAACTGTGTTAAAAATAATGTTTTAATACAGTTGCTCAAAAAGTGGTACTTTTCGTAGCTGTATATCGTACGGAAAGTTGGTTTTCGCGAACTAGTGCTTTTCACTTTTCCAATTCTTTTAAATGTATACCTACCTACTTGTTCCAATTCACGACTACCTACTTATTGATGAGTGTTAATATTAGTTTCCTTTAAACGTCGTAATCACCATAAAAACCTACTTTTAATGTAAAAATACGAAAAATAAACATATTTCATATTTTTTTAAGTACTTATTACCTCTTCATCATTATAACACGTTGATTTTTTAATATTGAATATTGAAAAACCGTTCTTAATAAGTTTTCTGAATGGAACGGAATAGCAGCCGAAACGCCTGTCAAAGAAGAGGCGTTTTTTCTTACTGCAAGCATGTTTTAAGTTTCCAAAGGCAACATTCGATACTGTTTTTATAAATATACGATACACAAATAATCGTAAATAACGATACTAAGGTAATAATTAGGTCCGACCGAATACTTGCTGTACGTTAACGACATGTGCAACCTCTTCACAGAGGGCTCTGTTTACCAATTTGCAGATGACACATGTTTGGTCAGTTATGGCAAGGACATCATTGAGGCTCAGGTCATGATGCAGAGCAACTTCGATCTACTCTGTAAATGGGCACACGATGTAGGCTTGGTTATCAACGCGCATAAAACGAAACTTTTACACATAAGATCTCCATATATGAAAATATCTAACTACCCTCTAATTAAAGCGCACGATCACACTTGTTTACACGACCAAACGGCCTCGTGCAATTGTGAACCACTTGAACAAGTAAACAAACATACCTACTTAGGCCTCATCATTGACCAGAACCTCAATTGGAAACCTCATACAGAACACGTATGTAATAAACTGAGGTCCCTGCGAGCCAAGCTAGCCGTACTTAAATTTAAATTACCATACTGTATACTAAGGATGCTATACCTGTCTTTGGCCGATTCGGTAATAAGTTATGGTCTGAGTAGTTACGGACGTACTTTTAAAACTAATTTAGATAGCATATACAGACTACAACTAAGTATACTCAATCTAATTGTACCGAAACACATGAGGAATAAATTAAAAGACGAAGTTGGCTTACTTAAATACTGTAAAGTTATGTCTGTTTTCAACAAAATAAATATGTCAATTATCCTCGATGAATATGACAAAGTTAAACTGTTAACATCAAAAAATAGACCAACAAACTTACGAAATCTAAAAAACCAAGCAAGATACGTCCTACCCAAATATGTTAATGTATATGGTAAGAGAACGTGGGAATACATGTTACCAAATATTTTGAATAAATTACCTGATAGCATACAAACAAATATCTTAAATAGTAAAAGCAAAAAAGTATGCAAGAACGTAATCAGAAAGTACTATACTACGGTATTCAACGCAACGGAGTAGTAATATTATTAGTTAAATAAAAATAGTAATTAGAGGTGTGTGATAATAATATTATTGTTATGAGTAAACATTAAGTAGGTGAGTGAGGCGATATCATTCGTGCTACATATAAACCTCTCACAGGTTTCCGAAGCACGTCATTATTGTATTAATAGTAAATTATTATCGTAAATAAATAAAAAAAAAAAAATAATAATAATAATAGTACAATCTGTATACCTATATAAAATTCAAAGTCATGACTGACTGACTGACTGACTGGCTGATATATCAACGCGCAGCCTAAACCGCTGGGTCTAGAGCTTCCAAATTTAAGGTCCAAATATAAGGTCTAGGGGTACACTAAGAAAGGATTTTTCAAAATTCACCCCCTAAGGGGGTAAAAGGGGAGTTGGAAGTTTGTATGAAAGTCATCTATCTTTGAAGATAGAAACGTGGAAATTGGCATATAGGCTACTATTTACAAATGAAACATACTACTTTCAGCGATTATGGATAAACTATCCCTAAGGGGTTAAAATGGGGGGTTAAAGTTTGTATGGAAGTTTGGTCATTTTTGAAGTTTGGAACGTGGAGATTGGTACATAGGCAACTGGTATCAAATAAAAAAAACTGATACCGGCGATTTTTGAAAAACTACCCCTAAGGGAATGAAATAGGGGGTGGTAGTTAGCATGGGAGGTTGGTCCTTTTTGAAGTGAAAAACATGGAAATTTGTGTATAGGCTATTGTAAACAAATAAAATATAGCACTTTAGGTGATTTTGGATAAACTACCCCTAAGGGGATAAAATGGGGGTGGTGGTTTGTATGGGATAACGGTCAATTTTGAAGTCATATACGTTGAAATTCATAGTTATATAGGTAACTGTTAACAAATAAAAAAAACTACTTTCGGCGATTTTGGAAACACTGCCCCTTAGGGGATGAAACGGGTGGTGAAAGTTTGTATTTTGGTAAATTTTGAAGTTAGAAACGTGGAAATTGTTATGAAGACTATTGTAAACAAATAAAAAACAACTTTTGGTGAGTTCTGATAATTACCCCTAAGAGATTCAAATGGGGGGTGGTAGTTTGCATGCGATGTTGGTAATTTTTGAAGTTAGAAACGTGAAAATAGGTATATAGGCTAATGTTAACAAATAAAAAAGTACAATTTTTGGTGATTTTGGATAACTACCACTTAAGGTATGAAATGGTGGGGTGGTAGTTTGTATGGAAGTTGGTCCTTTTTGAAGTAAGAAACGTGGACATTAGTATGTAGGCTACTGTTAACAAATAAAAAATACAACTTTAGGCGATTTTGGAAAAACTACCCCTAAGGGTATAAAACGGGGGGGTGGTGAAAGTTTGTATGGGAGTTTGGTAAATTTTGAAGTTAGAAAAGTGGAAATAGGTATATAGGGGTATATAGGCTAACAAATAAAAAAATACTATTTTCGGTGAATTTGGAGGTATTTGGAAAAGGTACTGACTCTCCGCAGACGAAATCCCGGGCGGAAAACTATAATATTAAAAATGAGAAAGTTCGTGAGTTTTTTACTTTTTCACGCTTACACGGATGGACGGATTTAGATGAAATTTGGAATAGAGATAATTGATACCCTACAATGACACACATTCTACCTATTATCCCGAAAAGAAAAAGCACTGTTCCTGCGGGATGGTAAAATTGCTGATTCTACGCGGACGAAGTCGCGGACAGCAGCTATGTCAAATAATCGACTAAATGGGTAGTTTTTATAAACGTGCAAGATCAATTGATCTCATACCTCGGCAGAAGGGAAATACTGTGTAAGGCCGGTACTGGGGTAGGTATTGTTTCGTAGAAAATTAATAGCTCGATTTTCTTTTGCCCGAACATGATACTTCGATTCTCAGTAACGCGAATTTTTACTTCTTCGAATTTTCGTTTCTCCGAATTTCATTACTTCGATTATTAAATTTCCGATTTTTAATTGAAAATATGTTCAAATCTACGAAGTTTTAATATCCCGAATGCACTTTTCACAGAATAGGTTTTCCCCGATTGTTCAGTTAAACGATTGTTTAATTTCTTATTCATGTTTCGGGCGCTTCGCCGGCCGCTGCCGCGGCACGCTCGCTTCGCTCGCTCGGCTCGCGTGCTGTTGTGGTCACAGTTCTAACCTAACCTAACCTAGTGAGGGGGGTATTTGTTTTTTTTATTTAATGGTCATGGACAGGTCAGCTATTTCGTAAAGATGACAAAGGTGGAGTAAATGCGTTGCAGTATCTTCATACTGGGCAGAGAAGAGAAATGTTGGCAGATCACCAGCGCGATAGTCCAAAGATATTAAAGATAATACTGGTCCTCTGTGGACTAGAGTAACTTGTAATAGCCCTATTATGTATAAATAAGTTGGCATATACCCGTCAAAAATAAATGCCGCAAAAGAAGAAGAAGAAGAAAAAATACATTATATATAATTACCCTGAGGACCTGGTGGACCAGGCATTCCAGGTGCTCCTTTATCTCCTTTTGTTAGTTCCTTTAGATTAGCAGGACACTGTCCGGGTTCCCCTTTGCGGCCCGTGATTCCTTCATAACCTTTGTCTCCTTTAAGGCCCAAAAATCCTGGAGTACCTTTTTCACCTTTGATGGACATTCCTTTCATGCCATTTAAACCTGGAAGTCCATTAGTTCCAGGTTCACCATCAACTCCAGGAGGTCCCCTTAAGCCTATGTCTCCCTTCGCGCCAGGCATTCCCATGTGGCCTCGCTCGCCTGGAGGACCATCAAGGCCTTTGTCGCCCTTCGGCCCAGGTGGACCTTGTAACCCTTGTGCTCCCTTTTGCCCCGGAGATCCCTTTATTAGACTCGATGGTATTATTGCGTTATTACCGCGTTGACCAGGAGGGCCGGGTCGGCCATCATCACCTCGCTCACCCTAGGAAGAAAGGATGAAAGTTTTAAAAACCAGTAATTTTTATAAGTATTATAAAAATTCAAAGTAAAAATAGCATAAAATTTTAAGTTGTATTATTGAAGTGCATACGGTTTTTCAATCGCAGAACAACAAATTGTCATTTACCATCTTTAATAATAAACTAAAGATGGTAAATGATAATATGCGACCGAGCAAAATGGATCCTGGCATCTGTAGAATACAGCGCTTGTCACTGACGTGATTACCTAATTTTACCCTTTGAGTTCGGTTTTGAAGGTAATTTCTAAGTAAGTATAAGGGAGTACCTCTTATACCGAGATTCTCAAGTGTACTTATTTACTAAGGTGGGAATAAAGACGGTATCAAAAGCTTTTTTGAGGTCTAGGAAAACTGAAATACATTTTTTGTTATTGGGTATCTACACCATAAAATATACAGGAGGAGAGAGCAGCAACTATATCCTCTGTGGAAAGGCCTTGCCTGAAACCATATTGGGATATAGATAACCATTTATATTTATTTAGGAAATGGATTAGTCTAACATTTATTTGGGTCGTTCTAAAAAAAGTGGCACCGTAACCTGCCAATCAGTTTTTGAGTGGAAAGTATGCTTAATTTGAGTTTTTTGAATAATTAAAAATTTCCATAAGTGAGCACAGACATTATACTTACACAGAAGCCAAGTCGTTTTATCTATTTATAATATTATTATATACATTTTATTTGAAAAAATGACTAAGTACCATTTTTATACTGTAACCTTTCTAGTCCATACGCTACTCTCTTTCAGTTTTAGTACTTACTTTGTAACACGTAAAAAGTTGTATAAGAAATATTATTCATTCTACATTTTAACAAGAATATTACGTTCAATCAATATGATCCTGCCTAAAATATCATTATTTTACTAAAGAATATTCAAGTACAAAGTTTGTCCAGCGATTTTTTTACTGTAACCTGTGTCTCCATGGTATTGCTTCTCACTGAAACTTTAATAATCATACAAGACCATAATCCCCGGCAAAACTTTTAGTCAGTATCTGGCTTTTCACCGTATGGAATACTCGGGACTAGCCTTTCGTAGTTTTGTGTAAATAAGTGATTGAAGATGCAAATCTGGGGTTTGTAACAGATATGACTAACTGTATCCTGTCTCTATTATTATGTTTTTGATACGGGGCGATTTTTACTCATACCATTTAAGCGTATATTCTTGTGCCGTTTAATATTTCTGAAAATATGAATTTCGTATTTGCAACAGTTTTAGAGTAAATGTCTAAAAACTTGTTTTTACTGTGTAACCTGTGTAACTTTAACCTGTCATTGGGTTAATTTTTAGATCACTTTTTTAGAAGTCCCAAGGCTTTTCTAACAAAATGAGGAAACGAAATACGAGAAACGTTATTATTACGTTAAAACGCGTTTATACTATTGTTTTAAACCGTAGCTGGAAATAAATCGAAATTAAAAAATACTAGGCGGTTTGTTCCAAACAATTTAGTATAAATTTGCTTCTAGCCAACTAATTAATAAGTAATATACATTTTAATACAGAAGAATAATTAATGGATTTCTATAAATATTACTCACTGTAAATATTACTAACAATGATTACTGTTGTGTAAAATAAATTAATACTAATGACATTTTGGACTTATTGGGAATAAATCCGTTACCTACTTTTATTATAAAAATATACCCATAGATCACTTACTAATGCAGAAAATTAATGACTGGATTTTTTGCTCTAACATGCTATAACCCTCTTTAACCTGACTGTTTCCTTTGTAAATTGCATAGTGAAGCTTTAACGTGTCACCTTTTCACTTCTAACCTGTGTAATAGAACTTTAACCTGCGTTATCGAGTATTCAAACCATAATTTCTATATGTTTACCAATATTTTGTTCCCTCTTGCAAATATGTCTAAATTGAAATATTAAAACCATTTTGTATTTAAAAAAAAAGAGAAATCCCGAAAAAGTTTTTTTTTTCAAAAACTTTAACCTGGCGGTGCCACTTTTTTAGAACAAGTCTTTATAAGCTTTTCTAAAATTTTGGATATAGAAGGTAAAACTGACATAGGTCGGTAGTTGGTGAAGTTGTCTCTGTTCCCACCTTTGCTTGTGCACTGGGGTGATGATTGCTTATTTTAGCACATAACCTAAGGGAAGATGCGCTGACCAAAACACAGATTTGCTAAGTGCGCAATTATAGGAATCAGAATGTCTCTCGCATATTTCAAGAAATGAGTTGGGATATTATCCCAGCCAGGAGCACTGTTAGATTTAAGGTTCATTAAGACTCAAAACTTCGCTGGGGTCCGTCTCAAGGAGAACAAACGAATTAGCATTAGAGCTTGAAAAGTTTATTGCAGTATTAACATGGGAATTATTGCCTGATCGAGTAGTTTCCACAAGAGTCTTGCCAATGTCAGAAAAATAATTGTTTACGGCGTGAACAGAATCTGTTGGCGAGTTCGTAGGTATATAAATGTACTAAATTTTCAGTATTGTCCACTTTACGATTGGTAATTTTATTTATGACATTCCATAATGTTTTAGGATTCCCTCTAGCTTTGGATAATTGCTCTTTGTCATATTTTCTTTTTAATAAGACCGATGGAAAAATTACGATATCATTTGTAAGTAATTTTTAAAACAATGTTATCTGGATCGGAGCGAACACTTTTTTGTATATTGTTCCTGTTTCTGATACAGCGAAGAATTCCCAGTGTAATCCAGGGCCAAGGATGCGATTATTTCTGCGGACTAAGGTAATTATAGTACTCTTCATAAGACATTTTTTAATTTTGTTAATTAACATTTCAGTTAGAATATTAGGGTCAACTATTGCATATAATTCGTCTAGGTTGTCATTACATAGAATACTTATTGCTTTTTCGAAAATTACATTAGTTTTGGTTTTTTATTTTACAATATTTAAGAGTATTTATTTTGCCAACTTTTAATAATAATAATATCATAGCATGATCTGTTATTGTTGTATCTAGAACTAGAATATCGGCTTTTGAGGATTTCATCCCAAGTTTTAACATAAAATGGTCAAGGCATGTTGTTTCTTGTTGGAAGCAAGTGTCCAGGCAATAATCCGTGTGTAGCCATCATATTTATGTAGTTTATTTTGTTTATTGTTAAAATATTTGTTCATTATTTTTGTTGGTAATATTAATATTAATGTCTCCGGTTACGATGATGTCCTTGCAAGATTTAATGGATTCTAAATGTGATATGAAGTTATCAAAAATTATATTATTATTATACCTGTATATGCCAAATTATTTACATAGTTAGATCATAAATGTCAACATTATTTATTATCATAAATGTTAATATTACTACTAAACACTTACCGTTTCGCCAGGTGAACCAGGTGCACCATGATTGCCGTCAGTCCCAGGTATACCCGGCATTCCTGTGGGTCCCTCGGGGCCTCGTTCTCCAGGAGTACCGTGCACACCATCACGACCTTGTTCTCCCTTCTGACCAGGTCCTCCCGGTCTACAATCATTACACCGACCGCCTATATCTCCCTTAGGTCCCATCTCACCTGGTGTTCCATCATAACCTGGGGTTCCTTTGTCACCTTTTCTACCAGGCTGTCCTACTTCTCCTGGCATTCCCGGAGTTCCTAAAGTTGAATTACCAGGAACCCCTCTCAGTCCAGCAAACCCTCTCTCACCCTTTTGACCTTTATCTCCCATGAGCCCTGGTGTGCCACTAAATCCTTTTTCACCCTTAAATCAAACACGAAAATCACCGTAAGTACATTTAAATTTAAATGAGCGACAAAGATATTATTCATCATATGTATTCTAAATTGGTTGACTGGGTAATGGTTCAAAATTGACTTGCAATTTTGAACTAAGGTCCTACTGACAAACAAACAATCATGTGAAATAAAAGCTTTAAAAACCAACCTGTATTGAGACGCCGCTTTCACCTGTGAAGCCCCTCGGGCCTTGCGGTCCACGTGCGCCGCTGTATCCTGGAGCTCCAATATTTCCTGTTTGACCTTCGATTCCTTGCTCGCCTTTTTCACCTTTCTCGCCAGCTGGACCTTCTCGTCCTGGCGTTCCAGACGATCCCGGCCCACCTATCGGACCCATCGGTCCAATCTCTCCCTTGGCTCCAGGGCTTCCATCAGTACCCTTTGGACCCTGAGGGCCGGTATGCCCTCGTGGTCCCTCAGGACCGGGGGGACCAGTCATAGATCCTGTGCTACCACCCGGTGGGCCACGTGCTCCTTTAAGGCCTCTTAGACCTGCTGGTCCATCCCTTCCAGGCTCGCCATTGTTACCGGGTTTGCCAGGAAGACCCATTAGGCCATCCTCACCTCTATCTCCTTTTGGGCCCCTAGGCCCGTACGCACCAAACATACCATCTCTGCCCTGTAATTATCCGATTTAAGTGAGAAAGAAAATAAATCAACATCATTGTAACGAGTAAAATATCTATTAAGGTACAAAAACTATTTACCTGTATACCAGGATTGCCTCGAATGCCCTTTTCTCCTTTAATTCCTGATTCTCCTGGAGTTCCTGGCTCTCCCATATACCCTATGTCACCCTTATCTCCGGCACGACCTGGTTCACCCTTTTCACCTTTCTCGCCCATGTCTCCTTGTGTTTCTCTGATAAATCCTTTCTCACCTTCTAAAGGTAAAGTAATTATAGGGCTGGGACCCCTGTCACCTTTATCTCCTCTTTCACCTTTTTCACCAAGAATCGATTGGCCTTTGGAACCCTTAAAACCTTTGTCTCCAGGCGAACCTGGTGGACCCTATGAAAAAATAAGAAAAAGGTAGAATGGTATTTAATAAAAATTAAAAAAACATTTTTACAAATCGGTTTATAAATGACGTAGTTCTGAGGTAACAAACATAAAAAAGTTACTGAATTTAGAACGTCCTCCTTTTTTTGAAATCGGTTTAAAATGTGTATTCTGTCAGGTTATTTACTGATGTATGTATTGCCGATTATCACTTCCCAAACAATTTATCGGACTATTTAATTTCGGTAAATGATCATTTAGCAAAAAAACCCAGGCCAACGTTATGCAAATTCATAGGTATCTATTTAAATATTAACTTCAGGTCATTAATCAGTTTTAAATTGATTAGTGACCACTCCACTAATGAAGGACTCCTAACGGTTCCGACACGTGTCGGCCCGTTTCCTGACTACCACGTGAGTAAGCCGTCAGTGTTTATTTTGTTTTAAATAATGACGATACGAATGATGCTAGTTTAAATTGTGCAGTTGCCCAGGACCAGTGTCGGCCTGGCCATATAGTCGAGGTGGCGTTTGCCAGCCGGAGCCTAGCCAGCGCGGGCCCCTACCCTACCTACCCCGAGGCTTACTCGTACGACCCATGTACATGTAAAATAGTACATGTAATTTTACATGTAGGTCGTACGAGTAAGCCTCGGGGTAGGTAGGGTAGGGGCCCGCTAGCTAGAGCTAGAGTTTAGAGAAACGAAACATCGCCCGGGCCCTTCAGGCCCAGTCCGATCCTGCCCAGGACTTACGTAGGTGAATTTTTTTTTAAATAAATTATTATTTATAGGTAAATACTTACCATTGGTCCGGTCTTTCCTTTATGCCCTGGTTGGCCTGACGGCCCAGGTGGTCCGATGGGTCCTGTTCGACCAGGCTGGCCTTCGAGACCAGGTTCTCCTTTGATACCTTTCGGATGTCTTCCGGTAAATGCTGGTTCTCCTTTATCTCCTTTATCTCCTGTACCACCTGGAAAACCACGTGGCCCTTGAAACCCAGGAGGACCTTGTGGTCCGGGGTCACCCTATAAATAAAAAATAAAAAACAACTTATGTGTTGATTTCTTTCTTTCTTTCTCTTATGAACATAGATAAGTATCGAAATGTATAAATCCCTAAAAGCAATGAATCCGTTCTTGAATCATTCGATCTTAGTAAGACAATAATGTCAGTCTGTCAAAAGTCTCCTTTACTTTACTTGCATGAGAGTGTACCTTTATTTCCAGTCACTATTATTATTATCTTGTCTAGAGGACACGATTTAATGTAGGAGGACATGTCGAAACTTTTATGTGGTTACACGTATAATAGGTATGTGTTTATATATTATATATAAACACATATTATACGTATGTATGTGTAATGGATGTATACCTATATTTTTTCTCTGGTAGTAATTTTTGAAAGAAAGAAAGAAAAATGATTTATTACCACATATACAGACAAAAAACGTACGTTTTGACGTTTTCCTGCTGAACTACGCAGACATTTTACATTATTTTTATAGTTTTGTATAATGCTAGAATAAGTACTTAGTATTATTGTCATAATAAGACTCATAAGCTTTTTTAAAAAATGACTAACTGTTGAGTTTCTTGCGGCGCTTTTTCTCAGCAGTGGTCTCCTCTTGGGAAGCGCTGGTAGATTTTGACGTATAAAAGTGCCCGTGCGGCCTACTTACTGAATAAATATCTTTTATCTTTTTTTATTCCAGTATTAAAAATAATGTATCAATATAAGTAATAGTTACTTTTCATGGTGTTTATTTAGTTTAAAGGTGTAAGGTATGATATTTAGAGATAAATGATCTCCATCAATAACAAGATTTCTTTGTTGGCAATAAAATTGGCGTTTTACAGAAATTACTTACATCTGTACCGTTGCAACCGTCTTTTCCGGGATAGCCCATTCTGCCTTGTTCTCCTTGAGAACCTGGAGGGCCCATCAACCCATGAAATCCCTGTTGCCCCGGTTTGCCTCTGTCACCTTTTGGGCCTCTGGGTCCTTGAAGCCCAAATTGACCTTTTTGACCTTTAGGTCCTTGTGGACCCTCAGGTCCTTCGTGGCCAGGAAAACCCCTGATCCCGGGGGGGCCTAGTGCTCCTGGTATTCCCTACGAACAGAAATAAGAATTAGAAATTAACAGAGCACAAGTAATTGTAAGCCATAGCCACGGTTTACTAGTGAGGTTCAAAGACAAGCTTTCAAATATGTAAAGGTAATCGCGAGCTTACAAATGTATGGTATTGGTTAGGCCCACCGCACAACGAAATATTCAGAATATTGTCAATTTTCTTATTTTATTGTCAGTCATAAAAACAAACAAAATCCACATTATCGTCTTTGCAATTAATCTTTATTCTAATTACCGTATTATGTACAATTTTTTGTACAAGGGGCCTTGTATTACATTGAATTGTTATAACGATATACAGTAATATACATACGATATAATATATATAATATACAGACGATATACAATAATAAAACAGGGAATCAACATAAGAAATAAAAGGAAACGTAGAAATAAACCTCGTATATTCGTCCTCACTCCCGTAGTAAATAAATTTAAAGATATAAAAGAAAAAATAAAGTAGAAGAGGTAAGCCAATGGTTCGATGGAGTTTAACATACCCTATTACCCTTCTCGGCAAAGCACTTCGGTACGCAGGAGCTCTTGGCCGTGCAGTTGCGGTCCAGAGAGGTGCGCTGCCTGGTGGTGGGGTCGTAGATCGCGAAGTTGAAGGAGCTGCTCTCTGGCGTCGGCGCCGTTGGCGGCCGCTCGGGGAGCTGCTGCGTCTGCGGTGCAAAGTCAGGCCGGCGTGACAGGCCCTGGAACGACGTGGGCGCCGGCCGCTGCTGGTACCCTCGAGACGCGGGCCAGTCGTCGTACCCGTTATTCCACTCCCGATATCCATTTTGTTGCTGCAATCATACTCACATACTTACTATACAAGGGACAATACCATTAAATAAATACATAACACTTTGCTCTATACTTTATTTTTTGGCATGGAGAAGACAAATGAGGACTCAGGACACCGCCATCTGATGGTAACGGAGATAATATGTGACGTTCTCAATATAAAGGGATCTTATGGAGGCAGGCAGGGAGGGATTTAATAGTTTCCGAGGCATAAAAATGACTTCTACGCGGACGGAGTCGTGGGGAAAAGCTAGTTGTTATAATATAATAATCAATACTTTCTTTATTCCCCCTCCATTTTTTTTTCGCGGACGCCATATTGAAATGCAGTGTTATGTAACGAAATTTAATTTTTAGGGTTCCGTACCGAAGGGTGCCAAACGGGACCCTATTACTAAGCCTCCGCTGTCCGTCCGTCCGTCCGACTGTCTATCGCCTGGCTGTATCTCATGAACCGAAATAGGTAGATAGCTGAAATTTTCACAGAATGTGTATATCTATTGCCGCTATAGCAACAAATAATTAAAATTAAACAGCGGGCTCATACGAGAAACGTGATTTTTTTTACAGGTAGACAGTTGAAATTTTCACAGAGTGTTTATTTTATTTGCCGCTATAACAGCAAATAATAAAAATAAAAAATATATAATTAAAGGGGGCTCCCATATAAAAAGCGTGATTTTATTAAATTTTTTCACTCCGCGAGCTGTATCTCATGCATGAACCGTAATAGATAGACTGTTGAACTTTTCACAGAGTGTGTATCTCTGTCGCCACTATGACAACAAATAATAAAAGCTAAATTAAATTAAAAATTAAAAGGGGTCCCTAAATAAAAGGATGTAATGAATTTAGACAACTACCTACTTTACATATTGTTATATCGCAGCCTATCTTGTTCTTTTACAAAAGTATTTAAAAAGTACATAGTATTAAATCTTGTACGATGGTACGGAACCCTTCGTGTGCGAGTTAGACTCGCACTTGGCCTGTTTTTTTAATTAGGTTCTTAATCCGCAGTAGGGCGGATTTCAAAAAAAGTGTATGTCGTTAAGGACAAAAATTGAGAAATTTTAACTTTTCCATTACGTCATGAAAATTAGTCATACATTTTGTATCGTTAATTTTTGCTGCCGACTGTACTTTTTTGCATACTCATCATCTGCTTATCTAGACAAATCCAACGAGCCCAAACACTGCGGAGCTATCATGATTATTTGTGGAGTTCCTATGGTCACCTTCCGACTGCATCATCAGGCCAGCTCCATGGTACCATATTATTGCAATGTCACCAAAGTTACATAGGCATACCAAACTTCAGCTCAATTGGACACCGAAAAGAGTTTCAAAAGTAAGTTGAAAGATTTGACCTAAACAATCACACAAACATTGCAAGTTAAATAAAAGCTTGTAAAGTAACCACTTTACCCTTCTCTTTGCTTCGTGCAGTCGGGTAAGGGTGAAATCACATCTATCAGCATCGAATCGCATTTAGCTGGATAATTTTGGACACACTATACCTACGGATCGCAAGCTGCTAAAGGGTGCTATCGCATGCTTTTGTCTCCTTGCTTTAACATGAATGAGCATTCTTCAGTGTGTAAAATGGATAGCTACACTTATACGCATTTAATGCTGAAGCTGAATCGATGCGAAAGGGTGAATTGATGCGGACGCATCTTCATACAAAATTACGTTTTTGTATTACAAAATGCGATTCGATACTGATAAAATATGTGACTTCACCCTAAAAATAGTTGCCGGACCATAGATGTAAAAGCTGCATATGTAGTTTGGTTGCATTCTGACACATGATACATGCTGTGTGCGCTTTTTATTCGTAAGCGGACACCGTCACTAGGTAGTTGAGGTGTATGATGTCAAAGTTACAAACTTTCATAATGTTATAGTGTGCGCCAAATAAGATAAGATTGACACAAACAATTTAGGTATATATAATATAATTGTTATTCTGTTGATTTTATGACAAAGCTGTGCGGGTAAATTAATTTTAGTTATAAGTAAATAAGCATCTCCATCTCCACGAGCATTTTAATAATGAATAGTAAGAATCGAATCTACAAGGGAGGTTACACGCTCAGTGTTTCATCAGTTCAGCCCGTCAGTCTGGTCAAACTTTCCTTCCATCAGTCCGTCATTCTATGTTAGGCGATCATTCTCCCTGTCATTCTGATTCTGACCAAACTGATGTACTGAACTGATGATATACTGAGCGTGTAACCTCCGTCTAACAGAACATTACACCGCTTGCTCGAGCACGAACTTCGGTCAGTGTGGACGTTATCGAGCCACGACATGCCAAAACGCTTGCATTTTGTTTTTCTACTAATGCATATTGCTCGCTCGCTAACCATCAGCATGCGTTGCTTGTCCGTGATTTTTCCTTATGAACGCTTGCGAACGTAAGCTCTTGGCGGAGACGCACATTAAGCGCCGCACTCAGAGAGGTCAATTAAGTGTTAAGTTTCATTAAAGTAGCTGCTGTCACTTTCTTTGCTATAGCAATAGAATAAGACGCAGCAACTTTAATGAGACTTAAACATTAATTGACGTCTCTGAGTGCGGCAGTAAGACGCAGCAACTTTAATGAAACTTAAAAATTAATTGACGTCTCTGAGTGCGGCAGTAAGACGTACAATCTGGTAAATCCGGCACTGATGAAGGCACAATAGCGCCGAAATAAGGGAAAATTTGGATTACAATGTAGGTAACATTTGTAAAAAATATTAAGTAAGCTTGTAAGTAAAATATTTTTTCCTGTAAAAATAAATACCTACGTTGATACTCGTATGTGAATTTAAATTTCAGTAGTTTTTGCAGTAAAGGGGTGATTTTTTTTGCGTGTTACGTTAAAAACTTAAATAAGTCAAAAGCCATTAATATAAATAATTTATTAAGAAAAGACAATACTATCGTATATAACTTGAGATCTTTCAATTATATCTATTTCACATGATAGGTAAGGATTTTTTTTTAATAACTTATTTTTTAGTTTAGTGAATAAATATGGTGAATGAGTGAGTATTTTCACTCGTAGGTTATCAGTAGTCCTGAGCGCGCGCTCGAACGCGCCGCGTTCGCGCCTAATCAGTTTGAGATGCATTGTACTTATATTTGACCTCTACAAACCAACTCATTTTATGTTTTTTAAAGTGCTAAGTATTCTGTTATTCAGAGATCCTGAGTGAAATTTTATTATCGTTGTCGATAAGCGACTAGAATATCATCTATATTAGGGGACAACCTCACACAAATTTACCTAGTCCCAAACTAAGCTCTATAGGCTTGTACTTTGGGTACTAGGCAACGATATACATACTTATATAGAGAAACTTATATACATAGAAAACAGGAACAGGAAACAGGATCACTACCAACTAGGCTAGGTATTGGCAAATATTTTGCGATGAGCGCGAGTATTTGTTCCTGAGTCATGGATGTTTTTCTATATACCTATTTAAGTATGTATTTCTCTATATAAGTATATATATCGTCGCCTAGTACCCATAGTACAAGCCTAGAGCTTAGTTTGGGACTAGTTTAATTTGTGTGAGATTGTCCCCTGATTTATTTATTTACCTATTTATGAACTCATCCGCAAGTACATACTTAGCATATATGTACCCCGGATGTAGTAAAATAGCTGAAAAGCCGCACAGGCCGACTGTTTCTTCTGAATTAACGCGTGCGCACTGAAGTACCGCCAGCGGCGTGGTATTAAAGAGTAGGTAGCACAGGTGGGATGGTCTATATGCTCCAGCCGTAAATAAGTAGGTATATGGCTCCGCTCTGTATGCACCATTACTCTAATGTATAAAGGCAAATTCGTGCGAAGTCTTTTTTGCTGCGTAAGAATATAACGTCACAACAGAAGCGTGCGCGGCGTGGAGCTGACTACCACGCGTTGTCCTAATGTTCCTAGTAGGTATGTTGTCGGAGTGGATCGTGGATCACAAAACTCTATCTCAACAGTTTCGTTTTTTTTTATCAAATCTCTTTTAGGTGTAATAAAATTTACTACATAGGGTCTGTCTCACAATCAACAAGTAAATTTATCTGCCTCTTAAAGTTAGCCCTCCTTCTGCCGCACTCAGAGACGTCCATTATTTTTTAAGTTTCATTAAAGTTGCTGCGTCTTATTCTATTGCTATAGTAAAGATAGGGACAGCAGCTACTTTAATCAAACTTAAAAGTTAATTGACGTCTCTGAGTGCGGCCGCTTGTCTATTTTCAAGTGTAGGTAAGTACGAAAGGGAAAGGGCTTAATTTAGGTGACAGGACAGATATGCTTTACTTGACGATTATAAGACAGGCGGTTACACTTTTAGAATAGGTATCTACTCCACATCTTACAATAGGTACTACTGAACCTGCTTATTTTTATATTGTGATTCAGTGAAATATTAATTAAATTTAATAGGTTACTAGTTGGGTTCCGTACCAAACCCTTATGGTGAGCCTTCGGACTGTCTGTGTGTCACAGCAGTTTTTCTCAGTAACTCTACTGAAGCTATCGATTTAAAATTTTGCATAGTTGTATAACTTACGTGCCCGCATCTATTTATAAATAAAAAAATATGAAAAAAAATTTGTAGTAATTGGAAATGGGGCCTAAAAGGGGGGTTTAAAAATTAAATTTAATTGATTATAGCAAATGGGGTGTCATATAAAAGGGCTTTATTTTCAAATTTTATAAATTTATTTATTTTTTATTTTTAGTCATTTAGTTTCGATTTTATGACCAAAAACGTACAAAGAATGACCGCTCCCCCTTACGAGTATCTCTGAAGTTTACGGGCCAAATAATCTGAAATGAGTCAGACTTATAGGAAAAGTAAAACGAAGTTATGAAAAACAACAGTTTTGGAGATATTATCAAAATTCTTTAAAAAATATTGTTAAAATTTAAGCAACCTAAAATCAGACCTTTATAACGTTATGAAAAAATAACGTTATCATACCGGTATATTTCGTTATTGTTTAAAATACCGTTTAATTAATATCGAAATGTTATTATAACGTTATGTAGAATAGCGTTATAATAACGTTATGAATTGGGCGCTGTTGCCGGTCCGAACGTCAAAGAATCGGCGGCCGTTGCCGTGCGCGACGCTAGCGCTACGTTGCCGGACTTCCAAAATGAAGTACTTACGCGAGTGAATGGAATAATATAATACACGGTGTAATGCGAACCGCGTCGGCGTGGCGGTGCTTCAAAATGGAATTACTCAAAGATGGCTAGACCGATTAGGAAAATTCTTTTTTTGTTTGAAAGGGTATAGGGTTCACAGGGAGTCCCATTGTCATTAAGTCAAGATCTGATAAAGGGATTCCGGAGAAATCGAGGAAACTTCTCAAAAGTTGTAGGCACACAAACAGCGATTTTTAACAGACTTCAAAAAAGGAGGTTCTATGTTGAAATACGTATGTTTTTTTTTAAGTATGTTCACCGATTTCTCCGTTAATTTTGGACCGATTTGGAAAATTCTTTTTTTTTTAACGGGTATACGCTCGAGGTGGTCCCATTGTCACCAAGTCAGAATGTGATGATGGGATCCATGACGAATCGAGGGAACTCCTCAAAAGTTATCGTCCTTTTGTTTGTTTAAGTCCTTAAAAATTTGCACTCTAAAAGTACCTCTTGGTGTAGAGGGACTGATGATGAAGATCAAGGAACAACCATCGGAAATCTTTAGTCGTAAGTGTTTCACGGGCAGCGATTAGATTTATTTATTAACAATATGAAGCTACTTTTATATTCATCATAATGTATGTGGTGAAGTACCGGGAGAACTCCTCAATGATTAATGGCCCTGCATTTTGGACAGCGACATTTTGTTAAGGGGTTTCTTAATGTATTTTGTATTGTGTTGTAGTGAATCACGTAATAATATTAGGTGCATTACAAAAAAAAACGATGTTTGAATTCGCGTTCAAGAAATTAGTAAGAGCACACATTTCCACACAGAACTGACATCTTACAGTTTTCCTTTTATTGCAATGTATGTATATATATATATATATATACATATATACATATATATATATATATATATATATATATATATATATATATATATATATATATATATATATAAATACAATATATATATATATATATATATATATATATATATATATATAGTATTTATGTATTAGTATATATTCTTGGTACGTTAATGTATACATTATGCATTTATCTATAATGTATGTTTATGTATTTTAATCGCATTATATGTTTTCTCCTAATGCTTTTGCTCGTAAAATATTGCACCGCCTACAACAATTTTCTGCTTGCCCAAAGGTCAACTGGTAGAGAATGCCATTAGGCATTAAGTTCACCTTTTGTACTCAAATTTGTATTTTTGTGCAATAAAGATTAAATAAAAAATAAATAAATAAATAAATAAATGTTTTTACATAATGACATAATATCTATATAATTACCTGTTTCACTTATATGACGCTTACCTATTTCCATAATTTGACTATTTATTTAGATGAAAGTATTATAATAATTTAATAAACAATACAAAAATTTGCACGCCGGAATCCCGGTAGAATATGTTCCTGATATTATGAATGTACGTATCCACCTGTTAAACCATATTCAGCAAATAAATAATCATTTCATTTCATTTTCATTTCATTTAATTAAAACTGTCTTAAAAAACCCACTAAACAAGATAATTATTAATTTTAAGCTGAATTAAGGGGACTTTGGGTATAAGATAGGTAGCGAAACTTGACTTGAAAAAATCGTCTTGGGAATAATTTTCTTAGTTTTTGGGGACGTAGATTTTGAAAATAAAATAAAATTTGAGGTGATATTTTTTTGAAAATTTCGTCATGGGTGTCATTTTCTTACATTTTGAGGACGCAGATTTTGAAAATGATATCAAATTTTGAATTCAAGATGGCGGCCATGATGTTTTTCTGAAAAAGACGTCATGGGAATAACTTTCTTAGTTTTTGGGGACGTAGATTTCGAAAATAATATTAAAAAATTAAGCTAATATAGCGGCCATGATGTTTTTCAAAAAAGTCGTCATGGGCACAGTATAAGTACTATAGCTAAAGCAGTAAAGAAACTAGGCCTACTTTTTCTCATTCTATCCACTGTTTCTTTGTCGGAGACCACACTTATCCTCAGATATCGATTTTGGAAGCAATCGGTCAAATAACTTAAAAGTTCAAGATGGCGGCTACTTTTTTCATTCTATCAACGGATTCGTTATCGGAGACCACACGAATCTACAGATATCGATTTTGGAAGCAATCCGTCTATTAACTAAAAAGTTCAAGATGGCGGCTACTATTTCTCATTCTGTCAACGGATTCGTTGTCGAAGACTTCACTTATCCCCAGATATCGATTTTGCAAGCAATCGGTCGTATAACTAAAAAGTTCAAGATTGCGGCTACTCTAAGCTCCGGTTTTGAAGAAGCCGAGTTCGTACACCCGTATACAAAGCGAAACCATTCGTCTCGGCGCGACATGCGCCGCTGACAGCACTGCCATGTCCGTTCTCGTTGAGTCATGCGTCTGTGTGAGTGCGACGTTTCGAACGTTTCTTCGTAGTTTCTTTACTACATTAGCTATTTTTATACTGTGTCATCGGTGTCATTTTCTTAGATTTTGGGGACACAGATTTTGAAAATTATGTTAAATTTGGAATTAAAGATGGCGGCCATGATGTTTTTTGAAAAATGTCGTCATGAGTGTCATTTTCTTAGAATAGGGGATATATTGATATCATTTTCGAAATCTACGTCCCATAAAACTAAGAACGCCATACCCATGACGACTTTTTTAAAAAACGTCATGGCCGCCATCTTGAATTCCAAATTTGACATCATTTTCAAAATCTGCGTGCTCAGAAGCTAAGAAAGAGCCACCTATGACGGTTTTTTCAAAAAACATCATCGCCACCATCTTGAACTCCAAAATAGACACTTATACATTATCATGTACCTATTAGGCAACAAATTGGCCATTCCTAGGAGGCCGATCAGTATTTTCAGTGTATTTTTGAAGACGGTATTATTTTTTGAAAGAATTTATTTTTCGCTTTATAGTTATAAGTATATGTGATTAACTAAAACACTTATACATATATAAATCTAATTAAGAAACAATATCCTTATACCATTATCATCAGTCTCATCACCCTGAGCAAAATGTCGCTGTCCAATATGCAGGGCCGTTAATCATTGAGGAGTTCTCCCGGTACTTCACCGTCAGTTGCACTTCACCACACGCATGAGTAAAAGTATGTTCACATTCTTAATAAAGAAATCTCATTGCTAGCGTCAATCACTTACGACTAAAGAGTTCCGGTGGTCATCTCTGGTTTTCATCATCAGTTTCTCTTTACCAAGAGGTGCTTTTGGAAAGCAAATTCTAAAGGTCTTACAGGTAATACCAAAATTGCTGCATGTGTGCCTATAACTTTTGAGGAGTTCCCTCGATTTCTCATGGATTCCATCATCAGATTCTGACTTAGTACCACCTCAAGAGTACCCTTTCAAACAAAAAATAATTTTCAAAATCGGTCCTCAATTGACGGAGAAATCGGTGAACATAAATAAAAAACATACATACAGCCGATCATAGAATCTCCTTTTTTGAAGTCTGTTAAAAAGAGAGTTTTTGTATGTTAGTAATGTTACCGACAGCCAAGGACCGAGGCTTTCAAATTCAAAGTATTATTATTCAAAGTAAGAAAGAGATGGCCTATAACGTTATTATATCGCTTGCCGAAGTATCGATATTACGTATAGGTTTTTGTTAATAACGTTATAATGGATACCGCTACCGGTTAGGCGTCGAATAACGTTTCATTATAACGTTATTCGTGTAAAATAACGTTATGAAGCATAACGTTATACGAAAATAACGGTTATTGAAGGTCTGCCTAAAATGGACCTTAATTCGTAGTACATAAAACTTATTTTTACTAGGGTATATTTTTGAATTACGGACTTAAATACCGTGAGTCCGTCTCGCACTGGACCGGTTTTTTTCGAATCCCTAATGCCTAACTGCCGCACTCAGAGACGTAAATTAAGTTTTAAGTTTCATTAAAGTTGCTGCGTCTTATTCTATTGCTATATTAAAGAAAGTAACAGCAGCTACTTTAATGATACTTAAACCTTAATTGACGTCTCTGAGTGCGGCAGTAAGATACGAATGGGTCTTAGATAGATGAAATGCCTTCTGTGGGTGCGTTTCAATCAGTCTAAAAACTTTTTGCATAATTTCATTTAACTACTAACGAAATGTACACCTAATAAACGTTTAGTATAAAAACATATTGCATAATTTTATCAGGTATAAGGTCAAATAATATAACACCCATTTATCATAACAATAATTTTCTTGTCGGAAATAGGTTAAGTTAGAACTGTGACAACATTCAGTAATAATTAAAGACGTAAGAATTGTCTACTTTCTCATTATGTTTCATGAAATTATGCATTTCGTTGTTATACATTATTATTTTTACCTATAGCGTCGGGTTAAGTATCACCCGGATCGAAATTATACAATTCGTGTTACGCAAAATGAAATTAGTACATTTTGTTGTTATACAAAATATTACACATCCGCTGTGTGTAGTTTTTCTGTCTTGGACTTTTATATATTTATATCTTTATTATATATCCACATCTTTATTTATTTCAGCTTGCCATTCAAATTAATGAAATCACTTTTATTTGCAGATTTTTAGCATTTATAACTTAATGAATAACTAAAACCTTTCTATACTATACTTATAGGTATAATAGTGTCTTATGTATGTATGTTGTTGTACCAACTTGTGTTCGTTGTTCAATACCATTATTACTTATGTATCGTGTCTTTGCAAACAATCAGCCATGGCCATTAACGATTTGACGACGCGGTTAGCCTAGTTGGTAGTGAACCTGCCTACGAAGCTAGCGGTCCCGGGTTCGAATCCCGGTATGGACAAATATTTGTGTGATGAGCGCGAGTATTTGTTCCTGAGTCATGGATGTTTTCTATGTATTTAAGTATGTATTTCTCTATAAGTATGTTTATCGTTGTCTAGTACCCATAGTACAAGCCTAGAGCTTAGTTTGGGACTAGGTCAATTTGTGTGAGATTGTCCGCTGATATTTATTTATTTATTTATTTATTAAGCTTACGTGTTTAACGGCCGCACTCAGAGACGTCAATTACCTTTTAAGTTTCATTAAAGTAGCTGCTGTCACTTTCTTTGCAATAGCAATAGAATAAGACGCAGCAACTTTAATGAAACTTAAAACTTAATTGACGTCTCTGAGTGCGGCAGTAAGTGCTTAAGTGTTTAAATAAACTATTAAGTTTTTTCAGTAATTCTATCTGTATTATCCGCACATAAACTGCGCTTGTTGAAATAGATTAAGTGGGCCCTGCAACATAGGAAATCCTAGCGCAGGGCCCAAAACCTTGTTATTCCCTAATTTAAGTTTTTCTGAATAAATAACTTTTATTTTTCATTTACATATGAGCCGTATAATTAAGATGTTCCTAAGTACTTTAAAGATATGCCTTAGTGCCGGAGAGCCTATATATGACATGCGCAGTATTAAGTTTAAATGGAGCCGAAGGTTTGCGCAATGCCGACGTTTTACATCCGAGTTGATAAACTTTGTCGGTCTCGTGTCTCATCGTCTATTTTGTAACTATTGTGCTATCATATTAACATGATTAAACTTATACAATGAAAAAATATACATTAAAAATAACGTCACTCCTTTTTTTATACTTTTCGGTTTCAAACCGAAAATCAACTTTGTTGCGTAAAGTAATTCGGCTCGGCCGAGTCGGGCGCGGCGGTTTCGCCAAAAGTTCGCGTTTTGAAGAAATTGCAAAAGAACGAGTGAAGGCGGCCGGCGGACGGCGGACGGCGGACCGCCCGCCGCATTCCCGATTCATTCACTTTTTATCTAATACGATTTCAATCACTTTCACATTTATTCAGTTATTTTACTAAATGTAAGATATATTTTAATTACTCACTGTATTAACTCCAATAAATGGCAGCGCGACCACCAAACTACGAAAAACAGAAGAAAACACTTTACAAAATTAATAATTTACTAAGTAAGTTTAAATTAAAGTTTTTAATATAAACTATACATTTTACTGTAATTATTTTTTATTTATTTTGGAAGCAACACAAATTGGGCTTTAGAAATTTTACACACATGTAAGAGTATTTTTTGTAAAATGATTGCACTAAAAAGCTTACCATAACAAGTGGACCGCCATGGCCCGGAGCGCGCTAGGCCAGAATCCCGTGCGCGCGCGCAGTTAGTGCCGGGACGGGATACTAAGGAACGAGGAGCGCTCGGCGGCGGGCGGCGGCGCGCAGGCGCCCCCGGGGCCCCGCCCTGCCCCGCCGGCCCGGCAGCCCGCGCCCGCGCATGGCGCCCGCGGCCAGTAGCGCGGCGCAGCCATGTCGGGTCCAGCGCGTGCGCGCCGCCTCGTTCTACATATCGCGCCTTTCACGATCCTGCTCATCTGCACCTTCACCCCGGCCGACGCAGTAAGTACCCACCGTCCACCTTTTCACATTTATCTCAATATTTATCCCGCCGACAGATTTTCGTATACCTACTGCAAGTAGCAAACGGAAAAGACATCAACGCGTCCACGAGTGCTGAAACTTCACAAACCATGAACTATCAAACATTTAATAAACAACAGGATAAAGCTGAGGTTACATGCATATGTATAATCATGCATGACCATGCATAAACTCTCTGAAGTGGTCCAGATTGCAGCACAAACGGCGATCATTTCGTAAAGATCAGTTATACAAGATATAGGTATGGCTGGATTTCTTCGTACATACTGACAACCAGTTGACAACCGACAAACCATTAAAATCTATCAGTTGTTGTTCAAATGCGAAAAATATTATTCGGTTTTATTGTAGACTACCATAAATCGCAATAATATGGGTATTTTATTTACTTTTGTTTACATTTAATTTAAAAGTATTGGAATGTAATTGTGTTTAGGTAAATACAAGAGATAAATAAAGCTAAGTTAATCATTATTCATAACTAAACAACTATATTATTTAATTTAAACAAAAAACACGAGAATCTGTTACGCACCCTTGACAGATTACTATAATAGTATGGCAGATAAACTTTATAAATTAAATAAAATAACTTTTATCAGTCCAACGTATTTATAAATAAACTGAAAGTTTTATAGCTTTTATTTAGAAAAATACCAAATATGCATATTTCGGGTTAGATTTTTTATTCGTTTTTGATCCAAGTTTGCTATTGAACTGATATGATTGGATGAAAATCTGTATCTAATCTCAACAATGACTTAGGTACTGTTTCCGTGTTACCTTTGAATGGGTTTTGTATGGGTTTTTCGTAAGGATTAACTTACCAAATCCTCTGCCCGTCAAAACCCTTTAAATGTGTTTTAAAAGCGCAATTTCCAAACGATAGCCCATTCTATTAAGCGCTAACCAATACCCTTTAAAAAAGGTTACTAGTATATACGCAATTTTAGACCTTTTGTAGACTTCATAAAACACACGTTACCTTGCGTCCCGTTCGAAGCAAGTAAACGACAGCCCATTCAACTAAGCGCTAATCCAATACCCTTATAAAACCCTTATTAGTAAACACGGTACCGCGGCTACCCTTACCGTTGGGTTCTTCATTCGATAAGGGAAAGTCAATCGTATGGGTTGCCAATGTGAATGGGTGAGCAAATCCACTGGCCTAGCTATTTCAAAGGGAAGCCCTTTGAAAGGCTTTTCCCGATGAAAGGGTTGTCCGGTCCCTGACTGATACAATACATTGTAACTATAGGTAGGTATTATTCAGTACTTTCACCAAACACAATGTCTTTAAGTCAGACTACCGAATTATCAATACTCTACAGCAGACATGCTGCATGTGTTTGGGATTATGTTAATCAGTGTAAAATGTTAGATATATTTTTTTACTACCTATACATACACCTTATTACAATCCTACAAGCGTTTTTGCATTTTTCTATTTTATACTAGCTTGGCCTCTAGTTTCAGTAGTTCGGTTGATTAGTCCAGGGCCAAACTACTGCCGCACTTTTTTCCAGATTAGTTCGGTTATGACGTCAAACCGAACTATTGGGAAGTATAGTGTATTTTAGTTACAAACAACTTTCATTATAAAAAAAATAGGCCAAGTGCGAATCGGATTCGCACGCGAAGGGTTCCGTACGCCAAAGAATGTGTAATTTATTTTACATTTCATGTGCAGATAGAACCCTTTCATATGACACCCCATTTGCTATAGTCATCACTTTCATTTTTCAACCCCATTTTAGACCCCTTTTCAATTATTTATAAAATTTATTTCATTTTTTTTACTAAAAGCAGATGCGGGCAAGCAAGTTATACAACTATACGAAATTTCAAGTTGATAGCTTGTGTAGTTGCTGAGAAAAACTGCTGTGACATACAGACAGACAGATAGATAGACAACGAAGTCTCACCATTTACCTAAGGGTTACCTTTTTACCATTTTGGTACGGAACCCTAAAAAGAAGAAAGAAAGGCACACAAATAGACAAAAATAAAAGACAACAATGTGAAAAGAACAGCACGGAGTGTGTGTCCTTACGATACGGAAACGGACACTAAGGTCCCCCGAGATCTCGGTCTCGGTCTCGGCAAATATCGGCCAAAAATCGCACCGAGATCTCGGTCTCGGCAAATCTCGGCAAATCTCGGCCAAAAATCGCACCGAGATCTCGGTGTCGGTCTCGGCAAATCTCGGCCAAAAATCGCACTGAGATCTCGGTGTCGGTCTCGGCAAATCTCGGCCAAAAATCGCACCGAGATCTCGGTGTCGGTCTCGGCCCAAAACGGCCGCGGATTCTTAGCCGCGGCCGAGACTCCGCGGCACTCGATTTGACAGACGGACATGGCGAAACTATAATGGTTCCTTGTTGACCACGCCACCCTAAAAAGGAACACAGTATAAAGGAAATCTGGTATTTTAGGAATCGGGTATTTAGAGAAGTCGAATCGGTATGTTGGCAATTTGGTATTTTGCTATTATGGTGCTAAGGGAACGAACGGCCAGATTATGTGTAACTAACGGTCTACCGGTGGCGGGTCTATATTGTCTTCCATAAAGTTTTAGTTCCGTTTTTAAGATTCCATAACGTTTTTAGTCATAAATATTGTTAGTCATAATATTGATTGTCATAATATTTGAGGGTATAATTTGTATTTCCGATTTTTCCTAGTCATATTTGTCGAAAGTCATAAAAACTTTATTCATAACTTTTTACATCATAGTGTATTACACCTCATAATGTTAAAGGTAATAATATTGCTTGACATAGTGATTATAAGGTCCAAACTATACGTAAGTAACTATATGTAAGTATTAGTTAAAAAATATGTTCGGTTCTGGCGCTTCGCCGGCCGCTGCCGCGGCACGCTCGCTTCGCTCGCTCGGCTCGCGCGCTGTAGGGTCGCAGTTCTACCTAACACTCCTCCTCGCTTCACTCGTCGTCGTACCTAATAGAGACCTTCCTTATACATCTACACCATATTCATAATATCAATTTGAAATTAAAAAAGAAAGATCATTTGGAGTCATATAAATTAAATATGTACTAATATGTATGAATAATAATAATTAGTAGTTTAAAATATATGCTTTAAAATATTTCGGTTTAATCATTAATATGCCTTTGAATGTTATAGATAATTATAATTTTTATGACTTATGAAAATTATAATCTTTAACATTATGGACTATTCACTTTAGCATTATTAAGCGTTATGCTTTACAATTTTTATGACTATCGATAGTTATGAACATAAATAGTATGACAATCAATTTCTGACTTTCAAAATTCGGTACAACAACTTTATGGGTGACAAAGGGATCCCCCCGGTGGCACACCATGCAAGTAGGTACCAGTTAACGAAGTAATAAACCAACATATATACCTACTCGTATACCTCACCTATTATAATATATCAACTTTATTTTGCTTTAAACAAATGCTGAGCAACTATTCTTGAAGGAATCTGATACCGAACAGTGACAAATGGGTCATACACAGCCACAGAAATAAAAGTTGTCTCTCCTGTTCCAGAAAGTTAAGGACTTTGAAACCAAATTTTTCGGGTTAGGATATATTCGCGTAATGGGAGTCTGGTGTAGTTTTGCCCTGTATCGAAATTATATGAGTCAACAACTCCCACGTCGTTAACTTTTAGGAACAGAAGGGACAATGTTGAACCTAACTCTGTGTATGGCCCAAATACATACATACATTTTAGGGTTCTCTACCCAAAGAAAGCCACCGGCGGGATCCTCTATTAGGTAAATACTACACATGCTGCCTGTCCGTAGGTATGTCCTTCCTTTAATGGATGTATCTTTGGTAACTATAAATAAAATACTATCAGGCGATATCCCTAACAAATAATAATGATAAATAAAAAAGCCCCACTGCAAGAGACATCGAAAATACTGCATTTTATATTACCTAACACACTTAAATTAGCTTCACTTGTAACTAACAATCAAATGTAATCAAATCTTAGAAGACGATTTTAACCTACTTCAATTATTGGGTTGACTTGAAATTTTGCATACTTATGTTTCCGATAACAATAGAATAATATGGTACCATAGAGCCGGCATAGATGAGACGGAAGGTGGCTAAAGGAACTCCTCAATGGCTAATAAGAAGTAGATCCGTCGAGGGACTCGTTTTACTTTACCTAAAATGATCAATGTTAGAACTTACAGTACCTACAGTCGGCAACAAAAAAAAAAAATTGACTTAAAAATATAGGCTGTATATATAAAGGGCAATTCTTCGAGCGTTTCAACCGCCGTCATTCCCGTGACCGCATTGATATTGAAATTCTTGTAGCTTTGGAAGTATTTTCAGTTAAATTTTGTAGAAGTCAGGGCACTCAACAAGATAACCGAAAATAACATCCAAAGCTACAGGAATTTCGACATTAATGCGGCCACGGGAATGACGGCGGTTGAAACGCTTGAAGAATTACCTTAAAACGGTGGCGGCTTATTTAGGTGCCAAATTAAGTCTAATTTTTTATGCCGTCATACTTAAACAACAAAATGTTTTTACCAACTAACCGCAAAATTGCTAAAATTACGAAAAATAAATCGATTCAACTCGATGTTTTTGAGCACTAAGAAGTCACACTTCCTGTTTTGGTCTGCTTTTATTAAACTTTGCGAGCTCGACATATTTTAACGAGTCACGTAATTACTATGGCGTTTTTTACTATTTAATTAGCGTTTATACCTGTTGTGTGATAAGTACTCATGGTACGGAACCCTCGGTAGTCGAGTCTGTCTCGCACTTGACCGGTTTTATATTTTGCTCGCCTGTATCTCGGCAATTGCCGAGCTACTTTTTCATCGCGCCTTAAACGAGCTAGTTGTGTCATAACTCATAATAATTATTGTTATGCGTCCCGCTCTTGTACAGGATTGTTTAGACTGTCAGGTAGCCATTTAATATTCTCACAATCGACCTATCTATTTATTCATTCACTACCTATTGGCCATGCATACTATATAAATATTGTAAGATTGTTAACCGAGATATAAAATGCAACTATTCACGAAATTTCGCTCAAGCGCTAATATTTCGACTGTTCAATTAGCAATCTGATTTTTAGGGTTCTGTACCCGAAGGGACACTATTAATATATCTACGCTGTCCGTCCGTCTGTCTGTCTGTCTTAACTATAAACTGTATCTTTTGAACCGTAATAGATAGCGGGTTGAATTTTTTTTCAGAATATGTGTTATTACGGAGGATTTACTAACAAATAAAAAATAATAATAAAGTGAATTAATAAAGGGGGTCCCCATCCCCATACAAGCAACGTTTTTTTTAACGTATTTTCATTTTTGTTGTATCGTAAAAACGGTAAAACATACAAGCGTCAAATTTGGTATGATTATAGAACAAACCCTATAGAATAGCAACAAATACTAAAAATCAGCCAGATGTATACGGAACCCTCAGTGCGCGAGTCCGACTCGCACTTGCCCGGTTTTTAACCCCGACGCACACAGATTAAAAGTTTAAAGTGTACCTGTGCATCGTAAGTTCCGCGTTTTTTTAATAGAAAGCTAGTTTAACTGGGATGGTTTTTACTTAGGTTTGATGAAAATCGGTTGGGCCATTTGAGAGTTATCAGGTCTGAAAGTGAAAGTCGCAGTAATGTCGGGTTTTTATCTGTTTAATAGTCATTGACAACGGGGGGATGCGTTCAACCTAATATACACATACACTACACTTCCACCGCCTTGCCTTCCATGTCCGGCATACTGTGTATTTACCATTCGCAGTTCGTCAAAACATACCTAGCTACTTAACTACCTTACCCACAACAAGTTTACCTACTTGAAGTTCCGGGTGGAGAAAGAAGAAATAGCGCTAGAGATGGTAATGATGGATGAATGATGGCGCGTTGCGTGGTGGTTTTGAAATTAAGTAGGTATGATTTTCCATTTTTGATTTACCTATCTCTTGTCTTAATTATATTCTCTTGCTGAACAATCGACGATAGTTTACGATATTAAATTAGAATTGGTAAAATTGGGCCAATATTTACATTGGTTTAGGGCTAGGCTAGGTGATATATAAAAACCGCGCAAGAGCATGTCAGGCCATGCTCGGTGTAGGGTTCCGTCACCATTACTACAAATACGAACAAACTATGAAAGCATCGAACATTGCTCTGCAAACTTAACTTAGCCATTAGAAAACTGTTATCCCCTTACATCGACATAGGTCGCGGTCAGTTTCCTAAGTGCAAAGTTAAGTTTGTCCCTTTAATATCATTTTCTTTTTGGCAACTATTTTGCTTACGGCATTCGGATTTTTTATTTTTCCCTTTACACGTGCTATAATATTTTGCTTGCTAAATTTCATGATTCTAGGTCAACGGAAAGTACCCTATAGGTATTGATTCCCTTGCGAGTATCAAAATATTCGACATAAACGGCCGTCTCTTTTGACTGCGTTGACTTAGAAGTTTAATATTTTCACAGCTCCAAGGGATTGCAGACTTGAGTATTTGATATTAATTTCATCTTGATGCCTCTATGCGTTCCTGAGAAAAAGGGTCTGGACAGACAGACAGACACACGGACAACGAAGTGATCCTATACGGGTTCCTTTTTCCTTTTGAGGTACGGAAACCCAAAAACGAATATGTCTACCGATAATGAAATGAACATTGGGTAAAATCTGTATATTTAGTGCAATACTAATTATCGGAACTAGGTATATTACAGTTGTCGGCTTGTTAAACTTTAATGATGATAAGAGATGTTTTCATACTGCGATAGAGAGGGTATCTAAATAGCCTCCTCCAAAAATACAATAAGAACATGCCTATACAATTTAAGGTCACGTGGGCGAACACGCGTATTTGGCAAGCATATTTATTTTTAATTGTCTGTTTTTTAAATTTTCAACGAAAGAAGTTGCCATAAAACTGGTTTAAAATCATTTCTGTTAGTGTACGAGTAGGAATATTATTATAACATTATCTTTATTAACAATTACCTTTGTAAATTAAAATTAAATGTTATTACTTTAGAACTACTTAGGTACTTGAGAACGATTGCATCGATTTGGCTGTCTGTCGTGACAGCTACTTATTATTATATTCTAATAAACAACAACACATACACACACACACATAATACATTAAACATTTTGGTAGAAGTTATCTTTTATATATCACCTTAGAACCACCACCTACCTATAGGTAGGTATCTATACATTACCTTATTAGTGTTTTTATTGTACATTGACTTGTAATTTCTATTGTTAATATAAGTTTCTATCAAAAATTTCACTTTAGGGCAAGCTTTTGTTGCCAACTGCACTTTTTAGGGTTCCGGACCTCAAAAGGAAAAAAACAGAACCCTTATAGGATCACTCGTGTGTCTGTCTGTCCGTCTGTCACAGCCAATTTTCTCCGAAACTACAGGACCGATTGAGTAAAAATTTGCTTCGAATATACTAGACCGTTTAAGTTTAAATTCAGAACACATATGTATTTCTTTTATTTGTTTTATCGTTAAAACGGTAATACATACAAGCGTCAAATTTGCTATCATTATAAAACAAACCCAATAGAAAAACGACAAATATTAAAAACTGGCCAAACGTGTACGGAACCCTCAGTGCGCGAGTCCGACTCGCACTTGACCGGTTTTTTGCGTAGCCACCATCTGCTTATCAAGACCAAACTAACGAGTCCCAACTCGGTGGTTCTACGTTAAATACAGCGGATATCCTGTTGCCACCTTCTAACTCCATCGTCAGATCAGCTCTTTGACTCCATAATATTGCATTGTCATCGGGTTTACATATGTATTCCAAATTAAAGCTCAATCGGACACCGGCTAGTGATTCAAATGTTGCTTGCAAATTTTGAAACGAACAACTTAGGTAGGTACATGCATACGAACATTGCAAGTTAAATAAAAGCTTGTAAAAATATCTGTTGTGGAAAACCTTGGGGAAGGCCTTTGTCCAGCAGTGGACGTCTTGCGGCTGATGATGATGATGATGATGATGACAAATATCTGAATATGAGTGTGAACCTTGTCGTCATGCGGTGACGTAATAAACGCCACATCACTCAATTATTGCGACAGGGTTCTACGTTGGTATGTTCACGAATCCTTTTTGTTGACTGTACCTGTATCATTGCGTACTGTGCATATAAATATTACCTTAGGTAAGTAAATTACTCGTGAAATCACAATGAAACTTGTTGCTCAATGTAAGTTTCTTTTTAATACGAATTGGTAGATAATATCAAGTGTTACGGTAACCTTTGCTCTATTATCGTATTTTTTATTTGTACCTACCTACATATCAACTGGCAACAACATACAGTTATCATATGGCGGCCTCGTGACCTAAAAAAGATTTAAATATAAAAAGATGTACTCATCACGATTAACTATGAAATACTATTTGAACATTATAACTATATTATTTACTCGTAGACGTGGGTACGTCTACTAAAAGTAACAAAACTATCCCACCTTTGCTGAGGTCTGTTTTTTCTAGACATTGTGGCCCACGAGTTGACGATAAAAAAGAAAATCTAGATGCCACATGCCTAGACCTATCCGAAACATCCTATATTCCAGCCTATATAGCCATTTTCATTTGTTTCTGGTTAATTACGAATTTTGTGAAAGGCTATACTCGTGTAAGGGAACAAAAAATGCCCCTGACGTTATTAGCCAATGAATATATTCTATTATTGTTCATCACATCTTGATAGTTATTAATCTGCCAAGTTTTACCCCGTAATGATTGACAGTTTTCTTGAAACGTCACTTCAATTTTTTTTTAATTTCTCCTAATATTAAAAAACACTACTGGTCCGTTTCTTTTATAATTAACGTATCTTGTTAATGATTTGAAGAGGAATAATTTTGCAAAAAACCAGACGTCTCTAGGTCAACATTAACTTGGTGTTTTTTGATGTCAAATATTTCAAACATTTTTTTTGACACTTGTGAGTCAGCGACACCTACTTACCATTTTTTTTACAATAATGTGACATCTCTTTCCGTATAATATTTATGTTTGTCTCAAATGAATTGGGTTGGAGCAACATGGTGAAGCGAGGGTTGATGAAGTTAGAGTGTCATTATGGCTTATTAGTCTCGAGTTAAACACTCTACTTTTAACTTCGATAGCGAGAAAAAAACTTAAATTAAAATACGTAATAAAAAATCATCATCATCATCATCATCATCAATAAAAAATAACAACTTAATAGCGCTCTTTTTTTACTGTGAATCCATCACTGTTATGCAGGAAGACACAACAACAAGGTTGATTTTGGGGTTAGAACATAACAAATAGTCCACAGACTATATTTCCGAAATGAAGACTGAGGGCGGTGGAGGTTGTATGCCCAGCCCGCTCTCCACCGCGCACTCCGACGATAAGGGCAACATCATCAAATGGCAACATGGATTTATCTGGCTGTTTGTGGTTTTCTAAGGTTTTATAAGGAAATTTAATAAAGTATTTTAGTCCCTAGGGAGTAAAGTGACACTTTAGTCCCTAAGGATTAAATGTATCACTTTAGTCCGACTATACATCGCTATTAAGAGTCATTTTAGAGCATGATAAGTGAAAAGTCACTGAGAAATGAGGTGTCATAATGAAAGAAGTCAATGGGCACAATCCAAAATTGTTGTGTTAAAGACTCGGTTATACGTTAGCCTGTTAGGTACTTTGTTAGTGACCCTGTGCTTACGAAACTAGCATAGCGGTTCCAGGTTCAATTCCTGGTATCCGCAAATATTTGTGGAATGAACGCGAGTATTTTGTTCTTGTGTCTTGGATGTTTTTTATCTATTTCTCTAATTTTTCTTCATTTATTTATAGCCTAAAATATACAAAAAATAAAGAGTTTTATTACTAAGCGATTTTATCCAGTATTGCTAGAGTAATGAAATAAATCGTTCAAATCTATTAGAGCCTGTGCACACTAGGGTTAAAAACGCTAGTGGGCACAGGCTAATCTAAGCATGATTGTGACACACGGACGGACGGACGGACATGACGAAACTATAAGGGTTCCGTTTTTGCCATTTTGGGCTACGGAACCCTAAAAAGTAGTCACATAATTTTTAGTATGTGTAAGTTTTAGCAATTTTCAAGTTTTAGCAGTTTTAGCAAAACGGTCGGTTCTGATTGGTCGATTTAACTATTTTATCTAAGTATAATAGAAAAAAATATTGATTGATTTTCATTGGTTCTAAGGTTGGACAACAATGTTATCCCATGTCTGCCCTTAAAAGTGATGGCTTCTGACCTCAAACCAGACCAAAAATGTTCATATTTCCGAGCAGTGTTGAGAAAAGTAATATCAGAGTCCTCATGGCACTGAGCTCTGAGTAAGTGATTCTAGCGAATTATATTATCACAACACTAGGTTACTATTGTCTCTCAAAAGTTGGCAACTTAGGAAACGCCAGTTTACTTCGTCTAAAAAAATACAACATATACTTTAATAGGGTCCTAAAGTAAAACCTATTTATTGACATAAGTATCGTAATTTGAAATAGTAAGGGCCTGTTTCCCAATCGTCAAGTAAACGTATCTGCCAGCTCTCCCTTTGTCTATTTTCAAGTGTAAGAAATGTTAAATTTATTTGTCGGATATGCTTAAATTGACTGTTGTGAAACAAGCGGTAAGTTAAAATTTCTGATGACATACTTAGCATTTTAACAGGTTAAATAAGTAAGTACGATGACTTCTTATTTTATAGCTGAATTTGAAGTCGTTTTTAATAAAACACTTCGATAAGGACTTGTTTCCGGGCACAAAGTATCTAATGTTTGTACATACCATACCTACTTCAGTGGTCTACATAATTGAAGTCTTTAGCATATTCTGTTATCTTTGTGTTATTAAAATAACGATGAATTTTTAGGTGATAACCTCTGATGATTGATAATTCGTTGCCGGATGAATACATGACATGAAGCAGGCATACGCACGTTTTTATTATTTGATTTAATACTTTAATACAGTACAGTTCTTAGTTTGTTAAATATGGCATGACACGCAATAAAATTGTTATAAGTACACCTGGTTCTATTTTCGTTCACTTTGGTAAATCCATATTTTATAGTGATCATCATCGGGAAGATTCGGGAGGTGCCCAGATTTTTTTTGATAATTGTATTATTATAGTGGCCTCTTCTGTACCAATAATTATACGGCGTTTCGTGAACAAAAGATTTCCTTTAGCAGGATAGGTCCTTAGGACCCAAGGATGGATTTACGAAGTAGAGCACTCGACATTTTTGATGCAAGATTTTTAGTGGGGGAGGGGGCAGCCTAATCTTGATAACTGCGCCTGTTAGGCTACTAGGTCAAGTTTGGTGTCGATCTCATGTATACCAACATTCCGAATTCATTTTTGGAATTAAGTATTTTCGAACCATTCTAAAGCAAAATGATAATGATATTGAGAATAGAAAAAAGACCATAACTTAAAAAATACCTAGAATATTAAAAAAAAAATAGATCTATTGAAAACACTGTTATTTTTATATATTTAAAAAAAATCTAAAAATATACCTACTATGCACATCCATTAAAAATAATTTATATCCGTCGATAGCATCAAAACTTAAACAAAAAACAGTTTGTGATTTTGTAATGATAGGGATGGGATTATTAACACAATAAAATAATATTTCATGCCATGCCAATTCACGCCTTAGAATATTAAAAGAAAGGTGGAATAAATAAATTACGTCATAAAATTTCACATATGAATTTATTACGTTAGCGAGCCGCCCTGCTACGTACGCGTAAACTACTTATTTACAAAAAATCTTAGCCTATGTTATTAAGGACTAATGTAACATTCTATAACAGAAATAGTTTTTTCACTTCTCTTGCTCTTAAAATGTTACTTTAGTCTCTGCATATCGGGACTAAAGCTCCTTATTAGTCTCTAGGGACTAAAGCATTTTTTTTAATTTACTTTGGAAACCCCTAAACAACCAATCACGGTGTTTGTGAACGGAGGATTATCGCCATTTTGAGTGATTGTGTACCTATAGACCACAGAATAAGGACTTGCATAGAAACAAAAATATAAGAAAGAACAAATGACGTATATTTGACCTTTTTCTATTTATGGCATTCATAACGAGTTAGAAAGATATGTCCTTAAAAGTATTCTATCCTTAAAGAAAGTAAATTAAAAAAATATATTATAATTTTGCTGTTTCTTATGTCCGGTTTCTATGATACTTATTCTGTGGTGTAGACAATTGGCTAAGTAAAGTTTTTGGAAGAGATGTAAATTATATTTTTATTCCTTAGTCGTCATCCTACAGATCAAGGAACTGCGGCTCTTTTATTTTTATTTCCTCTAATATTTTAGAAATGTTTTTTTTAGTTATTAAGTTGACATTATTATTATTATTATTATTATTATTATTATTATTATTATTATTATTATTAAACTTTAATTACCGACAAATTAAAGTTTAATAATGTCAACTTAATAACTAAAAAAAAACTAAATATAAGAGGAAATAAAAATAAAAGAGCCGCAGTTCCTTGATCTTTAGGATGACGACTATCGAAAAAAAATATAATTTATATCTCTTCCAAAAACTTTACTTAGCCAATTTTTAGGGCGTGAAAATAACCTCAAAATGACAACTGTGCAAAAATATAAAAAAAAGACTATTTAATTTCGTGAAACACGATGAATGATTACGAAAATGAATCTATTTAATTATATTAAAGATGAATTCATTTTATTATGCATGGTCCAATTAGTTTTGAATAAAATGTTTTCAGGTTTTAATCTGTTGGCTAAATATGCAAGCATTTAAAACGTCACTTTACAAAAAAAAATTAAAAACCGCGGAACAAATTTTTTTGCTATTGTAATTTTATATAGAACGTCGTTTTTTTCCTCGCATTCAAAGTGAAAAGTAGAGTGTTTAACTCGAGACTAAAAAACCATAATGACACTCGATCTTCATCCACCCCCGCTTTGCTCGGGCGTATAAATATCTCGTGTCATAATGGCTTACTTTAGTCCCTTGTTGAACAATCTACTATTAATATATCTTCATTACTTCTAGAGATAATTCCCTACAAATAACAGTGCAAACTCTTCCTCCATTGATTAGTTAACTACTAAATTAAAAATTTATAACAACTAACTTTAACCGATCCTGACCAAAATTAGATGGGATCACCCTTAATAAAAAATAATCTTTGATATTGGTCTACGTGGTAAATAATTATTAGCGCACATATGACATACCTTTTGTAAATTGAAGAGTGTCAATTTTCTCATAGATCCCATTATCAGATCTTGGGTAAAAAAGGAACCCTTATGGTGAGACTTCGATGTCTGTCTGTCTGTCTGTCTGTCTGTCTGTCTGTTTGTATGTCACAGCAGTTTTTCTCAGCAACTACACAAGCTATCAACTTGAAATTTGGCATAGTTGTATAAGTTGTATAATATTTAATTTAAAAATAATTGAAAAGGGGTCTAGAATGGGGGGTTGAAAATGAAAGTGATTTGATTATAGTAAATGGGATGTCATATGAAAGGATTTAATCTGCACATTTTAAAACTATTTTTTTTATAATTTTTCGTGACGTACTTTTTGATTTGTAACCAAAGATGTTCAAAACCGATCGTTCCCCCCCCCCCCCCCCCCCGTTCCTCCGAAGGTTATCATCTGAAAAATCTGAAAAATTCCTAACTTATAGATAATACAATACACTTATACAATATACTTATATTTTATGGGAAAAATAAAACGAAGTGTTCAAAATTTATAGTTTTCGAGAAATTGACAAAAAACTTTAAAGATCTGTACGAGATTTAGGCAAGTCAAAATGGACCTTATTGCATACAATTAAAGTACATAAAAAGGTATATTTTTGAAGTACGGACTTAAATTCGGAACCCTCGGTGCGCGAGTCCGACTCTCACTTGACCGGTTCTTTTTCATAGTTCTCGTTGTTCATCTCTTTGTGATAATCGCCTGTTGTGTCTGTAGATTTATACATACGAGTACATAAGCAACGCACCGGGTATGAAGCCATTTTCAGCCGGCGTGAGCTGTAATAAGACGTCCTTTGGAAATCGGTTTTTTAATCCCTACGTTGCTAGAGTCTGACCAACCTTTACCACTGACGTGCGCCGTTTCGTCCATATACTTACACTATTTATCTTCCTTCATTTCTACTTTCATTTATTTTATCTAAGTATTTGGTCCTTTTCAGTCGCACATCATGTTTTTCCATTAAAGTCTTTCGAACCTATCCTTGGTTTTACAATATCGAATTCCCATTTTTCGTAGAATTTTTCGTAGCGTGAACTTAGAACCCTTGAAATTAATAAGCCATTAATTTCAATTTGAAAAATTGGCGATTTAAAGCTAATAGAAGCCCTATTAGCTTTAATCGCTAATTTTTCAAATTCGGGAGTTCGTTGAATTTAATATGAAAATCATATATCCTGATTACATCGTAATGAAAAATATCCAGATTTAATACAAAATCATTTTTCGGTCTCTTTCTCTTTGGCTTTTCAAAGGGCATCGATGGAGGTTTTTAGTCGGCTTCTGTTAATATTTTTTTAAATGTATTTTATGAAATCCCTGTTGATATCACCACCACCAATCACCCGGTCTTGAAGTTTATTAAAATAGGGACATTAAAATCAATTGTCGAAAAATATCAAATGAAATATTGCCTAATATGGTGGTATGACTACGTTATATAGTTCAAGGCCAAAAAGAAGATTGCACTCCTTGGGTGTTGGACTGCAAGTAAATCCGTAAGACATTGTCATTTTCTATCACACGATTACGGCCGATTTTACCCGAAACCAAATGTTATTTTATCTATATTATCTGTATTTATCTGTATTAGTATGTTTATCGTTGCCTAGCACCCAAAGAACAAACCTAGAGCATGCCTAGAGCTTAGTGTGAGATTAGGTCAATTTGTGTGAGGTTTTCCTCTGGTCGTTATTATTTATTTAATTATTATTCGCTTAATTTTGTATGATATCGTTATACGCATCTCGAAAACCGCGCCGCATCGAGAACAGCTTCTTTGTCGCGCTTCCTATTGCTCCGAAGCTTAGAGTGAGTCATACTTCGCCGAATACACCGCCCCGGTTTCCGCTTTTCAAATTAGGCTGCAGCACTCTAACTGCCGCACTCAGAGACGTCAATTAAGTTTTAAGTTTCATTAAAGTAGCTGCTGTCACTTTCTTTGCTATAGCAATAGAATAAGACGCAGCAACTTTAATGAAACTTAAAACTTAATTGACGTCTCTGGGTGCGGCAGTAAGGCCGTTTTCGATTTAGGTTTCCGTACCCAAAGGGCACACATTTCGGTTAATTAAATTAATTAAATTACAAACGCTATCGTTCGTTCCTGCGTCTGTTCTAAGCTACCTACCTTTTAAAATGGCTGTTACTACTGAACCGTAGTAAATAGCCCGTTAAAATTTCTACAATCTTAGTATTATTATAGGGGATATCTTAAAAAAATAAGGGGATCCACTTACATGAGAACACATTTTCGTACCGTTGCTATACGTACTATACTAGAAGGCGGCTTTTATTAGATACTACTGAATAAAGTTTAACAATATTTTATGTCCTACTATAATTAAAGAATATACCAATCAAGGGTAATCTTGCTATAGTGGAGGAACTCGCCTTTGCGCCGTACCTTATCGAGCCTCAATGCGCTTCTAACATCCACACCGGAGTGCGACCTATTTGCTTGGCGATGGGCGGCTGTGCGCGAGGTGTGTTTGAGATTCTGTGAGGCGATGGATACTAGGTGCTCGTCTATACCAATGTAATTGTCTCGTACTTTGTAACTAGCTTAAGTTTCATGATGCATTGGTTCTTACTGTAATGTCATGTAAACGTATTTATCGTTAATTAAATAAATAAATGAAAATAAATAATTACTGTTTGGAGTGTTTGGACAGTTTTTAACGAGTTACGACTATGCTATGGTGTCTTATTATCATTTAGTTAGCGTTCATATTTTGTGATGGGACGGAACCACCGGTACACTAGTTCGACTTGTACTTGATCGGTTTTTTTTATTTAAACTTCATTAAAAATATACAATAAACCAATGGGCTGAACAGAAACAACTTCGATTCGTGAATAGTTGGTATACTCATACGAGTATGTAGTATCAGGCTATGATGACAAAACAACTTCAGTCACTCCTCATCATTAAATAGGTACTATCCCTATACTTCCTATGAATCATAAAAAAAAATTGCCACGCGCTTAACTGGTTCTAATCAATCACTGATAAGCTAACTCTAGGAATTGCGAATCCGCTCTATAAATACCTATGTAGCAACAGTAAATAGGTCAAAATCAGCATTCATTGACAAAGCTCTCGTATTGAGGTCGCGACTCCGCCAGTACATCGCTATCGAGCTGACAGGAAGCTGCTATCAACTTGTCGTTAGGTATATAACACAATTTTTGCAATTAATTATTGCCGAAATAATTTTAACTCCCACGATTTCGTATCAACGCGAGATAATAAATGCCGATGTTATGATTTTTATGCTTCTCCATAATTAGTGACCGTAACTGGTCATTTCCACATTTTTTGCGCAATTAAAGCGTAATGAAACTATATCCGATATGGGTATTTTATTAATACTAGTCTCTACCAGGGAATAATACTTTGACAATAGGTAGTTATGATAGAAATATAATTACTTCACATTTGTATAAATATGTAATTTTATGATCGTCGTTGGCGCAGGGCAGTTGCTTACATAAGATACAAATATAGTTTTTGTTGTGTGCCCGAGCGGGGTGCGCCTGCGCCGCCCTGTCAACGCTCGCGCGCACATCGCACATACTCTATTATCGCTGTGACGTACCGATGCAGAACATTGAACTCCGGAGGAAGTTTACGATGTTCCTGGATTTTTATTTTATACCATTTTTTTATTATGCTTTTACACTGTACCTACATTCCATAGATAGATTTTAGCCCATATTATTAACGTCCGTCTATCCCGTCATGCTATACTCCCGGAAACCTAATGTGGATTTCGTCCTGGCAGGGGTAAACAAATTCTGGAAAAACGCCTAGAACAACACCGTCATCTCTTCATGTGTTTTGTCGATCTTGAAAAAGCTTTCGACAGAGTATATCCTGAAGCCTTGTGAATTATGTTAAAGAAAGCTGGTTGTCCTGAAAAACGACTTAACTTGATACGCCAATTTCATGACGATAAGATGGCAAGAGTTCGGCATGGAAATAACTTTTCAGACCAATTCTCAGTAACCAGCGGTGTGAAGCAAGGCTGTGTCTTGGCTCCTCTTGGCTCTCTCTCTTAGATCTAAGCGACAAGTAACCAAACTTTAAATCTTGGATATCTTGAACGCTGACGACGTGGCTGATTCTATAGAGTCTCTCCAAAGTTTTGTGACATCTTTAAGCATCTTTAATGCCGCAAATTTGGGTTGCCAGCTCGGGTAGCAGGTGCGGCGGTAGCCTTTAGGAAACTAAAGGCACGTGTTTGAAACTCACACGACCTAAAGCTGAAATCTAAAATCTTAGTGTACAAAACAATCGTCTTGCCTACTTTATTATACGCCGCGGAGACTTGGTGCTGCTATAAAGCAGACATCAAGCAATTAAGCCTTAAATGTCCATCCTCGCATAAAGTGGCAAGATCGGGTTCCAAACTCAGAAGTATTACGTCGTGCTGGCTTATGCGGAGTGGAAGCGCTCGACATGAAGCACCAGCTGAAATGGTGCGGTCACGTCTTACAAATGGATGACAGCAGACTGCCAAAAGCAGTTTTCTACTCCGAGCTTTCTAGCAGGAAACGAAAACAGGGTGGGCAGTTTTTGCGTTACAAAGACGTGCTCAAACGCAATTTTGTGGCTTGTGACATATCAACTGATAGTTGGGAGAAGCGTGATCGTCTTGGACTGGAATGGCGCCACACCGTCCATAAAAGTGTGGATTTGTACGAAGAAAATCGTCTAGGATAACTTGACGCAAAGCGCCAAATACGGAAGACTCAACCGAAGTCCTCCTACAACTACACACTCAACTCGGCTGGCCAGCTTTATTGTGTGCCATGTGACCGGATCTTCAAGTCGAAGTTCGGTTTCGCTAGCCACATCAGAGTCCACCACATTAACGACTCGGGATAGATGTATAGGAGTGGCCGTCGCCGGATACGGCTTGGACGACACGATGATGATGACATCCCATTAATTCCTTTATACATTTATAACTACCTAATCCAAATTATACATTAGACACTTAATTATGTTTCAACTTCGACTATTACCTATAGTTACTCATATTTTTAATGTTTTTGTTATAAAACTACACTTGGCATTTATATTTATTATGAAATAAGCAACATCCATTCATTTAGCTCTATGTTTGATAGGTAGGTACAGAAAGCCATCAAGTACCTATTAAAGTCCATATTAGAGGCCGATATTAAGTAAATATTTCGGTAAAATATGTTATGTCATTGGCAACATTTTTAACTTAGGTACTAGGTATTACATAAACAATAACTCTGCCTAATGGCCCTACATCCAGGATTGACCACAAGGAGGTATATCGAGCAGCGTTAGACGCAGACTGCTTGCGGTTTGAACTGGTTACGTCTGCGGCAAGGCGATTTAATGGGCGCGAGCAATGCACTGAAAGTTATTGCTTACTTCCAGTAAAGTGAAATAGGTCAATAGTTTCAGTGCGGTAACAAAAGCCAGTTAACGTGCGTTCGTATTCCTGTTCTATATTTAACAGTTTGCTGACAACACACACTGTACTGTATGGGATTTCCGAACAACACGTTGGTTTACGTGAATAATACTATGCGATGCGTTAGTGGTGAAACCACCGAGTTGCAGTTGAAGAGACTCGCAGTCAGTCCTAAATATACATTTTTAGGAGCAGATACAACAACTTGTAATGGAAATCTGGGGTCTGACTCTTTTATAGGGTTCAACGGGACCCTATTACACGCTGTCCGTTCGTCCGTCCGTTCATCTGTAATAACATTAAACAGCCGTATCTTTTGAACCGTAAAAGATACCCCGTTGATTTTTTTTGCAGAATATGTGATATAACGACGGATTTCCTAACAAATAGTAAAAAGTCAAAAAGTAAAATAATAAGGAAAGTCCATATACAAGAAAGGTCTTTTCTCAGCTTTTTTTTTTGTATTTGTTCTTGTATTAAGTTTCAGCGACATAAAAACAGTTCTAAGCCGCTCTCAGAGACGTCAATTAACTTCTACATAAGTTTGATTATAGTTGCTGCTGTCACTTTCTTTGCTATAGCAATAAAATAAGACGCAGCCACTTTAATCAAACTTAAAAATTAATTGACGTCTCTGAGTGCGGCAGTAAGTTTCGAGAGCAAAACCTATTTTCCACGCCATAGCATTCAATATACCTACTAGCGATTCAAAACTTATTAGTTAAATGATTGTAATATTTAGAGCTTTTAAGGTTACCTATAATTATTCATAGCGATATTGGTTTATCTAAAAGTAAAAAGATACAAAGTTATTAAGTATAGGAGAGAAAGTCGTAAATAAGTATTATCGATAAACAGCGTTTGTGGAACAACGAAGGCAATGACCGGCGCCATTAAACGTGATTACATTCCGTTCCTGAAGAAAAAGGTGTCAAACCGTCCTACGCAGTGCGCCCGATTCATAGAACTCTAGTTTTTGAACTACTTAGGTACATGATTGCGTTTTAGCTTCCAGCACAAACATAATAATACTTTTTAAATTGTAACTTTACATGAAAAATAACTCTCTTTTTTATGCATCCGGGGAAGAAGCAATTTTTTTTCAGCAACATTTTCATATTTTTTGCAAATTGTAGGTAAATCTGCTAAAGTAAAAGTAAAGGAGGTACCTAAGTGCGGCCGGGGAGTAAACTGTCCACTGCGGGCTTAACATGCAAGCACGAGATAAAATTTGACAGGTGCTAGGCAAATGAATACATCTATTCCATATTCTAACGTAAGCCTTAACGCTTAAGATTTAAAATAAAAATGTCCCGTCATGACTTTTATTACCAAGCGACTATTGCGATTGTCACTTTTTATAGCGATTTTATCAAGATGGGACACTTTTATTTTAAACCTTAAGCGTTAAGTCTTACGTTATAATATGGCATAGATTTCCCCAGCGCCTGTCAAATTTTATCTCTTGCATGCATGTAGCTAGTTAGGCTAGTTAGGGGACCCAAGACAAATGTACCTAAACATCAGTGTCCCTGGGGAAGTGACGTAGATCGGCTGGGACATCACGGACTTTCTTGCCAGAGAAGTGCCCGCCGCTTCTCGAGACGCGCCGCATTCAATGACATTATCCGTCGTCGGTCTCTTTCCTCAATTAATGTGCAGGCTCTAATTAGACCCTACTAGCATTTCCAGAAATTATGGCAAGAGACTTGACGGGAGACGGAATTACTTTGGTTTGAAAATGGGGCCGGTGCTACTGTGGGATGCAACCTGTGTAGCCGCGCTAGACCCGTCGCATCTCCATCGAACCTACAATAAGGTGCGGCGGCTGAGGCAGCTGAAGGCACCAATATCGGCAAATATAGCGCTCTCCGCTCAGAATATTATTTTATTCCATTCGGCGTCGAGACCCTTGGTCCGTGGGATCCTAGTGCCCTTAGCCTCTTCAAAGAAATTTCGAAGAGGCTCATTGACGTCACGGTAGAACGAAGAGCTGGCAGTTTCCTCCCTCAACGGATCAGTTTAGCAATTCAGCGAGGAAATGCTGCCAGCATCTTTGGGACAATGCCGCAGGGGCCATTTCGGCATTTAGTTTTTTAGTTTGAATTTTTGGCTACATATCATACTTTTTATATTAGTTTTGATTTATGATTTTGAGCTTAAGTAGATTAATAATACTTATGCCCGATTTCGCCAACCAATTAACAGACCGTTTAACCTATGTCGAATACAGCCGTCAACATATCTAATCATCTGTTTAATTGTTGGTGAACTCCGCACTTAAACATACTTATATTACCTTGCATAGTTTAGTTAGAATATTTAAAAACGTATAGACGATGTGTGAAACAACAATAAAACACAACACATACGACGATCATACTTTGTGTGTTAAATACACACGTAACAAACATTTTAATAAAAAATAAACCGATGTTATAAATGTAATAAGCTCGTGCTCTAGAAGTCCGTTTTATTTTATCACGAAACGCATCGCATATGATACAGGCACAGGGGCGAGCGTTTACGAGCGTCGCGGGGTCACCAGGCACCGGATTCCGCCGAACTGCTCGTAAATCCACCCGACTGCTCCATTTTTGACACAGTTACAATATCTTTAAGAATAGACTATGACTGAACCTGTCAGAGCGCTTAAAGGATCGTTGTGTGTACAGTTAGCCAGTAAAAATGTTAAGCGTGTTTGAACCATGTCATTATAAATGTTGTTTGCTAATGTCCGTCCCTATGATCAAACCGCGGGTAGATAAGGATAACTTGAATTAAAATTAGACATTTGCAACATACATTAAATCTAAACGATGCATCGATGCTCGATGCTAGACGAGACGAGCTCAAGGCCCGACCACCTGCGGCCATCCACTATAACTATATCGGAGAGGTGCTGACCTGCACCAAATGTTAACGAACATTTCGTGCAAAAATCGGTTATGTCAGCCACCTGAGAGCACACGAGCGACGCTCTGAATAGTCGGATCCTAGTCGCTGTGGCCGAAATCGGTCGGGATCGTATTATTATTACATTAAATGTCAAATGTTTACATTAAATGTCAAAAGATGTTTTTTTTTATTTTCTTTTTAGCTTATTATTGTTAAATAGTTGTGTTATCCGATAAACATTACCATTTTGGCGTAACTACCGTGGTTTAATTTAAAAAAAAAAAGCGCACTCTTTAATTTTGCATCTTCGATCGAACATTTACCAAATTTTGAGCTCTTGCGGTGAAAAAAAAAATTACTATCACATGGTAGCCAATGAGCTAAAAAACATGCCCATTTAATAGAGATTTTAAAACAGTAAACATCTTTTTATTTAAATATTAGAATAAAAAACAACATCAGTTTTCCGCAATCGATTCGATTATTTCCTGTGATTATTTCATATTAAATTTGTGCTCCACAATTCCAAAGCGTACCTAATTATGACAAACTTTTCCTTGCGAAAATAAAAATACTGGCCACTAATTTTGTGAAACCTTTTATTGAAAAAAAGTAACGATTTGTGATCCGAGCGAAGCATTACACCCTTTTGTTGCAATAATAACAATACTGGGCAGTACTTTTTTTAATGCCATTTATTCGAAATTTAGCCATCCAGACTACCGGATTTTTAATCGAGTACATAATGCGTTCACTGAAGGCAGAATTCTTGGTCAGGGTGTGGGTGGAACAAGTGGAGGAAGACCCACCCGAGGAGATGACGAGAATGTTTTGGACCTAGTTGAAGCAGATCCTTCTCTATCCGTGCGTGATATGGCAAATTACCTGGGTTTATCTGTATGAAAAGTGCATACTACATTAAAAGTACACCAATTACACCCATTTCACGTCCAACGTGTGCAAGTTTTATTGCCTAGAGATTATCCCTTAAGAGTAACTTTTTGTCGAGTGATGCTGCGTCGGATGCGTGAAGACCCAGACTTTTTTAACAAGATACTGTGGTCGGACGAATCATCTTGCCGTCAAGATGGCTACATGAATCTACACAATCTGCACAGTTGGCAGTTAGATAATCCTCACTTAATGAGATAGGATAGATCTCAGTACCAATTTAAGGTAAGTCTTCTCATGATCACGGTATTCACGGTTGTTGTAATACGATAAAAACGTCAAGGTTTAATTAATTATGCTTTTTACCGCGATGAATCCCCTATCTATTACAAATATTAATTTTAGGTAAATTTGTGGACCGGTATCTTGAATGGCGAAGTGATCGGCCCTTTCGAGCTGCCATCTACTCTAAATGGAGATAATTACTTGGAGTTTCTTCAAAATGATCTACCTATCCTTCTGGAAGATGTGCCGCTTGCACTAAGGCAAGTAATGTGGTTACAACAAGACGGTTGTCCCGCACATTACGCAGCACGAGTGCGACAGTACTTAACTGCCGCATTCCCAGAACGATGGATTGGCCGGTTAGGCCCAATACTATGGCCTCCGCGTTCACCGGATTTGAACCGCTTAGATTTTTTTTATTGGGGTTGTCTCAAAGAGAAAGTGTACAGCCGTCCAATTACGAGTCTTTCTGGGTTACGAGAGCGAATAAGAATTGCTGCTCAAGAAATAGGGAACTCTGGATACACCAGATTCGTCAGGCGTTCCTTTATCCGACGATGTAGAGCTTGCATTAGGGCTGGTGGACGTCAATTTGAGCACATTATTTAACTTAACTTTATTAAAACATTTCCTTTTTATGTTTTTTTATTTCACAGATAGCATTAGTTAAATCATTCATTAGAAAAACCGGCTTCCTTGCTACTCCAATACCTACTTTTTTAAGTTTTATTTATCAAAACCAATAAATGTTTACTGTTATAAAATCTCTATTAAATAGGCATGTTATTAAGCTTATTAAAAGAATAAAAAGCTGTCGGGATATTTTTTAAATTTCGAATAAATGGCATTAAAAAAGTAGTTAGTGCCCGGTATCGTTATTATTACAACAAAAAGGTTGTAAAGCTTCGCTCGGATCACAAATCTTTACTTTTTTCAATAAAAAGTTTCACAAAATTAGTGGCCAGTATTTTTATTTTCGCAATGAAAAGTTTGTCATAATTAGGTACGCTTTGGAATTGTGGAGCACAAATTTAATATGAAATAATCACAGGAAATAATCGAATCGATTGCGGAAAACTGATGTTGTTTTTTATTCTAATATTTAAATAAAAAGATATTTACTGTTTTAAAATCTCTATTAAATGGGCATGTTTTTTAGCTCATTGGCTACCATGTGATAGTAATTTTTTTTTTCACCGCAAGAGCTCAAAATTTGGTAAATGTTCTATGGAAGATGCAAAATTCAAGTTTGCGATTTTTTTTTAATTAAACCGCGGTAGTTACGCCAAAATGGTAATGTTTATCGCATAACACAACTATTTAACAATAATAAGCTAAAAAGAAAATAAAAAAAAACATCTTAGTACACTAACCACAACCAAAAAATTGAGTAAGGGTGTCAATTTCCTAAAAAATTAAAAAAGTCCAAATATCTCGAAAACCGTGGCACTTTTACTAAACCTCATTTATCATTATTAGAACGACCTAAGTGCCCCCTATCAGCAGTTCACGGATTATCCACTCATTACCTAACACCCTGTATATATATATATATGTTTGAAGGAATTGGAGTAGGAAACATTGTAGCTGGAGGGTGACGCGTGACGCGACGGCTCGCGGGCCCCGTAGCGACGAGCGGGGCGCGGGCGCGCGCCGCGGGATGTGCGAATGGCCGTTATCGCTGGGACACAGCGATGATTGTTTATCCAGCCTGTTCCTTGAATTGCAACTAATGACTCATTCGTTCCATAACCGTCCGCCATTAATAATCATGTATATTTATGAATTACGCGCTTTTACAAACCAATGCATAATCATAAGTAGGTAATTTTCTACCTAAAGGATTCCGTAGTCAAATTAGGAACCCTTATACTGCCCTCATAAGAAGAAAAGGCACATGTGCAAACGAATTGGTATTGCACATGCGACCTTTATTAACCTACACAGGGTTTAATATGCTTCTGTAAATAATTCGCAGATGTGCCCTTTTTTCTTACGAGGGCAGTATAGTTTTGCCATGTCCGTTCGTCTGTCTGTCCGTCTGTCGATCTGTCTGTCTGTACCTATGTCACAATCACTTTTTCTTAGAAACTATAAGTGTCACAAAACTGAAATTTTGTATATATACCGTGCGCAAAGACCATTAATAAAACGCAAATCGTGCCCGTAAACTATATAAATCATGTGTAGGTCAATGCATTCATTTTTATAATAAATTACCCAACGTAGTTTGAGAGTTACCCCTTCCTTTGAAAATTACTTGAAAAAGTCGTTAATGTCTAAAGCGTACTATAGGGTCAAGGACTATCCAACGGTCAAAAATGCTTTGCCTAAACTAACTAAATAACTCGTAAAAATCACGTAAACGCTGTATCTTGTCTAGGGGACACAGTTTATGTAGGAAAACATATCGAAACTCTTTTATGTGGTTACCTACACGTATAATATATATAAATAATATATATATGTAAATATATATATATATTTACACAGTTTTATATAATGCTAGAATAAGTAGTATCATTGTTTTGTTTAAAAAATGATAAGTAACTATTGATTTTCTTGCGGCGCTTCTTCTCAGCAGTGGTCTCCTCTTGGGAAGCGCTGGTAGATTTTGACGTGTAAAAGTGCCCGTGCGGCCTAGGTACTTACTGATTAAATATATTTTATCTTTATCTTTTATATATGTTACTTGCCTTGCTCTGTTTGTTCTAATATTGTTACTATAACATATTTTTTATTTGTGCCAAAGCTATTTTTAAAGTATTGTCGTCGTATTTAGCAGACTTTTTTATTTTGAAAGGTATTCTGAAAAAATATAAAACAATAGTAGTTTAAGTAACTTCCTGCCGCTATTTCATTTAAAGCGCCAGTCATTTTTCCACAAGTCTGTTAAAAATTCAATTAATTACCTTCATGTTTTTAGAATTCGTTTAAAAAACGTTTTACAATTACTGATTTTGGAGTAATAGCTTCACATCAGACGAAATAACCCCACTATGTGGTACGCATTTACACCAAAAATAATAATTTGGCATAGTTGTATAACATGCTTGCCCGCATCTGGTTTTAGTAAAAAAATATGAAATTAGTTTTAAAAATAATTGAAAAGGGGTCTAGAATGGGGGGGTTGGAAAATGAAAGTGATTTGATTATATCAAATTGAGTTTCATATGAAAGGGCTCAATTTGCACATTTCAAAACTATTGTTTTTGTAATTTTCCGTAACGTACTTTTTGATGTATAACCAAAAATGTTCAAAAAATGACCGTTCCCCCCCTTTATCTCCCAAGTTCATGAACCGAAAAATCTGAAAAAATCCTTACTTATAGATAATTAACTACTTATATTTTACGAGAAAAATAAAACGAAGTGTTCAAAATTTATAGTTTTCGAGAACTTTAAAGATCTATACTAAAATTTAGGCAAGTCAAAATGGACCTTATTGCATACCATTAAAGTACATAGAAAGGTATATTTTTGAAGTACGGACTTAAATACGAAACCCTCGGTGCGCGAGTCCGACTCGCACTTGACCGGTTTTTTTATTGATAAATAGATGCGGGCAAGCAAATACAACTATGCCACATTTCAATTTGCTAGCTTTACTGAGAAAAACTGCTGTGACACACAGACAGCTAGACACCGAAGTCTCACTATAAGGGTTCCTTTTTATTTACCATTTTGGTACGGAACCCTAAAAACCTCACTAAAATAGCGACTACCCAACTTCAATATAATTTTGCTTAATTTTAACGCGGAATGATGATCGGAATATGTTTACGCTCGCCGTTTTACAGTGTTTTTAACGTTCGTGTGAATCGACTGAGGATATATAGAGCGGTACTAAACATCTATATATATAATCGATGTGGACTCGATGTGTTCCCTATGGACTCCGAAACAGCTGAACCGATTTCGATGAGATTTTTAGACAATCTTCAGATAAGCCCAGCGGGGGATCCTGTGAAGTTTGGTAGCGATCAGATCATCGGTTTTTTTGCTTTTTTATTTTTTGACAATTTTGTGCAGCAACGCGCCGGGTACCAACTACCAGCTAGTTACAAATATTTTACTAGCCTTAAAAGGTTGATGCAGATAATATTATAAATGCCAAAGTGTACCTATTTGTTTACGTCTTCACGGGAATAGTGATAAACAACTTCTACTGGAAATAGTGTTAGGCCCGGACTCCACCAAAGCGGAGACGAGACGAGATGAGAGGAGATATGTTTTAAACTACCAATAGAATTTCGTTATTTACACATCTCGGCGCATCCGCTTTGGTGGAGACCGGACCACTGGCGTAGCTACCAAAGGTGCCCCGGGGCCCCGAAACCTGATTGGTAAACCTCATTAAACTATCGAAAAATTTTCCCACCTTCGGAATTTAAATAAAGGGGCCCCAGTTTTTTTTTGCCCCAGGGCCCTTGGTCATCTAGCTACGCCACTGGACCGGGCCTAAAACAACTTCTGCCGCAGTGTTTTCCACTATGCATTTTTCTATTGTATTTTAATCTAAACTTACTTATAAAAAAGTGTTTGCCCCTATCCTACTAATATTATAAACGTGAAAGTTTGGATGGATGGATGGATGTTTGTTACTCAATCACGCCAGAACTGCTGAACGGATCTGGATGAAATTTGTCACAGAGATAGATTATAGTCTAGAATAGTACATAGATTATTTTTTTATCCCAAAAAAATGGCCGGTTCTCGAGGGAGCAGCGATAAACGACTTCTACGCGGACGGAGTCGCGGGTAAATGCTAATACTTTAAATACTCAATAATAGAAAAATTACCGGTGTTTTCTTTACTTCCCGTTGCTTGTTTCGATCACGAGATAGGTAAAAGTGGTAAAGCTGGCCATACACACTAGGGTATGCCTGCGCAGTTTTGCCTTTACAGTTGAACTGCACAGGTAAACCGTAGCGTGTATGTGACACAAGTTGCCTGTACAGGCGTGGAAACCTGCACAGTTGTGTCACATACACGCTCCGGTTTACCTGTGCAGTTCAACTGTACAGGCAAAACTGCGCAGGCATACCCTAGCTAGTGTGTATAGCCAGCTTAAGAGTGGTCAGGGTCACAATTTCAAAATGAGCTGGATATTATGATTAGTTATCTTCTAAGCCTGACCATAATTTAACTCTGACAAACTAGGTCGCAATGAGAGACAACGCTATGATGTTATGTAATAACTAATCAAATAGGAGAACTACGAATTCAGAACTGGATTGCGTCATGTCAATATAAACTTAAGTGTTTGATGACAAACGCAAGTTGATATTTTCTCAAATGGCGCCTTAATAAGCTGAAATGTTGTTGCAAATGTCTGCATCTGATCTGTATTCTTCGAATTTTAACGATACGTATCTAGATAAAGTATGCTCTACTCACACAAAAAAGGATGCCTCTTATTAACCGACTTCAAAAAAGGAGGTTTTGTGTTTGACCCGAATGTATGTATGTATGTATGTTTGTATCGGCGATTATCTCAAAAACTACTGCACAGATTTGCAGAATTCTGCTGGCTTCCCACAGTTTGTCGCCCGTGCCGCCACATGCTACGAGGTTGAAACGCGGTGGCTCGGTGGCTACGAATAGCCGTCGCAAGTGAACGGTGTGAAGCTTTATTTATTTTAGAGATATAATATATCATTAAATTAAGCCTATCATGGCATGGAACTTTAAAAAGTGTCTGACAAAATAGACTTTACGTGTAAGGAGATTATTATCCGTTTTGTCAGCGGACCTTACTGACCCTGTTGTGAATGTAACGCCACAAACTATACCTAAGTTACGGTGACATCATTCAGTCACGGCTCGTGCTGCGAAATCCATCTACAAGCTACTAATTCGGCGCGGTAAAGCAATCCGAATGCGAGGACAAGGCGATCGTTAATGTTTGCTACATTAAAGTACTTAAGCCACGCTTACGTGTCAACCCTATTTTTTAATAAAAAAAAATATGATTGATTAGGTGTCGTTATTTGTTGTAGTAGCAATTTTACGCGTACGAATGCTCACTGAGAATCCAGCTTTAGTGAGAAAAAACAAATTCCTCCTCATTATTAAACGCAATTGTACAGTTTTCACAACTTGCTTTTGATTTTAAAAGGCCTTCTTATTAGTATACGTCGACTTACTATGTAAATGTGTTTATTATGGGAATTCGTTGCTGAGATGCGGAGGTTGCTGTCTTGTTGAAGCTCCTAAGGTGAAATAATGAAATATCGAATAATTTTATTTCATTATTTCATCTTAGGAGCCTCAGCATCCGCCTCAGCCTTAAGGCTGAGTTCACATGACGGCGCGGCCGCGGTGACGCGCGAGATCTTAATTGCCGACAATATGTTTCCTACTTGTAATTATTTTGTTATATTTGCGGTTGTAATTATTTTTATTTAATTTATAGGTAGTATGTAATCAAACCGCGTGCGACTGCACCGGCATCAAAGGAGATCGGGGAGCTGCGGGCCCCCCGGGCCCGCGCGGGTCCCAAGGCGACTACGGCGATGACGGCCCCGAGGGCCGAATCGGCCCCGAGGGATTTCAGGGCAGCACGGGCGAGGTCGGTGACCCCGGAGACAAAGGAGAGAGGGTATGTATCATTAATAAATCACTAAAAAATACGAATTTTTACTTGATAATTTCTTTCGCGTACCTACCTACCTAGATCTTGATTTTAATAAATGTAGATATATATAACGTGCGACGACGTATGTACGAGTACAGGGATTTATTCCACTATGTTTTGCCCATCTTGATTATATAATTTAGCTAAATGACAATGGCTTATATATAACATTATGTTACATCTCTTTTTTACAGAAATACATAGCAACATTATTCAGTTTACAATGTTTTTATCATTTAGCCAAAATCCGATAATTTACTATTTTTTTTATTTTTGAGGAATCTAGAAAGCCTAGAGGCACCACTTTGGAATTAAATTGAAGTTAATTCAATTTTCTTCAAACTCTTCTGTAATAAATATTTTTTCTCTAGGAGCATTAGTTCAGCCTCTAGGTACGTGTCTTGCAAAATGACACAACCGATAAATTAACCTAAATTAACCTGGGTGGATGGAATCGATGAATGGATAAATGGACCTAGAGTACTCGGGTTAAGCTCAAATTGTAGCAAAGGACCATGGGCAACTTTGTATGGAGCCTGGTTCTGAAACCAACAGAGCTGAAACTTAAGTCATTTAATAGGTCTTTAAATCTACTTTATTTCATTATATCGGCACAAAGCCGAATTCTATTGCAGAACTGAGATATTCATATTTAAGTCAGAGTAAATAGGATCTATTAAAAACACGTTCTCTTTGAGAATACAAATTCAGAATTATTAGGGTAGGGTTAGTGTGTGAAATAAACATACGTTTTGTAGCACTTGATGGTTTTATTAATAAAAAATATGTATATACAGCAAGTTGTTACCTCATTACATCAATAATTAAGTCATTTAAATGACCTGCAGGATGATTACATGGTATGTGCCTGCCTAACCCTAAATACCATATAATAGAAATTGTATGTGCACAAGATCCTATTGTTCGTCTGCCAGTCAAACATGAACAGTAATAGCGTGGGATGGCATCGGTGCCAGTTTGATTTTATAAACATATTAAATAATACATATTAAGAGAGGTAATAAACCATACTTATACGAAAAGTGCCTACTTAGATTCAGAAGACGGTGGACATAAGCATGAATTAAGTGCGTAATTATGTACCGATCTTAGGAAAAGATTTATATTCATCTAACTACATTTAGTACCTATAAACACACTATCTATATATATATATATATATATATATATATATATATATATATATATATATATATATATATATATATATATATATATATATATCGAAAAACATCATGCTATCAGAAATACCATAATGCATAATATGTTTACTCACCGGAATAAGTGCATTTTCCCGTAAGTATTGTGCAATCAGAGGTTGTAATTCAGGTAAGTTTTCTTCTAAAATATAATATAATAATAATAATAAATACCAGGTACAATCTCACACAAATTGACCTAGTCCCAAACTAAGCTCTAGGCTTGTACTATGGGTACCAGGCAACGATATACTTACTTATATAAAGAAATACATACTTAAATATATAGAAAACATCCATAACTCAGGAACAAATACTCGCGCACATCACACAAATATTTGCCCATACACCGGGATTCGAACCCGGGACCGCTAGCTTCGTAGGCAGGGTCACTACCAACTATACTAACCGCGTCGTCAATATGTCGCCGCTGTCGCAAAAACGAACGAGGACATAATACACAACGGCGTCCTTCTATTGCCATGTTTACATATTATTAGGCTTTTTAAATAAGCAATATCAATTGAACACTTAAACGTTGCGATATCAAGTAACACTTGCACAGATAAGATAGTCACTTAAGAATAGATATCTGGGTAAAAGAGATTTTAAATGACTCGAAATAATATTATTATTGGTAAAATACGATATTCAACAAGAAATGACACCGAACGAACATAATTAATGGAATGGTCGATATCCCTACCTTCATTTTTTAAATTGTGTTTGCTCAGTACCTACCCTCCAGAATATGAATATTCTCCGAATGCACTCACCGTGACTAAAATACAAATATTTTAGTTCTGCAATGGAATTTGACTTTGTACCTATATAATGAAATAAAGTATATTTTAAGACCTATTTATTGACATAACTCTCAATGCTGTTGGTTTCAGGCCCATTTTGACGCATGGTCCTTTAACTTTACAAAAATATGAACATAGACACCTAAAACTTCTTTATGGTAGTTTTTTCGAATAAACTGAATCAGGTGCCAAAATTTCGAGTACCATGGGAGTAGCACAGGGTTTGTAAGTTTGTTGTTAGGTAATAACATATAAAAAAAATCGTAGATACATGCGCGTTTGCAATGTTCAATGTTGTTATTGACTGGCCTAGTGATATTATATTGAAGCTTAAATTCTCAGGTATATTTTATAATTATCACTTCTATTTTAGGGTACTGATGGACCCTACGGACAGTGGGGAGACACTGGACAAGAAGTAAGTACTTATAGCGTTTTTGATAAAGGACACCGCACGGAAAGTATAGAAAAAAAATCGGTGAATTTTAATAAAAAATTGGTAGGTATATTATGTTTTGTTTCTTGATTAATATCTAAAAATTACTATTTTTCGAGTAAAGCATTTTTTTGTATTAGGTCTCGGTTCCATAGGCCTAGGAATTACATAATGATAAATAATTCTTATTTTTAAATCTGTTCATAAATTAGGCGAGTCATTCTAGCCTTTGGGTGCGCATAAAATACACCTTGGAAAATTTATTTTAAAATACTAGTGATATTATTGTAATAAGCATTCCTAGCAACTTTGTGGTCTTACTCCCGGAGGAACCTGCAATGGGGAATACTTACTTACCTCAAGTTGCGTTTTTACTGTTTGACGCTAAACAAAAATAGCACTTTGGATGAAAATTAAGAATTATAGGTACCTACTGATGAACACCTTATAATCATGGTGCATTAGTAATCCCTTGGTTTAGCTATTAAATTCTTAACATGACAATGATTTTCTTTTCATGGTGTAAAAATAAGACTTATAAAATAGCTCCTACAGGGGTTTTCAGTTTAATACACTACCAATTTATCTAAGCTTCGAAACTGTGTTATCGCCCATTAATAACTTGGTTAAAAATATATTTTTTATGTTTTCTTTTTTCAAAGATAAGCAACAACATATAATCCCCTGTTAAAGTGACAAGGGTTCTACAAAAAACGCATTAGTGGCTAGGGAAAAGGAAAAGGCTATCGATAAACGATGGCTCTTGATTAATAACCTGCTCGCGCGCTGCGCCGTCCTCGCCGTCGCCGGGCCGTGCCCCTCCCTCCCCGCTTGCGTTTTTATAAAATATAAATAAAAAACCTTTACAGATATTTAAGAGATTTCTTGAAATTTTAATAATATTATTTGAAGTGTTTTTAATGTACGTGGGCAAATATCAATTAAACTTGAAATTTAATGTATTAAAGTCACCAATTGGGGATAATTCATATAATATTTATTATAATTAGAAATAGGTAATGTGCTCCATTTAACCATATTTTTTGGTATTGTTATTGGGAAGTTTCAAAAAAATAGCACACCTTTCACTTTTTCTTCAGATTTGGGAAAAAAATTGCACGTTGGTTGGGACCACTATTCTGAACAAGAAAAATAGAAATTTCTGATATGTCCCCAAAAAGATGTATGGAATTATCTGTTTTGTTACCAAGAAATGTATTGAATCTAGGTAACAAAACGGACAATCCATACATCTTTTTGGGGACATACCTATAAGGAATTCTATTTTTCTTGTTCAGAATGGTGGTCCTAACCAACGTGCAATTTTTTGGCAACGTGGAATTCCCTTACTAGAAGTAGCTCAGTGACTAACTAATAACCGCGGATAGATAAGGATATTTCGAGTTAACATTTGACATATTAAGGCCGAATTCGACCAAACTTCTTATACCGGGTATAACGCTTACTTATCCTAGATATGATTAATTAAAAATACGTTGTTACGTATGCTGGTGGTGGTGTGTGCGGGCTGTTACCTTTTGGTGACGAGTAACTGATGATGAAGGCCAGAGATGACCACCGAAAATCTATAGTCGTAAGTGTTTCACGGGCAGTGATGAGATTTCTTTATTAAGACAATGAAGCTACTTTTGCTCATCATAATGCATATGAAGTGCAAGTGATGGTGACGTACCGGGAGAACTCCTCAATGATTAACGACCCTGCATCTTGAACAACAACATTTTGTTAAGAGTGATGAGAAATTGGTATGCGGCTATTGTTTCTTAATGTAATAATGTGTATGTGCTGTAGTGAATCACATAATAATATTAGGTAAGTACCTATATCACTAATAAGTGAAAAAAAAAAAAAAAAAAAACCGTCTTCCAAAACCCACTAATCAAGGTTAGGTAAATAATGCATCTGGGAATTGCCTATTTGTTACCCAAGTGTTCCCCAATATGTACATGAAATATATCGAAGTCGATACCTAGCAAGAATCATGTATAAAATTCGTCCTTTCTTAAGCACCTCTGTTAGAATGCGATTAACAGAATCATTGGTTCTGTCTAATCTAGACTATTGTGACATCGTTTATTGTCCTTATATTTATAAAAAAACGGAAAAGAAAATACAAAGAGTGCAAAATTCTTGTATGCGGTATTGTTATGATATTAATCGGCAATCACATATCTCACCCTACCTTAATACTTACGATATCCTCAACATGCGTAATAGACGCCAGCTTAAGCTAGCTACGTTGGTATTTAATTTGAAGAGCACTGGCCTCCCGAAATATTTGTACGATAAACTATTGTGGCGCGATGATAACAGCAGGACTGGTTCCTTGGCCGTTCCACGTTTACGCAGACTGATGTCTTTTAGGGGCAGCTTTCGATTCGCAACAACCAAATGCTGGAATGATCTACCTCCACCTATTAAAAAGGCTAAAACTCTGTATACATTTAAGAAACTGTGTAAGCAGTGGTATTTATCTCAACAGAAGGTTTCGTGTGTCTGGGTGCCCGTGAGACCTCTTAAGAGATGAACCATTTGTTTGCCAGTAAATAAATTCAGTAAAATATTATATAAGCTACAATATTTATTTTTTGATATGTAGTTATTTTAACCTTTATATACGCCAACTTTAGATTAATAAGAAACGAAAAGCTTTTGCGGCAAAATTGATAAGCTCACTCTCTCTGCGTCATCAATCGTGGTCTGCTTTGGGGATACTTCTGCTGTTTCTTTTCCGTCGAGGCAGCGACCTACCTCTGTCATTAGTTTTAAGTTAGTTTTAATAACTGGTGAGAGACTGAAAACCAGCAGTGTTGCTGAGTCTCACTTCCATTTTACCACACTTACTACTATGTACCTAACTATTTCTTACAACGAACTTTTTGTAATGTGTTATCTAATGTAAGTACCTAATGTTTTGTGTTGGTAAATAAAAACTCATTCATTCATTCATTCATGTGATATTGCTATTGTATATACCTACTTGACACCGGATTGAATATATTTCATGTACCTATTAGGCACCAAATAGGCAATTCCCAGGAGAATGGCCATTACTTAACCTTGTTTAGTGGGTTCTTGAAAATGGTTTCATTTTTTGTTAATATTACATAGGATTCGATTTGGTATACATTAATAAATAGTAGACTAAAGAATGATTAAGTTGACATGACACTTAACAGCTTATGGAGAGGGATTAGCGTCAAATGATTACTTATATGGATAATTATATTTTAATTAATGTATCTTTATATTAAGTTGAGTTTTCGTTTATACGTAGTATTTGACATTTCACTATCTTTCGGATATAAGTACTATTTACTATTGTAGGTATTCAATACATCCTAACTAGTTCTTTTTCCAAAAGAATTGTTAAATTTAGGGACTCTTATTTTTAATTAGCTACAGCTCAAAAACTTAGTTAGCTAGTTACGTTAGCTTAGTTACCTATAGCATTTTGATGCCCCTCGGGTTTTATATTAATTGAAACTTGTAACATATTTGTTTTTTGTAAAAATTCACTGTTATTTTTTCCATACTTTCCGTGCGGTGTCCTTTGTAAATAGTGTTCATTTTAAAATAATTTACTATACATTCCTATGTTTTAATTTTAATTTTAGGGGCCTAGAGGAATAGAAGGTATTGTAGGTCAGCCGGGCATTGATGGCTGCAGCGGCCATGACGGTGCTTTCGGACCACCTGGCTACATCGGTCGTCCTGGACCCAGAGGACCTCCCGGTACACCTGGGCAGAAAGGGACGCGAGGCATGGCTGGTGACGGCGGAGCCAACTCAAAGGGCTCAAAAGGAGACAGAGGTGACTCTGGCGCTTCTGGCAAGGAGGGAGTTCAAGGATCGAGTGGTTATCCCGGAGAACCAGGTCGCATCGGAGAGGATGGTGATGAGGTACTTAATGCATTGTAATTTGAGCTTCGTTTACTTATTTGTGAAAAACTGCAACGTAAGCAATGAAAGAAAAATATTCTAATAAAGTATGCTCTAAAGCACAGCATCAGTAAAGCTAAATCTTGGTGAAGTTATATTAAGCTATGGTTCAATTGCATTTTCACACATTTTTAGGGTCCCATTGGTGTAAAAGGTGAAATCGGGTACTGGGGGGAACCAGGAGAAGATGTAATTGGTCCTCCTGGTAATAAAGGAGACCAGGGGGAAGTTGGTGAACCTGGAATTCCCGCCAAAATCCTGGTCGTGGATAAAGTGAGAGACAATGTTACTATCGTGTCTAAAGGTCAAAGAGGCCCTAAAGGATTAAGAGGAATGATGGGCGCTAAAGGTGTCAAAGGAGAAGTAGGGTCCAGGGGAACGCGAGTAAGTAAATTTCTTAGTATTTTAAGGGTTTCGTACTAACAAGATAAGTAAGAAATTCTAATGCTAGGTATAACTCTGTCTGTCTGTCGTCCGTCTGTTACAGCGGCATTTATTTTATTTTAAGAATATGCTTATATTATATGCTATCACTTTGATATCAGGAATAGGTATTATTGCATGTAAAAAGTATTTTTTTCGTAAAAGGAGCCGAAATGAGCGTTATAAATCTCAAAGTAGTTCCAAGTAGGGTATCGTATAAGAGGGTTTCATTAACGATTTTTAAATTGAAATGTATGCCTTAGCACTCAGACTGGTCGGCAAACTTTTTAGACAAAGAGCCAGATGCCTGAAATATATCGATTTTACGGACGCTCAAAGAGGCGCAGTTTTCTGTTTCAGGTTTTTCATTGCTTACCACATTTTAATAGGACAAAAAACTTTTTGAGGGGAACTTGAAGAGCCAGAAGCTTAGTTGTCCGATCAGAATATACATTTTTGTTATTATTTTTTTTTTGTTCACTCTTCAGGGCCCATACGGCATTCGTGGTGCTCAAGGTTACAAGGGAGATCAAGGTGAAGAAGGGCCTAGAGGAAAGCATGGACGAAGAGGTCCAGATGGACCAGAAGGTGGAAAGGGAGATAAGGGTGCCCCGGGCTACGCCGGAGAGGATGGAAGTGATGGCACAGATGGTGGACCAGGGGAAGACGGAAGAGCAGGCATTCCAGGCGAACAAGGATTTCCAGGAGAGAAAGGAATATATGACGAATCCTACAACGAACCATTAAGACAAGGTTCACAAGGACGTCAGGGTCCAGTGGGTTACCCCGGTTTGATTGGTGACCCTGGTTTAGATGGGCTTCCCGGACTACCTGGCATAATGGGGCCGCCAGGCCCGCCAGGACCTAATGGTTTCCCTGGGCGCGACGGTAGTAGGGGAATTTCTCCAAAAGGTGAGCCAGGCAACCGTGGCTACCGAGGTATGCCTGGCCCTAGGGGGCCCACGGGAAAAGCTGGTTTAGTTGGGGAAATGGGTCCTAAAGGTTTCAAAGGCAACCTAGTAAAGGGTGAACCAGGTGAAGATGGCACACCAGGCGTAGATGGCATTCCTGGACAACGAGGAGACATTGGCGAAACAGGGTGGATGGGTCCTGCAGGCTATCCAGGAACTGGTGTCCACGGAGCAGGCCCGCCGGGAGAAGATGGCTCACCCGGGCGGCCCGGCTTATTTGGAGACCCAGGATCACCAGGAACCCCGGGGTACCGTGGACCCAAGGGCTTTCGAGGTGATGACTGTCCATACTGCCCTTCAGGTAAGCACTAAATCAATACATAGTATAAAATGAAGTCGCCCTCCGCGTCTGTCTGTCCCTATGTATGCTTAATCTTTAAAACTACGCAACGGATTTTGATGCGGTTTTCTCCATCACTTAGATAATTCTTCACGGAAGGTTTACATATATAATAGAACCCGGAGCGAAGCGAGGGTGGGTCGCTATAGGCTATATTTTAACTTATGTAACCGAAGCGAAACGAGGGCGGGTCGCTAGTAATAATTATATAACAATAAATATCTAATCCTGACAACGAGAACTTTTTGGTCTAAGAAAACAGCAGCTAAAAATTCGTATTTTAAGCTGCTGATTAACTTGTTGACTACGGATAATATTAGGTCCTTACATATGAAATTGGCGTTTTAAATGGAAAAAATCAAAACGAAGAAAAAATGAAACGAAGTAGGTATTTATTTAATTAAAGTACGTACCATTGCTTTCTATGCACTTTTGACATCTTATAGGTAGTTCATTTATTTCCTTTGCGAAATTCCGAAAAAAACTGGTAATTATTTGGAGCAATTCCCGGGGAGTACGGTGGGTGTCGGAGACATTCCAGTCCCAGTTCCTGTAATTTACCGACCATCTTGCGTGCAGTGTGTGGTCTGGCGTTGTCATCAAGTAGGAGTGGACTAGAGCAATTGACCAACCTCGGTTATTTAACGGCTAGCTTTTCCACCATGTTTTGCCATTGTTGACATTGCACATCTGCTGTAGGCAATTATTTATTTATTTATTTATTATATAGCCAGACCTTAAGAAGCTGTAATGGATGATACCAGCACAGTCCACCAAACACTCGCTAGTACCTTTTTCTGAATCAACATTAGTTTCGAGCAGGATTTGGCCAGTTCTCCTGGGCTCAACCAGTGTGATGAGCACTTCCGGTTATCGTACCGGATCCATCTTTCATCACAAGTAATGACACGATTTAAAATCCCATCATTATTGTGCCATGGAGTAGTGTAACGCAACACTCGACGCGTGTTTGTTGATTTGCTTCACTCAATTCATGCGGTTCGTTTTTTCTCATGAACTTCTGTTTTATCACTAACACCGAAGCCTGCCACTAACTAACTCTGAAGTGGTTCGCGACGGATCCGTCTCCAGCCGTCCACGGAACTTGTTCTATAGGTCAAAATTTCCAGAACGAAAACGTTGAAACCGTACCGTGTTTTGTTTTTCAGTACCTGTCTCTAGTAGCTGCCCCATACACATCGTTAATCCTTCGAGCGGTTTCTGCAGCGTTAGTGCCACGGTGAAGCTCATATTCGTAAATAACGTGATATTGTTGAAAGCAATGTAAACTGTGCTAAATATCCTAGTAGTGTTTGTTTACTAGGTATAGATATTTTAAGCTTTCCATGTTGTGAACAGAACGATATCAAAGAAAAAACAAATGACGCGGAAACAATTGAATCATTCAGTTCAAAACACGAATATATAAGCTTCAATTTGAAATACATTTGAATTTGGAATTCCTAACCAAACGCCAGAAATTGGGAATCAAAGTGGCCAGTACGACAAAACGCCAATTTCATATGAAAAGACCTAATAATTATACAAAAGCTCAAAAAATATGTACCTACACTAAATAAGTACCTAACTTTAAAATAACAATTTTCCAATTTAGAAACGTTGAATTTTGAATTTCCGATTTCTAAAACTTGGAATTACATTTGTTATTCTAAATTTCTCAAAAAGTAGTCATAGGACTTTTATGTCCCTCGAATATTTTTATATAGATATTAATCAAATTTCGTAACATGCATTTTTTATTAAAATTCACCGGTCTTTTTTTCCATACTTTCCGCGCGGTGTGTCCTTTAAGTTTTACGAAGCATTATACTTATGATTATATTATTATACTAGCGACCCGCCCTCGCTTCGCTCCGGGTATTATTATACACAGCCTATGTCCTTTCCCGGGACTTAAGCTATCTCCATACCAAATTTCATCTACTTAAACCCATTCAGCCGTTTTCTTGTGATGCGCGTTCAAATAAACAGATTTACAGCTTATCATGTATAGATAGATAGGTAGATAGACTTAGTCTCATTAAACACATACATTTTGTGAAAAACGAACCAAGTTCAATTTGTTGCTATCATGGTTCAACGTTCAACCTTGACTTTTCAATATTTCGGACGCATTATTTCGGGGTTGTGAAGAATAGGAATTACAAAACACATGATACCTTTAAAATTTGTAATTTAATAATTCATCATCTTACGGTGTTACCAAGCTATACGATATAATTGGCTTAAGGACATAAGATTGTAATTAAATATGTAATAAAAATACTCGTAACCAAACGAAGATTGCAAGAAGTTGACTCGATAAACATTAAATTTACAGGTCTACCGGGTCTTAAAGGAGAAGAGGGTGATGCTGGTTTTCCTGGGCAGACGGGTTTAAGGGGCATTGAAGGGTTACCTGGTCCCCGTGGTAGATCGGGCCTCCCAGGGTTGGACGGCAACCCTGGGCCGAAAGGCATCAGAGGAACCAAGGGCGCGTCAGGGGAGGATGGGCGTCCTGGGCTGAAGGGACAGTCTGGCATTGTACTGTATCCATTAGCACAAACTATACTCGCAGATCCCGGACCTGATGGTGATCAAGGTACTTACATGGAACACTGTACAGAGTGACCTCGTGGTTGTTTGGCAACAAAGTATAAATAAAACTTAGGTACTAGTCAATAAAACATCTAGGTTTATCTTGGCAATGTTGATGAAAAGGTAACTAAATAAAGTAAGTAAGTAAGTCTGCCAATATCTGACACCAAACGATTTCTTCAAATATGTATCTATTAATCCGTCCATCCATCTAATCAGCCTGTATTCATCCACTGTTGGGTACAGATATGCCTCTTCCTTATCACGCCATTCTCCTCGGTCCTGCGCTAATCGCATCCATTGTCTCCCGTCGTTTTACGGATTTAAATGATGATCTATTAAACTATTAAAAAATAACAAGAATATCACAAATATGTAGGTACAGTTCGCCATCAAATATATCTGTACATATCAGAGTGCTCAATAATATCTGAACATGCACTCTAACGCCTTGACAATAGAGTCGTGTTCAGATATTTGTGACCACCTTGTTTGCTGCAATATATATGATGGCGACTGTACTTACCTACAATTACTCAATGTTTTTTTGTATTATAAAACGGGCTAGTTGCCGCAACTTGACATCTTGTAGGCTTGCGTGTGGATTAAACGGATTTATAAATTCCGAAACTCACTTACATTAATGGGTGAATTTCAGGGCGTTTCAACCGCCGTCATTAGTGTCACCAAATATATTGACGAAATCAATGACACTACAGCAAATTCTGATGCTGATAGAAACTCAATCCCCGGTTCTGCTTCTGTTTACATCAGGACTTGCTGGTAGGTGTCATTGATTTCGTCAATATACTTGGTGACACTAATGACGGCGGTTGAAACGCCCTGAAATTCACCCTAATATAAAATTCCGAGTACATTTTGAAAAAAAAAAAACACACTATGAGTGCATTTGTTTGAAATGGAAATTTGATTCATTTAATATTCCAGTAAACGAACACATTAAAATTGTTGTGAATTGTATTTTAGGATTTATGGGAGGGCCGGGTGTTCCTGGCGATCGCGGATGGCCTGGCTACCCGGGCCCAGATGGTCCCCCTGGCGATAAGGGTCGCCAGGGCGCGTGGGGTCAGGCTGGATTCGCGGGCCGAGACGGCAGGCCGGGACTGGATGGTATACCCGGTATGCCTGGAGCGAACGCGGATATTCCGGCGGCGTTCCTCAGTGGCGAACCAGGAGAACCCGGGCTTAAGTAAATAAGTTACCTATACATATAGTCCATTTTGATGCAAGTGCAGAAATCACGTCATATTACGAAGTGTCTTGGCCCGAGCCATGGGCAAGGGACAAGACTCGGGACGAGTGAAAATGACAGTTCCGCAAGTGTATCAAACGACGTTGAATCAAAAATAAAACAGTAATTAAAAGAGACTATTTAATTATTTGTCAAAAAAAAACAGAGTGCAATTTTAAAGTGATTGAACATACAAACTCTTTCGTTGGATGTATGGCTTAGAACAACAGTAAATTAAAAATAAATGGAAAATTAAAAAGCATAGTGCGATAAATCCAACTTTACGCTGGAGCCGAGAGTGTAATGACGAATGCTCACGCGTTTCATACGACGTTTTTCAACACAATTGCGAGGAAAAAATAATAAAAACTCGTATAAACACTTTTGTTTTTTCACGCGCCATAGTTTTGGCGGAATAGAGTCCCTGACGAATCCGCCAAACAGTCAATTATTAAAAATATGATTTGAACCTAATGTGTGTTTATGCGTTCATAAAAAAACTTATATTTGTTGAAAAAAAAAATTAATTTTATGAAAAAAAAAAATTATAGATATTTTAACTAAGACAGTTAAGCGTGTTTAATATGTTGCATTATGACCGTAAAGACGCTGAAATAAGGGCCACTTTACGAGCAAGTGTGTTGAAAAAATATTTACCTATAAATTGCAACCTGACATTATCATCTTTTTCACTTCTCCTGCTCTAAAATAACGCTTAATAGCCATGTATAGGCGGACAAAAGTGATACATTTAATCCCTAGGGACTAAAGTACTTTTTATTTTTTATTTCCTTATAAGCCTTGGAAAACCACAAACCGCCAGATACCTACATGTCACCATTTCATGATGTGGCTCGTGTCGTCGGAGTGTGCGGTAGAGAGCGGGCTGGGCATACCACCCCCACCGCCTCAGTCTTCGTTTCAGAAATGTTGTCTATTGTTATTGTTTGTCTAAATGTTATTTGTTATGTTCTAACCCCAAAATCAACCTTGGTGTTGTCTCTTTTTGCATAACAGTGACGGGTTGAGAGTATAAAAGTAAAAAGATAGCGCTACATTAATTTCTAATTTTTTACGTGTCTGTCTTACAATTATTAGGTAGGTATTTTAATTTAAGATTTATTTTTCTCGCAATCCTAAGTGAAAAGTAGTGTTTAACTCGGGACTAAAAAGCCATAATGACACTCGAACTTCATCCACCCTCGCTTTGCTAAATATCTCGTGTCATATTGGCTTACTTTAGCCCCTTGTTGAACAATCTACAATTATTAGCATTACCCACTTAAGTAATGCTTATAATGTGGTAAACCATCTTCGAAGTTAAGTTTGGATGTTAGCTGATTAAATTTATCGCGATATAATTTATTATACTTATTTGTAATAAAGCCATATCGGTTATTATTAGCCCTTATTCGCATGGACATTTTTGATTATTAAAGGGGTGAACATGGTGAACCGGGAGAACCAGGACTACCCGGAGACAGTGGAGACTGGGGAGTCAGCGAATTACTACACGTCACGGGAGACAGGGGTGTCCCAGGTTATCAAGGAATAAAAGGTACGCCGCTTATTATGTGTATGACAATACAAACTATAGATATACATCACATGTTAAGAACAGTAGGTAGGTATATACCTTGTCTATTTAACAGAGTTAGTACTAGAAAACAGAGAATGCACGTAATTGGTCAGCGATAAGGACGATGCACAGGCACAATTTAGTCAACATCTGTCGCTCGTACGGTGCGGACGCTTTCAAGTGCTTATCTTTGGTTACAAATTTTTATCTGGCTCGTTTATTGGACTGTTTCCCATTTAAGTTTTATTTCTATGTATATATATATACCTACTACTTCTCTTTCCCATCATTACCCATACTTGTACTTGTATAGCCTATAGGTACTATAGGTCCCACTGCACTGCAGGGCACATATTTAAATATTATTATCTACTACTTTAAATTGCATAATGATTTATAGATGAATAAACATTACATGACAATGTCATGTTATCAATAAGTTAATTATTTGAGGTGCCTCTAACTGCAAACAAAAACCACGAGAAATATTACGAATATTCCAACAAGCGGCATGTAAGCCGCGCCGCCGTCGACGTGCGATTTGTTGACGCCCACTGGCAGTTTCTTGTCCCTTTCATTTTCATACAAAAGTGCAACAGAAAGAACGCTTTGCTAACTCTGTTAAATAGACATGGTACCTATAGAATTTCTGTTTTTGGAAGAAAAAGAAGAAAGAAATACATTTATTCATACACGGGATATGTTCGTCGATGAGCTCGCCAGCAAGTTACTTAAAATAATTACACAGTTGATGCGTTCTCGGTTATTAAGTCGTTACATATTTCATCGCTAAGTAAATGAGGGCTATCGTTTTAGTGCCCCCAGTTGGCGCCACTGCCGAGTAAGGTCCTATAGCTTTCAAAGTTTGTTATTACGGGCGTGAAAACAGTTAGGTACCTATATAAGTATATGCCTAAAAGCAGTAAACAAACTAACTTCTGAATTAGCTTTTCTTTCAGCCCGCTTAATTTTGCACCTCTTTTTCTTAGCTCCGCTTTTAAAGCACTGACATTCATTAACCCGTAACTCATATTTGCCATAATTAATCTCAGGTAATTCAAAATATTCACAAGAAATAAACGTAGCCCACCCACAAACAATGAAATTTAACATTTCGGAGACATCACGCTACACTAGCGCCTCTAGCGGCGAATTCACACGCGATAGCCTTCATTACCTAATTGTTTTACTGTTGAGAATTTTGTTAATCTAAATAGAGTAAACTGCCACATAACATAAGTCATGTGCCTAGCTACAATATCAACCTGCTTTTATGCTTTCCAGGATTGCGTGGAAGAAAAGGAGAGCAGGGTGTAGACGGCTACGATGGATTTGATGGAGTAAAGGGTGACCAGGGCCCACGCGGAACAAGCATGCCAGGCCTGAAGGGTTTCAAGGGACAGGCTGGAAGAAAAGGCGATTTGGGTCCGTATGGGATACAAGGAAGCCCTGGAAGAATGGGCCTCAAAGGTTATGCAGCGGGTCCAGGGAAAAAAGGATCTCGTGGTGCTATTGGTTTATATATCTTAGAGGGAGAAAGAGGAATAAATGGTACAACAGGAGAAAAGGGTGATGTCGGGCCGACGGGCTATCCAGGATTGTCAGGTCGCCCCGGTACTAGAGGTCTAAAAGGAATGCCAGGAAAAACTGGAGACATGGGCCCAATTGGCCCAGAAGGACCTCTAGTAAGTATCATATTCATGGGTGTCTGATAACTCAGCGTAAAAATTACAGCATAAGTCTGAATCCTGGACCGTTAGCATAAATCTTATTTAATCTGTGGCATTACTAAGAGCAGGTTATCGTATTTTTTAATTACCGGACTACGGCGAAGCATGTGCGTATGTAAATATGTTCCACTCTAGCGTCGTTCCTAATGAACTGGTTTTGATAAATGAGGTGTCTATCAATTCGTTTTTATTGTGCGACGGTTATACCTAGGCTTTTGTTTTATTATAAATTAAACATTGCGGCTGTAAATTAAAAAATACCGGTCAAGTGTGAGTCGGACTTGCGCACCGAGGGTTCCGTATTTAAGTCCGTACTTCAAAAATATACCTTTTTATGTACTTTAATTGTATGCAATAAGGTCCATTTTGACTCTTAAAGTTTTTAAATTTTAAACTCTTTATTTTATTTTTCCCGTAAAATATAAGTGATTATCCATAAGTTAGGAATTTTTCAGATTTTTCGGTACATAAACTTCGGAGATAAGGGGGGAACGGTCATTTTTTGAACATTTTTGGTTATAAATCAAAAAGTACGTCACGGAAAATTATTAAAAAAAGTTTTGAAATGTGCAGATTGAGCCCATTCAGATGACGCCGGTACGTCATGTAGCTCTTAGCCGAGCCGTCAAGTAGCCTTGGCAAGGTCCAAAAACACACCAAGGCATCTTTCTCCACCGTCTGGATGCGACTGAATTTGTGAGGGGGACTGCAGCATCTTCTGTAGATTTACCTGGTCTAAAACCAAACTGACGCTCCGAAATTAATGAGAATTTTCCTAAATATTTAACGAGACGACTGTTAACTAATTTTTCCCGAATTTTTAAATATATACTTGAATAAAATAGATATAGGTCGATAGTTGGTTGGAGTATCTTTAGTTCCGTTTTTGTAAATAGGTGATACGACAGACTTCGAGACTAAGGGTACAGAGGTGGATAAGCGGCTCTAGGATTATGTTTTGGTTTCCTTAATGAGTAGCTGCTGGCAAGTCGTATCCATCAGGTGCACTATTAATTTTTAGTTGCTTTATAACTTTTTCCACCTCGTAGACATCAGTCGGATTCATAAAGAATGAATTAGGAGTTTTAAGTGATGTGAACTTTTCAGTGAGTGAGGACTGTGATTCAGAAAGTCTGCTCAAAATCCGATTAGCCAGTGTCTCACCTGCTTTTGAAAAGTGTAGATTGCAGAGGTCGACGGACCCTTTTTCGGTGTCCGCGATTTTGGTCAGCTCCCCGTGATCATTGACCTTGCCCGGCGTTTCACATATTGTTTTGACCATTTCCCACATCTTTCTTGGATTGACCTTGCTCTCTATAAGTTGCTTACTGTAATCATTTTTAACGTTGTAGAGAAGGTTACCGCAGAAATTTCTATAGCGCGTATAGATTTTGTGTAAGACAGGATCCACGGGCGCTGCTCTCGTGTAATTGTGCAATTTGTCTCAATATTCAATACTTGTTAAAATAAATAAATATCAGAGACAATCTCACACAAATTGACCGAGTCCCAAACTAAGCTCTAGGCTTGTACTAAGTGTACTAGGCAACATACTACATATATATAGAGAAATACAAATATATAAAAAAATATATAAATATATTTTATTGCAATCACAATGTATATAATAAAGATGGAAATATATAATAAATGTTGCATTATGAACCCTGTTGGGCACAGCAACTCTCTCTGCTTTATGCACCTCATAAGACCTGGAGTTATCCAGGGCTTCAGATTATATTGAGTGCGGTTAATTCTAATTGTTTTGGTGTTGTTTTGTATTGCGGAAGATATTAAAGAGTAAAATTTGTCGAACGCAGCGTTTACTTCAGTACAGTTAATAACCTGAGTCCAATCAACCAATCCGAGTTCCTGCGCTACTTTCGAATAGTCAGTCCTAGATACCCAGCGATCACGAAGATCTTGCGCGACGGGCCCGCTACTTCCGTGTCGGTCGATGTTAAGTTGCGCCTCGATTTACCCGCTTTCAGAAAATCATTCCGTTTATTATTTCGTGTAAACCTGACGACCAAGGGGCGCGGGTTCGATTTTCCGGCTTTAGCGGGTCACTGATATCTTGACGCGGGCCAACCCACATAGCAAAGTCAAGGTCGTTCTCGCTAAGTTCCATGCTGCAAGACTTGTTCCTATCTCTCGCTTTTTTCGTATCGAAATGAAAGTAAGAGAACAAAGTGAAATTCAAATCTTTCGAATTTTATGAGTAGACCCAGCACTGTTGTCGGCATTAAAAAAATAATTATTAAAAAGTTGCTTTGTCTCACGCTCGCCGCAAAATCGGATTTTGCTCACTGTCTTTAAACAGCAAAACCTGCTTGTTTGCATACAGTGGAGTAGGTACTCGACTGTACTTGTGTGTTCATAGCCGAAATAAATGAAGGAGGAGAATCCTTAATCTCCGAAGTTCATGAACTGAAAAATCTAAAAAAAAACAGATCTTGATTTATATTTTACGGTAAAAATAAATAAATAAAGATGTCAAAATTTTCAGTTTTTGAGAAACTAACAAAAGAAAATGAAAATTTGTGTTAAAGTTTAGTCAAGTCAAAATGGCCCCGATCGCATACGAAATAAAGTTCTTAAAACTTTAACCATTACTTTGAACCCGATTCTATATAATTTTCTACCTTAATTAAAAACGGTACCCTTGTTGCACGAGCCAGACTTAACCGGTTATTTTACCTAACATAAATCAAGTTATTCAATTATGACAAATTTCACGTTGATAGCTTCCGTAGATGCTGAGAAAAACGGCTGTGACATACAAACAGCTTAAGAGGCCTGAAACCTCACAATAAAGCTTTCGGCACATCAAACGCGTGTCAGGCGCGTCGCGTCGCGTCGCGTGGCATGAGCGACGCAGCACCCGGCACACCGCAGGCAGGCTTCAGCTTCAACGCGTTTCGAATGCGTGCCAGCGTTGCGCACGCCTCGCAGCTGCGTTCGGTGTGACATGCTGCGCGGCGCGTGCGTACATCCCCTACGCGTTTTTAAAAAAATACAACGACTAGTAGCCGCGTCGACGCCGCGCTGACGCGACGCGTTCGCCCCGCCCCAGTGTGCCGGTAAACATGGCGGCCATATTTAATACAACTTCGCGTACCAGTGCGCGCGACGCGCCTGCTTCGCGCACGCTACGCGCCGCGCTGCCCGAGTTGTCTGCGGCGACTGCAGCGCGTCGCGTGCGCGAAGCAGTTCGAACGCGTGCCCGTTACTTTTTGGTGTGCCGGGTTCAATTTGCTTTGTTCTATTACAAGTTGTAATTACAACATGCGCGGGACTGCGTTCAAAGCACGACGCGCCTGACACGCGTTTGGTGTGCCGAAAGCTTAAGACTTTTTAAACCATTTTGGTACGGAACCGTAAAAACGGTCGTTTGCCGTGTGTTTAGATGAGCTTTTTGCAGGAAGTAGTTTTACAAATTACTCAGTAAGAAACGTTGCTTGCATATTATACCAGCTTTATCTTAAACCAACCTAATTTGACCCCAATCACGCTAGCAATACGATGCGATGTAAGTATAGTAATCTGGGCGCGCCGTGCGCTCAGGGCGACCCGCGTATACTTAATAGGAATTTTATAAAATGTCTGACTCCACTTAATTGCTTGATTGATTCAAACAATTACTAATACAGAATTTGGATGCAAGTTGGGAATAAGTTGATTTTGTAACAATTTTTCATAATTTACATTATTCATGGCATCGTGATAATCACCGGTCTTATCAGTAGACTTGTACATAGCAGAGCACCCGGAACAAATCCTTTGGCACTACCTGCATGTAAGTACAATAATAAGACGTTGGCCTTTTGAAATTAACTGTTTCACTCCTTTATCCGTGGGATCTGACCAGCATTTTCCTGTTAAATGGGATGTATGAACATATATTTCGTCCGTGTACACAATATCTCTCCCATCAGCTCTATAATTTCTTATTAAGTCCAGATACTTTACTCTTTTTAGTCTTACGTCATAATTTTCCATCAGCATTCTTCTATTGTTTGTAATTTTCTAGAATCGAAAACCCATTTGGCGAAGTATCTTTATTAATGTAAAATCACAGCCTTTAAAATTCATCGTTTCCATCAATTTGGACTTTAGGGCCTGGATCGTAGGAACTAGTTTATAAATCAGATGGAAATTATAAACCATACGTCGTATTACTGCGTAATCAAAGTCATCAAGATCTAGACAGAACATTTTGCGTGGTCTACCTAACTTAACATTACTTATTTGGATTAGAATTTTTATTTTTCTTGTTATCTTCTTCCTTGTTTATTAGTTTTCTTATTGTTGGCCGAGAAATGCCCGTTGCATCTGAAATTCGTTGTTGAACTTTGCCAAAATATTGAGAATCATTGCTACCTATTTCCGAATTTGCTATTTTCTGATAAAAAATATTACCTAAGCCTACCTAAGCTTTTTCTTCTATTTTGAGGTTTCGGCATGATAATACAAACGTTATATACGTAAACCGTAAATATTTGAATTGCGTAATAGCCACTCTACATATATGTATATATATATATATATAGGTCGCATTCAGCAGTAAATATATGTATATATATATATATATATTGACCGCTGAATGCGACCTACCCCTACGGTGGTATGATTTGTTATTTAAAAAATCACAAATAACAAGAATTAATTACCTAGAATCTCATTAAATACGAAGTTAACAAAATAAATATATACATATATGATTTTCTCAAATAAATGGGCTACTAAAAAATTACAAGACATTGCGATTGACGGCCGTTCTAAATTCAAGAGAGTACTTCTTAAACTAACGTGTACGAGTAATTCCTATGAAGCTTGTATTTCTATTTTCATGTAATCATTGTCTATCTAGAGTGCCCTTATACTTTGCGTATGACTAGCATCTACTTTTTGATCAGCATTAATTCCAAATAAGTGTTTGGGTTTTGAATGAACCAACACGTAGAAAAAACATTACATCCTGTATACTTTTGTCATAACGTGAATAGTAAAGTTTTACATGATTTTGTATAATTATCTCACTTTCGCCAAAATTTCATATAAGTACGACGTTGAGTCACACGGTCGTCGTGGTATGGTATTTCGTGTTTTGAAAAGGATTAAGTACCTACATTTTATTGTTTTTCAATTGTGCCATTTATACAATTCAGACTGCTAATAAACTTAAAATAAATATAAAATTGTTCCAATTGGCCATTTGACACTTGTAGACATTTCACTGCCCTGAGATAACGAGGTCTAATCATGACATTAAATAAACAAGGTACTAAAATGTACCTGCACATATTTATGACCTTTGTTTGCAAGATAAACATTCAAGTGGATCCCGACATTTAAAAAAATCTTACTAGGTATAACCTATAATAACACCACTGATTTAATTATGTTTGTTAACAGGGCCGTAAAGGAATACAAGGCATCATGGTTCAGGGCGCGCCTGGAATGCCTGGAAAACCAGGACAACCCGGGTTCAATGGGCGTATAGGAGACACAGGACCTCAAGGCAATCCTGGGTTAAAAGGTGATATTGGTCCCAAAGGCATGAAGGGGGAAGCTGGTCTACGAGGCTTCCGCGGTCAAACAGGCGATAATGGCTCACCTGGTCTACCCGGTTTTCCGGGTATGATGGGTAAACCAGGAGCACCTGGAGAGTTTGGGGATCGCGGTGACCTGGGTTCTTCTGGATATGCTGGAAGAGACGGCAATCCTGGACCAGAAGGTCCGCAAGGAGACAAAGGAGTACGAGGTGATCAGGGAAACCAGGGTAGACCTGGATTTGATGGTTTCAAAGGCCTTAAAGGAGAGTTTGGAGACGAAGGTTCCATAGGACCGCAAGGATTTCCTGGTGAAGATGCTTTTAGCGGCATGAAAGGCGATAATGGGGAACCAGGCCGACCGGGTTACCCAGGTAATCCAGGACTGAACGGCCTACGAGGTCTTGAAGGTGATAAAGGCAATGCCGGTTTTGATGCTTATGGTAACCCTGGGGTTAAAGGAGAAATGGGTGAACCAGGAGCCTATGGACTTCCTGGAGCCCCTGGATTAAAAGGAGATATTGGCGAAATTGGAGAAGAGGGGACACCCGGCGAACCTGGTGAGAATGGATCACCAGGTGTGCCTGGTCGTCATGGGAGGCCCGGTGCTAAAGGTTATATTGGAAACAGGGGTCAAACAGGGCTGCAGGGCAAATCGGGGGTAAAAGGCGATTTCGGGATGGCAGGCCTACCTGGAAGTATAGGATTTCATGGTATTTCCGGTGATAAAGGATTCCGAGGACCTACTGGCGAAATAGGACCTTGGGGACCCAAAGGAATACCCGGAGAAGATGGAATTACTAGCTTCATGGCAGGTACTAAAGGAGATATTGGAGACTTTGGAATGCCAGGTTTACGTGGCTATCTTGGAGCTAAAGGAGATATTGGTTATCATGGTTTAAAGGGTATAAAAGGTCAACAAGGAGAGTGGGGTATTAAAGGACTATTCGGGGATATGGGTCAACCTGGGCCTAAAGGAATGGTGGGCAGCCAAGGGCCACCAGGAATACCTGGTATGAATGGAATAAATCCAGAAAATGGGGAACCAGGATTAGATGGAATGCCTGGCCTTAATGGCTGGCCAGGACCAATGGGTCAAAAGGGAGCCCCAGGTGAATACGGTGTTGATGGCCCTAGAGGTAGTAAGGGCCGACCCGGACTTATTTTTCAAGGCGCTAAAGGAATACATGGCGAAACAGGCCGAGACGGTCAACGGGGATTCCCTGGAGCTCCAGGACGGCCAGGCATGGCTGGAATGCCAGGTTTTGTTGGTCCCAAAGGAGACGTTGGTGAAGCAGGATATGTAATAAGCCCGAAAGGCATGCAGGGTATGCCCGGTTGGCCCGGCCTGGAAGGTATGACCGGTAGAAAAGGAGAAAGAGGAGATAATGGTTTGGATGGTTATGGGGGATTAAAGGGAATGGTTGGCTTCAGAGGAGTCATAGGAGACATCGGAGCTCCAGGGCCTAAGGGCTTTCCAGGTCAAAAAGGTATAAAAGGTGCCGAAGGCGAATTTAATTTGTCGTCGACTATCATGTTTTCGGGTCAGCGTGGAGATGTAGGTTTACAAGGCATTCAGGGCAATGTAGGACGACCTGGCTTACCAGGGGCTTTTGGAAGAACTGGTTTAAAAGGAGTAAAAGGCATTGAAGGAAATCGAGGCTATCCTGGTGTTGAAGGCCTGCCTGGCCCTCCAGGATTTCAAGGACAAATGGGCGTTCCCGGTTTCAAAGGCTATGAGGGCTACCAAGGAGCTAAAGGAGTCGCAGGTTTACCAGCTCCTCCACCACCTGTGCCGAAGTCGAGAGGATATTTCTTTGCAGTACATTCACAAAGCACAATGATACCGCAGTGTCCTGCTGGCACATCACCTATGTGGGACGGCTTTTCCCTTATGCACATCGTTGCCAACGCCAAAGCTCATGGACAAGATTTAGGTGGGTATTTTTTTAAATGTTATCATTATTAGGTACCGTAATTTTTTATATAAGTAATAGGTACATAATAATTATTTAATAGTTTACCAATGCCTAAACAACATGTACCTACCTACCAAACCCAAAACTAATTTGCACCTTCTTTTGCAGAGCAAAAATACCTATAGACTGTTGTACTTACTAAATACCAATGGCGTATAAAAGTTATATAAATTATTATATGTATAATATAATATAATCTTGTGTTAAATAAAAAATCGATCAAGTTCCAGTCGGACTCGAGCACCAAAGGTTCTACGTCTTAATTGTACGAAATATCCGAAAAATAATTAAATCGGTTCCTTGGTGAAATAATCTTTTTGAAGCCATAATACACGGGATATCTCCCACAGTAACTTTGAATTCTGTACTTTATGCTTTTATGCCGATAGACTATTTTACCAAGCGCAATAAAAAGTTCGAATCTCCTACCCTATCTCATTTCAAAATTAACCCTTTTCCAGGCCGCACCAATCTAGACGGTTTAACAAAGAATAATAACAAAGAATGCAATACATATCAAAGTTACATATTGGAAATTAATTTTAGATCCATTAACTTTTCGCGTATATTCAATCAGATTTGAAACTTAATTTAAGGTACTAAGGTTGAAATTGTAACTAAACCTATGTGGTCACTAAAGAGCCTCTGCCTGGAAAAGGGCAGGGAAAAGGGGCATTAACAAAAAAATTAAACTCTTCAAAACCCATTGAAAAAGGTTAAATGAAGATCAGGTCGGCCCTTATTTAAAGGCACTAAATAGGCAATTCCAAGGAGGCCGGTCTTTATTTAACCTTTTTCAGTGATTTTTGAAGACGGTTTTATATTTTGTTAAAATTATTTTCTTCGCTTTTTAGTGATGCACCTAATATTTTGTGATATTTAATACATCACTGTCATTGTCATTAAGAAACAATAGCCCAATACCACATCACCCTCAACCTCAACAAAATGTCGCTGTCGCAGAGCCCTTAATCATTGAGGAATTCTCCTGGTACTTCACCACATGCATTATAATGAATATAAAAGTAGCTTCATATTCTTAACCTTTTGACCACCGTAGTCTGATATACATATAAGACACCACACGCATATTTTACGCTGTCAACCATGACGGCTTTAGCCGTCAATGGCGTTCAAAAGGTTAATAAAGGAATCTCATTGCTGGCGTCAATCACTTACGACTAAGGAGTTCCGGTGGTCATCTCAGGTCTTCATCATCAGTTCCTCTTCACCAAGAGGTGCTTTTAGAATGCAAATTCTTAAGGTCTTACAAGTAATACAAAAATTGATGTATGTGGGCCTATAACTTTTAAGGAATTCCCTCGATTTCTCAAGGATACCATCATCAGATTTTGACTTGGTGACAATGAGACCACCTCGCAAGTAAACCTACCCTTTCAAAAAAAATATATTTCAAAATCGGTCCACAATTAACGGAGAAATCGGTGAAAACACTACTTAGATTTAATTCGCGTCTTCACGAAAGCACGAGATTTTTGTGGTAAGAATCAGTAAGATCGCGTAAACCGCGACTGTCTTTACGCGATAAACCGATTTTTCGCAAAACCCCTCGTTTTTTCGTGAAAACACAATTTTGGCCACGGCGACATATCTACGTAAAATCAAAGCTACTGAGTATGTGTGAATCAAACAAAAACTTAAGTTAGATTAGGTTAATTTATATATTTGTTTTACATGTAAGTAAACTTTTCTGTCACAAAGTTACTTATATGCGATTTGTCGTAAGCACCTATTGATATTCTTCATTTCCGCAGGCGCCCCGGGTAGCTGTCTGAGAAGATTTACCACAATGCCATACATGTTCTGTAACATTAACGAAGTGTGCGACTTTGCCCAACGTGAAGACTATAGTTTTTGGCTATCGACATCTGAACAAATGCCCATGGATATGACTCCAATTGAAGCCAGGCAGGTCGGGGTGTACATATCTCGGTAAGACTCCCATATGTGAGCGTTAGATACGTGTTCGCTGTAAGACGTTACGTAGGGCCGTCCGGTACCCTACCAATTAATCTCACCCACTATCACTGCAAACCGAGCCTGCAAACTAATTCATGTGTTCAATAGTTTTAGATAGGTATTTTTAGGTTATAAGGATGTTGATTAATGAAATGAAAATCTTCTACTGATTTTACTGACTTTTGGAACTTGTACCTCGCCATATCAAATAGAAACCTCCATGTTATTTTCAAATATCTACTCAACGACACCTTACATAAATACATGAAAAAAAAAAAATGTTTCACTTCACGGTAGGTACGTAACTGGTATGGGGTGATAAGCCAAAAAAAAAATTTTTTTGTAAAAAAAAAGTAGCGACACGACGAAAGTTGATTACGAGGTGCCTCCTGGATAAAGTTGGTCCATTGTCGACCTTGTCTTGACTCTTTGGTCTCGACAACTGTCCATACATAGCAAACCCTTATAATATAATCAATCATTGACGACAAACCAATAGACGCCGGGTTTAGGGCCCCTTCCCACTTAGCGTCTTTCGAGCGTAGGCGTCCTCGCGACGCCTGAGGTGGCGGTTAGCGGGGCGCCCTGCTACCCGCCACACCAAACCACACCACACCACACTACATACACTACACTACACTATACTATAGCATGGAATAGAAAGCTAGCTTGGGCTTGATCTTAACCCGTAGCGAGCCTAACATGCATCACAAGAATAAATTGACAGCACGAATAAAAAGTTGCTAGAATAATTATATATATGCTTAACTTAGAGCCTGTGCACACTAGCGTTATTAGCCCTTAGACCCCCGGTCAAAAACGCTAGGTGTGCACAGGCTCTTAATATATTTGAACGATTTATTTCATTTCTTCTAGCAATACTGGATAAAATCGCTTAGTAATAAAAAATAATAAAAGACTGGACGAGACACTTTTATTTTAAACCTTAAGTGTTAAGTCTTACGTTAGAATATGGAATAGATGTATTAATTTTCCTAGCACCTGTCAAATTTTATCTCGTGCATGCATGCTAAGCCCACAGGGACGTGTTTGAAGAAATATAAAAGAACCTGTGCATGCCATCCGTGATAAACTTATATGTAAGTATAGGTACATACTTATAAACCGGTGTCTATCTCTTTACAGATGCCAAGTTTGTGAAACACCGACTAGAGTTATTGCTTTGCACAGTCAAAGTAACGAAATCCCTAATTGTCCGAATGAATGGGATTTACTGTGGACAGGATACAGTTTCTTGATGGTAAGCTGTGTACTTACTTTTAAAGTTCCATCCATATCCATAAAGTTATCAAAAACCGGTCAATATTTTTTTTAATTAAACAACCGTTCAATAGTTGTGTTTGTAGAAGATGACTAATTAACTAGAACTGGAATGGTACGGAACCTGAGTGTAATTATTCCGGAACTAGTTCCGGAATTATATACATACCAATTCCGGTATTGCATTCCCGTAACTCTGTGTGCATTTGCAATTCAAATGGTTAAAACTAGTATATAGTTAATGGCAGAACTTTACTTAGTTATTGTTTGCCAATCATTTTCGTTGCATTTCTTTCATTCGGTATGTCAAATGGGAGAGATGTAATGATATATTTGGCAAATACTCCCAAGTGTAATGCCACCATAACACTGAATACCTACTAGTATAAATAGCTACTTACAGAAGTGTTGTCTATGATCTTAGGAAAATATAAACCGCTTGAACCGTTATTACAATCTGAAAAATATGAAAGTAGGTCGTTGTTTATCTTAGAAGCGGGTTGAAAATTATTATTATTTTCAAATTTCAAAAACCCTAGGGAAGAAAAGTAATTTGAAAAAAAAATAACTATGTCTAAGGCCCAGAACAGACGGTGAAACGCAACTGCAACGAAATTGCAACTTTTAGTTACTTTTGAGTTTCATTTGAGTTTATGCCATAGACTCTTATATGAAACCACACACGTTGCAACTAGTTTGAAACGTTTCAAACTAGTTGATATAGGGTCTATGTTTCACCGTCTGTTCTGGGACTAAGGGGCATATCAACATTATATCACGGTACCTATATCGTAATAGGCCGTATCGCAGTATCCTGTATGGCGATACAGTATCGCGATACTAGGATCATGATAATATCGTGATAATATTTATAATGTAATATGCCCCTATGGACCTGTGGAGTAGCAGAAACCTATTACAGCCTCTCTGTAGTAAGATTATCAAACAAAAACCAAGCCTGCACTGAGCCACGCTAAAATCACTTTTTTTTTCAAAAAATCCTTTTAAAATGTCAATAACTATAGGTGTTTTATAGGCGTTTAACTGAGTAGGTTCCTGCGTTAGTGGAGCGGTGCGGGAGGGGATACATGTGACGTAACAGAACTGTCTAGCTATACACGTTATGAATAGCAATGAAAATATATCTGACGATATTGAATACACCTAATTGTATACCTAAATTGAATTGGTACCTATAATTGCGTATGACAAAATAAACTGACAAAACGAATTACAATATGATGTTATGTTCTGAACTGAAATTTTGAACTTTAAATCCAATTAAATTAATCCATATCGCTACTCGAATCGCTGTCTGAAGAGGTATGATTTGAATCACTTCAATTATCTGATTCCCACGATCACGATATGATGTCGTAAATTTATAATCAGTGATCGGAATAGGTAGAGTATATTTACCTAAACTTGATGCACATCCATTCAATAATGTGTTCCCATCTCACTCACGCATGAATGAACATGCGTCAAGTTTAGGTAAATATACTCTACCTATTCCGATCACTGTTTATAATATATAGGTACCTATTTATCAAATTATCTCATCGCTAAGACGGTCATTTTTGTAGTAGGTACTTATGTAGGTACTTACTTGGTTTTATGTACATTAAAGTCATGCTCAGTAGAATTGGGATCTGATTTTCTTGCCTTAAAATATTCGTACACTTTATAAACAACTTGTTTAGTTTGAGCCCTAATAGGAGGACTCATCTTCGGTTGTAAAATCACGTGTGCGTTTTGTTCAAAGCGGCCAGTCCAAATAACTCGTGTTGATGACAGCGATGCCGACGCCCGACTGAAGTCTCGAGTCATTTGACGTAACGAAAATACGGGGTATCGCACCGCTCCACTACCGCAGGAACCTCCAACTTGCGCTAGACCTGTAGAATTCAAAATTTAAAACTTTACGAAACATAAAAATAAAAAACATACAGTCGAATTGAGAACCTCCTCCTTTTTTGAAGTCGGTTAAAAAGGCGGGGGGGGCACCTGCGGGCGGCGTCATTGCGCGTGAAAATAGGAGGAAGTTCTCAATTCGTCGGAATATTTTTATAAATTATACTTATTCATAATCGAAATGAAAAGTAAAGTGTTTAACTCGGGTGAAAGTCACCATTTATTTCACACCCAAAATATCTCGTGTGAAATAGGTGCCTTTCATCCCTTGGTTGATAATCTACTATTAACATCGGCTTACAGCACACAGCAGGGACAGACGCGGCAGGACAAAGTTTGATCTCCCCTGGGTCGTGCCTGCGGGAGTTCCGCCCGCGGCCCTCGATCGAGTGCAACGGTCTCGGCCGCTGCAACTACTTCGCCCCGGCGGTCGCTTACTGGCTATCCATCATCGACGACAACAGAATGTTCGACAAACCAATCTCATTGACGCTTAAAAACGGCAACGGAGTATCACAAGTCAGCAGGTAATAACCCAACCATAATTATTCCATCTAATCTTAAGCTAAAATGGCGGAGCGTCGGCCGTGGCCTAGTGGCCTAGTAGGGTGCCGTCTCGTGATCGTTTCCTACCAAATGTGGTTTTCTAACTTAAGTTAATTACCTACCCGATGCTTTTACGGTGAAGGAAAAACATCGTGAGGAAACATTCGAACAGCGGAATGAGTAAGAGGGTATTTGCACAAATAACGTAAAAGGTCAAAGCGTACATACCTATCTAAAGACTGTATCGAAAAGTATAGGGACAACTGTATATGGCTGGTTTTTTGTTCTGATTTGTTTTTAAATTTAAATGTCGAATCATCTTGTAGTTATAGCTATTATTGAACACATTAAATGATATTTCTGATCAAACTGCTAACAAATCCGCAAAACGAGAGGTCTTAGGCCTCGTTTACGGAGACGCGGCGCGTCGCGCGTCGCGTGCGGCGTGGCTTCTCGCGGCGCGTGGGACGTTTTTTCCGTTTATAGACAGGCGGTGCGTGCAGCGGCCCGCGTCATCGCACGCGCAAACACAAACATATGGCAATATACGATGTTGATCATAGAGATGCGAGACGGGAAAAGTGGCGGTGCTCGCCGCGGCGCCCGCCGCGGCGCCCGCGGCGGCGGGCGCCGCGGATCCTCAGTCGCGTCACACACATAGAGCTATAATATATATTAATATACCAAAATATATATTATATTATAGCTAAGCACCACACACGACAAAGATACCAAAATATATTTTACACGTCAAAATCTACCAGCACTTCCCAAGAGGAGACCACTGCTGAGAAGAAGCGCCGGAAGAAACTCAACAGTTAGTCATTTTTTAATAAAAAATATAACAATGTCACTACTTATTCTAGCATTATATAAAACTGTAAAAATAATATTAAATATCTGCGTAGTTTTGCAGGAAAACATGACAGAATGACTACGAGAAAATTTATATATATATATCACACAAAACAGTTTTGACATGTCTTCCTACATAAACCGTGTCCCCTAGACAAGATACAGCGTTTACATGATTTTTATGAGGTATGTACGAGTAGTAGGTAAGCTATTGAACATTAAACATTAGTTAATTTTCTGGTTTAGGCCAAGCATTTTTGTCCGTTAGATAGTCCTCGACCCTATAGTACGCCTTTGACATCAACGAATTTTTCAAGTGATTTTTAAGTGCTGGAAGGGGTAACTCTAAAACTACGTCGGGTAATTTATTATAAAAATGAATGTGAAATATGTATCTTATATTAAATTATTAAATAATGGGCTATTCAGATAATATTATATGTATGGTTTCTATAGCAGTGTGTGGGTGTACTGCACACTATTTGAACGAACGATATACAGTGTAAACTCTGTATACATATAATAGCGACACTGAAGGGACTGCGCATTTTATGGCGTTATTGAGAGTTGCCGTTAAATGGATTGAAGAACAATCAATATTATTTTACCATTATAATATGAATTATTTACTAATAAAGTATAAAATATGATAACGTATAGATATAATGCATAATAACCTAACGACGGTGTGCCAATTTGGTTTGCAGCAGGTATAACAGCCGAGGTAAACACGTGCAAGGTAATCACAATAAACAAAATAACGAATTTCTCAGAATCTTCGGTACCTACGTTTGATGCCGAAAGTGTCGAGGTAAATACTAGGCTAGACAATAAAGCAATAAAATAATAAGCAGAAGAACGTACACAGCTGCAGTTCTTATTAATTTCGGCAACTTAGAAAGTACTGTTTATTGCTTGACGTATTGAAGTCGTTATTGAGTGGGAGTGATGCTACATAGAGTGTATCATTGTATGGACGACAAGGTAAAACCAACAAGAGTCAAGTAATTTCGACGTTTTAGGGACTTAGTCGTTAAATTGAGTGACGGTAATGTGTACATTTCGGTTACGAAGAGTGTTGAAAAAGGAACACCCTCTGTTAGCCCGAAATATACTAAAATATATCGTAATATATCGTAATATACCGACCTATAATGTTTAGTATATAATCAAAAGTTGTAGTAGACATCCGTGTATAACCATGAAATACATCATAACCTCTTTCTCTTATTGACCTATAAAGAGTTGCATATTCTCCCAACTTCTCATGTTCCGTTGCTGTAAACACTGGGCCACTTCTTATAATAAATAATTCCCTTTTTAACATACAATTTTCTTCTAAAAAAAAGTCGATTATATCGTACTCCATTGCGACAGTGACTACGTCTGCGTTGTGGGATTTCCAAATTAGACTGGCAGAAGGTTCCCGTCACGGGCATCGCTTCATCGAGAATTGCCGCTGCGTGCGCCGCAGCGATAAACGCCGCGTGCGACGCGTCGTTGCCATCCGCGGGCTCCGCCACAAAATACGCTCCATTTCAAGCAAACGCGTGAAAACCCGCTTCTCCGTAAACGCACTTATCTCTTTCGGCGCGAGCGCCTCCTAGCGCGCTGCAATGCTCACACGCGCGGGCCTCACTGCGCGCTGCAACCCGCCCGCGCGCACATACATTTTGTTTCGTACTAAAAACCATGATGCACCCTGTGCATCATCGCGCGCCGTAGTACCGCACACTTTTTGCCGCCTCGAACAACAAAGGAATGGATGGCGTCATGCGCCGTTTAGAATAACCAAACACAAAGTGTTTATTTTCGGGTAAAAGAAAAAATAACTTTTATATTTATTATTAAATTGTTTTTTTTTTGGTGAAATGAAAAATTATGACTGTTATTTATGAATATGTGTTAGATTAGGTCCTTTTGTCTGTGTTGCAGGTGCAGATATATATGGGCACATGCATTGTTTTATTATAACCAAAATGTGGGAGCGAAAGCGGCGATGATAAAATAACCCTTTCTGCGACCTATATTTACTGATTACGATTTTCAACCGGAAATGGGATTTTACCCGCAATGAAACACCTGTGCGACTCACCTTGTTTAAGTTTACTCAGGTTTAAATCATTACGTACTAATTTAATTATTTTTTGTTTTGATACCGGCATCGGCATGCAACCGTTTATTGACAGCAATTGGAACTTTTGAACTTATTTAAACTTAGCATTCTCCAAATGAATGTAAAAAAAATAATTCCGCTCACTAATTGGTTTAATATTTATTGATTGGGCTCTATGCAAATTCTACAATTTACTTCAAAAATTGGGCTCTAAGAAATTATATAATGCATGATTAAAAGTTTAATTTAATAGGAAAACCTGATTTTGAATAAATTATGCTATCGAAATGGTTTTGTTATTGTTTAAGCGGCCAAACAATTGTAAAAGTTCATTATCGTTATTCTCTTTTTTTAAATTAAAATATTATTAAATAAGTAAATCTATATTCTTCTTAAAAATATAATAATAAATTAACTGTCTATAACTAAACTTGATCGATGGTTTTGTCATCAGCATATCAATTATTAAGTATAAAAATAAATAAAATAACACTTCGATAGCCTTTTCCGTTGTGAGAGAAGATTGAAGTGTAAATACGATCTGTTCCTAACTTAGTTTTTGCTATGTTTACTATCTATACTGGGTGGACGCTGGAGCAGGTAATTCGAACAATAAACATTTTTTTACCTGAACGAACCCTTTTGGCTTCGGGAAGTCGGCTTGTCTGGTAGAGTGGGAGAAGGTACACTCCACCACCACGTGCATAAAATAGCGCAAAATACGACCAGTTAAGAAAATTACACAAACAAATAAGTTTTAACGAGCTGATAATAATATATTAGTATCGTCGCCTCTCCAGTGCTTATTGTTAGAAGCATTTTTATCCTTAAATAAGGCCCGTAACTTTCACTGATCTGATATATTTTGTACTCATACAAATAATCCTACCTAAATAAACACGATCTTCTCCATTGTTCTCAAGAACAAAGGAAACCGCAACGTTGTGGTCAGGGACCGAAGATTTAATTTCACTTCATAAAATAAAAACTAATATAACGTTATAAACATTTCTTGGTTTCTCTGATTATTGTATAGTGTTATCCACGAAGACGAGAACCGCGCGTGTTAAAGAAAAATCAACCTTGAGGCAGTTGCAATAACGTCTAATATCGTACAACGCGGATACTATTTGTTACATTTTAGACTCGCTTTAAAATAAATGCAGTACGCTCCGGCGCAATGAAGCACCGTGGTTATCATGGGATTTTAAAATGAAAATATGAATATAAAGTTTATTTATTTATATGAAAAAGAACTTTGAGGCCTACGCTTTCGGTTTGTCAAATAAAAAAGACAACTTTTAACCAAATACAGATAAATAATGATAGTCAAATTTCAAAGTAATATTTTTCTGTTTATACCCGGGAATAAACAAAATATATTTATGACATTACATTATTTACTTACCTATTAATCTAAATCAACGAAAAACTACTTAATTTTTGGGCAAAATAGTACATTTTCATGAACGTTTGTGATGAAGCACATGTGCATCATGCGCGCTCAAGGACCCGCAATCCCATGAAGCACATGTGCATCATGCGCGCGCGAGGGGGTGCAATCCCATGAAGCACATGTGCATCATGCGCGCCGAAAGAGTTATACAACGCCATATGTTTGAATTAAGTGCGGGCCGCGCCGCCCATCGCAACGCGCGACGCCCCGCGTCTCCGTAAACGAGGCCTTAAACCAGAGCAACGGCAACGAATCGTGGACAAGTAGGTACATGCGTGAAAAAGGCACCTCTATCAGAAAGATAGCCAAACTCGAAAAAGCGAGTCGTTCTGCAGTAGGTATATAATGCGATCAAGAAATATGAGGTCTTGAGTTGTCTTTCAATGACAAGCCTCAATACTATACGATCCCCAAAGGAGAAAGACTTGGTGATACCAAGACGTCCATTTCTCTGAAAAGTTTGGAAGGCAGTGGTTTGGCAGGCAATTTGTGAATGTGGTATGAAATCGACAGCATTCGTCACAATCTTCCACAATGACGACCGATATTTACATCAAGGAGTGTTTGCAAAAAAGAATTTAGTCAAACTTTCGACGCCATAAAGGGCCAATTTATTTTGCCCTGATTTCGCAAATTGCCACTATGCTGCTCGAACCAGGGAGTGGACGGAAATGCACGACATTCGATATGTCGAGAAAAAGCATGAATCCACCAAATTACCCATGCAGAGGCACGCCCATTTGAAGAATACCTACTGGGCACTCATGAAAAGAAAACTTCGCCAACATTTTTCTGCGGCTGATACAGTTGAAAAGTTTAAAAAAGATTGGAAACTTAATGAAAAACGCTCGAAAGTAGGTACGGAAAGTTGCTAGTGTTCAAACGTAAAAATATCCTCAGATCACACAGCTGGTGTGAAAAAATATAAAAATAAATAAACCCTTTAAAAAGTTATGGGATGTTTTATTTGTCCTTATACTTTTCGATACAGTCTTTAAGAGGATTAATCTGTTAAAATATAAGTTTAGCTAAATGCCAGGTGGTGGAAGCGCCCCCGGCCCCCTTCTTCCAAATTAAGTAATTATATCTAGGTACCTATTAATATGTGACGAATTTACCGAGTAAATAATTTAAATTTGGAGTTGAATCACACCAGTCGACCTATTTAGGTTGACCGGACACGATGTCGATGTCATAAACAGTGATCGGAATAGGTAGAGTATATTTACCTAAACTTGACGCATGTTCATTCATGCGTGAGTGAGATGGGAACACATTATTTAATGAATGTGCATCAAGTTTAGGTAAATATACTCTACCTATTCCGATCACTGGTCATAAATCTAAGTATTTGGAAAAGAATCCTTCTCCTGTGTAACTCATTTCTAAATTTATGATTTTGTGCGTGCATAGATGCTCGGTATGCATGAGGCGGTGGGCCGCGACAACCAGCGGGGACATCCGGGCGGTCCCCAACGCCGTGGTGCGGCCGTACGCGCGCCGCTACCCGCGCCCGCCGCCCGGCGCCGGCTACCCGGCCCGCAGGGGCTACCGGCACCGTCGCCGCCAGTGAGCCGGACCTCAACACAGATTGATGAAACGGGTCGGGTCAGGGCCAATACGCAGGTTATACTGACCCCTTCAGTTGGAGAACGAGATAAACGTCATCCGCACAGTAAAACGTCGTCATAGCTAAAGTAGATAATTTAAGATTAACCTTTAGGTACCTCGCACTCGCACCCGACTACGGGAGCCGGTTATACTAGCGACGAGGCTAAGGGGTCCCTAGAACGAGCCTACTTACGCCTTTAATATTGTGATAGACAAAATAAATTACATTACTTACTTACCTGCTTGAATGATTAAACTTGATCATTCTGGTCAGTGAGTATACTTATTCGTAACGAAGGATACAGTTAGCCACTAGTTAGGCATGACATTTTATTTATACTTAAGTAACGCTTAATTTAACAATGTAAGTATCACACTGCCTTTATAGCTTATTAATTAAATTGACTACATACCTACGTTAACATGCATTTTAAATAAACAAGAACAGATAGCTGTTTTTTTAATTAATTGCGTTTAAGTCTACTTTATTATTAGAATTCTAATTGGATCGGACTTAGCCTTACGCGTGTGATACACTGTTAATCTTAGGTCGGAAATCACCAACCAATTTAACGGACTGTTAAATCCTAATCGGCTGTTAGTCAATACATTTTGACAGCCGTCAGACCTCTAATCGCCTGTTTAACTGTTGGTGAACTCCGACCTAAATAGCCTACATTTCATAGTACAGGAATGTAAATAAATCAATAGGAATATTATGTTTAAACAATTCAAGGGTAAATTTTAAAAAAGTCTACCTACATAGTTAAGGGCTTTTAAGGACTTAAGAAGCGGTAAAAACATGTTAACAAACCAATTTACCATTAATACTCCGTAATCAGAGATTGAGCATGATAGGTACTTAACACTTGCTTGACCATTATTTTTCAATTAAAATTAGAAGTTTATGTCATAATGGGCATGCGTAAAACAAACTATATATCTTTGGCCATTTCCACAGCCCTTGCCTACGTGCTGTGTTTTTAACCTCTAGAGATAGCATGGTATTCCAAGGGCCGTATTAAACTGATCCTGACTGAGGTGCCCGTCTCAAGATATGTCAAAGTAAAGCCATAGATAGATAGATAGCTAACTGCATTAATCAGCGTATTATTACCGCTCTAAGGCCGCTATTAGACTATAATAGAAATATGATCATAAGATGTCTGCGTCATTTATATATGACAAAATTTGACGGTATAATATTTACATATGATTCATATTTTACCGTCATATTTTCTTCATATAAAAATGACTGGCACATCTCAGTTCATAGGTATTTCTATGATTATGTAATAGCGGCCTAAGAAACGATGCAGATGTGTGGATGTGCAAGATGGAGCGCCACTCGACCTAATAAAGCGTGAATAATACTAATGGTCAATAGGTAAAGTGTTCTGCCCACTGTCATAAAACGATTTAGGCAAGATGCGCCCGGCGATTTCGCAGTGGACCGTTCAACTTTAGTGACATTTGTATTTCATAAGAAGTTTTGTCAACATTGATCGACCACTTAATTGGCAGACTGTGCATTGCCTTGTAAATAAAATATTATTGTAATTTCGCGACAAATTGTTGTGAACATATAATTAATAAATATAATTAAAACGATAATGAAATAGCAAAATATTTTATTTTAAATTAGAACCTTTTTTACATCATGCTTCATTTTATTGAACCTAATTTAAATAAATAGTTATATTTATAAAATGTCTAAGTACTGACTACATGTCTAGTCCACATGTTTACTCGCAGATTCCAAATGTTTTAATTTATGATCATCTAAATTGGGTCTAGCTTCATATGTGCATATGGTAACACCGTGTCTGTGAGCAGGCATCCATTCTCCTTTCAGCCCGATATAATAAATCGTTGTTTTATCTGCTCCGAAATTACATGGAAAGTGCATAGTCAAATGGCTCACTGATGAAAACGTTACAATTCTGAAAAAAAATATCTGCATATTACCATATACTTAGGTTTATTTTAGTTTTTATTTAACTTCACGTTTGTTTGCTTGCTAGTATGTTAGTTACTTGTGTTCGGATTAGGATCGCGGTGAATGTTAAAACAAGAGAGGAAAATAACAAGTTGTTTATTGACTTAAAAGTTCTAACTGTTATAAGAGTCTCTAAAACTATGTTAGTTTAAAAATGTTTAAGAAATGTTAAAATGTTATAAACGTTAAGATCGAATGCACCCGGTCGCGGCAGTTCCGAAATATGCACTAACTTATAATTGCTCTATATCGGCGCGCGATGCGCCGCCAATAGAATGCTGACTACGGTTTTACTTAAATACACGTGTAAGGTGCCTTGCACCGAACAACTTGCATGTCGTCGATTGCAAACCAGTTCCCAGTTATTTGAATAGTTTGAAATTCGGATCACATATAAACCAGATAACCGTGAAATATTATGAAGTTGGCAAGAAGATCTCCACTATAGGTAGGTAATTAAATATAAACCCACTTAGTTTGGGCACCTTTTTGAACCAACGAGTCCAAACATTGGACTCGTTGGTTCGAATTCGAGAAAAAAGTACTGTGCAACAAAAGTACCTACCTACATCTTATTTGTGGTATTAGGGTTCCGTAGTCAACAAGGAACCCTTATAGTTTCTTCGCCATGTCCGTCCGTTTGTCCGCGGTTTAACTCAGATACAGTACTTCCAGCTTCTTAATAGCGTTCGGCTGGCTATCGCTATCACAATTGCACTCGCAACTGACAATATATTTGTCACTCGTATGACATAGAAAAACCGGTCAAGTGCGAGTCGGACTCGCGCACCGAGAGTTCCGTATATAAGTCTATAGTTTTAAAATACACCTTTTAATGTACTGTAATTTGCATGCAATATTTTGAGTTGCCTTTCCTAACACAATTTTTTACTTTTTTAGTTATTTCTCAAAAACTGTAAATTATGAATACTACAAGTGTGCTATAAGACATTGCTTCTTGCCAAATTTCATAATTCTAAATTCATGAGTCAACGGAAACTACCCTATAAAGTTTTGATTCCCTTGAGATTTTCTTGAATAAGCGGCATAAACGGCAGTATCTTTTGATTGCGTTAGCTTAGAAGTTTGATTTTTTCACTGATCCAAGGGAAAACTCGAAAAAAGAGGGAAAATCTTCGAGACTCTATTCCCGTGAAACTACATTTGCATACTCGTACCTACAAGTTTGTGCGGAACCCTCGATGTGCGAGTCCGACTCGCATGCTTTTTATACATAGTAACCAGCTTTTAAAGCGCTTAGCCTATATGGCTTTCCCTTTCAACGCTTTCCTCTTCATTTAACTAACTCTTCCTTGCGATCGCAAGCGCACAGTGTAAACAAAGTATACATGCATTCTTGTAAGCGCCCGCCACCGCTCTCGAACCCATGCCATATAATTTGTAACCTTATGAGTATATGTTAAGACATTAATTAGCCCGCAATTAATCGTAATACATTGGCGGCGGATACGTCAAAGCGACCGCGCGCTAACGAACGAAAAGCTACTTTATGCGTTATAAGAAAGAGATAACACTTGCTTTGAAAGCTGAAAACTCCTTTCATAAATATAAGAAAGGGTTTGAATTAAGCCCTTGGAGCGCTATCATAGGAAAGTACCTTCAAACCCAATGAATGGGTTATTCTTTCGGGAAATCGCTTTAAAAATCCAATCGAACAAATTTTAATGCTGAACGGGTTTGGTCAGTGAAGCCCTTTTTTATCCCTTCTACCTCGAATGAGGTATCATTGGATAGCTCTTGAAAATCATTATGTGTATGTTATTATCAATTTTTACATTTTAGTTCAGGAAATATTGAACTCTAACAGTGCCTCTTTGGTGCCAACCATCTCCACGAGTCCCTATTTGGTGCTTCTTCCGACCAGTTGCTAAGGAATGCGTCCAAGTCGTCCCGCCATCTCCGTTTAGGCCTGCTTCGTCTGCGTCGCCTATTTTGCGGCACCCACTTGGTAGCTACACTAGCCAACCGCACATAAGGGTATTTCAAGCTAAAAGCTGGCCATAAGTATTTTTTTTTATTGAGGGTATATTTATTTTATTATTTTAATAATATGACAGTTATGACACTCAATTGCAGTCTTAGTTGTTAGTGCGAACGCTTCTGTTATCAGTTATACCCCTTCTATACGGTCGGGTGGTTGGGCCAACCGAGAGGGATGCAGCTATTTGTAGGAACGAGATGTAAATATTACTATCTCATTCTGACAGATAGCTGCGTCCTTCTCTGTTGGCCCAACCGCCCGACCATATGGAAGGGGTATTACTCGTGTTCAAAGTTGACTGATCAGGTCTTTGCATAAACATTTCTTCTTAACGCGTATTTACAGACAGTACTCTATGCAAGAATTTTTATGTTTGTTTGCCTATTAGGATTTTATTTTGGTCTGCATCTTACAGTTTAAGGTGATTACTTTATTTTAAGCTTAATTAAATAGATTGGGAGTTAATAAGCCATTAAATGATGTCCAACATATTACTTTTAATGTACCACTTTTTTTTTTCAAAAGATAGATGTTTAGTTATACCTACTGCCGGGCATTGCCGGGGCAAAGTTAATACTTCTAAATAAACTACCGACTATGGTGAATCGATTTGTGAAGAAAAACATTCCGTCTACTTCAGCCTTTTTGTTTAATTTTTTTTCCCGAAACTAGTTGATTTATCGTGAATTTCGACTATACAGACAAAACTATGCTCGGAATTTTTGTAGAACAGCTTGCAATATGGACGCGTTTTAAATAGATTATTATTAACTTCTGATCTGATGTGAGCGTTCTAAAGCAAAACGAAAAAGAGAGCCTTTCTCAAAGGAAGCTTTAAGAGTATCTTTTGCCTATGGAAAGCGGAAATTTACGGCAAGAATGTATAGAAGACGAGGAAAAAGAGGAACTGTCGGATTCGGGAAGCTATTAACTATTTTCTATCGTTACATATATACATACATATTATATTTATTTTATTTTACTTTTATTTATATATTACAAGTTCCGAGTTTTTTTTTTAATCTAAATCTACTTAAATAAAAATTAAAAAATTAAAATCAAAATCATTTTAAAATGAAAATTAAACAAATTATAATTTTGGCCAGGTTTTATTACAAAATACCCGTACGTGCACCGGTCCGGCTACATCGGCTATGCGTGTTTCGCAGCGCAGTGTGGTGTTCAGGATACGATCTGTCCTTTTAACACCTAAAATACTGCGCTACATGGCTCACTGGCAAACCTTCAATTTGGACTTCTGGCTCTCAGTGAGTGACCATGTTTGGGTACAGGCAGAATACACATACACATGTCGACGAGTTTCTTCTTAAGGCATAATGGAAGGTTCCCCTCCATTAGTTCCTTCATGGACCAGAAGCTCTTCCAGGCGTTTTCAACACGGCGCTCGACTTCTCTGTCTTGCCTGTTGCTGAAAGAGACTAGCTGGCCCAAGTATATGTACTCGTCGACATAGTGTATAATCTGCCCATCTAACTCGATCCTACGTTTTGTGCTGTTGGTTATCACCTGAGTCTTTGCGCGGTTCATTTTAAGCCCAACTTGAAGGCTTGCCAAACTCAGATCTTGGAGCATTAATTGGAGCTCTGTTGCTGAAGATGCGAAAAGAACAATATCATCGGCGAAGCGAAGGTTTGATAACCTTCTGTCACCGACGACTATTCCAGCGAGGCGGGCCTCCCAGGTAGCCGCCAGGCTCCTGAATACTTCTTCTAGAGTGCTGGTGAATAGTTTTGGAGATCACTGTATTTGGAACGACTGGCAGGAAGACTGAAGTTTAACAACTGTACTGTACTATTGTTGTATATGGTTTTAATTAGGTTGATGTAAGTGGGATCGAAATCTTGGTTTTTAAGTGTGGTTACTATGGCTGAGTATGGTTTATGATATAGCATCACCCATGCTATCAAAGGTTTTGGTGTAATCGACAAATACTAGGTATAGGGACATGTTAAATTCAGTAAACTATGTGATGATCTGATTAAGTGTGTGAAGGTGATCAGTAGTGGAGAATCTGGCAAAAGTCAGCCTGATTTAGAGGTTGGTGTTGCTCGAGCTGCCCAGCAATGAGACACTCGATAACTTAATAAATGCCTTATGAGACACTGGGCTAATTGGGCGATAATATTTTATCTTTTTAAGTTAATAACTAGTGCATTTGTATCTCTCATTGTCTAGTATCCATAGTACGAGCCTATAGCTACTCTAGTTGCCATGATGCTGTGTGCCTTCTACTCTCATTCCGATACCTATACTAGACATTGATAAACCTACTTATATAGAGAAATATATACATAAATACATCGAAAACATTCAGACTCAGGAATGAATATTCACGCTAATCATACAAATATTTTAGATTGTTTATAATTCAATACCATTCTACTTACTTAGGAGCATACTCTAATACACCTTCACTGTCCCTGTGAAGTTCAAAGACTTGATCTGGTTCCATTGCCACATCATCAAATGTCATATTGGGCTTATTTTTAAACCTGTAATTAGGTAAAAAGTGACTTCAAAATAATAGATATTTTGTGACCAGAATCTAAATAATTTTGAAATAAGTGCCTAATTATTTGCTTGCGAGTCCTCCCGTTCCTGGGATTCTTAATAAAAATACAATGTATAGTAATATTATATTATATGTTATATTACACAATCATAATTAAAAAATATATTTTCAATTTTAATATATCAGGTTTATAATCTTTTACAATTTCTTCAATATTTGTAAAGCTCTTCTGAGAAATTCTATTTCATATTAAAGGCTATAGCCGGGTTTCCATAGTAAGTCAGCCCTTACATCAAATGGGCTCAGGGATTTTTTTGTTACTACCTCTTGTAATGAAGAATATTTTAGCCGAGTATGAACATCCTACTTGTAATAGTTTTTGACTTATGAGTTTTTCAAGTTTTTTTTTTAATGTTTGTTTTTTCTGGATGTATTCAAGCGATTTGCTTCAAATTTTGAAATGATGTTCTTTAGATAGATTTGCATCACCACCCAAAAAACGAATACTAGTTATCATATTAAAAAAAAAAAAAAAAAACATTTTTTTTATGTGGTTGTGAAGTAGTGACACCTCTAGATTTTTTTCTCAAAATAGGCCATACATTGGCCTACTACTACTACTAGCCTAAATATCAAAATTTTCCAGGCGGTACTTCCTCCAAAAAATCAGCAGAATGTGTGGCTAAATTGTGTATTCAATCGGTGTTTTTCAATGTAGTATTCAAACTCTTCGATTATGTTTAAGTTTTCTTATCAGTTTGTCGTATTTAAGAGTAAAATGCTAATGACAACTTAATGTCATTGTGATGCAAGATGTTTATCACATTATTTATCTGCCATTTATAATTTTAACTGGCGTAATTCATTAATATTTAACTGCAATGAATCCCTTTATTGGAAATAATAATAAAAAGTTTGTTTATTTCAAGAAAATAACTAATATCAAATCAATGAAGTCAATGAATAATGCCGATAAATAATGCGATAAACATCTTGCATCACAATGACATTAAGTTGTCATTAGCATTTTACTCTTAAATACGACAAACTGATAAGAAAACTCAAACATAATCGAAGAGTTTGAATATAATAATAATAATAATAATAATTGTTGCTTTGACTTGCCTTCACATCAATCAAACTAATATCTAAGGTTCACTATAGAAGTGTTTAAACTACAAACACACAGAGGCGAAAAAAGCATGGTGCAGTGCAATAACTGAATTCTTACAAATCCCGTTGTGAAACTCTACTAACTGTGCATTTGCATTATGTGTAAAATGTAGTAGGTCTACATAATTTCTTTTACTAGAATAACCATATTATGACTGCCTGAAGTATTAAATATATTCATACTAACAATCTTAGCTTAGCTGGGTGAGCTTCTGAATTGTCTGATGATATCTTGATTCCTTTAAGCTTTATATTTCCAGTAAATGGTATGTTAAACAAAAGTTCTTCATCTGCATCACTCTCTACAAACTGAAAATAAGTTGTTTTTCTTATAATATATGTTATATTATTGCAATCTCTTAATAATTTATGGATTTTATAATAAATTCGTAAATGTATAAAAACTTGTAATTTTATCTAAATTATATTGACATAATAATCTGCTATTTAAACAAATGACAACCTTATATGACTTGGGAAAGATGACATGTAAATCCTTCTCCTATTTATAATATGAACTGTATTTTGGGAATGTGAAATTAGAATTGCTATGCCCTACCAGGGCCCATATGAATCGTAATGTACTGAACTTTAAGACCTGTACAACTATGATTTGCAATAAATGCAATGACTATGACTATGAATATAAAAATAGACAAAAACCTTCATATTATAACTCAAAATATTAAGTAGGTAAGTGAATTGATTGTTTTAAGTAATTATACCACCGAGAAAACTTCTCTATTTCTGATTAATTCAGATTTAAATAGACAATTCCAGTTTCACGAACTAAAAATATCTAGTTTATCGGCATAATATAATAGCTCATAATACATGTTTAATGTGTCAACAGCGATATAATCTACTCACGTGTACTCTATCGAGTCGCTTGTCC